>OV884057.1:74681981-77156248 GCA_930367215.1 Pollenia angustigena | reverse complement strand
TACTCCTTCTTTTCTCGCTTCTCATACCAAAGAGCCGAGGCCTTCTATGAGGCATTCTTTAGCTGTTACGTAAGAATATGAATTAAATCAAAAAAATTTTTAAGCAGGCCTTTAAAAAGGCCTGAAGTAAGAAGGTCTTCTGAGTTTTCCCGCTGGGAGTGATGTCAATTATGATTGTGTTGGTGAGATTAATCTTATCTCTTACATGCCCAGCGGGCGAAATATGCGGTTGCGAGGCCTATTGCGAGGCCTTATTAAAGACCTTTTCTAAGGATCATCTATGTTCGATTAAATTGTTGGGAATCAGGTAAGGTATTAAAACTTACAAAACATTTTCATGAAAGGGCGATGCAAACACCAGGGCCAGCATTATGCGAGGAAATATAGTTCATGCTTTCCATTCATTTTTCATCAGACCATTTAAAGTTAACTTACATTTATTGCTATGAAGACTTAAAAGCAATAAATAATAATACAATTATCGAAAAATGAAACAATGAAAATTCATTTGCTCATACTAATGCAAATATTAAGTTTAAAAATATTCTGTAAGTATTTACCACCATTATAAAAAGAGAAGATTTTACTAGCCTATAATAAATACTTTTATTTACCAATAATATCTTCTAAATTTATATTGCAGTTTCGTAACAACAAAACATTTTTTAGGTTTGCGGATGTTAATTTATTGCGTTGTTTTGAGCAAATGTATTTCAAATCGGAAAATATTTGTTCGCAAAGATATGTTGAGGAGAAAAGCGACAAACATTTGAAGGAATTTTTTTTTAATATAGGATATAGCGCCCCGTCTAAATTTTTCCAGAACTCAATAATATTTTCCCTGTCTGGAGGATTAATTTCGCTCCTAAGTATGATTAGTTCCGACTGGATGCTGAATTCATAACTCGCAATGTCGCACTTAAAGGGATTTTGGAATATGTTAAGTAGTGGTTTTATATCCTCAAAATCTTGAAAACGATCTTGACAGTTGTAAAAAAGGTATTCAAAAATTGCCAAATACTCAGATTTTTTCAAATATTTCTCCTTGTCATAAATAAGCAAAGTTTTAGGAAAGTTGGAAAAATCTTCATTATTTATTTCATTTGTTAATAAAAATAATTTGGTTTTAAAATTAAAAACAATCGTATATATGTCACTTAAATTGTTTCCCTTTCCTTGTAGTTCCAAATTTAGCTCATTTAAAATACTGCTTGTATCCGCCAGAAACGCAAGGTCTAAAATGAACTCATAATCATTCAACTGTATTAATTCACATTCGTCTACATTTTCAGTTTCTCAAAAACGCAACACCTCTTTTCTAAGATCGAATAACCTGTTTAGACAATCACCCCGACTAAGCCAACGAACTTCCGTAAACATTTTTAAGTCGTGGTGATTGGCGTTTACGTTTTTAAGAAAACTTACAAATTTTCTGTGCGTTGATGAATGATGACCCCCCCGTATTCTATTGATTATCCGCTCTGCAGTCTTAATAGCGGCATGATCACTTATATATTTTGAGGCAAGCATGGACTGATGAATTATGCAATGGAAAGCATGTACATCAATTCCATTTTGCTTAAGCTGTCCTACGAAACCTTCATACTTCCCGGCCGTAACGTTTGCACCATCCGTGCAAACTCCTGCTAATTTTGAAGCTTGTGTAACAGATATCAGGTTTTCAAAGACTACGTCGTATAATACCTTACCTGTTACATTACCGTAAAACGTTTCAAGTGAGTACATAGTTTCAAAAACATTGTACTCACTATCTATGCATCGAACACAAATGACCAATTGGCAAAGATCATTAATGTCGGTGCTTTCGTCGAGGCAAAAAGAAAAATATTCAAAATTTTTTAACTTTTCCCTAATCACAGATTGTATATGTGCAGCTAAAATTGATGTGCGCTTGACGACACTATTTCGGCTCATGGGAAGCGTTTTTATTACGCTGCAATCGATTTTCAGTTTTTCCAAAACTTCATTGAAAAGCTTTTTTATAAATGCCCCATCGGAAAATGGTCTTCCCTGTTTTACTATTTCCAAAGTTAGTAAATTTGATATTTCTATTTTTAACTCTTCTATCCTATCTTCATGCTCTTCTTCTTGTGATACCCAACTTTTCAAGCTATCCAAATAAACCTTTTTTTTAATCTTATATTGGTTTTCCCTTTCTTTTACTTCATATTGTTTAATATCATTATGGAAATGATCATAATGCCTTTTCAAAGTATACAATCTCTTAAGTTCAAATGTTTTAAAACATAAGAGACATTGAAAATAATTAAATGCATTTTTTATCATAAAATATTTTTTATATGGCATCATTTTTCTTTTTTTTAATAAACTCATCCGCTTGCACGTCCGTTATCGCTGTCTACAAGACTATTAAATGAAATTCTAATTCGAAGTTTACAGGTATACACAATTGTACATAGAAATGGATTTCCCTGTACTGAAATTCCGTAACTTTTTATAGACAAAAAATTGTCGTTAAGTAGTCAAAATTCGTTAGCTAACGAAAGTTGTCGTTAAGAGCTATTCTGTAATGAAATTTTAACAATTTTTATCGGCAAAAAATGTCGGTAGCTAACGACACAAAAAAAGTTCTTGTTTAATAATAACGACAATAAATGTACTGTTAACAGATTAAAAATATAGAGTAAAGTAGCCAATTTTTAACACGAAAAAAGTAAGAAAGTATAGTCGATCAAGTCCGACTCTACATTGCAGTATTTGGGTGATCATGTTTCCGCCAAAAAGAGTATGTTGTGAGGTTATTATTCACATAATACATTTTTGTGCCAAATATTATCTAAGTATCTACCATTATTAGTGTATTCGTATGGGAGCTGTGGTCAAATATGGACCGATTCTAAAAAAATTTGTTCTGGTGATTAATGTAGGTTGCGACAAAATATTTTTGGATCTTATTCAACTCAAATGTCTATAAAACAAGATGGCTATTAATAGGCACAAAACCCTATTCCGGAAAGAAGTTTTCATGTGGGCTATAAAAATTAAATAACTGCTTCTCACCATTATAAAAATGCTTCGACCTTGTGACAATAAACGCATATGTGCCAAATTTTATAAAATTATTTTTAAAACTGGGACCTGTAATTTGCACACAAGGTTATCTTGGACAGACAACCAGCCATCCTGATAGACGGACGGGCTTCGTTAAATGGATTCTGACATTGATTCTGAGTCAATCGGTATACTAAAAGGCAAGCCCAGAACCTTTTTTTAAATGTGTTACACACATTCGTACAAACACATAATACCCTTTTCACATACAGTAGTGCTGGTATGAAAAGTAAGAGCAGAATGTTGTGCTAGAGTGGCTCAGTCATCTGGAAATTTTTCTCTATGTATAAAAGAATTTAAAACCAACATATTTGTTTAGAAATATAATCAATATTTACACGTTTTCATTCATGTTTTGTTAAAATAAATGCAATAAAGCAATTTATTTTGTATTTTTTATTAATTTTAAAAAATTTTTACTTTGACGTTCTTATATTTTTACCGATATTTGTCGTCAATAGTTCTAAACAAAAATTTTTGTTTATTTAAAATACAGAATAACAAATTCGTTAAAGTAACCGAGATTTCTCGTTAATTAACGATATCGGTAGTTAAATTAAAAAAGTTACAGAATTGAGGTACTGGTCTATTTATTCAAAAATAAAATGAATTACATGAGAATTATAACGTGAAAAAGTTATTTTAGTAAAAAGTTAGGGTATTCATAGTGGTAAGTAAAATAGAAAGGGTATTCACGGTGTTGGGTTACTCATACTTCAAACATCTGTGCATACATTTTAATTCTAGCTAATGGTATATCATAACTTTTTACAAAATACCAAATGCGCACCTGAGTTTGCCTGCAAAAATGTAAAAAGTCATTATAACAGGTCAAAGTTACGTTAAATAAATACCATAAAGTAGTAAGGTTTACTCTTTAGACTCGGTCATATAATTGTAGCATAAAAAAGTAAGCAATAAAAATAGTGCGAAACAATAAAGTTTCATTAATACATCAATAAAACACATCTTCTTACCCAAAAATTTTACCTGCTGTCACATTTGCATTTATGTGTATAGGTTTACACATAAATTGTAACAAAACAAGACTTTTTTAACTTGTTTTTTAAATATTTTTACCTACTTAAGAAAAGAGTTTTCAAAAACAAAAAACCCACCGACGCGATTGGTACAGAAACAAAAATATTTTTACAATCACAAAATACCAACAAATTCTTGTGGCTTTTTCTTTTCTTAATAATTTCTGCATTTAGGTACGTCTTTTTAACGAAAGAAAAAGGGACCCTGTTACAGGCATCAACGAATTTTTTTCACGAACAAAACACATATCGTTAGCTTAAATGCAAAACAATTATTTTGAAAATTTGAAAATTTTGTTGATTAGGATTCACTTTACATATATATTTTTATAAAATTTTAAAATTCTATCTTAAAAAATAACCACAATTGCACAATTGTGCAAAGAAATGGAAATCCCTGTTTAAAATCATTGTACAATGTCAAAAACAGAAATAAAACAAAACAAAAACATAGATAATAAATAAAATAATAAAGATAATAAAACAAAAAAAAAGATGTACCTACATACAGTTATTGTATATTTATTTATATACATTAATATATTTAGAGGCCTCAAAACAGGCCTTGCAATATTTGCGATATTTCCCGCTGAATGAGAGTGTTTCTCAGTAAACAATTATATTTTACGCTCGCAAAATAAAAGAGCGTAAGCGTACATGTGAATTAATTTGCACAATTGTGCAAGGCGCTGACATCCCTGTTTTATAGTATACTTTGGCTTTTATATTAGGAGCGCAAATGAAATTTGGGGATTTGTGTGTGTGTTTGTTTTACATGTTGCGAGGGGTGATTTGTTTGTTAAGAGATGGTTTTATTTATTTTGAATTTTAAATACCTTTAATCCAATGCGTTTGGGCACTGGTACTCTTTTTTTTCCTTGGCTTCTGACTCACGTGGACTTCTTGGTTATTTTCCTTTTCCCAATCTCTTTGGAATTTTCTTCTTTATAACTCGCTACATATGCACTTGTTTTCTCTGTTTTTTTTTCCTTGATTTTGACAAACTTTTATTAAACTTCTCTTTATTTTCTCTTTTTTTTTTTGGAAAACAGTTTTTTTTTTTCTTTTTATGTACATATGTTAACACTTTTTTCACCTCTTCTTTCTTCTTTTAGCTTTTTCCAATATTGTATGTATGGAAGTATGTTTCATTCCATTTACATACACACTTTATATACATAGGTCGCTTTTACCGCTTTTATTTTCCACGCACTTTTTATATAAATATGTATGATCTTCTCTTGCCGCCTTTTTCTTCTTTTTTTTACATATGGCGACAATTTTATGGTTTTCTTTTTCAACTTTATTTTCTATGTATACTTTATATATATGTATATATATTTTTATTGCGCCATTTTCTTTGAATTTTTCAAACTTTTACCGCTATTTTATTTAAATTTTTAGCTTGATTTTTGGTAATATGGCGAATATTTTATTTATTTTTTCCTTCTTTTTTTTACACTTTTCACACACTTTTTGTATCCTTTTTTTTCTTCTTAACACTAACATTTTTTTTTTACACCCTCCGGTTTAACTTTATTAATTTTAAAGTTTGGTTTTATGAAAATAGCTTATTTTTTATTTTTACTACTCACGTTTCTGCTGCTTTACATGTACTGAACCTGTTGCCTTATTTCTTGATTTACCTCATGTTATGCTTCTTCTTTAAGTTGTTTAAAGTTGAATTAAGAGAGTTTGTTTGAGCTTTTGATGAATACTTGTCTTTGGGGTGACCAGATTGTATTTTCTTCAACGGGTTTACTCCTGGCTCGTATGGACCATGAATAATTTCAGCCTGTAGGGTAGCCTAAATTATTATTAAATTTATAGATTTTCCTCTCTTAGGGGAGAAGAGCAGGAGAAATCTACAAATGCAACGAATCTTTTACTTGCTCCTTAGAGCAAGTGGAAGTGGTTGCAGGGAAGGGGATAAAAAAAAGAATAAGCGGGGTGAATAAAGCTTTAGAGGAAATCGGGGTGTTCCTGCTTATGCTTACCGTAGGGTTGAGGGTGCCTTGCCAAAGGAAAAAACGCAGTAGATGTAATTTTCCTTCACAATCGTCTTTTATTGATACCAATAATTCTGAAGTACTTTTAAGTTTTTGCAATTCAGTTTACGTTACAATAATAAAGTGGTTATTTCACAATTTCAATTTTGGAAATAAATTATAAATTTAATTTAATAAAAAAACCAATGGTAAAAAAGGTATATAAAAATGGTAAAAAAAATGTTAAATTTAGTTTACGTTGTATGACTGCTATGGTGGAGCGTCCAATGGGGAATGAATCATTCTTTTTTTGACTTAACCGCGTGTACTTTAGCCCTTTTTCTCTGCCAAGCCAGGCTTGACAGTCCGGTCTCGACAAGTACTAAATTTAACATTTCTTTTTTTTTTTACATTTTTAAATCACAGTAACGCAGAGTTCAATCATTTTACATTTCAATTTTTAATTCACAATTATTACTGATTGACTCTAGCCGTTATTTTAAATTGACAAATTCAATTTCATTTAAAACAAAAGTTATTAATTAATACAAAAATGCAATTGGCAAATTAAGAAAAGTTTAAATTGACAAATTCAATTTCATTCAAACAAAAGTTATTAATTAATACAAAATGCAATTGGCAGATTAAGAAAAGTTTAAAAATACAAAATACATAAGAAAGCAAGTGTGTACAATGTAGATTGTACAGTAATATACAATTTTTCTTTTAACCCTCCGTCATGCACATGTTCTGAAAGTCACGTACGTAGCGCATGTATCTGGCCTATACATACATAGTGTACATTTATATGAAAAATATGCTATTTTAGTGATAATATTACATTGTTATATTGTTATCACGCCAGTCAGATATATATTTTCTATTTTTTTTTTTTTTTTTGTTCTTAGTACATGCTAAACCACATACCCGTGCAAAAACAAATTTTAATGAGAAATAAAACAAGAAAAATTTTATTTTATTTTTTTCAAAAAATTGTTGTTATAGAGTCCATTTCAATTAAATTTAGTAGTTATAAAGTAAGTTTTAATTAATTCTAAATTAAAAAAGTCTTACACAGCTTCAGGTAAGCAACTAAAACATGTATACTAGACTGGTCGCATCTTGTATGGGATTTTTTTTTTTTTTTTTTATTTAATTGTTTGCGCTGCTTAAAATATGAGGTTTGGTGTAAGAAATCATGATCTAATTTACAGGTCAATCCGACGGTGCCTAGCCGTGCCGGGTGGGGCCCAAAGTTCCCCATATTATAAAAAAAAAAACATCTTCTCTTTATAGTTATACTAGTTGAAAAGCCGAAAATCAAAAATATGGCTTCGTTACGATCTTCCGCAAGTGTGCCAAATTTCACTTCAAGTGTGCCAAATTTCAGCTTCCTATTTCATCAGATGGCTTCAGAAAGTTGCGGAAAGAATAGGACATACATGCAAACATTCTGACATACTAAGAAATTATATATTGTATAGATAGATTAACATCTGTTCGCGCAACTCAAAAACGCTTTAGCTTATTGAAAAACTAAAAAAAACCGAAATTACGCAATAAAATTTACTTTAAGAAAGATAAAACGTTTTTCTTATATGCGCAGTCGTTGTAGAAACATAATTTTTTTCTGGAAAAAAAATAATTTTTTTATACAAATTTCGGAATTTTTGTTTTTAAAAATTCATAAAAAATTGAAAAATGCAGCTATGTATGCTTCTAATTTTATGCAGACATATAAAAACAACATTGCAAACAAAACAAGCTATAAATGATTAAAATCTGTAAACAACTTTTGATTTTATGTATTCACAAAAGACGAACAATTTTAATAATTTTAAGAATTTTATTAAACCGCCACATCTTTTGTGAATGCTCTGCCTTGTGCGCGTCATTGCCTGTGCAAAAACTTTTTTTTTTATTTTGAAATTTAGTATTTATATGAATTTCAGTAAACTTTTTGTTTGATTCAGTTAAATTATTTGTTTGAAAAAATCAGTTTTTTTTTTCAATAAACAAAATACAAATCCGTGGCATTTTGACAAAACAACTTAAGTCGAGAAACATAGCAAAAAAGTTTTTAAAAAAATCTCGGTGAAAAAATCATTTTTATCAAATAATAAAATAAACCAAAATTAAAGAAAAATTTCGTATATAATACAAAATTTTAAAAACGTAAACAAAAATGCTTTTCGAATGAAAATTCGTATGACTTACAACATTTTTTTTAAACTTTTTTAATTTGACTTAAGATGTTTTGTCGAAATGCCACAGAAATAAATTGTTTGAATATGCAAATTTGTTTATAGGACCGATTTCAGACAAAAAATTTTTTGATTCTACAAATTTTTTGTTTGAATTGGAAAAATTATTTTTTCTGTGTATACTCTGATTTCGAATGTTGTAGGCATACCGGATTCGAGCACTTGGAACAAAAAAAAAAACGAGTTAGTCGGCGAATTTTTTCGTCTCCCAATGTACAAGCTGACAACTTTTTCTCTTTTGTAGAGTATCAGCACCACTTGAGCTAGGAACTACTACTGAAAACTGAAATGAAAAAGAAAAACGAGGAAAATGAGATGTAATGAAGGGCAAATGTTATATCAATCAAACTTATATTTAGTGGTCTTCCAAAATACGATTCCATGGCCAAACGAGTGTTGAACTGTTTGATGATGTGAATGTTGTTTATTTGTGTTTCAATATTTGGAATAACCAATGTATCAGCTAACGTAGTGAGAAAATTTCTTCTAGCACTATTTTTATTGAGACCATCAACTTTTTTGCAAATACAAAATGCAGCCAGTGTCATGGTGTCCAACATATTGCAGAAAAACGCAAAGGTCCATCGTCTTGTTGACCGCCTTGTAGTAAAATGTGTAACCATTTGGTCCATACAATCTACGCCAGCTTTATTTTCATTGTAAAACAAAATTGTTTCGCGTTTCATTGCTTCCCCTTTACAAAGTTTCGTATAATGCACGGTCGAAAGTAGGTTCACACATTTATTTTTTTTTTTTTTTTTTGGCACGTAGCTGCAAATTGATACCAAATTTTCGTGGAATCCAATTAACGATGACAAAGCAGGACGAGAACGATCCTTTCTCATTTCGTTAGGAATACATCTTTTATTGGAGCGAATGGTACCAACAAATGCCAGACCAATTCTGGCCAGACGCTTTACTCCTTCTAAAGTAGTAAAAAGTTGTCAGCTACTATTGCTGTACGGCTTTGCGAGTTGTATCAAAACATTTTCACCTGGATTTACTTCCCGTTCTTCTCCTTCTTGCCGACCGGTATAGAGCTTTCCTTGCATTGGATATTTAGATTTGGAAGCCCACTAAATTTTGATGCCATATTTCGCTGGTTTTATTGGAATGAACTGAGTAAATTTAGTTTTTCCACGATATGGGAACAGTTGTTCATCAATTGTTATGCTGCCATGCGGACTATAGTTTTAGGCAAGATTTTCATTTAAAAAATTCCAAACGTCACGGATGGGTGCAGCTTTGTCATCGCGCAATCGTTGAGCGCGTGTTCTACCATCATCAAAACGAATGTATCGTGCCAGTGCAGAGAATCGATTAAACGACATGGATGCTCTGAATATGGGTAGATTATTTGACTGCCACAAAGCTTTTGTGGTTTGTATATTATTGTGGGAATAACCAGCTGCCAAAAGAATGCCAGCGAATGCGTCTAATTCAGTTGCGGTCAAATCTGTCCAAACTTTTTGTTTTTTACTGGGATAAGCTGCATTCCACTTCTCGACTACAGCTTTTCCATGGCAATTCGTTTCAGAAATGAAATAAATAATAAAGGCTCAGTTTCTGATTTTCTTTTCAAGGTTGAGACCCTTAGTGCTCGTACTGGATATTCTGATTTGCATTTGATGTCCAATTTTCATATTCTTTTGGAAGGGCGAGCTGAACAGTGGTATTGTTTGTACGCGAGACAGAATCGTAACATCACATACCAAGCCTTACGACATGCTTAAATTAAAGAAGTTGGACATCTAGAGTCCGACCACGAGGTTTTGTTAAAAATTTCGCTGCGATGACAACAATTTAAGGAAAGCTATGATGACTTCATACCTCGATTGTGGCTATGAATCTAAGGCTTCAGAACCCCTTACCAGACATAACACTAATAGACATAATGAAGCGGAATTTAAATCCGAACTTAAGGGTTTTGCTATTTAATTCGGAACCTCATGACGTAAATGATTTTAGAGACTTTGCCCGGAGGTCAGAAAAGGTTCTGCGTGACACAAAATTTTAAACACCAAATGTAGGGGCATCTCGAAACATAAGCGAGGTCGATGCTCCGCTTCAGGAACTTGGTGATACGGAAACTAACGAAACACAAGTTGAGGCAATGCAATTCCCAAATAGAAAAGCTTAATTTGATTACTCTAGCATTAAATGCTGGAACTGCGCGGAATTTGGTCATTCGAATATATATTGTTCTAGGGAGATCGTAAAACCGTTTTGCTTTAAATGTGCGCAGAAGGGCACCTTGACTCCTAAGTGCCCAAACAATCATAGTTTTCAGGGATATCGTATAGTGGGCGATCTGGCAACCGGGGACTCTCGTCCACTCCCTTAAACCCCGGGGTTGAAATTAGTTGTAATTAGGACATTTTGTGCATTGAACATATAACGAAGAAAAAACCTTGTAAAGAGAACTTTACACGAACCCCTGATCTATACCCTTATGGTAAGCAATTAATTAGTAATTTTCGTGAGAAAAGTTTAACTGTAGACAAATCGAAACAATTCGTGAATTTCGTAGATAAACCTGTACTGATCGGGAAATAACAAGAAACCCTAATTTGGCGATCATGAAGTGTAGAATTAGATTTAGAAAGCGCCGATATTATTGTTAACTTTTAGAATCGACAATTATAAATGGATCTGATGATAGGCCATTCGCTAAAGTGGGGGTTTTGAATGACACTTTATTAGGATTGCTTGATTCAGGTACAAACGTATCGGTACTGGGCAAATGCTGCTTGGAATTCTTAGAGAGGAACAATCTTACTTATACCCCAATTACTTCGTCAGTTCGCACTGCAAACGACACCAAACAAAACGTTATAGGGTTCTGTAGTATCCCTATATTTTTCAAGGGCGTTACAAAACATATACAATTTTATTTAGTTCCGTCACTAACTCGGTGTGCATATTTTGGTACAAACTTTTGGCGTGATTTTGCACTGGCCCCCGATTTAATACCCTCTAGTATACTCAATGTATCGGAAATCTCAAACAATTCCAGTTTGGGCCAACATTTTCATGAGCTTACACATGAACAGAGACTTATTTTGGAAAAATTAATTTTGGACATCCCCTCGTACGAGAAGCTAGGTCTCGGTAGCACGGATTTATTGCACCACCATATTGATACCGCTGATGCAGTGCCAATTAAGTGCAAGCATTACCCTCTATCTCCTCCTAGGCAGGAAGAAGCGTATCAGGAAATCGATAGATTACTAAAATTAGGGGTTATAGAGGAATCAAATTCACTGTGGTGCTCCCCCGCCGTATTAGTCAGGAAGCCCGGAAAAGTGAGACTATGCATTGACTCAAGGAAACTCAATGAGGTAACTAAGGAGGACTCATACCCATTGCCTCACATAAATGATCTGCTAAGTAGGCTTAAGGACACTTTCTACATCAGCGGAATTGACCTAAAAGACGCGTTTTTACAGATTAGGTTAACAGATTCTTCTAAAGAAAAAAAGCCTTCGCGATACCCAACAAACCATTGTATCACTATAAATACATGCCTTTCGGATTATGTAACGGCCCTCAGACCATGAGCCGGCTTATGGATAAGGTCATTCCTTCCCGATTACGCGAAAATGTATTTGTATATCTGGACGACCTACTGGTTTGTAGTTCCGATTTTCCAACGCACATTGACGTATTGTCTCAAATTGCTGGGTGTCTAAAATCTGCCAAATTAACTATTAATGTTAGTAAGAGCAAGTTCTGTCAAAAAGAGATCCGATACTTGGGATACATAGTAGGGAATGGATGTTTGAAAGTAGACCCTGCCAAAGTAGAATCGGTTGGAAATTTTCCTTTGCCTAAGACCCCGAGGCAGTTACGAAGATTTATTGGTATGTCGAACTGGTACCGCTCCTTTATTAACAACTTCGCAGACCTTTAACATACTGTTTAAAAAAATCAAAAGGAAAGTTTTTGCTGACAGATGGGGCAAAACTATCCTTCGAGAAGTTAAAGAACGCTCTCTCAACTGCACCGGTATTAGCCCAACCTGATAGAGAATTTATAATACAATGCGACGCTTCCAAAGTAGGTGTAGGTGGCGTATTATTTTAATACGATGATAAAGGACACGAGCATCCGATAGCTTATGTATCACAAAAGCTTAATAAATCACAAAGGAATTATACCATAACCGAACTGGAATGTCTGGCAGCAATTGTTAGTGTTAAAAGATTAAGGCCGTATATCGAGGGATTACGTTTCCGCATTTTTACGGACCACTCTTTCTTAAAGTGGCTCATGTAACAGAAGGATTTAAGCGGGAGTTTGGCACGATGAAGTCTTCAACTGCAGCGCTACACGTTTGGTATAGAACACAGAAAAGTATAATTAAAATAAAATAAATATATAAAAGGATGGACGTTGAAGACCTTACTATAAGCAGTTTGCCCTCCGATATTGATCCCTTGTCGCCTGAATTTAATGAGGAAGAGTATCAACAACTCAGGGAAAACGTGTTAAAAAACAATGAGGTATTGCCAGATCTTTGTTCATCGGGAAATTTAGTTCTTAAACGCGTATATTTTCGGCTTGGATCAGAAGTTGAAGAAGATAGTCTTTGGCGCGTATGGATTCCAAAGTCCTTAGTACCATTTGTCATTAAATCTGCTCACGATTCTAGTCTTTCATGTCATGGAGGTTTAATGAAAACATTGTCAAGGATTCGCCAAAAATACTTTTGGCCAACAATGTTTAACGACGTAAAGGCTTATATAGACAACTGCGAAGTATGTAAAAGCGTTAAATCCTCTAATCGAATATCAAGACCTCAAATAGGAAGTCAAATCCTTACAAGTAGACCAATTGAGAGGTTATATTGTGAATTTTTAGGTCCATATCTATTAACCAAGGCTAAGAATTCAGTGATATTTATTTGTTTAGATCACCTGACCAAATTTGTTTTTCTAAAACCTTTAGGAGCTGCGACTACGTCGAAAGTCATTTTGTTTTTCGAGTCGAAACTATTTCCAACTTTTGGAGTTCCTAGGTACATTCATAGTGACAACGGCAAACAATTTCTCTCAAGGGAAATGAAAGATTTCTATAATTTGTAAGGTATCTCTCACATAACAACTGAGGTTTTTGCACCGCAGTCGAACGCATCAGAGCGTGCTAACCGCGATTTAATTATGAAAATTAGATGTTTTTACAAGGGCACAACGATCATATAGATTGGGATAAGTATATTCCTCAAATTATGTCAATACTCAGAAGCGACTACCACACCGCGATTAAATGTTCTCCTTATCATGCGATGTTCGGACAGAATATGGTGCAACACTGCTCGACTTATAAAATTCTGGATAAAATTGGGTGTATGTCTAGTGAGGATATAATTGTTTTGAATAACATGGACAAATTAACAAAGATAAGGGAAAATATCCGAAAAAGCTTGGCAGTGGCACATAATAAGGCTACCAAATCGTATAACCTCCGAAGCAGACAAATTAACTTCAAAAAGGGTAAAATTGTGTTTAGAAGAAACCATGTACATATTAAGCAATATGTCGAAACATATAAACCGGAAATTTTTGTCTAAATATTTAAAATGTAGGGTAAGAGACAAAGTTGGCAACAACCTATATGATCGCGAGGACGACAAAGGGAAGTACCTCGGCAAATACCATGCCACGGACCTAAAATCATGAATTATGAAATTTATATTGGAAGTTTCTTTGCGGCATTTTTTTTTTTTTTGGGAATGTTAAATTCAACAATTTTTCTTGACAACGAAACTATTGTCAAAGTTATCTTGCGCAGTGCACATCGGGAACGGACAAAATTTAATTAAATACAGTGAGCGATTTGAGAAAAAGAAAAAGATTGTGAAAAGTGTTTTTTAGCAATGGATTGGCCAGGAAAAATTTTGAGAAACGTGTCTCGTACAACTGGAGGTAAGGAAATGTGTGTTATGAAAAATTATAATAGTGGAATTAATAAATGGTGAATTTTATACCATTAGGTTAGGAATTTTAAATTTTTTCTTAAAATTCTGCTCCGTTGGTCCAAGCAAAGTGACTAAGGTCATTTTCTTTAAGTTGGATAAATTATTACCTCCACGTTGAGGGCTCAGCTCCACATTTTAAGATAACGTTACCTGAACCGTTATCTTCATCAAATTTTTGAAGGTGACCCCCAGTGCACATTTTTTAATTATACAGTGTCGTCTTTGGGAACACGTTTAAAAGTAAACGCAATGTAAATTAGAGGAGAATTAGAAAAAAACCCAGTTATTAAAAAAACAAAATTATTCAAATGTTGCAAAATTCAAATTTCAATCATTTGAAATGATAACAAAAGCAGCCACCGAAAACTATTTATAACTGTTACTATCTTAAATACAAGCTTTCCAAAATATAAGCAAAGAAAACCATTTGAATTAAAAACCATTGTAAATGTTATATGACGAATCGAATAATAGCCATAACTAACCATGAAAGGTAGTAAGTAATAATCATGGGATAATAGGGACAGGTGTCAAAATAGGGGTATTTTACCTATCAAGGCGTCTGGCACAAGGCCAGTGGGTGGGAACAATTGTACCCTATATGGTACTACATCTTATCATCGCAGGATAGTCTTATGAATCATTTTTTTTACTATAGGTATTTTTGAGGCATGATTAGTAACTTTATATAGTTACGCGCAAGGAATGCAAGGGTTGAGAATCAAATTTACCTCAATATAGCTGGCTGGGAAACCATTTTATTTCATGCCCCTCAATTATATTTCTTTCGGCCTTAGATTGAAGTCTGATATCGTAATACGAATTTTATTTTTCGCGTAACAGTATACCGAACATAGAAATATAAAAGTCCAAGAGCCAAAATGAAAGTCGTTCATTTAGAACGATTAGCTCCTTACGGAAGAGGTGATTCTGAGCCTGTTCGGGACGAAAGGAATTTTATTGGTTTTTTTAAATTGATTTTTTTTTCAAACAAATTTGTGTGCTTTTCTATTGATTTGAATATATTTTTATAATATTAATTTGAATAAAATAAATTGAAATAATAGTGAATTTAATTTCCAAGAGAAGAGATGAAATTTGAAAGACATTATCATTAATTATTTGAAACTGATTTAATTTGAAGAAGTAAATTAAACATACATATTTTAATTTTTGAAAAACAGTTACAAATTGTAATTAATTCATTTTGAGCCAATATTTAGAAGAAAATAATTTACAATAGACAGCTATGGTAGCAAAATTTATTGCGAAAAACGTGAAATTTTATTGCTCCATAAAATTTGCGAAGTATAGACCGCATATTGCCATGGGTGGCAATTCATTTCGTAATGATTGCTCTTCAGATTGCTTAGCAATCTGCAGTAAAATGAGTTGTAATTAATCTGACATTTCATTTCCCTGTACGTTTGTTTATTGCGAAGCAATTTCACGTGTTCTCCAGCAATATAATCAGCAATTATTGCGCTACTGTTCTGCCGACGTTTTTGCTTGTGCTTAGTTGGGATTTCATATGCGTTTTTATACTGAAATCGATTATTGGGCTTTTAAAAACGATTTTTTTTATTTTTATAAAAATTAACATTTTGTTTTGTGTGTAGGTATGTTTATGCAGTTTTCCAAGTTTAAAGTAAAAAAAAAACAGTTGTATTTTAACGTGTTTACTTATTAAAACCCTTTGTATACTTCCAACTTAAATAATGTGTGCCTTGTTGACCACACTGGCTTGTAATTACAACTCTGGCCAGTGAAAATAGCGAAAGCAAAAACACATAAACTTACAAATAGAACCATATGTTCCTACTCTTTTTATCAACGGGTGGATGTGAAATAAGCTGCAGTTGGTAACTATTTGTAATGGCCGATCTTGATAGGGAAAAATTTTGATGATTTCCGGCCTTTTCGTTCGATACGTCGCACAGAGGAGTATTTGGACTGAAAAGCTGGCCAAAATTATTAAACGTGTTTTTTGAATTAAAATTTTTAGTTTTTTGATAGTTTTAGGTGTAGTATGATATAAAAAGTCTAGTGGCAGATTTTGAAAAAATTACACTGCGCAACCAAAGTACACTGCGCAACAAAAAAAAATGTTCTCTACCCTAGAAATAAAAGTATGTGGACTATATGGATTTTGATGCCCTTAATTCAAATCTGTTTTCCGTTTTTCTCTAGTACGTAAGGTTTTTCTTTTAAAGAACCCCCTCAATCGTTGGGTTCCCTTATATTTTTTTCCATAACTTTAAAACGTGTTCTTCGATTTTAATAGCAGGAGGATCAGAAGATGCACCGGAAAATTCTGCTTAAACTAACCATACACACTTAATTTATATCTTTTACTATTTTGGAGTTATTAAAAATTTAATGGCGAAAAAAAAATGTACATGCAAAATGCGTCAAATTTTTTGTTTTCAAAATGCAATAAAAAAATTTAAGAACCAAAAAGTTTAAATTTTTAAGATTTTTCTAAAAGCCACATTCTTAAGGAATAAAAGTTGGTATAAATCCCAAAACTCAATTAACAAGTGTTGATTTTAAAGGTTTAAACTCATTATTGACAGACTGTATGTACATACATACATATGATTTACAGTCTAATTAAAAAAAAAAATTTGAAAAATGTAATGCTCTTATGGAACAGTATTTTTTTATGAAAAAGGCTTTCTTATATTTATTTTATATTATTTAATACTTTATAAACCGAAAAGTTAAACTAATAAAAATTCCTTACTAATTATTATGTCGTATGTGTATCCTCATTAGCTGCATCATCGGTGTCAGGAAGAAGAAGTGTGATGGTTTCTGATGAAAAAGCTTTTTTTTATTCCGTTCTCTTTGCGTACTGCTTATAAAAGGGTCACTGCTCAGAAATAACCTATTCAAGACATCTCGATTTGTTACGCTTCTGCTGAATTTCCTCGAATAATTCGTACGATATAATTGTTAGTGCTTTCTGGCCTCGGCAGCTTCTTCTGACAATTGTCCTATTGGCAAGATTGCTTGCTTTATAACACTACCGCCATGAATAAGAATCTTGTGCATCGTAGGACTCATGGGGTGCCAGTTGTAAAGTTGCACATATATTTCGGCAGTTTTATGTGCATATTCCTCAAATTTCTCAATATTAATTCGGTGTCCGCTAGTTATTGCTTCCAATATTATTTTCAGGCGGTTGATTAATTCTTCATTTATTCCAGTGATTTTCGATGCAGTTGTTGGGTCCGAAAAAAATCTACTTGATGTGTTGCCATCATTAGTGCTACCGTATCCTGGTTTTGGAACATCTAAAAGTATTCCTATCTCGTCTTTTTTGGATGAATATCTTCCTCTCTTTAACAATTGCTTTATCTTCATCGCTCCTTGCTTGCCACTTTTTAATTGGCAGTTTATATGAGAGATAAAGTATCGATTCTAAAAAGTGCATGCGTGCATGTAAAGTTGATAGTCCAAAACTCAAGGCATCACAGTTCAGAGGAACATTCTTCTGCAACGTGTTAAAATCTTTCGAAGAGCAGGTATATAAAAATATATTTTATGGGGATGTGTGGGACATTCCCTTAAAACTATTATGGATAATTAAGAATTTTTGCAATTTATAATTACATATAGGCAGGTATTAATATTGTGAAGTGTTAAGAGTGATGTGAATAACAGTTGAAATCAATAATTCAAAATACATAAAAGTTTATGACGATATAAAGGTATAAGAAAAAGTGCCCGATGAGCAAAAATAGAAGAAATGTGAAAATTTAAAAAAATCGTCAAAAATAATGGCGCAAACTTGCGCACACTTTTTTTTTGTTTCTAAAATTAGAGATTCCAAATTTTATTGTGGTATCAAACATAATTCGTAGACATGCTAACCTCACTTTTAAAAACCTCTTCTTTTCCTTTTTTTGCAAAAAAAAGTGTATAATTTGTTTTTTTTTAGCTTTTGAACGAATTGTTTCAACATGAATATTCAACATATTTTAAATTAAACCTTTATTCATTTAGCCGCAAAAAAATATCATATAAACATCCAGAAACCGAAAAAAACATTTAAATCTCATACTTTAGCAGGGTCTCAGAGCTACAAATCACAACTAAAAGTCTTTAAAATTTACAATATACTGTAAAATATTGTTGTCTGTCGAGCTGCGTACTTAGTTCTTAAGATTTCTTAAAATTCAGTTTTGCCTTTTTGGACAGCTTTTCAGGCCAAATACTCCTCTGTGCGTCGTAGGAGTAGGTCACTGGAAGGAAAATAAGCCACAAAAATCGAAATCACCCAAAAGGACAAAAAGTAGAAGCGTAGTGACAATAAAACTGGGTAAGTAAAGATGAAAGAAAAAAACGCGATGTTGGAAATTACTTAAAATCCGCAAGAATCCAGTTTTTGGAACCTTGACGAGTTTTAAGGGTTTTTTTCTCATTATTTTTTATTGAATCTTCATATATTAAATATGAAGTAACAAAAATTAATCAAATCTTATCCTAATACTTTATTTATGTCCTGCCAGTGCCAGACAAAAATTTTCTTCATCACGGGTTCTGTTCACATATATAGGTGTTTATCGCTCGTCTAATTGGGTAAGCGATGCAGTGTCTCTTCTTCTTAAGCGAGTGTGGCCGCCATGATTTAAAATACATATTTCGAGCTAGTGGATTTGGGTGTTGTTCAAGCCTTTTTAAATATTTTACTGCATATTTTGTAATCATAGTTTTTACTAATGGCACATTGAGATCCTTATGAATGTTTGAGTTTTTTACAAACCAGGGAGCGGCTGTGATTATTCGAAGAAGTTTATTTTGGTGCCTCTGAATTTTTTCGATATAAGAGGCCGAGGCAGTGCCCCATAGTTGAATACCGTAGCATCTGATAGGCTTTAAGATAGAGTTGTCAAGTAGAAGCTTGCAATCGAGACTAAGGACAGAATTTCTTCCAATAAGCCAATGAATTTGAATGGCTTTTAGTTTTATTTGAGTTAATTTTGCCTCTATATGGCATTTCCACGTTAATCGCCGATCCAGATGTATACCGAGATATTTTACATGCGAATGTTTGCTTATTCACCACTATCCTCCATTGTCTTAACCATATTTCTAGTTGAAATATATGATGCTGTAAGTAACGAGATGCTTTATAACGGTTTTCGTGGACGCTTAGAAAAGCTGTATCGTCTGCAAATGTTGAAGTTGCTTGTTGGTATGTCCGAAGGATGCTGCATTATGGGACTCCAGCGCCAATGGGCTGAGGTGAACTTAAGAAAATTCCTTCTTTAATAATAAATTCACGACCGACTAAGTAGCTTTCTAGCAGCTTGTGTGTGTTTGCTGATAACTTTTGCTTCAATTTATGTAATAAGCCTTCATGTCAGACTTTATCAAAAGCTTGCGAAACATCGATGAAGAGTGCTGAGCAATATTTTTTTTTCTTCAAATGCTTTTCTTATGACATTAACTTTAGTACAAGAAAAATAATGTAATGACAAAATGTGAAATAAATAAATAACAATTACAGGACCGTTAGTATTTTACAGGGTGCTGTGTTTGTATTGAGTCATCATTAAACACTAACAATAGAGTGATCCACATACTAAGCGGAATATTTTCTGTGAAATGGGCACTGAGAAATTTTTTATACTTTTACAAATTTATTTGTGTGGCTGACGTTGCTAAGTAACCTGACGGAGATACAATTCTATTTGGGTTCGATATAGTAACAATTGTAGACGTGTGGTCGGATGATAATTCTAAGAAAGCTTCAACATGAATCGTTTCTGTGGGGATGTTTTTAACCACGTCAAAGTCGATAACATCTGGAATTTTTTGCTGATCAGTAGGCCAATATGTTGGTTGTTCGCTCGCGACTACATTTAAACCCATTTTAGAGATTGTGTTAAACAAAACACGACCTTTTGGTGTTATAAGTCGTGACCACCAGAAGGTATGTTTAGCGTTATAATTGCCAGCGGCCAATAAAACAAGGTCCTAATGATTTATAATATTTCAAATATTAATAAATTTTCGAGCCTAAGGTCTTTATTTATAAAAAAAACTTTTAACTATTATTTAAAACCAATATTTCGGCACTTCCTTGAGTGCCTTCTTCAGGATTTTTTTCGTTATTTTATACATTTTTAACATATTATAACAAATTTAACAAAAAGTGACAAATTACTATGTTTCGATTTAGCTCTTCAACACAAATAGTCGTTGCTTGCAGATAATCTTCACAATGATCAAACATTAAGTAGTGTTTGATTCGGGCTTTTATCAAACTGGCAGAGACTCCACATTAGGGTGGCCGTTATTTTCTTTTTTTTGATTTCTTATATTCTCCCCCCCCAAATCGGTTCAGTTTTATGTAAAAAAAAATACAAAAAAATTTCGTAGCGATAAGTTGTGTGTTAGGGGGGGCGTCCGCCCCTCAAAGTTTGCCATCAAGCCATTTATTCAAATGTAATTTGTTTGCATATGACTATCTCTTAAAACAACATTTTACAAGAACATGATATATGGCAATATTTTAGCTCTTCTAGTCAACAACATTAGCCTCGAAGAAAGTTTTTTGCTAAAATTAATATTTAAGAAAATAATTAAGAAAATAACAACAAAATTCCAAACATTTTATATACGTTTTATATATATAAAAGAGGGATTTAATGTCAAGTGAACTAATTTTGAAATCAATGTCTTTCGATTTGGATGAAATTTGCACCAACGTTAGTCCTATTGAATAGTAGTTTAGACACAAATTTTCAACAAGATCGGTCAAAAAGTTTCTGAGTTTGGGGGGGTCAAAGTTTGAAATTTTGGCCATATAGGTGTTCTTTCACATCCATGTAACTTATTACCAATTGGGGTTAGCAAAATTTGTCCCAAGCAGCTTAGATAGCTATTTGATCAATCTTTAAAAAAAAAATTTTTTTGTTTTTTTTTTGAATTTTTTTTTTAAATTTACAACTTGGCAAAAAAAAAAAAAAAAAAAAGTTTTAAATATAAAAAAAATATGTTAAAAAATTTTTTAAAAAAACCAAAAAAATTTTTTAAAAAGATTGATTAAATAGCTATCTAAGCTGCTTGAGACAAATTTTGCTAACCCCAATTGGTAATAAGTTACATGGATGTGAAAGAACACCTATATGGCCAAAATTTCAAACTTTGACCCCCCCCAAACTCAGAAACTTTTTGACCGATCTTGTTGAAAATTTGTGTCTAAACTACTATTCAATAGGAATAACGTTGGTGCAAATTTCATCCAAATCGAAAGACATCGATTTCAAAATTAGTTCACTTGACATTAAATCCCTCTTTTATATATATAAAACGTATATAAAATGTTTGGAATTTTGTTGTTATTTTCTTAATTATTTTCTTAAATATTAATTTTAGCAAAAAACTTTCTTCGAGGCTAATGTTGTTGACTAGAAGAGCTAAAATATTGCCATATATCATGTTCTTGTAAAATGTTGTTTTTAAGAGATAGTCATATGCAAACAAATTACATTTGAATAAATGGCTTGATGGCAAACTTTGAGGGGCGGACGCCCCCCCTAAAACACAACTTATCGCTACGAAATTTTTTTGTATTTTTTTTTTACATAAAACTGAACCGATTTGGGGGGGGAGAATATAAGAAATCAAAAAAAAAAAGTTCTGCATACAACTAACGGCCACGCTACTCCACATGCTCTATCTCGAGGATCCTTAGTATCATATAGTATATAACGATTGATTTTAAACGTATTTCTTGAGGTCAAGTGAGTTTCAGAAACCAACATGACATCAATTTGTTTATTTTTTAGAATGTATTCAAATTCATTTTTATGTTGGCGGATGCCGTTTGCGTTCCAAAAACAGATTTTTAAACAGTTCATGGCTTGTTAAGTACAGCTTAAGAATTTCCTGCATCATATTACCCATTGTGTTCGTAAAATTATTAAATGTTTGCACTAATGTTTCCATGGTTTTTTCAAGACGACGTAAATTAGAAGCTGGAGTTTCTTCATTAATTCGCGAAGCACCTTGCATTTGCACATTGTTTGATTTTAGGATGTAAGCGTAGGAGGTTCTGTTATTACTAGGCTGTGGAGCCTGCATGTCATTAGTGTTTAGTTGATTTGTTACCTGCATTTGAGGGGGATTAGTTTTCGGTCCAGCCGACTGCTTGACGATAGTGTATACAGGGCATCCTCTATAATTGGCAGTGTGATTACCGTTACAATTGCTACATTTTTTAACGTTGGGGTCATTTTTATATTTATGGCAAAGAACTGTACCATGTAATTTACCACATACTACGCAAACAGGGGGTAAGTGGCAGTATGACTTAGTATGGCCATATTATTGGCAGTTTAGACATTGAACTGGGCCATTTCTTTTGTGCGGCTCATCTATACCCAATAAAAAATGGAGCTTCCAACGAAGCAGGTTTGTAAGGGAGAAACATAAACGTTTCGCTTACCATTGCGCTTACGGAAGACATGCATTTTATATGGCGAGTTCCCACTTTAAAGCAATACATTTTTGACACATGAAGCGCATTATTCAGCGCATATAAAAATTGTTATATGTAACGATCAGCCTTACACACTGAATGTTTTGATACAGTTATTTTTTAGTTTTCTCCCTTACAAACCTGCTTCGTAGTAAGGGAGTGCCGTAGCAATTGAAATGTTATTTTTTTTTTATAAAAGTTGTTGAGAGTTCTTTCACTTACTTTACTGCATTTCTGTATGTCTTATTGCGTAGCGCATGATTGTGCGCTTATTTTTTTAAATGTACCATTAGTGCTTCGCAAAATGATAAAATTTTTTATTGGGTAGTTATTTTTCTATGCAGAATATATCAAATTGTAAATAGGGTGTGTTTCGTTTTTTTAAGCTTTACGTCGCACAGTGGGAAATTTTACGAGAAGGCGATCAAAATTCCATAACTTTTGACTGGATCGGTATTTTTTTATGGGATTTTTTTTGCTCGATAGGTGCGATGTGAGGCTTTAATTAAAACGTAAAATTCGACTGATAGGAGCAAAAGTTATGGGGAGTTCAAAATGCATTTTCATTTTTTGTTGAGTTTCGGTGTAAAAGTTGAAATTTCATATCTGATTTTTTTATAATTTATCATTATTTCTCTTGTATTTTACAACTGATACTTATTTTTTATTGTCGAACTTAGATCCTGTCAGAAAATGCCAATATTTGGCCCCTGTAAATTTTTTAGTCCCAATATTCACAGGGGCCAAAGGTTGGCTTTTTTGGGACGAGACAAGTTGTTATAAGGATAAAACTGAAAAGGAATATTTTGAAAAATGCCCAAATAGCATTCTTGGCTATCAATAACATTTTAGGTAATTCAACTTTTATTTTTGGTTTGAGATGTATGTGTATTTTATTTTTATATATTAATACAAATATATACTTAAATCAAAAACAAATTATAATCTATAAACAATTTTAAATTAAACAATATTAGTAAAAATTTCTTCTAAATAGCTTTGGGTTTCATTTTCCAGAAGTTGTTTAGCTTCTTCCTCTAATTCGATTGAGGTTGATTTCCATTTTTGTCGAATACTGGACATATATGGATCTGATGTGCACAACAAAATAGTAATAAGATCTTCATTAGTACAACATCTGGACATTTTTCTTGTGTTATGCTCGCGGAAGAATCTGTAGTCTTTGTTCCTTTTTTCTTGCGCTTCTTCAGATAGATCTCCAATTGGTAGCATATTGTGTTGAACTATTTGTTCCCCATGGTATAAAATTTTATGAACTGGTTGACGGCTCTAAGCCAATATAAGTTTTTCTTAAACGTAATGGAACTAAAGATACCATGAATAAGTTAGCATCAGATGAGTTTTCTGAATTACATTGCTTGTATAGTTTCTGACCAGAGCTTCCATCACATCCCCATTTAGAAAATAAAGTGATGCTGCAATTTTTAAGTTTTTTTAAACAGTCACCATCAAGTGTATTTAATAATCGTTCTGCAGTGTGTTCGAGAAGAGCCTGCAATTTTACTTCTGCTGAACTTGAAGTTACACTAATAGCCGTTTGTGAAGGTAATCTCGATATGCTGGAAAGATTCCACAATTTTGTTCATTGGTTCGCTTTCGCAGCTCTGTATACTCAGTTTTAAATCCAAAAATAGTGCAAATGCTTCTTCTGCAGTAAATTTAATTTCTTCAGTTGGTGTAGGCATACTTTTTAAAATCGTCTTTGTTCGTTTAGGGGTCGCTTCCACTATTTTTTCAATTATTGCAATTTTTGTTTTCTTATTTTGCGTTGGTTGAATTTGATGCAGAAATGAATCCTTTATCATACTGTTACGTTTTTCCTTTAATAAACGCGTTTGAGTTCTTTTAATTGCAAATCCGAATAAAAACACACACTTATTCAACTTAACAAACTTTATTGAAATTAATTATTTTGTTCACAATTGTTAGTTACGAACAGAACCGTTTTTCAAAACAGACTAAACTAATTTTACATGAGTCACCCCTTTTTATATTTCATAATTATTTCTAGATTTTTCCTGAACCTTCCCGTAAAAACTATTTATTATGTTCTATAACCATTTCTAGAAATTACTGGGAAATTTATATAGGAATGATTTTTAAAATAACAGTTGTGTTGAAAATTATACATGACAATTTTAAGTAACATAAAACTATAACTTACAAGATAACTTATAACTATAACTATAAATAATTCTTAGATAATTTAACTTTCGTAACACTGCCCTCCACTTAAGCCTGTTCGTCCCGAATAGGCTCAGATTCTCCTTTTCCATAATGGGCTAGTCGTTCTAGATGTACCACTTTCATTTTTGATCTTGGGCTCTTATATTTCTGGATCCGATACACCACGTCATTCAATTTCTTTATTACTTTATATGGGCCATCCCAATGAGTCTGCAGCTTTGGAGATAGTCCTTTCTTTCGTTGCGGATTAAAAAGTAAAACCAACTGGCCCTCTTTGAAACCTTCCGAATTTGCCGCTCGATCGTATCTGGCTTTCATCTTGTCACTGGACAGCTTAATCCGACTTCGCACGAACTCATGATGTTCATTAAGTCATCTTGTTCCTGTGAGGTAGAGCCTTCATTGTTGTCATCTGTTGGTCCAGGCTTAACACCAAATTCTAGATCTCCAGGTAGTCTGAGCTCCGTTCCAAAGACAATATTGGCAGGTGTACGAGAGGTGGAGTTGTGAACAGCTGATCTATATGCCAACAAAAACTTCGGAATGTGTTCATCCCAGTCTTTCTGATGTGTGCTTACTACTTTACGCAAGTGCTCCTCTAGTGTGCGGTTAAATCTTTCGACCATACCATCGGATTGTGGATGCAAAGGAGTTGTTCTAGTTTTTCTTATTCCGTATAATTCACACATTTCTTTGAACACACCAGATTCAAAATTTCTGCCTTGGTCGGAGTGTAATTCTATTGGAACTCCGTAACGGCACACCCAGTTATTCAAAAATACGTCCACAACGGTTCTAGCTTCTTGATTTGGGATGGCATACACCTCTGGCCATTTACTAAAGTAATCGATATCTACTAACACATAACGGTTGCCGGCATCACTCACAGGAAAAGGTCCGGCTATATCCATTGCGATTCGCTCAAATGGGGCACCCGAATTGTACTGTTGAAGCGGTCCCCGACTTCTCCTTGTTGGTCCTTTGGCGGCAATGCATTGGGTGCAATTTGATATCCAATCGGCCACAGCTTGCTGGCACCCAACCCAGTAGAAACGTTGTTTTAATTTTTCTAATGTTTTTGTTACGCCAAGATGGCCACCACTTGGACCATTATGAAATTCATTTAGAACTTCATGTACTTTTGACGATGGCACCACAATGAGGTTACGAACTGATTTTCCATCGGCACTTTCCCATGCTCGGTACAGGCAGCCATTTATCAACTGTAGGCTGTTCCATAGGGCCCAGTATGCTTTTGTTAGCGGACTTTCAGATGATATTTCGTTTCGATTCGGCCTTATGCCTTCTTGATTTTCTCTAATATAGGGTCAGCTTTCTGTGCCATTGACCAGTCTTCGTTGGACTCTATATGCAGTAGGCGAACTTCGCAGTTGTATTCCTTTCCTTCAGCCTTTACACAATGCTTGCATTTCAGTTTGCAGGGTCGTCTTGATAGAGCATCCGCGTTGCCATGTTTTCCACCTTTTCTGTGCTCAATGGTAAAATCATAACTTTGTAGGCGCTCAATCCAGCGAGCTATCTGACCTTCCGGATTCTTTAATTGCAGCAACCACCTGAGTGCAGAATGGTCCGTTCTTAACTCAAAATGTTGACCATACAAATACTTGTGAAAATGTTTTACGCACTCTAGTACTGCCAGGAGCTCCCTTCGCGTTACGCAGTAATTTCTCTCAGGCTTCGAAAGTATTCGGCTGTAATAGCCCACGACTCGCTCTACACCATTGACCACTTGGGAAAGCACACCTCCAACTCCGTATCCGCTCGCATCGGTATCAAGCACAAATTTCTCTCCAGTAATGGGGTAAGCCAAAATTGGTGCTGAGCACAACAATTCCTTCAGTTTCTGAAATGCTGTTTCCTGTGCTTCACTCCAGATGTATTTTTGCGCCTTTTTAGTCAATTCGTTTAAACTTGCAGCAATATTTGCAAAGTTTGGTACAAAGCGCCTGTAGTATGTACATAAGCCTAGAAAACTGCGTAATTCATGAATATTTTTCGGGCGAGGCCAATCCATTACAGCTTTTATTTTATCATCATCCGTTGAGATGCCTTTGGAGGTTACACGATGTCCCAGGTATTTTACTTCCTTCTGGAACAGTGAGCATTTCTTAGCATTTAGTTTCAGTCCTGCCATTGATATACGTTTGATCACCTCCTCCAGGTTTTTCAGGTGTTCATCAAATGTTTTCCCCATTACAATAATGTCGTCAAGGTACACCAAACATGTCTTTCGGTGAAGACCTTTTAACACCTGCTCCATTAAACGCTCGAATGTAGCCGGAGCATTGCAGAGTCCAAATGGCATCACATTAAACTGCCATAAGCCATCACTTGAGCTAAACGCAGTTTTCTCCTTATCGTTTTCCGAAATTTCCACTTGCCAATAACCGCTCTGCAAATCCAATGTAGAAAACCATTCCGTTCCGGCTAACGTGTCATCAATTCTAGGCAATGGATAACTATCTTTTTTCGTGACGTCATACAGTTTTCTGTAATCTACGCAGAATCTGGTACTTCCATCTTTCTTTTTCACCAAAACCACTGGTGAGCTCCACGGACTTGATGATGGTTTAATAACTCCGTTCTTTTCCATCTCGCTAACCAGCTCTTTTACTTCATTTCGCTTTGCTAGAGGAATGCTTCTTGGTGCCTGTTTTATTGGCTTAGCTTCGCCTGTGTTGATTTCGTGTTTCACGATTGACGTTCTGCCTTGGTTTTGACCTTTCAAAGCGAATGCAGAGGCATATTTTCTTAGTAGTTGTTTGGCCTTATTTTTGCAAGGCGGTGTTAGCTTTTCGGTCCATTTTCGCACACGTTCCTCTAGTGACTCGTGGTCCTTGCCAATTCTCCTGGCTGCGCCTTGATGCTGCTCGCAATTAATTATTGCTTCTGTTGAAGTACATTGTCCAATTTTGAAGTTCTGCGTAAGGACTTTTTCAATGCTGGATAAATTTAATACTCTCACGGGAACTAGATTGTTGCTGGGTTTTACGAGGGCATGCGCTGTTACGATATCTCCTTTAACTTCTGCTGGCTCTACCACCCAAAAACTGTTGTCCTCACAATCTCCCTCCATTCGCGCCCATACTAAGGTTTCTGATTTGGGTGGCAGTTTTTCACGTTGAAGGGCGATTAGCTGTCTTACATGGGCCGTGGTTTCGTATCCAACTTCAAGGGGTATCTCCACATCACGCCAATACATAATTCGCTGACCCATATCCAATTGAATACCATGTTCAATCATGAAATCTGCGCCAATGATTACCTCGTCTACAATATCAGCCACAATAAATACGTGATGGGCGATTGCATTGGCCATACTTAATTGTGCTTTTACTTTTCCATAAACAGTGGCAGACTCGCCTGTAGCTGTTCGCAGACTTACCCCGCTCAGTGGTTGGATTGATTTTTGTATTAAATCGGGCCTTATTATAGAATGTTATGCCCCAGTGTCCACAGTAAGAACGCGTTTCTGACCATTAATGTAACCATAAGCAGTAAGATTCCTGTTGCTCCTTTTCACTACTGATATAGAGATTGTGGGGCCCTCAGATGTGGAAGCTAGCCCATGCCCCGAGGTGCTAGCTATTTTTAGTTTAAAGGTGACTCTTGTGATGTGTGTTGATTAGCACGCTGATTGTTTCCTGGTGGCGAAGAATATCTTGATCGTCTTCTAGGTGCTTTGCAGTTTCGCTGAATATGGCCAATCTTACCGCAATTATAACATTTTACTTTGTTTTTACCTTGCTTCTCGTTTAAAGCTTGCATCACTGTCCTTTACAATATCTCTTTCTTCTTCAGCGGAAAAATCAAGTTTTCGCTCCTTATACGCTTGCGGCCTTGAAATTATTCTTGCGGTTTCTTGGGCTAGGGCAAATGATACCGTTTCGGCAAATGATGGCTTCTGTGATGCACATACCGCTAGTTTCACATCAGCATCCCGTATACCGTTTACAAATTCCTCGGTCTTAAAATGATCTAGCAATGGATGACTTTCACCTGGATAGGTAAGCTGCACCAAGCGCTCAATCTCTAATGCGAAATCCTGTAGCGTCTCGTTTGCCTTTTGTACTCTTCCCCGTAATTCCATTCTGAATATTTCTTTTCTGTGTTCACCACCATACTTTCGTTGCAGTGCTACCATAATGTCATCGTAATTGTTTCTGCAACTTACTGGTACACTTTCTAGAATTTCAGCCGCAGATCCTTTTAAAGCCAGAATCAGCTCTATGGCTTTTTCTTCATTGTTCCATGCATTTTTGTTGGCAACTGTGTCAAACTGGAACTTAAAAACACTAAATGGTGAACTGCCGTCAAAACTTGGAGCTCTTATTCTATTCGAGACTTCTGGAAAAACTCGCACCACTCCCTCTTGGCACTGAAGACTATTTACTCTTTCTTCCAGATGATGAAGTTTTCCATCAAAAACCGTGACTTGTGTTTTTACATCAGTGACTTGAGTTTTTACATCAGTGACTTGTGTTTTTACATCAGACAATTCTATTTCCATATCGTCTACTCTGTCGTTTATAACAGTAGAAATCTCTTGAAGCTTCTCAAGTTTTTCATTAGTAGCCGGAAGTTTCTCGTTTGTAACTCTAGAATTTTCTTGAATTTCGGCTAAGATGGCGCTTGAATTTTTATCCATATTTTTAGAATTTTCTTCCATTTTTCTAGAATTTTCTTCCATTTTTCTAGAGGCTTCAGCTGAACTTTCTTTCACCATTTTTTTCATGTTTCTTGAGTTTTCTGCCATTTTCTCCATCATAGCAGCAAACATTGTGCTGAGATCCATATTGCTTGGTATTGCAAGGGCAGTAACTTCTATTTCTTCTTTCTCATCAAATTCATAAGCTGCGATGTCAATATTGCGTCGCTTAAATTCATCGATTAATCTTTTCTGCAGCTCAGCTTTATTTCCTGCAGTAGGCATATCCAACTTGCCCAACTCTTTCTTGAGCTGTTCAACTTTTAGCTCCTCGAATTTCATTGTTGATTGTATAGTTTTTTTTTTTATCATTTTTTTATTATTGCAATTTCACTTCTGACACCAATTGTTACGTTTTTCCTTTAATAAACGCGTTTGAGTTCTTTTAATTGCAAATCCGAATAAAAACACACACTTATTCAACTTAACAAACTTTATTGAAATTAATTATTTTGTTCACAATTGTTAGTTACGAACAGAACCGTTTTTCAAAACAGACTAAACTAATTTTACATGAGTCACCCCTTTTTATATTTCATAATTATTTCTAGATTTTTCCTGAACCTTCCCGTATCAACTATTTATTATGTTCTATAACCATTTCTAGAAATTACTGGGAAATTTATATAGGAATGATTTTTAAAATAACAGTTGTGTTGAAAATTATACATGACAATTTTAAGTAACATAAAACTATAACATACAAGATAACTTATAACTATAACTATAAATAATTCTTAGATAATTTAACTTTCGTAACAATACTATGAGAAATTTGCAAGCTTGCGTCTTCGTGATCTTTCACTGCAATTGTCAATTTGTTTTGCGGGCCGACCCACTTTTCCAGTTTCCTTAGCGGTTATTGAGAGCTTCTTAAAAATCAGATCATTTGTTAGCCATTTTTCGTTGCGTAAGCAAAATATTTTTTTGTTTCTAGAACATTTTAGGTACCGTTTTCTTAATGTAAATGAAAAATTTTTAATTTTTATCTTATGAATTTTGATTTCTTGTTCGTTGCATAATTTAAATATGTTGAAAATAGATATATCTGCGAGAACTTTATAACTGAACTTAGCCATTGTTTAAACAATAATGAAGGTAAAATTATGAATACATGCATTTTTATACTCTCGATAGAAGTTTTTTTAAATGATCTTTTGTTACCACTTCTTTGAAACATAAAAACCCTTTTTTAAATACAAATTTAATCTTTTATTAGCATTTCTTTGAAACATAAAAAAACCCCTTTTTCACACTTTTTAAAAGGATAACATACCGGCAATAAATTAACAGGTAACATGTAGGTAATTTTCACGTAAAATATAACTGCGTGCTAGTTTTTTTATGTTGCGGCTATTTACTAATGTTTAACTTTTTAACTTACTCAGAAATCTAACGTGTTAGTCTATTTATGCCGCCTATTCGTTTTGCAGTATCCGTTCACCCACAATTAGTTCATAACAATGGCAATACCTTTACCTTCTCCAAATTAATTGATAACCTGACGTGCTAGATAATTTATGTGGCCTGAACTGCTTTATTTGTCGAAAATTCTTTAAGATTCACCTTCTTTAATTTCAGTAATGTTTCCTTGCAGGACTTATTTTTTGAACCGAATATCTTACCTTGGGTCACATAAATTGCTGTAGTTCGCAAGACCGTATCCAGATGTGTGTACAATGGGGTATAGAAATGTAGGTTAGATTCTGGACTACAAGAGAGTATAGATTTTTTTTGACGCGTTTTGACGGGTAGGACTTATGCTCTATAAAGTAGGAAATTTCCGGGAAATTTTGACATAAAAAAAAAAATTAAATAGTTCTAGAGGTCGCAGAGTTTAATGCTTTAAACCACGTATAGCTAATAAAATAAACTAATACACAAAATTTATTCTGTTATGAGCATTTCAACTTCAAAAATTGACTCAGAAATTCAAAATTATTACTAGTTGAAATAGGGTTAAAATTTTTTGGCTTCCGAGGTTCACTAGTATTTACTTTCACATGAATAAAAAAGTTTTAGAATTGGAGAACATAAAAAAAATAGTTTTGACCGCCTTCTCAAAATATGAACCAGTGTGCGTCGCCGGTTTCTAACTCCACTCGAAATAGTGGTTGGGGATTTTTTCCCTATTGTTTATATTTACTACATGTTTTACTTTGAAGCCTTTTTCTTCGAAGGAAGTTTTAATTTCTTTAGGGTTCACGCATGAGTCAATACCCTTTATCACTACCTGTAGGCCTTTACTGCTCTTCAGTTGGTATGTATGTATAGAAGTTTTTATTAAGTGCTTCAAATCTTGTAATTACTTTTCGAAAATCATCCTCGTGGTTGACCTGTATTTTTGTCTCGTAAATACTACCTCGCTTTATACATAAACTGAGTTTTCGCCTATCAACAAAATCAAACTCTATATTTACTCATTTGAGTTTTGCTCTCTAATGGCGTTTTCTTTTTTTTAGTAAAATTCTGCATTTATTCTGCCTTTTACATTTTTTTTTATGTTCTTTTCTGATAAACATGTGCTATTTTAAAAGTGTAAAGCGTTCTTTTCTGATGATGTTCGCTTTAAAATTAAAACAAATGCTACATGTTCAACACTCATTTTAAATAAAGGGACATGAGTGCAGCACTAGATCAAGGCGAATTTAGAACAAGGTGGTGGCAAGTTTCGAACCGTAATAACACAATGGATAGTTGTAGTCTTGCCACCACCTGTAATTGAATTTACCTTGCGCTAATTGTACTTTTTTTTAATGCCGCAATTTGTGTTCTTTTGTAAACGAAACATATGAAGCACTTCTTAAAAACTAGAGGAGCATTTAAAAATGTTGCCAAATCACATGTAACACTTATGCAACACTTTTTTTTAGAAAAGAAAACGCCATAAGATATATCAGGGGTGGCTTAGACGATTTGATGACGTTTGGTGTTTCCGAGGATTCCTCATCCAGAATTGAGAAATGATTTGGGAATATGTTCTGCCAGTTGTACCATCTTTTAAAACTTTCGGTGTCGAAGCAACTGCCGAGGAGGTAGGGCTAAGCACTGTTATATATCTGTCAATGCCAACTTGTACTGGAAGCTTTTGAAAAATTTTAACTTGAGCTAATGAGTTTTCCATAGCGGCTGTTTTGGGGTTAATTGTATCATCACTTATTAACGTTGTTTTTGGCACTGCGGCATCACTTGCAGTTAACAAATTTGTTATTGTATTACGATCGACCGTATTTGTAAAAAAAGAGGGTGAGAGGGAACGCGTTCGAGTAATTGGTTTAGCCGTTAAAAATTTACTATCATCGATTCTTGTTTCGTCAACACTCACTGTAACATAAGCATTTCTTTCATTATGTTTTATTGTTTTTGCATTATACGCATTCATAAGAGTTTTTTTTTTTATATTACTGTTAAAAATTTATGTTATTTATGTTAAAAAAACCGTATGCCGAGTTAAAAAAAAAAACGTCTGCACGAGCACGCAAGCTAAAACTAACAGTTTTAAGGGTAAGCTAAAATAATTGTGGTTATAAAAAAGGGAGGAAAAACCCGAAAAGCAAACGGTACGGTTATTAAACAGCCTGTTGGACAAAAACAGCACGTCCGCCTACGAAGATGTCGGTAGGGTTTAGGTTACATCAAGAAAACCTGAACCAAAGGATAGCAAAACCCAATTCTAAAAGATGTGTCGAACAATAAAAAAACCAAGCAACTCCAAAAACAAAACTCAATATAAGGGTCAATCAGAATATCTAGGAATTTTAAACAGCTATACAACCGATATGGATAATTTTCCACAATAAAACCGACCTTAACACAGAATTTTTAAACAAAATTTCAACCACCACAGGATATAATTTTTCTAAATATAATAACAACAAAAAAAAAAATTCAACAACAATGGCTATTAACTTACATCGATTAAAATTGCAACAACTACAGTGTAAAAGAAAAAATTGTACATCCCAAAGTTCGTCTAGAATATTTCAACAATAATATTTCCAAACGCACAACTTTGTCGTCAACGAAATACATTAAACCCTACCACCATCTACAATAGCAGCAATTATTTTGGGACAAATCACCAACTACCACGGAGTAACAATGCACCATACAACAATAATCAGTTAAATTGCACATAAATAGCATCGACATAAACAACATTAGCAAAGCACCAATACATATTGTAACGTGGAGAACTCGGACTATCATCAACAATCACCACTACATTCAGCGTTCACCAGATAAGTAGTGTAGATAGTTTTTATATATTATATTGTGTATTTTTATTAGTGTTACTAGCGAACCGTATTTAATTCAGTGATAAATTGTTTTTATTGTAATGCTGTAAACAACATTTCTTGTTTTTCCATTTTCGATGTAAATATACAAAACCGATGGTTCGCAAACGCGCGAACAGGCTACATACAACTGTCCATGTGAGAAAACTGGATACTCTAAATTCACTCCACAAATTCCTAATGATTGGCCTTGCGCCTTATTAATAGTAACCGCAATCCAAGCCGAACAGGAAACTGAAGTCTTTTGAATTCAAATGGCATATCAGACGGAGTCATTGGGATGCGTGGAATGTTTGAATTTGAATTTTTCAATTAAAATAGTAGCTTAAATTACATAAGCCATCAACTTTTTAATAGAAAGTCTTGTGCCATTACACAAACGGGGTTGATTGATATTGCGAAGCAAAATAATAGTGACTTCAACTTTCAATTGGAGATTATTCGGAGGCAATTCTGGTAAATCCAACGAGTTCAAAAATTCTGTTGGATAATTCACAACATCTTCTACATTGGTAACAGTATCCACAGACTTGTACGAAACCAATTCACAAGGAATCTTTGATTGTATAGCCATATTTAGTTCACTAACATCTTTGTTCTTTGCCGCTATAATTGCTATGTCACTCAACCATGTACGACCTGTATATTTTTGTGCTATGTTAGCGAACACACGTTCAATAAATTCCTCTTTTGAAAATAAAGGAAAACAAAATCGTTTATACATATCGTCACCTAAAATGCAAAAGGGCGTAACAACATATTTTTTTTTTAATTTTTTAGTGCATCATAATCATAATTTTAGTCTATGTAGTGCAACATAATCAACCAAAACTTGATTTTGAATTTTTTGGTTGTTACGCCCTTTTGCATTTTAGGTGACGATATATAGGCTGTGGATTGTTTTGAAATAGACGTACCCAAAACAGGAATTAGGGAGGACACGTGACGGACGGACGGCAGTTCCTGTAATCCGAAAATACTCGGAGGTCAAGCAGTGGAAACATTTTTATCTACCTGAGAAAAAAAACTGGTCCTTAAAAGAAAAGTAGAACAAAATTAGAAAAAAAATTAAATCTAACTATAAAAATATAAATTTTGTTTTTCACAGATTAAATATTGTTACATATCAATTCCATTTTGCTACTTTTTCTAAGTTAATTTTGCTAAATAGTTTTTGTGAAAGAAATGAAATATATTTAAGAGTTTTTAATAAATCAATTACCTTTTATAATGTTTAAATGAAAATTTTAAAGTTTTATCATTTAAGATGACTGGCTAAATTTAAATAATAAGCGGCGGTAAGTAGCGGAAATAATGTTTGCAGGTTGGATTTGGGACGTCGAGTTAGGTGACTTCGTGGCGAGACGAAGTTCTCGAGTGGGAGGGCAATGAATTTGTGTATAGGTATGACCGGTAGGGAGATGCAGATCTACTTTAAGCCCCTAGAAATTTAATAAAACAAACCATTAGCTGGTATGATTTTTGTGTTAGTGTGTGTGTATGGTACAGATTGCCGGCAAGAACCACCCCATACGGCGAGCTTCAGCCGAGCTAAACGCGGGCATACCAGTGCCGCTGGCAATCTGGCCACTCCGTGTTTTTTTTGTTTTGTCTGTTTGTGTTTCAGAAACAGATGACCACCACACCACTACAAACCTTTTATTTCTTATTCGGGACATAAATGCAAAAGTTTATCGTAAGTTTAAAATATTCGTATAAAGAAATAGCTTTTGTATTTATCTGCGGTAAATACATACCAACGTTACTGTAAATTAAAACTGAACTCGTTTTTTGCTATAAATTTAGATTATTTTCACAAAATCATGGTAAACTGTATTGATAATACATAAAAACCATCGCTTGAAAATTAAAATAAGTGAAAGTATAAATTACATTATTTCTAACCATAGATTTAAGATCAATTTATATGAATTAAGGATAGAGTGTAAATATAGTTCGACATAAGGTGCGTTTGAGTACTTTTACAGTAAAATGCAGTAAATGAGTAAACTAAAAAATTTTCTCTCACAAAAAGCTGTTGTCCAAAAAAGTACGCGAACGCAAAATTTGTAAAAATTCGTAAAATATAGGCAACAGCTGGTGGCAAATAATTGAAGTGTTGAAAAATATTGACACTTTTGACTACTTAACTTGTTTTCTTATCGGTACTCGATTAAATACTTTTTATAACACGAACATTTTTGGAAAATACAAACAAACTATTTTATGCAATTGTTTTCCTTGAAATATTTTCTCGAAAATAATAAAAAATGAGAAAAATACGGGGTTAAATTTTGGGTTTAAAAATTAATTGGGTTTTATTTCTTTGTATTGTTGGGGTTTTTTCAATCTACGTACCGTACGCTTGGGGTTTACAGAAGTAAGTAATATACATAAAATAATAATAACAATAATACTGACACAAATAACAACAACTTCAACTTAACGAAACAGTAATTAGTCCACTGAACAATAATCAGGGACCGTTTACATTCTGCGCGTAAACATCCCGCACCCCTTGCTATACTGCAACAACGAGGGCTAAGAATCACGCGGGTCAACAATTCACAAAAAAAAATTTTTTTTTTGTAGAGCATTTAGCCGGAGTCTGGGGTGTATCCAGAAACGTTGAAGGCCGGGGTTGGACAGCGTGCTTGGATTGTATATGGGTTGTTGTTGTCGTGTGGGTTGCGGTCATTTTTAGCTGGCAGCAATGTTGTCATATGTTTGCAGGCTGGGTTTGGCTGCGACTTTACCTCTTCTTTATGCTTCTTCTCGGGTTCTCGGGTAGCCTTAGTGTTGGAGGGAACTTCAATGGGCGACGTCATGTACTCGACGGGGTAAAACAGAATAAAAGAGAACAAAAAGAGAGAAAAACAAGAATTAGTGGTTTTCTGAACTGAGTAAGAGAACAAGCTTCTCAAAAGGCCGGATGAAAACGCCAGAAGCTGTGAGCAGGCTGATCATTAAAGATAAGGGTAAACCTTGGGAAAGCTGGCTATACTCCGGTATAAAATTCCGCTGACATATAAGAATCAAGCGATTTCGAGTGAAATTCACTTCTGACTGGGTTAGAATCAAGGTATCGTACGAGCATTTACGGGTTCTTAAATACTGTAAACACCCGAACCAATACGAAATAATTCGCATTGCACGGGGTAAATCGGAAAGTCGTTCTAATATGTCATACGGGCGTTCGAGCTGAACAGAAAATGATTGAACCTCAAGGTGTTGGTGGTCGATAGGGGGTGACGCGGCATGCATTTACGAGGTTGCCTCAACCACGCAGGGCCATGCCACCAAAGAGAATTATCAATTAAATATCTTGCAAGCATTCCACGACTTGCCAAATCGGCGGGGTTGTCCTTGGAATCTGCATGTGACCAATTTTCATTACCAACTTTATTCACTATCAACGCTACTCTGTTTTTAACAAAGGTCGGCCAATGGCACAGGGGTTTTTTAAGCCAGGATAAAACAATAGTAGAATCAGTCCACAGGTAAACCTTCCTTCTGTCTAGATTTAGTTGGTAGCACAATGATTCTACCATTTTTGCCATCAAAGCCGCTCCGCAAAGCTCTAAACGCGGTATTGTTTCTGCTTTCACGGGAGCTACCTTTGTTTTTGACGCGAGTAAGTGCGTCGTTATCGCTATCGATGACTCATTTCGAATGTACAGAGCAGCGCCGTACGCCTTTTTAGAGGCATCGGAAAACGCATGAAGTTCAATTTCATTTTCGGGGAGAAAATCAACCCATCTTGGAATATTGATTTTCTCTACATTAGGGTAGTCGTTTAGAAATGCGCGCCATTGAGATAGGGTTAGGGGGTGCAAAACTTCATCCCAGTCTGTCTTGTCCTTCCAAATTTGTTGCATTATAATTTTAGCCACAATAATTTTCGGCGAAAACCATCCGGCTGGGTCAAACAACTTCGCTATTTCGGACAAGACAGCACGCTTCGTGACAATATCCTGGCGTGGCTGCGATGCATTTTTGAAAAAGAAGCTATCTTTAGTCGCATCCCATCGCAAGCCTAGGGTTTTGGTAGTACTAGCATCCGAAAATTTTAAGAAGTCTGCATTAAGCAGATTCTCACGGGGTAAATCTTCCAAGAGTCGTAAATGATTGGCTGTCCATTTTCGTAAAGCGAAACCTGCAGAGCCAAGAACATGGGTTAGTTCATTACGTCTCTTGAAAGCGTCTTCTAGCTCATGAGAGCCAGCCAGCACGTCGTCGACGTACATTTGGGTTTTCAAAATTTCAGATGCCGCAGGACTCAGGGGTTTACAATCGTCAGCCAATTGCAACAGAGTACGTAACGCTAAGTACGGCGCACAGTTCACTCCAAACGTGACCGTACTAAGCTCACAGTCCTTTACTTCAGCTACAGGATCATCACGAAACAATATCCGCTGATATTGGGTTTGGTTGGGATGAACAAGTATCTGTCGATACATTTGCTCAATGTCTGCATTAAAAACGTAACGGAAGAACCGCCAACGTAGCAATAAAATGGTAAGATCTGTCTGTAAGACAGGACCGGGGTATAGGGCATTATTAAGGCTCACGGCATTGGAGGAGGGGTTTGAAGCATTAAATAACACAATTTCAATTTTGTGGTAACGCTTTCAGATTTAAACACTGCATGATGGGGTAAATAGTAATTATGTGCAGTGGAAATTGGGGTTTTGACAGCCTTTACATGTCCCATTTCGAAATATTCACAAACTACATTGTCGTATTGTAATTTCAATTCGGGGTTTTTTAACAAGCGAGTCTCATTTCGCACAAATTGGGAAAAAGCGCTTTTACGAGAATCTCCTAATACCAATTCATTAGAAAATTTACGGCGAAATGGGAGAGAGACCACGTAACGGCCATCAGGGTTTCTATAAGTTGTGGTCCGGTAAAGTTCCTCACAATATTCATCGTCTTCAAACAACTGTGTCGCCTGAGGAACTTCTTCAAGTTCCCAAAAACGCGATAGTTGGGTGTTTAACTCGAGATGAGTGCAAAACGATGCTATAGAGTGCAAGGGTTGGGGCTGCAAAACTTCACCTGTGACTATCCACCCGAACACGGTTCTCTGGGCGATCAGGTTGCCATTGGATGTATTCTGACATCCGTAGTTAAAATTTTAGGATACACATTTCCTCCAAAAAGTATATCCATACGGGTACACATGACGTCGGTCAGTGTAATATCGGGGAAAAAAAAAAAAAAAAAAAAAAAAAAAAAAAAAATTTGGGTTTTCAACTTCTAAACCTATATTGGTAAAATCCGGTGTTCCGCAAGGTAGTCACCTTGGCCCACTTTTGTTTCTGCTCTTCATTAACGACATGCCTGATATTATTAAACATTCACATATACTAATGTTCGCAGATGATGTAAAAATTTTTTTAAACTTCACGAACTATTTAGACCATAATTATCTTCAAGAAGACTTGGATACCTTTTATAATTGGTGTAAACATAACCTAATGGATTTAAACCTAATGAAATGTAAACATATGCGCTTTTCTAGAAAACGTAGTATTTTAAATAACTATAAACTCGGTGACTATAAAATCGAGATAGTTGACACAATTATGGATCTTGGCATCTTACTGGATGCAAAATTGGATTTTATTCAACACATAACAATGACTGTCAACAGGGCTCGTTGTACTCTGGCTTTTATTAAACGTTGGGCGAAGGAATTCCAGGATACTTTCGTCACTAAACAACTTTACACATCTCTCGTTAGACCAATCTTGGAATACGGCTCGATTGTATGGGATCCACATTATATGGTTCATAGTGATCATATTGAATCCATTCAAAAACAATTCTTGCTTTTTTGCCTGAGAGATACATATCGAGGATATGATAATCTCCCCTCATATTCTACAAGATTATCTTTAATACGTTTGCCAACACTGAAAAGTCGCAGAGTTATGCTAAATGTCTCATTTGTAATTAACTTAATAAATGGAAAAGTATGCTCGAATTTTTTATTAAGTAGTTTATCATTTAACATTCCACGACGTACGGTACGGTACTATAATCCCTTATTTATAAAAACTTTCCGAACTAACTATGCTATGGCAGACTCATTTAGAAAACTGTGTTGTTGCTTCAATGAAATGTTTGAATTTATTGATTTTTCTCTGGATTTAAATATTGTTAAACGTAATATTATACTTAAGTTAAATACTCATTTGTATTAGGCTGTAAGGATTTATCCATAGACCTAATTATATATTAAATAAATAAATAAATATCATATACAGTAATATTGCAAGTTGAGGTCACAATATCACAGATATTATACGAGGGCAACCGACCGGTGATTTTCTTAACAACGTACGTATTAATTTCAAGTCTAAAGCCGGGGTCGATCGGCGAACCGACCGTTAGAGCGCACATTGTAGAGGATTTTCCAGCCAAGCAGTCCATCATTCCCGTGACATTTGTCGAAGGCACAGAAAACGTGGGAATAGCAAGCTTCCTTTGTAACCTCCTTGAAATAAAGGTACCCTGCGAACCGTGAATACTTTTACAATTCCTGTACTCGTGGGAAGTTGCCAAACAGTTCGAACAACATTTCAGTCGTTTCACTGTTATCATTCTTTCATCCACATTCTGACTCAAAAAACTCGGACAAAGTCTAATGGGGTGAGAGCCTTGACAAAGGAAACAGCGACAAACAGTTGGGGTGGGAGCAGTTTTGGTCGCAAAACTTTGTATCTTCTTATTTTCATTTGATGACTTTTTGGCAGCGCTCAAATTAGGGTTTTTTTTGGGTATTGGAAATTGTGGGGTGTTTGTTCGGGTTTTGAACGGGGTTTAAATGAGACTGCCTTATGTCAGAAATTGACTCGAGAGTCTTAAAATGCGCTGTCAAAAAGGCATCCATATCATCCCATTTAGGGGATTCTTTAGAATGTTTTTTCTGACAATAATGTTCCATATATGCTACCATTCGTGCCGGTTTTTGTTCCATTCTAAAAATATATGCAAAAATGTGAGAAGTTGTCGTTTTCCTTTCTAAACATGTTGCAACAATAAATGGCAAATTTGTTCCATTTCTTACCCGCAGTTATAACTGAGTGTGAGATAATACCCTTTTTTGCATCTGCGCAAAGTACTATTTTATGCAAGCAAATATTTTTTTTTCTTGTGTTTGCGGACAATTTGCGTTATATTGTGATTTTTAGTTATATTGTGATGGATATAAAAACTTTTTGTTTTTCGTTTGTTTTACTTTTATTATATTTTTTGTCGCAAAATTTATAACAACAGCTGACATTAATTATTGAAAAACAGTGCTGTTAACGCTTATTGGAATTGTAAGAAAATTTAATGTTGAAAATTGTTACAAGCGTGGTGAATATCGCTTTTAGTTCAAATTTTGCATTCAATATTTAACACGCTAAATACACATTGAGTGTAAAACGTAGCTATTATTTTGTTCCATTGTAGTTTAGAAAAATGTATCACTTTGTAAGGGTTCGTGTAACCTAATAAATATATTACACAACTATAATGCGTCATTACTTTTTAGAAAAGAAAACACCATAAGAGTGTTCTCGGGTAGCTTTGTAGCACACAAAGCATTACGTGGTAAAATATTTCGAAGGCTACTTCAAGTAACGACAAATTCGTAATGCAATCATTTATCGTTCTTTGCAAATTTTAATAGTCGCTCCTGACTATTGTGAAAGCGGTTTAATATTTAAAAGGGCTCGAAGCTGTTCGTTTATGAGGGCATCTTTATTTTCATAAGTGTCAACCAACTTTTTCCATGCGACCTCATAACCATCGTTGGTAAGGGGACCAGTTTGTATGGTGTCATGTGCATCCTTTGCAGTTTTCTGCAACAGGTAGTACAATTTTTGAACTGGGGTTAAACGGGGGTTATTACCATACAAAGCTGAGAACATACCTCGAAATGAGGGCCAACTCTTATAGTCACCATAGAATATTGGGGTGTCACAAGGGGGTAAATTAATCATGGGTGCGGCTTGCGCGATTGACCTTTCGACCTGCGTCGCTAATTTAAGTCGTTCTAGGTGACCTGTTATAAGAGATATCCCCCGGGTATAGATGCCATAAGACTGCAAGTACTTTCAGTTCTCTAATCTGGGGATCTTTTAATTTTTCGGCCTCAATTAACAAGCAGTAATATGTTAACCGAACAGCTTCCCATAATCGATTGAGCTCTTTCTCATGACTACTTAAAGAACCGAGTTGGTGTTCCGCTACGGGTATAGTGGCAATATATGCCTCGAAATCTGCCATACGGTCAGCATTGCGGATAAATGTAGTCTTATCCATCTTTGATCTCAATATATATGGAGAAATTTTAAAAGAAATATATTAAAACCGATAAAAACTTGCTTAAAAATGGGAAAAAGAACGATCACTAAACTTGTGTATACAAATATATCCGATTTTCAAAAAATAAATAACACAGTTTTACAAAAATGGGTATCTTTGGTAAAAAATATTTATAAAATAAATTTATTGAATAAAAAATATAAAATAATGGGTAAAAATAAATATATATTTATATACCAAAGCTAATTTTTACACTAGGATTCCTTGTTTAATAATAAAAAAAGTAAATATCGCGAATAAAAAATAAAAAACCGTGTTAAATTTTGCGATATAAGAAACAAATCGAGTTAAACTTTACTATGTTAGGAAGCCAACAAGTGTAAAAACTCTCTGTTCAATTGAAAAAGGTAAAAAATTCGTTAAAAAACACTTGTGCCGCTGCGAAATGTTAACGGGTACCCACTATGGGTTAATCGAATATTTTTAAATTACTAAAAAATTAGCTGTTTATAGCGATTATTAATTTATTTAATTATTAAATTAATTTTTGAGGGTAAAAATCAATGAAAAGAGTAAAAAATAATCACTTTTCACAATTAATTTTTTAGTAACCGGGTTTTCGCACGAATAAAAAGTTGCAGCACTAGTGTACGTTGTGTGTGTGGCAATATAAAAGAGAGAAAACAAAACAAACCAACAAACACACTTTTTGTCGTGCACACACGTGTTTACGTTTAGTCCGTTAAATTTGTCCGAATTGTGGAAAAATATATTAAAATTAGTGCCCGTGCAGTTAAAAAAAAAAAAAAAATAATAAACATAAACATAACAAATAATAACAAATTATTAACTCAGTAACAAACCAAAACAAACTGAAATAAAACAAATTAATATACAAACAAACAAAACCGAAATTACATACCTACTAATTTACAAAATTAACAACAAATCTAAATAAAATCATAAAAACACAACCGTTTTAAAACAATAACAACAAACAAAAAAAAAAAAAAAGCTAGCAATACAATTAACAATAACAATAAAACAAAAATAATAATAATTCGTCAGTGATGGCCTTTTTTCGACGATGACCAGATCAGGGCTTTTATGGTCCTTTTTATGGCATTGTCTTTTGTGTTCCTTTTTTTAACCGTCCATTTTATTTTTGTTAGTACGGATGTTCTTGTGTTAATCTTTGTTGAACTGTTTTGGTCATGAAGGTATAACACTGATCACCAAACAGTTTTTTAGCGACTTTTAACGTAGTGGATATCTGTACTTTCCGTTTGATTTGAATTTTTTTATGTTGTGATGAGAGTTCGGTTTAGAATCGACATTTGCAATATACGTGGGCTGAGAACGAATTTTTTCTCTGTGTATGCTCACGTTTGTCTCCACCGGCCGAATGTTCTCGCCTTTTGTGAAACTCAGGTATCTGAAAATTCGGATCCATTTGATTTTCAGATTCCTGGGTATCACCTTCTATCCCTCTTTAATCTTCATCGGGGTCTTGCTATGTACATACGCAATGCAGTTGTGTATCAGTGCCAGCAATCAATGGGCATGCTTGATGCGAAATTTAACTGTCTTTGGGTTAAATTCAAAATCGATACACACTATTTGCATATCGGGCTTCGACTCCCTTTCCGACTCAATAGCGAAGATTCTTGAGAATTGTCCCGACAACGAAATCGTTGTTGCTGGTGATTTTAATGTCCACAATTCTTCTTGGCTTCACCACTCGGGCCGCACAACTTACGAAGGCCAATATGTTGAGCTTTTTGCTGCGCACAACCACCTCGTGCAACTGGTGAATGAACTAACACATATTCCGTGTGTTGATGGGCACCAACACAATACCCTTGACCTCTTCCTTTCTTCGCACCCTCAAAAGTACGAAGTTAAGGTTCTAGCACCTCTCGGCAACTCGGATTATTGCACCATTTCCGCCTCTTTCCCGTTCTCCGAACTTCGGAACGTTTCACGACGGGCTACGAAACGATCAATATTTGTTTACGGGAAAGCACGTTGGGCTGAGCTCAATGACTTTTTTCGGCATTTCAATTGGAAACTCTGTTTCCTGGACAATGACGTCAATGCCATGGCGAAAATGGTTGAAAACGTAATAATGCTGGGAATGAAAATTTTCATTCCAGTTAAAAAAGCTTCGAATAAGCCTCGATCCCAATCTTGGTTTAATCAGTCGTGCAAATCAGCAGTCAGATCCAGAGAGGAAGCATTCAGAAATTGGCGTAGAAATAGAAACGCTGATACTGAATTGCTACGCAAAATGGCAAGGTCTTCGTGTGCCAAAGTACTTAGACGGGAAAAAACTCTTCACGAGCAACGTCTTCGTGCTGAAGTTCTTGCTGCTCCCCGGGGTAGTAAGAGCTTCTGGTCATTCGTTAAAAGAGTAAGGGTTAATGCTAGTTCTTCAATACCAACATTTTTAAAGGATGGCCGATCATTCACGGACCCGGTTGATAAGGCTAATTGTTTTGCTGAATTATTTGCTAATAATTCTTACCTACCAGCTAGCAGTCAACCACTACCCGAACTCGATAAAGTATCCGTAACTATGCCTAGAATATTTTTTCGGGGTCGAGCTGTTAAAAGGGTTCATGCGGATCTCGACGTAAACAAGTCTCCTGGGCCGGATGGTATACCTGCACTGGTCTTGAAGCAGTGCTCTTCGACGCTAGCTCATCCCTTAGCAAATCTTTTCAGCACTTTATACCGTGCCGCGGAATTTCCAGTCTGCTGAAAAGTTGCTTATGTAACGCCAATTCCTAAAAAGGGAACCGCTAATAACCCTGAAAATTACCGCCCAATTGCAATTTGTTCGGCACTTTCCAAAGTTATGGAGAGTATGGTAAATTACCATCTTGTCAAATATTTAGAGTCAAACTACCTACTAAGCGACCGCCAGTATGGCTTTCGTAGAGGTCGCTCTACTGGAGACTTACTAGCTCTCTTATCGGAAAAATGGTGCCGTTCCATTCACCATTTTGGCGAAAGTAAGGTAATTGCTTTGGATATTTCCAAGGTGTTTGACAGAGTCTGGCATGGTGCACTCTTGTCAAAACTTGCTGCGTTTAGTGTCGGTGATAATTTCTCTCGATTTATATCGAGTTTTCTCAGAGATCGCACTATACGAGTTGTTATAGATGGGGTTTCGTCAAACGAGTTCAAGATTCATTCAGGTGTACCGCAAGGCTCCGTTCTTTCTCCTACTCTATTTCTTATCTTTATATATGACCTCCTTTGTCAAACTTCCAACCCTATCTGCTCTTTTGCAGATGACAGCAACCTTTGCCATTCGTACTCATTCGAGTGCAGACCAAGCGTATCCGATGTCGTTGCTATGAGGCAGAATATGAATGATACGCTTGGCCGAGACCTTGACATAGTCTCGGAATGGGGTCGTGCAAATAGGGTCGATTTTAATTCCCGAAAAACCCAATGTTGCGTGCTGACGCATAAACGCGCGACAAACCAAGGTGCCTCATCTGTATATATGGGTGGTATAATTATTGAGGAATCAGAATCTCCTCATGTTCTGGGCATGAGGATGCAATGTGATGTCCGATGGACTGAACATATATTCAAGGTGCCGAAAGAAGCATTCAAGTGCCTCGGTTTTCTAAGACGGTGTAGGATATACTTCACTCCATCTGATCTCCTTACTATTTATACCACCTATATCCGACCGCGTATGGAATACAACTCTCATGTGTGGGCCGGTGCTTCAAAGTCTATTTTGGAGCTTCTCGACCGCGTGCAGGAGAGGGTTCTCATTGGTGACAGTAGGGAAACCAATTCTATTGACTCCCTTGAGCACCGTCGCAATGTGGGTTGTATTTGCCTGTTTTATCGTTACTACAATGGGATGTGTTCCGACGAAATCAGGGATCCCGTACATTTGTTCGTAATACACGTTTTTCCTCAAGAGCCCATCCTTATGTGGTCGATTGGCAGGTGAATCGTACAACGCATTACAGAGAGAATTCGTTTTTTTCCCGGACTGTTCGTATGTGGAATAACCTTCCTGCAGAAGTCTTCCCTCTTATTTACAACATGATTAAGTTCAAATCGAATGTTCACAAACACTACTCCCTCTATCCTCCTTCCCATAACCTATTTTCCTAGTTCCAACACAATGCAATGCATTAGTAGGGGTCATCCCCTGAGTGCTGGTCCTAACAATAAAAAAAAAACTCAAAAAAGATGTAATGTTGTCCTTTTAATAAAAATAAAAATATTGCACTCAATTGTTAACACAGGATTAATTTTATTTTTGATTTTTTAATTAATTTTTTAATAATTAATGGGGTTAATTTCAGAGATCACTCAATTACTAAAAATTAATTATTTTTCAAAATTCACGTATGTCCGTCCTTTCTCGTTGGCAAAATTAACGAGTAAAAAGTAGCGAGTATTATTCTCTCTAGAGCACGATCGGGGAAAAAAATAAAAAAACTTTTGTTAACAGAGAATAAAACCGCGGGTTAAAATAACAAAAACAATTTCAATTGAATATAATTTTACTTGCAAAATAAATGATATAAAATGAATTTAGAAATTATTTAAAAAAAACTAAGTGAATAATTATTTCACTTATTTAAGAAAATTATATTGATTCGGACTCAAAAACACACGCGAATTTAGGGATAAAACGGGGAGGCAAATAAGCACAAATACAAAATTTCACACTGTGGTGTTTTGCCGACGGCAAATCGATTTTAGCACTTGTTGGTTTTGTTGTTTTTATATTGTCACTTTTTATTTTGCACTTGTAACACAATAAAAATCACACAACTTACTTTTTGTTTGTTGATAAAATGGGGGTTGAAATGAAAAATGATTTTAATGATGATCGCAAATGATAAGCACTGGGGGTTCTGAAAATAAAATATTTTCTTGAAAATATTTCAAGGACTCGGGGGGTTTAAATCCGGGTTGCAGGACCGAAATGTTTTCCTTGAAATATTTTCACGAAAATAATAAAAAATGAGAAAAATACGGGGTTAAATTTTGGGTTTAAAAATTAATTGGGTTTTATTTCTTTGTATTGTTGGGGTTTTTTTCAATCAGTACGTACCGTACGCTTGGGGTTTACAGAAGTAAGAAATATACATAAAATATAACAATAATACTGACACAAATAACAACAACTTCAACTTAACATAGCGTCTTCACCTGACAATTTTTTGTCATACCAAACGTCAAACTTCATATTAAAAAAACGCTGACAAAAATTTTCGGGTTTTTTTATATAGACTTTGACGTTTGGTATGACAAAAATTGTCAGGTGAAGACGCTATGTAACGAAACAGTAATTAGTCCACTGAACAATAATCAGGGACCGTTTACATTCTACGCGTAAACATAATCTTACATATTTGTTTGTTTTTTATTTTATTTGATTTTACTTATTTGTAGCGGGTTATATTATTTAAAAGAACATGAATAATTTTTTTGCTATTGATTACTTAAGTACCAAATAGTTACACTTTTACAACTCTAAAAAATTAACAAAAAAAAAATTTCAAAAGTTTGTATTTAGCCAAATAAATGCTTCACAAACAAGTTTAATTAATTAATATTTATTCACTTTTTGTTTTGGTTTAATTTTTATTTCAACTTTTATTTTATTTAACAATTTTTTCACAATTTGTATGCTTTTTATTTGTTACTTTTGTTTGTTTACCTTTTGAAACATATGGTTTTTTGATTTACTAAATTTTACTGCAAAAATTTCTGCAGTAAAAATTTGTAACTACTCAGACAAGAACTGTCACTTTTCGCTCTCAATTTATGTTTTCATTTACTGCATTTTGTGTACTCGAACGCAATTTCGTAAAATGCAGTAAAGTTTAGTAAAAAAATAGTAAAAACTTTTGTGTTCTCGAATGCAACTATAGTATTATTAGCCAGACGGCTTAAGTCAATATTTAAGTAAATTTTGTAATGAATGAACATAATAAAAATTTAATTGTAATCTGTATTCCAAATGAGTTCTGAGTAAGAAAGGCTGAAAAGGTAGGTATCAAGTGGTGATGTCGATTAAGGGGCAGTCGTAAACTGACTTTATAATGCCATCTTTTAGGGGAGGGTTGGGATTAACACCTATACTTTCAGAAAAGGAATCGCAAAAATTTTTTTGTTTCTGACACAATTAGTAATGTTTATTAAAGTGTATCTCTTTTTGCAACAACGTACCAACTCCCAAGCCCGACGAGCCTTAGGCGTGCACTAGCTACAAGTTGTCAGTGACGTGGTGAAAAGAGGTTAACGAGTGAAGAGTTTGGTGAGCCGTCGCAGCCACCAAACAAGAACCATTGTCACGTCATTTAGTTCCGTTATCAGTTCAATTTTTAAGAGCTAATTATGCTAATAGTGATCCGTTAAGAAGGATGTGTATTGAGTTCAACAAGTTTTATAAATTTATTGACTATTCTTCTAGTCCCACCGATATTAAAACCAAATTATTAATCTTTTTAAACGCATAATTTTTGTAATTTTTATTTCACATTTGTATACATATATTTTGTAAAATTAATTTGTATTAAACTAAGAAGTCACAAAAGTATTATATTCCATAGACAAATAAATAAATAATAATAAATCCTTTGAAGTACCTTCTATCCTTACATTTACTAATTTGCAATATTTTGAAACTTTTTTAATTTTTTATAAAAAATATTGATAAAATTCAGTTTTTTTTTATAATTTTAATCAAGAACACAATTTTAATATATGAAATTATCATGTATAACGTACTGGTTTCTTTAACCTTCAACTCTCTTCCATTGCGATCTGTAAATTTAATTCTCGTAGTATCTTCTCATATCGTGATCGTTGTTATTTACTTGTGTTTTGACTTAGCACGAGCGGACGTGCTGGTGTAAAAATTACCACTCGTCATCATTTACGTAATTTTTTCTTTGAAAATATTGAACCACCACGTCAGCGTTAGCGAGAAAGTACTCGATCACGACTGCCAGAATCAGACCCCTGTATTTAATAAAATCTACATATATTCACCCTTATTGTGTTTGGCGTATTTAAAATACGCCTACGACTGTTTGGTAATAGATTAAAGGAAAAAAGTTCACGTTCTCTTTAATCTATTACCAAACAGTCGTAGACGTATTTTAAATACGCCAAACACAATAAGGGTGATTATTTTAATAAGGGTAACAAAGCGCATTGAGTAAAGCTTGTATAATATAAAATATTTTTTACTTACAAGAAAATGGACGAGTGGTAAAAATAATTCCATAAAAATATTACGTTAATTTTGATGTGTTGTAAATTTTTTTCTACTAACATAGGGTCTTCACCTGACATTTTTTGTCATAATAAACGTCAAACTTTATATAAAAAAACGCTGTAAAAAATGTTAAAGTTTTTTTATATAGACTTTGGTTTGGTATGCCAAAAAATTGTCTGGTGAAGACCCCATGTTAGTAGAAAAAAATTTACCCCACATCAAAATTAACGTAATATTTTTATGGAATTATTTTTACCACTCGTCCATTTTCTTGTAAGTAAAAAATATTTTGTATGATACTAGCTGACCCGACAGACGTTGTCCTGTCCAAATTAGGAAAAATGTTTGCGTTCGCTTTTTAAAACCCGTTAAAAAGATACCAACATTTGAAAGAAAAATTAGTCAAATCGATGGAGCCTTTTTCGGATTTAAGGTAAATCGAAAAAAGTGGGCGTTAAAGTGGGCGGGGCAAAATTTTCTTTCCGATGATTTTAAAGAAAAAATCGTCCAAATCGGTCAAGCCGTTCTCAAGTTATGCGCTTAATAGAAAAAGTGGGCATAAAAGTAGGCGTGGTACATGAAAACGTAAAATAGATTAATACGACATTTTAAAAAAATTAGTCAAATTAATGGAGCCGTTTTTTGATTTTAGGTAAATTGAAAAAAGTTGGCGGGGCAAAATTTTCTTTCCGTAAAAACCTAAGTTGGACCATGGAAATCATTTTAAAGAAAAAATCGGTCAAGCCGTTCTCAATTTATGCTCTTAATGGAAAAAGTGGGCGTAAAAGTAGGCGTGGCAAATTTTCCTTTCGATGAAAACTTAAAATGGATTAATACGAACATTTGAAAGAAAAATTTGTCAAATCGATGGAGTCGTTTTCTGGTTTTAGTTAATTCGAAAAACGTAGGTGTAAAAGTGGGCGGGGCAACATTTTCTTTTCGTATAAATCTAAGTTGGCCCATGGCGATCATTTTAAAGAAAAAATCGTCCAAATTATATAGATGTCATTGGTGGTGCAATATGAAAATTGGATTTTGCCACGCCCGTCCGCCCGCAGACCGAAAATCAAAAATCAGACTTCACAGTGTCACCCGCCTGAATATTCTGAAGATTCCCTGAAAATGTCATCAAAAGCCGTTTTGGAGTCAATACGTTACATACATACATACATACATACATACATACATACATACATACATACATACATACATACATACATACATACATACATACTACATACATACATACATACATACATACATACATACATACATACATACATACATACATACATACATACATACATACATACATACATACATACTACATACATACATACATACATACATACATACATACATACATACATACATACATACATACATACATACATACATACATACATACATACATACATACATACATACATACATACATACATACATACATACATACATACATACATACATACATACATACATACATACATACATACATACATACATACATACATACATACATACATACATACATACATACATACATACATACATACATACATACATACATACATACATACATACATACATACATACATACATACATACATACATACATACATACATACATACATACATACATACATACATACATACATACATACATACATACATACATACATACATACATACATACATACATACATACATACATACATACATACATACATACATACATACATACATACATACATACATACATACATACATACATACATACATACATACATACATACATACATACATACATACATACATACATACATACATACATACATACATACATACATACATACATACATACATACATACATACATACATACATACATACATACATACATACATACATACATACATACATACATACATACATACATACATACATACATACATACATACATACATACATACATACATACATACATACATACATACATACATACATACATACATACATACATACATACATACATACATACATACATACATACATACATACATACATACATACATACATACATACATACATACATACATACATACATACATACATACATACATACATACATACATACATACATACATACATACATACATACATACATACATACATACATACATACATACATACATACATACATACATACATACATACATACATACATACATACATACATACATACATACATACATACATACATACATACATACATACATACATACATACATACATACATACATACATACATACATACATACATACATACATACATACATACATACATACATACATACATACATACATACATACATACATACATACATACATACATACATACATACATACATACATACATACATACATACATACATACATACATACATACATACATACATACATACATACATACATACATACATACATACATACATACATACATACATACATACATACATACATACATACATACATACATACATACATACATACATACATACATACATACATACATACATACATACATACATACATACATACATACATACATACATACATACATACATACATACATACATACATACATACATACATACATACATACATACATACATACATACATACATACATACATACATACATACATACATACATACATACATACATACATACATACATACATACATACATACATACATACATACATACATACATACATACATACATACATACATACATACATACATACATACATACATACATACATACATACATACATACATACATACATACATACATACATACATACATACATACATACATACATACATACATACATACATACATACATACATACATACATACATACATACATACATACATACATACATACATACATACATACATACATACATACATACATACATACATACATACATACATACATACATACATACATACATACATACATACATACATACATACATACATACATACATACATACATACATACATACATACATACATACATACATACATACATACATACATACATACATACATACATACATACATACATACATACATACATACATACATACATACATACATACATACATACATACATACATACATACATACATACATACATACATACATACATACATACATACATACATACATACATACATACATACATACATACATACATACATACATACATACATACATACATACATACATACATACATACATACATACATACATACATACATACATACATACATACATACATACATACATACATACATACATACATACATACATACATACATACATACATACATACATACATACATACATACATACATACATACATACATACATACATACATACATACATACATACATACATACATACATACATACATACATACATACATACATACATACATACATACATACATACATACATACATACATACATACATACATACATACATACATACATACATACATACATACATACATACATACATACATACATACATACATACATACATACATACATACATACATACATACATACATACATACATACATACATACATACATACATACATACATACATACATACATACATACATACATACATACATACATACATACATACATACATACATACATACATACATACATACATACATACATACATACATACATACATACATACATACATACATACATACATACATACATACATACATACATACATACATACATACCAGATATTATCGATAGTCTTCAAATATCGATAGGAAAAATATAAATATCGATATTTTTATTATTTAAAATACAGCTATGAAGACATCTAATGCTTTGTTCATACGACGTTATAAACCACTCGTTTCGCTCGTTGAAACTAGTTTGCCAATCATGCTGTTCATACGATTCATTCCTGTTTCATTTTGACATTTATTTTTTGTGTTGTTAGTGTGATTTTTTTTAAATAAATAAAAAAGTAAATAAAACTTAAACATATATTATTTAACACTTTTATTGATATTATTATGTTATAATTATCACTTTATTTTATTAGACATCAATTTTTATTTTGTTTTTTTCTTTGTTTTGCTTTTTTTTGAGAGCTAGTTCAGATAAAGTAACGATAAATGTTATCAAAATTGGAGATGATAGTACATTTTTCCTGTTTCGCAGCCTGTTTCAAAATGAAACGACCTGTTTCGCTCACAAAATTTTGTATGGGGAAACAAGTCGTTTCAATCATGTTTGGGGCGCGAAACAGGAATAAGAGAGCGAAACACGAATATTGCTGTCCGTGTGAACATGGTATAACAGCAGCTATGCACACTAGGGATGCCAAACGGGAAATCTCGAATCGTTTCGGGATTTATCAATCCCGAAAAATTTAATAAAAATAAATCGCGGGATTTTTAATATATCAACATTTGTGTACAAAAATTTTCGTTTTAATTGAATTTTTATACTCTATAAAAAAAAATTATTTAAAATTATATTTCAGTTGTATTTTTATACCCTCCACCACAATTAGTTGTGAAGAGGGTATATTAAGTTTGTCATTCCGTGTGAAACTTTTTTATTATTCATCTCAGACCCCATAAAGTATATATATTCTGGGTCCTTGAGTAATTCTAAGTCGATTTAGCCATGTCCGTCTGTCTGTCCGTCTGTTCACGCTCACTTTCGAAAAACTCAAAAGAACTAAACAAACTGGGTGTCAAATTGCTTGTAGTTATCCTAAGCAGTTTGGGATTGAAATTCAGCAAAATCCGCTTAGTAAGATCACAGCTATGAATCAAAATGTGGAACCACCACTTTAAAAAATTGATAATTTTGTTACAAAAACTAACATAAATGGTGGAATAATACACAGAATGACATAAGATTTTGCAATATTTCGTCTTATTCAACTGGAAATCACGCTTTTTCGTGAACATCGGTCTATAATTTACCCTAGGCCCCATATAAACCCTTCTCCCGTAAAACAGTTTAGTACGCCTAAATCCGTAAAAAATAATGCTATCGTAACAAAATTTGGTACATCACAGTTTTATAGAACTAGAAATGAAACTGTGAAATTTGGTGAAGATCGATGCATAACTTACCATAGGCCTCATTTAAGGCCCACTCTGGTAAAATAATTAAATACGCGGTAAACCTTCTTCCAGAAAAAATGTTATGCAGTTTTGTGAAACTCACTGCAAACGCTTAAACTAATTGCATTGCTGTATTGAAATTTATTTTTTTTAATACCAGAAATTGTTCTGCAGAATTTGGGATGATTGGTTCATAGCTTACCATGGCTTTTATATAATTTGTTCTCCTGAAAATCATTTAAGTTCAGCTTAAACTGATATTCTACTCAAGCTTTTTAAAATTGATTCTGATTGTCGGTCAATAATTTTATAAAGGTCTTAACCGCAACAAATTTTAATGCAGATGTCTGTTTTTACAGAGATTATAATAATAAATAGACATCAAACAGATATTACTCCTAAAACATTCGAAGTGTCGGTGGAGGGTATCAAAGATTCGGCACAGCCGAATATAGCACTCTAACTTGTTTAATTTTATAATTCTTATTTATCTTTATCTTATTTAAAATTCATAAATAAATAAAAAATGTTGCTTATTTAAAAATAATCCCGAAAAATCCCGGGATCCAGAATTCCCGGAATTTCGTGATCGAGGTTTCAAAATCCAGAATCCCGGGATTTTCTAAAATCAATCCCGATTGGTATCCCTAATACACACAGTTTTTTGCCGCAATAACAATGTTTTATGTTGTGTTTTGAAGTGATTGTTAAATTTTCTTTTTTAAATTACATAATTAATTAAATTAATAAAATAATTAAAATAATCAATTGTCGTAGCTGTGTTTTGTATTGCTTTTTTGTTTATTTGCGTATGAAAAATACCTAAAACTTGTATTGTTCTATTGAAAAAATAAAAATATACAAAAAAACAAATTCGTCGTTTGCTTTTATTGATATTGACGTTTATTTAAAAATATAATATATAAAAACTTTTTCTGTATTTTGTTGAAGTATTTTTTCACTTGCTTTTTTAATAAATAAACACATTAATAAATAACCAACCGTACAGAGAAATGAAATGTCAGATAAATTACAACTGATTTGACAGCAGATTGCTAAGCAATAATTGCTCAAGCAATAAGAAGAGTAATCATTGCGCAATGGATTGCCACTCATGGCAATATGCGGTCTATACGTCGCAAATTTATCTCCGTTATGGAGCAATCAAATTTGACGTTTGCCGCAATAAATATTGCTACGTGGAGACCCGGGGGGGGTCTCGCCTTATAGGCGAGAGAGCGTGAGAGAGAAACGTTTATTTTCCTCTCGTCGCTCTCGTTATAAAGTAGCAAGCTGATCAATAAGACTTGCAACGTGCGAATTGGGACTTATTAATTCGCAATGAATACAAACAACAAGAATAGCAAGCAGGGTTACCGTTGGAAATTTTCGAAAAGGGTCACAAAAAGGAGATTTTCCAGAAAAAGGGGTAAAAAAGGGTATTTCAATAAAAAAAAAGGGTCAAGTTTTTTATAAGCAGTATTTCCCATTTTAATGAACATAATAAGACCAAGTTTTTTTTATAAGCAAACAAAAAAATAATGTTTCAGGTAGGAAGAGCTCAAAAAACTTAACTTTTTATGGAATGCTCTGTCCTGTTTTAAACACCTGACAAAAAGTTTATTCTTTATAATTGAAGCACAGCCGTTTTAAGTTACAAAATAATAATTTTTCAGGAGAGCAAAAAAACGTTTTTTGACAAGCAGCATTATTTGTTTTAAAAATTTTTTTTTCTATTATTTAAAATAGTGATAATAAAAACTTTAATGCAAAAGGCTTTTAAAACATTATTCCGCACTGCAAAACCATTTCGGTTTCATCATTATGTTAGTAACTTGCAATGTTCTTCCACTGGCTGACACTTTGTACGCCATTTTGAAGGCGTTAAGGTGCATAGTTTTGGTTGATTTGATGTTTAAACTGTGTAAGAGAGTAAAGTCAACGTTTATCTGCAAAAAAACAGTTTTTGCAAAATGTGGCGTTTACAACGTTTTTCGCGGCTGTGCTTCAATTATAGCTAATTTTTTCATACTTTTTATGTAATTTTCCGATTTAGCGATGTCAAATAAATTTTAGTGTTTGTTTTAAATTTTGCTATCGTTCGCGAATTGTAACCATTTTCTCGATTAAAGCGATTTTTTCCTGTAAGTGTCAGATTTTTTAAAGCTTTTACGATTTTTAATAAAATTTCAAAGAAATAAATAATCAATGATTTTTAATAAATATAAGACTTTGATATCATACCGCTTTTACCAAATATTTGGGAATTTCCGCTAATTGAGCAATTTTTACCTCTTGTTTTCATTCCTGTTAGGGCACTCTCAACACTGTCGATTCAAAAGGGGGCGAAAAGTTCAATACCTTTTGCCATTATTAAGGGCGAATTTTTTTGAATAAAACATGCTACTGTTTAAGAGATCAAAACACCAAATTGCATTTTTTTAATAAAATGACTTTTTGTTTTAAAAAGAAACCACCGTAAAAAATAACAAATATTTATATGAGTTATGTTTGCTTTTAGGGAAATTTTACTTTACTACCAAAAATCAAGGAGAAGAAAGCATGGAATTGTAAGTTTATACTTTGAATCTGTTCCATATCAAGCAATGCTTATTTCGAAAACATTTGTTTAGCACTACTGTTCCGCAGTGTTGAAAAAAAACAAAATGTGAGAGCTATTTCCAAAAAAGGGTCAAAAAGTGTCACAAAATAGGTGATAATGATACAAAAGTATAATTTAAAAAAAGGATCATAAAAGGTATCAACACCGTCGAAAACGGGTCAAATTGATACTTTAGTATCACAACGGTAACGCTGATGGCAAGTGGTATGGATTGCTTAAGCCTAGATTACACTATCTCACAAGTCTTACGTATCTATAATACTTTGTGAGATAGAAATCTAATGAGTTTTGATGCGACTGTCAAAAAATCGAATGTAACATGACAGTTTGCGTTCACACCATCACACAAAATATAAACAATCACGCATGAAAAAAAAATGCAACCCTGATCAAATGAACTTTTAATAATTATTTTAATGTGCATAAGAAATTCCAATGATAACTACACACTAATGTAAAAATTTTACTTCAACTAAATTATTAAATCACGTACATTTCTTTAGAGAATAACTTTTATTTTTGCTCGAAGAAATGAAAATCAAAAAATAACTGTTACTTTTGATCGAAAAAATAAAAATCAAAAAATAACAGTTATTTTTGTTCAAAAAAATAAAAATCAAAAAATAACTGTTATTTTTTATCGAAAAAATAAAAATCAAAAAATAACAGTTATTTTTGTTCAAAAAAAATAAAAATCAAAAAATAACTGTTTTCATCTGACTTTTATGAAAAAAGGTATAACTGTTACGGTCCCTGGTTGACATTACTGTAACATTGGAAGTAAGTATTTGTTTAAGATTTTTTTAGATTTTTGATTAATTGTACTCTTAGAAGGTAAACATGTCTGAAGTATGGAAATATTTTACGAAAGTAGACAATGCTGGTCAATGCAAACTTTGTCCCAAAAGGCTTATGCACAAAGGAAGCAACACCAGTGGCTTTATCCGACACCTTAGAATGGTTCACAAAATAAAATTATATACTCCAACAACAGCTGACCAAGAAAAAAATATGGAGTTACCTGAAAACAATGGCATTGTCCATGAAAAACAAAACCAGTCTTCGATTAAAAAATGTATGCAAGTGCACACAATGCATGAAACAGTGTCCAAACTAGCTGCTAATACGCCATTGCCAAAAATGAAACGGACGTCAAAAATCTTATTATTAAGTACTATAACAGTGTTAAAGAAAACATGATTAAACAAATTGCTACCGAATTAGCAAATAATGACAGATTTTCACCTATATTGGATGAGTGGACCAGCATTTCCCAAAAGCGATACATAAATATGTATATGCTTAACTGGTGCTGATTCCTTTCATAATTTAGGATTGGTGTATATTTCCAGAAAATGTACCGCAAAAGAAATATTGTTGAGGAAAGACTAAAAGAATTTGGTTTAAATTTGCTATAATAAAAACGTTAATTGATTTTATTTTCAGTTGCTAGAAAATTTAGTGTATGTGTTAAATCCAATTAAAGATGCTGTTGAAGCTCTTAGCAGACGTGATTCAAATCTTTTAATAGCTGATGCTATTATTGAAACTTTGTTTGAACAGTTATCTTTAACTAATAATTTACTATTAAGGAAAATTTAAGAAACTATAAAAGCAAAAGTACAAGACAGACTTAACAAAAAAATGACGTGCTTAATAAATTATTTGAAAACAAATAAGTACATTTTAAATTCGACTATATCAAAAAGTTGTATAAAAATATATGCAGAAAATATATATAGACGACTTTTTATGAGCTGTTCTTCAGATGCTGAAGAATCTAGTAGTGATGGTGATATCACAGAAATTCGAGTTGATGATACTTTCAAAAAAAAAAAAAAAAATTGGAAAATGCTATCACTAATGCGAAGGCAACGCCAAAATATCGGAAAATTAATAATCTAAACTGCTTTAAAAAAGAGTTAAATATGTATGAAGTAAGCTATAATAGAACAAGGAATATTGAAAACCTGTATAATGCTCTTTTAACTGTAAATTTTATAGTATAAAACAGTGATGTCAATTGTGGTTGTATTGCTTTATATCAGTACTAGTGAATAAAGAGACAAGTACTCTTAATAAAAATACGTAAGCATCCGCCGCATGTGCACTCATCGCTTGATAATCGACGACTGAATTGTGTACTCTCGAGCACTAAATGAAAGAGCGTAATGCTTTAAAGTTTAAACACATTCGAGACAGCAAGCTACCGACTTCAATATGTCTAAAATAGAATACAAGTGTGCATATGAAATTGATTATTTTCACGACGACACAGCTACATGGCTGCAGGTTGTTGTCTGTGCTTATTTTGTCGTTGTAGTCAAATTAAACTAATTTGTATTTTTGTCCACTACAAAACAGAAAAAGTGTTGCTAATAAAAAAAAATATTTAAAGAATTGAAGCACAGCCGCGAATAACGTTTTAAGTTACAAAATAATAATTTTTCAGGAGAGAAAAAAAACGTTTTTTGACAAGCAGCATTATTTGTTTTAAAATTTTTTTTTTTCTATTATTTAAAATAGTGATAATAAAAACTTTAATGCAAAAGGCTTTTAAAACATTATTCCGCACTGCAAAACCATTTCGGTTTCATCATTATGTTAGTAACTTGCAATGTTCTTCCACTGGCTGACACTTTGTACGCCATTTTGAAGGCGTTAAGGTGCATAGTTTTGGTTGATTTGATGTTTAAACTGTGTAAGAGAGTAAAGTCAACGTTTATCTGCAAAAAAACAGTTTTTGCAAAATGTGGCGTTTACAACGTTTTTCGCGGCTGTGCTTCAATTAGTGCTTAAATTTTTTATTTTTTTTTTGTTTAACAAAAAAGAACCGGCAACACCAAATTGATATTTATATAATTTTTTAGTATTCTTGAAAGAAGTTCTATAGGAACATTTTTTTTTTTTTTTTTTAAATTTATTTTTGTTATTGAATCTTTCTTATCGAAATTTACAATATGTATTCAAATCTTAATTCTACTTGTTTTTTATTAGTTGTTACCAGTGTAACCACTAACTGCTGTATTCAAATTTTAAAAATGTCTTCTAGTTAGGCTCAAAGTATCGGTTCTTTTTAGCCTCTGGTGACCTTCGAACTGAAGCAAACCCCGAGCGAGGTAGTTAGGGTGGACCATTAGTTTATCGATGTAGCTTATTGAATATTTTTTAATTTCATCCTGGATAGTGGGGACGTTGAGATCTCTGTGGATAATTTCATTACGTATATACCATGGGGCGCAGACAATTTGTCGTAATATTCTTGTCGTAATATTCTTCTTTGAAGCTTTTGGATGTTAGATGCGCATGCAGTACCCCATAATTGGATGCCATATGTCCATATTGGTTTTATGATGGACTTGTATAAGAGAATTTTGTTGTCTAAGGACAATTTTGAGTTTCGACCGAGAAGCCAATGTAGTTGAGCTGCTTTAAGTTTCATAGCCGTTATTTTCGCTTCAATATGACGCGACCAGGTCAAGCGTCTGTCTATATGAATTCCCAAGTACTTAACATGGTTTTCTACCGGAACAGTGATGTTATTTATTTTTACAGTTGGGCACGTTTGTCTTCTGAGCGTGAAAGTTAAGTGAGCACATTTAGCCGGGTTAACCTTTATTCTCCATTTTTCTAGCCAGGCCTCTAGTTCATTGATGTGGGACTGCAGATTTTGCGATGCGACTTTTGGGTCATGGTTAACGTTAATAAATGCTGTGTCGTCTGCAAATGTAGAGGTATGCGTGCTCAGGTTTGTTGGCATATCCGCTGTGTATATTATATATAGAAGCGGTCCTAATATGCTGCCTTGGGGAACACCAGCAGAAATTTTCTTGAGGGGGGAGTATTTATCTTGCGACCTTACTATGATTGTTCTGCCTGTTAGATAGCTCTCCAGAAGCTTGTGAGTGTTTTGAGGAAGCATTCGTTTTATTTTGATGAGTAGCCCATCATGCCAAACTTTGTCAAAAGCTTGGGAAATGTCTATAAACAGTGCTGAGCAGTATTGCTTTTTCTCAAACGCCGATCTAATAAGGGTGACAATTCTATGCACTTGTTCTATTGTACCATGTTTCGCTCTGAATCCGAACTGGTGGTCCGGGATGATGTCGTGTTCATTTAGATGAGGAGTTATACTTAAAACGAATATTTGTTCGAAAAGCTTCGATAGGATTGACAATAAGCTTATCGGTCTGTACGACGCAACCTGGCTAGCATCTTTTCCTGGCTTGGGAATCATAACAATTATAGACCTCTTCCATGAGGATGGGAAGTATCCGACTCTTAATATAGCGTTAAAAATGAGCAGCAAGATTCTGGAAGCAGACGATGGTAGGTTTCTTATCATTGACCCTGTGATGCGGTCAGGTCCGGGAGATTTTCTAATATTCACTTTTTCTATTGCAGATTTTACTTGAGTTATGTTAAATTTTAATGGATGGTTTACCTTATCAGGAATGATTGGACGACAGGAACTAGTATGTGCATCATGTGGCGTGAAAACTTTCTCAAGGTGGCCCGCGAAAGCGTTTAATTTTTCATGTGTGTTTTTGGCCCAAGTGCGGTTTTCCAGTCTTAATGGAGATTCTTGGGTTATAGGGCATTTCATATGCCGTACAGCCTTCCATAAGCTATAATTGGAGTTTTTTGTGGCGTCTAGGCTGTTTAGATAGCCTTCTATTGCGGACTCGTGGTTCTGTCTCAATTTGTTGCGAAGTGTGGTCAGGCATAATTGTAGTTGGGCCTTAGTGGTTGGGGAACGACTGTTTTGCAATTGTCTTCTTAACTTCCTTTTTTCTCTGATAAGGGCCTCTATATCCGTCGATGTATTGTAAGGAGCACGTTTAATTGTCCGCTTGATTGGGGTTGCATTTCTTGCTGCAGTATCCAAGACTTCTGTAAATCGGTCGACAGCTATTTGGATGTCAGATGAATTTTTTAGGGGAATGCACTGTGATAGGTGAGAGCTCATATACATTTTATACTTTAACCAATTTGTGTTTCTGTTTGGATAGGAAATAAAGTTTGCAGCTGCAGTGTCAGAGTTACCTTTTAAAATGAGGATTGAAGGTGAATGATCAGACGAAAGATCATAGGAGGAACTAACTAGTACCTGATCGCGCTTGATGTTTTTAATTTCAGCAAAGTCAATAAGGTCTGGTAGCTTATTGAAGTCGGTTGGCCAATAGGTAGGCTCACCACTCGATACCACATCAAAATTATTTGCAGTTACGGTATTGTATAGCTGATTACCTCTAAGACTAATAAGTCTGGAGCCCCAATATGTATGTTTAGCGTTGTAGTCGCCAGCAGCAATTAATTTCTGGCCCAATGTGGAGAAGAAGTTGAGAAATTTATCGTTTACAATTTTGTGCCTCGGGGGACAATAAACGGATGTTAACGTTAGATTGAAATCAGTAAGATTTATAGATGTGGCCTGGATACAATCTTCTTCGTACTCTGGCAATGGCAAGTGTCTGATGTGTTTGTGCACAATTATGGCTGTGCCACCACAGGCTCGTCCGCTGGGATGTTTTGTGTCATACGTAAGGTATCCATTTACCCTAAAGCAGTTTTTATGAGTAAAGTGTGTTTCAGAGACAAGAAGTACGTCGATTTCATGCCTATGAAGAAAGTTTGCAACTTCGTGTTTATGTTGGGATAACCCGTTTGCATTCCAGAAACATATTTTTAACTGGTTCATTTTTTGTTGAGTAGAACTTGCAGGAGCATGTTCTGGTTTCGCATCATTTCCTGAAACATGTTCTGCATAGTGACCATGAAGTTATTCATAGTTTGAATTAAATTTTCAATTGAGGTGCATATTTCCAGAAGGCATTTGTAGACCTTCCCTAGGAACATTAGCGTTTGGAGGTTGCTTTGCGTTAGAAGTACTCGGGGGATTTTTCGCATTAGGGTTTCCTTTTAAGACTTGGGCATATGATTGGTTTTGATTGTTTGTTTGTGAAGTACTAGCAATAGAGCCAGCGGCTTGGCTGGGCGCATGTGACGGACCATATTGGGAGTGAGTATATTTTTAAACTAAAGCAGGTTTTTTTAAATGCAAGAAGACTCTACAACCCCTATAGTTTGCCGTGTGATTTTCGCCACAGTTGCTGCATTTCTTAACATTCGGGTCAGCTTTAGAACGATTACATTCGGCGGTTTTATGAGCGTCGCCACAAACCACACATACGTGAGGCAATTAACAATATGATTTTGTATGCCCATATTCCTGACAGTTTGTGCATTGGGAGGGACCCTTTCGTTTTAATGGCTCCTCAACAGTTATTCTTCTGTTGAGTAGGTAGCGCAAGTTGTATATGGGATGAACTGAATTTTTGGTTTTGAGAACCGATGAATCAAACGATATTTCAACGCGGTGCATTGGTTGAGGAACTTTATTCCTGTTCAAAATGTTATGAACAGATTTTACCTCATACCCCTCTAGCTCTATGGCAGATTTTATTTCCTCTGTAGGAACAAAACTATCTATGCCTTTTATGACAATAATCAATCCCTTAGCACTTTTTAATTGATATGTATAGTAACTTTTATTTTCTGCGTCCAGGTGTCTTGATATATGTAATACGAAAGTTCGTTTCTGTACTGGCTTGAATTTTGGTTTCTTGAATTTGCCCGCGTCGTATAGAAACGACGTAGAAATTATTCTTACCTACCAGTTAATCAACATGTTGACTATGCTATTTGATGTTTGCTCCCGCAGATAGATAGGGGGCGGTTTAACTTCTTTAGTGGCTGTTCCATGTGCTGATTCTGCTTCTTCATCGTCAGGTATGGATAGTACAGAGAATCTGTTACCATTTGTTGGCAAAGAGACTACGTTAGAGCCTTTGTATTGTTTGGCCATGCGTTCCTGTTGGGTGGACCTAAGGCTAGCCTTTCTCTTAGTTATTGTAATATATCTGTCCATGCCTGTTTGCACTTTAGTACTTTTTGGCACAGCTCCTGTATTTATTAATGCTAATCGTGATGTTCCAGGTTTTTCGTTATTATTCCTCTGGTCAGACGACTTCACACTTTGAACCACATTTACGGTCGGATCAACACACTTGCTCAGGTTGGGCACACTTGCACTTAAATTGCTGTATGGAAAACCAGTTGCGCTGGCAATTTTTGCACTTAAATAATTTTTATTTAATTCTGGGTATCGAATGTTTTCATTGCTCACGCTCGGGGAGCTTACCACAATATACGCATTTCTGCTATTTGTGCTGGGCCTACTCTCCTTATTGGGAGTATTTGTGAGGCTCATTCACAAATCTCTTCGGGCACCTTTGTTACTCTTCTTTTTTTTAGCTATTACAAATATTTTTTTTTTCACCTATTACAAATATTTTTTTCACTTCGAATTTTTTTATTTATTTTTTATTTTTCTTACTCACTGATACACGTCCGTACTCGTCAAGAGCTGGCTCGAAACATGTTTTTCACGCTAACGCTCCTAGTTAAGCAGTTATAGGTCGTAAAAGTTGCAAGATACTTTATCCATATCTACTTAGGTGAAAAATTAATTTATAAATTATGGGAATCAGTGGAAAATGCTTCAAAATGTGTCTTACATGGCGTTTAAAGCATACCGATTTACCAATTAAGAGGTAATATTATATATTCATACTACGTGGCTGCCCTTTTTTTTTAACAAAATTGGCTTTATCTTTTAATTATGTCGATATTTATTTATTTAACCCTAGATATTTGCTAAATAAACTTTTTCTTTGTTGCGGGTTTTCGGTCTTGCGGAACACTTAATTAATTATGTTCATATTACAATAATTAAATATGTAACAAGTACATAAATTCTTACTACATATATATTTATATATTTTTACTCAAACTAATAAATAAATTGAGAAATTTTCCAAAATAAAATTTTTTAAAGCTTAATAAATATAAAATTCAATATGATGGAGTTACTAAAAATATGGTTTATAAAAGCTTGAAGTATTTTTCCCTATATATAGTCTTTTGAACTGTATTTTAAAAAAAAATTTGTATTAAAATTTTGCCTCAAAACACATTTCAAACTTGTTTTATTTTTTATGAATGCGGCAGATTATGTTTTAATAAATATACTAACAAAATTTTTAACTTTGTAGAAAAATCTTTCAAGAAATATTTAATTTGGAAATTTGCTCTTAAAGGAATTTATAACACATCATGTGAAAGATATTTCGAAGTAGTTTCTAATAATACTAGTACTTCTTTGATCCAATTTTTACCTAAAATGCAGTTGTTGGGCATCACTTGCGCAGAAGTAAAGTTTAATGATCGAAAAACAAACTTGGCATGAATCTTATGTGTCAAAAGTTTTTTTACGCAGCAAATTATGCCAATTATTGCTGCAGTTAATTTTCTGAAGCAATAGCTTTTGACATAAAAGAAATCTTTTTATTTTCTTTTTTTTTGTAATGCTTTTTCTTGTCATTTATAAGAAAACTGTCACTTGTTGGTTCAATATTTTTAATGAAATTTGACATCGTTATTGTTGATAACATTTTTATTATTATTTTATGTTTGCTTATAAAACTTTTGAAATTCAAACTTTGCACAGCTGTTGTGCAGTAAAAAAGTATCAGCATCACAACTGCAACTGGTAATTACGAATCAGAAACATAATTTTGCATCACTGCAGCATTGATGAACAGTTTTCATGCATTAACGTACGTACCCAAATTGTTCTGAAACTTTTACGACCTATACCACGCTCGTTGACGGAATTTTTTTTTTTATTTTTAATGCAGTTTATATGTATTTATTTATTTAATCTGCCATTACGATTATTTTGTTTTTTACTTCCAAAAACAACAAAATTATAATATTAAATATATTTTATAATAAATTCAATTGTTTTTACGTTATAAAATAAATTATAAATAAGTATTTTTATATTTATAATCTTAAATTAAGTTTGTATAAAAGTCTGCAATTATGCATGTTTTTCATTTTATAAAACTAAAAAGTGATAGTGGCACCACTGAAATATAAACACACAGTAAAAAAACAGCTGTTTATATTTTTTTCAATTGTAGCTGCCGTGTTCAACATCCCAGCGGGAAAACTCAGAAGACCTTCTTACTTCAGGCCTTTTTAAAGGCCTGCTTAAAAAATTTTTTGATTTAATTACTAGTCTTACGTAACTGCAAAAGAATGCCTCATAGAAGGCCTCCACACTCGCTTCTATGAGAAGCGAGAAAAGAAGGAGTAACATTTTTTGTTTTGTTTTTTTGCACAAGCAAAAGCAAAAGAATTCAGATCCCTTTACAAAAACAAAGTAACATATGTTGTAAATCATTTTAGTTGAAGTTGAAAAGAGAAATAGTAAAATTTTTGTTTTGTTTTTTTCGCCAAAGCGAAAGAATTCAGATCCCGTTATAAAAACAAAGTAACAAAGTAGGTGCATATTAAAATACAAAATAAAAACAATAATGTAAATCATTTTAGTTGAGTTTTTTTCATTAAGGAAGATAGGTACTTGTGCTTAAAAGTTTTATTTTATTATAAACTTTTATTTGCAATCTATTTTACAATATTTAGCAAATTTGATTATTTCAATAAAAAAATAGGTATCACATGTTTTTTTAAACTACAATAAGTTTAATAAAATATATAAACATACGTTTGTAAAGTAGGTATACATATATAAAAAGTTAAATAACAAGATAACGTTTTTGCTAAGGCCTTTTGACAGTCATTCTCTGGAAAGCCTTCTAAGAGCCATTTATTTGAAGGCCTTTAAGAAGCTCTGGGGAAGAAAGGAAAGCGGAAGGCCTTCTGCGCAATGACAACGCGTGTAAAAAAGATATGAGTATGGAATGGAGCGAGAAGGCCTTGTTTATCCAAAAGAAGGGGTACAGAGGCCTTCTGAAAGGCCTCCGTACTCCTTCTTTTTCCCGCTGGGATAATTCAGTAGCTCACTACACAACTATAATTGCACCCAGCAGCATTTGTGTTCGTGTGTTCGTGTATCCTGCTGTGGTGAATGTGTTTAATGCAGAGCCCGGCAACACATACATGCAGACTTTTTGTTTTTTGTGAGAGAATAATAACTCTCCCTCTAAGAAGCACTTAAAGAAATTTTTGTGTTACTTTCTTGTTTTTAAAATCAATCTGGCTGTTAATGTAAAAACTCAAAACGTAAGTGTAAGTTTTATATAAAATAAAAAACAAAAAATCATTAATATTAAACAAATCATATTCTTCAGGAAAAATAAAAAAAAAAAAAACATAATATCATTTCGACGTGTTAATCTATTGAAACAAAACAAAATTCAGAAATTAATTACTTGCGTTCATTAATCTTAACTTAAACTTAAACAATTCTTCAAAAAAACTAAAAAAAAACTATAATTTCATTAACATTCGGGCGTGCCAAAAAAATTTCGGCAAACAAGAAATTAAATTCCCATTCTTCTTTAAACATTTCTCGCAGTGGAATTCTAAAGCAAGCGTCAACAGAACCTTCTTTTTTGAATATTTGTTTGTTTTTTACAAAGTGAGAGCGAATGTTATTGTGAGAAAAAAAGCACGGTGTAGTACTTTTGCCGGGCTCTGGTTTAATGCATAAGAATGCGTGTGAAGAATTTGTGTGAATTAATTTCCACATTTGTGTGCAGTGATGCCAACTTCGTGCTTTTGGCACTATTTATGGTGCTTTTTAATGCTTCAAAACGCCAATATTTTATCCTTAGTGCCACACTAAGAAAAAGCACTAACTTGGTGCTTTTTCAATTTTTCGTTAGTGCCTTTAGTGCTTTTTACAATTTTTATTTTTTTTTCTACCATTTTTTAAAACATCGATTATATAGAGGATGATTTAGATGAGCTTTGCTATTTGGGGTACAATTTTGAGAAGGCCTGTAAAGATTATAAGATTTCAAATGATGAAAACAGCGATAAAAGAAAGTTGTATTCCTAATTTACGAAGTAAGAGCTAGGAAATTTTACAAAACGTTGCACTATTTAGGGTTGACAGCATATTACGTAATCGTAATAAAAACGATGTACATAACGGGCGGTTAAATTTCAAGGGCCGATGTTGATTTTGAATAAAACACAAACTATTTAGGAAGTTATTGTAATTTTATTTTATTATGATATATTGGTTTTACTCAATTATGTATGGAACAAAATATCGGCCAAATGGGCGCCGCGACCACGGCGGCACACCTCCATCCGATGGTCCAAATTTTCGATGACCCTGAGGCATAATGGAGGTTCTATGCCGTTAATGTGCCGAAATATCTCATCCTTTAGCTCTTGAATTGTTGCTGGCTTATCGACGTACACCTTTTCTTTCAAATAACCCCAAAGAAAAAAGTCCAACGGTGTCAAATCACATGATCTTGGCGGCCAATTGACATCACCATTACGTGAGATAACACGGCCATTGAATTTGTTGCGCAAAAGAGCCATTGTTTCGTTAGCTGTGTGGCAAGTGGCACCGTCCTGCTGAAACCACATATCGTCCACATCCATATCTTCCAATTCGGGCCATAAAAAGTTCGTTATCATCTCACGATAGCGAACACCATTCACAGTAACTGCCTGACCGGCCTCATTTTGGAAAAAATACTGCCCGATGATGCCGCCAGCCCATAAACCGCACCAAACAGTCACTCTTTGTGGGTGCATTGGTTTTTCGACAATCACTCTTGGATTCTTATTCGCCCAAATGCGGCAATTCTGTTTATTGACGAATCCACTGAGGTGAAAATGTGCCTCATCACTGAAGATGATTTTCTTCGAAAATTGATCATCCACTGTTGCCATTTCTTGCCACCATTCTGCCCATTCACGACGTTTGGAATGGTCAAGAGGCTTTAGTTCTTGAGCCAATTGCACCTTGTAAGCGTGTAAATGCAAGTCTTTATGCATAATGTTCATCAACGACGAGCGTGAGAGGTGCAATTGTTGGGCACGACGACGAGTTGAGGTGGACGGCTCTTCAGCCACACTATCGCGAACAGCAGGAATATTTTCTGCAGTACGAGCTGTACGAGCATGCACTGGTGTTCTCACATCTTCTACAGACCCGGTTTGCTCGAATTTTTCCACGATTTTTGCGATTGTACGCACATTTGGACGATCAAATTTATAAATTATGGGAATCAGTGGAAAATGCTTCAAAATGTGTCTTACATGGCGTTTAAAGCATACCGATTTACCAATTAAGAGGTAATATTATATATTCATACTACGTGGCTGCCCTTTTTTTAACAAAATTGGCTTTATCTTTTAATTATGTCGATATTTATTTATTTAACCCTAGATATTTGCTAAATAAACTTTTTCTTTGTTGCGGGTTTTCGGTCTTGCGGAACACTTAATTAATTATGTTCATATTACAATAATTAAATATGTAACAAGTACATAAATTGTTACTTCATATATATTTATATATTTTTACTCAAACTAATAAATAAAATGAGAAATTTTCCAAAATAAAATTTTTTAAAGCTTAATAAATATAAAATTCAATATGATGGAGTTACTAAAAATATGGTTTATAAAAGCTTGAAGTATTTTTCCCTATATATAGTCTTTTGAACTGTATTTTAAAAAAAAATTTGTATTAAAATTTTGCCTCAAAACACATTTCAAAATTGTTTTATTTTTTATGAAAGCGGCAGATTATGTTTTAATAAATATATTAACAAAATTTTTAACTTTGTAGAAAAATCTTTCAAGAAATATTTAATTTGGAAATTTGCTCTTAAAGGAATTTATAACACATCATGTAAAAGATATTTAGAAGTAGTTTCTAATAATACTAGTACTTCTTTGATCCAATTTTTACCTAAAATGCAGTTGTTGGGCATCACTTGCGCAGAAGTAAAGTTTAATGATCGAAAAACATCACTTTAAAGAAACTTGGCATGACTTTTATGTGTCAAAAGTTTTTTTTATGCATCAAATTATGGCAATTATTGATGCAGTTAATTTTCTGAAGCAATAGCCTTTGGCATAAAAGAAATCTTTTTATTTTCTTTTTTTTTTCTAATGCTTTTTCTTGTCATTTATAAGAAAACTGTCACTTGTTGGTTCAATATTTTTAATGAAATTTGACATCGTTATTGTTGATAACATTTTTATTATTATTTTATGTTTGCTTATAAAACTTTTGAAATTCAAACTTTGCACAGCTGTTGTGCAGTAAAAAAGTATCAGCATCACAACTGCAACTGGTAATTACGAATCAGAAACATAATTTTGCATCACTGCAGCATTGATGAACAGTTTTCATGCATTAACGTACGTACCCAAATTGTTCTGAAACTTTTACGACCTATACCACGCTCGTTGACGGAAATTTTTTTTTTATTTTTAATGCAGTTTATATGTATTTATTTATTTAATCTGCCATTACGATTATATTGTTTTTTACTTCCAAAAACAACAAAATTATAATATTAAATAGATTTTATAATAAATTCAATTGTTTTAACGTTATAAAATATATTATAAATAAGAATAATTAGTATTGTGGTTATTTTGTTGAACTATTTATGGTTTTTAATCCAAATTTTTAATATTTTTAATTAGGCTTAAGTTCATCAAATTAAATTTTCATTAAATTATTTTTTATGAAGAAAGGAATTTTACAACATGAAAATTAATTAAAATTTACTGATAATTTTTCATTCTTGACTCAATCTGGGCTCGAACCCAGGTGTTTTTACGGACAGGTTACCCTGACATGTTTCGATTGCAACCACTCAATCTCCTCAGAGGGCTTGCCGTTTAACACTCGCAGCCATCGACGACTGCTGACGTCATTAGTCAAACATCAATCCTTAAACCAAATTGTATTTAACCTTTGGTAGATCGAAATTAACTTTGAATGATTATCTATTTTAATTTATTTTACATGTTCTTCCTTTACTTCTGTTTTTTCGTACTTTTGTCAAGAATTCTTCTTATAAATAAGTATTTTTATATTTATAATCTTAAATTAAGTTTGTAAAAAAGTCTGCAATTATGCATGTTTTTCATTTTATAAAACTAAAAAGTGATAGTGGCAACACTGAAATATAAACACACAGTAAAAAAACAGCTGTTTATATTTTTTTCAATTGTAGCTGCCGTGTTCAACATAATTCAGTAGCTCACTACACGACTATAATTGCACCCAGCAGCATTTGTGGTCGTGTGTTCGTGTATCCTGCTGTGGTGAATGTGTTTAATGCATAAACATGTACGATTGTGGTCGTCTATTTTCACTATACATTGCTGTTGTTGTTGGTACGTTACACTCATACATTCTCATAAACGCTGTCTTGTTGCTGTCGTTGATATACGATTAGGGTTTCTAATTTCCCGGACTTTTTCTATTCCCGGGAAACGAAACAAAAAAAATCTTATTCCCGGGAATCCCGGGATTTTTTGAATAAAACAATGATTTCATTAAATGAGTTCAGGACAATAGTTTTTACTTTTTTAAATTAATATCGGCATTTCCGTCAAAAGGTCCACCGTGACCGAAAATTTAAAAGTTATTAAAAGCTGATTATTTTACGATATTGTTATAGAGAAATATTTAGATTTTACTAATTTTATAAATTTACCCATACATTTGTTCACTTAGATGAACAATCAGACGCAAAGTTGTGCAAACGTTATTTCTTATTTTTGAGCATGTTTTATTGTATGTTTTCTTTAATATTTAACTATCTTAAAAGAGGTGATATTTGATAAAAATTATTCCAAAAAAAATTTCTTACATGGTATGTAATCTAAGGAAGAGTTCAAAGAGAAATATGTTATTCGGATTAATGGTAAATTTTTATTTTATTTGGGTCATTATTCCGTTAAATTATTACGGAAAAAATTTCACATTCGAAATGTCACGTATCGACCCAGATTTTGGCTTAAAAAAAGAAAATACAGAAGATTTTGGTATCAAACCAAGACATTTTCATGTTACATTGCTACGTAAAACTCTGAAAAAATTGTACATGGTTTCGCTAAATTACGCCTTTTTATACATTGCCACAAAAACTACTTCTGTTTTTTCCACGTTCGAACCGCTACTTCTTTTGTCATTATCTTTGACCTAGAATCAAGCCCTCCATAAACTTTAGCATAGAAAACAGTGCTTTCTTAATGCTATAATTTAAGGGTTAAGAAAACGTAAAAATATTTTTTGTTTAAAATGTTATTGCTTTTTTGATGCGTACGACTGTCACGTTCAACAGTTTGGAATTGCCCATATACAACAGTCCAAAAAAATGTGCTTTATTAATTCCACAGAAAACCAAAACAAAGCCAAATAAATTGTTATTTTCATATGTACATTAGGTATGGATTAGTGCACGCCTTTTTGATTTCGATACGCTAGAACCTCCAATTTTGAGAAGTTTGTAAAAAAACGCATGAGCCAAAAAATTAGGGGGGGGATAGGGGTAAATGGCTCCTCATCGGGTCAAAGTCAGGGGAAAACGATACAAAAGCCAAAAAAGCTTCACAACTGTCCCTGAGTCGCTCCTAGAGGGGTAAAATGTAAGACTGACTCCCACTAATATTACCCCCTCTACATTTTTTATTAACATACTAACCCCCTATCTGCGCTCCTTAAGGGGGCTCCCAAACTAAATACTAAACTAGCCGCAGAACATACCTAGTCACCATCTTTAATCATTAGGGTGGTCCACATACAAAAATTTCGAAAATGGCGGAGTTGCACAACATATGTTCGCAAAACTCAAAAAAGCTTCAGCTTATTGAAAAAACTAAAAAAATCGAAATTCCGTAGATTTTTTCTGGCTTCTGTATTTTCTTGACATTTATTTTTTTAAAATTTGTAGATGGTTCCGGTGTATCGTGTACATTATAATTTTCTACCTCAAGAAGCTTTTTAGACATTTCATCAGCAATTTAGAAGACCGTTGATTTATTGGCGTAGTTCGATTTGAACCTAGTTTTTAGTAATTTTAGTAAATAATATATTTTTATTGCTCGTGTTTTGATTTTAACGATGCTAACAAATTAAAATTTCAAAAATTTTATTTGAAATTCCCGGAAAAAATTTCCCGGGATTAATTTAAAAAAAATGTCCCGGGATTCCCGGGAATTCTTTCCCGCGTAGAAACTCTATATACGATGCTCTACTGTTGTCATTCACATACGCTGATCTGTTGTTGTTATTGTTAAAAACCGCACCTTGTTGTTGCCTCTCGTTTTGCTAAAACATGTTATTTTCCGTTTCTACAAGCTGTTGTACACTCTTAGTAACTGAAGCGGCAGTTACAAAATTTTCAATTTCACTCGTAGCAGAATTTTGCGGCGGCAACTCATTGGTACCCATCGTCGACATCGTCGTAGAATATGTTTGAAATTGCTGTGTGAGCGACTCCATAGTACGCTGGAGACGCAAAACGTCATCACGCAATTCACCCACCGCACTCTCCGTTGTCGTTGGTACTACCCCGATGTTCTGCAAATTCTGTTCTTGTTGTTGTTTTTCCATAGCTGAAATTATCTCCTCGTCTTTCGGTTCCGGAATGTTTGCTTCTCGTAGACGTGTCACAAGCTGACTCTTGTTTCCCGACGCCTTTAAACCGTGTTCACGTAGCTTTTCTTTCAGCTTCACTATGGTCAATTTCTCCATACGTACCGTAGCAGTCTTTTCACACACACTCGCGTACACAATTATATTTTTCCTTTATCGAACACACGATACGGCACCTATCCCACTTCTGAAAATTGTCACTTGGATGGCTTTGTGGGAGGGCAACTTACCGGATAATATTCCGAATTAAAACGCAGTAATATAATTGTGTATTTTAATGTTTATTATTAATTGAAAAATCTGTTCATTTAGTTGCGACCATTCGCTATGAGTATTAAACAACAACTCTCTCAAAGATGAGTTGAAAAAAAGAAAGAAGTTAATAACAAAACAGACAACCAGAAGGGTTGCCAACAGTTAATTTAAACAATTGAAATAATGGGGAAAATATTGGGTGACAGTAGTAACAGATATATGTATATCTGGTGTATCTGTTTCAACAATACTTACTGATACACTCGTGCAGGTCTTTAGGGTGTATCTGGATATGTGCGAGTATGAAACACAATAAGTATGATAACATACATGAATGAAATCAAATGCGCATGGATATACACAAGTATGAGAATAAACAGATACGAGTACGCACTAAAGCCCTGCACGAATGCATTTCAAATCATTCGTTTGTTTTTCAACTAATGATTGTCGATTGCATTTTGCTAACTTATCAAACTCTGTATTGTGAAAAACACATATAGCACGAAAAGAATATAAACACACAAATGCAAATGAATTTAAATTTGTGTGTTATAAACGACCAAATACGAAGTGTAAAGAGCACGGAATATACTCCACACAACAACGAATCAAACGAATAACCACTGCTGCCAACTTTTTTTGAGCATTTCCCGCCAAATCGGACGTCAAAACCGCTAGAAACCGCTAAATATTTAATTTAGCGGGAATTTTTTTAAAAATACCGCTAAAACCTAAACATTTTTTAAAGTTTTATATAAATCAAGATATAGGCTGCTTTTTTAAATGTATATGACTCTCAATTACGTTACATACTATGGTTTCCAACTTCTATAGTCATTTTATTCTTAAAAGAAAATAAGTTAGAGTTATATATTCATCTATGCGAATCTTTGATACCCTCCACCTACAGTTAGAATATTTCCGAAGTGGGTTTATATGGGACATATGGTAAATTATGGGCTGATCTTCACAAAATTTGAACAAGTAATTTATAGTCTTATAAAACTTTGACTGACCAAATGTTATTATAATAGAACATAGATTGAAAGCTTTACGGTTCTACGCGTTCTATAGCTTTTTTCGAGAGTATGCATTATATGGGGCCTATGGTAAGTTAAGGATTGATCTGCACGATAGTTGACAGTGTAAGTTCCAGTCATATAAAACTGTGACAAACCAAAATTTAAAAAATAGCATTATTTTTTAGGGCTTTAGACGTTCTGTTTTCCAAGAGAAAGTTTTATATAAAGCCTATGGTAAAATATGGACTGATAATCACGAAAACTGACAACGTGATTTCTAGCCATATTAAACTGTGGCGGACCAAATTTATTACAATAGCATTGTTTGTTACGTTTTTAGGAACACTAGAGGTTTTTTCCTATCGATAATTATGGACCGATTTAACAGTATGATTTTTGGTCATATGGAACGAATTTGTGCATAATCTTATATCAATATGTGCATTCCGCCACTAGTTATGTTAGTTTTTAGGGTGGTTGTTCCACATTTTTATTTATAGCACTTTTCCTACTGAACCGATTGTGCTAGACTGCAATCCCAAACTGCTTAGGTGAATTCTAAACAATTTGATGCCAATATTTATATTCCCTTTTGAGTCGTTTGAAAGTGACAACAGACGCATAGACAGACGGAGATGCCTTAATGCTTGCTTAAAGTTGTGAATTGTTACATACAGAATTAACGAAATACTAACTAAAAATCGAAAAAAAATGTCATATACAATCTTCAGTTCACTAAAACTATCAGGGGTGTTCTGTACCCATGTTCTGTAAATTTAGCGAGAACTTCTTGCATCGAAAAGATGTGAAACAAGATATTCCATCGTTTCTCGAAAAGTGAGAAAAATATGTGTCTGTAACTCATGTCGAAAACTATCAAAAGAGATTACGTTATAAATGTCATAATATTGCACTCGAAGCCGATGTGACATTGCAGACGTTCAGAAGGCCAGTACCACATATCGTTGACGGCGACCAAAATTTACTAAAATTGAAAATTTTTCAACGACGGCGGCGAAAATACAATCGTCGGCTATACCAAATTGTGTAAAGAACGACTTTAATGTTTGTCATTTGCAAACGAGCTTTGAAGACATTCGTATATTTTATAAAAATGTTCAAAGCAAAATAATAAAACAATGAAAAATGTGCCAAGAACAAAATGTTATTATTATTATTCTTTGCATTTTGCATTTTTAGTTGTTTTTTAGTGTTAAACATTTTTCTCGCCCCATTTTTATTCGGGAGTTTATCTGACAGTTCAAAGCGGGAACTTTTCTCACGAAAATGTTACAGACACACTTTTTCTGTAAATTGGCGAGTAATTTCCTTACGTGACAGCTTGTACTCACCAAAAAAAGTTACAGACACAGTTAAGTGAGAAAAACAGCTGTTTGTTTCAATTTATGGCATTTTTGTTTCATTTCACAAATTTCAATCGAAAACTTTCTCGACGCGAGAGTTACAGAACATGGGCACTTGAAATCGAAAACGCAAAATGCAAGAATTTGGTAGTTATTTTTAATACACTTTTAATCAAATTTTTATAATTTTTGTTATGAAATTCTGTTTAATAGAGAAATATTTGTAAAATATTTGTCATAAAATTCATTTATCACAGAAATCTTATTAAAAAACGACGTTTTAAATTCATGCGTTTTGCGTTTTCGATTTCAAGAACACCCCTGTATAAAAGTAATTAAAACCGTGAACATAAACCAGAAGTTTTTAGCCAGAAAAACAAAAAGAAAAAAATCTGTAAATTTTTAATTTGAGAAAGGTTTTTGTAGCGAAAATGAGCCGCTGAGAGTTCTTTGAAAATCGATAGATTTCCCGCTTACCGCTAAAACGTATTTTTTCCCGCGATTGACATTTCAAAAACGCTAGATTTAGCGGGAAAATCTCTAAATTGGCAACAGTGCGAATAACACAAACTACACCAAATCAAACGAATCGCACGAATCAAACGAATAAAACGAATAAAACGAATCACACCAAACAACAGTTACAAAATAGGTGATATGAATTATATTATTTTTTTTATTATTAGGTATGACTAGTAAATTTGTATTGAGCAAAAAAACAAATGAAGATGCAAGATATTTTTATACAATGTTTAAGTTTTAATTTTAAATTATTTTATTCAAAAGTTACAAAAATATATTTTAAAATATTTAATTAAAAGTAAAAAAGAAATGAAAAGCTAAATTCAATTAATTGCAAAATAAAGATAAAAATAATAGGTATAATGAGCAAAATGGCTTAAATTAAAAATTAATTTGTACAGTTTAAAAATTTTAAAGATTTTTTTTTTTTTTTGTCATCATAAAGTTTTTTTCTGTTAAGATGAAACAAAATAACATAGCATCCGCTAGACATGTACACACAAACAAAAGTAAAAGTTGAAATATTTAAATTAAACCAAAACAAAAAGGCAGTAAATATTAATTAATTAAACTTGTTTGTGAAGCATTTATTTGGCTAAATACAAACTTTTGAACTTTTTGTTATGTTAATTTTTTAGAGTTGTAAAAGTGTGAAGTATTTGGGTACTTAAGTAATCAATAGCAAAAAAATAATTTATGTTCTTTTAAATTATTTAACCCGCTACAAAGTAGTAAAATCAAATCAAATAAAAAACAAACAAATATGAAAGATTACATAACATAGTTTGTTTGTATTTTCCAAAAATGTTCGTGTTATAAAAAGTATTTAATCGAGTACCGATAAGAAAACTAGTTAAGTAGTAAAAAGTGTCAATATTTTTTAACGCTTCAATTACACAGTACAACAGCCAATCTGGGGGGTGAGAAATTCCAAGTCAGGGTGATGGTACTAGGTCAGTATAGTAAAACCCTCAAAGGGTTTGGCGTTCGTATGTGTCAGTTTTTTTTATGACATTTGAAATTTTTTCCTTATCTTGATGTTTTTTTGTTTAACATAACTCGAGAACCACTTGTCCGATTTTGCTAAAACAAACTCAAAAAAATTTAGAATTACAATTTCTTTAATCCGTTCATATAACGATTTTCTTTATAATCAACAGTTTTGCCGGTAAAAATAAATTTGTGGAGAATTATGATTGATAAGTGCAAAAAAATGTTCAAGCCTGGATGTATGCAGCAGATTTTATCACAAACCTGCACTGCAATTTTTGTGACTTTTTTAAAGCGATCGGTGAAAATCGTCGGACTTTTGTTTGTTATTTGAAAGAATACACCCACATTCAGTGATGCCAACAGTAGGGGATTTCCCCTTTTCTAGGTATTTTTTTCGGAAAATTTCAACCGTAGGGAAAAGAGGACACAATTTTTTATTTTAGGGCATATTTATTTATTTAATCAATGGATATTATCCTTACTGACTAATAACAATATTGACTTAAAATTAATGAATAACAATATGCATTTTAAAATATACTACAAATTTTCAGAATATATGTAGTACATAAAAATTTACGAATAAAGAAAAACAATAAGAAAAATCAACAAATTGTGACATAGAATTAAATTGTCTACATAACCTCGAAAAAGGATCAGCAAAAGCGTAATTTTCTCTAAAAAAATTTAACAAAAAGCAGATTATAATGACGCGTATTGCGACAAGGTATATTAAATTTAGCAGACTCTACAGAAAATCACAACAAACATTACCATTAATAAGATTAACTATAAAAGAAACATTTAACATTGTACGACGACTTTTGAGCGATGGTAATTTTATTAATGCAAGTCTTCTAGCATAGGAAGGAAAGTTCGTCGAGTAACTCCAATGAAGATCACGTAAACAGAATAATAAAAATTGTTTTTGGACTGATTCAATACGAGAATTGTCAATGTTGTATAATGGATCCCAAATGATTGACCCATATTCTAAGATTGGTCTAACGAGTGATACGTAAAGTTGCTTCGTTATGTATGGATCGGTGAATTTTTAACCCAGCGCTAAATAAAGCCAAGAACGCCTCGAGCTTTATTAACAGTTAATGTAATATGAGAAACAAAGTTTAATTTAGGATCCAGTAAGACTCAAATATCAAGAAACGAATCAACCAACTTCAGTTGATGACCACCAAAAGCATAATTAACAGCAATACAGTTATTTCTATAAAAACGCATGCTTTTGCATTTCACAAGATTCAGCTCCATCATATTATGATTACACCATAAAAAGAAGTTATTAAAATCCGATTGAAGATAAAAATGATCCGAAAAAAAATCCCTAGAAAAGGGGAAATCCCCTACTGTTGGCATCACTGAATGTGGGTGTATTCTTTCAAATAACAAACAAAAGTCCGACGATTTTCACCGATCGCTTAAAAAAAGTCACAAAAATTGCAGTGCAGGTTTGTGATAAAATCTGCTGCATACATCCAGGCTTGAACATTTTTTTGCACTTATCAATTATAATTCTCCACAAATTTATTTTTAACGGCAAAACTGTTGATTATAAAGAAAAACGTTATATGTACGGATTAAAGAAATTGTAATTCTAAATTTTTTTGAGTTTGTTTTAGCAAAATCGGACAAGTGGTTCTCGAGTTATGTTAAACAAAAAAACATCAAGACAAGGAAAAAATTTAAAATGTCATACAAAAAAACTGACACATACGAACGCCAAACCCTTTGAGGGTTTTACTATACTGACCTAGTACCATCACCCTGACTTGGAATTTCTCACCCCCCAGACAATAATCCCAAAAATGTTCCATAGTGTTATCAGCTGAATGACACATATAAGAAGAATAAGTACATGTTTAATAAAAAATTAAAAAAAACCAAATTTTCGCGGCTTATTTCAACATATTCAGTGAATTTATATATTTTTAAAAACAAAAATAAAATTATATAAGGAATGGCTAAATTCCTATCATTATGCTTATCGTCTTCCGCTTCTAAAGTTGATTATAACACAATCCGTATCCGAAAAGAAATGAGGGAAATGGCCAAATTAGGATGATCGACCATGTACTGCGTCATAACATCTTTTTGTTTTCCATTTATTTTGTTGGTATTCGTCCTATAAACAAAAATCACTTTATTATCTTGTTTTTAAAACTTTAAAAATAATACTAAACTTAAATTTTTTTATATTTTTTGCACACAAATTTATAATTTTATGATTTCGATCAGTAGTGCGATTCTGTAATTAATTTTAGCAATAGTTGTCACTGTTAAAAAAAATTAACAAGCAAATTTACGATTTTGCTATTCTGTAACATTTTAAACAGCACCTGTTATTGTTAAGTCAGCTGTTTGTGTTAAGTAAACGACAACTTTTTTAGTGTTGTTTATTTATTGTTAAATGTCGAAAAAATAAAAAATATTTAGTTAAAAGAAATAATATAACTTGAAAACGGCAATTAAATAATTTGCATTTAATTTAATAGTAAAATGTTTTGCTTATCTTCTTAAAAAAACAAAAAACTAAAAAAAATTCTGTTTAGTTTTAATCAAGGTTTTTATTCCCCTTTGTGTTTTTCGTTATTTTGCCATTTTTTTGACAGTGATGTCACTTGATGTTAATTTTTATCTATGTTGTTATGCTGGGTACACACTATGCAACACATTTACGCAATCTAGTGAACTAAATGCATTTTCATTCATTCCAGATCACATCAACATCAAAATTCTTTGATATTTTGAGGTTGCATTGAAACAGATTGCATGTAGATTGCACTGTGTGTACCCAGCATTAACAACAATTTACAGTAGCCCGTTTCTGTATTTCTCACATCGTAAAACTTTTCGCATGAAACGTGTGAATTGCAACAAAAATAGTGTGAAATGAAACAAAAAAAGGTTTTTCTCACACAAATGTTTCTGTATCTTTTTTTTGCGAGAATTATCTGTCATTTAAATAACTTTCCAGCAATTATTGGAAGGATGCGAGAAAAAGTGTTTCTATAACAATATTTTGCGAAAAGTTTCTTTCAAGAACTGTCAAAATAAGTCACATTTGAAAATGGTGGCGAGAAAAGCAAAATGTAGATATTTTGAATTTAAAATATGTATGTTTATATACTATTTTTTTTAAATAAATAAAAAAATAGAAGGAATATAAATGATGAATGCATAATTTATATGATGAAAATAAACAAAAAACAATGTTATATTTTGTTATTTAAAATTTTTTTTAGCCTTTTCTTGTTTTGGTTTTAATCAGTGCTGCCAGATAAATTTGTGTCAAAATCGTCAATTTCCTGAGAAAAAAATAAAAAAGATCGTCTTTTTTGTTTTAAAAATCGTGCAATTTAAAATCAATTTTAAACAAATTTTTTTCGACTTTTATTAAAAAATAATCAAACAAAAACATAGTTAAAGTTCATGGGTATTTAATAATTTCATTAAATTTATATTTATTTTGTTAAGCTGTGGATTATTTTTTAAAAAATTATTTATTTTCTTTACGGCCATTTTCACCAAGTTCGTTTAAAACTAACTTTCAATTAAAGTTCCGGTTACCAATATGTTTTGACAGCTATAACCGATAGTAAATTGTAACCGAACTTGGTGAAATTGGCCGTTAATCCGATAACAATTTAAAATTGTTATTTTTCCCTGGAGAAATTACTCAAAGGCATGAGAAAATATAATTTTAAACAAAAAATAAAATAAATATTTTTACAAAAGCAAAAAGAAACCAAGCTTAATAAAATAAACATACATCCTTTTTTTAAATAGATATATACATATTAACAAAAACCGAGATCAAAATGGAAAATTTGTAAATTAAATCAGCTTTGATAACAGTATTATAAATATTCTGGGTTTTTATGGAAATGATAGTGACAACGTTGTTTTATATTTATATCGTATGTAGTCCGAAATAGTATATTATTGAAATTTACCTATATCGGTTTACAAATGGCTGAGATATTAATCTTTTATTTACCTATTCCTATAATCTTTTTCTTTTTTACCTGAAATAGACTTAGTAGAATACCTGGTAGTTAAAATTAAAAAAATCGGTTCATAAATAAACGAGAAAGAAGAAAGTTGCTACAGAATCAGAAAACGGCTTCTCTAGAAAAATATCTTAAGGAACTTGATGCAACTCCACAATCTGACTACTCATTATGGCGTGCAGCTAGAAATCTAAAAAGGCCAGTTATATCTAAGCCACCATTAAGACACTTGAATGGTAGCTGGGCAAGAAATGATAATGAAAAAGGAAACCTGTTTGTAAATCATTTGAAAAACGTATTTACACCAAATATATCTCACAATATTGCGGTCGAGTTACCACCTGTTGATGCTAGAGCAGCTATTCCCCTCAGATTCGAGATAAGAGAAATCGAAAAGGCTATTTGTGACTTAAACAGTAAGAAGGCACCTGGTATTGATAAAATTAGTAATAAAATGCTTTTGGAGCTACCTCGCATAGCAAAGAAAATTATTCTTTTTATTTTTAATGCTATTTTACGCCTTGAATACTATCCTGAAAAATGGAAGGTTTCCTTAGTTACCATGATACCAAAGCCAGGTAAAGATCATACAAAAGTTGAGTCTTATAGACCTATTAGCTTATTATCAAATATGTCAAAGCTGTTTGAGAAATTATTAGTTTCAAAATTAACACCAATTTTAAGTGAAAATAGATGTATTCCAAACCATCAGTTCGGATTTAGAAGAAAACACAGCACAATCGAGCAGACTCATCGAATAGTAAATGTCATAAGAAAAGCATTTGAAGAAAAGAAATATTGCTCAGCACTCTTCATCGATGTTTCGCAAGCTTTTGACAAAGTCTGGCATGAAGGCTTATTACACAAATTGAAGCAAAATTTACCAGCAAACACACACAAGCTGCTAGAAAGCTACTTAGTCGGTCGTCAATTTATTATTAAAGAAGGAAATTTCTTAAGTTCACCTCAGCCCATTGCCGCTGGAGTCCCACAAGGCAGCATCCTGGGCCCCCTATTATACTTAATTTATACTTCGGACATGCCAACAAGCAACTACACACAAACTTCAACATTTGCAGACGATACAGCTTTTCTAAGCGTCCACGAAAATCGTTATGAAGCATCGCGTTACTTACAGCATCATATATTTCAACTAGAAATATGGTTAAGACAATGGAGGATAATGGTCAATGAGCAAAAATGTGTACATATAACATTCACTTTGCGCCGGGAATCATGCCCCCCTATTACAATCAATAATCAAATAATTCCTCAACATTCGCATGTTAAATATCTCGGTATACATCTGGATCGGCGATTAAAGTGGAAATGCCATATAGAGGCAAAATTAACTCAAATGATACTAAAAGCCATTCAAATTCATTGGCTTATTGGAAGAAATTCTGTCCTTAGTCTGGATTGCAAGCTTCTACTTTACAACTCTATCTTAAAGCCTATCTGGTGCTACGGTATTCAACTACGGGGCACTGCCTCGGCCTCTAATATCGACAAAATTCAAAGGCGCCAAAATAAACTTCTTCGAATAATCACAGCCGCTCCCTGGTATGTTAAAAACTCAAACATTCATAAGGATCTCAATGTGCCATTAGTGAAATCTATGATTACAAAATATGCAATAAAATATTTAAAAAGGCTTGAACAACACCCAAATCCACTAGCTCGAAATATTTTAAATCATGGCGGCCACACTCGCTTAAGAAGAAGAGACACTGCAGCACTTACCCAATTAGATGAGCGATAAACACCTATAAAAGTGAACATAACCCGTGATGAAGAAAATTTTGTCTGGCACTGGCAGGAGATAAAATAACGTATTAGGTTAAGATTTGATTAATTATTGTTAGTTCATATTTAATATATGAAGATTCAATAAACAAATAATGACAAAAAAAAAAAAAAAATAAATAAATAAACGGGTTAAAGACCCAGTAAAATCTTCGCCTTCAAAATAATATGTTAAGTAATCAGAAATACATAAAAGCACTACTTACAATTCTACTGTAAAAACAATGAATTTTACAAGGGTTGTGCCAAAATGAACGAATTTAAAAGTAAGTCATTATTTGTATCTAAATAAATCCAGAAAAAAGTAGTTATCGAAGTTCTTATGGAAGAAAGCTACTAAATACCGAGTAAAAGAAGCTATCCATTTTGAAAAAGTTTTTAATGGGAGACAAACAAATTTCTTTCTTGCAGGAATAATGGTTTTGGCACAAAAGTGTACATATAAGATAAGAATATCAAATATCAATCACATTTTGTATATGTATATAAGAAGTATTAAATGTTAAAATAAGCCAAGTCGGTCCATTACTTTCCCTCGAAATTTTGCTTTTGCCGATACATTTTTTAGGGAAGAGACAAACAATTTCTAGGACAATTTTCACAATAGGGATAAATATCAAAATTTAACCCTGGTTTCTTAAGATATCTTTTTTTCTAATAAAAAATATTTACAATTATCTTATTTCGAAGACTAAGGGGCTTATAGTGTAAAACGCAACGCCAACAATTTCATTAAAAGCAAAAACAAAATCGAAAATATTTTATAAATTTGTTGTTGCTTTCTACAGACATTCATACTATTTTTTTTTTTCAATTTTCAGAAGTGTTTGAAATTTAAAAATTCAAGATGAATTTCTATAGAAAGTAACAACAAAATTATAAAATATTTTTGATTTTGTTTTTGCTTTCGTCACTTTTTTAGAAAAAATCATCAAAACGTCACTTTGTTAATATCGGAACAAAAAATCGTCAAGATGACGATAACTCGTCAAATCTGGCAGCCCTGTTTTTATTAGATTTATTTCTTTTGTTGACGTTTCGCTTTTATTTGACACTTAATTACTGGAAATATTCCAGTATAAACAGAATTTGTTGTCTGTTTTCGCATTCAAATACAGAAACACTTTTATCTCATAAATCGAGAAACGATGGAATTTTTTGTTTCACACTTCATGTAAGAAATTTTACGATGCGAGAAATACAGAAACGAGCTACAGAATCACATAATCGTTAGTGCAAACAACAAAACAGCACCCGTATTCCGAAATTCGCTTAGCTAAAGCTAAATCTCTATCGCTAAAATGCCTTAGAGAGTACAAAATTTAAAAATGTTAGTGATGACAATAAAAGCAAAAATTGCGGTGAATTAAATTGTTATGGCATTGCCAAATTTAGCAATGCACGTTACAGTCCTGCATTCGTAGCCAAAAATCGTTAAATCAACTTTATGGATTTTTAGCGATAGAGATTTAGCTTTAGCGAATTACAGAATACGGCCACAGGTTGACAATTATAACAACTGTTGTTATTGTTAAAAGTTACAGAATCCCACTACACTACTGAGATGGCGTGTAAAATTTAAACACCTGATACTCGATTACGCCCTCGTTATCGTATGCTATCATCTCAAATTTCGATTGTGCTTATTCGATAACGAATGCGGTAATGCTATGTTCATACGACGTTATAAACCACTCGTTTCGCTCTTTGAAACTAGTTTGCCAAACATGCTGTTCATACGATTCATTCCTGTTTCATTTTGACATTTTTTTTGTGTTGTTAGTGTGATTTTTTTTTAAAATAGATAAAAAAAAAAAGTAAATAAAACTTAAACATATATTATTTAACACTTTTATTGATATTATTTTGTTATAATTATCACTTTATTTAATTAAACATCAATTTTTATTTTGTTTTTTCTGTGTTTTGATTTTTTTTGAGAGCTATTTCAGATAAACTAACGATAAATGTTATCAAAATTGGAGATGATAGTACATTATTCCTGTTTCGCAGCCTGTTTCAAAATGAAACGACCTGTTTCGCTCACAAAATTTTGTATGGGGAAACAAGTCGTTTCATTCATGTTTGGGGCGCGAAACATGAATAAGAGAGCGAAACACGAATATTGCTGTCCGTGTGAACATGGTATAATCCCAAAGAGAAAAAATTCGATCAATTTTATTCGATCACGTATGCGGTAATTCGGACTGATTCTGGCAGTCGTGATCGAGTACTTTCTCGATTCGAAAGCAATTAATATCTAATTATTTCAGTCAATACTGAACGTATCGGAATTATTTTTACACTGTTGTAAAGCATTAAATTGAGTTTCACAATACTGAACAAATAATTTCGATACGTTCAGTAGCGACTGAAATAATTAGAAATAAAATTGCTTTCAAATCGAGAAATTACTCGATCACGAATGCCAGAATTAGGCCCCTGGTCTCGTGCATTGTTTAAGAAGCTGTTTGTACCAAGTTTGAATACTCTTGCTGTGACCATTCTTCAGTTATACAGAAATCTATAATCTCTTTGTATAGGAGGTGCCACATACACTTCTCCAATCCCGCCCATTTTTGTAGAGGCATTGTTTATTGATAACTCATCTGTGTGTACCAAATATGGACAATTTTTCTCTTGCCGTTCATTAGATCCACAAAAATTTATTTTGTGCCACGCCCAATTCTCTAGTCTCACCCACATTTTGTCGAATGCTGTGTATTGCTAACCAAGATGGTTGTACCTAATACCGAAACTTTGACTGTTCTTCAGATAGATGTATAGAAATCTATAAGGTCTTTGTATGAGAGGTGCCACGCCCACTTTTCCCGCCCAGATTGTACTAGATGTTGTGTATTGATAACCAAGATATTTTGACCAAAGTTGAAAGCTTTAGCTCTCGCCGATTTGTCTGCAATGTAATTAGCCAATGGTATGGGATGCAAATTTTAATTAGTAAAAAACCTCCAAAAGGTTGGCCTGTAGTTTCTACACCTTATTATGTTATTCATGATCTCTTTTATATCTTTAAAGGCCAGTTTACACGGTAAAACAATGTATTACGACATTGCAAAAAATGATGTAGAATGAGAAAAATCTTATCATGTAAAAGCAAAATGTATTGAGTAAGAGAGAATACGAATACAAAATCTGACAAGCGGTCGGTAAATGGTTTTTTTTCTAAACCATTTTAGAAACTAATGTATTCTCATCACACCAGAGGTGTATTTTAACAGAGTATATCGGGATCCCAATTTGCACGAAAAGCGTTCTCGTACTTTTAATTTGTGTAAATGAGAGCGTATTTGAGAGAATAAAATTCTTCTTCTTCTTGCACGAAACAGCCCAGAACTTTTCTTCTTGCAAATTGTGTAAGTTGTCAAACAGCTGTAAAACATAAACAAAACAATGAAATACAAAGGAAAAAAAACATGAACCAAATTTTGGAAAAAGTGTTGTGGACTGAAATTATGAACTTAAATATAAAGTTTTATGTTGAAATATTAGGAAAACATAATGTTAGTTATTGTAAAGTGTTTGTTTGGTTTAATTTTTGGTAAAATTAGTTTATTTCTGCAGACAATATACAATTTTTCAAAAGTGGCATACATTTTTTTGTTTTGCAAAAACTATCAAAACAATGACTTTTTATTTCGTGCTTAAAATTTGGTTTTTTCTGTTCCCATACTTTTGTGTAATTTTGTCTCTTTATGAGAGAAATTTATGCTTGCTCTCATCTTCACGAACTTTACCCAAAAAGTAAAGAAACAGAGCTATTGTATTCAGCGATGCCAACTTAGTGCTTTTGGCACTATTTATGGTGCTTTTTGATGCCTCAAAACGCCAAAATTTTATCCCTAGTGCCAAACTAATGGCGATTTCTTTTCTGAGAAAAATGTTGCATTAATGTTACATGTTCTACATTTTTGTGTTCGTTTGTACATAAAATACAACTGTGGGAAAAATTTTCAAGTTCTTTTGTGAATATGTTGATAAAAAACATGCAAAACATGTTGCATGTTTTACCCTTACTTTTACTTAAGGTGTTCATACTGCCCTGTCTTAAAACTTTGGTACTTACTACTTTGTTTGTACAACCAATGTTTTATTTTGCTTGTCATAACTCCTACAGCTCATAATTTTGTAAAAAAAATTATTTTAAAAGAAAATATAAATATATTTACACATTAAAATCAAAAAAAGTCTATTTATATTATAATCGTTTAAATTTTTTTAAGCCATTAGTGATGTCAATATTTGTTTTCAAGCCATAATTGCGTCCAGAAACCGCTCAAATAGCATTAAAAATCGCTCATGAAGTACATTAATTATGAAAGTGTAATAGTTGTAAATAAAAGCAGCTAATTGTGTTCTATTAAAATTGCACAACATGTAACACTTCCAGTGATTATAGGTAACATTAGAAAATGTTACATGTATATACTGTAGCATATTGTTTTCAGAAAAGTAATCGCCATAAGAAAAAGCACTAACTTGGTGATTTTTCAATTTTTCGTTAGTGCCTTAGTGCTTTTTACAATTTTATTTTTTTCTACCATTTTTTTAAACTACGATTATATAGAGGATGGATTAGATGAGATTTGCTATTTGGGGTTTAATTTTACGAAGGCCTGCAAAGATTTTAAGACTTTAAATGATAAAAAAGTGATACAGGATACGTTATTTACGAGGTTAGAGCTAGGCTTCCTAGCAATTTGGAAATTGTACAAAACGTCACACTTTTTTAGCGTTGACAACGTATTAAGAATTCGTAATAAAAATGATGTATTTGTTTTCAGTAAACATTTTTTTAAAGATGTAGATACTGTTTCAAAAATAGAAAATGGCTTGGAAAATATTAGGAATTGTAATTGTGAGAACATGCAGTCGAAACCCGTAAAAAGGGACGCAAAGACTTTGAAAACAAAAAAAAAAAAAGAGCCGTAACTTGGTATAACCAAAGTGTTTAATAAATTAAAAACAGCTGACAGAATATGCTTTTATAACGAGCGTTGTGTAATCTGCCATTTTTCATGCGCTCTAGTATTCAAACGCACGACACTCGTCTCCGAATAACCTCGTGTTGTACACTTCTACCTCTAGTGCTATTGCAAAAAGGTTGACTAAGTATCAGAATACAAACATACATGTTATTTCTATTTTGCACCTTATGTGTGTTATTTATTCAGAAGCGTACATATGTTAAAATAATTGGACAATATCATGCGCCAATTGTTTTATTAAACTTTGCACGATTTTAATTTAGAATTATTTAAACGATAAAATATAAGGTTTTTTATTAAAATAAACAATGGTCGGTCATTGCAAATTTTTTTTTTAGTTACGAAAATCGCGCTCGCACTGTATTACTTTAAAACTGTTTTATGGCCAATTCAAACTCAGCTGATAGTGATACAAGTGATTTGGATGATATCTTTATTGAAGATAATAATAATAATACATTTAAAAATTTTTATATACGAGTGTATATTATATATATATATATATATATTTTATATATTATATATTTTTTTTATTAAATTTTAAATGAAAATCCCCAATCAAAGCCGTCGCCTTTTTTTAAATTTTGGATGTATGTTATATTTACGGTGTTTTCTTTTCTACAAAAAAATGTGACATTTTATTTAAAATAATGCAATTTGGTGTCTGTTTCTTAAAAATTTTACTCCCAAAAAGGGGAATTTTTTTTATAATAAAGCAAGCCATCCTTAACGGGAGCAAAATTTTTAAGAAACATACACCCAATTGCATTTTTCTTAAAATAAAATGTCACATTTTTTGTAGAAAAGAAAACACCATTAGTGCTTAGTGCTTTTAAACGCTTTTTTTTGCTCGAAATAGTGCTTTTTAGTGCTTTTTATAAATTTTAAAGTGCTTTTTGCTCTCAAAAAGTTGGCATCACAGATTGTATTACCGTGTTAACTGTACCTCGTTTCTGTATTTCTCGCTTCGTAAAATTTTCCGCATGAAACGTGTGAATTGCAACAAAAATAGTGTGAGATGAAACAAAAAATGCTTTTTCTCACGCAAGTGTTTCTGTATCTTTTCTTGGCGAGAATTATCTGTCATTTTAATTATTTTCCAGCAATTATTGGAAGGATGCGAGAAAAAGTGTTTCTATAACAATGTTTTGCGAAAAGTTTCTTTCAAGAACTGTCAAAATAAGTCGCATTTTAAATTGGTGGCGAGAAAAACAAAATGTAGATATTTTGAATTTAAAATATGTTTATATACTATTTTTTTAAAATAAATAAAAAAATAGAAGGAATATAAATGAATGCATAATTTATATGATGAAAATAAACAAAAAACCATTGTTATATTTTGTTATTTTAAATTTTTTTTAGCCTTTTCTTGTTTTTGTTTTAATCAGCGCTGCCAGATAAATTTGTGTCAAAATCGTCAATTTTCTGAGAAAAAAATATAAAAGATCCTCCATTTTTGTTTTAAAAATCGTGTAATTTAAAATAAATTTTAAACAAATTTGTTTCGACTTTTATTAAAACATAATCAAACAAAAACAAAGTTAAAGTTCATGGGTATTTAATAATTTCTTTAAATTTATATTTCTTTTGTTAAGCTGAAGGATAATTTTTTATAAAACTATTTATTTTCTTTTATCCGATAACAATTAAAAATTGTTTTTCTCTGAAGAAGTCACACAAAGGCATGAGAAAATATCATATTAAACAAAAAATAAAATAAATGGCCCATAACTTAGTCATAAACAAAGCATACTTTAAGAGTTCTAAAGTAAACTTTTATTGAAAATATGCTTTTGATCTACTATAGACAAGCAAAAGCATACTTTACACGTTAAACCCGATGTTAATTTTAAAACCAGCTGGAGTTGTGTTTAACTCATTTAACAACAGCATCAGCTGTTTTTCGCCAAATAAAAAAGTACTTGCAAAAAGTTAAAAATTTTTATTTTATAAGATGTTGGCTGATATTTTGCAATTATTAATGATTTGCAGGAAAACTTTTATGGAAAGAAACACAAAATATATAAATTTATGTATAGGCCCTAATTGTGTAAAACGCTAGGCCAAAATTGCCTAGCGTTTTACACAAAGTATTGTAATTTTGTTGTTGCTTTCTACATAAAATCATATTGCGTGTTTCAACCGTAAAAGATATGCAGTGTTTTATTTATATTTTAATTTTCAATGTCGGCTGCTTAAAGTTGCCACTTGCTTATATTTTGTTGTATGTTGTATGAAAAATTTGCTACATTTGAGATGGCACCCAGTTAAAGTCGGTTCAATTTAAAACATACTTTAGTTTCGACTATAGTAGCAAAATATTTAAAAGAATGTTTTTATTTTAAAGTTGTTTTTAAATAGAACCGACTTTAGCGTTTGACTATGATTATGGGCCAATATTTTTACAAAAGCAAAAAGAAGCCAAGCTTAATAAAAAAAACATATATCCTTATTAAAAATAGATATATATTTACAAATACTGAGATCAAAATATAAAATTTTTTAATTAAATCAGCTCTGTGAAAAACCTAGAATTCATAGTGACAACGTTGTTTTATATTTATATCGTATGTAGTCCGAAATAGTATATTATTGAAATTTAACTATATCGGTTTACAAATGGCTGAGATATAAATCTGTAATTTACCTATTCCTACAAATTTTTTTTTCTTTTTTTTACCTGAAATAGACTTAGTAGAACAGCTGCTAGTTTTAGTTAAAAAAATCGGTTCATAAATGAACGGGTTACAGACAAACAACTTTTTTTCTTGAAGAAATAATGGTTTTGGCCCAAAAAATGTCCATATATAAGAAAAGAATATCAAAAGGGTGTTTCCACAGAAATTGACCCCTTATAGCTCAAAAATTAAATTTTTATTTTGAATTAATTTTTCCGCTATTATACAAAATAAATGTATCGTGTCATATTCCTAAAGATTAACTTTAATTTTATTTATACTAACAAAAATATTGTCACGCACAAACTACCCTGCCCCATAGTGCAGTTTTGTTTTGTGTTATCATTTTAGTATGATTAGAAAATGTATGTTTGATGTTAATTCAGTCGGTGTTTGTGAGTAAAAGACGAAAGATATTAATTTCGATTACTATCATTTAAAGATCATTTTAATAAAACTTTAATAAACTTTGAATTAAATATTTAAAATAATTGATGTTATATTTATTATTGTCTTCTGTTTAAAAGGCCACTTGACAATATATTTTTTTTTTGTCACCGATAATAAATGAATTCACACGCAAAAAACTTGTAATTTTTATAATGTATTATTTAAACAAAACATTTCAAAGAATTTAATCAGATATTTAACTTGACATATCCTGTGCAAAATTTTACAAAACATGATGTTTGTTTCAGACATTTAAAAACAGCACATTTATAAAGTAACGGCCGTTACTTTGGATACACCCAAATATCAATCATATTTTGTTAATGTATATAAGAAGTATTAAATGTTCAAAATAAGCCAAATCCGTCCATTTCTATCCCTCGAAATTTTGCTTTTGCCGATACATTTTTCAGGGAAGAAGAGGACAATTTTCACAAAAGGGATAAATAAAAAAAATTTAAGCTGTCTTGTTTTTAAAGATATTTTTTTTACTAATAAACAAACATATTAAAATATTTAAAACTATCTTATTTCGAAGACTACAGAAATTCATTTTGATTTTTCAATTTTCAACGCCACAAAATATGAAGTGTTTGAAATTTAAAAATTCAATATGAATTTCTATAGAAAGTAACAACAAAATTATAAAATATTTTTGATTTTGTTTTGGCTTTCGTCACTTTTTTAGAAAAAATCATTAAATCGTCACTTTGCTAATTTCGGAACAAAAAGTTGTCAAAATTACAATAACTCGTCAAATCTGGCAGCCCCGTTTTTATTATATTTATTTCTTTTGTTGACGTTTCGCTTTTATTTGACACATAATTACTGGAAATATTCCAGTATAAACAGAATTTGTTGTGTCTGTTTTCGCATTCAAATACAGAAACACTTTTATCTCATAAATCGAGAAACGATGCAATTTTTTGTTTCACACTTCACGTTAGAAATTTTACGATGCGAGAAATACAGAAACGAGGTACTGGCCTTAATACCCTTCGTACACTTGCACACATTTCGGAGGAACGCATGGAAGATGTTAAAAATGTGAAATACGCGTTTACACTTGAAACATCTAACATTTACCATTAACAAAAAATGTCACCATTTCTGAAAAAAAAACTTTTATTTTTTTTAAATACTTTTTTTCTACAAAAGTACCAACATTTTAAGAGACAACGCCAAAATGTATTTCTTATTCATTTTGTTAAATAATTTTAGCAAAGTTAAGCAAAATAAGGCTTGCAGAAAAGGAAAAACTTGAGAAATGGTAACGCTGCTTTCAAAGCAACGGCCATTTTGTCAGTGATGTGACAACAATAATAGCCTTTTCACACTTGTCAACATTTATAGCCTTTTCACACTTGTCAACATTTAACATTTAACATCAATTTGCGAAAATTTTGGAATTTTCTCATAAGAAATACATAGGGTTAAAAATCAAAATTTTTTCAACATTTTTACAGAATGTCTATCTCATTTTGTTCCCTTTTACATTTTTCGATTCTTTTAGTGTCATCACTAGAAAAGTGGCAATAAATTCTGTTATTATTGTGGCATCACTGACAAAATGGAAGTTGATTTGAAAGCAGCGTTACCATTTCTCAAGTTTTTCCTTTTTTGCAAGCCTTATTTTGCTTAATTTTGCTAAAATTATTAAACGAAATGAATTAGAAATACATTTTGGTGTCATCATTCGAAATGTTGGCACTTTTGTTGAAAAAAAGTATTTAAAAAAAAGAAAAGTTTTTTTTTCAGAAATGGTGACATTTTTTATTGATAGTAGATGTTAGATGTTTCAAGTGTGAAGGCGTATTTCACATTTTCAACATATTCCATGAGTTCCTCCGAAATGTATGCAAGTGTACAAAGGGTATTAACATCCATTTGCGAAGATGTTGGAATTTTCACATAAGAAATACATAGGGCTAAAAGTCAAAATTTTTCAACATCTTTATAGCCTTTTCACACTTGTCAACATTTAACATCAATTTGCGAAAATGTTGGAATTTTCCCATAAGAAATACATAGGGCTAAAAATCAAAATTTTTCAACATTTTTACAGAATGTTACTATCTCATTTTGTTCCCTTTTACAGTTTTCGATTCTTTTAGTGTCATCACTAGAAAAGTGGCAATAAATTCTGTTATAGGCTTTTTACACTGATCAACATCTAACTTCTACCATCAAAGATGTAGAAAATGTGAAACACTCGTTTACATTGCTCACATCTAACATCTGCCATCAAACAAAAATGTCACCATTTTTGAAAAAAAAATTTTTTTAAATTAAAAATGTTTTTTTCTTACAAAAGTGCCAACATTTAAAAAGAAAACTTAAAAATGTATTTTAAGTTCAATTTGTTTCAAAATATAAAAAATACTTAACAAAAAAACATTGCAATAAAAGATAAAACTTGACAAATGGTAACGCTGCTTTCAAAGCAACTTCCATTTTGTCAGTGATGCCACAATAATAATATAACTTATTGCCACTTTTCTAGTGATGACACTAAAATAATCGAAAGATGTAGAATGGAATAAAATGAGATAGGAACATCTTTTAAAGATGTTGAAAGATGTTGCTTTTTAGCCCTATGTATTTCTTATGGAAAGATGTTAACATCTTCGCAAATGGTGGGAAATTGATGGTAGATGTTAGATGTTGATCAGTGTAAAAAGGCTATTATTATTGTGGCATCACTGACAAAATGGAAGTTGCTTTGAAAGCAGCGTTACGATTTCTCAAGTTTTTCCATTTTTTCAAGCCTTGTTTTGCTTAATTTAGCTAAAATTATTAAACGAAATGAGTACAGAAATACATTTTGGTGTTATCTTTTGAAATGATGGAACTTTTGTAGAAAAAAAGTATTTAAAAAATATAAGTTTTTTTTCAGAAATGGTGACATTTTTTATTGATAGTAGATGTTAGATGTTTCAAGTGTGAACGCGTATTTCACATATTCAACATCTTCCATGCGTTCCTCCGAAATGTACGCAAGTGTACAAAGGGTATAACTGAATTTATTGCCACTTTTCTAGTGATGACACTAAAAGAATCGAAAAATGTAAAAGGGAACAAAATGAGATAGTAACATTCGTACAGATGTAGAAAAATTCAGATTTTTAGCCCTATGTATTTCTTATTGGAAAATTCCAACATCTTCGCAAATAGATGTTAAATGTTGACAAGTGTGAAAAGGCTATAAGTGTATACATTTGGCTGTGAAAAAATTCCATTTAAGTTTTTGTTATTTTTAAATTCGTTTTTTTTTTTTTTGATAAGTTTTTGATACCTATGTCGTTTTTTTTTTATATTAAAAAAAAAGGTTTGTTAAGTAAAGTACATACCTGTTTTGTTTAAACAAATAAAAATAATTTTTAGTTTCTTTATTTTTTGTGCTTAAAAATATGGTACCTTATTTTTCAAAAACAAATAATTATAAAAAAATATTTTTTTGAAGGGTGTTTCTTTTTTTGTTGACCACATAATAATAAGTGTGATTATTTATTTGATTCCGCGAAAAGTCTTGGATCATTAAATAAAAATAAAAAACAACTTTTATTAATTTGTTTTCTCGGTTGACTTTGTCAACCATTTTCAAGAAATATAATTCGTTAATCTATTTTACCGTGCCTTTTCACAAACCTATAACATCAAACAGTTGATTACACATTTTAACTTTTTGCAGTGGTCATATCTACCTACTGTAAAAATCTCAATTCAATTTATCTAGTACATATTTTGCAAAAAAAAAAATCCAGTTGTAACTCACTTTCTGATATAAGCTATGTATAAGTTTGCAAAATTATCTTAAACGATTTTGAAATCGATTTTGAGGTGCGATTAATCGATTACAAAAATCTAAATAAAAAAGGTGATCGATAAACCGAAAATCGATTTTGGAATCCATTTACCCTTCCCGAGTTAAAAGTATTCTTATAAATGCTTAACCCGCCTAATTACCGAAAAATATTTGCATGTTTGTCGAGGTAATTATCCGTGGAAAACGTATCTGGAGAACGGTAAGTGCCAAAGTTTTCTAATTAGCTACAAGCATCATGGTTACCAATACACGACACCCGACAAAATGTGAGCGGCATTAGACAAGTGGGCGTGACACAATGTTGATTATTTTCTATCTAATAACGTTATTTATATAACTCGGTAATTATCGCACCATGGGGATGGGTATATAAGATTCGACATCGCTATTTTCATTTTGACTTGGTTCATTCAGCTTCATAGTATATTGAACGTGTTACAGTGCCCGGCTTAAATCTAGTTTACCGACGCAGCTCCAAATAAAAAATAAGAAGAAAAAATAAAATAAAAAAGTTGGCGGAAACGCTTAGTTTTCGAGTTATGGACGGACGTTTTAAGTTTTTATATAAAAGCGTGATTTTCCACTACATTTTTATCAGTATATGGTCAATATTGGTATCATTTTAAAGCTTTTGACTTAGCGAAGCCGGTACTTACTATCCCAAAGAGGAGCAAAGTCTTGCGCCCGGCCGAAGGGTTGCTATGCAGAGAAGCTTTACTTAGCGAAGCCGGTTCTTGCTATACCATAGAGGAGAAAATCGTTGCGCCCGGCCGAAGGCCGGCTATGTAGAGAAGCTTTAGTTAGCGAAGCCGGTATTTGTCATACCAAAATAGGGTAGCCAGATTTTAAATTCGGAAAAACAGTACATTGAATACATAAAAACAGTACAATCAAGAAAAAAACAGTACATTTTTTTTTGACGACAACATTACCATTTGTTTTAATAAGTAACCCCCAATTTCATCAAGTTCAGCTATAATTAACTATCAGTTCAAGCTGTCAAAACATATTGTAAGCTGAAAGTTAAAGTAATAGTTAGTTTAACTGAACTTGATGAAATTGGGGTAAATATTTTAAACTTTTGATTGAATATGCAACAACAATTATATAAAGAAAGAAATACACTTAAAATGTGTAACGTCAAAGGAATTATTTCCAGTTTATGGCATTTCATAAATATACATATGAAATTACTCCATTTGCGTTTAAAAAGCAAACACCACAAACGAAGCATTTGGCCAGGAAAACCATTACATTGCTGTAAGCCATATAAGAAAGGAGAAAATCCTAACTTAGCTCAATACAATTAACTCATTGATTTTGTAAGTACGATTTTCTTTAAACATATTCGTATTTAAAGCAATTTACACTACACACATAGTTGCACCAAGCATATAGAGTTTGAGAAAATGTTTGTTTCCTAAATTAATTTTCCAATTTTAAATAATTTTTAAATTATTTACGACTAATTTTACCAAGTTCAGCTATAATTAACTATTACTAAAACAATAGGTTTTTTGACTTTTATAATGAAAGTTAATTAAACCTAAACTTGGTGAAATTGGCCATTAATCTATAAAATCCAAAAAAAAATAGTTTGGTTTATTTTTATTACACAAAATCTGAAAATATTTAAAATCAAGTGCAATTGAAAACGATGAATATTTTCAAAAAAATTTTTGTAAAAATTAACTTATCTTTTTCTTATTTCAGTAGTTTAGGTAAAGAAAAGTGGTCCTCAAAGGTATTAGGTATTTTTATAAATTTTGAACACGGATAATTTTCCAAATTTGTTTGTTTTCAATTTTACGTGATTTCGATTTCCAGAACATGCCCGAAAATTAAAAAAGTTCTAAAAATTAACGATAACTGTGTTGCAATAAGTATTTTTTTAGTACTTAAAAAAAATTTAGATTTTATTTTTGTCTTTCTCAGGTGTGGAAAGGGAAAGAATATTGAAAGAGGTAGCCATAAAATCATAACAACACGAAAATATACCACTACTACGAGCCACCCATTATAATTTAGATTTCTACTGTGTATTTATGAGAAAAGAATGACCACAGCGAAAAAACTCTTATTATTTTCAAACTTTTTTTTTTTTGAAAAACAGTACAAAGTGTAAAAAACAGTACATTTGCGTACTGTTTTAGGAGTTGTGCATAAAACAGTACAATTGCAAAAAATCAGTACATGTACTGCTTAAAACAGTACGTATGGCAACCCTATACCAAAGAGGAGCAAATCTTTGCGCCCTGCCGAAGGACGGCTATGCAGAGAAGCTTTACTTAGCGAAGCCGGTTTTTGCTATACCATAGAGGAGAAAATCCTTGCGCCCGGCGTCACGAGACAGAAAATATTGTGTCTTTTTCTTCGAAAGCTGCCCTTTTGCGTTTCTTGTTTTGATTATGCAGTTTGTGTAGATAGTAGCGGCCTGTTTTTACGCATTGTCACTTCACTAACGAAAAACGTTTTCTTTCTCTTTCTTCGAAAGCTGCCTTCGCAAATGATTTAGGCATTTTTCATACGTCACTTTTTTCATCTCTGTATACTTTGTGGCTTGCAATATTTAAAGTGTTGCTGAATCAGCGGTTTATGGGCAAATTCAGCAATTTACCGCTTTTTGTTTTTAGGTTATCATAAACAAAACTTTGAGATAAACCTAGACAAACAATGCAAGATCAAAAAATCGTCATCTGGCGTAGTGCTGCCACCTGTTTGTTCCACCATGATAAGGGCTTTAATAATTTTCTCCTTCTTTGCTTCAATTCTTTTTTTGTTTATTAAAAAGCAACACAGTTAAAAGTATGTAATCAAAATTAAACACTTTTTATTTATATTTTAATATTATATGCTCCTGCTGTTGTTACTTCAAAATAAAATGCAAAATGAATGCTTCACAGCTCATCCAGCAAACGTATGTTCTAATGTCAAGCAGTTGAACTTGCCTAAACCTTTCACAATCGCGAAATTAATAGGCAGACAAAAATTATTCTTTTCCTCTTTTCGTTCTTTTTCGCTGTTGACGGAGATGAACATTTAACATGCATTGATACTACAATTACATTGTTGTGAGAAAAATGATATGAAGCAACAACATGAAAATGCCGAAAAATGTAAAAGAGAAGCAAAAAAATGTCTACAAATGTCCAGTACAGATCATGGTGGAATAAGCAGGTGGCATCGTTACGGCAACAAATACCACATTACAACAAAAATGGAAATTATATCACCGTTTACGTCAAAAAATTGTTTAAACAAAAATCGAAGCGTGCCGCAAAACGTGATGAAATAAATACATTTTTAGCCAATTTTTATTTAACTATGGTCTATATCTTATTTATTTTAATTTAAAATTATCAAAAACTTTAATAATATACAATAAACACAGCACAAAACGTGGACTTTTTGTAAACATAAACAAAACTTTGACATAAACCTAGACAAACAATGCAAGAGCAAAAAATCGTCATCTGGCGTAGTGCTGTCACCTGTTTATTCCACCATGGTACAAATAGTCATGTACTACACACTCTACCTCTACAACCCCTCACCCACAAACTTCGTCTGTCTGCCTTCCACTTGCACTTTGTAAAAGGGGACATAGGCAAAAAATCGTCATCTGGCGTAGTGCTGCCACCTGTTTATTTGCCATATTTTGTGGTTTTTACTACTGGAAACCCTACATGAAATGAATTAGCGAGTAGTCACATTTTTCATTTTGGTGTTAAGAAAATGATAGAAAGAAATTACCGAATGTGACCGAAAACTTTATTTCGGTCATTTCTTTCTATAATTTTCTTAACACCAAAATGAAAAATGTGACTACTCGCTCATTCATTTCTTGTAGGGAAGGCTGCCAATACATACCTCTCAGAGATGGAAAATGGGGTTGAAGATTTGTTACCAAGTCACTACACCACGTCTTCATGAGCTATCGATTTGAACAAGACATAAACAGAACTGCGGCAGAGCAACGGAATTAATTTGTTCATGTTCCTGTATGTGGAGAATACGTCTTTATGTTCATGTCAAGGTATATTTATAGCAGGTAGCCGCCTGATTACAACAATTGTACAATAAAACAAACAACAGGGCTTTTTATTGTTGTTTTGTGATACGAACTGTCAAATAGCAAAGCGGTTGAAAAGAGACAAAAAAGACAAAAGATAAAGACAAAAAACTTTGTTTACTTGTTTACTATAAAACATTTGACAGTTTGTATCGCAAAACAAGCAAATAAAAAATAACCAGCTGGCTTTCCGAGACTACCTGCTATAAATATACCTTGGTTCATGTTCTGATTTAACACAGCTTTTAGGTTGTTAAAACGTTTGCTTTGCTTATATTTTCCGTTGTGCTTTTGTTTGTAAACAGAAAATTACATTGTAATGTAGGGCAACCAGATTTTGAGAATAAAAATAGAGGACATAAAGAAAAAAAGTAAAAAATTTATTTGATTTCAAGATTTTTAAAATATTTCACATATTTATATATGTAAAGTAAAAGTAAAAGTAAAAAAATAACATATATAAAAATTATATTAGTTAAGAAAAATAACGAAAATGAAATATTTGTTGCACTAACTTATTAAATTAATTTTCAAACTGCAAGTGTATGAGAGTTCAGTAGGCTATTTTAACCAGCTTAGCCGAACATTTTTTGGTTAGACATTAAAAAATTACAACCCTGTGCTTTGAAAATATGCATATCTCGTTATTTTTGCAACAATTTTACATGTATCATTATGAAGTTATTTACTATAATATATACTTTGAAGTTCGGCAAAAAGGTTTAAAGTTAAAAAAATCCATTTTTATTTTTTGATTGGGTTTAACTCAATTTTTTCCTTTTTTGTTTGGTGTCAATCATGGTGAAATAAACAGGTGGCAGCACTTCGCTAAATGACGATGTTTTCCTCTTTCATTGTTGGTCTAGGTTTATGTCAAAGTTTTGTTTATGTTTATGTGCTGTACCAGGTGACAAACAATTGATTGTGTAGAAAAATTTATATGAAAATCACTCAGTTTTTTCAGTGCTTTTCATATAAATTTTTCTACACAATCAATTGTTTGTCAATCCAATCTTTAACGCTCTCAATTGCTATCATTTGATTTTTGAAAATACATCAATTAAATAAGGCAAATCTATAATTTTCAATTCAACAATACGAAACACTACAGTTTCTGACTTAAGAGTTTTTTTTCCAAACTTCAGAGATAGGTATAAAAAGTTATTTTTCTACATAAAGTGCGAGTAAAATTGTAGAAAATTCATCAGAGTCAGAAAATGAAGAGCTTTCCAATTATAATAATCATTTAAGTTATTTTGGATTTATAGAATATTTTAAAAAACTTCTGCAATAAAGAAGCTTATGTAGAAAAAAAAGGCAAAGCACATGTGATTTCTCAAATTGCGGATATTTTTTGTGAATTGGCAAGAGACAGATACTCGAAAAATATAAATTCAGTAAGATATGTTTTAAGCAAATAAATAGATATTATTTTTTTATACCCATCAACGAAGGTAAAAAGGTTTGTTTTTAAATTTAAGAAATTAATTAATTTAACATCGGCTTGAGCCGGCATAAAGCCGCCGCCGGCTAGTTTTCTTCCAGCCGCCGCCGCCGAAAATTATATATCGGCTTGGACCTCTGGTTTTGAGACAGTGAAAAAATTATATTTGTCATAAGCAAAAATATTGTGAAATTATGGAGGAACTATTGAACGAAGTTGTTCCAGAAGATGAACTTGAGGTAGATTTGTACAATTTGTTATGTTTATTTTCTACGATTTTTGTAAACTTTCAGAAATTTGAAAAGAAATATGCACTCGAACTTGAATTAGATGGGAAAGTCTCCACAGAAACTAAATTCGAGTATGCGTTCTGCTTAGTTCGCAGCGGATTTACAAACGACATAAGAAAGGTTTGTTGAATTGATGAGTTGTATGATCTTAATGATGAATCACCAACTAAAACTAATTGTTAATTATGGTTTTATCAACTATTTGTATTTGTTGAAATAATCATAGGGTATTATGATGTTTGAAGATTTGGCACGTATACACCCGGATGGAAGACGCGACTATATATATTATCTGGCTTTTGGTAACGCTCGAATAAAAAATTATTCTGAAGGGCTAAAATACTGTCGAGCATTTTTAGATATTGAATCAAACGACCAAGTCCGCTCTTTAGAGGTATGTGCATTGTTTTCATTTAACAGGAAGTGGAAGATTTTAAACGGTTAATTATCATTTTAGGAATACATTAAGAAACAAAATAACAAAGATATGGCTAAAGGCATGGCGGTCGCAGGCGGAGCTGCTTTAGTGTTGGGTGGAATTGTAGGGCTTGGGATAGCGTTAGCGAAAAAGTAATAACATGATAGTTTTTATAGTGTAATCATACATTCATTGTTAAAAGTGTACATAAAACGCAAGATTGTCATCCCATCCCAAATAGATTTAGTATCAGGGCTATCATAAGATATAATATACATATTTAAAATTTTCTATATTTATTGCCTAGCATAAATTATTAAATTATCTATGTGTTATTTAATTTGATGTATATTTTCCTTTTTTGTAGTAAACAAAAACGCAATGAATAAATGCAGGATTTTTACTACAATTGATCTAACTAATATTTGCATTCAATTCACTTCAACGGAATCATCCCAAAACGTAATAAATCATACAAATGGTACACATGCAAAAAAGAGATTTATTTCAAATTTAAAAAAGCCACCTAAGTGACTATATCAGATGGTAGTGATAATTGTTGCCCATAAATGCTCAAAAAGCATTGATCGTATGCGTATATACGCATGTATATTAATAATTTTTGTTAAGTTTTGAATTATAAAGCTTTTTGCTGTTTTTTTCTCTTGTGTATTTAACATATTCTAAGTACAACTGCTGTTAAATGTGTTTTTAATAACAGATTTACATATACTTTAAAAATAAATTACATATGTATGTATATCAATAAACTATAAATACCTATTAAAAGATTTTTTTAAATTCTTTTCAATGGTTTCTTTTAGTATTGTGCCAATTCCTTTAATTTAGCGGCCAGTCATTTTTGTTGCAATTGTTAAAAGTGAACCTGTTCATCCCCGATTATTCTTTTAAACCAAAGGGCACTGGGAACAAATCTAGTTTACCGACGCAGCTCCAAATAAAAAAAAAAAAGTACACAGGGTGATAGAAAATTGAAAAATAAGAAGAAAAAATAAAATAAAAAAGTTGGCGGAAACGCTTAGTTTTCAAGTTATGGACGTTTTAAGTTTTTATATAAAGGTCCGATTTTCCACTACATTTTTATCGTTATATGGCCAATATTGGTATCATTTCCAAGGTTATGACCATATCTTTTTAGATATACAAAATTTATTTGAAAATAACTATCTCTTTACCTCACATTACATTCTTTTTGCATTTTACATCAAAATATTACAGAAGTGCACCAGGTAAGTATGTAGTTTATTTAAATAAAAGTGTAATACAAACGTAATCAAATTATAAACATGGGCGTCGCAAACGAAAACACTCCTGCATAGCCGACCTTCGGCCGGGCGCAAGGATTTTCTCCTCTATGGTATAGCAAAAACCGGCTTCGCTAAGTAAAGCTTCTCTGCATAGCCAGCCTTCGGCCGGGCGCAAAGATTTGCTCCTCTTTGGTATGACAAATACCGGCTTCGCTAACTAAAGCTTCTCTGCAAATGTGAGTTGTAGACTCCCAGCAAACAATATGAGTCCTAAAAGAGACTCAGATATGAGCGTGTTTTCCTATGAAACCGTCAAAAAATTTTGTACTGATTATGAGCGTTTAGGACTCCTTAATTTTTGCTCACAAATCAATCATAACCTCTTAAAAGAGTCATAAAAGAGGGATTTCGGAGCCAAAAAAGAGTGTTATAAGAGTGTTTCTTTTTCTTGAAATCAGGGTATTCATTTTATATGTAAATTTGTTTTTTTTTTTTTTTGCTTTTAATGGAAAAGTTTTGTTAATATATGTTTTGTGCATGGAAATCATAATCATTTTAAACAAATTTCAGCGGACAAAATCACCTAATTTTCTTTTAACAAAGGCTTCAAATGGATAGATTTTTATTTAAAAACACAAATAAACCTACTTTTTGCACAATTTCTCAAAGATTTTATCAAAACCACAACCGAACAGCGCAAAATTATCACAATAATGACAGACAAACGCAAAATATTGAAATTATCAAGAAAAAGAAAACAAGCTTCCGTTGCCCCTCAGAAAACCCTCATAAATAACAGTTTTCTAGGAGTGTGCTCCTAAATTGCTCATAAAAATTAGTCTTTTCGGAGTTCAGAATTCTACAGGATCCGAAATCAATCAGAATTGCTTATAAATTAGGATGGTAATCATTAAACCCTCAAGAAAAGGAATCTTTTAAGTCATATTTAGGAGCGCTCCGAAAATTGTTTGGTGGGCTGCATCAAGGCGAATCCATAAAGGTGATATTTTCGAGTCATCTGTTTATTGTTTATTTCCTTGTGTGTATACTAAATGTCAAGCGTTATTTACATTTAGTGAAAAAATTTGTTAAAATTTAAAATCTAAATCAAGAAAAAAAAATTTATTTAAATGTAATAAAACAAAAAAAAGTGAGCAAAAATATTAACAAGAGGATTTTAAAAGGCGTAAGGAATTCGTGGAGCCACAATAAATTTACAATACAGGAAAAAGATTTACCTTTTAAAGCAATTTTGTATAATGGCGATTTCATAAACAAACAAATTCCTTTTATATTTTCAACCAACAATTTTGACATTCACTCTAATTTTTTCCAAAAACAAAATACATAGTATTTTTTAAAAGAAAGGGATAGCTAGCATAATGCTATCTCATGATGCGGTCACCTTTATGAATTCGCCTTGGGCTGCATGTAATTGCTAAGATATTTGTCTTTGGTGTAGACCTGGGCTTTAGTATGCGTTCATACTAAAAATTAACCATAAAAATTAACAACCAAATTTTATTTTACAAAAAAAACTTTATTTACAAAAATAAAATAAAACACAACAAATCATTCTGATTTAATGGTACAAAACAAAAACTTAAAAATAAAAAAAGAAAAACAAAAATTAATTGCATACATTATAGGGAATGCACATTTTTAAAAATTTCAAATAGGTATGAAGTTTCACGTATATTTTTCAACACTTCCAATTTGAGCTATTATATTACCGTCGGCGGTTTTTAAAAATAAAAGACAACCCTACAAGAAATGCATAACCAAAACTAAAAAAATTACTAACACACTTGCAATAATTTTAGATTAGTTGTTCCACTCTAACATATATGTTAGAATGGTACAACTAACATTTCCAAAATAATGCCAATATTTTAATATATTTTTGTCATACGCGTGTAAAAATTTGTGAATTTCTTAAATTTAATATTTGCGATTGGTATTAAAGAAAAAAAAAAAAACAATTAAATAAAATTTATAATTTGTGACTAAGGTAGTGAGATAAAAAATAACTATAAAAAAAGTGAAAAAGCTGTAATCAGAATGCTAGTGGTAAAGGAGAGCGTATTGATGGCGGCTTCAGAGAACGTGGTGCTGGATTATCAGGAAACAATAAAGGTCATGTGCGAAAAGGTCGTTTTGAAAGGAGTGCTCGTTTAACAGGTAGCGGTCATTCAGGTGGTGGCTTTGGCCAGGATAATCGTTTAAGATTTGGTGATGATAATAAAGGAACAAAAAGAATTATTAAAAAACCTGATGGCTTTTCAAGTATGTACATATATAATTTTTTGCCACAAATTGTTAACAAAATAAAATGTTTTTAAGATCTACGATTAATTGATTGGAAACACGTATGTTTACCTACATTTCCAGACTCATGCAAGAAGCAGCCACAGAAATAATGGAACGTATTTACTTACTGAAATCTAATTTCCTGACTTTAATGTATTAATGAAATTCCATTATATTTTTTTTAATAAAAAATTTAATTTAAAATGAAAATTAAAAAAAAAAAGTATTTTTTAATAAAGGTTAGTATTAACCAATTTTTACGTTATAAATAACTAGTTAGTACTAACCAATATTTACGTTATGACTAACTATTTAGCATTAACCACTATTTTCGTTATCATTGACCAATAAAAAGCAGTAGAGTAAGCAGTACAGATATATGTTCCGTAGTCGAGTGGAATTCATTAGTTAGAAAGAGAGGAAAAATCACATGTACACAAGAGTTTCGGTTAGTTTTTTTCATTTTGCTCTAAATAAACTAATAGAAACTTTAACCAATATATTGGTCAACACTACCGGTCATATAACTAGTAAAATGACCGGTAGTCTTCTTGTAGGGAAGTTATAATAAGCCGCCGACTATCAGGGAAAGTAAAACTAATGATGTACAAAGACGGAATTTAAATTTGTACTATTTTAAAGCAAATTGTACTACACGGATAGAAAAATGCATATTCATATTGATGATGCCCTAACATCAGAATTGTTACATCAATGTTACTAAAAATGGCATCAATGATGCAAAAAATAACATCAATCCAATGACTAACGTATTCGTACAATTTTGTCAGTTTTAACGTGTCATCTATTTTAAGACTAAAGTGACATCAATTCGATGCCACATTTTGTATATTATTAACATTATTTTCATGATTACAATGTATTATAAGAAGCAAAAATTCCAATATTCTATTTTTTTAAATTATTTAGTTAAATACATCAAATTTTTAAAGTAGAGTGATTACGAAAACCATATGAGGCATGGTGATGGTATCTTATTATTGAGAGTTCTGCTGAAAACAAACGGGTAAGTAAATAATAATATTCTCTCACTTTGACTAAAATCAATTCGAATAACTTTGACTTAATGACGAACTGTCATTAAATTGATGCTAATGTGTGCTTTCTCCGATGTGACTGCGTCATTGCACTAAGGACATGTTCGTCATTTCTGTGACGCCAATGTGTCATCCCATTGATGACATAATTTCATTTTGACCCTGATGACACTTTGGCCAAGTGATGTTAAGGTTGACATCACCATGATGAAAACTGTCATGGGGTCAAAAACGGAGACATTTGTCATAGTACATAGTATAAAGAAAAATATTTCAATGAAGGTGTAAAAAGCCGGACAACCCCGGACACTTGTTGAAAATTAAGTTGGACAGCCCCGGATGCTCAAAAAAAGAGGACGGTGTCCAGGGAAAAGAGGACGGATGGTAACCCTAATGCCACTAAATGTCAAAACGATAAGCAATGTTACCCTTTTAAAAATTTAATGCAAATTTACTGGATTGTTCTAAAATTGTAAATTATGTTTTAACTTGTTAAATGTATTTTTATGATGAATTTTTTGAAACGCGCATTAATAAAAGCAAGTTTTTTAATTATAGAGCATTAATATTGTTTAAATAATGCTTATATAAATAAATGAAAAAATGTCCTTAAAAATGTGCCAATATGATTAACACGGTAACTCTATTTTATTTTCTGGTACTTTTGTTTTACATAGCGTTTACATTTGCCAGTACTGGCAAGACAGTAGCAATTCATTCAAACTTTTTCACTAATACATAAACACTTTTACAGCTATTTTGTTTTTGCATTGTTTTGCCAACTAATATGTATATGCTTATAGTACGTTTCCACTTACATGTTTTGGGCCACAAAACTATTTTTGCATCAAAACAAGTGTTTTGCTATTTGTTTTCCTATACATTTTTCATGTTCGAAAACTCAAACAAAAACTAGTTTTGCTCCAAAACATGTCGAAAAGCATGAATACAACTCTGGTTTATCCATTATTGGTGATTGACAATTTCGAAAAAATGGACATATTTACCAAAATATCAAGACTTATTAAACAGGTTTATGCAACTCTCCAGCTGATTTATTTGTTTGCAGCGTAAAAATAATAAAATAATATAATAAAAAGGTAGTAAATTATGTGCTTTTATATACGTACATTTATGTATGTCTGTGTATTAAAAAACAAACAAGAAAATTTCATGTTAAAGAAAAATATTTTTTTTCAACACATATTTTTTTTTTGGCTTTCATATTTGTTTACAACATAAATGTCAAATTGATTTCGAAAATTCTAAAACCAAAACCAGTTTTACATAATGGAAACACTTTGACACGTTTTGCTCAAAACAAGTTGTTTTGCTCATAGTGGAAACATAGTATTACTGTCTTGCCAGTACTAGCAAATGTAAACGCTGTGTTAATTTGAGAAGTAAACAAACTTGCTCATGTTGAAGCTTCAACGACATTTTGAAACTGAACTCGCAGTGGCATATGTAAACACAAAAGCCAATGGCATGAGATTCGACTATTTCGAACAAATTTTCTTTGATAATATGTATACAATAGTGGCATGCCACTACTTGCATGTGTAAAGGCAGGGTAAGTATTATTTCTTTTACAGATATTTGTCGTTGATATTTCTTAAAGAAAATATTTGTTACCTTGAAAACGAGAATAAAAAATTTGTTAAAGTAGCCGAGATTTCTCTTTACTAAACGATATCGGTAGTTAAATTAATATAGTTACAGAATTTAGTTACTGATATTTAAATAATATTATTTAAATTTTATTATTTCATAAAAATTTTCTATGCAAACGTCAATATTCGAAATTGTTGAACTAATTTTTGGAATTTCATAAATTTTTCTTAAAATATTTCAAATAAAATTATTCAACAAAAAATTGTAAAGTACCTATGAACAAATTTTTCGTTTTTAATGAACATACCAACTATAACTTCCAAACAAATAAAAAAGCTACCACAACAGCTGTTTTTGCAGTTGTCAAGTAATAACAATCGTGTGACTGTGCTGCGGCAATTCTTGTACCCATTTCACTTTGTACCAACTAGCGGCAATTAAATTTGTATAAAACAGGGCAATCGTGTGATTTCAGAACATCTAATTGGTGCAACTTCTTTATTGTGCGTCAATAAAGCACAACCAAAATTGTATCATATTGGTGCATTTGCGGCAATCGTGTGATCCCAGCTTAAGAAATAATATATATGATTGCTCTGGTTATACTGCCGACGGGAAGTTACTCCCCGTCAACAACTGGCCAGATTTGCTGTTATAACATGATGTTATAAAACATGTTGGCCCATAATCATAGTCAAACGCTAAAGTCGGTTCTATTTAAAAACAACTTTAAAATAAAAACATTCTTTTAAATATTTTGCTACTATAGTCGAAACTAAAGTATGTTTTAAATTGAACCGACTTTAAGGCGCCCGTACACGACATGTATTTGTCATCTGACATGTCAAATTTTCAAGTCACATGGAATAGTTCATGTCTGTCAAAATTGCTGTTTTACATAAGGTTTATAATATTCGGTCACAAACGTACATGTAATTAGCTTCTGACATTGTCTCTGTTTTTTTCGCATTGTTATTGCAGAAACCAAAGTAGTTCTCGGTTTCAAAATAGCTTGCTGCCGCCACGAAAATATTTATTTGCGCCGTAAAATAATTTAGCCATCTTAACATTTTTTTCTTTTATTTTAAAGATACCAATTTAGAATTTTATAATGAAACGGTTTTTATGTATATATTTACATAAATTCTATTCAATGGTAAGATGAGCATACGTATCTTGGTATTGTAAAATATTAACTTCAGCCGGAAAATGATTCCGTCAATAGTTGACGCCGCTGCCAGTTTCTTCCCGGCATAGATTTCTGATGTCAGATGGATTGTCAGAAGAAAATAGAGCACGCTCTAATTGAAATTTTGTCAGATGACTTTGCGTCTGACTTTTACAGAAGCAAAGTTAAAAAGGTAACACACGACATTTATGTGTTTTGCAGTGGGAAATTTGACATGTCAGATGACAAAAACATGTCGTCTATACGCTCCTTTAACTGGGTGCCACCTCATATGTAGCAAATTTTTCATACAACATACAACAAAATATAAGCAAGTGGCAACTTTAAGCAGCCGACATTGAAAATTAAAATATAAATAAAACACTGCATATCTTGTACGGTTGAAACACGCAATATGATTTTATGTAGAAAGCAACAACAAAATTACAAAACTTTGTGTAAAACGCTAGGCCAAAATTAGGGCCTATACATATATATTTTGTGTTTCTTTCGATAAAAGTTTTCCTGCAAATCATTAATAATTGCAAAATATCAGCCAACATCTTATAGCATAAACATTTTTAACTTTTTGCAAGTACTTTTTTATTTGGCGAAAAACAGCTGATGCTGTTGTTAAATGAGTTAAACACAACTTCAGCTGGTTTTAAAATTAACATCGGGTTTAACGTGTAAGGTATGCTTTTGCTTGTCTATAGTAGATCAAAAGCATATTTTTAATAAAAGTTTACTTTAGAACTCTTAAAGTATGCTTTGTTTATGACTATAGTTATGGGCCGTTGAGTCTATACTCTAGGTCTACACTAAAGATAAATATCTCAGCCAGTTGGTAATAACGTCGGCAGAATAACAAAGCAATATTGCTTAAGCCTAGATTACACTATCTCACAAGTCTTACGTATTTCATAATACTTTGTGAGATAGAAATCTAATGAGTTTTGATGCGACTGTCAAAAAATCTAATGTAACATGACAGTTTGCGTTCACACCATCACACAAAGTATAAACACCCACGCATGAAAAAAAATGCAACCCTGATCCAATGAAAAGTATTATAGTTTAGAAATCTTTCAAAAAACAATGAAGTCGTATGGAATGTCAAACTTTTTTCATAATACTTGTCTTTTACGTGACACTTTGCATTCACACTATCACACTTTGTCATATTACTTGAGTTTTTGACATGTATTAATACAAAGTATAATAGTGTAATCTAGCCTTTATTGCTCAGCTTATGTTAAAGGCATGGGAAAACGTATTTCTGTTAACTCATAATTTGAAAAACATCAAGGAAGAAGGTGCAATGTAAAACCTGGTGCTTTTTTGCAAAACTTATTTTTATTGATATAAATTCTTTCTTATTCGACTTTATTATTAAAATGTATATTAATTTGTTTAAGCTTGAGGTCTTTTTTATATAAAAATATTAATTTTACGTTAACAATTTTTTTTTTTTTTTTTTCATTATTTATTTATTGAATCTTCATATATTAAATATGAACTAACAATAATTAATCAAATCTTAACCTAATATTATTTTTTGTCCTGCCAGTGCCAGACAAAAATTTTGTTCATCGCGGGTTCTATTCACTTTTATAGGTGTTTATCGCTCATCTAATTGGACAAGTGCCGCAGTGTCTCTTCTTCTTAAGCGAGTGTGGCCGCTATCATTTAAAATATTTCGTGCTAGTGGGTTCGGGTGCAATTCGAGCCTTTTTAAGTATTTTACTGCATATTTCGTAATCATAGTTTTAACTAATGGAACATTGAGATCCTTGTGAATATTTGAGTTTTTAACATACCAAGGGGCAGCTGTGATTATTCGAAGTAATTTATTTTGGCGCCTTTGAATTTTTTCGATATTAGAGGCCGAGGCAGTGCCCCATAACTGAATACCATAGCACCAGATTGGCTTTAAGATGGAGTTGTAAAGAAGAAGTTTGCAGTCGAGACTAAGGACAGAGTTTCTTCCAATAAGCCAATGAATTTGGATGGCTTTTAGTTTCATTTGAGTTAATTTTGCCTCTATATGGCTTTTCCACGTTAAACGGCGATCTAGATGAATACCGAGGTATTTTACATGCGAATTTTGAGGTATTATTTGATTATTGATTTTAATAGGGGGGCATGATTCCCGACGCAAGGTGAATGTTATATGTACGCATTTTTGCTCATTGACCTCTATCCTCCATTGCTTTAACCATAGTTCGAGTTGAAATATATGATCCTGTAGGTATCGAGATGCTTCTTGACGGTTTTCGTGCACGCTCAAAAAAGCTGTATCATCAGCAAATGTGTGTAGTTGTTTGTTGGCATATCCGAGGTATATATTAAGTATAAAAGTGGGCCCAGGATGCTTCCCTGAGGGACTCCAGCGTCAATTTGCTGAGGAGAGCTTAAATAATCACCTTCTTTAATAATAAACTTTCGACCGACTAAGTAGCTTTCTAACAGCTTGTGTATGTTTACTGGTAAGTTTAGCTTCAATTTATGTAATAAGCCTTCATGCCAGACTTTATCGAAAGCTTGAGAAACATCGATGAAGAGAGCGGAACAATATTTTTTTTCTTCAAAGGCTTTTCTTATTGCGTTTACTATACGATGGGTTTGCTCAATTGTGCTGTGTTCTCTTCTAAAGCCAAATTGGTGGTTAGGAATACATCTATTATCATTTAAAATTGGGGTTAATTTTGACGCTAAAAGCTTCTCAAACAGCTTTGATATATTAGAAAGTAAGCTTACAGGCCTATATGACTCAACTTTTGTGTGATCCTTTCCAGGTTTAGGTATCATGGTGACTAAGGAGACCTTCCACTTTTGAGGATAGTATTCAAGGCGTAAAAAAGCATTAAAAATTAAAAAAATAATTTTCTTTGCTATGCTGGGTAGCTCCAAAAGCATTTTGTTGCTGATCTTGTCAAAACCAGGAGCCTTTTTGGGGTTTAAATCACAAATAGCCTTTTCGATTTCTCTTATCTCAAATCTTAGCGGAACAGCTGCTCTAGCAGCAACAGGTGGTAACTCGACCGCAATATCGTGAGATATATTTGGGGTAAATACGTTTTTTAAATGATTGACAAACAGATTTCCTTTTTCAACATCATTTCTTGCCCAACTTCCATTCAAGTTTCTTAATGGTGGTTTAGAGACAACTGGCCTTTTGAGATTTCTAGCTGCACGCCATAATGAGTAGTCTGATTGTGGGGTTGCATCAAGTTCCTTAAGATATTTTTCCAGAGAAGCCGTTTTCTTAGTCTGCAGTAACTTTCTTAGTCTTTTTGTACACTCTTTAAGTAAGTTCTTAAGTTGAGGGGATCTGTGCAATTGCCACTCTCTTCGAGCCCTCCTTTTTTCAGACAAAAGATGCTCGACATCTGTGGAATATATTTTAATAGTTTTTGTTTTTTGGGGGCAATATTGGAATGTTGAACAGCTAGTTTCAGAAAACTGTCAAAATTGTCAATAGAGCGATCTACATAATCCGGTGTACTGAGCGGAATATTTTCTGTGCAATGGGTACTGAGATATTTTTTATATTTCAACCAATTAATTTGCGTAGCTGTCGTCGGAGGTACAATTCTATTGGGGTTCATTATAGTAACAATTGTAGGTGTGTGGTCGGAAGATAAATCTAGGGAGGCTTCAACTTGAATCGTTTCTATGGGAATGTTTTTAACCACGCCGAAATCTATGACATCTGGAATTTTTTGAAGATCAGTGGGCCAATATGTTGGTTGTCCGCTCGCTACCACATTTAAATCCATTTTAGAAATTATGTTAAATAAAACACGACCCTTTGGTGTTATAAGTCGCGACCCCCAGAGGGTATGTTTAGCGTTATAATCGCCAGCGGCTAGGAAACACGGTCCTAATGATTTAAAATATTTACAATATTGGTCCTCCGATATTGAAAATCTAGGCGGGGAGTATAACGATGAAATTATTAGGTTTCTATTTAATTCCTCAACGCAAATGTTCGTTGCCTGGATATAATCTTCACGATGATCACACATTAGGTAGTGTTTGACTCGGGCCTTTATTAAAATGGCAGAACCTCCACAAGCTCTATCTCGAGGGTCCTTGGTATCATATAGTATATAACCATTTATTTTAAACGTACTTCTTGAGGTCAAATGAGTTTCAGAAATCATCATGACATCAATTTGTTTATTTTTAAGAAAGTATTCTAATTCATTTTTATGTTGGCGGATGCCGTTTGCGTTCCAAAAACAAATTTTTAAACAGTTCATGGTTTGTTAAGTACAGCTTGCAATAACATCGATTGCATTCTAAGCATTTCCTGCATCATATCACCCATTGTGTTCGTAAAATTATTTACTGTTTGCACTAATGTTTCCATGGTTTTTTCTAAACGACTTAAATTAAAAATTGAGTTTCATCATTACTTGGCGAGGCACCTTGCATTGGCTCATGGTTTGATTTTAGGACGTTAGCGTAAGAGGTTCTGTTATTACTAGGCTGGGGGGCTTGAATTGCATTTGTGTTAACCTGATTTGTTACCTGCATTTGAGGGGGATTAGTTTTCGGTCCGACCGACTGCTTGACGATAGTATATACAGGGCATCCTCTATAATTGGCAGTGTGATTACCGCCACAGTTGCTACATTTTTTTACGTTGGGGTCGGTTTTAGACTTGTCGCAAAGAACTGTTCCATGTAATTCACCACATACTACGCAAACAGGGGGTAAGTAGCAGTATGCCTTAGTATGGCCAAATTCCTGGCAGTTTAGACATTGAACAGGACCATTTCTTTTGTGAGGCTCCTCAATAGTTACCCTTCTGTACAGAATATATTTCAAATTATAAATTGGATGCGTTTCATTTTTTTTGAGCTTAACGTCGCCGGGTTCAAGCTCCACTCGAAATAGTGGTTGGGGATTTTTTCCCCTATTTTTGATATTTGTTACGTTTTTGATTTTAAAGCCCTTCTCTTCCAAAAAAGCTTTAATTTCCCCTGGGTCTACGCATGAGTCTATGCCCTTGATTACTACCTGAAGACCTTTACTGCTCTTCAGTTGATACGTATAAAAGTTTTTATTCAGAGTCTCAAATCTTGTAATTACCTTTCGAAAATCATCCTCGTGATTCACCTGTATTTTAGTCTCGTTAATGATACCGCGCTTTATTGCAGCTACATAAAAGGAATTTTCACCTATCACCGAAATTAAACTTTTTATTAACTCATTAGAGTTTTGCTCTCTAAGGTATATCGGGGGTGGCTTAGACGATTTAAAGACGTTTGGTGCTTCAGAGGATTCATCCTCCAGAATCGCGAAACGATTTTGTGTATTTATTTTATCAAAAGATGGTACTTTTGAGGCCGAAGCAACTGCTGCTGAGGTAGGGCTGCGTCCCCGTTTAAGCACTGTTATGTACCTGTCCATACCAACTTGTACTGTAGGCTTTTGACAACTTTTTACAGGGGGGTTTTCCATTGCATTTGTGTTTAAGTTCATGGTATCATTGCCCACTAAATTTGTTTTTGACGTCACGGCAATACTTGCTGGCCTGGCTTGTCACCAAATCTTGTTGTAGTTTTTTAATGAGTCACTATCCACCGTTTGTGTAAATACCGAGGGTGAGAGGGAACGTGTTCGAGTAATTGGCTTAGCCGTTAGGTAGTTAATATTGTTTTGTTTTGTTTTATTTATTTCTGCATTATTTTCATTTGCATTAACTAAAACGTAAACGTTTCTTTCATTTTGTCTTAGTGTTGTTTCACTGTTTGTACTCATGCAAAGAGTTGTTTTTGTTTTTCACCGTTTTGCTTTGCTTTAATATTTTTATTATTTAATGTATTTTACAACAACAAAAGAAAAACCAGAATTTAAATGTTTTGTTCAGAATATGTATACACATGTATGAACATTCATACGTACATATTAGAGAATCTCAAAACTCACTATTTTTGTGCATTTATTCATACGCTAAAATTTACAATAACTCTATACATGCAAAACAAAGTTCAACGTTGGTAATTTTTTTTTCCTTTCGTACACATTTGATATTTTCATTTATTCGTTTTTTATTGAAAGTGCTTTATTTGCATTTTTGTTGCTCACGCAATATAACACAACTGAGTAAATTCAAAAGAGAACATTCTCTATACTTTTGTTTACATTAACAACAACAACAATAAACAACGATGAGACGCTTTTTCAAAATTAACAACAATAAAAACAACAATAACAAAAATACATTGTACCTACTACTACTACTACTGTACTTTTTGTTTCTATGGAAATTGTGTGTACCTACATAAGTATGTGTGTTTAGTTTCATTTAAATTTTTTTTTTCTTGTACTACATAGTTAATGCTGAATAAATACATGAGTAATGACTGTTTGATTTCTGGCTCTTTCGTTTGTATTTTTTGTTTCTTTACCAAACAATCATTTGCGCTCAGAACCAGAGTTGCCAATTTAGCGCCTTTGGCGCTAGATTTAGCGCTTTTTAATTGTCGAAAATGCGCATATTTCTTCCTTAGTGCTTTTTTTTTAAAGAGCGCTAAATTAGCGCTTTTTTAGATACCCGACATTTTTGTACTTTTATTTGCATACATTAAAATCAAGACACATTAAAACAAAATTTGTTTCCGTTTTTTAAATTCTTTTGATGTATAGGTACTCTGAAATGCATACTATACAAGGAAAGAAGTTTATTATTTTCTAAAGTAATCCATTTCGTTTCTTAAAACAAAAAAATACAAAAATAATTTCCTGATTTTAACTTGTTTTGTTCCTATGTATTTAGTAAAACTTTCTGAAATAAACAAACATTTTCTCATGATCAAAAAATTCAAGTTTTTGGTATATGATCAAAAATTTCTTAAAACAAGATATACAAAAGTAGCTTAGTTTTATTAAAAACAAGAAAGATATTTCTGAAATCAAGCAGCATTTATTTAATATTAGTCTGATTTTTTTGATTTTTAAACAGAATCGAATTTCTTGCATCAAGAAACAAATTGACTTTAGCTTGCTGAATCCAAATAGTTTATTCAACCACGTCTAGTTAACATTTTGTTTACTGATCTTCATGATTTCATGTCTTATTTTATTCTTAATATACCTGGAGTTCTGATAAATGAGGTTAGCGCTGTAAAATCTTTGTATTTGATATATTTCTATTTAAAACGATTTTCTTTTTGACGGCCAGTGTAATAAATAAAACTTGGTTCTTAAACATTTCATTAAGTTTTTTGTTATTTAAATTTTAATTAGCGCTTTTTAGCGCTTTTTGATTGGGGGCACGGCGCTTTTTGATTAGAAATAGTTCACAACCCTGCTCAGAACACTTAGAATCTTTATAAAAAAAAACGAAGGCAACGATTGTATAAATAACAAAGCACGATGTGCGTTATTTGAATGACTGCAAACCAGCAGCGAATATTTGCGGTTGCGCGAGTTTGACTGTATGACCGTAAGCGTGTGTATTTGTTGTCGTTAATTAAATGCGATTTTTTTTCAATTGCAAAAAGCTATTCTCTGGTACATATATATTTTTACTGATTTATTTTATTTAATTTGATCGTTTTAAATTGTTCACTATTATGTTAAATAATTTAATTAACAAAATATATTATTTTGTTTTTTTTAAAGCGTCCATTCGCTGCTTAGATTACAAAATCAAATGTGATTAATTAATAGTTCAAATCGTATGCGGGGCTAAAATACACGTCTGTATCACAACAAAGCACAAACCGTTAACAATAAAAAAAAAATTAATAAAATTAATATTTTTACATAAAAAAGAACTCAAACTTAAACAAATTAATATAAATTTAAATAATAAAAGTCGAATTAGAAAAAAATATATTAATACAAATAATTTTTGTAATTTTATTGTAGTGTTTATTAAATTCATTAATTTAATTCTTTTAAAAAAAAACAGAAGTAAGGAAAAAACATGTAAAATCAATTAAAATGGATAATCATTCAGGAAAGCAAATTTCGATCTACCAAATGTTAAAATACAATTTGGTTTAAGGATTGATGTTTGACTATTGACGTCAGCAGTCGTCGATGGCTGCGAGTGTAAGACGGCAAATCCATCTGAGGAGATCGAGTGGTTGCGATCGAAACATGTCATGGTAACCTGCCGGCCAGGGTTCGAGCCCGAGCCACGTCAAGAATGAAAGATTATCAATAACAATTTTAATTAATTTTCAAGTTGTAAAATTCCTTTCTTCATAAGAATAATTTAATGAAAATTAAATTTCATGAACTTAAGCCTAATTAAAAAATATTAAAAATTTGGATTAAAAACCATAAATAGTTCAACAAAATAACCACAATACTAATTATTGTTAAAGCTAAGGCACGAGCTCTATGTGTACATTTGTCCTTCAAGTTGTGCTGAAAAAGGTCAACAGAAAAGAGAAAGACAAAATGAAAAAACAAAAAAATGTACTTGGACTTCAAGAAAAAGTCTTGACAAAAGTACGAAAAAACAGAAGTAAGGAAAAAACATGTAAAATCAATTAAAATGGATAATCATTCAGGAAAGCAAATTTCGATCTACCAAATGTTAAAATACAATTTGGTTTAAGGATTGATGTTTGACTATTGACGTCAGCAGTCGTCGATGGCTGCGAGTGTAAGACGGCAAATCCATCTGAGGAGATCGAGTGGTTGCGATCGAAACATGTCATGGTAACCTGCCGGCCAGGGTTCGAGCCCGAGCCACGTCAAGAATGAAAGATTATCAATAACAATTTTAATTAATTTTCAAGTTGTAAAATTCCTTTCTTCATAAGAATAATTTAATGAAAATTAAATTTCATGAACTTAAGCCTAATTAAAAAATATTAAAAATTTGGATTAAAAACCATAAATAGTTCAACAAAATAACCACAATACTAATTATTGTTAAAGCTAAGGCACGAGCTCTATGTGTACATTTGTCCTTCAAGTTGTGCTGAAAAAGGTCAACAGAAAAGAGAAAGACAAAATGAAAAAACAAAAAAATGTACTTGGACTTCAAGAAAAAGTCTTGACAAAAGTACGAAAAAACAGAAGTAAGGAAAAAACATGTAAAATCAATTAAAATGGATAATCATTCAGGAAAGCAAATTTCGATCTACCAAATGTTAAAATACAATTTGGTTTAAGGATTGATGTTTGACTATTGACGTCAGCAGTCGTCGATGGCTGCGAGTGTAAGACGGCAAATCCATCTGAGGAGATCGAGTGGTTGCGATCGAAACATGTCATGGTAACCTGCCGGCCAGGGTTCGAGCCCGAGCCACGTCAAGAATGAAAGATTATCAATAACAATTTTAATTAATTTTCAAGTTGTAAAATTCCTTTCTTCATAAGAATAATTTAATGAAAATTAAATTTCATGAACTTAAGCCTAATTAAAAAATATTAAAAATTTGGATTAAAAACCATAAATAGTTCAACAAAATAACCACAATACTAATTATTGTTAAAGCTAAGGCACGAGCTCTATGTGTACATTTGTCCTTCAAGTTGTGCTGAAAAAGGTCAACAGAAAAGAGAAAGACAAAATGAAAAAACAAAAAAATGTACTTGGACTTCAAGAAAAAGTCTTGACAAAAGTACGAAAAAACAGAAGTAAGGAAAAAACATGTAAAATCAATTAAAATGGATAATCATTCAGGAAAGCAAATTTCGATCTACCAAATGTTAAAATACAATTTGGTTTAAGGATTGATGTTTGACTATTGACGTCAGCAGTCGTCGATGGCTGCGAGTGTAAGACGGCAAATCCATCTGAGGAGATCGAGTGGTTGCGATCGAAACATGTCATGGTAACCTGCCGGCCAGGGTTCGAGCCCGAGCCACGTCAAGAATGAAAGATTATCAATAACAATTTTAATTAATTTTCAAGTTGTAAAATTCCTTTCTTCATAAGAATAATTTAATGAAAATTAAATTTCATGAACTTAAGCCTAATTAAAAAATATTAAAAATTTGGATTAAAAACCATAAATAGTTCAACAAAATAACCACAATACTAATTATTAATTCTTTTACTACAATTATAATTTGCTTTTATATTTTTCTTTTTTCTCAATTGATAACCAAATTTGACGTTTTATGTAAGCCAAGGTCTATCCAATAGGTCTGCTTAAGAAGCCAGATGTTTATTTGGTTTTTTCCTCAACGATATCAAGAGTTGTTTACATTTTCCTTATACGTGTATATTTTTGTTTACTTTTTTGGTTTTTTGCCACACATACATGCACACAAAACACATTTTTCCTTTTGTTTTGCCTATGTAGTAGTAAGATTTTGACAACGGCGAGGAATTTTACACAAACAAAATGCCTGTTGTTTTTTGTATTGTTGTATTGTTGTAGTAGTAAGCAGACCTATTGGATAGGCCTTGATGTAAGCAATAATTGTCAACAAAAATGGAAGATAACATAATTTTGACATTTACTGCAATATATGTCGCAATAATTATCTCTGGTATAGATGGGCAGATACTTAACACTAACATCATTTTAGTGTTAGTACATTTCATGTGAGTTGTAGACTCCCAGCAAACAATATGAGTCCTAAAAGAGACTCAGATATGAGCGTGTTTTCCTATGAAACCGTCAAAAAATTTTGTACTGATTATGAGCGTTTAGGACTCCTTAATTTACCGATTTGTATGTAAAATTGTGAGCCTTTTTGCTCACAAATCAATCATAACAACCTCTTAAAAGAGTCATAAAAGAGGGATTTCGGAGCCAAAAAAGAGTGTTATAAGAGTGTTTCTTTTTCTTGAAATCAGGGTATTCATTTTATATGTAAATTTGTTTTTTTTTTTTTGCTTTTAATGGAAAAGTTTTGTTAATATATGTTTTGTGCATGGAAATCATAATCATTTTAAACAAATTTCAGCGGACAAAATCACCTAATTTTCTTTTAACAAATGCTTCAAATGGATAGATTTTTATTTAAAACACAAATAAACCTACTTTTTGCACAATTTCTCAAAGATTTTATCAAAACCACAACCGAACAGCGCAAAATTATCACAATAATGACAGACAAACGCAAAATATTGAAATTATCAAGAAAAAGAAAACAAGCTTCCGTTGCCCCTGAGAAAACCCTCATAAATAACAGTTTTCTAGGAGTGTGCTCCTAAATTGCTCATAAAAATTAGTCTTTTCGGAGTTCAGAATTGTACAGGATCCGAAATCAATCAGAATTGCTTATAAATTAGGATGGTAATCATTAAACCCTCAAGAAAAGGAATCTTTTAAGTCATATTTACTGCCCGTCTACAACTGACATGATTTGATGTTATAACTTGATGTTATAAAAGCGTTGTTAAAACATTTGCATTAACAACCGTGTTATAACATGAGAAAACTTCTAACATGATGAGTCTATACCTAACACTAACATCATATTAGTGTTAAAGTTAAGCATTTTATGTCAGTTGTAGACTGCATGTTAGGAGCGCTCCGAAAATTGTTTGGTGGGCTGCATGTAATTGCTGAGATATTTGTCTTTGGTGTAGACCTGGGCTTTAGTATGCGTAGGTATTTTTCAAAAATTCTTCTGGCAACACTGTATGCATATGCATGTTTATATTTTTGTTTAAAATAGTAGTTTTTATTTCATTCTATATATATAGGAACAATTTAGGTCGATTAATTAAACGTTCTACTTGCTTTAAAATAATGAAACGTATTCTGAGTTCTCGATCAAACTGTGTATCAGTAACTAAAACTTTAGGAAAAGTCGCTAGTGAAAACCTGGATTTTATTGACATGATTGCTACTTTATAGGCGAGAGGGACGAGGGGAAAAGATGAATGTACTGTCTTTACGTTTTGCTTTCTTATTCGTTGCTTACTTTTGTTTTTGCTTTCAATATCAAATAAAACAAAATAAAAAACATGTCGTCAACATGACATGAATCATTATTGTTGAGGTTTTTTTTTTCCTCACGGGCTAATATGATCAATCGTTTTTTTTTACCAAATGTAATTAAAAAACATTTATGGTTAATTTATTTTCTTTTCCCAACGTTTCATTTGAACACCAATTCATGTTCAAAGAAGAAAAGGGAAGAATCTTGTCAATAAGACAATACGATCTTCATTTTATGTTATTTAAAAAAAAAATTACAGAAACAAAACAAAATTTACTTTCGGCGTATTTTTATTATTTTTCCTCAGTTTTTGGCGATTTTTGACTCACATATTTTAATAGCGTTTTTTGTATGCAAAATTTAATTAAAAAAAAAAAAAAAAATATTACAAAAACTGAACCAAATTGACGTTTGGCGATTTTTGGCGATTTCTGACATCCGGTTTGGCGATAGAGCTCAAAAAAATCTGACAACCCTGTGCGTAGGTATTTTTCAAAAATTCTTCTGGCAACACTGTATGCATATGCATGTTTATATTTTTGTTTAAAATAGTAGTTTTTATTTCATTCTATATATATAGGAACAATTTAGGTCGATTAATTAAACGTTCTACTTGCTTTAAAATAATGAAACGTATTCTGAGTTCTCGATCAAACTGTGTATCAGTAACTAAAACTTTAGGAAAAGTCGCTAGTGAAAACCTGGATTTTACAGAATTACGTCATGTTAGTAAAGTACCCATTCAGCCGGTGAATGAAAAGATAAATCTTTGTATTCAATCAGAATTAAAAATAGATAAAAGTACAATACAATTATTAGAGCGACTAGCATTAGTTAATTTAGATGGTGAAGAGGCCTTGGTTACTTTAAAAAGTAGCATACAATTCGCCCAGCAAATTGAAGGTATTGATATTAAAGGTAAGAGCCCTTTGTACACAGTCTTAGAGGGTCAATATTTACATCTACGTGCGGACCAAGTCATCGAAGGAAACTGCAAGGAAGAAATTTTAAAAAACGCAAAAATTGTTGAAGAAGACTATTTTGTTTCACCGCCTGGCAATATACCTTTAAAACAAGAGGAAAATAATTTTTGTTAAGTAATAAATTTTATAAAAAATGAACCTGCTAAAGACTATTTTGCAGTCATTAAAAGAGTCTAACTATTTAACAGCAAATTGTACGATTCAAAACGAAAAAATTGGTTGTAAATCTTCTTTGCTTAAAAATGGAATAAAATTAAGAAATCAGTTACTTAAACAGTGGAATAACACCACTACTGATTGGGCTACGCAAACTAAACCCATACAACAAATCGAAAAAAATATAAAAAAAAATGAATCCCGAATTTCTTTTTTAAAAGAAGACGAGTTCCAAAAAACATATGTCAATACATACAAGCAAACAATAAACAACTCGCCTAACACGGTTGTAAAAACCATTTGCAATAATAATGCCTGTAATGTTATTAGTAAAGGAAATCTTTTCTATGGATCTCAAACTAAGACTTTGTTAGTTACTGAATATTTTCTGACATCGGAAAGTGAATTATCTACATACTATAATTTACAGCGTGAAAGAAAAATATGGTGGATGCGTTTTTCGGCAAATCCTAGTCGTTATTGGGTTGAACCGTTTGACCTTTCACCTGAGGAAGAACCGCAAGGTGAAATATGTAAAAATAGCAAGTCAATAACAATCAAAGCAAAATTTGCCTTTGGTTCAGTCGATATGGAGCACATTACACTTGTGCCTTTGTATAAATTGGGCTTTTTAAATTTACGATATACTGAAAATTCTTTAAAATTTTCAATTATACGTTCTATTATTAATTTGGATTTAATAACTTCGGGTAATATGCATAAACAATTATTTTTAAAATTAGTATTATTTTTTATCAAAAAATCTGCATAACAGCTTTAATTTTAGATGCCAGTGACTACAGTACGGATAAAAACAAAAATAGATTGATGTTACATCGAAAATTAGCTCCATACCAAGTTTTACTTGCCAACATTCATCAAGGAAGTAAGTAGCAAGAATACCAAATTAGAACCTATAATTAAATAAATTTTTGACTTTTTTAGATAACATTGTAGATGATCTGACACTACATTTGCATCATGTAATTAGTAGAAGCGGTCTTCGAATATATGATAAACTTGTACACTCTAACATTCAAACCGAACTCGATAAAAAATTGGCGGAATTCGATAATTTTGGTATACCATACACTTTAGTAGTTGATGATAAATCAACTAAAAATGGTTTAATTAAACTGCGTAGTCGTGATACAACTCTTTTTGAAACTCTTCACATTAGCGACATACCAAACTATTTACTATACATTTTTAAGCCATAATATTACAACCCACTTAATATAAAAAAACAGTGCTTTTCATATAAATTTTACTACACGTTAAATCACTTGTGTTGTGAAAACGGCACATTAATACGTGAAGCTAAAAAGTGGACGAATTTAATTTTTATTTATATATATATATATATACAACACTAAAAGTGCCGACGACAAAATCAAGGGCAATTTAAGGCAACAGCAACGCCAATTTTTCTTAGAAAATACCAAACATATGTTAACAGTCATCGAAATATGGCAATATTGCCAACGGGAATACGAAATTGAAACAAAACATAAAAAACGGCGTTGTTTACTGTTGACGACGCCAAATAGAATAAGGGTGATTAATATATAGAATGTGAGAATTATTTTTTTATAAGTTACTTATTTATTAAACATTTTTATTTTTTGAATGAATTCTATAAGGTAAATCCATGGTAATTTCACCATGGGTAAATCTACAATTGTTGAAGCTTTTTTTGTAATAGTTGTATTCCTTCAATATTTCACATACTTTTTTTGCTTAAGCCACCGTTTGGTTAACATTGAAGCTATAGATATGTACATATTATATTTAGGAATGATTCTATAAACTACCAGATTATCTTGTATCTCTCTGTTACATGTTTTACTTTATCTATCCTAAAAAGAAAAAAAGGGACAAAAATTATTTGACTTCAACATTTTTTTTACATATTTTACAGACAAATTTACATTCACATATTTACATACATATGTAAAGTAAATAATAAAAATAATAACGTATATAAAAATTTACATTAGGTAGGTAGGTAGGTAGAAAGATTGGTGTGAAGTCTCATTCACACCTTCACCCAGAGACCAATATGGGCCATTATGACGCCCTATTTAGAGATAGCCATATAGAGATGTAGAGTAGGTTAAATAAAAAATGAAAGCATGAGACCGATTTAAACGATAGATAGAAAATAAAGTTTCGGACCAAACCCGAGAAATCCGACTCAACCAAAATTCGTCCTACGTGCGGCCAGCACCCAGTCTCCTCTCGCGCAGGCAGGCCATTAAGAATCCTACCAGATTCTCGAGTTCACAACCCGTCTCCCTAGCCACTTCATTCAGTTTGATGACCTTGTTTTGAGAAGGTCATCAAACTGAATGCCATATAATTTTACAGTAAAAGGAGAAACAGAATTAACTTGGCGTTTACATTTGCCAGTACTGGCAAGACAGTAGCAATTCATGCAAACTTTTTCACTAATACATGCACACTTTTCCAACTGTCTTGTCTACTGTCTAGCAAATTTTGCAGACAGTAAAATTGGACAGTGATTTGACATTTGCTAACAGTAATATGAAGTTTTGTTAGCAAAGTGTAAAAAAAATTAAACATATTTTGCTTTGATTTTTTATATTTTAGTTTAGTGCTATGATTGTTAACACAATATAGTTATTTTAAGCTGTTTTTAAGTTTTTTTAGTTCATGTAAAACACGTTTAGCTGGACTTGAACAGCAACATTCACGTTTGACTTATTTTTAAAAGTGAACTGTCTTAACTACTGTCTGGACGCCTACGTCACGAAGACAGTTAGTAGTGTTTTTAGAAACTAATATGTATTTTCTTACTGTCTTGCCAGTACTGTCAAATGTAAACGTACTGTAAACTTTTTCACGCCATATACGTATCGTACAATACTTTTAAAGACTAAAGCTTCGTACAGACGATGGTCAGATCTTACAATATTGGTAAGCAGCGTTGCTTAAATTGCATTAAAATTGGCTAAAATGTCTTACAACTGTGTGAACGTTGTAAGCTCATTTGTATTTGCAGAAGCGCAAAATTAATGCATCTGACAATGGACCATTGTCAGAAAAATATTGCTGTTGGCAACGCCTGCTTACAATATTGTAAGATCTGACCATCGTCTGTACGAAGCTTGAGTTTAATTTTCTTGCACTTGCGGCATTACATTACCACAAAAATAGGTCTTGGCAAGAAGTATTCTTATTTTGATAGGTGTACAATACTGCGTTTGCTAGAGAGTTTAGACGAGCGAACATTTGGAAGGAAAACATCTGGAATTCTCTTTTGTTTTTTCATTTGCGGTCACACAGACGAACATGTTGCCGGAAACATTCTGGGGGTCTACTCTCTATTGCGATGCGAAAACAATTTCGATGCGAAAGCTAAAAGCCAAATTGGTACTCTCTATCACTTTCGCAAAATTTTCTGAAAAAGGAGCGATAGTGGCTATAAAAATTAAAGATGGCGCGGATTTACAGTAATGGAATGCCAAAGTGTGTAAAAATATTTGAAATTGGAAAATTTAAATAAAATAAAGTGATGATTTACGAAAAGAGAAAACATTAAAAGATGCGAAAGTCACATGCGCAAACGTATTAAAGAGTACCAATCGCTAGATTTGCTACAACTTTCTTTCGCATCGCAATAGAGAGTAGCCCCCCTGTTAATATTGTTGTTTTTTTTTTTCTCAAAAAGCAAAGAAAATGAGAACAAAGCGTGCCGCCGAGTACCGAACACAAAAAACATTCTTCCCCACCCGTAATTTGCTTCCAAACAAAATGTTTCCCTGTCTAAATGGGCACTTACGAACAGTGATGCCAACTTTTTGAGAGCAAAAAGCACTTTAAAATTTAAAAAAAGCACTATTACGAGCAAAAAAAACATAAAAAAAGCACTAAGCCATTTTTACAATTTAATTAAACACAAAACCAGTTGCATTCGGCTGTGCCGAATATTATATACCTCCAAAATTAAAATTAAATTTGTATATAAACATTTTTTAATTTATTATTATTAATACGGTAAAAATTCGATAATCCGGATAATTGATTGCAGACCCCAATCCGGATTAGCGAATTATCCGGATTACCCATTGTATGTATTTATCAAAAATTATAATAATTCATAGCAAAATTAAACGTAAAAATTACTTTGTACAGTTCAGCTAAAATAAAAAAATACACATTTACATACATACATACATACTTAACAATAAATAATATTAATTTCGTTATTCAATCCGGACTATAGTGTTGCAAGCAATCCGGATTATAGCAATGACTGTATTTTCAAAGCATGCTGTGATTTGAATATAAAAATAAATAAAAATGGGTGTTATTCAATCCGGACTTTAGAGATGCAATCAATCCGGATTATAGAATACGCAATGAGCTGCGAAATTTTGTCCGGATTACCGAATATTCCGGATTAGTGGAGTCCGGATTGCCGAATTTACACTGTAATATCATCAATATCATTTGGAGTTTAAATTGGTCATAAACCCGGTTTAAAGTAATACAGTGTGAGCTCGATTTTGGTAGCTCGAAAAAATCAGGCCTGTTGCAATCACCGAAAATTTGCATTGACCGACCATTGTTTAAAAAACTTAATGACAGCATATATTTTAATTAACATCCTTATATTTTATCGTTTAGATTTAAACGAAAATCTAAATTAAAATCGTGCAAAGTTTAATAAAATAATTGCCTTATGATATTATCCAATTATTTTAACATATGTACGCTTCTGAATAAAGAACACACATAAGGTGTAAATGGCTCGTTATAAAAGTATTTTCTTTCAGCTATTTTTAATATGTTACTGTTTAAGTTTATTGTTCAAGTTTATTTTGCTTCTTTTATGTTATTTTTAATATGTTTAACACTTTGCATAGACCAAGCTACGGCTCTTTTTTTCTTTTTTTAAATTATTTGCGTTTTTTTTTGTACGTTTTCCGACTGCATGTTTTTTAACAATTCCTAATATTTTCCAATCCATATTTTTTTTTGAAACAGGGCTAACATTTTTAAAATGATGTTTACCGAAATACATCGTTAGTGCTTTTTCTTGTTTTGGCACTATGGATAAAACTTTGGCGTTTTGAGGCATCAAAAAGCACCATAAATAGTGCCAAAAGCACTAAGTTGGCATCACTGCTTACGAACCGTTTGGTCTGGCGAGGTTTCCCTCTAGCTCTTGAACATTTTTTCCTCGGGGATAAGAAGATAATCACCCCTATCGCATACAACTACTCCCATGAAAATATTCCCATATTTTTATACCCTTCACCGAAGGTAAAAGGGTATATATAACTTTGTCATTCCGTTTGTAATTTCTACAATATTGATCCTACACCCTATAAAGTAGATATATTCTGGGTCCTTATGAAAAGCGAAGTTCAAATCCGGTTGTCCGTCTGTCCGTCTGTCCGTCTGTCCGTCTGTCCGTCTGTCCGTCTGTCCGTCTGTCCGTCTGTCTGTTGAAATGGGTTTTCCGAAGCCCCCAGATATGATGGGAGCTTCGTTGGGGTATCTTTCTGTCAGGTATTCTTATTATAATTTTGCTATTGAAATTCAGCCAGATCGGTCCACAAATGGCTGAGATATGAGCAAAAAACCACGACTACCTCTAATTTTTTAAAAAAATCCCTTGTTGTTGTTGTATTTTTATTACTTTTTGCTGTATATCTGGTGAACGGAAAAAGCCAAATCTTCCAAACTAGGTACACAAAATTAGGTTGCCAATACACACCATCCTACAAAATGTGGGCGGGATTGGAGAAGTGGGCGTGGTACCTCCCGTACAAAAAAAATTAAAAATTGTATAAAAACCTAAATTTTAAGGCTACCATATGTCCTATGGATATGACTTAAATACCAAAATATTGGAAATTTTTAGTAGAACATATTTTACACAAGACTCGGGAAAATCGGTTCAGACACAAAAAAGTTATGGACAAAATAAAATGTTTTTTATTAAAATATCCATTTTTGGGAATCATAGATCTTCCCGAGTCCAAACTTTTTAAGTCAAGTAAATGGTAAATTTCTTCCTAAGCACGTCGGTATTTAAATCTTTCAAATCGGTTTAAAAATGGCTAAGTTATGATCAAAATACTGCAATCCCAAAAATTATTTTTTTTATACCCTTCACCGAAGGTAAAAGGGTATATATAACTTTGTCATTCCGTTTGTAATTTCTACAATATTGATCCTACACCCTATAAAGTAGATATATTCTGGGTCCTTATGAAAAGCGAAGTTCAAATCCGGTTGTCCGTCTGTCCGTCTGTCCGTCTGTCCGTCTGTCTGTTGAAATGGGTTTTCCGAAGCCCCCAGATATGATGGGAGCTTCGTTGGGGTATCTTTCTGTCAGGTATTCTTATTATAATTTTGCTATTGAAATTCAGCCAGATCGGTCCACAAATGGCTGAGATATGAGCAAAAAACCACGACTACCTCTAATTTTTTAAAAAAATCCCTTGTTGTTGTTGTATTTTTATTACTTTTTGCTGTATATCTGGTGAACGGAAAAAGCCAAATCTTCCAAACTAGGTACACAAAATTAGGTTGCCAATACACACCATCCTACAAAATGTGGGCGGGATTGGAGAAGTGGGCGTGGTACCTCCCGTACAAAAAAAATTAAAAATTGTATAAAAACCTAAATTTTAAGGCTACCATATGTCCTATGGATATGACTTAAATACCAAAATATTGGAAATTTTTAGTAGAACATATTTTACACAAGACTCGGGAAAATCGGTTCAGACACAAAAAAGTTATGGACAAAATAAAATGTTTTTTATTAAAATATCCATTTTTGGGAATCATAGATCTTCCCGAGTCCAAACTTTTTAAGTCAAGTAAATGGTAAATTTCTTCCTAAGCACGTCGGTATTTAAATCTTTCAAATCGGTTTAAAAATGGCTAAGTTATGATCAAAATACTGCAATCCCAAAAATTATTTTTTTTATACCCTTCACCGAAGGTAAAAGGGTATATATAACTTTGTCATTCCGTTTGTAATTTCTACAATATTGATCCTACACCCTATAAAGTAGATATATTCTGGGTCCTTATGAAAAGCGAAGTTCAAATCCGGTTGTCCGTCTGTCCGTCTGTCCGTCTGTCCGTCTGTCCGTCTGTCCGTCTGTCTGTTGAAATGGGTTTTCCGAAGCCCCCAGATATGATGGGAGCTTCGTTGGGGTATCTTTCTGTCAGGTATTCTTATTATAATTTTGCTATTGAAATTCAGCCAGATCGGTCCACAAATGGCTGAGATATGAGCAAAAAACCACGACTACCTCTAATTTTTTAAAAAAATCCCTTGTTGTTGTTGTATTTTTATTACTTTTTGCTGTATATCTGGTGAACGGAAAAAGCCAAATCTTCCAAACTAGGTACACAAAATTAGGTTGCCAATACACACCATCCTACAAAATGTGGGCGGGATTGGAGAAGTGGGCGTGGTACCTCCCGTACAAAAAAAATTAAAAATTGTATAAAAACCTAAATTTTAAGGCTACCATATGTCCTATGGATATGACTTAAATACCAAAATATTGGAAATTTTTAGTAGAACATATTTTACACAAGACTCGGGAAAATCGGTTCAGACACAAAAAAGTTATGGACAAAATAAAATGTTTTTTATTAAAATATCCATTTTTGGGAATCATAGATCTTCCCGAGTCCAAACTTTTTAAGTCAAGTAAATGGTAAATTTCTTCCTAAGCACGTCGGTATTTAAATCTTTCAAATCGGTTTAAAAAATTTCATTTTAATGATATTCAAACAACGTTCCTTCATAGTTTAGTTGTCTAGGGGGTTAAGTTAGAAACTGTGAGTTCTCTGGTTCGAATCTGGTTTTTTTAAAAGAAAATTTTTTTTTTAATTTTTTTTTTTTTTATGTTCTAAAAACGATTTAAAAAAAATATTTACCAGTTTTCGCTTTTTAAATTTAATTTATAATGGAGTTTAAAGTATTATAATTATGTATGTATACATATGTAAAAATTATTTAGTTTTTGTCTAGTTGCTCTGTATTCTGCTCCCACAATGGTGAAGGGTATATAAGATTCGGCACAGCCGAATATAGCTCTCTTACTTGTTTTATTTAGTACTGTGAATGATTCCCATAACAAATTTTTTGGGAATGAACTTAAAACTTGAAAAATTTGGCATCGCCAATGTTTACTCCCGCGATTTTTTTTAATACATAAATTCCCAACAAGTGTTGATGTGAACGAGAAGGGAACATGTAAATTTTAATTTGTATACTAAAGTATAACTAAATTAAATTACTTTTTCCTTTTATTGAGGGAGTGTACATAAAGAAAATGAAGATAAACACTATTCATTATTTATTTTATTAAATTTTTATTAGTATTTTATTTTGTATATTTTTCTTTCACAATACAAGCACTGACAAGTTACTCACAGTAGAGACTTTTGTTTACAAAGCACTGACAAATAATTCACAATAGAACTTTTTACTCCCAAAATATTTGCGATACCGATTTGTTGGGGATGGGAATTTAGGTTTGATCCCATATATCATATTCCCATAACATTCGCGATAGGGGTGAATAAAAATTATAGGCTTTAGTTCTTTCCAGATATCACACTATTCCCCGCCCCCCCCCCCCAAATTTTAAGAAAATCAGTTGATTAGTTAAGAAGATATAGGGAGGGGGATCATTTACTCCTCTTGCCCTATATCATGCCCTTTCTCTTCAGATGTTACAGTGTCTGCATGCCAAATATGAAGAAACCCGGTTGATTAGTTAAGAAGATATAGGGAAGGGAGCTTTTACCCCTCCTGCTTCACGCCCTAAATAATAAAAACTATAGGATATAGTACTTTCCTGCTGTAACACTATTCGGCTGCAAATTTTCAAGAAGATATTGGGAAGAGGAGCTTTTACCCATCTTGCTCTATTTCACTTCCTATTCACAATTTCCTTTCAGATGTTACAGTGTCTGCATGCCAAATTTTAAGAAAACAACGCTCATTAGCTTAAAAGATATGGGGAAGGGGAGCTTTTACCGATATTGTCTATCTCAAGCCCTTTTCCCTTTCAGATGTTACAGTGTCTGCATGCCAAATTTTAAGATACTCGGTTGAATAGTTTAAAAGATTGGGGTGGAGGACCTTTTACCTCTATTGCCCTATTTCACGCCCTAAATAATAAAAATTTAAGGCTATAGTTCTTTCCAGATTTTACACTATTTTCCTGCGAAATTTCAAGAAAATCGGTCGATTTGTTAAGCAGATATAGAGAGGGGGAGCTTTTACTCCTCTTGCCCTATTTCACGCCCTATTCCCTATTTTCTTTCAGATGTAACAGTGCCTGCATGCCAAATTGAAATATATTTTTTAAACTCCTTTCTTTCTATTCTCTTATATTTCTTTACAATTTTAAAAAGTTTCCTTTAAATTTTCATCTACCTATATCTAAAAGAGCTCTCTGAGACATCATTTCTGCATTTAAATTTAATTTTTTTATTTAATTTTTACCTTCTACTTAATTAATTTAAGTACAAAAGTACCGGCAAACGAGGGACCAAAGTATATTTATACCACGTACATGCAAAAAACCAAGGTATATTTACACAAGGTAAACTCGTTGCTACAACAAGTACAACAAGACAAAAACAACACGCCAAATTGTTTTTGTATTTGGACCATGGTGTCAAAAAAACGCAACAATGTGCCTTTAAAATAAAAACACAAATTGAAAAAAAAACAACACGTGCAGTTCAGAATAATAAGCTGAAACAATTGTTAATATATTGTGCATTCTCAAGCATAAAAATAAAGTATTATTGCAAAAAATAATGCATTTAAATGTATTTTGTTTGCTTAGTAATCACAAGAATTAAAATTTCACAAAAATAAAATGTTTTTCACAATTTTACACTTTTTTAATTCAAAATGGCGCGCACTAACCATAAGTATGTAAACTAGGGTTCCAAATGGGGTAAACAGCTGACAAACATATGGGCCAACGAGTTTACCTTGTGTAAATATACCTTGCAAAAAACAACATTCATTTTGTTTGTGTGAAAACTCTTGATTTTATGTCTGTGCTCTTGATACTAGAGTTGTGTCGGTCATGAACGAACTAGTTCAATTGAACGGGTCCAGCGTTACCGTTATGCGACTAAAGTCGCATTTTTGCCCCTTTTTTAATGCCTTGCCACTTTCTTTGTCCCTTAATTTTAAATCCCCTTTTGTATCATTTTGTATGTTTTTGTGCCCCTTTTGCCCCTTTTTGAACTTCCAGCTTTTACATGATTGTATGTTTTTACTTTACCGCATAGAAGTGCATCCGCTAAACGGATTTTTTTTTAAATTAGCATTATAAAACAATAATTGGTCCAATAGACTGAAAGTAGATACCTGGCAGACCATGTTCAACTTATTAATAAATACCTATACATAGATGCATATTTTCGAAAACTAGATACTTATATAACAACTAAAGAAACAGCATAGCACTGTAATGCATTAATAAAAATCAACCACTACTAACTTCTCCTAATAAGAAATATCAGAACTAAATTTGGTCCACCTTTCACTCATAATAAAGGCGCTATTGTGCCAAAGCCCTTATTTTGGGAAAAATAACGTGGTTATAAGTCTATTACTAAGTCAATTAGTAACCGATTTTGTTAAATTAAAAATGGAATGACAAACTTATATAATAACGCACTTATATATTTCTAGCTGTGGTGAAGGGTAAAATTATATGCAACAGTTCATGCACGTTAACTTGCAAACAAGACGTGTGTTTTCACTGTGTATATATACATTCGAACATCTCTATAGTGAAGTTCTATAAAATGAAGCTTTTTATATAATGAACGAATTTCAAAAATTATTATAATTTGATCTCCTTACACACAAAAAAAAATCATAGGTACAATTACCTAAAAATATGGTATAAAATAACTAAGCGCAAAGGTAGCATGGCAGCACAAAAGGTTTTGTAGCCTAGCATATTATTTTCCAGAACTTTATTTCTTACAAGCAGTTAAACACTTAACGAAAAAGTCTTCAAACTTTTCCTTATAAGGATGTTATTGAAGCAAATGTTAAATCGATAATCGAACTAAAATACCAGTTTTTATAAACAAAAGTAGAAAAAATGTAAGTTCTGCATAATATGGGGATTTTTTGGTCCAATGCAAATTCATTATAGTGAAGTTCGACTATATATGGATGTGTCAAAAGCTTAAAGGCCTTACTCCACAAAATAAAATGTAGAGAAAATTAGTATTATTTGAAAAATGGATTTGTAAAATTTAAAATGCTACAAAAAGAAATTTGCCAAACACGCGAAGCTTAGTAATTCATATTTAAGCAATTATATAATGGCCTAATTTTGTTATGTATATTTTCCTTTTATCTGGCTGGTATCATCTGAAAAAATTAAGATTAAAACCCTATACCAATTTTTCATATTTTGTAATTTAAATTATAAAAGAACAAAATCATTTTCAAAGAGTTCACAGCTAATTAGATAGTAATAAGACAAAATTGAGAAATTTTCGAAAAGTGGAGTTAGGCCTTTTATTTATACATAAGAAGAGGCTTATTTTTTGTAACGTTTATGTTTTCAGTGAAAATAACTTAATATAAATGAAAATGGTCTTATTTTTAAAGTTGCCCCTTTTTTTTCTCAGAATTCCCCTTTTTGTGCCACTTTTATTTTGAAAATCCCCTTTTTGTGCCCCTTTTTGAAAATTTTGAACGGTAACGCTGAACGGGTCAGTCAGATGAACGATGAACGGCCGTTCAGTTTCATCCATGGTGGAATAAACAGGTGGCAGCACTAAGCCAGATGACGATTTTTTGCTCTTGCATTGTTTGTCTAGGTTTATGTCAAAGTTTTGTTTATGTTTAAAAAAAGTCCCCGTTTTGTGCTGTGATTATTGTATTTGATTAAAGTTTTTGATAATTTTAAATTAAAATAAATAAGATATTGACCATAATTAAATAAAAATTGGCCAAAAATTTATTTATTTCATCACGTTCAGCGGCACGCTTTGATTTTTGTTTAACCTATTTTTTGACGTAAATGGTGATATTATTTCCATTTTTGTTGTAATGTTGTATTTGTTGCCGTAACGATGCCACCTGCTTATTCCACCATGGTTTCATCGTTCAATTCCGTTCAATCGGTCACTTGCATGGTTCACTTGGGTCTTTTTAGTCAGTCGGTCACTTGTTTACCAAACAACTGGTTGAAAAGAAACAACAATACTTTTGTGGTGAATATGTGATGCCATATAATATACTTATTTCATTTACTCATTGCTTTACACATTTTCATAATACGATCAGGGTTGTCAAGTTTCTTGACGACTTAATTTTCAATTTGGCGTCATGGCGATTTATTTTTGGTGGATTTTAACTTGAGGGTTACACGATCAAGTTTTGGCTATCAAGTTTTAATACACTCACACTTTTTTACCAATACACTCATACTTTTAAGAATTGATACGAACTTGCCTTTAAAATTCTCTTGCCAGTGAGTGTTTCAATTTACGTTCAAGAAAACAGCTGATTTCAAGGTTAGTGAGCAAAATTTTCGTTTCTCTTTATAAATTTTTTTTTAATGACATCTCGAAAGTAAATTGCTTTCAACTTTCGTGCAGCCTACGTCACAGCTGTCAACTTTTGCATATTTTGACAATCAGTATATGCAAAAGACTATCAAGAAAATCTTGATCGTGTGGCTGCACTGTAAAATATATAGCGATTTTAAGATTTTCGTATGACGTGCTAAATTCCCAATTTTTTCATATTTGATAAAAACACTGAAATTTATTGTTGAGGGAAAGCCTCTATGCGCATTTCACTGGTTGCTTAGGCCAGATCATTTTGTTGGAAATTTGATAATGCTATGCTCACACTTGGGTTTTTAAACGTGTTTAAGCAAAATGTTATTACATTTGAGATGATTAAGATGACAGATTATTAAGAAAAAACCCCAACAAACAAATTTATATTTCTTTTAAGTATTAAAAATGGATAAAAATACTTTCTAAAGTTATCAGAAGATTATTTTAAACATATTAATGATAAAATTGTACAAATTTATGAATTATTTAAGAAAAAAAAAAAATAAAACGTTAAGCAGAGTTAAAGAACCCAAGTGTGAGCATAGTATAAGCCATGAATTAGCTTTGAGACTCGTATACAAATTTACCGTTTGTTATTTGGAAAGACTATTTCAATGGTGGTATTACATCTAATTTAAATTAGTTTTTGAAAAACGTTTATAGCTATAAGATACGTCCGGTACGTACCATTTTAAAGAACTCTTTATGTGCATGTTATTCCAACTGTTAATGTCTGTGTTGAAAGAGTTATTTTTAATAATTAACTCCACTAAAACTCGCTTTCAAAATAAAGTGCAATATAAACTTCTTGGCACGTTATTACGAGTTATAAATTATATGAATGTTAATAGCAGGGGTCTAATCACCGCATTCGATATCGAGCAAAATTGATCGAAATTATTTATTTTGGTATCATGAAACTCGATATCGAATGAAATGTAGTGAATTTGAAATAATAGCATTTGATATTGAGTAACTCGACAATACATTTATCGAGTTTTAATTCGATACGTCAGTGTCTATCGTTTGCAAAAAAATTCGATAGTTTATTCGAAACGATAGTATCGAGTGCGGTGATTAGACCCCAAAATTGTCCTTCGGGTGAAGTGTATAGCGTTTTATTATATATCCAATATTTATTTAATACCAACCACAAAAAAAACGTGTTGCTGCTTCAATTAGACTATTGTAAACTATACCTTTTTTGTGTTCACCAATCATTTTACTTTAATTAAACAATATGCTATATATCAAGGCGACTTTTTCCCATTTTTGGCAAATTTTAGCAATTAGGAAGACATTTATTTTTTAGGATTTATAAAAAAGGCTTTGGCGATTTTGGACAATTAATTTGGCAAAAAAGATCAAAATAAATCCGACAACCTGCTATTTACAATTTTTCTACAATGTACATGAGCGTTGCCAGTTGTTCTTAATATAAAACCCGCCAAATGCAAATTTTTTATTTGAGCAGAAAATTGTATACATACTATTTATTTCATTTATTTTTTAAATTAGACCTTTAAATAAATAACCAAATTCAATAGTCAACAGATTTATTTATTAAAGCTTAGTCAAGTTTTAGAGCACGAAATTATTATGGAAACCCCATTTTTAATGTAGATATTACTTAAGCGTTCGTTTATGAATGATGCCCGTAATTTCTAAAAAAGAAAGCTGGTCGTATTCGTACCTAACAGTTATTTTTACCTACTTCAACATTTATTTAGCGTTGATGTTTTATGCTTCAGATTTCTTTTTGTAGAAATTATGGGCGTAAGACTGTTAATATAAAAAAAAATTAGTTTATAAGAAACTACTTATGAATTTTAAAAGCTTTTATTTAACTTGCAATGTATGTATGTTTGTGGGTAAAATCTTGCAACTCAAATTTAAAGCAGATTACTCGAACCGATTTAGCTGACATTTTGTATATATGTTCAGTTTGGATGAAAATGCATGGTTAACTATGTAAAGTTATTATACATCCAACATGGTAAAACACCCAAGATGGCGGACTTATTATTTTAAATGCATTCCAACAATATGAGTATCAAATGGGAGGGCTTGCTGAGTGACTCTAAATCAGAAGTGGGCACAACTAAAACTGTGCTTGTATTGATGCTTATTAGTATTAGTGAGATGGCAGAAGTACCCACCAAACACAAAGCCAAGCATTTGAAATAAATGGTGCATTATATTTCCTTATTTTATATTTTACGCATTTGAAGTAATATAAAACATTTTTTAATATTTTAAATTATAGAGATTTACTGTTCACAGAAAAAAGTAACAGTAAAAACAGTACAGTAAATTATTTTTCGCATAACATCATTTATTTGAAATGAAACACATGTGTTTGCTGGGTAAATTCTCTTGAAAAAAAAAATATAAGAAACTGTGTCTCACCAAAAACTAAATTAAAGAGGCTAAGAATACGTGTAAAATCTCTCAGCACAATTGTGCTATGGAGCGCCCACCATTGCTCTAAATCATTGATGTTCAAAAATGTTTTGCATATGTATTATGAGAGAGTTTCAAAATACAGAGATACGCAAAACTAAACGCACAAATTTTATTTTAATTTAATACAAATAAATTGTTTTGATTGTAAAATATTTATAATAATACCGTCCAACTAAATTTTCTATTTTTTAAATTGACTTTTAAAATTTTAACTTTTAAAAACTTTTAAACAAACAGTAAGAATTGGAAATTTTTAAATATTACCATTAAAAAAAATTCAATGTGAAGTGCGAGCATGTTTAGAAATTAAAATTTACATAGCGTATTCACCTGACAATTTTTTGTCATACCAAACGTCGAAGTCTATATAAAAAAAACTTGAAAATTTTTGTCAGCGTTTTTTTAATATGAAGTTTGACGTTTGGTATAACAAAAAATTGTCAGGTGAAGACGCTATGTAAGAATTATATCTAAAAAAAAACTCCACTAAATTCTTCTACATTTATGCTTTTATGACAATTTCGTAAAAACATTCAAATATTTTTTTAATTTTATTACTTATCTTACACACTGTATTTGAAATAAGATCAACTCATCTTCCGTACGTCACAAAGTATACAGAGATGAAAAAAGTGACGTATGAAAAATGCCTAAATCATTTGCTAGGGCAGCTTTCGAAGAAAGAGAAAGAAAACGTTTTTTGTTAGTGAAGTGACAATGCGTAGAAACTGGCCGCTACTATCTACACAAATTGCATAATCAAAACAAAAAACGTAAAAAGGGCAGCTTTCGAAGAAAAAGACAGAAAAAAACACAATATTTTTTGTCTCGTGACGCCTCTGTATACTCTGTGCGTACGTGTGCAACTAAATTAAAGAGCGTAAAAAACAAAGGGGTGGGGCTTACAAACAATTGTTTAGAAGCCCCACCCCTTTGTTTTTTACGCTCATTTATTTAGTTGCACACGTACGGTAGATGAGTTGATCTTATTTCAAATACAGTGTGTAAGATAAGTAATAAAATTAAAAAAATATTTGAATGTTTTTACGAAATTGTCATAAAAGCATAAATGTCGAAGAATTTAGTGGAGTTTTTTTTAGATATAATTATTAATTTTAATTTCTAAACATGCTCGCACTTCACATTAAATTTTTTTTTAATGTAAATATATAAAAATTTCCAATTCTTACTGTTTGTAAAAAATGTTTAAAAGTTAAAATTTTAAAAGCCAATTTAAAAAATAGAAAATTTAGTTGGACGGTATTATTATAAATATTTTACAATCAAAACAATTTATTTCTATTAAATTTAAATAAAATTTGTGCGATTAGTTTTGCGTATCTCTGTATTTTGAAACTCTCTCATAATACATATGCAAAACATTTTTGAACATCAATGCTCTAAATCATTGATGTCCATTCAAGCAAACAATTGTTTAGAAGCCCCACCCCTTTGTTTTTTACGCTCATTTATTTAGTTGCACACGTACGGTAGATGAGTTGATCTTATTTCAAATACAGTGTGTAAGATAAGTAATAAAATTAAAAAAATTTCAGTCCACAGTGGTAAAAAGATCCCCTAAACATCATACTTGAAAAAAGTGCATTCAAAAATCTGCCTAAAATGCTCTAAAAAATCAACAAAACATTTTTTTTAAATAAAAAAAAGTTGACAACGAGTTAGTTGGGATCGTTATCTTTAAAATGAGCTACGGTCCATCATTCCCGGTTTTCTGGTTGGTCCACAGTGGTAAAAAGATCCCCTAAACATCATACTTGAAAAAAGTGCATTCAAAAATCTGCCTAAAATGCTCTAAAAAATCAACAAAACATTTTTTTTAAATAAAAAAAAGTTGACAACGAGTTAGTTGGGATCGTTATCTTTAAAATGAGCTACGGTCCATCATTCCCGGTTTTCTGGTTGGTCCACAGTGGTAAAAAGATCCCCTAAACATCATACTTGAAAAAAGTGCATTCAAAAATCTGCCTAAAATGCTCTAAAAAATCAACAAAACATTTTTTTTAAATAAAAAAAAGTTGACAACGAGTTAGTTGGGATCGTTATCTTTAAAATGAGCTACGGTCCATCATTCCCGGTTTTCTGGTTGGTCCACAGTGGTAAAAAGATCCCCTAAACATCATACTTGAAAAAAGTGCATTCAAAAATCTGCCTAAAATGCTCTAAAAAATCAACAAAACATTTTTTTTAAATAAAAAAAAGTTGACAACGAGTTAGTTGGGATCGTTATCTTTAAAATGAGCTACGGTCCATCATTCCCGGTTTTCTGGTTGGTCCACAGTGGTAAAAAGATCCCCTAAACATCATACTTGAAAAAAGTGCATTCAAAAATCTGCCTAAAATGCTCTAAAAAATCAACAAAACATTTTTTTTAAATAAAAAAAAGTTGACAACGAGTTAGTTGGGATCGTTATCTTTAAAATGAGCTACGGTCCATCATTCCCGGTTTTCTGGTTGGTCCACAGTGGTAAAAAGATCCCCTAAACATCATACTTGAAAAAAGTGCATTCAAAAATCTGCCTAAAATGCTCTAAAAAATCAACAAAACATTTTTTTTAAATAAAAAAAAGTTGACAACGAGTTAGTTGGGATCGTTATCTTTAAAATGAGCTACGGTCCATCATTCCCGGTTTTCTGGTTGGTCCACAGTGGTAAAAAGATCCCCTAAACATCATACTTGAAAAAAGTGCATTCAAAAATCTGCCTAAAATGCTCTAAAAAATCAACAAAACATTTTTTTTAAATAAAAAAAAGTTGACAACGAGTTAGTTGGGATCGTTATCTTTAAAATGAGCTACGGTCCATCATTCCCGGTTTTCTGGTTGGTCCACAGTGGTAAAAAGATCCCCTAAACATCATACTTGAAAAAAGTGCATTCAAAAATCTGCCTAAAATGCTCTAAAAAATCAACAAAACATTTTTTTTAAATAAAAAAAAGTTGACAACGAGTTAGTTGGGATCGTTATCTTTAAAATGAGCTACGGTCCATCATTCCCGGTTTTCTGGTTGGTCCACAGTGGTAAAAAGATCCCCTAAACATCATACTTGAAAAAAGTGCATTCAAAAATCTGCCTAAAATGCTCTAAAAAATCAACAAAACATTTTTTTTAAATAAAAAAAAGTTGACAACGAGTTAGTTGGGATCGTTATCTTTAAAATGAGCTACGGTCCATCATTCCCGGTTTTCTGGTTGGTCCACAGTGGTAAAAAGATCCCCTAAACATCATACTTGAAAAAAGTGCATTCAAAAATCTGCCTAAAATGCTCTAAAAAATCAACAAAACATTTTTTTTAAATAAAAAAAAGTTGACAACGAGTTAGTTGGGATCGTTATCTTTAAAATGAGCTACGGTCCATCATTCCCGGTTTTCTGGTTGGTCCACAGTGGTAAAAAGATCCCCTAAACATCATACTTGAAAAAAGTGCATTCAAAAATCTGCCTAAAATGCTCTAAAAAATCAACAAAACATTTTTTTTAAATAAAAAAAAGTTGACAACGAGTTAGTTGGGATCGTTATCTTTAAAATGAGCTACGGTCCATCATTCCCGGTTTTCTGGTTGGTCCACAGTGGTAAAAAGATCCCCTAAACATCATACTTGAAAAAAGTGCATTCAAAAATCTGCCTAAAATGCTCTAAAAAATCAACAAAACATTTTTTTTAAATAAAAAAAAGTTGACAACGAGTTAGTTGGGATCGTTATCTTTAAAATGAGCTACGGTCCATCATTCCCGGTTTTCTGGTTGGTCCACAGTGGTAAAAAGATCCCCTAAACATCATACTTGAAAAAAGTGCATTCAAAAATCTGCCTAAAATGCTCTAAAAAATCAACAAAACATTTTTTTTAAATAAAAAAAAGTTGACAACGAGTTAGTTGGGATCGTTATCTTTAAAATGAGCTACGGTCCATCATTCCCGGTTTTCTGGTTGGTCCACAGTGGTAAAAAGATCCCCTAAACATCATACTTGAAAAAAGTGCATTCAAAAATCTGCCTAAAATGCTCTAAAAAATCAACAAAACATTTTTTTTAAATAAAAAAAAGTTGACAACGAGTTAGTTGGGATCGTTATCTTTAAAATGAGCTACGGTCCATCATTCCCGGTTTTCTGGTTGGTCCACAGTGGTAAAAAGATCCCCTAAACATCATACTTGAAAAAAGTGCATTCAAAAATCTGCCTAAAATGCTCTAAAAAATCAACAAAACATTTTTTTTAAATAAAAAAAAGTTGACAACGAGTTAGTTGGGATCGTTATCTTTAAAATGAGCTACGGTCCATCATTCCCGGTTTTCTGGTTGGTCCACAGTGGTAAAAAGATCCCCTAAACATCATACTTGAAAAAAGTGCATTCAAAAATCTGCCTAAAATGCTCTAAAAAATCAACAAAACATTTTTTTTAAATAAAAAAAAGTTGACAACGAGTTAGTTGGGATCGTTATCTTTAAAATGAGCTACGGTCCATCATTCCCGGTTTTCTGGTTGGTCCACAGTGGTAAAAAGATCCCCTAAACATCATACTTGAAAAAAGTGCATTCAAAAATCTGCCTAAAATGCTCTAAAAAATCAACAAAACATTTTTTTTAAATAAAAAAAAGTTGACAACGAGTTAGTTGGGATCGTTATCTTTAAAATGAGCTACGGTCCATCATTCCCGGTTTTCTGGTTGGTCCACAGTGGTAAAAAGATCCCCTAAACATCATACTTGAAAAAAGTGCATTCAAAAATCTGCCTAAAATGCTCTAAAAAATCAACAAAACATTTTTTTTAAATAAAAAAAAGTTGACAACGAGTTAGTTGGGATCGTTATCTTTAAAATGAGCTACGGTCCATCATTCCCGGTTTTCTGGTTGGTCCACAGTGGTAAAAAGATCCCCTAAACATCATACTTGAAAAAAGTGCATTCAAAAATCTGCCTAAAATGCTCTAAAAAATCAACAAAACATTTTTTTTAAATAAAAAAAAGTTGACAACGAGTTAGTTGGGATCGTTATCTTTAAAATGAGCTACGGTCCATCATTCCCGGTTTTCTGGTTGGTCCACAGTGGTAAAAAGATCCCCTAAACATCATACTTGAAAAAAGTGCATTCAAAAATCTGCCTAAAATGCTCTAAAAAATCAACAAAACATTTTTTTTAAATAAAAAAAAGTTGACAACGAGTTAGTTGGGATCGTTATCTTTAAAATGAGCTACGGTCCATCATTCCCGGTTTTCTGGTTGGTCCACAGTGGTAAAAAGATCCCCTAAACATCATACTTGAAAAAAGTGCATTCAAAAATCTGCCTAAAATGCTCTAAAAAATCAACAAAACATTTTTTTTAAATAAAAAAAAGTTGACAACGAGTTAGTTGGGATCGTTATCTTTAAAATGAGCTACGGTCCATCATTCCCGGTTTTCTGGTTGGTCCACAGTGGTAAAAAGATCCCCTAAACATCATACTTGAAAAAAGTGCATTCAAAAATCTGCCTAAAATGCTCTAAAAAATCAACAAAACATTTTTTTTAAATAAAAAAAAGTTGACAACGAGTTAGTTGGGATCGTTATCTTTAAAATGAGCTACGGTCCATCATTCCCGGTTTTCTGGTTGGTCCACAGTGGTAAAAAGATCCCCTAAACATCATACTTGAAAAAAGTGCATTCAAAAATCTGCCTAAAATGCTCTAAAAAATCAACAAAACATTTTTTTTAAATAAAAAAAAGTTGACAACGAGTTAGTTGGGATCGTTATCTTTAAAATGAGCTACGGTCCATCATTCCCGGTTTTCTGGTTGGTCCACAGTGGTAAAAAGATCCCCTAAACATCATACTTGAAAAAAGTGCATTCAAAAATCTGCCTAAAATGCTCTAAAAAATCAACAAAACATTTTTTTTAAATAAAAAAAAGTTGACAACGAGTTAGTTGGGATCGTTATCTTTAAAATGAGCTACGGTCCATCATTCCCGGTTTTCTGGTTGGTCCACAGTGGTAAAAAGATCCCCTAAACATCATACTTGAAAAAAGTGCATTCAAAAATCTGCCTAAAATGCTCTAAAAAATCAACAAAACATTTTTTTTAAATAAAAAAAAGTTGACAACGAGTTAGTTGGGATCGTTATCTTTAAAATGAGCTACGGTCCATCATTCCCGGTTTTCTGGTTGGTCCACAGTGGTAAAAAGATCCCCTAAACATCATACTTGAAAAAAGTGCATTCAAAAATCTGCCTAAAATGCTCTAAAAAATCAACAAAACATTTTTTTTAAATAAAAAAAAGTTGACAACGAGTTAGTTGGGATCGTTATCTTTAAAATGAGCTACGGTCCATCATTCCCGGTTTTCTGGTTGGTCCACAGTGGTAAAAAGATCCCCTAAACATCATACTTGAAAAAAGTGCATTCAAAAATCTGCCTAAAATGCTCTAAAAAATCAACAAAACATTTTTTTTAAATAAAAAAAAGTTGACAACGAGTTAGTTGGGATCGTTATCTTTAAAATGAGCTACGGTCCATCATTCCCGGTTTTCTGGTTGGTCCACAGTGGTAAAAAGATCCCCTAAACATCATACTTGAAAAAAGTGCATTCAAAAATCTGCCTAAAATGCTCTAAAAAATCAACAAAACATTTTTTTTAAATAAAAAAAAGTTGACAACGAGTTAGTTGGGATCGTTATCTTTAAAATGAGCTACGGTCCATCATTCCCGGTTTTCTGGTTGGTCCACAGTGGTAAAAAGATCCCCTAAACATCATACTTGAAAAAAGTGCATTCAAAAATCTGCCTAAAATGCTCTAAAAAATCAACAAAACATTTTTTTTAAATAAAAAAAAGTTGACAACGAGTTAGTTGGGATCGTTATCTTTAAAATGAGCTACGGTCCATCATTCCCGGTTTTCTGGTTGGTCCACAGTGGTAAAAAGATCCCCTAAACATCATACTTGAAAAAAGTGCATTCAAAAATCTGCCTAAAATGCTCTAAAAAATCAACAAAACATTTTTTTTAAATAAAAAAAAGTTGACAACGAGTTAGTTGGGATCGTTATCTTTAAAATGAGCTACGGTCCATCATTCCCGGTTTTCTGGTTGGTCCACAGTGGTAAAAAGATCCCCTAAACATCATACTTGAAAAAAGTGCATTCAAAAATCTGCCTAAAATGCTCTAAAAAATCAACAAAACATTTTTTTTAAATAAAAAAAAGTTGACAACGAGTTAGTTGGGATCGTTATCTTTAAAATGAGCTACGGTCCATCATTCCCGGTTTTCTGGTTGGTCCACAGTGGTAAAAAGATCCCCTAAACATCATACTTGAAAAAAGTGCATTCAAAAATCTGCCTAAAATGCTCTAAAAAATCAACAAAACATTTTTTTTAAATAAAAAAAAGTTGACAACGAGTTAGTTGGGATCGTTATCTTTAAAATGAGCTACGGTCCATCATTCCCGGTTTTCTGGTTGGTCCACAGTGGTAAAAAGATCCCCTAAACATCATACTTGAAAAAAGTGCATTCAAAAATCTGCCTAAAATGCTCTAAAAAATCAACAAAACATTTTTTTTAAATAAAAAAAAGTTGACAACGAGTTAGTTGGGATCGTTATCTTTAAAATGAGCTACGGTCCATCATTCCCGGTTTTCTGGTTGGTCCACAGTGGTAAAAAGATCCCCTAAACATCATACTTGAAAAAAGTGCATTCAAAAATCTGCCTAAAATGCTCTAAAAAATCAACAAAACATTTTTTTTAAATAAAAAAAAGTTGACAACGAGTTAGTTGGGATCGTTATCTTTAAAATGAGCTACGGTCCATCATTCCCGGTTTTCTGGTTGGTCCACAGTGGTAAAAAGATCCCCTAAACATCATACTTGAAAAAAGTGCATTCAAAAATCTGCCTAAAATGCTCTAAAAAATCAACAAAACATTTTTTTTAAATAAAAAAAAGTTGACAACGAGTTAGTTGGGATCGTTATCTTTAAAATGAGCTACGGTCCATCATTCCCGGTTTTCTGGTTGGTCCACAGTGGTAAAAAGATCCCCTAAACATCATACTTGAAAAAAGTGCATTCAAAAATCTGCCTAAAATGCTCTAAAAAATCAACAAAACATTTTTTTTAAATAAAAAAAAGTTGACAACGAGTTAGTTGGGATCGTTATCTTTAAAATGAGCTACGGTCCATCATTCCCGGTTTTCTGGTTGGTCCACAGTGGTAAAAAGATCCCCTAAACATCATACTTGAAAAAAGTGCATTCAAAAATCTGCCTAAAATGCTCTAAAAAATCAACAAAACATTTTTTTTAAATAAAAAAAAGTTGACAACGAGTTAGTTGGGATCGTTATCTTTAAAATGAGCTACGGTCCATCATTCCCGGTTTTCTGGTTGGTCCACAGTGGTAAAAAGATCCCCTAAACATCATACTTGAAAAAAGTGCATTCAAAAATCTGCCTAAAATGCTCTAAAAAATCAACAAAACATTTTTTTTAAATAAAAAAAAGTTGACAACGAGTTAGTTGGGATCGTTATCTTTAAAATGAGCTACGGTCCATCATTCCCGGTTTTCTGGTTGGTCCACAGTGGTAAAAAGATCCCCTAAACATCATACTTGAAAAAAGTGCATTCAAAAATCTGCCTAAAATGCTCTAAAAAATCAACAAAACATTTTTTTTAAATAAAAAAAAGTTGACAACGAGTTAGTTGGGATCGTTATCTTTAAAATGAGCTACGGTCCATCATTCCCGGTTTTCTGGTTGGTCCACAGTGGTAAAAAGATCCCCTAAACATCATACTTGAAAAAAGTGCATTCAAAAATCTGCCTAAAATGCTCTAAAAAATCAACAAAACATTTTTTTTAAATAAAAAAAAGTTGACAACGAGTTAGTTGGGATCGTTATCTTTAAAATGAGCTACGGTCCATCATTCCCGGTTTTCTGGTTGGTCCACAGTGGTAAAAAGATCCCCTAAACATCATACTTGAAAAAAGTGCATTCAAAAATCTGCCTAAAATGCTCTAAAAAATCAACAAAACATTTTTTTTAAATAAAAAAAAGTTGACAACGAGTTAGTTGGGATCGTTATCTTTAAAATGAGCTACGGTCCATCATTCCCGGTTTTCTGGTTGGTCCACAGTGGTAAAAAGATCCCCTAAACATCATACTTGAAAAAAGTGCCTTCAAAAATCTGCCTAAAATGCTCTAAAAAATCAACAAAACATTTTTTTTAAATAAAAAAAAGTTGACAACGAGTTAGTTGGGATCGTTATCTTTAAAATGAGCTACGGTCCATCATTCCCGGTTTTCTGGTTGGTCCACAGTGGTAAAAAGATCCCCTAAACATCATACTTGAAAAAAGTGCATTCAAAAATCTGCCTAAAATGCTCTAAAAAATCAACAAAACATTTTTTTTAAATAAAAAAAAGTTGACAACGAGTTAGTTGGGATCGTTATCTTTAAAATGAGCTACGGTCCATCATTCCCGGTTTTCTGGTTGGTCCACAGTGGTAAAAAGATCCCCTAAACATCATACTTGAAAAAAGTGCATTCAAAAATCTGCCTAAAATGCTCTAAAAAATCAACAAAACATTTTTTTTAAATAAAAAAAAGTTGACAACGAGTTAGTTGGGATCGTTATCTTTAAAATGAGCTACGGTCCATCATTCCCGGTTTTCTGGTTGGTCCACAGTGGTAAAAAGATCCCCTAAACATCATACTTGAAAAAAGTGCATTCAAAAATCTGCCTAAAATGCTCTAAAAAATCAACAAAACATTTTTTTTAAATAAAAAAAAGTTGACAACGAGTTAGTTGGGATCGTTATCTTTAAAATGAGCTACGGTCCATCATTCCCGGTTTTCTGGTTGGTCCACAGTGGTAAAAAGATCCCCTAAACATCATACTTGAAAAAAGTGCATTCAAAAATCTGCCTAAAATGCTCTAAAAAATCAACAAAACATTTTTTTTAAATAAAAAAAAGTTGACAACGAGTTAGTTGGGATCGTTATCTTTAAAATGAGCTACGGTCCATCATTCCCGGTTTTCTGGTTGGTCCACAGTGGTAAAAAGATCCCCTAAACATCATACTTGAAAAAAGTGCATTCAAAAATCTGCCTAAAATGCTCTAAAAAATCAACAAAACATTTTTTTTAAATAAAAAAAAGTTGACAACGAGTTAGTTGGGATCGTTATCTTTAAAATGAGCTACGGTCCATCATTCCCGGTTTTCTGGTTGGTCCACAGTGGTAAAAAGATCCCCTAAACATCATACTTGAAAAAAGTGCATTCAAAAATCTGCCTAAAATGCTCTAAAAAATCAACAAAACATTTTTTTTAAATAAAAAAAAGTTGACAACGAGTTAGTTGGGATCGTTATCTTTAAAATGAGCTACGGTCCATCATTCCCGGTTTTCTGGTTGGTCCACAGTGGTAAAAAGATCCCCTAAACATCATACTTGAAAAAAGTGCATTCAAAAATCTGCCTAAAATGCTCTAAAAAATCAACAAAACATTTTTTTTAAATAAAAAAAAGTTGACAACGAGTTAGTTGGGATCGTTATCTTTAAAATGAGCTACGGTCCATCATTCCCGGTTTTCTGGTTGGTCCACAGTGGTAAAAAGATCCCCTAAACATCATACTTGAAAAAAGTGCATTCAAAAATCTGCCTAAAATGCTCTAAAAAATCAACAAAACATTTTTTTTAAATAAAAAAAAGTTGACAACGAGTTAGTTGGGATCGTTATCTTTAAAATGAGCTACGGTCCATCATTCCCGGTTTTCTGGTTGGTCCACAGTGGTAAAAAGATCCCCTAAACATCATACTTGAAAAAAGTGCATTCAAAAATCTGCCTAAAATGCTCTAAAAAATCAACAAAACATTTTTTTTAAATAAAAAAAAGTTGACAACGAGTTAGTTGGGATCGTTATCTTTAAAATGAGCTACGGTCCATCATTCCCGGTTTTCTGGTTGGTCCACAGTGGTAAAAAGATCCCCTAAACATCACCCGGGCTGGCCACACAATGGTAATCTAGACTTTTCTTGTATTCATACAGGTTTTATGTTGTCCACAGTTTTCTTGTACTGAAAATAAAAAAATACATATGCAAAACATTTTTGAACATCAATGATTTAGAGCAATGGTGGGCGCTCCATAGCACAATTGTGCTGAGAGATTTTACACGTATTCTTAGCCTCTTTAATTTAGTTTTTGGTGAGACACAGTTTCTTATATTTTTTGTATTTTTTTTTCAAGAGAATTTACCCAGCAAACACATGTGTTTCATTTCAAATAAATGATGTTATGCGAAAAATAATTTACTGTACTGTTTTTACTGTTACTTTTTTCTGTGAACAGTAAATCTCTATAATTTAAACTATTAAAAAATGTTTTATATTACTTCAAATGCGTAAAATATAAAATAAGGAAATATAATGCACCATTTATTTCAAATGCTTGGCTTTGTGTTTGGTGGGTACTTCTGCCATCTCACTAATACTAATAAGCATCAATACAAGCACAGTTTTAGTTGTGCCCACTTCTGATTTAGAGTCACTCAGCAAGCCCTCCCATTTGATACTCATATTGTTGGAATGCATTTAAAATAATAAGTCCGCCATCTTGGGTGTTTTACCATGTTGGATGTATAATAACTTTACATAGTTAACCATGCATTTTCATCCAAACTGAACATATATACAAAATGTCAGCTAAATCGGTTCGAGTAATCTGCTTTAAATTTGAGTTGCAAGATTTTACCCACAAACATACATACATTGCAAGTTAAATAAAAGCTTTTAAAATTCATAAGTAGTTTCTTATAAACTAATTTTTTTTTATATTAACAGTCTTACGCCCATAATTTCTACAAAAAGAAATCTGAAGCATAAAACATCAACGCTAAATAAATGTTGAAGTAGGTAAAAATAACTGTTAGGTACGAATACGACCAGCTTTCTTTTTTAGAAATTACGGGCATCATTCATAAACGAACGCTTAAGTAATATCTACATTAAAAATGGGGTTTCCATAATAATTTCGTGCTCTAAAACTTGACTAAGCTTTAATAAATAAATCTGTTGACTATTGAATTTGGTTATTTATTTAAAGGTCTAATTTAAAAAATAAATGAAATAAATAGTATGTATACAATTTTCTGCTCAAATAAAAAATTTGCATTTGGCGGGTTTTATATTAAGAACAACTGGCAACGCTCATGTACATTGTAGAAAAATTGTAAATAGCAGGTTGTCGGATTTATTTTGATCTTTTTTGCCAAATTAATTGTCCAAAATCGCCAAAGCCTTTTTTATAAATCCTAAAAAATAAATGTCTTCCTAATTGCTAAAATTTGCCAAAAATGGGAAAAAGTCGCCTTGATATATAGCATATTGTTTAATTAAAGTAAAATGATTGGTGAACACAAAAAAGGTATAGTTTACAATAGTCTAATTGAAGCAGCAACACGTTTTTTTTGTGGTTGGTATTAAATAAATATTGGATATATAATAAAACGCTATACACTTCACCCGAAGGACAATTTTGGGGTCTAATCACCGCACTCGATACTATCGTTTCGAATAAACTATCGAATTTTTTTGCAAACGATAGACACTGACGTATCGAATTAAAACTCGATAAATGTATTGTCGAGTTACTCAATATCAAATGCTATTATTTCAAATTCACTACATTTCATTCGATATCGAGTTTCATGATACCAAAATAAATAATTTCGATCAATTTTGCTCGATATCGAATGCGGTGATTAGACCCCTGCTATTAACATTCATATAATTTATAACTCGTAATAACGTGCCAAGAAGTTTATATTGCACTTTATTTTGAAAGCGAGTTTTAGTGGAGTTAATTATTAAAAATAACTCTTTCAACACAGACATTAACAGTTGGAATAACATGCACATAAAGAGTTCTTTAAAATGGTACGTACCGGACGTATCTTATAGCTATAAACGTTTTTCAAAAACTAATTTAAATTAGATGTAATACCACCATTGAAATAGTCTTTCCAAATAACAAACGGTAAATTTGTATACGAGTCTCAAAGCTAATTCATGGCTTATACTATGCTCACACTTGGGTTCTTTAACTCTGCTTAACGTTTTATTTTTTTTTTTTTCTTAAATAATTCATAAATTTGTACAATTTTATCATTAATATGTTTAAAATAATCTTCTGATAACTTTAGAAAGTATTTTTATCCATTTTTAATACTTAAAAGAAATATAAATTTGTTTGTTGGGGTTTTTTCTTAATAATCTGTCATCTTAATCATCTCAAATGTAATAACATTTTGCTTAAACACGTTTAAAAACCCAAGTGTGAGCATAGCATTATCAAATTTCCAACAAAATGATCTGGCCTAAGCAACCAGTGAAATGCGCATAGAGGCTTTCCCTCAACAATAAATTTCAGTGTTTTTATCAAATATGAAAAAATTGGGAATTTAGCACGTCATACGAAAATCTTAAAATCGCTATATATTTTACAGTGCAGCCACACGATCAAGATTTTCTTGATAGTCTTTTACATATACTGATTGTCAAAATATGCAAAAGTTGACAGCTGTGACGTAGGCTGCACGAAAGTTGAAAGCAATTTACTTTCGAGATGTCATTAAAAAAAAATTTATAAAGAGAAACGAAAATTTTGCTCACTAACCTTGAAATCAGCTGTTTTCTTGAACGTAAATTGAAACACTCACTGGCAAGAGAATTTTAAAGGCAAGTTCGTATCAATTCTTAAAAGTATGAGTGTATTGGTAAAAAAGTGTGAGTGTATTAAAACTTGATAGCCAAAACTTGATCGTGTAACCCTCAAGTTAAAATCCACCAAAAATAAATCGCCATGACGCCAAATTGAAAATTAAGTCGTCAAGAAACTTGACAACCCTGATCGTATTATGAAAATGTGTAAAGCAATGAGTAAATGAAATAAGTATATTATATGGCATCACATATTCACCACAAAAGTATTGTTGTTTCTTTTCAACCAGTTGTTTGGTAAACAAGTGACCGACTGACTAAAAAGACCCAAGTGAACCATGCAAGTGACCGATTGAACGGAATTGAACGATGAAACCATGGTGGAATAAGCAGGTGGCATCGTTACGGCAACAAATACAACATTACAACAAAAATGGAAATAATATCACCATTTACGTCAAAAAATAGGTTAAACAAAAATCAAAGCGTGCCGCTGAACGTGATGAAATAAATAAATTTTTGGCCAATTTTTATTTAATTATGGTCAATATCTTATTTATTTTAATTTAAAATTATCAAAAACTTTAATCAAATACAATAATCACAGCACAAAACGGGGACTTTTTTTAAACATAAACAAAACTTTGACATAAACCTAGACAAACAATGCAAGAGCAAAAAATCGTCATCTGGCTTAGTGCTGCCACCTGTTTATTCCACCATGGATGAAACTGAACGGCCGTTCATCGTTCATCTGACTGACCCGTTCAGCGTTACCGTTCAAAATTTTCAAAAAGGGGCACAAAAAGGGGATTTTCAAAATAAAAGTGGCACAAAAAGGGGAATTCTGAGAAAAAAAAGGGGCAACTTTAAAAATAAGACCATTTTCATTTATATTAAGTTATTTTCACTGAAAACATAAACGTTACAAAAAATAAGCCTCTTCTTATGTATAAATAAAAGGCCTAACTCCACTTTTCGAAAATTTCTCAATTTTGTCTTATTACTATCTAATTAGCTGTGAACTCTTTGAAAATGATTTTGTTCTTTTATAATTTAAATTACAAAATATGAAAAATTGGTATAGGGTTTTAATCTTAATTTTTTCAGATGATACCAGCCAGATAAAAGGAAAATATACATAACAAAATTAGGCCATTATATAATTGCTTAAATATGAATTACTAAGCTTCGCGTGTTTGGCAAATTTCTTTTTGTAGCATTTTAAATTTTACAAATCCATTTTTCAAATAATACTAATTTTCTCTACATTTTATTTTGTGGAGTAAGGCCTTTAAGCTTTTGACACATCCATATATAGTCGAACTTCACTATAATGAATTTGCATTGGACCAAAAAATCCCCATATTATGCAGAACTTACATTTTTTCTACTTTTGTTTATAAAAACTGGTATTTTAGTTCGATTATCGATTTAACATTTGCTTCAATAACATCCTTATAAGGAAAAGTTTGAAGACTTTTTCGTTAAGTGTTTAACTGCTTGTAAGAAATAAAGTTTTGGAAAATAATCTGCTAGGCTACAAAACCTTTTGTGCTGCCATGCTACCTTTGCGCTTAGTTATTTTATACCATATTTTTAGGTAATTGTACCTATGATTTTTTTTTGTGTGTAAGGAGATCAAATTATAATAATTTTTGAAATTCGTTCATTATATAAAAAGCTTCATTTTATAGAACTTCACTATAGAGATGTTCGAATGTATATATACACAGTGAAAACACACGTCTTGTTTGCAAGTTAACGTGCATGAACTGTTGCATATAATTTTACCCTTCACCACAGCTGGAAATATATAAGTGCGTTATTATATAAGTTTGTCATTCCATTTTTAATTTAACAAAATCGGTTACTAATTGACTTAGTAATAGACTTATAACCACGTTATTTTTCCCAAAATAAGGGCTTTGGCACAATAGCGCCTTTATTATGAGTGATAGGTGGACCAAATTTAGTTCTGATATTTCTTATTAGGAGAAGTTAGTAGTGGTTGATTTTTATTAATGCATTACAGTGCTATGCTGTTTCTTTAGTTGTTATATAAGTATCTAGTTTTCGAAAATATGCATCTATGTATAGGTATTTATTAATAAGTTGAACATGGTCTGCCAGGTATCTACTTTCAGTCTATTGGACCAATTATTGTTTTATAATGCTAATTTAAAAAAAAATCCGTTTAGCGGATGCACTTCTATGCGGTAAAGTAAAAACATACAATCATGTAAAAGCTGGAAGTTCAAAAAGGGGCAAAAGGGGCACAAAAACATACAAAATGATACAAAAGGGGATTTAAAATTAAGGGGCAAAGAAAGTGGCAAGGCATTAAAAAAGGGGCAAAAATGCGACTTTAGTCGCATAACGGTAACGCTGGACCCGTTCAATTGAACTAGTTCGTTCATGACCGACACAACTCTAGTATCAAGAGCACAGACATAAAATCAAGAGTTTTTACACAAACAAAATGAATGTTGTTTTTTGCAAGGTATATTTACACAAGGTAAACTCGTTGGCCCATATGTTTGTCAGCTGTTTACCCCATTTGGAACCCTAGTTTACATACTTATGGTTAGTGCGCGCCATTTTGAATTAAAAAAGTGTAAAATTGTGAAAAACATTTTATTTTTGTGAAATTTTAATTCTTGTGATTACTAAGCAAACAAAATACATTTAAATGCATTATTTTTTGCAATAATACTTTATTTTTATGCTTGAGAATGCACAATATATTAACAATTGTTTCAGCTTATTATTCTGAACTGCACGTGTTGTTTTTTTTTCAATTTGTGTTTTTATTTTAAAGGCACATTGTTGCGTTTTTTTGACACCATGGTCCAAATACAAAAACAATTTGGCGTGTTGTTTTTGTCTTGTTGTACTTGTTGTAGCAACGAGTTTACCTTGTGTAAATATACCTTGGTTTTTTGCATGTACGTGGTATAAATATACTTTGGTCCCTCGTTTGCCGGTACTTTTGTACTTAAATTAATTAAGTAGAAGGTAAAAATTAAATAAAAAAATTAAATTTAAATGCAGAAATGATGTCTCAGAGAGCTCTTTTAGATATAGGTAGATGAAAATTTAAAGGAAACTTTTTAAAATTGTAAAGAAATATAAGAGAATAGAAAGAAAGGAGTTTAAAAAATATATTTCAATTTGGCATGCAGGCACTGTTACATCTGAAAGAAAATAGGGAATAGGGCGTGAAATAGGGCAAGAGGAGTAAAAGCTCCCCCTCTCTATATCTGCTTAACAAATCGACCGATTTTCTTGAAATTTCGCAGGAAAATAGTGTAAAATCTGGAAAGAACTATAGCCTTAAATTTTTATTATTTAGGGCGTGAAATAGGGCAATAGAGGTAAAAGGTCCTCCACCCCAATCTTTTAAACTATTCAACCGAGTATCTTAAAATTTGGCATGCAGACACTGTAACATCTGAAAGGGAAAAGGGCTTGAGATAGACAATATCGGTAAAAGCTCCCCTTCCCCATATCTTTTAAGCTAATGAGCGTTGTTTTCTTAAAATTTGGCGTGCAGACACTGTAACATCTGAAAGGAAATTGTGAATAGGAAGTGAAATAGAGCAAGATGGGTAAAAGCTCCTCTTCCCAATATCTTCTTGAAAATTTGCAGCCGAATAGTGTTACAGCAGGAAAGTACTATATCCTATAGTTTTTATTATTTAGGGCGTGAAGCAGGAGGGGTAAAAGCTCCCTTCCCTATATCTTCTTAACTAATCAACCGGGTTTCTTCATATTTGGCATGCAGACACTGTAACATCTGAAAGAGAAAGGGCATGATATAGGGCAAGAGGAGTAAATGATCCCCCTCCCTATATCTTCTTAACTAATCAACTGATTTTCTTAAAATTTGGGGGGGGGGGGGCGGGGAATAGTGTGATATCTGGAAAGAACTAAAGCCTATAATTTTTATTCACCCCTATCGCGAATGTTATGGGAATATGATATATGGGATCAAACCTAAATTCCCATCCCCAACAAATCGGTATCGCAAATATTTTGGGAGTAAAAAGTTCTATTGTGAATTATTTGTCAGTGCTTTGTAAACAAAAGTCTCTACTGTGAGTAACTTGTCAGTGCTTGTATTGTGAAAGAAAAATATACAAAATAAAATACTAATAAAAATTTAATAAAATAAATAATGAATAGTGTTTATCTTAATTTTCTTTATGTACACTCCCTCAATAAAAGGAAAAAGTAATTTAATTTAGTTATACTTTAGTATACAAATTAAAATTTACATGTTCCCTTCTCGTTCACATCAACACTTGTTGGGAATTTATGTATTAAAAAAATTCGCGGGAGTAAACATTGGCGATGCCAAATTTTTCAAGTTTTAAGTTTATTCCCAAAAAATTTGTTATGGGAATCATTCACAGTACTAAATAAAAAAATATGGGAATATTTTCATGGGAGTAGTTGTATGCGATAGGGGTGATTATCTTCTTATCCCCGAGGAAAAAATGTTCAAGAGCTAGAGGGAAACCTCGCCAGACCAAACGGTTCGTAAGCAGTGATGCCAACTTAGTGCTTTTGGCACTATTTATGGTGCTTTTTGATGCCTCAAAACGCCAAAGTTTTATCCATAGTGCCAAAACAAGAAAAAGCACTAACGATGTATTTCGGTAAACATTATTTTAAAAATGTTAGCCCTGTTTCAAAAAAAAATATGGATTGGAAAATATTAGGAATTGTTAAAAAACATGCAGTCGGAAAACGTACAAAAAAAAAACGCAAATAATTTAAAAAAAGAAAAAAAGAGCCGTAGCTTGGTCTATGCAAAGTGTTAAACATATTAAAAATAACATAAAAGAAGCAAAATAAACTTGAACAATAAACTTAAACAGTAACATATTAAAAATAGCTGACAGAAAATACTTTTATAACGAGCCATTTACACCTTATGTGTGCTCTTTATTCAGAAGCGTACATATGTTAAAATAATTGGATAATATCATAAGGCAATTGTTTTATTAAACTTTGCACGATTTTAATTTAGATTTTCGTTTAGATTTAAACGATAAAATATAAGGATGTTAATTAAAATATATGCTGTCATTAAGTTTTTTAAACAATGGTCGGTCAATGCAAATTTTCGGTGATTGCAACAGGCCTGATTTTTTCGAGCTACCAAAATCGAGCTCACACTGTATTACTTTAAACCGGGTTTATGACCAATTTAAACTCCAAATGATATTGATGATATTACAGTGTAAATTCGGCAATCCGGACTCCACTAATCCGGAATATTCGGTAATCCGGACAAAATTTCGCAGCTCATTGCGTATTCTATAATCCGGATTGATTGCATCTCTAAAGTCCGGATTGAATAACACCCATTTTTATTTATTTTTTTATTCAAATCACAGCATGCTTTGAAAATACAGTCATTGCTATAATCCGGATTGCTTGCAACACTATAGTCCGGATTGAATAACGAAATTAATATTATTTATTGTTAAGTGTGTATGTATGTAAATGTGTATTTTTTTATTTTAGCTGAACTGTACAAAGTATTTTTTACGTTTAATTTTGCTATGAATTATTATAATTTTTGATAAATACATACAATGGGTAATCCGGATAATTCGCTAATCCGGATTGGGGTCTGCAATCAATTATCCGGATTATCGAATTTTTACCGTATTAATAATAATAAATTAAAAAATGTTTATATACAAATTTAATTTTAATTTTGGAGGTATATAATATTCGGCACAGCCGAATGCAACTGGTTTTGTGTTTAATTAAATTGTAAAAATGGCTTAGTGCTTTTTTATGTTTTTTTTGCTCGTAATAGTGCTTTTTTTAAATTTTAAAGTGCTGTTTGCTCTCAAAAAGCTGGCATCACTGTTCGTAAGTGCCCATTTATAGGGCCCATACACAATACCATCATAATTGTGCAATCAACTGATTGTGCAATTAAGGTTGAAGCACACAATACACCAGCATGCTGGTACAAAATTCATTTTTTACCACATGTGTGGAAAAGGTCGTAATGAACGACGACAAAATGTTCTATCATTTTATTGTAGCATTGGTTTTTAATCCACATTTGCAGTATTCCGTACTTTTAACTTTCCATAGGCAAGGCATTGTTTTATAAAGTTCAAGAATTTCTCCCCAAAACATTTTTTTCTGGCATTCATAATTAAAATTTTTTATTTTTTGATGTTTATGCCTTGACGATTTAACTTTTATGAGCTAACTTTACAACACACGATTCAATCATGCTGGTGCAATCAAAAAAATATCAAACTATTTCTGATAAAGCACCAGCAGCTGGTACAATCACACCACAAGCTCATAGACGGTCAATCAGCTGGCACAATCACTTGATTGCACAGTCATGATGGTGTTGTGTATGGGCCCTATTAGACAGGGAAACATTTTGTTTGGTAGCAAATTACGGGTGGGGAAGAGAGAATGTTTTTTGTGTTCGGTACTCGGCGGCACGCTTTGTTCTCATTTTCTTTGCTTTTTGAGAAAAAAAAACAACAATATTAACAGGGGGGCTACTCTCTATTGCGATGCGAAAGAAAGTTGTAGCAAATCTAGCGATTGGTACTCTTTAATACGTTTGCGCATGTGACTTTCGCATCTTTTAATGTTTTCTCTTTTCGTAAATCATCACTTTATTTTATTTAAATTTTCCAATTTCAAATATTTTTACACACTTTGGCATTCCATTACTGTAAATCCGCGCCATCTTTAATTTTTATAGCCACTATCGCTTCTTTTTCAGAAAATTTTGCGAAAGTGATAGAGAGTACCAATTTGGCTTTTAGCTTTCGCATCGAAATTGTTTTCGCATCGCAATAGAGAGTAGACCCCCAGAATGTTTCCGGCAACATGTTCGTCTGTGTGACCGCAAATGAAAAAACAAAAGAGAATTCCAGATGTTTTCCTTCCAAATGTTCGCTCGTCTAAACTCTCTAGCAAACGCAGTATTGTACACCTATCAAAATAAGAATACTTCTTGCCAAGACCTATTTTTGTGGTAATGTAATGCCGCAAGTGCAAGAAAATTAAACTCAAGCTTCGTACAGACGATGGTCAGATCTTACAATATTGTAAGCAGGCGTTGCCAACAGCAATATTTTTCTGACAATGGTCCATTGTCAGATGCATTAATTTTGCGCTTCTGCAAATACAAATGAGCTTACAACGTTCACACAGTTGTAAGACATTTTAGCCAATTTTAATGCAATTTAAGCAACGCTGCTTACCAATATTGTAAGATCTGACCATCGTCTGTACGAAGCTTTAGTCTTTAAAAGTATTGTACGATACGTATATGGCGTGAAAAAGTTTACAGTACGTTTACATTTGACAGTACTGGCAAGACAGTAAGAAAATACATATTAGTTTCTAAAAACACTACTAACTGTCTTCGTGACGTAGGCGTCCAGACAGTAGTTAAGACAGTTCACTTTTAAAAATAAGTCAAACGTGAATGTTGCTGTTCAAGTCCAGCTAAACGTGTTTTACATGAACTAAAAAAACTTAAAAACAGCTTAAAATAACTATATTGTGTTAACAATCATAGCACTAAACTAAAATATAAAAAATCAAAGCAAAATATGTTTAATTTTTTTTACACTTTGATTTTTTCCCCATTTGCTAACAAAACTTCATATTACTGTTAGCAAATGTCAAATCACTGTCCAATTTTACTGTCTGCAAAATTTGCTAGACAGTAGACAAGACAGTTGGAAAAGTGTGTATTAGTGAAAAAGTTTGCATGAATTGCTACTGTCTTGCCAGTACTGGCAAATGTAAACGCCAAGTTAATTCTGTTTCTCCTTTTACTGTAAAATTATATGGCATTCAGTTTGATGACCTTCTCAAAACAAGGTCATCAAACTGAATGAAGTGGCTAGGGAGTAAATTCCTGGGCGAATTAGGGGATGTCTCGGGTTGTGAACTCGAGAATCTGGTAGGATTCTTAATGGCCTGCCTGCGCGAGAGGAGACTGGGTGCTGGCCGCACGTAGGACGAATTTTGGTTGAGTCGGATTTCTCGGGTTTGGTCCGAAACTTTATTTTCTATCTATCGTTTAAATCGGTCTCATGCTTTCATTTTTTATTTAACCTACTTTACATCTCTATATGGCTATCTCTAAATAGGGCGTCATAATGGCCCATATTGGTCTCTGGGTGAAGGTGTGAATGAGACTTCACACCAACCTTTCTACCTACCTACCTAATGTAAATTTTTATATACGTTATTATTTTTATTATTTACTTTACATATGTATGTAAATATGTGAATGTAAATTTGTCTGTAAAATATGTAAAAAAAATGTTGAAGTCAAATAATTTTTGTCCCTTTTTTTCTTTTTAGGATAGATAAAGTAAAACATGTAACAGAGAGATACAAGATAATCTGGTAGTTTATAGAATCATTCCTAAATATAATATGTACATATCTATAGCTTCAATGTTAACCAAACGGTGGCTTAAGCAAAAAAAGTATGTGAAATATTGAAGGAATACAACTATTACAAAAAAAGCTTTAACAATTGTAGATTTACCCATGGTGAAATTACCATGGATTTACCTTATAGAATTCATTCAAAAAATAAAAATGTTTAATAAATAAGTAACTTATAAAAAAATAATTCTCACATTCTATATATTAATCACCCTTATTCTATTTGGCGTCGTCAACAGTAAACAACGCCGTTTTTTATGTTTTGTTTCAATTTCGTATTCCCGTTGGCAATATCTATTCTCTTTTCACTGATTTTTTTCCCTTTCTTTTACTTCTCTTTTTCGAGTACTACCCAACTCCAAAGGAAAGATTTCCCGTCCCCTATCCTTTTCTAATAAATCTTGGCCGTTTACTCCGGATTGGTTGCTCCCAGATAATTTAGTAGAAAATTATATCACATTACCTGGCTACTCCTCACGTTAAAGTGTTTTAGTTTATTATTTTCCTCCTTTTATATTCTTCCACCTGGGGCCAAGCTTTAAAGCCCCTTCTTCACTCGTCAAGGTAATAGCCAGCTAGTTTATGAACACCAAATGACACTTATTAATATACATATACATATATCGCTATTTCTTATAATTTTTGTTCAATATCAATATTTAAAAAAAATGTTTACTTTGCAAAACAAATTTACTTTTTAAATTTTTGCTTTGCAACACACAACATTTTCAAATTTGGATTTGAATATAAATAAATACATTTGCATATACTTAATTCGCACATATTCAAATAACTTACGTTTTATTTTAGTTTTTATTTAAAAATATGTGTGTGTATCTGTTTTACTTCGACCGTTAATTATATTTAAGCTTCTATTGTTCACTATTGTTGTGTGACACTTTAATATTGTTCCGATCAGCTCTAAGTGTTTTAAAAGTAAAACCTTGGCTCTTAATTTATTATCTGTCTTTGTTTTTTTTCTTTCTTGTTTGCAATGTTTTTTTCTTAATTTTTTACTTTCCACTCTCGATAGATAGACCTTTTCACTGACACACTTAACTTTTTCTGCCCTCAACATCCTATTTTGCCTCCTTTTATACCTTCTCTGCTCTATATACCATCTATATTCCCCAGTTACCAAGTTTTCCCGCCGATCCTTTTTTTATCCTTATCACCACATTATTTACCTCTTTCTTTTATTTAACATTTTCCCGCTATGCTTCTTATCCTTACGAAAAAATATATATACATTTCTATTTTCCCTCAATTTTCTGATTTCTCCCTTATAACTATTTATTTAAAGCTAAATTAATAAATAAATAATCCTGCTGGCTATACTTTCTTCGCGGTCAATTCCTTCTTAACCCCCACTCTACTCTTTTAGTTGTTATTCTGACACTTTCATCTGCTCTTATTATACCCAATCCTTTATAATACCAGGCTCTCAGAAAATTTAGTACAATGAACTACTTTCATTCATTATTAAAAAAGTTTTCAAATTTCATTTTCAAATAACGTTATTATGAATGAAAATACAGCCCTGCCATTTTCATCTACTATATTATTATGCCCATTGAACATAGCTTTACTACTATTACCACAAAAAAAAATCAGCTGTCAACCACATTTTGTAAAAATCATTCGTCATGTAAGTATAATTGTTTCTGCTCATAATTTTCCTTCTTTTATTTTCAGGTATCTTTTGGACAAAATTCGGATAACACGACAGGTAAAAGTACGTATCGTTCCCTTTAAAATTTTTCATATTTTCTAATGAAGTTTTTCCCTCTCATTTTCAGGTCATATTAAAAACAAAAATCCACAAAGAATTTGGGCCGGAGTAGTGGCTCCGTTTACTATTTAGCCCTTTTCTCTTTAATTACTTCTACTCAATCCAAAAAGCATTATTAAATATAAAATTCAGTGGCAATTCCCGCGTCCAGCCTCCCACTGGACCAGTATCTAAGGTTCCGCCACGATTTTTTTTCTCGTTGCCAGAGGTGTGCACAACCGTATGCTCTTGCGGGCCTATCTCTTTTTTGCTACCCGCAACACAGGGTATCACACGGTTTGTTGGAGCCCCATTCGCAAGTCCTCGATCGACCTAGACCTTCGTATAGGAAGGCGAAGAGCTTCCAGAATAAGCTCCAGAGTATATCTTTTCTCCACAGTAAAACGTCTGAGTTATTTCCTTGGTACTCCACCAGTAAAACGTTTGAGTTATATTGGTTCTCCACCAGTCACATGAGTTATTAATGGTTCTCCACCAGACAAAACCTCAAATTGAGGTTAAAAACGATTGCATATAGTTAATGCAGATAGCGCAAAAACTGTAACTCAGTTATACGACGCTGAAACACTAACCAATGCGGGGCCCCATCTTCGATATATAAATCTCTGAATTTGAACAAAATTACCATATATTTCCCTTTCACAACATTAACCTGATTTCAACCGATCTTTTCTAAGAATATATATACATATATCTTAAAAGAAATGCAGTGTTTGGTTTGCCAGACTCTTCTCTTTAAAATAGCATCATTAGATTTTTTAAAAGTAATAGTCAAAAAATGCCTTTTTTGCAGCAGAAATCCCAAAGTGCGGGGTGACAACGCAAAACGCAACAAATGCAGACAAACAAAAACGACCTGTTTGCCCTTAAGAAATAATGACAAAAAGCGCGAGCTGCTTCTCCACTCAGAGCAGTTTTACGAGTGTGGGGAATTTATTTACTAAAAAAATTCGCGGGAGTAAACATTGGCGATGCCAAATTTTTTAAGTTTGGGAATTCATTCCCAAAAAATTTGTTATGGGAATCATTCACAATACGAAATAAAAAAATATGGGAATATTTTCATGGGAGTAGTTGTTTGCGATAGGGGTGTTTGCCTGTCTAAAAGGGGACTTACATCGCAACGAAAAGGGTTTTCAAAAAGGTCTAATAGCGGTTGTAAAATTACAAAATCTTGAAACCTGTCTTGAAAATTATTGAAAAGTGTTTCAAATATTTCGGCACATTCATATCTTTTGTCGATTTCGAGATTCCTATAAACAAGTGAAGTTTTTGGAAAATTGGAAAAATTACCAGTTTTAATTTGGGAAAAAATTAGAACCTGCTGTCACATTTCCTTTTATCTGTATAAGATTACACATAAATTGTAGCAAAACAAAACTTTTTTAACTTCTTTTTTAAATATTTTTACTTAAGAAAAGTGTTTTCAGAGAAAACAAACCCACCGACGCGATTGGTACAAAAACAAAAATATTTTTACAAGCCCAAAATACCAACAAATTCTTGTGGCTATTTTTTTTTTTCATTTAGGTACGTCTCTTTAATGAAAGAAAAAGGGAACCCTTTACAGGCATCAAAGAATTTTTTCACAAACAAAACACATATCGTTAGCTTAAATGCAAAACAATGTAGATATTATTTGAAAATTACAAAAATAAACAACCAAGAGAAACAAGAAATGTAAATGTATGTGTTTGGCGGACTCTGCTCTAAATAAAAATTGCACGTAAGTATTGGTGTGCACAATTGTGCAAAGAAATGGAAATCCCTGATCTAATGCATTGGTGTCCAGCCCATACCAATTGTGGAAATTACTTCACACACATTCTTCACACGCATTCTTACGCTCTTTCATTTAGTCCACGAGAGTACACAATTCAGTCGTCGATTATAGTCTTGGGCTTAATCGTTCATTTAGGTGACTTGTCATTAGAGTTCATTTAAAAAAAGTGAACTAGTTCGTTCTTCTAGTTCAGTAGTTCACTTTTAGTCAGTCTTTTGCGTCAGTCAGTTTTTTGAGTCAGCTGTTTATTTCGTACTTTTGAGTCAGTTCATTTAAGTCAGTCCATGTAGTTCAAGGGTTCACTTACTTCAGTTGCTTGTTCACTTTTTGTTTGTTTATTTTTATGTGTGTCAAGCTTTGAAAAAATGAATACAAATTTAATAAAAACAACCATATGAAACAAAAATGTATTTAACAGAAATTTATTCTCTTCTTTAAAACAATATATAAAAAAATCTTTAATAAAAAACACTAAATAAAAACGGTCTAATTCATAAAAATTTCTTGTTTCAGCTTTAATGAATACAATAGTTATCAAACACTTTAAAACATTTAACCAAGACATTAAAAAACACACATAAAAGTGAATAGGTATAAGCACAATAAATTAAAAATGCGTAAGGAATAATAAAGCAATTGTGTATATTTTATAAAAAAAATAATTTCCTTTTGTTATATTTTCAAAAAAAAAATATTTATATTCAATGTTTTTACAAAAACAACTGATTGAAAAGAAACAACAATATTATTTAGTTTCTATATGTTATTATGCTGGGTACACACAGTGCAACCTATATGCAATCTGTTTCAATGCAACCTCAAAATATCAAAGCGTTTTGATGTTGATGCAACCTGGAATGAATGAAAATGAATTTAATTCACTAGATTGCGTAAATGTGTTGCATAGTGTGTACCCAGCATAAGAAAAGTGCTTTAAACCAGGGATGTCAGCGCCTTGCACAATTGTGCAAATTAATTCACATGTACGCTTACGCTCTTTTATTTTGCGAGCGTAAAATATAATTGTTTACTGAGAAACACTCTCATTCAGCGGGAAATATCGCAAATATTGCAAGGCCTGTTTTGAGGCCTCTAAATATATTTATGTATATAAATAAATATACAATAACTGTATGTAGGTACATCTTTTTTTTTGTTTTATTATCTTTTTTATTTTATTTATTATCTATGTTTTTGTTTTGTTTTATTTCTGTTTTTGACATTGTACAATGATTTTAAAACAGGGATTTCCATTTCTTTGCACAATTGTGGTTATTTTTTAAGATAGAATTTTAAAATTTTATAAAAATATATATGTAAAGTGAATCCTAATCAACAAAAATTTCAAATTTTCAAAATAATTGTTTTGCATTTAAGCTAACGATATGTGTTTTGTTCGTGAAAAAAATTCGTTAATGCCTGTAACAGGGTCCCTTTTTCTTTCGTTAAAAAGACGTACCTAAATGCAGAAATTATTAAGAAAAGAAAAAGCCACAAGAATTTGTTGGTATTTTGTGATTGTAAAAATATTTTTGTTTCTGTACCAATCGCGTCGGTGGGTTTTTTTTTTGAAAACTCTTTTCTTAAGTAGGTAAAAATATTTAAAAAACAAGTTAAAAAAGTTTTGTTTTGCTACAATTTATGTGTAAACCTATACACATAAAAGCAAATGTGACAGCAGGTTCTAATTTTTTCCCAAATTAAAACTGGTGATTTTGCCAATTTTCCAAAAACTTCTCTTGTTTATAGAAATCTCGAAATCGACAAAAGATATGAATATGACGAAATATTTGAAACACATTCAATAATTTTCAAGACAGGTTTGAAGATGTTGTAATTTTACAACCGCTATTAGATCTTTTCGAAAACCCCTTTTCGTTGCGAAGTAAGCAACTTCGAATTTGATATTCAATCAGAACTAATCATACTACGAAGCGAAGTAAATGCTCTAGACGAAAATAATATTGTAGAGTTCTGGAAAGATTTGGATGGCGAGTTCTATCCTGAACTGAAAAAAAAATTCATTTAACTGCCTCTCTTTATTCGGCACTACTTACCTATGCGAAAAAGTTTTCTCGGATTTAAAATTTATCTGTTCCAAGCAACGTAAATTAAATTAAGTTCATCCTATTTGAAAAGCTTCTTCTATTACGAAACTACCATAAAAGTATAAATTTAGAAGATTTTATTTTATAAGTTGTATAACACAAGGGAACAAAATTTAACATGTTGCCAGAAAATGTGTAGCAGTTATTTACCAATTCAATGTCGCTGATTTTAAAACTGCACTTTTTTCTATCAGCTGTGATTTGCGTGCAATATTTATTTTTTATGAATTTTTAAAACATAAAAATCTTTAATTTTTTTACAATTGTTTGATAAGATATTTGAAACTGATTTAGAGTCAAAAAGCTTCCGAATAAAAAAAAAATGCAGTTTTAAAATCAGCGACATTGAATTGGTAAAGAATTGCTAAAAATATTTTATCAACACAAAAAATTTTTATTTTGTACCTTTGTGTTATACAACTTATAAAATATATTACTTACATTTTATTTCGGCTGTAAATAAATGCATTCTCTCAATTTTTTTACTCTCTGGTACTCACTAATACACAACCAAAAAAGTTTTGGAAATGCCTGATTTAAATTTTGGACGTCACTGTTCTAATGATGCATTTCCAAAAATTTTTTGGTTGTGTATTAGTGAGTACCAGAGAGTAAAAAATTGAGAGAATACAGCCGAAATAAAATGTTATTATTTTCTTTTGGCTATTTTTTTTTTTTCATTTAGGTACGTCTTTTTAACGAAAGAAAAAGGGACCCTTTTACAGGCATCAAATAATTTTTTTCACAAACAAAACACATATCGTTAGCTTAAATGCAAAACAATGTAGATTATTTGAAAATTACAAATTATTAGAATACAATATTTTTTCCTTAATAATATCTGTTGACGCATTTTTATCTGAAATTTTAAAAATTGATTTTAAATCTTAAATAATTACCATTTTACAAAGTTCTTTGCTTTGTTATATTATTCTACATTTAAGTCTTAAAATTTGAACTCTAAATAAAAATTGCACGCAAGGCATTATTTTTGAGTGTTTGCTGAAACAAAATAATATAGCATCCGCTAGACATGTACACTTGTCGAAGTCACATCGACGACCACTGTTGCCAATTTAGAGATTTTCCCGCTAAATCTAGCGTTTTTGGAATGTCAATCGAGGGAAAAAATCCGTTTTAGCGGTAAGCGGGAAATCTAGCGATTTTTAAACAACTCTCAGCGGCTCATTTTCGCTACAAAAACCTTTCTCAAATTTAAAATTTACATATTTTTTCTTTTTCTTTTTGTTTTTCTGGCTAAAAACTATTTGCTTAGGTTCACGGTTTTAATTACTTTAATAGTTTTAGGGAACTGAAGATTGTGTATGACATTTTTTTTCGATTTTCAGTTAGTTTTGTTTGTGTTGTATGTAACAATTCACAACTTTAAGCTTGCTTAAAATTTTGAAACAAAAGGTAAGGTATTGATTGATCTTAATTGTCTCGACAGAACCCAAGCACTTACTTAAATGTAACTCATTTTATCTAATGCCTTAAAACGGCAAATAATTACCAAAAATAGCGTAAATGTTATAATTTTTTTTTGCTTTTACGTACTAAGTTTGTCATTCCGGGTGAAACTGTTTTAATATTCATCTAAGACCCCATAAGGTATATTTATTCTGGGTCCTTGAGTAATTTGATTAAGCCATGTCCGTCTGTCTATGCGTCTGTTGTCACTTTCAAGCGACTCAAAAGGGATATAAATAAAAATAAATAAATATTGGCATCAAATTGTTAAGAATCCACCTAAGCAGTTTGGGATTGCATTCCAGCACAATCGGTTCAGTAGGAAAAGTGCTATAAATTAAAATGTGGAACAACCACCCTAAAAAGTTTATCAGTTGGTACAAAAACTAACATAACTAGTGGCGGAATGCACATATTGATATAAGATTATGCACAAATTCGTTGTATATGACTAAAAATCATACTATTAAATAGGTCCATAATTAACGATAAGCCTCATATAAAGCCCACTCTCAGAAAAAACCTTTAGTGTGCCTAAAAACGTAACATATAATGCTATTGTAATATATTTGGTCCACCACAGTTTAATATGGCTTGAAATCACGCTGTAAATTTTCGTGTTTATCAGTCCATATCTTACAATAGGCCCTATATAAAACCTACTCTTGGAAAACACTACGTCTAACAAATAATGCTATTTTTAAATTTAAGTTTGTCACAGTTTTAAATGACTAGAACTTACACTGTCAACTATCGTTCAGATCAATCCATAACTTACAATAGGCCCCATATAAAGCATACTCTCGGAAAAAGCTATAGAACGCGTAGAACCGTAAAGCTTTCAATCTGTGTTCTATTATAAAAACATTTGGTCAGTCAAAGTTGTATAAGACTTTAAATTACTTGTTCAAATTTGGTGAAGATCGGCCCATAATTTACCATATGTGCCATATAAAGACGACTTCGGAAATATTCGTACCGCAGGTGGAGGGTATCAAAGATTCGCACAGATGGATATATAACTTATTTTTTAGGAATAAAATAAGGGAAGTTCGAAACAATAGTATGTAACTTAATTTGAGAGTCATATACCTTTAAAAAAGCAGCCTTTATCTTGATTTATATAAAACTTTAAAAAATGTTTAGGCTTTAGCGGTATTTTTAAAAAAATTCCCGCTAAATTAAATATTTAGCGTTTTCTAGCGGTTTTGACGTCCGATTTGGCGGGAAATGTTCAAAAAAAGTTGGCAACAGTGTCGACGACTAAATTGAAGAGCATAAAAATATGTGTAAGTTTTGTTTTGCACAATTGTGCAAAGAAATGGAAATCCCTGATCTAATGTAACATGACAGTTTGTGTACACACCATCACACAAAGTATAAACCAGTGATGTCAATTATGATAGTGTTGGTGAGATTACTCTTATCTCTTACATGCCCAGCGGGCGAAATATGCGGTTGCGAGGCCTATTGCGAGGCCTTATTAAAGACCTTTTCTAAGGGTCATCTATGTTCGATTAAATTGTTGGGAATCAGGTAAGGTATTAAAACTTACAAAACATTTTCATGAAAGGGCGATGCAAACACCAGGGTCATTATTATGCGAGGAAATATAGTTCATGCTTTCCATTCATTTTACATCAGACCATTTAACTTACATTTATTGCTATGAAGACTTAAAAGCAATAAATAATAATACAATTATCGAAAAATGTTATGGACAGACACAATCAGTTATTATTTAAATAAATTTAATTTGGAACCTCAGAAACTTTGCTTATTTTTTGGAAAAATTGCGCAGTTCACAATATTTGAAGTCTTTTTACAACCTAATACAATTCTTTCCAATATTTTTCGTTTTTTGCTCAACATACCTTTGCGAATTCTAACAATGAAAATTCATTTGCTCATACTTATGCAAATATTAAGTTTAAAAATATTCTGTAAGTATTTACCACCATTATAAAAAGAGAAGATTTTACATAAGAGACATTGAAAATAATTAAATGCATTTTTTATCATAAAATATTTTTTATATGGCATCATTTATCTTTTTTTGAATAAACTTATCCGCTTGCACGTCCGTTATCGCTGTCTACAAGACTATTAAATGAAATTCTAATTTGAAGTTTACAGGTATACACAATTGTACATAGAAATGGATTTCCCTGGTCTATTTATTCAAAAATAAAATGAATTACATGAGAATTATAACGTGAAAAAGTTATTTTAGTAAAAAGTTAGGGTATTCATAGTGGTAAGTAAAATAGAAAGGGTATTTACGGTGTTGGGTTACTTATACTTCAAACATCTGTGCATACATTTTAATTCTATCTAATGGTATATCATAACTTTTTACAAAATACCAAATGCGCACCTGAGTTTGCCTGCAAAAATTAATAAAGTCATTATAACAGGTCAAAGTTACGTTAAATAAATACCATAAAGTAGTAAGGTTTACTCTTTAGACTCGGTCATATAATTGTAGCATAAAAAAGTAAGCAATAAAAATAGTGCGAAACAATAAAGTTTCATTAATACAATCAATTTGCCTCATGTCACACAATTTTACCGACATGCAGAGCAAAGTGAATGATCTGGGAACACTGGCAAAAGAAGTTGGATTAGAGATAAACATTTCGAAAACACATGCAATGCGAATCAACAACACAATCAACAACCACATTCTAATACAAAACCAACGCATACAATATGTTAACTCATTCTGCTACTTAGGATGTATAATGTCGATAGACGGAGGCGTGGAAGAAGATGTAACAAACAGGCTGAAAAAGGCAAGATCAGCCTTTGGCCGCTTGAATAGAACTTGGCGGTCACCCCAAATCTCGAAGAAGACAAAAATTCGAATATTTAACGCATGTGTGAAATCTACTCTTCTGTACGGTAGCGAAACTTGGCTGATGACAAGCGTCATAGCACAGAGACTACAGGTCTTTATAAATAAATGCCTGCGAATAATTTGTCGCATCTTTTGGCCGAACACAATAACCAATGCCGATCTTTGGAGATTGACGAACGAGGTACCTGTAAATTGCCAAATAACAAAAAGAAAGTGGAAATGGATAGGGCACACATTAAGAAAGCCAAACGGTAGCATCACGAGGACTGCTTTAGAATGGAATCCTCAAGGCAGCCGACGCCCCGGTCGTCCAAAGAACTCTTGGCGCAGAACACTTAACCAAGAACTTAAAATATTAAATAAAACTTTTGATGAAATTAAACTTATATGTAACGATAGATTAAGTTGGAATAATCTTGTAGAAGCCCTATGTTCCCAAGTGGAATGAATAAAGGAAAAAAAAAAAAATACATCAATAAAACACATCTTCTTACCCAAAAATGTTACCTGCTGTCACATTTGCTTTACACATAAATTGTAGCAAAACAAGACTTTTTTAACTTGTTTTTTAAATATTTTTACCTACTTAAGAGTTTTCAAAAAAAAAAAACCCACCGACGCGATTGGTACAGAAACAAAAATATTTTTACAATCACAAAATACCAACAAATTCTTGTGGCTTTTTCTTTTCTTAATAATTTCTGCATTTAGGTACGTCTTTTTAACGAAAGAAAAAGGGACCCTGTTACAGGCATCAACGAATTTTTTTCACGAACAAAACACATATCGTTAGCTTAAATGCAAGACAATTATTTTGAAAATTTGAAATTTTTGTTGATTAGGATTCACTTTACATATATATTTTTATAAAATTTTAAAATTCTATCTTAAAAAATAACCACAATTGCACAATTGTGCAAAGAAATGGAAATCCCTGTTTTAAAAACATTGTACAATGTCAAAAACCGAAATAAAACAAAACAAAAACATAGATAATAAATAAAATAAAGAAGATAATAAAACAAAAAAAAAAGATGTACCTACATACAGTTATTGTATATTTATTTATATACATAAATATATTTAGAGGCCTCAAAACAGGCCTTGCAATATTTGCGATATTTCCCGCTGAATGAGAGTGTTTCTCAGTAAACAAGTATATTTTACGCTCGCAAAATAAAAGAGCGTAAGCGTACATGTATATATTAATTTGCACAATTGTGCAAGGCGCTGCCATCCCTGGTATAAACACTTATGCTATGTTCATACGACGTTATAAACCACTCGTTTCGTTCTTTGAAACTAGTTTGCCAAACATGCTGTTCATACGATTCATTCTTGTTTCATTTTGACATTTTTTTTGTGTTGTTAGTGTGATTTTTATAAATAGATTAAAAAAAAGTAAATAAAACTTAAACCAAAGACTATAAATATATAAAGATGTTGCACTTAGTACATTTGTAATTTTTAAAAATGTTGTGCTTCTTAATGATGAGGGGGGGGAAGTAACAAAAAAGTAAAAACTTCGTGCTCACATTCAGAGAACTAAAGAGAGCAAGAAACCACATGCATTAATACATACACATGTTTGCTGTTTTTGACAGCCAAAGTGTGTGTGTGTTTGTGTTTTTTTTCGTTGAAACCGGTTTTTGGTATTTTTTTTAATTGATTTCGTTTTGTTTTCAAACAATTTATGTGCAAATAACCTACGTAAGAGGGAATGCGACCAATTGCGTAATTGTAGGGCAGCAGTATGTGTTTTATTTTTGTAAAAATTAAACTATATCGATTTGCACCGAATTATAATTCCATTTTTTAGATTATTTAATTACGTACTTACCATGTCTGTATGTATACATTAGGGCGGGTTGATTTGTATGAATGAAAAAAAAATTAAAAATCGTATAGCAAAAACGTAATATACATAAAATTCTAAGAAAATTCTCCGAAGAAACCATGGGTCTAAAATAAGATCCTAATCCGCGCCTCTCTTACTTGGCTAAAAATTTTTTTTAATGTAAAAAAATTTTGAGTGTAAATAAATAAAATGTGCAAAAGAACTAGGTACGTTACTAAACAATTTTATTCAAAAATTTCGATTTCTTTTTGGAAAAAGCTATTTTTTAAAAAAAATTTTTTTTTGCAAAGGCGGGCATAGGTATAAATTGTCAAGTCGAGAGGCGCGGATTAGGATTTTATTTTAGACCCATGGTTTCTTCGGAGAATTTTATGTAGATTACGTTTTTGCTATACGATAAAAAAAAAAAAATCGACCCGCCCTAGTATACATATATCAAACGAATTTAAAAATAAAAAGAGAGTTTGTTTCTTACTATTTACTATGAGTATTTATTGATTTTACGTATGAGCTCTTTACAAGTTTAATGGTTTAAAATTTTAACTTTTTCAGTACTTGATAATTTGTATTTGTAAGTTTCCCATGTGGAATGCTTCCGTAATAATAATAAGAACTAGTAAATTAAGCATCTCCATCCTGTGCTTATAACATACGTCATTCTCCTCAAACCAAAAAGAATAAATTGAATTTTTGGTACAACTCACGCATTGCTCAACAATAAATTTTTTTATGCCTTTCATTTCTTTATTTTGTAAAAATATTTTTTCAAAGACCTTTATGTATATGAATTTTACAAACTTCAAAAAATAAAACAGAGGGGGCAAACAAACCTCCAAAGTGGGATTCTTTTTGATAATTTTTTGCATGAATAAACTTTTCTGAAGGATATGACAAAATTTGCGCTGGTTTTATTATATCCATACGACATTTAACGCATGATATTCGTTGTGCTAAGTAACCAACAAAATATCGACTCGATGTTAATTCTATTGGCACATTGTTGGATGTAAAAGAATCACCATCTTCATTAAAATAATCTTCATTTTCATTGTATATACATATATGCGATTTCTATTTCAGGGGTGTGAGTACTCTCTGATGTACTGCCAGTACTTTGAGTATCATCTAAAAAAACTCGATAGCTACTTTGACTGTTTTAATAGTAAAAATTTCAATGATCTCAACCCGCTGAAGCGTGGGTTAAGGCTTAATAATAAAACTTGGGAAGTATTGCAAGAGCTAGTTTCGTACATACGGCAAGTTGAATATTTCGGTAACAAAATATTCTGCATCAGTGGACTAATCGAAACCACCAGTGGTATATTATCGTTAACTGAGGAAATGTTACAAGAAAATTCTAATTTACTTACCATTTTTACCAGCCATTTTAACCAAGACCCATTAGAAAACGTATTTTCATATGTACGCGCCAAAGTTGGCCATTGTAAAAACCCTTCTGTTCACGAATTCAACATCGCAATGGCCAAGATTTTATCTTAAAAAATAATGCAATTTAGTTCCTCAAAAAATTGTGCAGAAGACGACGCAATATTTTTTCCACTTGACTTTCAAAACATTTTAGAAGTTAATGACAGTGTATAGCCTAATAATACAACCCCCTTAATAGATATCGCAGATATATACCAGGAAAATGAAGCATATTTTGATGAAAGTGCCGACAGCTTTAACTTTGTGAATGTGTCAATAGAACTTACTTCTAGTCGATATTTCATTGGCTACATAGCGCAACGAGTATCCTGCACTAAATGCCGAATGGATATGATTAAACCATCTCAAATTTTAACATACCCATCAGAAATGTATATCCATACGAAAAACTATGGAAATTAATCTGATTTTGGAAGTTTATGTTCACCCTCTGATTTGTTTTTCGAAATATGCAAAAATTAACATAAAAGTTTTCGAAAATTTATTTTTAAAGAACAGAGCAATGAAACACAAAAAAAGTTATTATGGAGCAGTGCGTAGAATGTACTAATAATACCATTTATTCGATTTGGTTTGACGAGCAAAATGATTGTTACAACCATCGATTGGAATTTTTAAATTTGCTTATACTGGTTTTACTAAGAAAGCATTCCTCTTGGGAGACATATAAATACGAAACTTCGAATGCTGAAAAAGCTAAAATTTTAAAACATTAATAGGTATGTACTTGACGTATTACTCGTCATTATAATCCTATCGTTAATAATTTTGTAGATCTAATTATGCTTTTGCTGATCCGTGTACGAGGCTATATCATCAATATAATTATTTGTCTGAATTTATTGATTATTATTTAAGTTGTTTCAGTTGCTGTAAAATATAACACTTTTTACATAAATAAATAAAAATAAAAGTATAATATGCGAACAATTTTAATAATATGGCTTTGATTTTATTGGGTTTCATTCTATATATTGTATGTAGCGAAATCCACATATTTTTTTGTCCTATCCTAATCCCGCGAAGCTCTTCGCTTGTCTGCAGGAAAGAAACCAGAGTATCTAACGGGAATCGAACCCGAACACCAGCGCTGATCGACTAGCTCACTACCCCGGTAGGCTAGTTGGTAGTGCTTATTGCTTTATCTTGTAAAAACATTTTTGCAGACCTTTAAAAGAATTTTACAAACTTCAAAAAGTAAGACGGAAGGAGCACACAAATTCCAAAGCCTGAATCTGTTGCATAATTTGTGATAATAATTTGTTGTAATAATAAATAAAATTGGATTTTTCGGCGGAAACGATTTAATAATTTTTCAAATAATACAATTTTAATAAAAATAAAATTGAAAGAAATTACGTTCATACACATCAAACTGGTGGCAAATTTTTATGAAAATTAAAAGTATTTTGATTACACTACGTGACAATTTTTTGACCAAATGAATTTGACACCCAATCTTTGTGTAAAATTCCGCTGAATCCGAATATGAAATCAGAATTGTCAAAAGTAGAACATTTTTTGAGATATTCCAAAATAAGTGTTTTTTGTGTTATTAAAAAAGATGATGTGAGTGATATGCAAATATCCAAAACACAAAATTTTAGCCTATTTCAATACGAACATTTTGGATCCACATCGGTGCAAAAATGACAAAGTTACAGAAGATTAATTGAATTAACCCACGACAAATAAATATACAAAGCTAAATTTTTAGTAACAATAAATATTAAAAATTGCTTAAAACTATTGAATTTCTATGTGGGTTAATTTACTAAATCTTCTGTAGCTTTGTCATTTTTGTACCACTTTATGTCTTGTTGGGCTCATAATGTTCATAGTAAAATAATCTAATGTCGCATGCAATAAAATATTAGGGTTTTTAAATCATTGGTTTAAAAAAAATAACTTAAATAGAGCAAAATTTAACAACTCATAAAATTTTCAATGAAGCTTGAAATTTTGTCCACTGTAACTCTGTCATTTTTTGACCAATATTCACAAGCAATCCATGGTTATTTTAGAAATTTTATTACCTTTCACTAAAAATAAAGAAAAACATAATCCGTTTAAAAATTTTGAAGATATTTGCATTTTAGTCACATCATCTTTTTTAAAAACGCAAATAACGGTTATTTTGGAATATCTCAAAACTGTTCTACTTTTGACAATTCTGACTTCATATTTGGATTCAGCGGAAAATTTTACATAAAGATTAAGTGTCAAATTCATTTGGTCACGACTTTGTTGAAATTTTGTCACGTAGTGTTATCATCAAATTCACATTGAACCATACTTGTGAGTTTTTTATTACTAACTCAATTACAAAATTGTGAGTTTGATGAGGCATGTTAATGTGTGGCCATATCGCTTTAGTAAATATAAAATATCTTTTATGAACAAAGCAGTTTATTCTTTCAGAAAAAATATTTTTTATATGCCTACAATTGTTTAAATTTAGACAGTAACAGCATTTGAACTTCGGTGCGAATCGATAAAATTTTATCTGTACAACAATAAAACACATATTATTGCCCTACAATTAAAATCTGTCACATTTGGTTTAACGTAGGTTATTTGCACAGAAATGGAATGCAAACAAAACATCTTTTATTATTTAAATGTGTTTTCAACGAGAAAACCAGACTTCTTTTTAGTTTGTTTTTATTTTTTAAATGCAATGTATACACATACAAACACACACCCTCGTGTGCACATACATATACGCTGATAAGTGAGAAAAGTTCTCTGAGAGTAATAATAAAGACTGTAATTTACTCTCACAAGTGGATTTAGCGGCAAAATCCACCAGAAAAATTAATATAGAGAGAAAAATGTATGAACTTTGTATGGTCGTGCAATATCTTTATAAATCTATAGTCTTTGCTTAAACATATATTATTTAACACTTTTATTGATATTATTATGTTATAATTATCACTTTATTTTATTAAACATCAATTTTTATTTTGTTTTTTTCTTTGTTTTGATTTTTTTTGAAGAGCTAGTTCAGATAAACTAACGATAAATGTCATCAAAATTGGAGATGATAGTACATTTTTCCTGTTTCGCAGCCTTTTTCAAAATGAAACGACCTGTTTCGCTCTCAAAATTTTGTATGGGGAAACAAGTCGTTTCAATCATGTTTGTGGCGCGAAACAGGAATAAGAGAGCGAAACACGAATATTGCTGTTCGTGTGAACATGGTATTACACATGAAATAAAATGCAACCTTGATCCAATGAAAAGTATTATTAGGTGCGTTTGAGAACTTTTACAGTAAAATGCAGTAAATGAGTATACTAAAAAATTTGCTCTCACAAAAAGCTGTCGTACAAAAAAGTACGCGAACGGAAAATTTGTAAAAATTCGTAAAATAAAGGCAACAGCTGATGGCAAATAATTGAAGTGTTGAAAAATGTTTACACTTTTAATTACTTAACTCGTTTTCTTATCGGTACTCGATTAAATACTTTTTATAACACGAACATTTTTGGAAAATACAAGCAAACTATTTTATGTAATCTTTCATATTTGTTTGTTTTTTATTTTATTTGATTTTACTAGTTTGTAGCGGGTTAAATTATTAAAAAGAACATGAATATCTTTTTGCTATTGATTACTTAAGTACCCAAATACTTTACACTTTTCAACTCTAAAAAATTAACATAACAAAAAAAAAAAATTTCAAAAGTTTGTATTTAGCCAAATAAATGCTTCAAAAACAAGTTTAAATAATTAATATTTATTCACTTTTTGTTTTGGTTTAATTTTTATTTCAACTTTTCTTTTATTTAACAATTTTTTCACAATTTGTATGCTTTTTATTTGTTACTTTTGTTTGTTTACCTTTTGAAACATGTTTTTTTGATTTACTAAACTTTACTGCAAACATTTCTGCAGAAAAAATTTGTAAATACTTAGACAAGAACTGTCACTTTTCGCTCTCAATTTATGTTCTCATTTACTGCATTTTGTGGACTCGAACGCAATTTCGTAAAATGCAGTAAAGTTTAGTAAAAAATAGTAAAAACTTTTGTGTTCTCGAACGCAACTATTGTTTAGAAATTTTTCAAAAAACGAAGTCGTATGGGATGTCAAACTTTTTTCTTAATACTTGTCATTTTCGTAACACATTGCATTCACACTATCACACTTTGTCATATTACTTGAGTTTTTGACATGTATTAATACAAAGTATAATAGTGTAATCTAGCCTTTAAGGCGTTTATACTTTGTGTGATGGTGTGAACACAAACTGTCATGCTACATTTAGGGTTGCCATCCGTCCTCTTTTCCCCGGACAACGTCCTCTTTTTTGGGTATCCGGGGCAGTCCTACTTCTTTTTCATCAAGTGTCCGGTGTTGTCCGGCTTTTTACACCTTCATTGAAAATTTGTTCCTGCATGTAAACTTTAAATCACAGGTCACAAAATTCATTAAAAAAAAGATTTAGGTGCTCTGGTTTTTCTTTAAGATAGGTATGATCAAAGAATATAAATCATATAGAATGCGCATCATGTAGAAGCAAAATTTCTTATGGCGGGGTTTATCATTACGCCCCGCTCTCATATAATTTCGCTCACAAATTTTGCAAAGGCAATTTGTTGTTGGTTTGTGTTTTCACTTAGAGAACTGAAGAGAGCATCCAAAATGTGCAGCATTAACACATACACATGTTTGCTGTTTTTGCCAGCCAAAGTGTGTGTGTTTGTGTTTTTTTTTTTCGTTGAAACGGGTTTTTGGTATTTTTTTAATTGATTTTGTTTTGTTTTAAAACAATTTATGTGGAAATAACCTACGTAAGAGCGAATGCGACCAATTGCGTAATTGTAGGGCAACAGTATGTGTTTTATTTTTGTAAAAACTAAACTATATCGATTTGCACCGAATTATAAAACCATTTTTTAGATTATTTAATTATGTACTTACCATGTGTGTATGTATATTAATGGAATTTATAAATAAAGGAGTGGCATAATTATAAATAGGTATTTCTCCTTGATTGTTTGTTAAATAAATTTCATATTGCTCAGTTTGTGAACATTTATTAAATTAGTACTCCTCCGAAAACATTGCTTTTGGTCTTTAGAAAAAGGAAGTTCCAAGAAAAGAAAAATACAAGTTTTATCAAACGAATGATTTAATTTATTAAAATATTAGGGTGGTTGATATCCTCATTAAATTCTTTTTAAATATGTATGTATTTGTATCGCTTTGGTTGATTGAAAATTTAATTGGAAATAATTTTATTTTTGTAAATATCATTTTTTTTACATTTGTGAATAGACATAAAGTTAGAAATAAATTAAATTTATTCCGAATATATGAGAACTAAATTTTTTTAATTTCCAAGCAACATGATTAAATAAAAACCAAACAAAATTCCTTAAGAAGGAATAATAATATGTTTTATTTTAATCTATTTTTAAATATCTTTAATAAGAATATTAATACTGCACAGCTATGAAATAAATATATAACATGGTTTGACAAAAGACCCCAAAAGCATTGTGTGGCCATGCCGCTTTAATAAACATAAACTATTTTTTATGAACCAGGCAGTTTATGTTTTTAGATATTTTTATATTCCTATAAATCTTTAATTTTACAGAAAAACTGCATCTGAATTTCGGTGCGAACCGATATAGTTTTATCTGTACAACAATAAAACACATACTCTTACCCTACAATTACACAATCGGTCACATTTGCTTTTACGAAGGTTATTTGTACAAAAATTGCAAGAAACAAAAATTCTTTTGTTAGGTTTTTGTTTTATTTTTTACTTAATGTGTTTTTTTTTTTTGACTTGGCAATGTACATACATACACACTCGTGCACGCACATACATATACGCAGGGTTGTCAACTTTAAAATATCAAAAAGCACCAGAACCGATCAAAAAGCGCGTAATTTTCAAAAAAAAGCACTAGATTTTCAAAATTTTATTTTTGATTTTTATTTATTTAAATAATTTTTTTTTTAATAATTCAAATACAGTTTTAAACTGTAAAAAGTAACAAAAAATAAAATTCAATAACATAAAACTAAAAAAACATTACAGTTAAATATTCTTTGTATTATATACAAAGCATTTTAAATTTTTAATTTAAAATATCACATACTTAAATTAAAGTCTATTGTTTCCTCATCATCATCTGGCCATAGAACGGTTTTAATTTCAAATTCCGATGTTTTATAAACATCATTACTGTTAATTAAAATATTTACTTGATCCGGTATTTCATATCCATCGCAACAGCAATTTTCTCTTTTTAATCCATTTTTAATGTTAAGTAAAGCATTAACTTAAAACATTAAAAGAAATGAGTCCTCAAGTACAATTGATTTTCATAGTTGCAAAAAATAGTACGCAATTAATGGTTGTATTTTTAGTCATTGTGTTAACTGCGCCTACTTGCATTCAAAAATAAAAGCGAAACTTAAGATATTTACAAAATTCTGTGTTTTTTAATAAAACTCTTTTGTTAGGAAATTAAAGATTTGGTGTCACTGATGTTAAAAAAGAAGCACTAAAAAAAGCACTAAGCACTAACTCGAAAAATTTCCGCGTCGAAATTTTTAAAAAGCACTAAAAACAGTGCTAAAAGCACTGAGTTGACAACGCTGCATATACGCTGATAAATGAGAATTAAAAGTTCTCATAAACAACGAGAGAACGATGCATTGGTACGCTCTTTGTTTTTGGTTCTTCCCTTTTGTCTTCCCGCCCGCATCATGCATTTTTTTTCAAAAATATTTTAGTTTTCCTTGAGATGCGCATTCTATATGATTTATATTCTTTGGTATGATTTAATTTTTGGGGACATAACGTGACAAAAAGAGTACTTTTCTTTGAAAATGGAGCTCTCAAAAAATGCAACAAATAAGCAAGCAACCTTATCAATGTCATTACTTTTGTTCAAATAAATACTTATTCTCAAATGACCATAATAAAAGTTTATTTTAAGATTATTTTTGGAAAGAAATAAAAATTAAATCTTAAAAAAAAGTTTCAGGATTTTGAAAGAACAGTTTGAAGTATTATATAAAAAAAAAATCAGCAAAAAAATAAGTCCATTTTTAAAATTTAATAGTTTGCAAAGACATTTTTTCAATATTTTTATTGTAGCCTCAAGTATTCTCTTTAAACTGACAAAAATCATCTTCGTATGTAAAGTAGTTTTCGAGATATTTAAAAAAATAAACTCAGCACATTCGGCTTATTCGGCGAAATTATGACATTTTGAATATGACATAACTTTTGAAAAAAAATTAAAAAATTGTTTTCGTTGATATATGTTCTTTATGGAATAAAAGAAACCCTCTCGCCAAATTTCATTCAAATCGAAAGGGGGCAAGTCCCACTCTAGGTCGATTTGACATGGAATTACCCAAATTAAGTTTTTGTGTAAGAACAAATTTTGGTTGTTAATTTTTATGCCGTCGTTAATTTTATTAATATTAGGTTGTTTAGAAAGTGTCCTCTTTTTTCAAGCAAATGTCCTACATTTTTTATGCTGGCGTCCTCTTTTTCTCAAAATAGAAATGGCAAGCCTAGCTACATTAGATTTTTTGACAGCCGCAATAAAACTCATTAGATTTCTATCTCACAAAGTATTATGGAATACGTAAGACTTGTGAGATAGTGTAATCTAGGCTTTAAGGCTATGTATTGCAATATAAATATCTTAAAACTTTTTGATATATCATTTTACCATTTATTACTTACATTGGAAAATAAATATACACGTAGCTAATTATTAATTAAGCTAAAGTCTAAATAAATGCATCGGTTACTTTAGAATTAAAATCGCACTAAATTTTGAAAAATGTTCTTCGTTGCTGGACACTCGCATCGAGTTCAGTAAAGACATCTAGTAATTTATTAGTTCCTTTATTGCTGTCAAACAACGGAACTTGTTTGGTAAATAGAAGGGTTCAAATATATGAGGGAATGGTGTATCCCAACCAGTTACACGTTTTACCGGTGCTTCTAAATGCAGAAAACAATTTTCTTGGATATAGGCTGCAATTTCCGACCCGAATCCTTGTGTTAAAGGCGCCTCATGAGAAACAATAACACGTCCAGTTTTTTTTACAGACTTAAAAATAAAGACATTTTAAAATTATTTGTTAATGTGCATTTCAATTTTAGATACAATTGCACTGAAATATTTAAAAAAAAAATATCACACTTGACCAACAAGAGGGCATTAACTCGAAATTTAAATATTTACAGTAGAAGTAAAACAATTTTTAATTTAAAATCAAAGGCATATTAATAGCACGATATTTTTACAGTGGTAAGATATAAATAAATATTACACGTCGATTTAATCAAAAAAATTAAAAAAAAATTTTGAGTAAATACCCTTTTGTTGATCAAGTGTAGTATATCGTTACCTTCAGTTAAAGAGCTTAGTATAATTTAATTAACTTTACCGTTAAAAGAAAAAAACTTTCTAATATGTTTAGTTCTTAATAAATTTTAAATCTGGACAATTTTATTTTGTTTTGATTAATCTAATTTGACCTCTTCTAAAGTTTACAAATTTTAACGTACCATTGCAAACAAATGAAACTTAGAAAATATTTTTTTTCTTTGAACTACGTATGTATGTATTTATTTTTACTCCATTTGCCTGCATGAAATAATAAATTTTTCAAAATATGTGGACTTAGCTCCTTTACAATTGAGGGTAACGATATGTATGTATGTATGTATGTATGTATATAAAAATACAATTCGACTGACCGCACAACTGAACCACCTAAATAAGAGCGTCAAGTGTATTTTTCAGGTCAAAACTTCTCATGTTCATACACCACATGGAGCACTTTGCTCCAAGTTTGTATGGGCAAAAAAATGTCAAAGACACAGGCTCCCCCTAGAATTATTCTATATGTTGTAGATATACGTTGTGTAAATAAAAATGATAATAGAATAACGTTAACTGAAGTTGCATCTATAAGTTTGATCACTCTAATGTTTAATGCTTATTAGCTGCAACATCATCATAACTCAAAAATAATAATTTTCACACAACATAATGGAAAAAGAAATTGTATTCTTCTCTCAAGAGTTGAATTTTCAATATCTTCATATGAAATCAGGTCAAGATTTTTGACTTATCAACGCAAGGTAAACGGACTTACAAAATAACCCTCTAGCAGTTGTTAGTGAATCGCAAAATATGTTTTGAGTAAATTTTTGTCAAAATAAACAATTATGTTTTTTACTCACCTTTGCAACGGCTTCCCTATCCCAGGGAAGTATTGAAACTAAATCAATTACCTCGCAGTCAACTTTTAATTCTCTTTTTGCAATTTCAGCCACCTAGGACGTATATAAAATTAAAAATATTGGAACAAATCTAGTTTAGGCACGCACACCCAAATAAAAACAAAAGTACCTAGGGTGATAGAAAATTGAAAAATAAGAAGAAAAATAAAATAAAAATATTGGCGCAAACGCTTAGTTTTCGAGTTATGAACGTTTTAAGTTTTCATATATATGTGCGATTTTCCATTACATTTCTAAAGCTATATGGGTAATATTGGTCTCATTTTGAAGGTTTTGACTAGATCTTTCTGGATATATAGAATTTATTAAATAAATTTTACTCTTAAGCTCACATTACAGTTTTTGTGTACTAAGTGTATAATTTATTTAAAGAAAAGTGTAATAGGTACAAATTTTATAAAATAACAAACACCAGGATTTTCTCTTCTATGGTATAACAAACACCGGCTTCGCTAACTAAGCCTTCGGCCGGGCGCAAGGATTTTCTCCTCTATGGTATGACAAACACCGGCTTCGCTTACTAAAACTTTTCTGAATAGCAAGAAATACGGTAATAAACCAACAAAATATTACTTTTGGCCATATAACTTTAGAAATATAGTGTGAAATCCAACATAGATTTGAAAACTTAATACGGCCATAACTCGAAAACTAAGCGTTTGCGCCAATATTTTTTCTTCTTATTTTTTAATTTTTTATCACCCTAGGTACTTTTTTTTTATTTGGGTGTGCGTTCCTAAACTAGATTTAAGCCAAAATATTCAGTAATAAACAACTGCTAGATAGTTTACCTCAAGCAAAACGTGAACTTGCGTTCCCCAACCAATAAGTGTTATATCTATGCCCTCTCTTAGAACATCGGCTTTTCCTATTTCAGATGTGTATTTATCGACTGGAACATCTTCAACAGCTGCACGGTATAAAGTTTTTGGTTCAAAGACTATGCAAGGATTGGGATCTTTTATACATGCTAATAAAAGGCCTTTAGCTTTAATTGGTCCTCGAGGTACTACAACTTTTAATCCAGGAGTATGAGCAAAGTATGCTTCAGGGCTCTGGCTGTGATATAATGCACCATGACCAACAGCGCCACAAGGTGCACGGAAAGTCAATGACCCACAGTCAAAAAGACCGCCACTACGATACCGATATTTAGCTGCCTCATTAACGATTTGATCAAAGGCGGGAAAAATGTAATCGGCAAATTGAATTTCTGCAATCGCTGTAGCTCCTACATTAGCCACTCCTATTGCAAATCCTGCGATACCCTGTTCACAGAGAGGTGTATTAAACACACGATCTTTTCCGTATTTATCTCGTAAATTTATTGAACACCGAAAAACGCCACCAAAACCTACGTCTTCCCCAAACAATAATGCGCTCTTATCCTGTTCTAAAGCAATATCCATAGCATTATTAATTGCCTGAAACATGTTCATCTTCTGAACACCTTGCGATCCTGCTGGTACGACATCTTTGTCTGGATAATATGTAAAATGTGATCGAGTAAACACTGATTTGTTTGATTTAATTATTTCTAGTAACTGTTTGGAGTATTTATTCATTTTAAAAAAAATTTAAGTGACTTTTACAAAAAAAAAATGTCCAGCAGACTCACTGTACCAAAATGTATTAATAAAGTAACCTCAGTACTACAACAGTGCAACAATAGAAAAAACAACAGGTATTTGTATTCTAGAATTATGACTTCAAATGTCAAAATCACAAAAATGCCTTTAAAAAAATTTAAATAAAAAAGACACCAAACGTTACACCACAAAGAAAAACACTACGAACAGCTTTTGTAAGGTCACTTTATAAGAACATTTTGTACTATACTCTGTACGATCAGTTGCCTTATCTTTTCCAATGTTATGTAATCAATATAAGCTGCGTTCGAGAACTCAAAACTCAAGGCCTATCCAATAGGTCTGCTTACTACTACAACAATACAACAATACAAAAAGCAACAGGCATTTTGTTTGTGTAAAATTCCTCGCCGTTGTCAAAATCTTACTACTGCATAGGCAAAACAAAATGAAAAATGTGTTTTGTGTGCATGTATGTGTTGCAAAAAACCAAAAAAGTAAACAAAAATATACACGTATAAGGAAAATGTAAACAACTCTTGATATCGTTGAGGAAAAAACCAAATAAACATCTGGCTTCTTAAGCAGACCTATTGGATAGACCTTGTCAAAACTTTACTGCATTTTACCCCGGGTCGCGACGTAGCAATATTTTGCAATTTGCTGTCAAATCAGTCGTAATTTACATTTCATTTCTCTGTACGGTTGTTTATTTATTAGTGTGTTTATTTATTTAAAAAAGCAATCAAGAAAAAGCCGCCAAGTGAAAAAATACTCTAACAAAATACAGAAAAAGTTTTTATATATTTTAATTTTTTTAAATAAACGTCAATATCAACAAAAGCAAACGACGAATTAGTTTTTTTGTATAATAATTAGTATTGTGGTTATTTTGTTGAACTATTTATGGTTTTTAATCCAAATTTTTAATATTTTTAATTAGGCTTAAGTTCATGAAATTTAATTTTTATTAAATTATTTTTGTGAAGAAAGGAATTTTACAACATGAAAATTAATTAAAATTGTTATTGATAATCTTTCATTCTTGACGTGGCTCGGGCTCGAACCCTGGCCGGCAGGTTACCATGACATGTTTCGATCGCAACCACTCGATCTCCTCAGATGGATTTGCCGTCTTACACTCGCAGCCATCGACGACTGCTGACGTCACTAGTCATACATCAATCCTTAAACCAAATTGTATTTTTAACATTTGGAAGATCGAAATTTGCTTTCCTGAATGATTATCCATTTTAATTGATTTTACATGTTTTTTCTTTACTTCTGTTTTTTCGTACTTTCGTCAAGAATTTTTCTTGAAGTCCAAGTACATTTTTTTTGTTTTTTCACTTTGTCTTTCTCTTTTCTGTTGACCTTTTTCAGCACAACTTGAAGGACAAATGTACACATAGAGCTCGTGTCTTAGCTTTTAACAATAATTAGTATTGTGGTTATTTTGTTGAACTATTTATGGTTTTTAATCCAAATTTTTAATATTTTTAATTAGGCTTAAGTTCATGAAATTTAATTTTTATTAAATTATTTTTGTGAAGAAAGGAATTTTACAACATGAAAATTAATTTCAAATTGTTATTGATAATCTTTCATTCTTGACGTGGCTCGGGCTCGAACCCTGGCCGGCAGGTTACCATGACATGTTTCGATCGCAACCACTCGATCTCCTCAGATGGATTTGCCGTCTTACACTCGCAGCCATCGACGACTCAGATGGATTTGCCGTCTTACACTCGCAGCCATCGACGACTGTGACGTCACTAGTCATACATCAATCCTTAAACCAAATTGTATTTTTAACATTTGGTAGATCGAAATTTGCTTTCCTGAATGATTATCCATTTTAATTGATTTTACATGTTTTTTTTTGTATATTTTTATTTTTTCAATAGAACAATACAAGTTTTAGGTTTTTTTCATACGCAAATAAACAAAAAAGTAATACAAAACACAGCTACGACAATTATAATTAATTATTTTATTAATTTAATTTATTAAAAACATTTGTTATAATTGCAGCCACAAAACATTATACAACTACTCGCGGTAAAAATTGCAAATTTATGGCAAAGCAATTTCAAGTGTTCTCCAGCAATCTAATCAGCAATTATTGCTCCATTGTTCTGCCGACGTTATTGCTTGTACTTAAGCTTCGTACAGACGATGGTCAGATCTTAAGGTGCTATCAGACGGGATGTATTTTACATATGTACTGTCACTTTTCTTTCCCATATGTAATTCCGTATGTATGTCAAAATTTCCATTTTACATACGATTCATAATTTTTGCTATCACACCTGCTTATGTTTTTCCTTATGACATAACCTATAAATGTAAACAAAAGCTGACTTTTGTTTACGTTTCAAAACAAACCAGCTGTTTTGTTTATGTATGCCACAGGAAAAAAGAGCGTGTTCTAATCGAAAAATTTACATATGTATTTCCACATGTATTTTACACATGCAAAGTTTCATATGTATCACACGATGTGTACAACTTTTACAGATGGAAAATTTGACAGTACATATGTAAAATACATCCCGTCTGATAGCACCTTTACAATATTGTAAGCAGGCGTTGCCAACAGCAAAATTTTTCTGACAATGGTCCATTGTCAGATGCATTAATTTTGCACATCTGCAAATACAAATGAGCTTACAATGTTCACACAGTTGTAAGACATTTTAGCCAATTTTAATGCAATTTAAGCAACGCTGCTTACCAATATTGTAAGATCTGACCATCGTCTGTACGAAGCTTTAGCAATAAAAATTGCTACGTGGAGACCCAGCGTTACTAAATTGAGTTCGCGTACACAAAATACCAGGGATCGAAAATAACAGTTATTATCAAAATTTCAGTTCAAAGAATCAAACAAAAGATTTTGTTTAAACGTAGTGATGGTATTATAAGCCAAGGAATAAAATATTATTAGGAATATTTTTTGAGTCAAAAATAAAAGTTATAGTTTGACTTATACATATTGTTCATTCAAAAATAAGTTAAAATTTGACTGATATTGTTTTAGTCAAAAATAAAAGTTAAAATTTGACTGATTTAACTAGAAAAAAGTTAAAGTTTTACCGATATTTTTTCAGCCAAATGGAATGATATAGACAATCAAGGCGAATTTACTTCAGGTGGCGGCGAGACTACAACAAGTCAACAACAAAGTATATTTATATCAAGGCGAATTCAACTACAGGTGGTGTCGGAACTACAACAATCCAAAAACAACAGAAACAACATACGGTTTTTTGCATTGCATTGTTAGTGCCATTAGCTTGAAATGTCAACCATTATTAGCAAAACACTAACAAATCAAAACAAATAAGCCCGAACTGTCAAAATCAGATGCCGTTTCGACACCACCTGTAGCTAATTCGCCTTGATTTATATCAAGTACATGCAAGTCTACTACAAATCAACAATAAAAAAAACAACATTCATTTTGTTTGTGTAAAAACATTTGATACTGTCAAACAGCCAAACATAAAGAAAACAAAAAAAAAAAATCATGGCGCACTAAAATGTAAGCAAATTTTGACACTATCGAAAATAAAACAACTGAACACCTGATCACTTGCATGTACATACTTGTATTCAAGGCGAATTCAACAAGGTAAACTCAACTCGTCAGCCGTTCATCAGCTGTCTCCACGGCGAATTAAAAAAAAATAGGGAAACGTCAAAATATAATTTTGTTTATGTTTTGCGCCAAAATAACCGAAAATTTTTCTTAGAAAAACTGCGAATAATTAAAATGAATTTAATAATCTCTTTTATTACCCAAACAAAATTTTTATTTTGTTTTTCAATAAATTTTTGCCTTGTCAGCATTTTTGACAGCCGCCTATTAAATTGCAAAAAAATACGTGGGGCTTTTTGTAGTTGTAGAGTTGCACTTACCTTGTTAAATTCGCCTTGCTTGTAATAAATATACTTTGGTCAACAACATGTATTTGGTTTTTATTTTTCGGTCATGTAATGTCACAAACAAGGCGAATTTATATAAATATGAATTCGCATTGTATAAAACAGTTGACTAAAGCAGGGCTACCAGATTTAGGGTTCTTATCTCAAATTAGATAACAAAAATTAATTTCGGGTTAATATTAAGAATGTAAAAATAAACTATTTTTCTGTTTGGGAAAATTATTGATCGTTTGTTTCTTTTACAGGCCAACATATATAAGATCTGTAAGTGTTTTCATGCAAAAAACTCATATTAATATAATTTATGTATATTAAACAAATTATAGAGCAATTTCAAAACCGGACGGCTAAAAAATCGGATTTACTGAATGCTATATTAGATTTTTATTTAAAATGTGTTAGCAGCAGAATTTTTCTTATATAAATTTACTATATTTTACTGCAAAAATTTCTGTAGTAAAAATTTGTAAATACTCAGATAAGAACTGTCACTTTACGCTCTCAATTTGTGTCTCTCATTTAAGCTGGAGGTCCATACCACGCGTTCTCGCCTTCACGCAGCGCATGCTTTTCTAATCTTACTTGCGTTCTTCGTTTCAAGCTACATGCAACGCTCTTTATGCAGCAGCACAAGTAAAAATAAAATGTAATTTGTCACAATCAGCTGATTTGTTCGAACGCTGCTTGTGACGCTTACAAAAGTAGAAAGTAAACCTACTTTTCGCCTCAAGGCATCAAGGCATTTCGATAAGAAAGATTCCATAATAAAAATAAATTAACAAAAAAAAAAAAAAAGGCATCTACGCTTTTTTGCATGTAACTTCCTGCGTATGCTGCGAAAAAGCGAGTAACGCGTGGTGTGGACCTCCAGCTTTACTGTATATTGTGTACTTGAACGCAATTTCATAAAATAAAGTAAAGTTAAGTATAAAATAGTAAAAACTTTTGTGTTCTCGAACGCAGCTATTTTAGGAGATTATGCAAGTGTTGTCAGAAGTCATTTATTAAAAAAAACGAAAATGCTGTCGCTTAAAGCTGATGGTCCACACCATGCGTTCATGCGTATATGCGTATGATACTTTTTGTGTATTTTATACGTTTCTAAATTCAAGTTACATTTCATGCGTTTTATGCGCCAAATTCTTTTTTTTTATCAGCTGTTGTGCTAATATGTTTAACAATTAAAAACTATTTTGCAAAAAATGGAGAGTGTAATTGATATTTTAATAAAATTTATTTATTAAATCATTCATGTAGGAGTAAGCTTTTATTATAAAAATATTCGTGATTTTTCACGGTATCAGTAAGTTTTCAATCATGGCATTTGTTAAAAAAAATAATAAACACAACAAAGATGACACTCAGAATATAAAAGTAATCGACAACTTAGAATGCCAATTTTTTTCGTGGTAAAATTGTGCTAAAAATTAATTTTAATGTATTTTATTCTTTAAAGTTTATACAATCTTTATTATGAAAGTTTTTTCTCTGACTTGAGGGCAGCGTTACCGTTATGCGACTAATAGCCTTTTCACACTTGTCAACATTTAACATTTAACATCAATTTGCGAAAATGTTGGAATTTTCCCATAAGAAATACATAGGGCTTAAAATCAACATTTTTACAGAATGTTACTATCTCATTTTGTTCCCTTTTACATTTTTCGATTCTTTTATACCCTTTGTACACTTGCATACATTTCGGATGAACGCATGGAAGATGTTGAAAATGTGAAATACGCGTTCACACTTGAAACATCTAACATTTACCATTAACAAAAAATGTCACCATTTCTGAAAAAAAAACTTTTATTTTTTTTTTAATTCTTTTTTTCTACAAAAGTACCAACATTTTAAGAGATAACACCAAAATGTATTTCTAATTCATTTTGTTTAATAATTTAAGCTAAATTTGGCAAAATAAGGCTTGCAAGAAAGGAAAAACTTGAGAAATGGTAGCGCTGCTTTCAAAGCAACTGCCATTTTGTCAGTGATGCCCCAATAATAACAGAATTTATTGCCACTTTTCTAGTGATTACACTAAAAGAATCGAAAAATGTAAAAGGGAACAAAATGAGATAGTAACATTCTGTAAAAATGTTGATTTTTAGCCCTATGTATTTCTTATGGGAAAATTCCAACATTTTCGCAAATTGATGTTAAATGTTGACAAGTGTGAAAAGGCTATTAGTGTAATCACTAGAAAAGTGGCAATAAATTCTGTTATTATTGTGGCATCACTGACAAAATGGCAGTTGCTTTGAAAGCAGCGTTACCATTTCTCAAGTTTTTCCTTTTTTGCAAGCCTTATTTTGCTTAAATTATTAAACAAAATGAATTAGAAAAACATTTTGGTGTTATCTCTTAAAATGTTGGTACTTTTGTAGAAAAAAAGTATTTTAAAAAAATAAAAGTTTTTTTTTTCAGAAATGGTGACATATTTTGTTACTGGCAAATGTTAGATGTTTCAAGTGTGAACGCGAATTTCACATTTTCAACATCTTCCATGCGTTCCTCCAAAATGTATGCAAGTGTACAAAGGGTATAAGAAATACATAGGGCTAAAAATCAACATTTTTCAACATTTTTAAAGAATGTTACTATCTCATTTTGTTCCCTTTTACATTTTTCGATTCTTTTAGTGTCATCACTAGAAAAGTGGCAATAAATTCTGTTATTATTGTGGCATCACTGACAAAGTGGAAGTTGCTTTGAAAGCAGCGTTACCATTTCTCAAGGTTTTCCCTTTTTGCAAGCCTTATTTTGCTTAATTTTGCTTAAATTATTAAACGAAATGGATTAGAAAGACATTTTGGTGTTATCTTTTGAAGTGTTGGCACTTTTGTAGAAAAAAAATATTTTAAAAAAATAAGAGTTTTTTTTCAGAAATGGTGACATTTTTTATTGACAGTAGATGTTATATGTTTCAAGTGTGAACGCGTATTTCACATTTTCAACATTTTCCATGTGTTCCTCCGAAATGTATGCAAGTGTACAAAAGGTATACAGCTGGAGGTCCACACCACGCGTTACTCGCTTTTTCGCAGCATACGCAGCTGTCAAAAAAGTAGAATTTGTGTAGTTATACGCAGATTTGTTATGCTGGGTACACACTATGCAACACGTTTACGCAATCTAGTGAATTTAATTCATTTTCATTCATTTCAGATTGCATCAACATCAAAACGCTTTGATATTTTGAGGTTGCATTGAAACAGATTGCATGTAGGTTGCACTGTGTGTACTCAACATTTGATGTGACGATTTTTCGTCATTTTGACGATTTTTTTGAGAAAATACAGTAAAATGACGATTTTTTAACTAAAGGTAATAGTGTTATGACGATTTTCTTGCAACCATAAAACTTTTAGAAGAAATATTTACAATTATATTGCGAACAGTTTAAAACGTAAAAATAAATTTTTCGAAATACAAAAATTAATGGAAATTAAACAAAAAAATTCTTCCCCCATCACAAACCAGGTGGCTTTTATTAGATGTACTAATAAATCAAATTCTACAATTATACGGCACTGCTACACGTTCAATATTGATGGATCGCGATCCATATCGCAGAATGGCCTAAAATATGAAATCCAGAAATCCAGATCGCGGATCGCGTGATAAATATTGAACCTGTAGCATTTTCATGATATTAAATAATCATGATACGTCAGTAAAAAGTGTCAAAATAAAAGAAATAAAATACGCAGTCGAAACAATTAAACAAATAAACAGTAAAACAATTGACAAAATTTGTGTAAAGTTTATTGAAATAAAGGGTAATGGCAGAAGACAGTGAAATCGAGTGGGTTCTGCCGGTAATCGGAATTAACCAGTGAAAAAATGATTTTAAAAGATTTAATTTTTAATTTGGAGGCTTTGCCGGAATTGTGAAACTCGTCTGCTAAAGCCTTTTCCGACAGTAAAAAAAGAGCGACTGCACTGCAAAAATTATTATAAGGTTTTTTAAAAAAGCAAGCAAAATAGCTAAACAGGCTTTCTTTTGGTTTTCTCGCGACATTAATAAACGACCCGCACAGCATAAAAATAACATAAATACTGACGCGATAAATATTGAACATGTAGCATACGCTCGTGATCCATCAATACTTTAAAATGGATCGCGATCCAAATATCACGCTATTTATTGAACGTGTAGCAGTGCCCATATGAATGTCATCGATACAGAAAAATATACACTAGAGCCCCGATTTGCGTCGGTCCTATTTGGTCCGGTTTTAAAAATTGGTTAAATCCTCTTTCCTTTTTTATGATTTCGATATGCGTTTTTCGCTGAAGTCATAATCATATGTGAAGAATTTTTCTATTTGCGTGTAAAAAGGCGAATTCCCATTTAATTCTGTTAGGTAAGTTATTCTAGGTATAGTTGCGCGTTAGGAAGTAAGTAGTTAGTTCTTAATAAGAAGTTGTGTAGAAAAATAAGTGCAAAGAGATGAAAATGCATTAGTTTGAAACTAAACTTTCAAGTCAGGTAAAAAGACTGTTGATATCGACAGAACCCTTGGTTTAGCACTGCAACAGTAAAAACAATTTTCAACAGTGATAGCGCTAAAAATTAATCATTTAAAGATAGCTCGAGTTAATAGCAAATGAGATTGTTTTTGTGAATATGGATAGATGAAATATATAAAGTTTTGTTATGTTTTTATGAAAAAATGTTTTTATACCCTCCACCACAATTAGTTGTGAAGAGGGTATATTAAGTTTGTCATTCCGTGTGAAACTTTTTTATTATTCATCTCAGAGTATATATATTCTGGGTCCTTGAGTAGTTCTAAGTCGATTTAGCCATGTCCGTCTGTCTGTCCGTCTGTTGAAAACACGATCACTTTCGAACAACTCAAAAGAAATGAACAAACTTGGTGCCAAATTGCTTGTAGTTATCCTAAGCAGTTTGGGATTGAAATCCAGCAAAATCGGTTTAGTAGGACCAGAGCTATGAATCAAAATATGGAACCACCACCTAAAAAAATTGATAATTTTGTTACAAAAAATAACATAAATGCTGGAACAAGGCACGGAATGAGATAAGATTTTGCAAAAATTTGTTTTATTTGACTGGAAATCACGCTGTTAAATTTAGTGAAGATCCGTCCATAATTTACTCTAAGCCCCATATAAACACTACTCCCGGAAAACAGTTTAGTACGCCTAAAACCGTAAAAAATAAAGCTAGCGTAACAAAATTTGGTACGTCACAGTTTTTTAGGACAAGAAATAACACTGTGAAATTTCGTGAAGATCGGTACATAATTTACCCTAGGCCCCATAGAAACCCTACTCTCGGAAAACAGTTTAGTACACCTAAAACCATAATTTATAATGCTATCATAACAGAAATTGGTACGTCACAGTTTTAAAGGACTTGAAATGACGCTGGGAAATTTCGTGATGATCAGTCCATAATTTACCCTAGGCCCCATATAAACCGGAAAACAGTTTAGTCGCCTAAAACCATAATTAATAACAAATCGTCACAGTTTAAGATAATAATAACATTATACAGATATTACTCCTTAAACAGTTGAACTGTCGGTGGAGGTGATCAAAGATTCGGCAGAGCCGAATATAGCACTCTAACTTGTTTCTTATGTATTTATTTTAAATTGATAAAAATATTTCAGCTCACTTGCTGATATAAATATCTACACAGAGGGAAAAATCCGGTATAAAAATACCAAAATTGACACCATCCGTTGTCAAAAGTGAGCCAACTACGTTTGTGTTCAATTTGATAACGGATGGTATCAATGTTTTTTAACCACCTCGTTGTCAGTTTGTCACCATTTGTTCTCAATATGACATCAAATTGGTTATATATTATCACCATAATGGTACCATACCGACAACATGCTGTTGTCATTTTTGACAACACACCGTTAATATATTGACAACATTCGGTTGTCCTTTCGATAACACATTGTTCTGATTGTAGTATGTACTTAATAACCCATTCTGAACCCAAGTAAAAAAATGGAATAATGTAAATTTATTAATTTATTTCACATTAAATAATATACTTATAAAAAAATACATAAAAAATTCACACTTTTACAGCCAGGCCCACGATGTCACACGTTAACGTTCGCATAGAAAATTAAATTGAAAACAAAAACAAATTTTAGAAATTTTTTTTATTTTATTTATTAAATTTTTATTTATTAATTTAATCACAGCACTGAAACTTTTCACTTTTTACTTTCGAATACCAAAGATGATTGTGGGATAACTTGTATACGCTGTTAATAATGACAACAGGGCGATACCTATTTGACAACAGGGTGTTATCAATTTGACAACAATGGTACGTTTTTTATCTAACGGCCCAATTTGACAACATTTTGTTTAAAATTTAACAACAAATGTTGTCGAAATATTGACAACAGTTTGTTATCAATTTATTACCACTGGTTGACAGTTTTTTAACGTTTTTTTTCGCTCTGTGTATGTATAATAAAACTTAAACATATCACTTTCTTTATAATAAATAGCATTTCTTGCTAAAAATTTATATTTTTGAACGACTCAATGCAATAAATTGTCTCTAATTTGTAAAATTTAAATATTTGACGATTTTGTTAAATGTTCGTGACGATTTTGACGAATTTTGTTAAAACTTTTGACGATTTTTAAAGAAAAAAGCCTAACAACCCTAGTTATACGTACTAATGCTGGGTACACACAGTGCAATCTATATGCAATCTGTTTCAATGCAACCTCAAAATATCAAAGCGTTTTGATGTTGATGCAACCTGGAATGAATGAAAATGAATTAAATTCACTAGATTGCGTAAATGTGTTGCATAGTGTGTACCCAGCATAAGTTACATGCACAAAAGCGTTGAGGCCTTGAGGCGAAAAGTAGGTTTACTTTCTGCTTTTGTAAGCGTCACAAGTAGCGTTCGAACAAATCAGCTGATTTTGACAAATTACATTTTATTTTTACTTGTGCTGCTGCTGCATAAAAAGCGTTGCATGTAACATGAAACGTAGAATGCAAGTAAGGTTAGAAAAGTATGCGCTGCGTGGAGGCGAAAACGCGTGGTATGGACCTCTAGCTCGAATTTTTGCCCCTTTTTGACTGTCGTGCTACTTTTTTGGCACCTTTGGCTTAAATCCCCTTTTGTATCATTTTGTAGTTTTTTGTGCCCCTTTAAATATTAGCGATAAGAGACTGAGCTCATTAAAGGTTTTAGATCCAGTATTTATTAATTCAGCTGAAGACATAAATTACTTTGAAATTGTTTCCGTTTTTATTGATATATGTAATTACTAACCCAGAGGATTTTGTTAAAGAGTATAAACTTTTAGAAAACAGATCAAACGATAAAAGCTATGAAGCAATTTTTAAAATATCTTAGCCTGAAACAAAAGCACTGTGCGTCGTACGCTACTACGTTCATACGGTTTTTTTAGAGGACAATGATCTATTTTAACACGCTGTCATCTATAAAATTTGTATCCTCTTTATTTTTAAAAGCAAGATCAATATTTTTTTTTACTTTTATAGATTTAAATTAATTTTATTTCACGGTTGTCACCGGTTTTTTTCTGTCTAATCGTATTGAAAATTTCGTGAATTGCTTGTTCTGTTCATACTCCTACTGAACTCTACAACTCTATAGTATGAAATTTTGAATACGTTAGTGCAATGAATTTTTAAGATTCGTTTTTTAAACTCATTTTACTTATTTACAAGTAAATATAAATTCCACCACCTGGATAACTATCTTGCCGCGATGTGGTGGCTTAAATGCCGGCTGTAGTGTATGTCTTGTAACTTGAATCGGTAAAATCTAGCCGGAACAAGTAAGAAGGCATAAGCTCTAAGGCCAGCATGACCAATCCTATCTATCCCCTTTTGTTTTCCCACATACCCCACTTTTAAGGTCAAGGTGGTTGACAGCAGTGCCGAGGCCCTGAATAGCTAGAGACGGTCCTTTTTCGTACGTGCAGAATCGTGAGACCAAAAACTGGACAATTTTAAAAACAAAAGAAGGACGCAACTAAAGGACGCGGTGCAGGGAATGTCTCAGACCACTCACCAGGTTCGGTGTCAGATCCAGACTCCGATTGGCTGAGTATTTCCAGGGATATTCTGCTGCAGGAGAGTCAGTTATTAACGGAACTGACGGAGACGGAAGTGATGGACTCCCCAGTCCGCTCCCCGTCTCGAAAAGGGGCCTCGGAAAGACTCGGTGGTCTAACTCACGCTATCACAAAGATTTCGGCTGATGATCAGGACCAAAGGCCTGGACCAGCGGCTTCGGAGGTCATGCTCGAGATGGAAAGTGGATTGGCGAGTGTATCAAAACCCATTGTTCGGCAGAATGCGACAGAACAGGTCATATCAGAAAGCCGAACGAACTACGAAAAAGCCAAGAGTGGTGTGAGAGTCTCCTTAGCCTTTCTAAAAAAGAAAGCTAAGAATGACTCCTCACTGTACGATGGGCGGGATAGGCATTTGCTGAGGAAGCACCGAAAGAACGCTGCTAGATTCGAACGAAGCCACGGCTCTGTCGGTGATATGTTAGGCATTACCTATCCTGCGGGATACACAGCAAGGGCTGCTGAGGACTCAACTGTTGTCAGTAAAGACAACGAATACTCAGCAACCCCTGCTGAGGAATCCTCAAATTAAGGAGCGGACAAACAAAAGGAGGGTAAAGAGTCAACACCTGGCCCTCTAAACGGTGACAGCATGGTCACTGCTAAGGGAGCTAAGCCTGTGGACGAATTACCCAATACTAGTCGCGCAATGAGGACTGGAAAAGTCTTGATAATCTACTCGCAAAAAGGAGTCACAAAAGAATGACTGGGAAAACCAGTCAACATGTGCAGGAAAATCGGGTGATCACCGACAGAGCTCTGCTAAGGCCCCCAATAAAGGAGCAGTTAAGATGGTTAGATGTGGTAATGAGCAGAAATCCCTAGCGGCTAAGAGGACTGGCCAGACTGGTGTCGGCCCTCTTAAGAATCTCCGCAAGAACATCACTAAAAGGACTGGCTCCAGAGAGGACCAACCCTCCACGTTAAAGAAGCTAAGGGAGTCATCGGGTAAGGACGGTATGCTGGCGGCTGTCATTGATCGTATGGATCCCGATGGAAGGATCAGTCTTGAGAAATAGCAGGTGCTAGAGAACAAACTACTCGACGAAATCTTTAGCGTGAAAGGAAGGCCGGACGAAGTATCGTTCAAGAGGTGTCAAAACTGTCAGCTGCGGCAATAAGAAAACCTTTGATTTTTTAAGTGCTGCAATTGGCAGGTGTAGCAGCGCTTGTCCTGAAGCGAGATTGGACGTTATACTCGCGTCTGAGTTGCCATTAAGGCCGGTAGTCACGGTATGGATACCTCCACCTATAAAATCACTTGTGAAACCTCTTTTGGAGTATGCTTCCATAATTTGGGACCCTATGTACCAAACTTATATCGACAGGATAAAATCTGTGCAAAAACAATTCCAGTTGTTCTGTCTACGAAGTTTAAATTTTAACCTATTAAATCTTCCATTATATACCAGCAGACTCGCCCTTGTTAAGCGGCCAACTTAAAAAAGCCGAAGATCTATGTTAAATGTCTCGTTTCTATTGAATATAATTAGCGGTGATGTTTGTTCTGGTATTCTGATCAACAACATTTCGTTCAACATTCCTCAACGAATAAAACGTTCTCACTATTATCCGTTTAGTTTTTAAGAGCTAATTATGCAAACGCTGACCCTCTCAGGAGAATGTGTATTCAATTTTATGAGCTGTATAGATTTTTCTTTAAATACTAATGTAACTAAAAGTTAAATTTTCCATTATATACCAGCAGACTCGCCCTTGTTAAGCTGCCAACTTAAAAAAGCCGAAGATCTATGTTAAATGTCTCGTTTCTATTGAATATAATTAACGGTGATGTTTGTTCTGGTTTTCTGATCAACAACATTTCGTTCAACATTCCTCAACGAATAACACGTTCTCACTATTATCCGTTCAGTTTTTAAGAGCTAATTATGCAAACGCTGACCCTCTCAGGAGAATGTGTATTCAATTTTATGAGCTGTATAGATTTTTCTTTAAATACTAATGTAACTAAAAGTACAATAATAATTTTTTTAAATTCGTAATTAATTATTTTATTTAAGTTATTAACATTTATGTTGTATAAATAGTCTGTAAGGATTAATTCCATAGACGAATAAATTAAATAAATAAATAAATAAAACCGGTGGAGGTCATACTGGGGTTACTGGCCAACCAGAACGATGGTCTCATTACAGGCCAGTGGAAGTTGATAACTTCACTGTGCTGTAAGGAGAACCAAGGGAGAGACTTCAGTCTCTCAAAAAGCTGAAATCAATAAGAGGGGTTGCTGTATTTAGGTTGGGGTCTATCAGATTTTCGTTTCCTAAAAATGGTAGACCCTAAGAGGCTGAAAGTAGTGCAGATAAACTTGCACCTCTGCGAAGCAGCCTCAACCGAATTAGCAACCCACCTCATCAATAACAACGGGGGCCTGGATTAACAAAAACCGGATAGTTGGATTAAAGGTTACGGGGTATACTTTGTCCGTACCCCACACGGATGAGAAGGTACGAACTTGTATATTGGCGAGAACTGAGCATAAATTTATGATTTCTCATTCTTACAGTAATGGAGACCTCACGTTTGTGACAGGAGAAGCCAGGAACAGAAAGGTCTTGGCACTAGAATCGGTATACTTACCACACGAGGCTACCGATCCACCTGGTGAAAAAGTGCGGGAGTTGGTGGAGCATTCGGGCAGAAGCGGCTCGAGGCTGGTACTAGGCTGTGACGCCAATGCACACCATACCCAATGGGGGAAGTGCCGACATCAATAAAAAAGGTGAGTCTATGTTTGATTTTATTATTGCCAGCAATCTTTTTATCTGTAACAGGGGAAAAACGCCAACGTTCAGAACTAGGGATAGAGAGGCAGTGATAAATATTACATTGACGAACTGTAGGGAATTAGAAGAGGATTAGAGGGTGGCTTTGGATTTTTCCTTCTCGGACCATAGTCGCCTGTCCTTTAATCTAATGTTTGAGAGGTCGAAAAGGTGTCCGTATAGAAATCCGAGAAGGACGGATTGGGATTAGAGTAACACGGGACTGGGGGTCGACTCCGACCGGTGTGTAGCAACTGGTAAACACCTTCACGGGTGTACTGACCAGTAGCTATGAGCGATCCTGTCCGTTGAACTTTCCGGGCGGGCGCACACAGATTGAGTTACAGGATATATTACAAAGGCGAAAGGGACTCGTGGATTAAGTTAAGCGAGTCAGTTGAGTCCGTGAATGAGATGTCTAGGTTCAGGAGAATTTTATCCAAGGACCCTTTAGTCCCAGGATTTGTTCAGAGACCGGACGACTCATGGACGGAATCTGGCTCTGAATCTCTTTGTCTGCTTATGGAGACTCACTTTCCTGGGTGTGTGGAACAGACTGTATGTGATGACCCCTTCTCTAGGTCGGGCTCAGGCGGTGAGGAAGGGGAGACGGTAGGGGATATGATCACCTTGGATAAGGTAACATGGGCGGTTAATACCTTTGGGTCTTACAAATCGGCGGGACCAGATGGTATCTTTCCGGCGATGCTACAGAATATCGGGAAATCATCACTCCTGTTGTTAGTGGAACTACTTAGAGTATGTGAGCTGAACGGGTACGTTCCTAAAGGGTGGAGTGAGGTCTGGGTAGTTTTTATACCCAAGGCGGGTAAAACCGGTCACTCTAAACCAAAGGATTTTAGACCAATCAGCTTATCTCTTATCATCATCAGCGGCGCTCAACACGCCTATCTTAAGGGTAGATCTGTTGAGAGTGCGCTACATGATGTGATTGTGAAACAAGGAATACACCTTGGCGGCATTCCTGGCCTTTAACAATTTGAGGATATAGGCTATTAGGCAGGCACTGGTTGATCTGGGGGTTCCGTTATTTTTGGTCGAATGGATAACTATGATGCTTAGCAGCAGTTATTTACTCGGACTGGGGAAACGAACGTTTAAGGAAATCGATGACTAGGGGTACCCCACAGGGGGGAGTTCACTCTCCCTTACTGTGGCTCTTTGCCGTCAATGTCATTCTTAGACTTTTTGACAGAATGGTGATATTGGTGTCGGGCAAGTTTCTGCCGACAATTAGCGAAATCATGCAAGGGGCGCTGGGCGAACTGTCGGCTAGAGTGAGTGATAAGGGACTGGGAGTTAATCCGGAGAAGACGGAATTGGTTTTTTTTGCTAGGAGGTACAGGGTGGAGAAATTTAGGCTATCGGTACTAGGAGGAATGGAGCTTAGACTATCTGATAGTGCTAAGTATCTGGGAGTTTTTCTGGCAGCAAGCTGTTATGGGGAAGGAATACTTAGGGAAGATTTAAGAGGGGTTTCAATGCCTACTATGTTTGCAGATCATCTATAGGTAGGAGCTGGGGACCCCGGCCGTCAGTAGTGGGCTGGCTATACACTTTGGTGGTTAGACCCATTCTTACGTATGGATGCTGTGTTTGGTTGGAGTCATTGAGATTGGCTAGTCGTAGGAACCTTCTTTCCAAGGCTCAGAGGTGTGCTTCAATCGTCATGACAGGTGCCCTGAGAAGTACTCCTCAAGCAGCCCTGGATGTCATTCTACATCTTCTGTCTATTGAGCAGTATGTGATGGGAGCCAGGAGCATTCTTAGACAGAGGGAGTTAGGATTGATGGGGAATGTCACGCAGGTTCACTCACGGATCCTGAGTAAGATTGAGGCTGGTGGCTTTCGCCTGGGATCACCCGGCTCCACTAATTATGTGGGTACTAAAGAGGATTTTGGACGGTTGCCGGAGGTAATAGTGCCTTCTAGGGAGAGCTGGTCAGGTAGGAGCAGATTATTTAGTGGATTTGCTATTTTCATTGATGGCTCGAAGAGGAGGCGCATGGGTGCGGGGGTCTACACTGAGGATCTGGACATCAGAAGGTCATATAGGCTTCCTGACGACTGCAGTGTTTTTCAGGCGGAGGTTCTGGGGGTCTTGAGGGCCGTGGAATTGATGAAGGACAACATTGATAGGGGCTCGGAGGTCACTATATAGAAAGATATTATTACAATTAATAATTCTAAAGGATTAACACAAAATAAAGCTAAACAGTCTATATTCCACTACTTTATAAAAAAATAAAAAAGACAATTATTCCAAAAATTAAGAATAACTGTCTTTTTCAGGATGTTGATGAAGGGCCACTTGGAAGAATGCAATCCAAATAAAAAACAGATTATTTTAAATAAACTAATAAAAATATTTCTTTTGAATAATTATTATTGTGGTTATTTTTGTCGAACTATTTATGGTTTTTAATCCAAATTTTAATATTTTTAATCAGGCTTAAGTTCATCAAATTTAATTATACCCACACCACAATAGTGGAGAGGGTATTATGCATTTGTGCTGATGTGTGTAACGCCTTAAAATATTGGTCCTAGACCCACCTTAAAGTATACCGATCGTCTTAGAATCACTTTCTGAGTCGAACTAACGATGTCCGTCAGGCTGGCTGGCAGGCTGGCTGGCTGTCCATGTAACCTTGTGCGCAAAGTACAGGTCGCAATTTTGGAGATAATTTGATGAAATTTGAGTCATAGGTTCTTATTGGCACAAGGACCAAGCCAATTGAAAATGGGCCGAATCGTAGGACCACGAGGGAAGATAGGGGGAAATTTCTTCCTATCAGAAACTATCAAACCGATTTCAATGAAATTTATAAGCATAGATAAATCTATATTTATATGGACACATAAGCATGATGTGTTTTAAAATACTGTGGTGTAGGGTATCATATGGTCGGGCTTGACCGACTATACCTTCTTACTTGTTTTTCATTAAATTATTTTTATGAAAAAAGAATTGTTATTGATAATTTTAATTAATTTTCATGTTGTAAAATTCCTTTTTTCAACATAATAATTTAATGAAAAATTAAATTTGATGAACTTAAGCCTGATTAAAAATATTAAAATTTGGATTAAAAATATTTCTTTTGTATTATAAACTTTTTATATTATAATTAAGAAATGTTATGGTCCCATACAGATTCATTATAGGGAAGTTCGACTTTATTTAAATTTTTTAAAAAGGAAATACATACCCAGATATTATTTATATTTCATAAGGTATATAATATACCTTATAAGTATGTATATGACAGTATACTATCATAATAATGATGACAGTCTGAGGGAAACAAAAATCTGAGGGCCTGCAGAAATTTTTAGCGTTTGGAAGTGCAATGGGGTAAGCTGCAAAATATCAAAATTTCTAACAGTCCTATAACGGAGAAGCTGATAGTCACACTTATTATAAATTTTGTAATACATACGTATATGGAGACGGCTTTTATCATTTACAACACTTTTATTACTTTTCCTTATGCAATAATGTTTAGTCTAATCACTAATTCCACTAACACCTTGGTAACAGTTATAAAACAAGTTACCCAGTTTTGACGTTTAAAAATATAAATGTGTTCTTATAAAAAGAATTAAAAACTCTGCTAATTTTTTTCTTGAGTGTGATTATACATTATGTTGTTAAAAAAAAAATTGTATTTTTGATGAAAAGTAATTTTTAATTTTGTAAATAACTTGGATATTTTTTTAGGTAGCAGTTTAAAATTTTAAAAAAATATGTAATTTGAATCGTAACCAACAAAACAAATCAATTTAAAATTTTCTAAAATTGTTTTGCATATAAGCTAACGATATGTTTTTTTTTTTTGTGTAAACAATTATTTGCTGCCTTTAAAAAGGGTCACTTTTTCTTTCGTTAAAAAGGCGTACCTTTATGCAGAAATTATTGAGAAAAAAAATAGACACAAGAAGTTGTTGGTATTTTGTGTTTGTAAAAATATTTCGGTTTCTGTTCCAATGGCGACGATGGGGTTTTATTGCTGAAAACACTTTTCTTAAGTAGGTAAAGTTATTTGGAAAACACTAACAAAGTCTTGTTCCGCCACAAGAAAAGCGACCGTTAGTTTGATATCCGAATGTCAATTCTTTTTACACGCTACTCGTCTCTGGAATAAACTTCCATATGACTCTCAAGTTATAAGTAATGCACTTCAGTTCAAAAATAACATTATTTGCTTATTGAAATGAAGAAACTGTATTTTTGTTTTTCCTTTTTATACCCTTCACCGAAGGTAAAAGGGTATATATAACTTTGTCATTCCGTTTGTAATTTCTACAATATTGATCCTACACCCTATAAAGTATATATATTCTGGGTTCTTATGAAAAGCGAAGTTCAAATCCGGTTGTCCGTCTGTCCGTCTGTCCGTCTGTCTGTTGAAATGGGTTTTCCGAAGCCCCCAGATATGATGGGAGCTTCGTTGGGGTATCTTTCTGTCAGGTATTCTTATTATAATTTTGCTATTGAAATTCAGCCAGATCGGTCCACAAATGGCTGAGATATGAGCAAAAAACCACGACTACCTCTAATTTTTCCCAAAAATCCCTTGTGGTTGTTGTATTTTTATTACTTTTTGCTGTATAACTGGGGAACGGCAAAAGCCAAAGTTTCCAAATTAGGTACACACATTTAGGTTGCCAATACACACCATTCTACAAAATGTGGGCGGGATTGGAGAAGTGGGCGTGGTACCTCCCGTACAAAAAAAATTAAAAATTTTATAAAAACCTAAATTTTAAGGCTGCCATATGTCCTATGGATATGATTTATATACCAAAATATTGGAAATTTTTAGTAGAACATATTTTACATCAGACTCGGGAAAATCGGTTCAGACACCACCAGCATGCTTTCTTCTATCGGATCGAAAAACACGGTACCCATTCAATCCGTATAGGCCATCACATATGTCACTTCTAAACCATGTTTCCGAAACACATATCGCGTCAACTCCCGAATTCTCAAAAATAAAACGAAATTCATCCAATTTGTTACACAAACTTTGGGCATTGATATGGCATATGCTAAGGCCTTGTTTTCTTTTTGCCAAAATTCGAATCATACTATAGTTACCATCCCTAGAACCGAGTTGCTCATACATAATATTCGTCATATTAAAATTTTAACGCAACGCAATTAAATAACCATATAAATGAAAAATTTAACATACTAATTGTATTGATCATACATGAGAAAAAAATTAGGAGAGTTTTGATAATCGACCAAGTAGTCCTTAAGTATAGAGTTAAGTAAGATATAAAATCAATTTTAAAAGATTTAATAATATTGTAAATAACTTTATTTGATGAATGAAAATTATTCAAGAAATAGTTGTGCCAGTTCCTCGGGAGATTCAATAAGAAGCGGCTCATCTGAGTCAAACTTTCTTACATAAACGAGACCTCGCAGAGTAAAAGTAGATTTTATCCTTTTACCTTTTTTCAAATTAAGTGCCGCTTTAAATATTTGGTGATTATGCGGCGTTAAGTTTTCATTCACATAAATAGGTTCATTGCTTTCAAACCCTGCATTTCTTAGACAAAGCGTTGATTTGTTGTTACGACGGAAATTTGCTATGGATTTCAGAAGAAAGTTCTTTTCAAACGGAGATTTAAATTTAGCTACTATAACCTCATCACTAGGCTTATATGGTTTATTGTTTTTGTATATTTTTTTTAATCTATAAATACTTTCGATTTGAGGGGTAGGAATTTTTAAAGAGTCACAGATATTTTCAACTATGCTATGCAGATTTTCATTTTCATTGTAGGGTATACCATTAATTCGAACACTACCCGCAACAACAGAGTTTTCACTTTTTAATATTTTTTTTCTTAATTGTACAATTTCATCTTTTAAGTGAGTAACTTCCGTAGGATCTGAACTCTTCATTTCTAAATTATGGACTCTTTCAGTAATTTTGTTTATGTCCACTTGAATATTGTTAACTTTTTCTTCTATTAAAGAGAGAATTCTGACTTCACTCTCTTTTATTAAAGTGTTTATAAAATTAAAGTGTTTCTCTTCACTATCTTTTATGGAACTCTTTATAATTTGAGAGGTAAATAGTTCGCTTTCTTTTATTAGATCCCGAAAGAAGGCTTTATCATCTGCTGACAATCGCGGGGGCTTGGTGCTTTTTTCAAGAGGGGATTCTTGCATAGACTCTCTCATCCTCTTGGCGGACGATTCACTGCGTGTATACATTTTATTTAATATTTATGTTATTGTTTTAGTGTTTAAGTTTTTTTAAGTTTTTGTTGTTAAAAATAAAAAATAAAAATGTTTGTTTTAAGAGAAAACCCGGTTTATCCAAGTAAAAAAAATATACACTGGAGTTTTATTGTGTAGACTTTGTTGTTGTTGTTGTTCGTTGGTTTGATTCTTTTTATTGTTTTGTTGTTTTGATTTTTGGTTGCATTACACTTAGCTTCTGCTTTGTTTATTTACTTATTTTTTTTATTTATTTTTAATTTGTTATTGTTTATTAAGCATATGTTTTGGCTTTTAGAGTTTTTTTGCTATTGTTTATTTTAAAGTAGGTATTAAATACACAGTTTATGGTTTGTTTACTTATTAATTTTTTTATTTGCTTTGTTTATAAACAATAAAAGTTAAATTTTAAGTTTGCTATAATTAAAATATTAAATGCACAAAATTTCTTAAATGCAGCAGCTACGAAAAACACGTCTATTCACGACAGATGTCCGACATCTAATCGCCTTTTATGGTGTGTACTGTAGTCTATTATTGCTATTATTATACCCTTCACCAAAGGTAAAAGGGTATATATAACTTTGTCATTACGTTTGTAATTTCTACAATATTGATCCTACACCCTATAAAGCATATATATTCTGGGTCCTTATGAAAAGCGAAGTTCAAATCCGGTTGTCCATCTCCCCCCCCACCCCCCCTTCACATTTGTTTACATATACTAGCATAATGCTCAATATGATTTTCTTTATCATCCTTCTTTATTATTTCATCTATTTAACGAAATTATTTTAACAAATCGAAACTAGGAATTTTTGTGTTTTTCTGCTACTTAACAACTCCCCAAAAAAATAAAAGAAAACAAACACGCATACTTACATGCCACAAACTATTTTGGTGAATATATTTCCATATTTCGGTTCACAACTGAAATAAGTTTTATGGTTTACAACTTTGCTATTGTGGTGAACAAAAACATCAAAATTAATTACAACTCAACACAGTGAACATTAAACGGGCCATATTTCATTTAAATGATATTCAAATAACGTTCCTTCATGGTTTAGTTGTCGAGGGGGTGTGTTAAGTTAGAAACTGTGAGTTCTCTGGTTCGAATCTTGTTTTTTTTAAAGAAAATTTTTTTTTAAAATTTTTATTTTTTTATGTTCTAAAACGATTAAAAAAAATATTTACCAGTTTTCGCTTTTTAAATTTAATTTATAATGAAGTTTAAAGTATTATAAATATGTATGTATACATATCGCACCTACATATTCAACAATCCTGTATTAACTCAAAATTTTTATTTTTTCACTTTTTGGAAATAGGCGACAGGTATTATTCATATCTACCCACTGTAAAAATATCGAGCTATTTTGTCCACTTTTTTGTAAAGAAATGGTTAATTTAAAAATATTTTTTCCTATGCCTTTCATATTAAATTAAAAATTGTTTTGCTTCTACTAAAAATATTAAAATTTTGAGTTAATAGAGTATTGTTGAACAAGTGCGATATGTAAAAATTATTTAGTTTTTGTCTAGTTGCTCTGTATTCTGCTCCCACAATGGTGAAGGGTATATAAGGTTCGGCTCAGCCGAATATAGCACTCTTACTTGTTAAATATATTTACTTGGTATTTCCACAAATTTCACAAACTTTCACTTTTAAATAAACAATTAATAATGGACACCATCAGGGCTACCAATGTGTAATACTGGTAACTATATAAAAGTATACATCATACAGTTGTTTGCAGCACTGCATGTTAATTTCTTATACCATGGTCCATACTACAGTACATTGGACCATGTTGTAAGTAGTCCATTTAAGCCACAATGGACCACGTTGTCCAATATTATCTTTAGGGACTTCGAGTGATTATAGGTAACATCAAGGTATATTTAAATATACCTTGGGTAACATCATGGTGAAATCAACAGGTGGCAGCACTTCGAAGATGACGATTTTTTGCTCTTGCATTGTTTGTCTATGTTTATGTCAAAGTTTTGTTTATGTTTACAAAAAGTCCACGTTTTGTGCTGTGATTATTGTATTTTTTTGAAGTTTTTGACAATTTTAAATTTAAATAAATAAGATATTGACCAAAATTAAATAAAAATTGGATAACAATTTATTTATTTCATCCCGTTCAGCGTCACGCTTTGATTTTTGTTAAAAGTATTTTTTTGACGTAAACGATGATATAATTTCCATTTTTGTTGTAATGTTGTATTTGTTGCCGTTACAATGCCACATGTTTATTCCACCATGGGTAAGTCGCAATTTACACTATGGACATTTCTTGCCGGACAGAAAAAGTTTGTTGGCGAGAGAGGCAAGAAGTAAAGTAAGTCAAGCATACAGCGTCGCCCCCTTACCAACAAAATGTTTCTGTCCGGCAAGAAATGTCCATAGTGTAAATTGCGACTAACATTAGAAAATGTAACATTTATATACAGTAGGGAAGCCAATCGGGATTGATTTTAGAAAATCCCGGGATTCGGGATTTTGAAATCCAGATCCCGAAATTCCGGGATTTCTGGATCCGGGGATTTTGGGATTTTTTTTAATCAACAAATCTTTTTTTTTTATTTATTTATGAATTTTCAAAAGGTATTATAAATATAACATAAATTATCAAAGTAATTTTTGGGAATAAAAAATTTTAATTTAAAAGATTTTTTATTCGTGCTTAATTCCCAATTTTTATTCTTTATAAAAACACTGAAATTTATTGTTGATGGGATAAGATATTCCTATGCGCATTTCACTGGTTGCTTACCTAGCATTTACACATGCCACTGCCAGTTCGAAAAACTCAATACACTCACGTTTTTTTTACTAATACACTCACATTTTTCGCAATGGCAGCTCCAGTGGCAGCAAAAATTTCATGCGAGTGGAAATTTGGCATTTGCATGCTACTAAATGTCAAAACGATAAGCAATGTTACCCTGTTAAAAATTTAATTCGGATTTACTGGATTGTTCCACCACCATGGATAACTATCTTGCCGCGATGTGGTGGCTTAAATGCTGGCTGTAGTGAATGTCTTGTAACTTGAGTCGGCAAATTCTAGCCGGGACAAGTTGGAAGGTATTTGCTTTAAGGCCAGCACGACTAAGGGTTATCCATCCTCCCATCCCCTATCCCATTACCTATGATCCTATCAATCCCCCTTTATTTCCCATTTCCCCCACTTTTAAGGTCAAGGTGGTTGATAGCAGTGCCGAGGACTTGAATGGCTGGTTAGTGGTTAAAGAAACTGGTCGCGAACAGCTTCCCTCTGGCGCCGATGGCAAGGGTCAGTTGTAACTTAGCCTAGTCCGTGCAAGCCGTCACTGCGCGAGACGGTCCTTTTCTTTACGGCGTACTCGTGGGACCAAAAAACTGGACAACTTTACTGTAAAAAACAAGGACGCGACTCTAAGAGTCGATGCAGGGAATATCTCTGACAACTCGGCAGTTTCGGTGTCAGATCCAGACGCCGATTGGCTGAGTATCTACAGAGATATTCTTGAGCAAGAAGGTCAGTTATTGACAGAACTGACAGAGACAAGCGGGACGAGCGACCCCCCAGTCGGTTCCCCGTCTCGAACAGGGGTCTCGGAAAGACTCGATGGTCTAGCTCTGGGATCTGATGATGAGCATGAAATAACAATGATTTCGGCTCATGATCAGGACCATAGGGCCGGGCCATCGGCTCCTGAGGTCACACTCGAGATAGGGAGCGGAGTAGTGGGTGGATCAAAACCCATTGTTCGGCAGGATGCGACAGAACAGGTCGCATCAGAAGGCCGAACGAGTCTTGAAAAAGCCAAGAGTGGTGTAAGGGCCTCCTTAGCCTTTCTAGAAAAGATAGCTAAGAAAGACTCCTCACTACACGATGGGCGGGATAGGCACTTGCTGAGGAAGCACCGGAAGAACGCTGCCAGATTCGAACGAATCCACGGATCTGTCGGTGATATCCTAGGCATTCCCTATCCTGCGGGATACACAGCAAGGGCTGCTGAGGGCTCAAATGTCAGTATGGACAAGAAACCCTCAGTAACCCCTGCTGATGAGTCCTCCAATAATGGAACGGGAAGTAAGAAGGGGTTGCAGAATCAACACCTGGTTCTCTAAACCGAGACAGTACGGTCACGGATAAGGGAACCAAGCCTGATGAAGTACCACCCTCTACTAGCTGCGCGATGAGGACTGGTAAAGTCTTGATAATCTCCGACCCCCCCCCACTAAGGGAGGTCACAAAGGGGATTACTGAGAAAGGCCAGCCAACATCTGCAGGGAAATCGGGTGATCACCGACAGAGCTCTACTAAGGCCCCCAAAAAGGGGGTTTTTAAGAGAGTTAGGTCTGGTGATGACCAGAAATCCCCAGCGGCCAAAAGGAAGGATCCCCGAAAGGAGATCACTAAGAGGGCTGGTTCCAGAGAGGAACAACCCTCTACGTCAAAGAAGCTAAGGGAGTCGTTAAGTAAGGACGGTATTCTAGCAGCTGTCATTGATCGTATGGATCCCGATGGAAGGATCAGTGTCGAGAAATGGCAGGTGCTAGAAAACAAACTACTCGACGAAATCTTTAGCGTCAAAGGAAGGCCGGACGAAGTATCGTTCAAAGGGGCTGACTGGATAAGAGGTGTCAAAACTGTCAGTTGCGGCAATCAAAAAACCTTTGAGTTTTTAAAGGCTGCAATCGGCAGGTGTGGCAGCGCTTATCCTGAAGCCAGATTGGACGTCATACTCGCGTCTGAGTTGCCATTGAGGCCGGTGGTCACTGTATGGATTCCTCCACCTATAAAACCGGTGGAGGTCATACTGGGGTTACTGGCCAATCAGAACAATGGACTCTTTACAGGCCAGTGGAAGATGATAGCTTCACTGGGTTGCAAGGATAACCAAGGAAGAGATTTCAGGTTCGCAGTAGACCGGGAATCTCTGAAAAAACTGAAGTCAATGGGAGGGGTTGCTATATTCGGGTTAGGGTCTATCAGATTTAGGTTTCCTAAAAATGATAAACCCTAAGAGGCTGAGAGTGGTGCAGATAAACTTGCACCACTGTGAAGCGGCCTCAACCGAATTAGTAACCCACCTCATTGACAAAGATGTGGACGTGGCTTTAATCCAAGAGCCCTGGATTAACAAAAACCGGGTAGTTGGATTAAAGATCACGGGGTATACCTTGTTCGTATCCCGCTCTGATGAGAAGGTACGGACTTGTATACTGGCGAAGACTGAACATAAATTCATGATTTCTAATTCTTTCAGTAATGGAGACCTCACGGTTGTGACAGGAGAAGCCAAGGACAAAACGGTCCTGGCACTGGCATCGGCATACTTACCATATGAAGCTGCCGATCCACCTGGTGAGGGAGTGCGAGAGTTGGTGGAGCACTCGGGCAGAAGCGGCTCGAGGCTGGTACTAGGATGTGACGCCAATGCACACCATTCCCAATGGGGTAGTGCCGACATCAACAAAAGAGGTGAGTCTATGTTTGATTTTATTGTTGCCAGCGATCTTTTTATCTGTAATAGGGGGAATACGCCAACGTTCAGAACTAGGGATAGAGAGGCAGTGATAGATATGACATTGACGAACTGTAGGGAATTAGTGGAGGACTGGAGGGTGGCTTTGGATTTTTCCTTCTCTGATCATAGTCGCCTGTCCTTTAGTCTAATGTTTGAGAGGTCGAAAAGGTGTCCATATAGGAATCCGAGAAGGACGGATTGGGATTCGTTTTCGGGACTAGTGCAACGGAACCTTAGGGTTACACGGAACTGGGGGTCGACTCCGGCCGGTGTGGAGCAACTGGTAAACACCTTCACGGGGGTATTGACCAGTAGCTATGAGCGATCTTGTCCGTTAAATTTTCCGGGCAGGCGTACACAGCCAAGATGGTGGACAGACGAGTTGAAAACTCAAAGGTCCACCGTCAGAAGGCTGTTCAATAGGGCGAAGTATACGCGCAGGGATGAGGATTGGAGTAACTTCAGGTTGAGTTACGGGAGGTATAAGGGAGATATTAGAAGGGCGAAAAGGGACTCGTGGATTAAGTTTAGCGAGTCAGTTGAATCCGTGAATGAGATGTCTAGGTTCAGGAGAATTTTATCTAAGGACCCTGTAGTCCCTGGATTTATTCAGAGATCGGACGACTCATGGACGGAATCTGGCTCTGAATCTCTCTGTCTGCTTATGGAGACTCACTTTCCGGGGTGTGTAGATCCTGGGTCGGGGGAACAGGCTGTATGTGGTGACCCCTTCTCTGGTTCGGGCTCAGGCGGTGAGGAAAGGGAGACGGTGGGGGATATGATTACCTTGGATAAGGTAACATGGGCGGTAAATACCTTTGGGTCCTACAAATCGGCGGGGCCAGATGGTATATTTCCGGCGATGTTACAGAATATCGGGAAATCATCACTCCTGTTGTTGGTGGAGCTGTTTAGGGTATGTGTGCTGAACGGGTACATTCCTAGGAGGTGGAGGGAGGTTAGGGTAGTTTTTATTCCCAAAGCGGGTAGAACCGGTCACTCTAAACCCAAGGATTTTAGACCAATCAGCTTGTCGTCTTTTCTCTTGAAGACGTTGGAAAGACTGATTGATCTACATCTGAGGACGAAGATTGACGCCGGCATCGTCAGCGGCGCTCAACACGCCTACCTTAAAGGTAGATCTGTTGAGAGTGCGTTGCATGATGTGGTTGGTTATGTGGAGCGGGGTTTGCGAACCAGGGAATACACCCTGGCGGCATTCCTTGACATAGAGGGCGCCTTTAACAATTTGAGGATAGAGGCCATAAGACAGGCACTGATTGACCTAAGGGTTCCGTTGTTCTTGGTCGAATGGATAACTATGATGCTTAGCAGCAGAGTAATTCACTCGGACTGGGGAAACGAACGCTTAAGGAAATCGGTGACTAGAGGGACCCCACAGGGGGGAGTTCTCTCTCCCTTATTGTGGCTCTTGGCCGTCAATGTCGTTCTGAGACGTTTTGACAGAATGGGTCAGAAGGTCGTAGCCTACGCGGATGATGTGGTGATATTGGTGTCGGGCAAGTTTCTGCCGACAATTAGCGACATCATGCAAGGGGCGCTGGGCGAACTGGCGGCATGGGCAAGTGACAAGGGACTGGGAGTAAACCCGGAGAAGACGGAGTTGGTTCTTTTCACTAGGAGGTACAAGGTGGAGGAGTTTAGACTGCCGGTACTGGGAGGAGTGGAGCTTGGACTATCTGATAGTGCTAAGTATCTGGGGGTTTTTCTGGACAGCAAGCTGTCATGGGGTAGGAATACTCAAGAGAGACTCAAAAGGGGTCTCAATGCTTACTATGCTTGCAGATCATCGATAGGTAGGAGCTGGGGACTCCGGCCGTCAGTGGTGGGATGGCTGTACACTTCGGTGGTTAGACCCATTCTTACGTATGGATGCTGTGTTTGGTGGGAATCATTGAGATTGGCAAGTCGTAGAAAACTTCTTTCTAAGGCTCAGAGGTGTGCTTCAATTGGCATGACAGGTGCCATGAGAAGTACTCCTCAGGCTGCCCTGGATGTCATTCTACATCTTCTGCTTATTGAGCAGTATGTGATGGGAATGGCGGCCAGGAGCATCCTTAGACTGAGGGAGTTAGGACTTACGAGGAATGACACTCAGGGTCACTCACGGATCCTGGGTGAGATTGAGGCTGGTGGCTATTGCCTGGGACCGCCGGGATCCACTGATTATGTTGGCACCAGTTTGGATTTTGGTCGGTTGCCAGAGGTAATAATGCCCTCTAGGGAGAGCTGGTCGGGCAGGAGCAGATTATTTGGTGGATTTGCTATTTTCACTGATGGCTCAAAGATGAGGGGCACGGGTGCAGGGGTCTACATTGAGGATCTGAACATAAGAAGGTCATATAGGCTTCCTGGCGACTGCAGTGTTTTTCAGGCGGAGGTTCTGGGGGTCTGGAGGGCCGTGGAACTGATGAGGGACAACATTGATAGGGGCTCGGAGGTCACTATATACGTGGACAGCCAGGCGGCTCTTATGGCCGTAAGGGGCTGTTATGTGAACTCCAAGCTGGTTGATGAGTGTAGGAGGGCTCTGAGGGGAGCCTTAGGGGAGTATCTGCTAAGGTTATGCTGGGTGCCGGGTCATTGCGATATAGGCGGCAACGAGATTGCTGATGAGTTGGCAAGACAGGGCTCAGAGTTGGAGGATCCTGACTGTGTGGAGGCGGTTAGGCCTCCATTGGGCTTCTATTTTAATAGAATTAGGGAATGGATAACGAGCGTGACCAATCGGGCCTGGGGGAGCCGAACGGACTGTCGGGTATCGCGGACACTGTGGCCGGTGCTTAGGAAGTCCGATTCGGTGTCGCTGTTGGGCAGGAGCAGGGTCTGCGTTAGGACCATGATAGGAATTATCACGGGCCACTGTATGATAGGCAGGATGGCGGTGAGGATGGGATCCGACTTGTCGGATATATGCAGGTTGTGCGAGGACCCTGAGGAGTTGGAGTCAGTTGAGCACCTTCTGTGCCACTGTCCCAGGCTGCAGGGTAGCAGGTTGAGGTGGCTGGGCAGTAGATTTCTGGGCGAATTAGGGGATGTCTCGGGTTGCGGACTCGAGAATCTGATAGGATTCGTAATGGGGATGGCCTGGCTGCGCGAGGGGAGACCGGGTGCTAACCGCTCGTAGGGCGGATTTGGTTTAAGGGATTTCTCTCGGGGTTGGTCCTTTACCTTCTTTTCCTTCCTTTCTTTTCTACCCATCTTTCGGATCTGTCTTATGCTTCTGCTGCTTATTTCACCTACTTATGCCTTCTTGGCTATCTCTAATTAAGGCGTCACAATGGACCATATTGGTCTCTGGGTGAAGGTGTGAAGGAAACTTCACACCGGCCTTTCTACCTACCTACCTACCTACTGGATTGTTGTCAAATTGTAATTAAACTTTTAACTTAATAATTTTTTTAAAACGCGCATAAATAAGAGCAAGTTTACTAATAATAAAGCATTAATATCGTTAAAATAATGCTAATATAAATAAATGAAAAAATTTCCCCAAAAATGTGGCACTATGATTAACTCGGTAAATCTATTTTGTTTTCTAGTAGTTTTTTTTTAATTTGAGAAGTAAACAAATTTTCTCAAGTTGACGCTTCAACGACATTTTGAAAATGAACTCGCAGTGGCATATGTAAACACAAAAGCCAATGGCACACAGAGTATATACTTTGTGCCAAGGTATATTTACACAAGGTAAACTCTTTGGCCCATAAGTTTGTCAGCTGTTTACCCCATTTGGAACCCTAGTGTCAAAAGTTATTTATGTTGGTTCCTTGTGTTTGTTTACATACTTATGGTTAGTGCGCGCCATTTTGAATTAAAAAAGTGTAAAATTGTGAAAAACATTTTATTTTTGTGAAATTTTAATTCTTGTGATTAATAAGCAAACAAAATACATTTAAATGCATTATTTTTTGCAATAATACTTTATTTTTATGCTTGAGAATGAACAATATATTAAAAATTGTTTCAGCTTATTATTCTGAACTGCACGTGTTGTTTTTTTTTTCAATTTGTGTTTTTATTTTAAAGGCACAAAAACAATTTGGCGTGTTGTTTTTGTCTTCTTGTACTTGTTGTAGCAACGAGTTTACCTTGTGTAAATATACCAAGGTCTATCCAATAGGTCTGCTTAAGAAGCCAGATGTTTATTTGGTTTTTTCCTCAACGATATCAAGAGTTGTTTACATTTTCCTTATACGTGTATATTTTTGTTTACTTTTTTGGTTTTTTGCCACACATACATGCACACAAAACACATTTTTCCTTTTGTTTTGCCTATGTAGTAGTAAGATTTTGACAACGGCGAGGAATTTTACACAAACAAAATGCCTGTTGTTTTTTGTATTGTTGTAGTAGTAAGCAGACCTATTGGATAGGCCTTGAAATATACCTTGCTTTGTGCAATGGCATGAGATTCGACTATTTCGAACAAATTTTCTTTGACAATATGTATACAACAGTGGCATGCCACTACATGCATGTGTATATTTATATCGCCGATATTTAAAATACCGATATATCGATGTATCGATATTGAAATACGACTATCGAATTCGATATATTTTAAAGTCAGTTTTCATTAAAAACTCAAAATTTTAGCCGTTTTTCAAACAATATGTATTTAAAAATTGGCATCACTGAAGATCTACAGTTTGTGGGTAATTACCCGAATTTGGTATACTTTTTACGGTCGTGGGTAGAGCGTGGGTAATTTCTCTTAGGTGTAATTTAGGTATACATAATTTGAAATTTTTACTTCAGTAGTGCGATTCTGTAATTAATTTTAGCAATAGTTGTCATTGTCAAAAAAATTAACAAGCAAATTAACGATTTTGCTATTCTGTAACATTTTAAACAGCACGTTAAGTCAGCTGCTTGTGTTAAGTAAACGACAACTTTTTTAGTGTTGTTTATTTATTGTTAAATGTTGAAAAAATAAAAAATATTTAGTTAAAAGAAATAATATAACTTGAAAATGGCAATTAAATAATTTGCATTTAATTTAATAGTAAAATGTTTGGCTTATCTTCTTAAAAAAAACAAAAAACTAAAAAAAATTCTGTTTAGTTTTAATAATTTTATTTGTTTTTTTTTATTCCTCTTTGTGTTTTTCGTTAATTTGCCCTTTTTTGACAGTGATGCCACTTGACGTTAATTTTTATCCATGTTTTTAACAGCAATTTACAGAATCACATAATCGTTAGTGCAAACAACAAAACATGTTGACAATTATAACAACTGTTGTTATTGTTAAAAGTTACAGAATCCCACTACAGATGCCCAAATAAAATCAAGATTCGATTTCAGTGATGACATTTATTTTTTTTTAAATATTGTTGCTAAGAAATGCACAGCCTTCTGAACCAAAGTCTCGGTTTGTTTTTAAAGAACGACTTCAATTATTAAACATACTTATATTTTCAAATGTTTGGTAATGAATGTCGCAAGATGGACCCTTAGATTTGGATAAAGATGCCTATCATAGTAATTTAGAACCTGAAGTTTATTGAAAAAAGTCATTCAAACTAAAAACTTGCCTGGGGGAAGATATGTTTCCAATATTGCAACATATAATGAATTTTATTAATTTAAAGGGTATTTTTTAAGACAATGAAACTTAAAATGGTAGACAACACAAAAAAAAATTAATTTTAATCGCAGATTGATACACGGCATTACCATTTGAAAATGATTTAAAACAAAAAGACACCGATGTTGCTGGTTTATCAGCATTAACCACTGACTTCACAACCCTACGGAAAGCAATCAATAAGTGTCACATCGCACGGCCTTGAAGTCTAATTGACAGTTTATTTTCTCTAAATCAACACATCGCCTTCATTTGTGAAAAAAGTTGCGTCATTTAAGTCATGAAGTCACTTTTAAGTTGCGAAAATCGATGGCTGATTTTCAAAGTATATTTAAATAATTTGGTGGCGTTGTTCAAGCATGAATCTATTCATGATCAAAAAGCGAAAACAGTCTGACAGTTCGTTTGACAGCATTCATGATAAAGCAATGACTAGGAACATTTTAATCCTTCCCAAGATATATCAACCAAATGTGTAAAATAAACTCATTATTTTAGCAGTTTTATTAATTTTTTTTAAGTCTTAAATGTTGTTTTTGGTAATTTAAATAAAATCAACAGCTTGACTAATATTGATCTTGTTTTAATGAGTTTGTTGTGTTTTTGCTTCTTTGTAAATGTATTTTTATTAAATAAAACTTAAATTGTATATCAAGTGTAATTTCATTTAAAGCTGCGTTCACAATCAAAAAAACATTTTCACTTGGTGTTCATAATAGAGCAACAATTTCTTTTTTTACTACACACATTTTGCATCAAAAACCCGTTTGCAAATTTTAGCCACAACAATATTATGCATTTATTTTTATTTTTGTAAACATTTTCATTCAAAACTAAATAAAATTATTTTAAACGTCAGAAACAATTTCATACAAATTGTTGCTGAAGTTATAGTTGACTCTACTTTAGTTACATTTTTAAAAAAGTTTTATGGCGATTTCTTTTCTGAAAAAAATATGTTACAGTATATACATGTTACATTTTCTAATGTTACCTATAATCACTCGAAGTGCTACATTTTGTGCAATTTCAATAGAACACAATTAGTGCTTTTATTTGCAACTATTACACTTTCATTATTAATGTACTTAATGAGCGATTTTTAAAGCTATTTAAGCGGTTTCTGCACGCTATTACGGGTTGGAAACAAATATTAACATCACTAATGGCTTATAAAAATTAAAGCGATTATAATATTAATAGACTTTTTTTGATTTTAATGTGTAAAAATTTTTATATATTGTTTTAAAACAAATTTTTTACAAAATGATGAGCGGTATGAATTATGACAAACAAAATAAAGCATTTGTTGTACAAAGAAAGTAATAAGTACCAAAGTTGTAGAACAGGGCAGTATGAACACCTTAAGTAAAAGTAAGTTAAAATATGCAACATGTTTTGCATGTTTTTCGTCAACATATTCACAAAAGAGCTTGAAAATTGTTCCCACAGTTGCATTTTTTGTACAAACGAACACAAAAATGTAGAACATGTAACATTAATGCAACATTTTTCTCAGAAAAGAAATCGCCATTAGTTACATTTTTGTTCTAAAAATGAAAGGAAAATATATGAAATACGTTTTTTTGATTGTGAACGTAGCTTAAATCGGGTAATTTTGCTTCATCTCAAGTGTAATTTTGAATCTTGCTGGTGGTAACACTGAAGATCTATAACTCATCGTCTACAACTGACATGATTTGCTGTTATAACATGGTTATAAAAGCGTTGTTAAAACATTTGCATTAACAAACGTGTTATAACATGAGAAAACCTCTTACATGATGAGTCTATACTTAACACTAACATCATATTAGTGTTAATATTAAGCATTTCATGTCAGTTGTAGACTACATGCATTAGAAGAAGAATTAAGAAAGAAGCGGGTTTTTCACCTTGCAGATTTCTAATTAAAACAGTAAAGTCAAACGAACTTGAAAAGATTTATTTTATGCGGGTTTGGAACAATATATGTGCCTATATATATTTGGAATAATAATAAGATTTGTGCATATATATATATAAATATATATGTATGTATATATTAAATTTTTTATTTTGGTAATACAGTGGTATCCCGGTTTAACGAATTATATATTGTCAGGCCCTTTCGTTATATCGAAAAATTCGTTAAATCCCGAAGTTTTTTTGTATCCATCAGCTGTATTCTTTTTGTAATATGAAAGCCAGCAAAATAATTTTACACAAACAAAACATATACGCAATACAAACACATGCTGTTCGTGATGCGGTCGTTGCTAAAATTGTTTGTTTGTTCGTTTCTGTACCAATGTAAAGGCTCAGTTAGGCGAACGTTGCTGCACCGTATCTGTACTGTATTCATCAGCTGTTGGCTTTTTGTTATATGAAAACCAATACAAAAGCTTACCGAAATGCAATGTACCGTAGTTGCAACGTAACAGTCTGTATAAAATAGAATTTCATGCCGTTGTAACGTGACATTTGTAAGACAGTGATGGGCGGCTTGTATGTTACATTGAATTCTGGTATTTTTGCTCTTTTTTTTGGTACTTTTTTCAGTATAGCTATGGAATTGCGAAAAAAAAACTTACAACACAACATATTTCCATATATACAAATTTGCATATGCTTAGAAGTACAAAATAATCAAATGCATATAAACATACAATGGAAATGAGAAACATATAAAAGCTTTTGAATGGTATCACAACCTTGATTGGTGCATGCATATTTACAATATATGTATGCTATAAATATACAAACTAAATTACATACTTATTTGTTTATTGTAATTATATAAAATAAATATTTATTTACACACACAAAATACTTTTTTAATACCATTTAAATCACTTGGTACTTTTTCTGCACAGCGGTCACCATTTAAAAATTTTTGATTTTCATCACTGTGTGTTTTGCTTTATGTATACTATTGCTTTTCGTTTACGTATGGGAAAAACACATGACACGTTTTTAAATGTTCTATAAGTACGCCAACGTACTTACAGTACGGTGCGGTACATTACGGGTACAGCAACGTTCGCCTAACTGGGCCTTAACTCCCCTACATGAAATGAATGAGCGATTTGTCACATTTTCCATTTTGGTGTTAAGAAAATGATAGAAAGAAATGACCGAAAACTTTATTTCGTTCATTTTTTTCTATAATTTTCTTAACCCTAGGTCTACACTAAAGATAAATATCTCAGCCAATTGGCAATAACGTCGGCAGAATAACAAAGCAATATTTCTTATTGCTCAGCTTATGTTAAAGGCATGGGAAAACTTATTTATGTTAACTCATAATTTGAAAAAAATCAAGGAAGAAGGTGCAGTGTAAAAACTGGCACTATCTTTCAAAAATTATAATTATAAATTATAATAATTATCTCTGGTATAGACGGGCAGTTACTTGAAGGTTACACGATCAAGTTTTGCCTATCAATTTTTAATACACTCACACTTTTTTACCAATACACTCATACTTTTAAAAATTGATACGAACTTGCCTTTAAAATTCTCTTGCCAGTGAGTGTTTCAATTTACGTTCAAGAAAACAGCTGATTTCAAGGTTAGTGAGCAAATTTTTCGTTTCTCTTTATAATTTCTTTTTTGAATGACATCAAGGTATATTTATAGCAGGTAGCCGCGAGATTACAACAATTGTACAATAAAACAAACAACAGGGCTTTTTATTGTTGTTTTGCGATACGAACTGTCAAAGAGCAAAGGGGTTGAAAAGAGACAAAAAAACTTGTTTACTTGTTTACTATACAACATTTGACAGTTTGTATCGCAAAACAAGCAAATAAAAAATAACCAGCTGGCTTTCCGAGACTACCTGCTATAAATATACCTTGAATGACATCTTGAAAGTAAATTGTTTTCAACTTGCGTGCAGCCTACGTCACAGCTGCCAATTTTTGCATATTTTGACAAACAGTATATGTAAAAGACTATCAAGAAAAGCTTGATCGTGTGGCTGCAATGTTAAAGATAATTTTGACATTTACTGCAATATATGTCGCAATAATTATCTCTGGTATAGACGGGCAGTAACACCAAAATGAAAAATGTGACAACTCACGCATTCATTTCTTGTAGGGTCTGCCTTACCCCAGGTCTCCACGTAGCAATATTTATTGCGGCAAACGTCAAATTTGATTGCTCCATAAAATTTGCGACGTATAGACCGCATATTGCCATGAGTGGCAATCCATTGCGCAATGATTGCTCTTCTTATTGCTTGAGCAATTATTGCTTAGCAATCAGCTGTCAAATCAGTTGTAATTTATCTGACATTTCATTTCTCTGTACTGTTGGTTATTTATAAGTGTGTTTATTTATTAAAAAAGCAAGTGAAAAAATACTTCAGCCAAATACAGAAAAAGATTTTATATATTATATTTTTAAATAAACGTCAATATTAACAAAAGCAAACGACGAATTTGTTTTTTTTTTTGTATATTTTTATTTTCTCAATAGAACAATACAAGTTTTAGGTTTTTTTCATACGCAAATAAACAAAAAAGCAATACAAAACACAGCTACGATAATTACAATTAATTATTTTATTAATTTAATAAATTAATTTAAAAAAGAAAATTTAACAATCACTTCAAAACACAACATAAAACATTTTTTATAAATACAGCCACAAAACTTTATACAACTACTCGAGGTGAAAATTGCAAATTTATGGCAAAGCAATAACAAGTGTTCTCCAGCAATATAATCAGCAATCATTGGCTCCATTGTTCTGTCATTGTTCTGCCGACGTTATTGCTTGTACTTAGCAATAAAAATTGCTACGTGGAGACCCAGCGTTACTTCTCGTCTATACCAGAGATGATAATTGCGACATATATTGCAGTAAATGTCAAAATTATGTTATCTTTATTTATTGCCGACAATTTATGTTGCAATAATTGTTAGTCCATTTTCGTTGACAATTATTGCTTACATAAAACGTCAAATTTGGTTGTCAACTGAAAAAAAGCATAAAAGAAAAATATAAAAGCAAAGAAATTAAATTTGTGAAATGGTAGCAATTTATAATTGTAGTAAAAGAATTAAATTAATGAGTTTAATAAACACTAAAATAAAATTACAAAAACTATTTTTATTAATATAATTTTTTTCTTATTCGACCTTTATTATTTAAATTTATATTAATTTGTTTAAGTTTGAGTTCTTTTTTATGTAAAAATATTTATTTTATTTTTTTTGTTAAAGTAAAATTAATATTTTTATATAAAAAAAGACCTCAAGCTTAAACTAATTAATATACTTTTCAATAATAAAGTCGAATAAGAAAGAATTATATCAATAAAAAAAATTTTTGCAAGATAGCGCCAGTTTTTATACTGCACCTTCTTCCTTGATTTTTTTCAAATTATGAGTTAACATAAATGCGTGTTCTTATGCCTTTAACATTGATGAGCAATAAGAAATATGGCTTTGTTATTCTCCCGACGTTATTGCCAACTGGCTGAGATATTTATCTTTAGTGTAGACCTAGGGTTAAATTACTCAGTTTAACACAGGATGATAGAAACACAATAGGCTAGCAGCACTGGCTTATAATGTAAAATCGGTTTAATGTAGTGACGACCAGAGACCTGCGCCGTCAAGTCTTGTCGGCGGCGGCGGCTTGCAAAAATATTGTCGGCGGCGGCTCAAAGCCGGCTTAAGCCGACTTAAACTTAGGCCAATTTAAAATTTTTTTTTTATCAACTTGCATATTTTAGTTTGAATAATAAAATTAATTTGCATATACATTAACTTATTTTAATGCTATTAAATAAGTTTATGTATATTCCTAAATGAGATTTAAAATTTTTACCGCAAAATCTTTGAAAATATACAAGGACTATATCTTACTCATTAACATTTTTATTTATTAAAAAAAAACTAATTTTATTAAAAACAAGTAAGAAACTATAGTCGGTCAAGCCCGACCATTTGATAACCTACACCACAGTATTTAAAAACACATCATGCTTATGTGTCCATATAAATATGGATTTATCTTTTTTTATAAACTTCATGAAAATCGGTTTGAAAGTTTGTGAGAGGCAGAAATTGCCCCCTACCTCACCTTATGGTCATATTTTTGAAAAACTGTATAGCTAATGTGTCCATATAGATATGGATTTATCTATGTTTTAAATTTCATTAAAATCGGTTTGAGAGGCAGAAATTGCCCCTTTCTCCTCTCGTGGTCCTATTTTTTTAAAAAATGCATCCCTTTTGTGACCATAAATATATGGTTCTATCCATGCTTTAAATTTCATTAAAAAAGCGTGTCTTGTAGGGAATATTCGATTAAATTACTGTGACCGGCGGCTGATTTTAAGCCGACTTTAGTCGATAAATTATCGGCGGCGGCGGCTGTTAAAAATAATCGGCGGCGCGGCTCAGCCGGCTTAAGCCGTCAAGGCGCAGGTCTCTGGTGACGACCTGTGCTGCAAATTTGTTAATTTGAAGATATTTGAACAATTTATTTACTAATATTTTTTATTTTCGCTGAATTTATTTGTATAATATTTAATGATTAATATGGATGTCGGCACGAACGATACACTGCCCGATGATGCATGGAAAGATTCATTTGATAAACTATTGGACCAAAGACCGTAAGTTAAACTTGAGAAAATTTTTAAAAATTATAACACAATTATTTAGCATTTTAAGGGAGTTGAATCTTATAAAACGAGATGTAAGGGTGTCATTTAATATGAACTCTAGCTATGAAAATAGCAGCTGTAATAACTCGGAATCTACAAACCTAAATGTTGAAGCACAACCATGTCAGAATACAAAAGATTGTAAGAAAATTGATGTACCGAACAATATTGTCTCAAATAATAGAAATAAAAAACTTATTAAGCCACATGTTATTTCCACACCGCTTAAAAATAATGACAATACTAATCCCTTTAAGTGCACATTATCTCCCATAGGCACTTGGGACTTGCATCATTTTAAAACCATGGTAAAGAAAGATTGTAAGAAAAAGACTAGAGTAGAATTAAATGCTACACCGATCATTGGAAATAATGTGGAGCGCAAGGAAGACTTATATAGTCATAGTATTGAAAAAAATGATTATCCAAGATATACACTGGGATTATCCCCGCTCGAATTGGTGCAAAAAAAGTGGAAATCGAAGCAAAGTCAAAAACGAGTTGGTTTTGCTTTTAATGATTTAGACGAAAGCAGAAAAAAATCTGCGAAAGATTCGAATCAAGTTGCAGAAATAATGACATCTCATATACGTTCTAAATTTGAAATACAACCTGGAAAATGGCGCAAGTCTTTAAATAGTATACGTCGAACTTGTCATCCCGTTACAGGTAATTTCTTAAGGCCAGTTTACACGGTAATACAATGTATTACGACTTTGTAGAATCAAAATATTATGAAATTCTCTCCGTGTTAAAAAAAAAAAAAAATAAAAATCTTTTGTAAGTATAATTCATGTTAACACGGATGGTATAAGTAAAATCAAAAATAATAACAAAAAAGCAGATGGTTGCAGTTTTAAATATTTACTAAAACAACATGAAAATTTCCTGAGTTGATTTTAGTTGTTTTTGTAATTGTAAAAAAATGCTATCACCTTTAATGTACTCCGTTAAAATATACCTCTGGTGTAATGAGAATACACAAGTTTCTAAAATGGCTTAGAAAAAAACCATTTACCGACCTATTGTCAGATTTTGTATTCGTATTCTCCCTGCGGCCACACGGTCAAGTTGTTCTTGATAGTCTTTTACATATACTGCTTGTCAAAACTTACATAACTTGAAAGCTGTGACGTTGGCTGCATTCAATTTGTAAGCAATTTACTTCCAAGATATCAACAACAACAGAGACAAGCTTGTACTCAGCTGTTAAATTGAAAGTAAATTGCCAAACAAATGGAAAGGTGAAATTGAAAGCCATCTCGTGGTCAATTTAAAAAGTGTGAGTGTGTTAGTAAAAAACTGAGAGTGTATTGCAAATTGAAAGGAATTGAAAGGCAAAACTTGATCGTGTGGCCACCAAGTTACTCAATACATTTTGCTTTTACATGATAAGATTTTTCTCATTCTACATAATCTTTCGACCAAGGCGAATTCATAAAGGTGACCGCATCATGAGATAGAGTTATGCTAGCTATCCCTTTTTTTTTGAAAAATAGTATGTATTTTGTTTTTGTAAAAAGTTAGAGTGACTGTCAAAATTATTTGTTGAAAATATAAAAAGGAAATTTTTTGTTTATAAAATTGGATACACAATTGCTTTAGAGAGTAAATCTTTTTCTACTATTGTAAAGTAATGGTGACTCCACTTATTCCTTACGCCTTTTTATTTCCTTGTGTTTATCTTTTAGATTCACTTTTTTATTTTATAAAATTTAAATAAGTTTTTTTTTTCAAGAATTTAAATTTTTGTTGCTATAAGTCTTATACGTTTAACAGTTTTATTTGGTTTAATATCTTTAGTTTTTCTAAAATCTTTATGGATGAAGTTTCCTGATGATCTGGCCTAAGCAACCAGTGAAATGCATAGGAATAGCTTATCCCATCAACAATAAATTTCAAGTGTTTTTATCAAGAATAAAAACTGGGAATTAAGCACGAATAACAAAATCTTTTGAAATTAAAAATTTTTGTTGAATTTAAAATTTGAATTAATTTTTTTACAAAATGTAAACAAAACTTGACATTCAGTATACACACAAAAAAATAAACAAAAAACAGATGACGTAAACATGTCACCTTTATGAATTCGCCTTGCTTTCGACATGTCGTAATACATTATATTACCGTGTAAACTGGCCTTTATACATACTACATACTTAAATTAAATTAGTAAAACTTGAATAAAGGGCACCATTATAGAGCAAATTTGGTTAAGATGTATTAACGCAAGTTGACAAAACTGGTTTGTTAAGAATATTATTAAAAGTCGACGGCTACAGAACCAGCTTTATCGTTTGATATTTTCAAATGTACCAAAAAAGGGGATATCTAAATAAATAAAAAAAAAAACGTGATATCTTTCAAAATCAAAATAAGCTCAGCAAAATATGTTTTTTCCACGTATTTTCTTCAATTTATTTTAAAAATCATTTTATGAGTGGTATTAAAACTAAGGATGTAACGATACGTCGTTTTGTCGATACATAAAACAAAATATCGCCTATAACGATAGGCATATTGAATTTGAATTCAAGTTTTATTTAAAAAAAACATCTGTAAAGTATTTTTTTATTATAAAAAAATTACAGTGTAGTAGGAGTAGCAGTAGTTATTTATTTTCAAAAATCATTAAAACACAAAGTTTACAGTAGTTTTTCTTATATTAGATGATTAAAAAGAGAATATTACTACAGCTTTGACAAAAAGTCGTCAGCCGAATGAGTGAATTATAAATTTATTTATTTATTTAATAAAGTAATACAAAGCCTTTCAGGCCAAAATATAAATATGTATTACACAGTAATAACAAAAAACCTAAGATCCAAACCTTAGTTCAAAACTTAAACCTAAATCAACAAAAAAAAAAAAAAAAAAGAAAAAAACACATTCTGGCTCCCCAGCCACTAAAATAAATATAAATAAAGTAATTTTTTTTTAGCTAATATTTAAATTCTTCAATTAAAGTTTTTCGATATTCAAGAGCATTGATAATACATATATTCAATTAAATTATGCCAGCCAATACCGTTTAGGATTTTTATAATGAGATCCTCAGTTAAGTTTCTTAACATTGGCCAACGATATAAAAAGTGGTGTGGAGGATCTGTATCATTTTGGTTGCATAAGAAGCATAATTTTAACTTTTTCGAAAACCTTGTACAGTTCAGTTCAATAAAATTACTTCTTGCTTTAAAATTCCACAAATTTGTTTTTTGTTGTAGTCGTCTCTCATATAATAGTGACCTATTGTAAAGTCAAGACTTTTATAAATACGAGATGTTTCCAGTGACTGAATGAATTTGAGTTTGTAAGTAATTCTAAGCTTTTCTAGGAGTTTCTTACATGTATTGTATCACGCCGCGTGTGTTATATATTCTGAAATCTGTTTTATATGAAAGTTTTTTTTATACCAAATTGCTTCAATTCATTGGGGGACACATTCGGCTACCTTATATGGCCATTTATCCGTTATGTGAAATATAGGATGATGTTTGCGACTTTAAATTTTCAGCTGAATTCGAATTAGGCGCCGTAGTTCTTTTAATAATTAAAAAACAATTGTTTTTAATTTTGGGACACTAAGTTGGAATAGTAATCTTCCGTTTAAAATGAAAAAAAAATATATCAGTTCACTGAAAAAAATAAAAAAAAAAATAAATTTATATATCAAAGGGCACAAAAATGAGTAATGGCTTTTATGCGAAGCAAACTGGTTCTGGTTTGGAACTTAAATATCTAAAATTCGTCCGTGCCGATCGACGATTGAATGTTTTGTTCGGACACAAATTGAAAAAATATAAAAAACAAAATTCATAATTTTTTTTTTTTTGACATTTCGCTTGTATGTATCAGAGAACTGCAAAATCATTTTTTTTCTTGATTTATTCATACGCTAAAATTTACATTCAATCTTTGCTTGCAAAACAAAGTTCAACGTTGGTAATTTTTACATCGTTTCGTTCACATTTGATTTTTGCATGTATTCATTTTTTATTGAAAGTGCTTTGTTTGCATTTGTGTTGCGCACGCAATATAACACAAATGTGTAAATTCAAAGGAACACATTCTTATACTTTTGCATTCAAGTAGTCATTGACCACTCGATGAGACGCTTTGTTACCATTAACAACAATAAACCACTCGCAGAGACGCTTTGTAAAATTAACAACAACAATAACAAGAATACATTGTACCTACATACAGAACTACCGTACTTTTTAAAAGTAAAAAAAAAAATTCTGTTTCTATGGAAATTGTTTGTATTGTACCTAAATACATATGTGCGTTTAGTTTCATTTCAATTTTTTTTTCTTGTACTTCATAGTTAATGCTGAATGAGTACATGAGTAATGATTGCTTGATTTCTGGCATTTTTGTTTGTATTTTTTTTTTCTTTATCAAAACAATAAAACAAACAACAGGGCTTTTTATTGTTGTTTTGTGATACGAACTGTCAAACAGCAAAGGGGCTTAAAAGAGACAAAAGATAAAGACAAAAAACTTGTTTACTATACAACATTTGGCAGTTTGTATCACAAAACAAGCAAATAAAAAATAACCAGCTGGCTTTCCGAGACTACCTGCTATAAATATGCCTTGAACGAAGCTAACGATTGTATAAATAACAAAGCACGATGTGCATTATTTGAATGACTGCAAACCAGCAGCGAATATTTGCGGTTGCTCAAGTTTGATTGTATGACCGCAAGTGAGTGTATTTGTTGCTGTTGATTTAATGCGATTTTTTTACAATTGCACAAAGCCGTTCTCTGGTATGTATGTATATCTCAGAAACTAAAGGTACGTTCAGACTAAAGAAATATTTGACAAAAATATTTATTCTGATATTTGCTTCAAACTGTGTGAAACAAAAAAATATTTTGTTTAATTTTCACACTAAGCTCAAATATTTGACAATTTTTGTTTGTTAAAACAGTTTGAAAATAGTGTCAAATAAAATAAATGAAATCATGTTTGTTATGCGTTCAGACTTAGACAAATGTTTGCATCAAATAATTATTTAATGAAAGTGTTCAAAAATAAAAATATATTTTACAAATAGTAAAAATTGCCAAATTAGTGGAAATTTGCAAACATTTGCTAATAGCGGAATGGTAGCAAAGCCAAATAGTTATTAAAAATCATTAAAGCTGTAAAGATTCACAGGGAAAAATCGCTTCTTCGCGAGCATGGCTAAAATTCGCGAAAAATTGCAAACAAACCCTAAAATTTATTTGAAGTCGTTTAAAAAAACAAATTGTCGGAAAATAGCAACAAAAAAAAAAAAAGGGTTTTTGCAAAATAAGCGAAAATTCGCGAAAATTTTTTAAATTTCAAACAAGCCATAAAATTGATTAAAAGTCCCTAAAAGTATAAGGCAAGGCGAATTGACTAGAAGGTGGGGTCAAGTCAACATGTGGTATTTTTTTTCTGTGGTCGACTTGTCAAAGTTTGTATACAAACTAGTTTTTTATGTAAACAAACCTGTTTTTTTTACTAACAATATTTTTGACAACCCGACCACAGCAGCGTTGTAGTTGTAGAGTTGACCTCACCTTCTAGTCAATTCGCCTTGGTATAAGGAATGGCAAAAATTCGGTAAAAATTGCCAAATTAGCGGAAATTTGCAAAAATTTGCTAATAGCGGCATGATAGCAAATCTTAATAGTTGTTAAAAATCGTTAAATCTGATAAGAATCACAGAAATAAATCGCTTCTATCACGAACATGGCTAAAATTCGCGAAAAATTGCAAACTTGGAAACAACCCTTAAAATTTATTTGAAATCGCTTAATCGGTTAAAAAATACAAAATGTCGGGGAAAACCAAAAAGAAAGAAAAAAATTGCAAAAATTCGTGAACAATTTTAACATTTCAAACAAAACCATAAAATTTATTAAAAGTGCCCAAAACTATAAGGAATGGCAAAAATTCTATAAAAATTGCTTAATTAGCGGAAATTCGCAAAAATTTGCTAATAGCGGCATGATAGCAAAGTCTAATAATTATAAAAAATCTTTAAAACTGTAAAGAATCCGAAAAATTACAAGAAAAATTGCTTCTATAGGTAACAAGGCTAAAATTATTTGTCGTTGTTTGCTCTTACAAATTTTTTGTAATATCAAATAAATGTTTGCTCAAAAACTACTAAAATATTTGATTTTTTGTGTTCACATTGGACAAATATTTGTTTGCCGGCAAATACTTTTATTTGCTCAAAATCAGCTGTTATTTTATTTGACACTCAAAAATATTTTGTGTTCAGACTACGTTAGTGAAATATTTGATGTTTGCTATCAAATATTTCATTAGTTTGAACGTACCTTAAGCATTGTATCGTAAATCAGGACGGAGGAATTTTAGATCTTAAAGTTATTGAAAAGTAAGCAGAGTTTCGAGCCGTTTTTGTGCCATTTAAAAATTAAACGAGTAAACTTAAGCCATTTTTTCTTTTAGAAACAAATTTATGAAATCATGATTTAATCATGGTGGAATAAGCAGGTGGCATCGTTACGGCAACAAATACAACATTACAACAAAAATGGAAGTTATATCACCGTTTACGTCAAAAAATACTTTTAACAAAAATCAAAGCGTGCAGCTGAACGTGATGAAATAAATAATATTTTAGCCAATTTTTATTTAATTTTGGTCAATATCTTGTTTTTTTTAATTTAAAATTATCAACAACTTCAATTAAATACAATAATCACAGCACAAATTGTGGACTTTTTGTAAAAATAAACAAAACTTTGACATAAACCTAGACAAACAATGCAAGAGCAAAAAATCGTCATCTGGCGAAGTGCTGCCACCTGTTTATTTCACGATAATGAAATGGTTTTAATATTGTAATAACGCGTTATCGACATTTAAAAAGTAATTTACATTATTTCATATAAAATATTGGTCTATATCATACAAATGTATCACGTCACATTTATCAGATAACGGTACATTTGTTTCGCTGTATACTTCTTTTTCAGCCATCATCCAGAGTCAAACGCTGATATAATCAAAATGAGTTATATCTTGTTTCAAAAGCTACGAATAGTAGCTTATTTGATCCGATAAAAAAAAGTTATAGTGGACCAAAGCTAATATCTTTTCAAAATATTAACATTTTTCACCAATTTCATAATTTATAACAAAAACCACATTTTTTTAATTTTATTGTATAGCCTACTTAAGCTATAATGCACCAAAATCGGGTAAAAACAAAAATCTAATGATAAAAAATGATAGTACCACTCTCAAATTTAAATATAAATACATACATGAATATAAATTTTAATTCGTTTTTTTACTATGGGAATTTTGGTCTTATTTATATACTTTTGCTGTAGTTTCCATATTTTTTACCGGATTTTAATAAGTTAAACTTTTCTGGAGGGCTTGTACAATTATCTTATCCAGTATTTGCTAAAAATTTTCTATAATTTGAAGTTTTTCTTGTTTTGTATGTTTACAAAAAATTAAGAAACAAAATTGTAGAACATTGTTTTGTCATATTTTGAGGCTTAGCGATTTTTTCAACAACAGAAAATGGTAAATTTTCAGATAGGCAAAAAATGAAAAAGTCATAGAACAACTATAGTTTTCGAGGCCCCAGGGAACCAGGGAACAATAAAAAAGTTCTTTTTCGCGAAAAGTCGATTTTGATAGAATGTTATTTTTATGAACCTGTTAAAATAATTTATTTATGTGTAATTGGAAACTATAATATTTTACTTGGTAATAATTTGTGTGATAATAGTTGAGGCAATCGGTCAAAACTATAGTCAAAAAGTGTACGCCCGTACATCGTAAATGAAAATCAAGGGTATAAAGATGAGGATCTTGCATATTTGTTTCCAACATTTATTTCTAAGTTGATGTGAAAGTGGGCAATTTTAAAACTTTTTTTATAAAATACCGTAGTAATTTATACACATATTCATATATGGAATACCTGGGCACCATAGCTTTGAATAGATATACACACCGCTTGAAAAAGTTGCCATTTTGGACGTAATGAAATATCTTTCTTACTTAAAAATGAGTTCCATGTGAAATTTATATTGGTCTTTGCCGCAAGGTTTTTTTTCTATATGTGCTGGACAGGCGCGGATTCTGGGGAGGGGGGGGGGGGGGAAATAAGGAAATTTCTCCCCGTAAATTATAAAAATATGTTTTGTTAATTTCGATAATACAAGAATTCCCAATAATATTTTTTTTAATGTACAAAAATACCAGCAAGGTTTTTTTGTTTTTTTTTTATGGAATCTCTAACGAAATTTTCAATAAGTATCCATATCTTAATCCTAATAGTTATTTATTAGATATTTCCAAAGAAACATCTACTTTACCGTATTCAATTACTTATTATTCTACATTCAATCCCAGCAGGTGCTATCTATATCGAAAGAGTAAACGTTTGACTTGATAATGCGGTTGAATTATTAATAAGCCTTAGTAAATGCAATATTTATGTGTGTATGTGTTATATAAATCAAAATTCTATTCGATAATTTTTACCGAAAGCACGGATTTGTCGGGGAAAAGCCAGACTTTAAGATATTTCAACATACAACAAAAAAAATTTAGGGAAGAATTTATTGGCTTTGTTGTAAAAGCATTTGAAGAGGCTTCAAAAGATATTGATGACGTTGATGTGTCTTCTTAAAGCTTTGACAAATTGTGTAGGAGATGGAACAGATGGGTGTCCTCTGATGTCAGCAGAAAATGGAGCTTTTCAAAATTTCGGGAAAAGCGACAAATGCGAAACAAACGCCTTGCTATTTCCATAAATCGAACAACTCAATTTCTAAAAGCAATAAAGTGCCACTAATACAAAAAGTTGTATCATTTGTTAAAGAAACGACAAAATTTTTTAAATATAATCATCCCATTCGAAAAACAGTTTTAGCAAAGTATTCGGGAGGCAAACTATCTTCATTATGCATCTTTGCAACAAGTGTACATCATATACATAGTAGAAGCTTTGGAAAAAAATATCTGAGTGGAAAGGTAGTATCTCTACCTTTATATTAAGGAACTCACTTAGTACTTTTAAATTTATTTGCGGAATATACATATTAACTGTGATACCTATTGCAACACAGCCACTTAGTATAATTTTACAAAAGCAAGATCTTCAAAAAGGATCAAGCCTTATCAAAATTTTAATCACGTGCCTTGAAGAAAAAATAAATAAAGCCGAAGAACAATTTAAAGCGATTTTTGAAAAAGTTAAAGTTATTTGCGTTCAAATCGAGGTTCCTATTGAAAAGACAAGATTTGAACGAAATAATCACATCCAAAATGTTATAGATTACTATCGAGTTGTAGTTACATTCCTCTTATTGAATTTTTTTTAGAAGATCTCATAACAACTTTCCCAATAGATATCCCAAATGTATTGAACATACCTACACTTCTACCTCAAAGTGTAATCAAGTCATACACATATACAAAACTGTTAAAACCACAACTAGCGGATGAGCTGATTATATTTGATAAAAGAGATTAACACCTACTTAGATCTAAACTTGTGCCTGATCTATCAGATAACGTTGTAGATGCTTTAATAAACTGAGATGAATATCTACCCAAATCTAAGAAAAATATTTCAAATTTTCGTTTCAATGCCCGTCAGTAAAGCTACGAGCGGCAGGTCATTTCCTACCCTTCGTCGAATAAAAACATGGCTCGGATCAACAATGACAGAAGATAGACTGTACTATCTAAATTTGCCTCACAAGAAAATCATAAATTGCTTATTTAAAAAGGGAATGTATATTGAACTGATCTAATATTTTATTTAACCTTTTTGTTGAGTTTTTTTAATTAGGGTAATGACTTTTTTTGGAAAAAATTTCTTTATTCCATCACGCGATGGGCAATTTAGTATTGATAATGAAAATAATTTTTTTAGCCAAAAAAGTTTTCTCACCAAATGCAATTTCTAAAGCTCCTTTTTTTTAATTTCCATACACATTATATATGGTACATTTATTGTTTGTATATGCTATATATTTTAGCCCCCATATTCATAAATGATTTTAAAATTTAATAGGCGTTTATTAAGGAAAATTTTCATAGAAAATATGGTTTTCAAGACTTTATTAAATTTAAAATATTTTTATGAATACAGGCATAAATACATAAAATAAGCAACTGTATAACTATTTTTTTGGGTTTAATGAAATAAATTTTAAGTTTAAAGTGTGAGTTGATTTACCTAATGGAAAATTATCTTTAATAGCTCGTTCCGTGCATATATTACTACGCTGCTGAAAATTATCACTGTTTCATATATCCGCCAAACAACTCATCTATCACAACCAGGGTTGTCAGATTGATTTTGACCTTTTCCGCCAAATTCAATGTCAAAAATCGCCAAAGCCTTTGTTTTCAAGTTTTTGACAATAAAATACATATTTTTTAAATTATTACAAATAATTTTTATAAATCCGAAAAAATAAATTAGTTACGTATCGCTAAAATACGCCAAAACTTCAAAAAAAGTCGCCATAATATATATTGTGTTTAATTTTTATATAGAGCGAAATAAAAATAGTTAGTGAACACAAAAAAGGTACGATGTTTACTATAAAATAATTTATAGTAGTCTACTTAAATCAACAAATAAAGAATTTTTGCGGTAAGTACTAAACAAATATTAGAAATACAATAGTTGCACTTTTATTATGTATCTAAACGCTTCACTGGCAAGACTCGCTATTTGTCTGCTTATTTGGAATACTTTGTGAGGGTATTACATTTCTTCAACGAAAGTCCAAAAGAAGCGCAAAACGTTCTCTTCCCATTCATATAACTTATAACTCCTAATAACGCGTCTAGAAGTTCGTATTGCATTCTAATTCGAAGACGAGTTTTAGTGGAGTTCATAGTTTCGGCTCAGGCATTGCTAGTTGTAATAACCGCATATAAAGGACAGCCGAAGTAAAGTCCTTGAAATTGTACGTACCGGCCGTATCCTTGTAGCTTTAAAATGTTGGCCTAAATTTATTTAGTTATCTTTCCAATTAACCACCGCTAATTTTTTTCATTGTGTTTCGTAAACGTCCAAAGGTATGAAAGGATTCATAAAAATCTTTAAAATGTTGCCACATACATAATGTGAAAATGTTTATAGACTTAAAACATATTAATGTTTTAAGGAATTCCATTTATTGATTTTTTCAAGTGCAATTTTAAATATAAAAAACACATTTCTAGAAGATTTTCATTAACTCATCAGCCATTTGAACAAACCTTCAAATACCTATCATACATATGATTGCCTCAAATTTCATTCATAAAAATACCAGAATTAAAATAATATTATTTCTAAGTATTGAATTTAACGAATTTCGAAACAAATTCATAGCTCATCAAAAATAGCCAGTTGGCGATTTTAATTATTTTATAAATCGCCAAAAAATCGCCATGTCGCCAAATCAAAAATTAGGTCGCCAAACAAGTTTGAAATTCGCCACGTTTGGCGAGAAATCGCCACATCTGACAACCCTGATCACAACATCTATCATTTGCCATTAAAATTTAGTTTATTAAAAAACCGCGAAATAGAGTCGCGGTTTTTTTTGCGCCCTTCTTCCGTACAAATGGTAAGATCTTGTTATATGCATGAAATTATTAGATAATACTTAAAATTTTGTAATTAAATGTTAATTTTGTATGGTAAGGAGAAAAATTGAAATTCAAAACTTTATCGCGTTTGGTGCGGAAACTTTCTTCACGATCGCGAAAAAGTAATACATCATTTCTTAATATTTTTCACGGTCTATACGGCTATGCGATGAAGAATTTTATGTTCGCAAAAATTGCAAAAAGTACTTACCCTAATACACATATTGTTTTTAATAAACTTTAAAAAACAAATTTTTTACTTTTTTGTATCATACAAAATTCCTCAAGCTGTATCCGCGCCTGCTGCTGGAATATCATTTTAGGAGTCTATGTCATTCAAAAGTAGTAAAAACTATACACAATCTTAATATGAATTTATCATCTTCTCAAGCATCGTACGGTGCCTGCCCTTGTTCAACGCAATCCACCATTCAACAAAACCGTAATGCAGTGTCGGCTTCACTTCAGCCTCAAAGATCCAATTAACACACCTCTGGTCCATACCCCAATTTCTTCCGATTGCACCCCTGCATGCATATATAGCAACTTTTGCCCTTTCCATCCACATCCGGACGTTCAGCCCCCAAGACAGCTTACTGTCCAAGTCTCATGACATCGGTCCTATACGTCCTGGTGAAGAGTACTAGCTCCGTCTTGGACGGATTGGCACCCAGTCCACAAGATACGCTTCTGGTGCTAAGAACCTTTAATTTTGACTTAGCTGCACAATCTCCTTTCCACGATGTTTTGTGCAGATAAATCAAAAATGCAGCTATCTTAAATGCATTTAGCTGCCTTAATGTACATGTACGCAATTGTGGTTACCTGCATAAAAGTGCAGCTAAAGTTAAGTGTTTGAAAGAGTAGTAACAACGTTTTTATAAATAAATTGATAGCCATTTGTTATGCATTTATTATAATGAACGAGTTAGCTAAATTGCTGCAAGCTGTCAAAAGTAAAAAACGGCAGTTTCAAAGAAGTTTCAACAGAATACGTAGTTTTAGTAGTCGTTGCAGTTGATCCGCAAAATTTAAACTTTGTTGCGCTACAGAGCATTCTTCAGCTTTAAATACAGTAGTTTTGACTTAGCTGCACAATCTCCTTTGCACGATTTTTTGTGCTGGTAAATCAAAAATGCAGTTATCTTAAATGCATTTACCTGCCTTTATGTGCGGGTACAAAATTGTATTGTGGTTACCTGCCCAAAAGTGCAGCTAAAGTAAAGTGTTTGATTTAAAAGTAGAATAAAGAAATTATTTTATTAATACATAAATTTATATTTTATTAAAATTTTATTCCAACCCAATCTCACAAAGAGTGTTTTTGATCGTCAACGAGCTCATTTTTTAGTTGTAAACAATTCCTCGCACAGGAGAAACTGTTACACGTGCTGATTCGTATGAGAGATTCTTCCATAACGCAGTGAAAAACGCTTATATTAATCGTAAAGGGAATCGTTTATGATGTATGTATGTATAGATTATCTAACGAGTCTTTCAAAAAGCTTGCCAAGAGTCGTATGAGACTCATGTAGGTATTATTTTCCAACTCGTGAAATGCTCAGCCGTATGACTGAGCTAACTAAATAAGGGCATCAAGCGTATTTTTCATGCCAAAACCTCCAAATTTCATATAATTTTTATAAAATAAACCTTAAGGTCGCGAAATCAACACCATCCTATCGGAAAATCCTTTTTTACAGATCATAAGGCCGGTTTGTTTTATTAAAATTGTATTGGCAATAGCATTTTCATACTTCAAAAAAGGTCTCATTTAAGTAGCTCAGTAATTGTTATACGGTTCTTACAAGAGTCCCAAAAGGTTCATTCCAAGATTTAAAGACGAGCGTATCAAAAAATAAATAAAAAAATATTAAATTAAAAAAAGATTTAGATGTTTTTGTTACTCGTCAGATAATCATCAGAAGATTCTTTTAGGAGCAGTATATTTAACATAATTGTCTAACAAACAGCCTATAGCTGGGAAATAACAGATCATTTGTATGGGATTTTTTTTTTTTAAATTTAATTGTTTGCGCTGCTTAAAATATGAGGTGTGGTGTAAGAAATCATGATCTAATTTTTCAGGTCAATCCGACGGTGCCTAGCCGTGCCGGGTGGGGCCCAAAGTTCCCCATATTATAAAAAAAAACATCTTTTCTATCAGATCTTTATAGTTATACTAGTTGAAAAGCCGAAAATCAAAAATATGGCTTCGTTATGATCTTCCGCAGAGAAAGTACTTCAAGTGTGCTTCCTATGTCATCAGATGGCTTCAGAAAGTTGCGGAAAGAATAGGACATATATGCAAACATCCTGACATACCAAGATAGATTAACATATGTTCGCGCAACTCAAAAACGCTTTAGCTTATTGCAAAACTAAAAAAAAACCGAAATTACGCAATAAAATTTACTTTAAGAAAGGTAAAACGTTTTTCTTTTATGCGCAGTCGTTTTAGAAACATGATTTTTTTTCTGGAAAAAAAAAATAATTTTTTATTAAAATTTCGGAATTTTGTTTTTAAAAATTCATAAAAAATTGAAAAACGCAGCTATGCTTCTAATTTTATGCAGACATATAAAAAACAACATTGCAAACAAAACAAGCTATAAATGATTAAAATCTGTAAAAAACTTTTGATTTTATGTATTCACAAAAGATGTGGCGGTTTAATAAAATTCTTAAATTAATTAAAATTGTTCGTCTTTTGTGAATACATAAAATCAAAAGTGGTTTACAGATTTTAATCATTTATAGCTTGTTTTGTTTGCAATGTTGTTTTTTATATGTCTGCATAAAATTAGAAGCATAGCTGAATTTTTAAATTTTTTATGAATTTTTAAAAACAAAAATTCCGAAATTTTAATAAAAAAATTATTTTTTTTTTCAGAGAAAAAATTATGTTTTTAAAACGACTGCGCATATAAGAAAAACGTTTTACCTTTCTTAAAGAAAATTTTATTGCGGAGTTTCGGTTTTTTTTAGTTTTTCAATAAACTAAAGCGTTTATGAGTTACGCGAACATATGTTGTGCAACCTCCTTAATTTTCGAAATAACGGTATATCTCGAAAACCAAAGCCAACATAAGGAAAATAGTTTAAACTTTCTTAAAGTAAATTTTATTGCGGAATTTCGGTTTTTTTTAGTTTTTCAATAAACTAAAGCGTTTTTGAGTTACGCGAACATATGTTGTGCAACCTCCTTAATTTTCGAAATAACGGTATATATCGAAAACCAAAGCCAACATAAAGAAAAAAGTTTTACCTTTCTTAAAGTAAATTTTATTGCGTAATTTCGGTTTTTTTTAGTTTTTCAATAAGCTAAAGCGTTTTTGAGTTGCGCGAACATATGTTAATCTATCTACAATATATAATTTCTTAGTATGTCAGGATGTTTGCATGTATGTCCTATTCTTTCCGCAACTTTCTGAAGCCATCTGATGACATAGGAAGCTGAAATTTGGCACACTTGAAGTACTTTCTCTGCGGAAGATCGTAACGAAGCCATATTTTTGATTTTCGGCTTTTCAACTAGTATAACTATAAATATCTGATAGAAAAGATGTTTTTTTTTATAATGTGGGGAACTTTGGGCCCCACCCGGCACGGCTAGGCACCGTCGTATTGACCTGAAAAACTAGATCATGATTTCTTACACCAAACCTCATATTTTAAGCAGCGCAAACAATTAAATTAAAAAAAAAAAAAAATTGCGACCAGTCTAATGTACACTATTGTGACCGCAAGTTATATGGGGAATTTTTTTTTTTCGTATTTTCACTTGGCAAACCCCTTAAAATGATTCCAAATTAGAAAAAAAACATATATAAAAAATTTTAGATCGTTTGCATAGTTATTAGCCGTGCCTTGAGCCCACAAAGTTTGCTAAAATGCTATTTTTCTCACTATGGGTCGCTTTAATTGTTGATAACTTCCGTAATATTTATTTTAGAGAAAAACCTTATTTACAAATAGGTTCAGGAGATCCCAATTAACTTATCTAGGCATGTTGGTATTCTTACAAATTAAAAATTTGTAAAGCAGTGTAATGAAGTTTGAAGTTTTGTCTACTATAACTCTGCCATTTTATGACTCATCTCTTCAAACGACCCATGGTTATTTAATAAATTTTAAAACTTCTCAATAAAAAGAAAGAAACACATAGTCCGTTCGAAATTGTTAAAGATATTTGCATTTCGGTCACATCATCTTTTTTAAAACACAAGTAACGGTTATGGAATATCTCAAAAACTGTTATACTTTTGACAATTCTGACTTCATATTCGGATTCAGGGGAAAGTTTTACATAAAGATAGCTGTCAGAATCATTTGGTCACGACTTTGTTGAACATTTGTCACGTAGTGTAATCACCAGGCAAAGAATGCGAAGATATGTGAAACATAACATGGTGTTCATAGTCAGGTTCCACAATAGTGAGGTTAATACTCCTCCCTGGGGAGTACCCCTGTTCACCAGTCTCTGAACGCTGGTTTTACCTATCGTGGAACAAATGACCCTATTCCTGAGTAGATTATTTAAAATTCTACATATGCCATTATCAATCTTCAGACTCCTCATGGACGCCAAGATAGAGTCCGGACTGATGTTAAACGCTCCCTCAATATCGAGAAAGGCCACCAGAGTACACTCACTAAATTCGAGTGATCTCTCAACAGTTCCAACCAATGAGTGGAGAGCCGTCTTAGGTTAGGTTAGGTTAAGAAGGGTTGTGCGCCCCCAGGCACACCTCCACTCGGAGACCGAATACGATCCATTGTGATTCCCTTCAATGAAAATATGAAGTTAGAGAGAGAGAGATAAGACGAAGTGAAGAAATAGAGAAAAGGAAGTAAGATAAAGACAGAAATTAGAAAGTAGGACCAATACCCCCCTTACAGTCCCCTCAACAGAAACAGCCGCGTTATTTCCCTGACAAACCCCAGTAGATTGGCCGGATTACATCCAGCTATGCACCCCAGTTCGTCGTGAAACCTATCTCCTAGCCACTTCAGTCTGAGACCCTGCATCCTAGGACAATGGCACAGTACATGCTCGATCGTCTCTAGCTCCTCCGAATCCTCGCATAGCCTGCAGAAGTCCGGTATGGCGTTGTCCCATCTGCTCGCAAAAGCCCTGACAGGACAATGACCCGTCAAGAACCCTATAAGTGTTCCGAGACTACCCCTATCCAATCCCAGTAGAACCCTGGTTGCCCCCGCGTCCAATTTGGGCCATAGTGCCCTAGACACCCTGAAATCCATTCTGCCCCTCCAGGATCGGTCAACGTCATCACGGAATTTCTCCCGTATCACCCCATAGTAATAGCATAGGGGGGGTTTCACCCCCCTGTCCCCCACCACTAAGTCGAGACCCGAACCCTCTCTCGCGAGTTCGTCCGCCACCTCGTTTCCCTCAAACATGCAGTGTCCTGGTACCCAACACAGCCTCACGTTGAATGCACCCATGAGTTCCCTAAGAGTGCTCCTACACCGCGCAACCAGGCATGATCGCACCGTATGGTTCTTCAATGCCCGAAGCGCCGCCTGACTATCGACGTAAATTGTCACCTCAGATCCACCCACGATGTGATCCAGTATCACCTCCGTCGCCCTCCAGATCGCTAGGATCTCAGCCTGGAAGACACTGCACTCATCAGGGAGTCTGAATGACCTTTTTACCTCGGTGTGCGCGATATAAACACCGGCACCAGTGCCGGTTTCCATCTTGGATCCATCCGTAAATACTGCCCACCCCTCAAACAGTCCATTGGATCCACTCCAAATTTCCCTATCAGGGAACTCCACTGGTGGTGTTGCACCGAAGTCCAGGGTCATAGTCCTATGATCCGAAATTCCCTCGAGAATAATACCCTGATCAAGCAGACCCATCTCGTACAAAATTCTTGTGTGATCATCCCGCCTAGGTCTAACTAAAGAAGACTCGTAAAGTCTAAATAGGTTCCTAGCTGCCACACTCCTCACATAATGCTCGATAGGGGATAGATATAGTAGGATGTCCAGCGCTGCCTGCGGAGTGCTTCTCCTTGCGCCTGTGATGCCAAGAGATGCACTCCTTTGAACCTTGCTGAGCATCTTCCTATAGCTATCCACTCCCAACGCACCCCACCAAACAGTGCATCCATAGGTAAGTATAGGCCTAACGACCGATGTGTAAATCCAGTTTACCATATCAGGTCTAAGACCCCAGTTCTTACCAATGGAGTTCCTGCATGTGTAGTATGCATTGAGTCCCCTTCTCATCCTCTCCTGAGTATTTCTCTTCCAAGACAGTTTGCGGTCCAGAAAGTTACCCAAGTACTTTGCTCCGTCCGATAGAGGCAACTCGACGCCATCTAGCACTGGCCCCCTAAAACCCTCTATCCTATACCTTCTGGTGAATAGCACCAGCTCAGTCTTCGCAGGGTTAACACCCAGTCCCCTATCCTTTGCCCATGCCGAGAGTTCACCCAGCATCACCTGCATAATCTCCCCGATCGTGGATAGAAATTTTCCCCTGACCAGCAGAACTATGTCGTCCGCATAGGCAACAACTTTCCTGCCCATGGAATCAAATGACCTAAGGATCCCGTTAACCGCAAGTAACCACAGTAGAGGCGATAATACCCCCCCTTGTGGTGTCCCCCTGGTAACCTTCCTCCTTATCACATGTTCCCCCAGGCTCGAGTTTATAATCCTACTGCCAAGCATGCAGGTTATCCACTCCACCAGAAAGTCCTCAACTCCCAACTCCAACAAAGAATCCCTAATCGCCTCTATCCTAATGTTATTAAAGGCTCCCTCTATATCCAGAAACGCGGCGAGAGTATATTCCTTATGCCTCAGACCGTGCTCAATACAACCCACCACCTCGTGTAACGCGCTCTCAACAGATTTACCCTTCAGGTAAGCATGTTGAGCGTTGCTAATAAGGCTGGTCTCAATATTACTCCTGAGATAGAAATCTATCAGCCTCTCAAGAGTCTTCAACAAAAATGAAGACAGACTAATAGGTCTAAAATCCCCCGGTTTCGAGTGGCCCGCTTTACCGGCCTTGGGTATAAAAATCACCCTGACCTCTCTCCACCCCCTAGGCAGATACCTCCTACTGAGGCATTTCCTAAATATATCCACCAGTAGAAATGATGCATCGTCCGGGATGTTGCAAAGCATAGCCGGAAAAATACCGTCCGGACCCGGTGATTTATATGGGTCGAAAGTATTGACCGCCCACGCCAGCTTCTCCCTTGTGACCATTTCATCGACGCGAGCGGAAGTATGATCAGATGTCACGGACATGACGTCCCACTGACCGTCCCCCATACCACCGGTTTCCCTGCACCCGGGAAAGTGCGTCTCCATGAGTAAGGTTAGGGTCTCAGAGCTAGACTCAGTCCATGAGCCGTCATTCCTTTGGATGTAAACCAGGGCCTTAGGGTCCTTAGATAAAATCCGTCGGAATCTTGACAGCTCGTTGACATTATCGATGGACGCACAAAATTGTCTCCACGATAGTCGTTTTGCTCTCTTCAGATCCGCCTTATACCTGTTGAACTGCACCCTGTGATTGTTCCAATCATCTGGTGCTCTTGTAAGCTTGGCCCTATTAAACAGTCTCCTCACCGTAGACCTTTGAACATGAAGTTCCTTGGTCCACCATTTAGGCTGTTTTCGCCTACCCGGAAACGTGACCGGGCAGGACCGCTCATAGCTTTCCCTTAGAAGATGAGTGAACCTATTCACCACCCCCTCCAGATCCGTCGGCAGCAAGTCGCCCAAGGCCTGATGCGCCAACCCAGTTCGGACCCCTTCCTTGAAGGAGTCCCATTTTGTCCCCCTCGGGTTCCTAAAAGGAGGAGCCCTAGGTAGGTAAAAATTCAGTGTGAAGGTAATACGACTATGGTCTGAAAAAGTACAGTCCGTTGCCACCCTCCAATCAACAACAATTTGCTCGTCACGGTTTACTAATGTCAGATCTATCACTGCCTGCCTATCTTTATTTCTGAACGTCGGCGTGTTACCCATATTACAGATAATAAGATTGTTAGTAGTTATAAAATCAAACATTAACTCACCTCTTTTATTAATATCGGCACTCCCCCATTGGCTGTGATGAGCATTTGCATCGCAGCCCAACACAAGGATTGCACCTCTCCTCCTTGCATATGCCGTGAGTTGCCGCACCTCTGTACCCGGTGGGTCCAAACCCTCATATGGCATATATACCGAGGCCAGTGTAAGCGTACGCTTCCCTTTGGCCTCTCCATTTACAACGGTCAAGAGCCGTCTTAACAGACCTACCCTTTGTTTAGGCATGCTGAGAGGTAGAGATTAAACATCTTGGGATGGTCATCCTTAAGTGTATGTCAATAACTCTTTCAAGAGTCTTAAGAAGAAAGGAAACAAGACCAATCGGTTTGTAGTCCTTTGCTTCAGTGTGAAAAAAAAAATCCTTTCATAGTCCATTGGGACACACATAGGATCGGATATCGGTTCACAAACTTGATCCATAAGCTCCCCTGGAGTTTCCAGGAAAGTGAGTAGCAATTAACACCTCCTGACTATTCGTAGTACAACAACCATCCGATTTTCGGATATAGGTTGGGACAACCGGGCTCGAAGCCATTATCCTACGTAAACGGTTTGTCTCAGAGGATCCCTCCACGCCGCCACAGAAGTTGCTCCAATCATTCCATTTCGCCGACGATTTTTAAAAAATATAAGACTTTGCTATATGGTGCGGTTAGCAAATTAGCGATCTTTAGTTCAACTTAAATTTTTTCGAATACACAAACATGCGGATTTGAGAACACCAATTTATGAATTTTGCGGATTTCAAAAATTATTCGTTTTCAATTCGAGTCGAAAACTGGAACAAATACCGATGGTTCTCTTCCGCATCCTCGCAACTCAAAAACAACTCTTTTCAGGAGAAACAAAATACTTTTTTTTTTTACCAAATATTTGAAACTTGATATATATTCTTTTATTATCCAAGGATTAGGAAAAATTCCGATTGCAAAATTGTAAGGCTCACAGTGGCTGAAAATTTTATTTCATTGGCCAAAAGTCCAATTTTTGTTTGTCACCGATTTCAAAAATTTTAATTTTATTTAATAGTTAACATATTAAAACTAAGGTAGCCAAAAAATTAGGTCAAAATATTGGTAATTGTGGTTGTGCCATGTTGTTAAACACAACTTTTTTTTTTTAAATTCAGAAAAAAGTGTTTTTTTTTAATATTTAATCCGAAAGAAATTATCATTGCACAAAAACTATCAGCGATAATTACCTGCTTTTTGGCTAGGTTGGTAGTCTTGTTATCTTTAAAAATGTAATATTTGCGACATTGTGTAATTTATATTTGAGATGTTAAGACATATTTTCTAAACTACCATATTTTTGTCAAATTTCTACTTTAGTAGAATAGAACTTTTGCGGATCAAAAGGGATTAAGAAGGTAAAACCACTGATAGAAAGGTGAAAGTGTTTTCTTTAACCCTGTATGTACTCTTGTACCCGTTTGGAACCGCCTGTTTAACACTTTTTTAATTTTAATGTAATTACTCCAAACTTACTTTTTTGTTTGAATTTTTTTTTTAACTTTTTTTTTATTTCACAAAAATGTTTGTAGAAGTAACAGAATTCATGTGATATTGCCTTCAAAAAAACTTTTATGATATAGGGAATATTGATCGTGATCGAACAGAATACAGGTAGTTCATATAAAAAATTTTTTTATTGTTACACAATCAGGAAAACGTGTAGCTAGCTGCCCTGATTCATCCTTATCCGTTACACTACGTTCACACTAGCGTATTTTATAGTAGAATAAAGAGCTTAGACACGCGTTTACGCTAAACAGGTATATTGTGAATCCCACCTTAGAAGGGATTTTAACATTTTTTTTGGTCTTTTCATTTTATCTGTTTTTATGACTCTAATAATATTTTATGACCCTATAACTATGCAATGCGTTGTTAAATTTGTGAAGGTATTTTATAGCATATAAATAAGATGATTTTAAGTTTTTAAATCCTTTTTATTCTACCTGCATTTGGTATGAAAAAAAGTATGAAAAGGTTTAAAAGCAAGTGACATTCGGATGCAAACTCAGTGGATATAATATATCTGAGCAATAACAACGTTTTTCATAAAAACATGGAGAGCTTCAGCTATAAAGAATTGGCCGGAGAGTATTTTAAAACAACAAGTAAGAGTGCTATATTCGGCTGTGCCGAATCTTATATACCCTTCACCATTGTGCGAGCAGAATACAGAGCAACTAGACAAAAACTAAATAAAACTGGTAAATATTTTTTTTAAATCGTTTTTAGAACATACAAATTATAAAAAAAATTCTCTTTGAAAAACCAAGATTTGAACCAGAGGACTAACAGTTTCTAAACTCAACCCCCTAGACGACTGAACCATAAACGAACGTTGTTTGAATATGGCCCGAATAAGAGACAACCGGTTTTGAACTACGCTTTTCATAAGGACCCAGAATATATGTACGTTATAGGGTGTAGGATCAATATTGTAGAAATTACAAACGGAATGACAAAGTTATATATGGGCAAATCCTGCGTGACGAACGCTACATTCGCACCCGTTTTCTGATTGAAATGTATACATTTTTTGGTCTTTCAAAAAAGATAGCTTCAACTAATAAAAAGTATTTAGTGACATTAATATGTACTAACGAATGGCATATATCATAATTTCTTAGCAAGTATTTCTTGCGAAATAATTGATCAAAAAGTTTTGTGACGCGCGCTACAAAAAGTGGAAGTAACTTCAAAGGTTGAAGTGCGTTTTTCTAATTCTTAGCGAGTTTGGCATGATAAGGTATACAAAATCTAATTCCTAAAAGAAAGATGAATATAAGAGATTTCTAAACGCACTTATTCGTAGCCAAAAAATATTGTGATTTTTTGACAAAAGCAGTGAATCCTTTGTGACGCACGCTACATAACGCACGCTACAGTTTTTCCAGTAGTATTTTGTTATTATATTTTATTTATTTTAACAAAACAAATTATATTTTTATGAATTGCATTTCTTAAACTAATTTCTTAACTAATGAATATCAACTTTATTTTTAACGAAATTTATATTTTAATAAGTCTGCTGTTAGTTCTATTTTAAGCACAAAAATCACCTAAAATAATGCTAAATTCACGTTTAACATTAAGAAATCAGCAGTGGGGTAGGATTTTGTAAAAGTTATTGCATTAATGATCATTGAAATACATATTTTTTAATATAAAAATGAAATTATACATCTAGTCTTATATTCCATTAAAAAAAAATTAATTTGAAAAATTTTTGGCTGGTGGACTGTTTCTGGGATTTGCCCATAACCCTTTTTACCTTCGGTGAAGGGTATAAGAAGAGTAATTTTTGGGAATTCAGTATTTCGGTTATAACTCAGGCATTTTTAACCGATTGGACAGATTTATATACCGACGTGTTTAAGAAGAAATTTGCCATTTACTTGAGTTATAAAGCTTGGACTCGGGGAGATCTATGGTTCCCGAAAGTGGGTATTTAAAAAAAAAAATTAATTTTGGTCATAACTTTTTTGTATCTGAACCGATTTCTCCTAGTTTTTTATAAAATATCTTCTACTAAAAATTTCCGATATTTTGGTATATAAGTCATATCCATAGGATATATGGCAGCCCATTTATTTATAATTACCCATTGTCTAACCAATTTGATAGTTTTATATACCGACGTGTTTAGGGAGAATTTTACCATTTACTTAAGTTATATTTATATATAAACATTTATATATACTTGTATACATATATTTTAACAAAGTTAATTATAAAAAAAGAGTAATTTTTGGGGATTCAGTATTTCGGGTATAACTCAGCCATATCTTAACCAATTTGACAGATTTATATACCGACGTGTTTAAGAAGAAATTTGGCATTTACTTGAGTTAAAAAGCTTGGACTCGGGGAGAACTATGGTTCCCGAAAGTGGGTATTTAAAAAAAAAAAAAAATTAATTTTGGTCATAACTTTTTTGTATCTGAACCGATTTTCCCGAGTTTTTGGTATATAAGTCATATCCATAGGACATATAGCAGCCCTAAAATTTAGGTTTTTATACAATTTTTATTTTTTTTTGTACGGGAGGTACCACGCCCACTTCTCCAATCCCGCCCACATTTTGTAGGATGGTGTGTATTGGTAACCTTAATGTGTGTACCTAATTTGGAAACTTTGGCTTTTGCCGTTCCCCAGATATACAGATTTTTGGCCAATGAAAAACGTTTTTCAGCCACTGTTAGGCGGTATTTACTGATTACTTTTCCGGTTAAAACAAAAAATCGGAAAAAATCGAGTTACGTGGTTGCGGAAGAAAACCATCGATATGCATGTTAGAAGTTGATTCATCGTTGGATGACGATACTGAATGTGATATGAGCCGGGATATTATAACAGCAATATGGGCAAATAGAAAATACCAGACCCCCAAAAGACAATGTAAACAAAAATACAATACGCCTTTTCTTAAACAATAAGCGTATATTATGACGCCCTATGTTCTCCGTGAACATTTTATTTTACATTTATATATAACATTTATATATATTCAATAACGTTTTGGTTTATTTCCTTTATAATAATCCGTTTCGAGTTCTTTTATTGCAATTCAAATAAAATTAAGTAAACGCAACACTTTAATGTATAACACTTATTTATTAAGAACTTAGTCACTTAAACAACCGTAATTTACAGCTTTTATTTACAACTCACTATTGTAATCAACACACTTCAATGTTTATAATAAACTTGACAAAATCTAAACTAGTACTGTTTTTTGATGCTAGCCGCCGCAAGTATTTATACTGTAATTCAGCCATCTAGAACATTCGAAATGTTTCTCGAAGGTTCGAGGCTTTACTATTCACCACTCTATCGTCTATTTTGATTTATGGCGGCACTTGTGTTTACATAATTTCACCACTTATACTAAAGCTTTTTAACGGTCATTTCTAGGGCTTTCTGTACATTGGGATTAAAGTGTACTAAATTATAACAATTTTTAATAACAATGTAAACTAACAAATACTTAATAACTAATCAATACAAGATAACACATAAATTAATCTAATTCTTAACCAATAATTACAACTAATTCTTAACTAAAGTTACTTTCGTAACAATATACATATGTATACATTTTCTGCTCTACGACTTATTTCGGATGATCTTATGATTTTACTTATCCTATGAAAAATAAAGATCAGTAATGTTTGTGAAGCTAAACCAAAGTTCATTTAAATAAAAATAAACCATGAATTAATAAAATAAACTTATGAATGAAAAAGCATAAAGTTATGTATAACGAATAAAAACGTTTCTTTAATAATAACTGTTACCGAAATAGGAAAAAATATTAATTCAAATAAAATAGTTATGGTTACGAAAACAAAATAAAAGCTGAACTGTAATAGTTACTTTTTAAAAAATATCTAATAAAACTTATAACTCGTATGTTCTTGGATAAATTAAATATGCAAGGTCCTGATCGGATGAGAATTTATAAGAGGGAACTTTTTTCTTCTTCAACTGGTACTTTTTTAATTTTCGTTAGTATTGGACATAGGTTAGGTTAGATAGGCTGGTGCGAAGTAAACTTAACACCCTTACCCAGAGACCAATATGGACCATTGTAACGCCTTAGATAGTAAAAAGTAAAAGCACAGGAAAAAAGAGAAAGTAGTGGAAGATGAAAAATCAAACAGCACAAGCAAAAACAACCCTATCAAACATAAAACTGACCTACATGTGCCCAGTCTCCTGCCGCGCAGCCAGGTCATTCTCATTACAAATCTAGGCAGATTCTCGAGCCCGCAGCTCGAGACATCAGCCAGCCTGTTGTTCTGTAACCTGGGACAGTGGCACAGAAAGTGATCAAATATCCGACAAGTCAGATCCCATTCTCACCGCCATCCTGCCTATCATACAGTGATAATACCTATCATGGTCCTGCCGCAGGGCAGCAGCGCATCCGAATTTGATCTACTCAGCACCGGCCATAGCGTGCGCCGTACCCGGATGTCTGTTCGGCCTCGTCAAACCCGATTAGTCTCGCTCAGAACCCATTCCCTAATTCTTCCAAAGTAGAAGCCCATTGGTGGCCTGACCGCCTGCAAACTTTCAGGATCCTCCACATCCGAGCCCAGTCTCATCAACTCAACAGCAATTTCGTTGCCGGTGATGTTGCAGTGACCCGGTACCCAGCACAGCCTCACCACATTATTCCCTAATATTTCACCTAGAGTCCTCCTGAAATCATCCACTAGTTTGGAGTTCAGATAACAGTCCATCAAGGCCCTAAGAGCCGCCTGGCTGTCCACATATAAAGTGACCTCCGAGCCCCTGGCAAAGTTGCTCCCTACCAATTCCACGGCCCTAACAATCCCCAGAACCTCCGCCTGAAATACACTACAGTTGCCAGTGCCCATGTTCTGTAACTCTCGCGTCCAGAAAGTTTTCGATTGAAATGTGTGAAATGAAACAAAAATGCCATAAATTGAAACAAACAGCTGTTTTTCTCACTTAACTGTGTCTGTAACTTGTTTTGGCGAGTACAAACTGTCACGTAAGGAAATTACTCGCCAATTTACAGAAAAAGTGTGTCTGTAACATTTTGGTGAGAAAAGTTCCCGCTTTGAACTGTCAAAAAAACTCACGAATAAAAATGGGGCGAGAAAAAATTTTAACACTAAAAAACAATTAAAAATTAAAAATGCAAAGAATAATAATAATAATATTTTATTCTTGGCACATTTTTCATTGTTTTATTAGTTTGCTTTTAACATTTTTATAAAATATACGAATGTCTTCAAAGCTCGTTTGCAAACAACAAACATTAAAGTCGCTCTTTACACAATTTCGCAAAGCCGACGGTTGTGTTTTCGCCGCCGTCGTTGAAAAATTTTCAATTTAAGTAAATTTTGGTCGCCGTCAACGATATGTGTTACTGGCGTTCTGAACGTCTGCAATGTCACATCGGCTTCGAGTGCAATATTATGACATTTATAACGTAACGACGTAATCTCTTTTGATTGTTTTCGACATGAGTTACAGACACACATTTGTCTCACTTTTCGAGAAACGATGGAATATTTTGTTTCACATCTTTTCGATGCAAGAAGTTCTCACTAAATTTACAGAACATAGGTACAGGAAGTCTATATGACCTTCTGATGTACAGAATGTGGAACCCATCACTGGCACGAGCCATCAGTGAAAATTGCAAATCCCCTATACAATCTGCTCTGGCCTGACCAGCTTTCCTTAGACGACAGCATTACCTCTGGCAAACGTCAAAAATGAAGCCGGCCGAACCCAGGTAATACCCACCTTCGCTGAGTTTACCCAAGATCCTCGTGTGACCCTCCTTGAAATATCCTATTAGACCTAACTCCCTCAGGCTAAGAATGCTCCTGGCTGACATTCCCATCACATACTGCTCTATAAGCAGAAAATTTAGATGATGGGTGTTATATCCAGGGTAAAGACCTGCACGAGTGTATCAGTAAGTATTGTTGAAACAGATACACCAGATATTTATCTGTCACTACTGATATAAATGAGATAATGAGTGTAACTGATATTGTATGGTTTTGCTTTTGCCCACTCACCATATCTTAAAAACAAAAACAGATGCTTATGGTTTTGGATTGAGTATGTCATTACCTTTTTTTTTGCTTACAAATATCTGTTTTCACCATAAGTATTTCTACAATATATGTGATTATCTGTTGTATGTTAAAATATTGTTGGCGAGTTGATGAAAATAAGAGAGTTTATAAAAACTTGTATAAGATCTCAACCAGGGGTGCCAGATGGTTTTAGTAAAAAATCGGCATATTTTCAAAAACAAATCGGTAAGTGCCGGGTCACACACGTCAAGTTTGACTCGTCAAGTCTTAAGTTTTTAGGAGAGAGGGGAAAAGATATGGCATTCTCTTTTCCCTTCTCTCCTAAAAGCTTAAGACTTGACGAGTCAAACTTGACGTGTGTGAACCGGTACTAATCAAATTATGAAAAAACGGCAAATTAAAATTACTGTTTTAAACACAATAAAACATATTTTTAATGACAAAAATAACAAAGCAATTGGCTTGCCATTACCTAATGCTTAAAAAAAAAAAATAAAAATAAATTTTTTATATCTGGTAGCAGATTTATATTTTCAAACTTTAATAAATAATGTAATAATTGACACAAAGTTTTATTAAAAGCATTGAACGGTAGAATGGAAATGCGGATTTTATTTTTTAAAGAGTATGTCATCCACATGTCTTCCGTCGATTTGAACACACTGTTCAAAACGGAGCCTTGTTTTTCGAGAATTAAAAAAAAAATGACCCAATTTTTTCATGCGTGCATAAGGCACACCAAACATTTACCCTGGGGCAATGTAAAGGTATTTGATGTTGCTATCGAGGGTTGCAGGTACTTGGGGACCAGCAACCGCAGTTTTTCTTGTTGACGTGGCTATTTAAGTGACCTAACCTAACCTTATTACGTATGAATCATTACCCTTAAAAAATGTATCCACAGCGAACGCGCGATGCTCACTCGACCACTGCGACATCGTGACTGACAAATCCGCCCAATCTATAATTCCAGCGGCGAGACCCTCCCTCCGCACCCTTTATTACCTTTTGAAATAATCGTATTTAAAAATATAAATTTGCCACCAGACACCCTGTAAATAAATAGTTTTTACTTAAGGGTAAATAGCAGGGACCGTAAATAAGAGTGATCCATACAATTTTAACTTAAAAACTCTCCATATTAGAGTCAACTGAGACCTATGTATACTGTGTTATACCAAAAGGTTCGTCCTAAAGTTCTCTTTAAGAACCTATGGTGATCTAGATAAAACGATCTCAACTCCACAGTAAAAATCATTTTTCAACGAAAAAATAAAAGTTCGGATGAACTCTTAAAAATATAGTTTTATTTCGCTGTCATATAATAGTTGGCTTAAAATTCTTATTTTTCTTCTTTTTAATGACGATCAGTTTAATTGCAGTGCAAGCTGATTAGATAACACTGCTTTACAAATTGTAGTGATCTGACCAGCTAAAAGCTTTGGGGTTCTGTGTACAAAAAATGAATTAAACTAAATGAAGGTTAAAATCAAACTCCTGAAATGAGTTTTAATTTATGACGGATTAATAAAACTCTCTTTTTAAGAGTTAAATTCGACCTTTTATGTTTACGTTGAAAAATAGCTGTTTTATATGGACTTTTTTGTTATTAATTAAAAAAATAGCTCAGGGACTGAAATTATTTTTTGTAAAGGTTACGAGGAAAATTCCTTTATTTTCAATTGAGAATCTTTAACCATTATCGGTATACAGTACTTTTCACTTATAGTCACATCCTTTAGTTGCAGAAAAAACGTGGACAAAATAGCTAATGTGACTATAAGGCTAATTCACATATATGTCACTATGAGGCATATAACCGAATTCGAATATAATCAAGTCATGTGAATATAGAAAATAAAAAAAATCATATAAATATATATAAAAAATGGTTAAAATAAAAACAAGATATTTCTTTACTGATAACAAAAACAAATTTTTTACGAGTAGAGAGTTGTTGACAAAAATTTAACGATTTAATTCTTTCTTTTGTGGTTTCGAAAACTAAAAAGAACTTAGTAAATATTGTTAATGTGACTATAACGCCATTAATTTGCTTCACTTTTACCTTTGATGACTGTTGATAGATGGCATATATGTAAGGCGACCAGATTTTGAAAATAAAAATAGAGCACATAAAGAAAAAAAGTAAAAAATATTTTTGACTTCAAGATTTTTTACTTAATTATAGACAAATTTTCATATTGTCGGCTTAATATGCAAACCTGCTAAATCCACTTGTTAAGTAAATTGAGATTTTGATTCCGTTGGGTAGAGAAAAATATGCCTTGTGGACCAGCAATTTGAGCATTGAAGTGTGTCAAATCAACTATATGTTTTGTTTTCTCTCAAGTATTTGTTGAAAGGGAGGTAGCAGGTTTGGATATTAAGCAGACGATATATAAAAATTTACATTTACTTAAGTAAAATAAGTTTAAAAAAATAACGAAACTTAAAAATGCATTGGAGTTACTTATTCAAAATTTTATACTGCAAGTGTATCAGAGTTCAGTAGGAACAATCATGGCACGACATTTACCATAGTATTTGACAGAAAAGACCAGTGATCGCCGTGAAATAAAATTTATTTTAATTTATAAAAATAAAATCAAATATTGGTCATGCTTAAAAAAAAAAGAGGACAAAGATGACAGATTATGAAAAAAAGATGATAAAAGAGGACACAAATTTTATAGAGGACAGCCAGTTAAAAAAGATGATTGTCCTCTAAAAAAGAGTACGTATGGTCGCCTTACATATATGGCAAATGTAATTATATCGCTATATGGACTATAACGTTAATACTTTATATTAAATTAACTTATAGCGGCAAAATAGACAGATAAAATGGACAGATAAATTCTTTGGAAAAAACATTGATGACTTTTTTATTGATTCTTTATTTTGCATGAAAATAAACATTCCGATTCATATTACAGCTATTCTTACACAGAACATATGCAATTTTTATATGTTATCTATGCATGGAAACAAAATTTAGAACATTTTCAATTATTGTTACTATCCATCCTCGATGAAGTTGACGCTTGTGGCTCTGATGAACTTATTTTCTTCGTAGGTTGTTCATATTCATGTTCTGAGTTTGCATCATCCTCCGAGATAGACATAATATTCAAGGGCATGTTTTGTTCAGTGTGTCCACAAATTTCAAACTGCATAATTTTAGAACTCCACCAACAAACCTCCGCAAGCAATGCATCCAATTGTTTGCCTTTGAATCGCTTTTCCATTGGCATGGTCACCTGGTGGAACCTCTCTCCTTGTTCGTCCGATTCCTACGGTAATTGTGCCAAAAAGGTTTCAATGTGGAAATGCAAGAAATGTAATTTTAACGTCATGGATGTATTGATTTTTTCAAAATAATACAGCAAGTTGTCCACTCGTGTCTGTATGCCATCTCGCTGTACACGATTCTTTCCTAAAACGCCTTCGATGACTTGTTTCAATGCGTCCCATGCACATAGGTGGTTATAATGGTTCGAAAGCATATTTTTGAAAGATTCGCTTTTCATTAACTTTCGTATATCCGGTCCATTGAGAATACCTGTTTGAAATATAACAAGTAAGAAAGTATAGTCGGTCAAGCCCGACCATACGATACCCTACACCACAGTATTAAAAAACACAAAATGCTTATATGTCCATATAAATATGGATTTATCTATGTTTATAAACTTCATTAAAATGGGTTTGAAAGTTTGTGAGAGGCAGAAATTGCCCCCTACCTCCCCTTGTGGTCCTATTTTTGAAAAACTGTATAGCTTATGTGTCCATATAGATATGGATCTATCTATGTTTTAAATTTCATTGAAATCGGTTTAAGAAGCAAAAATTGCCACTATCTCCCCTTGTGGTCCTATTTTTTAAAAAATGCATCCCTTTTGGGTACATAAAGATATGGTTCTATCTATGTTTTAAATTTCATTAAAATCGGTTTGATAGTTTCTGAGAGGAAGAAATTTCCCCCTATTTTCCCTTGTGGTCCTACGATTTGGGCCATTTTTAATAGGCTTGGTCCTTGTGCCAATAAGAACCTATGTCCCAAATTTGATCAAATTATCTCCAAAATTACGACCTGTACTTTGCGCACAAGGTTACATGGACAGCCAGCCAGCCAGCCGGACGGACATCGTTAGTTCGAATCAGAAAGTGATTCTGAGTCGATCGGTATACTTTAAGGAGGGTCTAGGACCAATATTTTAAGGCGTTACACACATCTGCACAAATGCATAATACCCTCTCCACTATTGTGGTGTGGGTATAAAAAAAAACATTAAAAAATAATTATTGGTAATGCGAATATATCGAAGTGAACAAATTAAGATATGACAATATTACAATACTGACAACGATACGTACCTTTTCTTATTTTAGCTTCACTGAGTTTTGGAAAGATGGATTTTAAACAGTCATACACGCAAAGAAAAAACATGGAAGTGGTAAACATATTCTAAGAGCAACATATTATGATAAGAATTATGATTGTAGTCATCATATTAAGATTATTATTGAATCATATAAGAACTAAATATACTCGTACTATTACATCATAATATTTTTCCCTTAATCATATTATTATTCTGTTAATCATACTAAGTTAAGAAGTAATCAAATTATTGTCATGTTAATCATAATAAGCTAAGAAATTAATCATATTATTGTCATGTTAATCATAATAAGCTAAGAAGTAATCATATTATCATCATGTTAATCATAATAAATTTAGAAGCAATCATATTATGATACAGCACCTTTCATAGCTGTCATAAAAATACAAAATAAATTTAAATATTTTTGAATCGATTTTTAATTTTGTGGCTTTTTACAATTTTTCTTAATGTTAATCAAATAGCGGAGTTCAATATAAGGCTTGCAAAAGAGCAAATCTGTGGTTTTCATGGGCAACCGCGTGTGTCAATTTTTTCGATTTTAAAATGTTGATGCCATATTGCCTAATTTTGAACACTCTTTACATTTTTTGAAAAAAGATGGATCAATTCCGATTTTTTTACGTAATGACAAAGTTTAAAATGTGCAATACCTAGCCCATAGTTTGATCTAGAATGGTTTTTCGGCTTTCCTGAAAAATTTGTTTTTAGACATACGCGGTTGCCCATGAAAACCACAGAAATATCGTAGCACTTTTATAAAATATAACGAAATCTCTGTGTGTTTTGTTGTTGGATTTTACAAAAAAACTATGATATTTTGTATTTGCACTATTACATCACTAATATTTTAATTTTTTAATTACTTTACACTTATTTTTTTTAGGGAATTTTATCTTTTAATTGTTTAACCGCTCACAAATAAAAAACGACACAACTTCTTCAAAATTATTGTACAAATGGCGCTAACATAATATGATTAGAGTATAAATAGTTTGATTGCATCTTTAACATAATATGATAAATGTATAGAAAGTTATCATGTTATGGCTATTAAATATCATGATATGGTTGTGAGAAATATAATATGTTTAGAAAGTTATCATAATTAAGTTGTTAGAAAAATAATTATTTTTCGGTCAACAATACTCAAATTCATAATTGCGATAAACATTGATATGTTTACAGTAACTATAATATTGTTGATATTAAATAAAAATAACAATTATTTGTGTACGACAACAATATATTGTTACATTAAACATAGTGTTGTTGCCTTAACCATGCTCAACCATATTTTTTCTCTGCGTTTACGTTTTCTTCATAGTTGTGCTGAATCGGTTTTTTCTTCGTTTTGTGCAATAGCACAGCCTTCAAACTTGAAACTGAACCATCGATGAATAAACGTCGCCAGCGATATAATCCATTCCCAATTTTTTCACTAAACCTGGGATATCATGGGAGTAGGTGAACGTATTTGCTTCGTCAACGGAATAAAATTTCTAAAAATCAGCTTGGCGTTGTCAGTATGGTGTTGCGCTGACATTTTGCTGTGTCAGTTTTATGCTTTTCAAAAATGATGTCAACATTTCGGAGTTTTGTTGTGATAGTCCCATATTAGCCACAATGTAATCCATTTCAATTTGTGTTAGCAGTTGTGGTCCATTATTGTCAATATCGGGTGTCCAATCAGCATCATTCAAATTGGTCGGATTGGTGAAAACGGTTTCGGCTTGCAGGGACACAGTATCGTTCAACAGCAGCGCGTTCAACTGGAAGTGTGGCAGTAAAAGCAGCAATGTATTCTTTTGTTTTCAATTTTTTTTTCTGTTTAATCCAGCACGAGAATTAATGCATGCGTAGCACCTGAATTCATCATGTCCAGTTACGTCTTCCACCCAAATTATTGGCTTCATAAAAGAAAACTGTCCACCTTTTCCATGTATCCACATTATAATTTTTGCACACTGTGTTCGCCGTAAAATTTGCACCACTTAAATCTGCTTCATCAAAATAATGACAATACGCTGTTTTGAATTCCTCAGTAATCAATTTTTTCGATCCAGTTTGCCTCTTTTTGGGACGATATGACCACAAACGTAACAAAAATTATCCAATTGTGGGCACTTGTTATTTTCCATAGTTGAAAAATATATTATATGTTTTGTTATTATTCACTTTTAAAAACCGGGAAAAAGTTCACTTGTAGTTCTCGCCTTTGTCGACTCTTGTTAAATGACAAAAATCGACCAAAGAGCACCTATAAATACTACAAATATTTCAATATTTTACTGGCAGGTACTTATGAAATATGTTTTCGAAACGTTCCAAAACATGAGCACTGCAATTTCTGTAAAAAATCGTTCAGGTGACTAACGGAAAAACCCAAAAATCAAATACCTTTTGTTTATTACTTTTTTTAATTCGTAAAATCATAAAAAAAGTCATCAATGTTTTTTCCAAAGAATTTTGTGTATACTTTAGCAAATTTTTAAATTCATGCCTTTACTTAATTGTGAATAAAAGCGCAACGCGTTCATCGATTTTTATGATTTTTGTGTCCTTTTGTTTATAGGTTATGAGACTTTACGTGAAAGTAATGGGACTTGACACTTTTTTACCTTTTTGGATTTTTTATGAATTAAAAATAAAAAATTTAAATTTTTTGGGCAAAAAATATTTTTTTCTTCATACATTTATTTATGACTGCGAAACTGTTGCTTATGAACGTTGTATGAATAAATTAAAGGAATTGTAATTCTTAATTTTTTAAATTTGTTTCAGCGTATTCGGACTAGTGGTTCTCGAGTTATGAAAAACAAAAGAGCCTAAAACGTGACAAATTCCCCTATACGATACTTACTAACTTCAAATTAATTTTTAAATTATTTATTGAGCTATCATGCCCAAACTAATGATGCAGAAGTTCTACTTTTTGGGTCTACTTTCATAAACAATTATCAGAATTGAGTCCCGAAATCATGTGTTGTACTGTGTTATCTCACAATAAATGTTATGAAGTTGTTCCTTGTGTGCACTTAGCTATTCATTAATTTCATACTTTGCCAAACTTACAAAAAGAAATTTACTTTGTTTAAGTTTATGAAGGTATAGTCAAATATACTTACGAACTCTCTCTACTTTTTGGGTCTACTTTCATAAACAATTATCAGAATTGAGTCCCGAAATCATGTGTTGTACTGTGTTATCTCACAATGAATGTTATGAAGTTGTTCCTTGTGTGCACTTAGCTATTCATTAATTTCTTACTTTGCCAACCTTACAAAAAGAAATTTACTTTGTTTAAGTTTATGAAGGTATAGTCAAATATACTTACACTTATCTCACAAGTCTTACGTATTCCATAATACTTTGTGAGATAGAAATCTAATGAGTTTTGATGCGACTGTCAAAAAATCTAATGTAACATGACAGTTTGTGTTCACACCATCACACAAAGTATAAACACTCACGCATGAAAAAAAATGCAACCCTGATCCAATGAAAAGTATTATTATTTAGAAATTTTTCAAAAAACGATGAAGTCGTATGGGATGTCAAACTTTTTTCATAATACTTGTCATTTTCGTGACACATTGCATTCACACTATCACACTTTGTCATACTACTTGAGTTTTTGACATGTATTAATACAAAGTATAATAGTGTAATCTACCCTTAAGGTGTGATCCCGTACTCAACGTTGGGAGCCCGCTGAATCCCAATCTTACCGAAAACTGTTCCTGTACTCAAAGTTGGTAAAGTTAGAGATCTTTTAAGAGAAAAATTACTTCTTCTTGGGAAACTGTTAAACAATCAGCTGTGTCCGAAAATAAACAATAAAAAACAACAAACAAGTATTACCAAAAGAATTAAAATAAAAAATATTAGGAAAATAAACAATAGAAAATGTTAAAAAATATAAGAACATGCTTGAATTTTACTTTTATAATAATGTGTCATTTATGTATTTATTTGAACGTTTTCATAGTAACGCTTTCTTTTGGGGTAGAAATTTGGTTTTTATTGTCCCGTATTTTTGAAAATTTTTGTTTACCGAACTACCAAAAAGTACGGGAACACAAATATTATTGTGTTGCTTAAAATCATGTTAGAAATATAATTTTGTGTCGATTTTAAGAGTTATTTGAAGATTAAAATTATTTTAAAACTTTTTTTTATTTAAAAACTTTGATTACAGAAAGTGGTACAAACCTTAAGATTAAGACTTTTGAGAAGGGACGAAGCACAGTTGGAACTGATAATTTTAAATCTAGTTCATCCTCTTTTTGTGTTGCTGGTAATCGTAAATCAATTTGTATTCGACCAAATTCAAATAAAACTAGATCAGTTGCAAGGTCAACATACAGCCAGGAAGGCAATGGTTTTAAGCGTCAGATACTGCAACGTTGCGGGCAACGACACATTCTTACCTTTGACAAGGCATATAATGAAGAATATCTACAAAATTGTTGTAAAATTGGCGAGGGAGCATTTGGTGAAGTATTTGTTTATTCAGAAAATAAAGCAGCACTCGCCGACTGTGAGAATTCTGCAAAAACTGTATTAAAAATAATTCCTATAGAAGGCAAACAATTGGTGAACGGCGAGGTCCAAAAATCCTTTGAACAAATTCTTCCTGAAATTATTATTTCTATGGAACTGTGTGGTTTAAGTGATGATAGTCGCAATACAAATGTAACCTCAGGATTTGTAAATATTCAAAGGGTAAAAAATCCATAAAATCTGTATAAAAAAAATTAACATATAATAAATTTGTGTTTTAGGTAAGATGCGTTAAAGGACGGTATCCTTTATACCTTAAAAAACTTTGGGAAGAATATGACTTGGAAAAAAAGTCAGAAAATGATCATCCAAAATGTTTTACTAATAATCAGCAATATATAGTTTTAGAACTAGGTTATGGTGGGCAGGACCTTGAAGGATTTAATTTTAAAAATGCCGAACAATCTTTTTATGCATTGCAACAAGTAAGTAAGAAGAGTTTACAGAATTCGCTATAAAATTTTTTTATTTTGATTGTATATTTTAAATTAAGCTCTAGCAGCCTTAGTCATAACAAAAAGTTAGCCACAGTTTGTACACTACGTATAACGGGCTGCTAACTAGAATGCTGATTAAGCTTAGTAGCTTGTTAGCACAGAGTTAATTCATTACAAACTTTTGTCTATCTGCTAACCTGTAATAAATCAACTCTGAATTTTAATGATCACACATTATTGCATTAATCATCGCTGGTTTTGTCATTTAATTTTTTTCCTCATTTTAAGATGTTTTTAAAATCAAATTAATTAAAAAAAGAAAGCAAATTCAAAAACAGACAGTAAATTAATATTAAACGGCTGTTTTACAAGTTGGCAAACGTTTGGCAACTCCTTATCAAGAGTTTAGCAAATCGTTAGCCAGAGTTTGGTAGTGTATTTGAATAAACTTTGTCCTTACTTCATGCCAAATTTTCATTAGGAATACGGCTGTTATTGTTTATTACCATAAAAAGAAAAGCTTAATTAAAAATATACAATCAATATATTATTCAAAAATGGTCAAATAAAACTAAATTTAATTTTATTTATTTAAGATTATATTAACATTGGCAGTAGGCGAAAAAGAATTCCAGTTCGAACATCGAGATTTACATTGGGGTAATGTTTTAGTTGACAAAACCGAACAACTATATAAATCATACAAACTAAATGACAATATATTGACTGTACCTACTAAAGGAATTCAAATTACAATTATTGACTATACTTTATCTCGTATGACTTTTAATGACTATTGTTTTTATAATGATCTTTCTAATGACGAAGAACTTTTTAACGCTGCAGGAGATTATCAGTTTGAAATATATAGGATGATGCGTAAAGCTCTAAAGTATGAATTAATTTATTATCCACACATATATAATAGAAGATATTGCAATAAATACCTTTTTTTATTCGTAGCAATAAATGGGAGACGTTTGAACCCAAAACGAATATTTTTTGGATGTCATATATTATATCAAAACTGATAGAAGGTGTCATATATAAAAATACACGGTCGAAGATTCATTTACAGTATTTAGACAAATTAAGGAACATTCAGACATCGATATTATCATATAATAATTGTGTGGATTGTGCGAACGATCTGCTATTAACTTAACCATAATTTTATTTTTGTATTTCCATATTTTTATTTATGTATATTTTAGTTTTAATTGATTTTATTTTATTTTTTGATAACAAGTATACTAGAGTGCCCTGTTGAACTGTGTTTTTTTGGAAATTTATTGAAGTAATACCTCTAGGAAAAAAAGATATTTTTCATCTGTTTTCGACCAGTGATTTAAAATTACAACTTTAATAGAATTTGTTCAAAATAATTTTCTTTTTCTTTTTAGCCTTTTTCGATTTTGTATGTTTATGAAACATAATTTGTACTATGCCGGCCATACATTACACAAGTTCAGGGCTCATATTTGGCACTGCGTAAAAGATACTTGTGACTCACACTATGCAAACAAGCGTTGAAACGTGGGGTAATTAACTTTTTTAGAATCATAAATGAAGGATTTGACTTCTATGACTCTCTTGCTGTAACTCCAGCATTTAATGTGTCATAATGCAGGGGTCTAATCACCGCATACGATATCGAGCAAAATTGATCGAAATTATTTATTTTGGTATCATGAAACTCGATATCGAATGAAATGTATTGAATTTGAAATAATAGCATTCGATATCAAGTAACTCGACATTACATTTATCGAGTTTTCATTCGAAACGTCAGTGTCTATCGTATGGAAAAAAAATTCGAAAGTTTATTCGATACGATAGTATCGAATGCGGTGATTAGGCCCCAGGCGATTGTTTACAACTCTGTTAAAATCTGTTCTGAATATTTTTTCCTCATTTTTCGTTGTTAACTGTTAAAAAACTTCGACACAACTGAAAACTTTTAACATACAATAAAAAGTTAATTTTACAGTTATACAAACTTTTGCATATGGGCTAATCCGAAAATTTTTAAACCAAAGGCAGAAATTTAAAGTTGCCCAAAATCCAAATGTTTGTTAATGGAATAATAGGATACATATTCAAGCTTCAACATATATAAGCAATAAGGTTTTACGGTGGTTTTTTGGTTCTTGGCAGAGGCTTACCTAAACGTACCTCTTGCTTTCATTTATTCTTGTAAAAAAAGGGTATTTTCCATGGTAAAAAAAGTGGGCAAAACAATCGTTTCAGTATTTAGCGTTTAGCAAAACTTTAATTTGCTTAATTTTCTTTTATTTAAGATAAATATCATATATGTAAGTTATCTAATATATATTAAAAATTTGAACTAAAAATCGGTACACTCTGTGTAACGTCCGTAACGGAAAATGGGGGTTTTCAAATTTAACAGAATGAATTTTAATAATTTTGTTTTCCAAACTAGCTTTATAAACAGAGTTTTTTATGCACTTTAATCTGATGAAAAAAAGAAATACCTTTATTACGCTTTTTTTTCTTAATATAAATGACAAAGTGTGTAACGTCCGTAACGGCATGAAAATACCCAAAATTTTATTTTAATATTTAATTAGGTGGAAGTAAGTGTTTATAATGGATTTTCACCTGCTGAATCTGAATCTGGACTTAAAATTGCTCTAGGTTGCCGAGAATCCGAAAAACTTCACCTCAAAGTAACAAAAAGTGTGTTTTAATAACATGCGATCCCCCAATCTGCAACTTAAATTGAGATGAATTTCAAATTCTTCTGAAACCTAAAATAATTTCTGAATTTCAATAATAAGTAATTAATAACCATGTAGTAAACCGCAACCTCCATGCACCCCTTCAAATATTTGGTGGTACGCCCATGCTTGCAATGTTTACGTACTGGATTTTCCGTTAGAAATCTTTAAGCAATTCTTGCTTTGATCTTAAAATTTTGCCAAAATTTTGTGCGTGGTGACAAATATATTCGTATTAATTAAAATGTGTTCAAATGCAGACAGAGCAAAAAAAATTTGTGCAAATTTTAAAATAATCCTGAAAAACTGTTGGCGTTTAAAACTAAAAAGGCAGAAAGAAAGCGAGCATATCTTGAGAAAATCATAGAACAGTTAAAAAATAGTGTGTCACAGGCAAAAATAATAAAAAAAGATAATAGACAACGAGTGGCCAATTTTAGAGAAGCACATAAATACATTCTAAGAAACATTACACAATTCGTAAAAGAATGGAATGTGAGTTATTTCGAACGGAATTTTTTTGCTACCAAAATCTCATCTTAAAAAGTTTCGAGATTTTCACAAATTAGCAAAAAAAAAAAAAAAAATATATAAATGGCGTTTTTCTAATTTACGTTGGTAAAAATTATGTCAAAACTGCATCTGAAGAAATATCAAAAACATGGATAAATGTAAAAAATATTCCAGCTCTTAAATCATATCATTATTTGTTCGGGCTTTTCCAATGACAATACTATAAGAGTAGCTCGAACAGCTGGGTCTATTAAGCATAATATACAATGTTAAACGGTTAAATAAACAAATTAATGAATGAATATAAGAGTAATGAAATATTCTATAATTTTTTTGTAACTAATAAATTAATAATTACAAGGTTAAAAAGATTTTTAAATACATGAATGTTTTTTATATACAAAATTTGGTTTAATGGAAAAAATGTAACGTCCGTAACAGACAAAAATTAAGATTTTTGTTTAACAGGAATACTTAGCCTTCTTTTCTAAGATGGATTAATATGGTCATATATTCCACTTAATTTTTTGTATTTGGACTTTTTTTGTTTATTATGCAAAATTAGCTAAGAAATGTGCAAATGCACATAAGCCTCAATTTCGTCTTCCATTTTTTGTAACGTCCGTAATGGAACTTTAAGCTAGCATAACTTTTTTTCAAAAACAGTTAACCTTTAAGTTTAAAACAAGTTTTAAAATACTCCCAAAGAACTACATTTTGCAAAAAATTTCATGAAAATATTCCAATGCTAACGCCAGCTGTGTCAATCTTAACAAGCAAATTTGCGTGCGAATGTAACGTCCGTAACGCAGGATTAGCCCATATATCAAAATCTTTTTAGTTTTTACTTAGTCTACTGCGTAAATAGCACATACATCATACACTTAACAAACGCATTTTACAGCGTCAGACTGGAGCACGGAGCTGTAATTTATGGCCGGTATGACTATAATATACAAAATATAGCAAAGAAATTCGGTATTGTACCAAAACGATTTTACTTCGAAACAAAATTAAACAATTTATATTGAACTTGTATTTAAAATCCCTTGTAGGGTAAAATATTATTTCCAAGCTCTTATTGTTTATTTTCCCATAAACAGCTCTATAATATGTATCACACTGTGTCACAAATTTCCAACAAAGTCGTGGCCAAATGAATCTTTTTATAAAATTGTCCGCTGAATCCGAATATCCGAAACACAAATAACGGTTATTTTACTGGTTTACTTTTGACAATTCTGACTTCATATTTGGATTCAGCGGACAATTTTACATAGAGATTAGGTGTCAGATTCATTTGGTCACAAAACTGTCCCGTAGTGTTATATTCATACAAACGACATATCCACTTTTTTAATGTTTAATTTTTGGGAAAAGAAATAAAATACCTGCATTAAATATATTTTTCTATTTTACAACAAAGTTGACGAAAATCTTTTAGCAATGTACGAAAATATTTTAATTGCTTTATTCAAATATGTGTATATGTACGTACATATGTATTAAAATTGTTTAGCAGTGTTGATAAAAGCAGCGCACAGGAAAACCTGTAAGGTAGATACTATACAGTATAATCCGGTTAATTACAGTATTTATCGGATATAAGAAACTTAAAAAATCCAGGAAAAAAGTTTCTTATAAGCGTTTCTTTCTTATATACAATTATTTTATAAAAGAAACTTATTTCTTATATAAGTAGCTATGGCCATAAGACTTTCATATTTTGGTTTTCTGTCTCTTTTTTGTTACATAGGGTCATCACCTGACAATTTTTTGTTATAATAAACGTCAAACTTCATATAAAAAAAACGCTGACAAAAATTTTAAAGTTTTTTCTATATGGACTTTGACGTTTGGTATGACAAAAAATTGTCAGGTGAAGACCCCATGTTAACGTTTCTAACTTTTAAATAATTATTGTCTATGTCTTCTGAGTTTTTCACTATTTTATATAACGTTGAAAGTCCAATTTTTTTGCAATTTCGCTTCTTTTTATACCGTTTTGTATTTCTTTTAAAATTTTAACTTTTGTTTTTATTGACAAAAAACACAAAGCTTCTCATGAGTACCAGCTCGCTCATCTAAAACTAAAGCTAGAGGTCCACAACACGCGTTTTTGCCTCCACGTTTCAAGTTACATGCAACGCTAATGTGTCAAAATCAGCTGATTTGTTCGAACGCTGCATGTGACGCTTACAAAAGTAGAAAGTAAACCTACTTTTCGCCTCAAGGCATCTACGCTTTTGTGCATGTAACTTACTCAGATTCTACTTTTTTGACAGCTGCGTATGCTGCGAAAAAGCGAGTAAAGCGTGGTGTGAACCTCCAGCTTAAAAGTAAAAAAACTTTGTTCTTGTTGTAAAACTGTCAGAACACAGAGTTGTCCATGCAAACTACATAAATTCTGTGTTGCCGTTGGAAGTTTCTTATATAAATTCTTTTTCTATACATTTTGTGATTTTGGTGTTTAAGAAAAATTTTCTTTTATCAGTTTTTTTCTTATAAGCGTTTTTCTTATATGAAACCTTTTTTGTTAGAAAAATCGCAAAAAAGACATGGTGTTTTTAAAAATGTTTCTTATAAGCGTTTTGTTCTTATATGAGATGCTCTTATATCCGAATAATACTGTACCCCACGCTAAAATGCCTTTCACGATTATTTACCTTGAGTTTAAAATCCCCGTTTTTTTCCTTCCTTTTTCAAACCAAAATCCACGTTTTTTTTTTTGCCTTAAAAATTAAACTCCCAAAACAAAATTACACCTAAATTTCATTCGTTTAAATGCCGAAGTACTATTTGACAACAACGCAGCAAGTAATGCAACAAGCATAGATGTTAATAAAAAAAATAAAGTATGAACTTAAAATTAAAAAAAAAACAAAATATGGCTTATTTGAAAGCAAAATATTCCACAACGTAATATTTACATTAAAATAAATTTTATTCTGTGCTCACCAGAATCTCACAATTTACATAGGTTTCGTTCTTATGACAATTAAAACCTGTTTACCAAATTTTATTAAATTATCTAAAAACTGCTACTTTTACTTTCCGCACAAGGTTTACATTAACACACAACCAGCCAGATGGACACGAAAAGATCACTTTAAAAAGTGTTTCTGATTAGACCGGCTTACTAAACGATGCGCTCAGATATCTACATATGTATCAGCACAAATTTGTCAATGCTTTTTTCTTAATTTTTGCATTTATATATATATATATATATATATATATATATATATATATATATATATATATATAACTTTACAGTTTGGAATAACAATTATCTTCAACAAAAACTTGCTTGGGCTTACAATTGTTGAGTGAAAATTATATATAGATGGCGTAATTAAAGCAACAGAAAATTCATCTGTTAACCACAATTTTTAAATATGCTTTAAAAACGTAAAATATGTGTGCAATAAAAATGCAGCAATATCTGAAATATGCAAATTTATCACAAACAAGTCGATACCAACATTCATAAGAACTCTAAAACGGATAAATATATTGTTTCTGCCTTCATTGGTCGCACTAGAAAAACCATGCAATTCCATATTTACGGTTTCCCTGATCATAAGTTTGTATGTATGAGTACGCTTTTGTTAGTGGGATATGACAGGACATCTCAAAAAGCATCACAGATAAAATATAAGACAACAAATACCATTGTTTTTTATTTCTATATCGAGCCCTAACTGCCAAAAAAACTTAAGCGACAAAAGCTGAATTTTTCAGGAGAAGGTTTTTTTTAGTTTTCTCAGTACTCACTGCAGGTATTAGCATGAAACTTTCAAATTATGCTTTTCTTTGAGTAATTAACTAATCTTAGTCGTTACATTCGTCATTTTTAAATAAGAAGTAGGATTTTTGTGACTTAAGTTTTTTGCGCTGTCATTGTAACAAGCTAAAGTGAAGTATTTGTGTCGGTTATGTTTTTTTTTTAAATTTATTTTCAAAATGTGGACAACTTAAAAGAAAGGAAATTCACATAGTACAACATAACGTTTAATGTAATAAAAAAAAATTAATTCATGGTAATATAAGGTTTATTCTTTAGTGTCTTCTTCATCTGTTTCTGGTAATGTATGTATCTTTAATATTAGATGCGTTTGAGAACTTTTACAGTAAAATGCAGTAAATGAGTAAACTAAAAAATTTGCTCTCACAAAAAGCTGTCGTACAAAAAAGTACGCGAACGGAAAATTTGTAAAAATTCGTAAAATAAAGGCAACAGCTGATGGCAAATAATTGAAGTGTTGAAAAATGTTTACACTTTTGATTACTTAACTCGTTTTCTTATCGGTACTCGATTACATACTTTTTAAAACACGAACATTTTGGGAATATACAAACCAATTCACCCCTATCGCAAACAACTACTCCCATGAAAATATTCCCATATTTTTTTATTTTGTATTGTGAATGATTCCCATAACAAATTTTTTGGGAATGAATTCCCAAACTTAAAAAATTTGGCATCGCCAATGTTTACTCCCGCGAGTATTTTTACTAAATAAATTCCCAACAAGTGTTAATGTGAACGAGAAGGGAACATGTTAATTTTAATTTGTATTCTAAAGTAGGTCTTAATTAAATTACTTTTTCCTTTTATTGAAAGAGTGTTAATAAAGAAAATGAAGATAAACAGTATTCATTATTAATTTTATTATATTTTTATTAGTATTTTATATTGTTATTTTTCTTTCACAGTACAAGCACCGGCAAGCTATTCACAATAGAGACTTTTGTTTACAAAGCACTGACAATTAATTCACAATATAAATTTTTACTCCCAAAATATATGCGATACCGATTTGTTGGGGATGGGAATTTAGGATTGCTCCCATATATCATATTCCCATAACATTCGCGATAAGGGTGATTATTTTATGTAATCTTTCATATTTGTTTGTTTTTTATTTTATTTGATTTTACAAATTTGTAGCGGGTTAAATTATTTAAAAGAAAATGAATAATTTTTTTGCCATTGATTACTTAAGTACCCAAATACTTCACACTTTTACAACTCTAAAAAATTAACATAACAAAAAAAATTCAAAAGCTTGTATTTAGCCAAATAAATGCTTCACAAACAAGTTTAATTAATTAATATTTATTCACTTCTTGTTTTAGTTTAATTTTTATTTCAACTTTTCTTTTATTTAACATTTTTTTCACAATTTGTATGCTTTTTATTTGTTACTTTTGTTTGTTTACCTTTTGAAACATATGTTTTTTTGATTTACTAAATTTTACTGCAAAAATGTCTGCAGTAAAAATTTGTAAATACTTAATTAAGAACTGTCACTTTTCGCTCTCAATTTATGTTCTCATTTACTGCATTTTGTGTACTCGAACGCAATTTCGTAAAATGCAGTAAAGTTTAGTAATTTTGTGTTCTCGAACGCAACTATTATTTGCGTGTTTTAGGCTTAAATATTCGTTGTGGAATTTTTTATTTATAGCATTTTTATCACAAAGCTTTTTTAAATCATTAATGGTAATTTTTGTTACAACAAACACAAGGAAAAACTTTTCCACCGAAAGTTGCAATTTAAACAAGCTTTAACCAAGTGTAAAAAAATCAGATTGGAAAATTACAATTTTTAAAGAGTTGGCAATTCACAAACGTCCAATTGAGTGTGGTTGCCACCATATTAAAAATGTTGTTATTTTTCACAAAAAGCACTAAAATTTACATCTCTTTTTAAGATAATCAACTATGATTCTTTAAACTCCATTTTTATTAAATCAAATTTAACTTTTTTAAAACGTCGTTTTTCAAAACTAAATTTAAAATGAATTCTATACAAAAAATATTAAAAAAGAACTTAAAAAAACGTGACAATTAAATAATCAATTAATTCAATTTTAACTCTTTTGTTTGGCATCTTGAAAAATATCAATTACTTCCAAGAATTATATGACAGATTTTTGTTTTTGACAGTTTTGTACCTAAATATAACTAAAAAAAATACCGTTCACGTCAATAAGGTGTAATTTTCCTTTTTTCCATTTCTCCAACCAAAAAATTTTTGAAATGAATACCCTTATTGTATTTCGCAGATGAAATTTTTAAGAAATCGTTATATGCAGGAATTGGTCCATTTTTTGTTATGGGCAAATTTCGTTATGAGCGTGATATCGTACTGAGATCGATTTTTGTTGTTTCGGAATTTTGAAAATAACCATACTTAAGTATGATAATGGAACTGTCTTTTTCAAAAATGGCAGAAGGTAGAGTTTGAAATGAAATTTTTATTGAACTAGGAAACAGTACATGTGAAAAAGCTTTCCAGTCTTTAAAATCTCCATTATTCATTAAAACAAATTCATAACCAGCTGGTCGAGTTCTTGCATTGAAAATCACAGGATACCATTCACTTGGAGCCCAAACCCTTCTGTCACGTATAAACGACTCTATAGTGCTGTGAATGGAGTCCACAGGCATCATTGTATGTCCAGGTAATAAATATGTAATTTTTATTTTCTTTATAAAAACAGCAGTTTCAAGAAAAAATTTTAAAACTGACCGCACAGCTGTCGCAGTAAAGGCTTATTGAAGAACAGGTTCCTCTCTGGTCAACACGTGTCAAATATTGGAACAATACTGTGGCAATTTCATTGCATCCTCTTTTTCCGTCAGTCTTTCCCCACAAAAAGCAATTACAATAATAAATAGTATGAGTATTTTTTTTTTTTGCCTTAAAAATTAAACTCCCAAAACAAAATTACACCTAAATTTCATTCGTTTAAATGCCGAAGTACTATTTGACAACAACGCAGCAAGTAATGCAACAAGCTTACATGTTAATAAAAAAAATAAAGTATGAACTTAAAATTAAAAAAAAAAAAAACAAAATATGGCTTATTTGAAAGCAAAATATTCCACAACGTAATATTTACATTAAAATAAATTTTATTCTGTGCTCACCAGAATCTCACAATTTACATAGGTTTCGTTCTTATGACAATTAAAACCTGTTTACCAAATTTTATTAAATTATCTAAAAACTGCTACTTTTACTTTCCGCACAAGGTTTACATTAACACACAACCAGCCAGATGGACACGAAAAGATCACTTTAAAAAGTGTTTCTGATTAGATCGGCTTACTAAACGATGCGCTCAGATATCTACATATGTATCAGCACAAATTTATCAATGCTTTTTTCTTAATTTTTGCATTTATATATATATATATATATATATATATATATATATATATATAACTTTACAGTTTGGAATAACAATTATCTTCAACAAAAACTTGCTTGGGCTTACAATTGTTGAGTGAAAATTATATATAGATGGCGTAATTAAAGCAACAGAAAATTCATCTGTTAACCACAATTTTTAAATATGCTTTAAAAACGTAAAATATGTGTGCAATAAAAATGCAGCAATATCTGAAATATGCAAATTTATCACAAACAAGTCGATACCAACATTCATAAGAACTCTAAAACGGATAAATATATTGTTTCTGCCTTCATTGGTCGCACTAGAAAAACCATGCAATTCCATATTTACGGTTTCCCTGATCATAAGTTTGTATGTATGAGTACGCTTTTGTTAGTGGGATATGACAGGACATCTCAAAAAGCATCACAGATAAAATATAAGACAACAAATACCATTGTTTTTTATTTCTATATCGAGCCCTAACTGCCAAAAAAACTTAAGCGACAAAAGCTGAATTTTTCAGGAGAAGGTTTTTTTTAGTTTTCTCAGTACTCACTGCAGGTATTAGCATGAAACTTTCAAATTATGCTTTTCTTTGAGTAATTAACTAATCTTAGTCGTTACATTCGTCATTTTTAAATAAGAAGTAGGATTTTTGTGACTTAAGTTTTTTGCGCTGTCATTGTAACAAGCTAAAGTGAAGTATTTGTGTCGGTTATGTTTTTTTTTTAAATTTATTTTCAAAATGTGGACAACTTAAAAGAAAGGAAATTCACATAGTACAACATAACGTTTAATGTAATAAAAAAAAATTAAATTCATGGTAATATAAGGTTTATTCTTTAGTGTCTTCTTCATCTGTTTCTGGTAATGTATGTATCTTTAATATTAGATGCGTTTGAGAACTTTTACAGTAAAATGCAGTAAATGAGTAAACTAAAAAATTTGCTCTCACAAAAAGCTGTCGTACAAAAAAGTACGCGAACGGAAAATTTGTAAAAATTCGTAAAATAAAGGCAACAGCTGATGGCAAATAATTGAAGTGTTGAAAAATGTTTACACTTTTGATTACTTAACTCGTTTTCTTATCGGTACTCGATTACATACTTTTTAAAACACGAACATTTTGGGAATATACAAACCAATTCACCCCTATCGCAAACAACTACTCCCATGAAAATATTCCCATATTTTTTTATTTTGTATTGTGAATGATTCCCATAACAAATTTTTTGGGAATGAATTCCCAAACTTAAAAAATTTGGCATCGCCAATGTTTACTCCCGCGAGTATTTTTACTAAATAAATTCCCAACAAGTGTTAATGTGAACGAGAAGGGAACATGTTTATTTTAATTTGTATTCTAAAGTAGGTCTTAATTAAATTACTTTTTCCTTTTATTGAAAGAGTGTTAATAAAGAAAATGAAGATAAACAGTATTCATTATTAATTTTATTATATTTTTATTAGTATTTTATATTGTATATTTTTCTTTCACAGTACAAGCACCGGCAAGCTATTCACAATAGAGACTTTTGTTTACAAAGCACTGACAATTAATTCACAATATAAATTTTTACTCCCAAAATATATGCGATACCGATTTGTTGGGGATGGGAATTTAGGATTGCTCCCATATATCATATTCCCATAACATTCGCGATAAGGGTGATTATTTTATGTAATCTTTCATATTTGTTTGTTTTTTATTTTATTTGATTTTACAAATTTGTAGCGGGTTAAATTATTTAAAAGAAAATGAATAATTTTTTTGCCATTGATTACTTAAGTACCCAAATACTTCACACTTTTACAACTCTAAAAAATTAACATAACAAAAAAAATTCAAAAGCTTGTATTTAGCCAAATAAATGCTTCACAAACAAGTTTAATTAATTAATATTTATTCACTTCTTGTTTTAGTTTAATTTTTATTTCAACTTTTCTTTTATTTAACATTTTTTTCACAATTTGTATGCTTTTTATTTGTTACTTTTGTTTGTTTACCTTTTGAAACATATGTTTTTTTGATTTACTAAATTTTACTGCAAAAATGTCTGCAGTAAAATTTAGTAAATACTTAATTAAGAACTGTCACTTTTCGCTCTCAATTTATGTTCTCATTTACTGCATTTTGTGTACTCGAACGCAATTTCGTAAAATGCAGTAAAGTTTAGTAATTTTGTGTTCTCGAACGCAACTATTATTTGCGTGTTTTAGGCTTAAATATTCGTTGTGGAATTTTTTATTTATAGCATTTTTATCACAAAGCTTTTTTAAATCATTAATGGTAATTTTTGTTACAACAAACACAAGGAAAAACTTTTCCACCGAAAGTTGCAATTTAAACAAGCTTTAATTAAGTGTAAAAAAATCAGATTGGAAAATTACAATTTTTAAAGAGTTGGCAATTCACAAACGTCCAATTGAGTGTGGTTGCCACAATATTAAAAATGTTGTTATTTTTCACAAAAAGCACTAAAATTTACATCTCTTTTTAAGATAATCAACTATGATTCTTTAAACTCCATTTTTATTAAATCAAATTTAACTTTTTTAAAACGTCGTTTTTCAAAACTAAATTTAAAATGAATTCTATACAAAAAATATTAAAAAAGAACTTAAAAAAACGTGACAATTAAATAATCAATTAATTCAATTTTAACTCTTTTGTTTGGCATCTTGAAAAATATCAATTACTTCCAAGAATTATATGACAGATTTTTGTTTTTGACAGTTTTGTACCTAAATATAACTAAAAAAAATACCGTTCACGTCAATAAGGTGTAATTTTCCTTTTTTCCATTTCTCCAACCAAAAAATTTTTGAAATGAATACCCTTATTGTATTTCGCAGATGAAATTTTTAAGAAATCGTTATATGCAGGAATTGGTCCATTTTTTGTTATGGGCAAATTTCGTTATGAGCGTGATATCGTACTGAGATCGATTTTTGTTGTTTCGGAATTTTGAAAATAACCATACTTAAGTATGATAATGGAACTGTCTTTTTCAAAAATGGCAGAAGGTAGAGTTTGAAATGAAATTTTTATTGAACTAGGAAACAGTACATGTGAAAAAGCTTTCCAGTCTTTAAAATCTCCATTATTCATTAAAACAAATTCATAACCAGCTGGTCGAGTTCTTGCATTGAAAATCACAGGATACCATTCACTTGGAGCCCAAACCCTTCTGTCACGGATAAACGACTCTATAGTGCTGTGAATGGAGTCCACAGGCATCATTGTATGTCCAGGTAATAAATATGTAATTTTTATTTTCTTTATAAAAACAGCAGTTTCAAGAAAAAATTTTAAAACTGACCGCACAGCTGTCGCAGTAAAGGCTTATTGAAGAACAGGTTCCTCTCTGGTCAACACGTGTCAAATATTGGAACAATACTGTGGCAATTTCATTGCATCCTCTTTTTCCGTCAGTCTTTCCCCACAAAAAGCAATTACAATAATAAATAGTATGAGTATTTTTTTTTTTGCCTTAAAAATTAAACTCCCAAAACAAAATTACACCTAAATTTCATTCGTTTAAATGCCGAAGTACTATTTGACAACAACGCAGCAAGTAATGCAACAAGCTTACATGTTAATAAAAAAAATAAAGTATGAACTTAAAATTAAAAAAAAAAAACAAAATATGGCTTATTTGAAAGCAAAATATTCCACAACGTAATATTTACATTAAAATAAATTTTATTCTGTGCTCACCAGAATCTCACAATTTACATAGGTTTCGTTCTTATGACAATTAAAACCTGTTTACCAAATTTTATTAAATTATCTAAAAACTGCTACTTTTACTTTCCGCACAAGGTTTACATTAACACACAACCAGCCAGATGGACACGAAAAGATCACTTTAAAAAGTGTTTCTGATTAGATCGGCTTACTAAACGATGCGCTCAGATATCTACATATGTATCAGCACAAATTTATCAATGCTTTTTTCTTAATTTTTGCATTGATATATATATATATATATATATATATATATAACTTTACAGTTTGGAATAACAATTATCTTCAACAAAAACTTGCTTGGGCTTACAATTGTTGAGTGAAAATTATATATAGATGGCGTAATTAAAGCAACAGAAAATTCATCTGTTAACCACAATTTTTAAATATGCTTTAAAAACGTAAAATATGTGTGCAATAAAAATGCAGCAATATCTGAAATATGCAAATTTATCACAAACAAGTCGATACCAACATTCATAAGAACTCTAAAACGGATAAATATATTGTTTCTGCCTTCATTGGTCGCACTAGAAAAACCATGCAATTCCATATTTACGGTTTCCCTGATCATAAGTTTGTATGTATGAGTACGCTTTTGTTAGTGGGATATGACAGGACATCTCAAAAAGCATCACAGATAAAATATAAGACAACAAATACCATTGTTTTTTATTTCTATATCGAGCCCTAACTGCCAAAAAAACTTAAGCGACAAAAGCTGAATTTTTCAGGAGAAGGTTTTTTTTAGTTTTCTCAGTACTCACTGCAGGTATTAGCATGAAACTTTCAAATTATGCTTTTCTTTGAGTAATTAACTAATCTTAGTCGTTACATTCGTCATTTTTAAATAAGAAGTAGGATTTTTGTGACTTAAGTTTTTTGCGCTGTCATTGTAACAAGCTAAAGTGAAGTATTTGTGTCGGTTATGTTTTTTTTTTAAATTTATTTTCAAAATGTGGACAACTTAAAAGAAAGGAAATTCACATAGTACAACATAACGTTTAATGTAATAAAAAAAAATTAATTCATGGTAATATAAGGTTTATTCTTTAGTGTCTTCTTCATCTGTTTCTGGTAATGTATGTATCTTAAATATTAGATGCGTTTGAGAACTTTTACAGTAAAATGCAGTAAATGAGTAAACTAAAAAATTTGCTCTCACAAAAAGCTGTCGTACAAAAAAGTACGCGAACGGAAAATTTGTAAAAATTCGTAAAATAAAGGCAACAGCTGATGGCAAATAATTGAAGTGTTGAAAAATGTTTACACTTTTGATTACTTAACTCGTTTTCTTATCGGTACTCGATTACATACTTTTTAAAACACGAACATTTTGGGAATATACAAACCAATTCACCCCTATCGCAAACAACTACTCCCATGAAAATATTCCCATATTTTTTTATTTTGTATTGTGAATGATTCCCATAACAAATTTTTTGGGAATGAATTCCCAAACTTAAAAAATTTGGCATCGCCAATGTTTACTCCCGCGAGTATTTTTACTAAATAAATTCCCAACAAGTGTTAATGTGAACGAGAAGGGAACATGTTAATTTTAATTTGTATTCTAAAGTAGGTCTTAATTAAATTACTTTTTCCTTTTATTGAAAGAGTGTTAATAAAGAAAATGAAGATAAACAGTATTCATTATTAATTTTATTATATATTTATTAGTATTTTATATTGTATATTTTTCTTTCACAGTACAAGCACCGGCAAGCTATTCACAATAGAGACTTTTGTTTACAAAGCACTGACAATTAATTCACAATATAAATTTTTACTCCCAAAATATATGCGATACCGATTTGTTGGGGATGGGAATTTAGGATTGCTCCCATATATCATATTCCCATAACATTCGCGATAAGGGTGATTATTTTATGTAATCTTTCATATTTGTTTGTTTTTTATTTTATTTGATTTTACAAATTTGTAGCGGGTTAAATTATTTAAAAGAAAATGAATAATTTTTTTGCCATTGATTACTTCACACTTTTACAACTCTAAAAAATTAACATAACAAAAAAAATTCAAAAGCTTGTATTTAGCCAAATAAATGCTTCACAAACAAGTTTAATTAATTAATATTTATTCACTTCTTGTTTTAGTTTAATTTTTATTTCAACTTTTCTTTTATTTAACATTTTTTTCACAATTTGTATGCTTTTTATTTGTTACTTTTGTTTGTTTACCTTTTGAAACATATGTTTTTTTGATTTACTAAATTTTACTGCAAAAATGTCTGCAGTAAAAATTTGTAAATACTTAATTAAGAACTGTCACTTTTCGCTCTCAATTTATGTTCTCATTTACTGCATTGTGTGTACTCGAACGCAATTTCGTAAAATGCAGTAAAGTTTAGTAATTTTGTGTTCTCGAACGCAACTATTATTTGCGTGTTTTAGGCTTAAATATTCGTTGTGGAATTTTTTATTTATAGCATTTTTATCACAAAGCTTTTTTAAATCATTAATGGTAATTTTTGTTACAACAAACACAAGGAAAAACTTTTCCACCGAAAGTTGCAATTTAAACAAGCTTTAACCAAGTGTAAAAAAATCAGATTGGAAAATTACAATTTTTAAAGAGTTGGCAATTCACAAACGTCCAATTGAGTGTGGTTGCCACCATATTAAAAATGTTGTTATTTTTCACAAAAAGCACTAAAATTTACATCTCTTTTTAAGATAATCAACTATGATTCTTTAAACTCCATTTTTATTAAATCAAATTTAACTTTTTTAAAACGTCGTTTTTCAAAACTAAATTTAAAATGAATTCTATACAAAAAATATTAAAAAAGAACTTAAAAAAACGTGACAATTAAATAATCAATTAATTCAATTTTAACTCTTTTGTTTGGCATCTTGAAAAATATCAATTACTTCCAAGAATTATATGACAGATTTTTGTTTTTGACAGTTTTGTACCTAAATATAACTAAAAAAAATACTGTTCACGTCAATAAGGTGTAATTTTCCTTTTTTCCATTTCTCCAACCAAAAAATTTTTGAAATGAATACCCTTATTGTATTTCGCAGATGAAATTTTTAAGAAATCGTTATATGCAGGAATTGGTCCATTTTTTGTTATGGGCAAATTTCGTTATGAGCGTGATATCGTACTGAGATCGATTTTTGTTGTTTCGGAATTTTGAAAATAACCATACTTAAGTATGATAATGGAACTGTCTTTTTCAAAAATGGCAGAGCGTAGAGTTTGAAATGAAATTTTTATTGAACTAGGAAACAGTACATGTGAAAAAGCTTTCCAGTCTTTAAAATCTCCATTATTCATTAAAACAAATTCATAACCAGCTGGTCGAGTTCTTGCATTGAAAATCACAGGATACCATTCACTTGGAGCCCAAACCCTTCTGTCACGGATAAACGACTCTATAGTGCTGTGAATGGAGTCCACAGGCATCATTGTATGTCCAGGTAATAAATATGTAATTTTTATTTTCTTTATAAAAACAGCAGTTTCAAGAAAAAATTTTAAAACTGACCGCACAGCTGTCGCAGTAAAGGCTTATTGAAGAACAGGTTCCTCTCTGGTCAACACGTGTCAAATATTGGAACAATACTGTGGCAATTTCATTGCATCATCTTTTTCCGTCAGTCTTTCCCCACAAAAAGCAATTACAATAATAAATAGTATGAGTATTTTTTTTTTTGAGCAAAATAATGTAACACTTTTTCAATGGGGCGTGTTTAAAACTTTTTGTAGATCGAAGCTAGCGCATAAAAACGATGAATTTGTTTTGCTTTGTGTCTGTTCCTCTTAAAATATTTTTTTACACTCCTTGTCCTTTATATGATTTTTGTATTTTTCGGACTGATACATAGTTTTTTTTCTTCCTCTTCCAAGTTTTTGTAGCTTTCACATGTAACGCATGTGTCCTTTTTAGACAAGTGGAAATCAATATTGAAGTGATTTTTAAAAACTGAACGAAAAACTCTTAGGGACAACTGAGACGACTCCTTATGAATACTTATTAAATGTAGTGAAAAGGCATTATATAAACCAGAAATGTTTCGAAATTCACTTGAAATATACAGCTTATTACTTTTATTTCGGCAAGAATGCGACGGAACTGCGGGCAAATTTTCAATAAATGATTTCAATACCAGTATTTTTGATTCATCAAAATTGTAGCTGCAGTTTCTTCCACAATTGTTATGGATACAGGGATTCGGCTTAACTGTAGTATTTCGCTGTTTCTTTTTTTCAATCGATTAGGAACAGCTTTAGGAGCTTTGTATCCTCTCTTTCCTACACACATTTCTTCGTCAATGTCTAGCTCGGAGTCGCTGCTGCTATACGGAACAAGAACAATTTTCGTTGGCAACTTAAAAAAAAAATGGTTACACTAGAATCACATTTGCAATTTTTATATTATTGTACACATCACTAACATGTGTATTGCAAAACTCGATGAAATTTCTATAATCAACAAAAACATAGTTACCTTTCTTTCACCAGATGCCATTTTAATAAATATTAGCAAGCAATCAACACAAAAATGTAAACTTTTCCAAAGCCGCTCAAAAAAATGTAAGACTGAAAATTAAACTTAAACGACACCACGCAGTCAGGAAATTTGTAAACAAAATGTGAATGTCGGTTAAGCTATTTTGGTTTTGACTTTATGTTGGTAACGGCACATCTGTCAGCTGTGAAATTTTTACAGTGGTTGGGAATTATGTTTCTTAATCGACTTTCATCATAAAGTCAAAATCAAACAATTTTAGATGATTAATTGTTCGAATAATTTAAAATTGCTTATTTCGATTAAAGGATTAATCGAAGAATTTATACCGATTAATCGAATAATAAAACTATATAGTATTTCTGTAAAATGCATAATTTTTTTAAAGTTTTAATTCGAATAAACAAACAAAATATATGTGTCCGCTGGAATTAAAAAAGTCATGTTTTGTAAGTTATTTAGCTTATATTTTTGTAAAATTTTTTCAACGCAATTTAATAATTCATTTCACAAAAGAAAAAACGACAAAGGTATCAGAGAACAGCTTTATGCAATTGAAAAAAAAAATCGCATTAAATAAACAGCAACAAATACACTCGCTTGCGGTCATACAATGAAATTTCCTCAACCGCAAATATTCGCTGCTGGTTTGCAGTCATTCAAATAACGCACATCGTGCTTTGTTATTTATACAATCGTTAGCTTCGTTTTTTAATAAAGATGTTTTTGTGTTCGGTTCGAAAATGATTGTTTTGGTACAGAAAAAAAAAATACAAACAAAAAAGCCAGAAATCAAGCACTTTCAATAAAAAACGAATAAATGCAAAAATAAAATGTATAGAGTTATTGTAAATTTTAGCGTATGAATAAATCAACAAAAATAGTGAATTTTGAGGTTCTCTGGTGCGCAACAAAAATGCAAATAAAGCACTTTCAATAAAAAACGAATACATGCAAAAATCAAATGTGTACGAAACGATGTAAAAATTACCAACGTTGAACTTTATTTTGCAAGCAAAGAGTGAATGTAAATTTGAGCGTATGAATAAATAAAGAAAAATAGTGATAGAAAAATAGTGAAAAATAGTGCAGTTCTGTGAAAGGTATGATAACTCAAAGATTTATATTACTTTATCGGGTATGCTCTAAAAATCGAAATGAAGTGAATTCGAAATCGAACGATAATTTAAATTCAATTATTTACTTTTAAAATTTCCTTGTATTTTTTTAACAAAATAGTTCATGCGTTTCTCTCTTTAGAACAGTGAAGGGCACACACATACAATCACATTTCTGCTTGTGTTGACGAAATAACAACAAAGCAACAGCCCAACGTACCCAGTGGTATAAAAAGTAGCAATCGCCACCAATGACAGGCGAAATAGTTAGCACTTTCACACAATTTGTACCAGGGTCTACTGATGTGGCATTCAAATCATACCTAAATCTTTCCCTAGACACCAATATCTAGTGTTAACATTTGAAAATAGGTACCCACTTTTCGCTAGCTAATTCTATAGCTCCAAGTAATGCAGAAAACAATTTTTTTTCAACGACAACACAAAAAAATGTGTATCCGAAATAGATCCCGTTATTAGAACAACAACAAAATCGCATGCTTTTTGCTAGCACGCTTTGAAGATATAAGTAGCTAACCCTTATGGTAGGTAGAGATTATGCAGAGAGGGATCCATCGCCACCTCGTAGGACATCCCCGTGTTAAATTCGCCACTTAAAAGCATGTGAGGTAGATTGTAGTGGGACTAGCGGTAGTTTTTAATGAGCTAGCGAATATACACGTTCTGAGCTAGTACGCCATACCACTGGGTATATTGTCACAGATCACACAAAGAAGCTTATAGTTAGGCTTGCCAACCGTACTTTATAATAAAGTATTGTACGTTATTTCGAGTAAGTAACTCTATACTTTATGAGAATAATAAAGTACGCGAAAATACTTTATTTCGTATGATTCGATTTATCTAGAACTCAAAATAGATTCAGGTTATATTAGTCAGGTTTTATTAGTCATAAAATTATAATACTTATTGTACAAGTTTTTTTTTAGAAAAACTAAAGAACAACTAATTAATATTAGTCAGGGCCATTTGTTGATGTTTTTTAAATTGGCAGGACGATTTTTCGAAAAAAAAAAAATCATCTGACAGCACTATTTTGTCACTTGTTTGTTTTGTTTGAGTACAATAGCTGCCTATTTTTAAAACACGAGTGCAAAATTCTTTCAAATTACTGCCTGCCATTCCTTAAGGGGGCTCCCATACAAAATGTTAAATATAGACTAGAAATATAATGAAGAAAACGTACCATAAAAGCCAAGAAGTGGCCTTAACAATTTCTGGAGACATAATTGCTCCTTATCACCACTTCTTAAGGGGGCTCCCATACAAATATTGCGTTTTATTAAATTTGTAATTTAATTAAAATTTTTCGATTTTTGTGTATAAAATCAGAAGTTTTTAACAGATTTTAATCGTTTATAGCTTGTTTTGTTTGAAGCTTTGTTTTTTATATGTCTGGAATTTTTTATACATTTTTAATAAACAAAAATTTCGAAATGTTCCAAATAATTATTTTTGTTGCCAAAAAAAAAGTTATGTTTCTAAAACGACTGCGCAAGTTAGAAAAAAATTTAACGTTTTAAGGAAATTTTATTGCAGATTTTCGTTTTTTCCTTAGTTATTTCAATTAACTGAACCGTTTTTAACCGGTATTGGATTCAGCGTATCCAAATTGGGTTAAAGCGCCAGTTGGCCGGCTTGTCTCAAGAAAAAAGTGTAAAATTCTAGCACAGTGTAATTGTTTGATAAAACTGGCGGAAAGCAGTAAAAAACGTTTTTAAATAAACCAATAAAAAGAAATTAATTGTACTTTATATTTATACTGTGTACTTTTTTTTCTTAACCTTTAATAATCAATGTACTTTAATTGCAACAAAAAAAAGTTGGGAACCCTACTTATAGTGTACACGTGTCGACGTCACACAAGCAGCATTTTTGTTCCTATGCACGCGTACATAGGATTTGCAAATGTGCCCTTCACTGCTTTAGAATGAGTTTGGTTCCAAAATATTTGCCCAAAAATTTATTAACGTAAATGTTCTTCAACACCTTCACTAATTTACCACATACACCGTGACTATACTAGAAGAAGATGCTCCACTAACAAAATCAAAAGGGGCTAAAGGTGGTCCAATGAATAAATATTTTAAACGACTACAGTGAGAAGTTTAAAAATATCCAAGTTTTAAAAATTGACAAGTTAAAAATTGACAAGTTTTATTTAAAAAGAGTGTTTTTTACTCAAGTACTAATTTTTTCTAAAATTATCGAAAACAATCTCGTAATATATAAAATTTCTGGATTTAGAATTATTCGATTAATCGATTAATCTAAAAAATATATTCGTTTTATCGAATAAGTTAAAAATGCCAAATATCTATTAATCGTTTAATCGAACAAAAATAAAACCGGATTATTTGAACAACCTATAGCTGATACATACATGTAAAAATTCCTATGTCTTAACTTTTTTCCATAGAATTCTGCAAACAAACAACAATAACAAAACAACATATTGAATTATTTTAAAATTTCATGCATGTATGTATGCAGCAATGCAAATGCTGTCAACGGGTTTAATTCAAGTGGTTTTGCTATGAGAAAAAATTATTTAGAAAGCTGTCAGATCTTCTAAACAAAAAAATGCAACTAGTAGAACGTTTTTATGAAGATATTTCCATCGATGAATTCATGGTAAAGTACTTCGGTTATCATTCTGCAAAGCAATTTATTCGGGGCAAACCTGTGCGTTTTGGCTTCAAAAATTGGGTTGCAGCAAGTTCCTGCGGATATTCCTATGCCTTTGACATTTAATCGAGTGGTAATTCTAATAAACCATTGGGTACCAGAGTTGTTTAAATGCTGCTCAACAAATTGGATACAAATCCTACCAACTTTAAATATTTTTTGATAATTTTTTTCACAACTAGACCTTCTTCGAGACTAACGTGTTTTTGCACCCTCGCCTGGTTAACAATCTTGTCGAGATGCGAGGGCTTAAATGCAATCTACGGTTCCGATCTCCTGGGTTGATGTATGCGTCGATACGTCTTCGCAGGAGGTCATGGTACTAAAGTTTACTCATCATGTCCGGATAATGAGGTGGTAGTGGAAATAAACACTGTCCGGTCCATTATCAGGACACATAAGCAGTGCCGAGGGCCTGAGTGGCTAGTTAGTGCGAAAAGAAACTAGTTGTTAACAGCTCCCCTCAGCATCAGGGCAAAGCGGTGTTGTATGTTAGTAGGACGGTCCGTCTGAACGTGCATACTCGTGGGAACAAAAATGAAACCAATACCAGAAAAAAATAACAAACAAGTAAAGGACGTGACGGACGGGGTGATCGACCAGTACCGGGCAGTACCCTTTCGGTTGTTCATGATAGTTTCATGGAACAGGAGCGAAAGGTACTGGCCGGTTTATATGTGGATGGTCTTCTAGGACAGTCGAGTGACTCCTGTGGTGAAACCGGGGCTACTGAGGGGCTGGAGAGGTTACTCTACTCTCTGAAGAGGAGCATCATATTGAAAGTATATCTGCTCACAGTCAGACTACAGAGCCTGCCTCTATCACCGGTGAGACCAGGGGGCCACTTTACTGCGAGGGATAGGTACCTTCTGAGACAGGACCGACAAAGAGTCGCAAAATTTTAAAGCCTTTACGACCCTGGCAGTACCATGCTGGGTTGGTCCTATCCCTGGAAAAAGCAGGTGGATGCAGCCGTCAGCCTGGACACTGCTCAAAAGAGTGTAGGGCTGGTGGAATCATCAATCCGTGCCGTGAGGATAATGAGAAGGGAGGTGTTGCCCCTATGACCAAGGCGCTCATGTCATCGGAACGAGCTGCGAAGGGAAAAGGGGCTATACCCAAGGAAGAAGGCTAGTAATCCTCCGTCCGAGTCTTCAGTGACTCCCGTAGTGAGACCAATATGGGAAAAGGAAAGGGTGGTAGCAAGTCTTCCAAACCAGAGGAGCCGAGGCCACCGAGCTCGTTGAAGGGGTCTGGTACATCCGCGGCTGAAACTCGTAGTAGTGCTTATAAGGATACCATTAATAGGGTTAGATCTGGGGATGATCAGCCTTCTTCATCCAACAAGAGGGTGAAGAAGAAGTCGACGAGCCTGAAAAATCATCTTCAGGTGGCTGTCAATGATCGGAATGATCCAGATGGGAGGATCATTGCCGAACTATAGCAGTTGGTTGAGGGTAGGTTCATTGATAAACTCGCCGTATTGAACATTATGATAGACGTAGCCCTTATCCAAGAGCCTTGGATAAATAAAAACAGGGTTTGCGGATTGAAGGTCTACAGAGGACAAGGTAAGAACGTGTATACTGACGAAGAATGAACTGAATTTTCTCACATCTCATTCTTTCTGGTGCGGTGACTTCACCGTCGTAAATGCAGAAGCCAAAGGTAAGCGCACTTACACTGACTTCGGTGTATATGCCGTATGAGGCAATAGATCCGCCTGGCACAGAAGTCATAGTCAATGGGGGAACGCTTACATCAACGAAAGGCTTTAGCTAATGTTTGTTTTTGCAACTACTAACAATCTTATCTATTATATGGGTAACACGCCAACGTTGAGAAATAAAGATAGGCAAGCAGTAATAGATCTGACATTAGTCAATCGCGACGAGTAACTTATTGTGGACTGGAGGGTGGAAACGGACTGTATTTTTTCAGACCACAGACGTATAACCTTTACACTGAACTATGAACTGTCTGGGGTTGCTCCGTTTAGGAACCCTTGAGAGACAAAATGGGACTCCTTTAACGAAAGGGTCCAAACTGGGGGGCTACTCTTTATTGGATTGCGAAAGAAAATTGCAGCAAATTTAGCGAATGGTACTTTTAAATACGGTTGCGAATATTTCTTTCGCATCTTTTAATTTTTTTTTATTGTCGTAAATCATCACTTTATTTTATTTAAACTTTCCAATTTCAAATATTTTTACACACTTTGGCATTTTATTACTGTAAATCCGCGCCATCTTTAACTTTATTGCCACTGTTGCTTAATTTCCAGAACATTATGCGAAAGTGATAGAGAGTACCAAGTTGGCATTAAGCTTTCGCATCGAAATAGTTTTCGCATCGCAATAGAGAGTAGACCCCCTGGGTTGGCGCAACAGGCCCTGGACGATTTGCTGCCGACTGATTTGGAGGGTGTTGTCAACAGGTTCACTAATCTGCTATGGGAGAGATATGAGCTGTTATGCCCGGTTAGTTTTCCGGGTAGGCGTAAACAATCCAAATGGTGGACCGTTAGGAGACTGTTTAATAGAGCCAAGCTCACGGGAGCACCGGGTGATTGGAACACCTACAGGGTGCATTTCAATAGGTATAAGGCATATATAAAAAGGGGAAAGCGACTATAATAGATGCAGTTCTGTGAATCCATCGATAATGTCAACGGATTGTCTAGATTCCGACTGATTTAATCCAAGGATCATGGACTGAGTCTATCTCTGAGACCATTACCTTTCTTATGGGGGCGCACTTTCGCGGATGTACGGAAACCAGGGGCACAGAATACTAACAGAACTGTCACGAGACGGAAGATTTTGCGTTTTTTTTCTTTTTCTAAGAAAGTTGCCCTTTTGCATTTCTCTTTCATCATCTTCTATGCCGCAATACAATGAACACAAATTTATTTAGTTAATATTTATTTGCAAAACTGTTGTAAAAATTAACTTTTAAGTTCACCAAAACACGAGTAAATAATATTTAAGTAAGTAAATAACATTATAAAACAAAATAATATTACTAAATACATTTTTTGCACAAAAAACAACGTATGTTGAACTAATGCATTTGTTTAACGTGGTTTGTGTTTTGTTATTTTTGTTTTGATAACGCCATTTGTGTTGATTGTTGCGGCCTGTTTTTACACTTTGCCACTTCACTACAAAAAAAGCATGCCCTCGCCAGTGTTGCCACTTTGTGGGTAATTACCCGAATTTGGTGTAATTTTTACTGTCGTGGGTAGAACTTGGGTATTTTTCCTAAGGTGTAATTCAGGTGTTATTTAAATTCTTACTTCATATACCCCAATAAAATCAAGATTTGATTTTAAGATTTATTTCTTTTTAAGAAAAGTCTTTAATGATTAAATATGTGATGACTGTCATAGTGATTTAGAACCAGCATTACCATTTGAAACTGATTTCAAAAAATAGGCACCGTGCCTGTCCTTACGAGCATTGCTGGCTGCATGTCACACATAAAATGAACAATGCTGATCTCTATGACGTCAAATGTTGCTGGTTTATCAGCATAAACCAGTGACTTCACAGGCCTACGGAAAACACACATGTGCCTGAGCAAAAAGTGAGAGCAATATGGTAGTTCGTTTGAAAGCTAACCTCTATCGGTCTTAAAAACACCCATTATAAAGGAATGGCAATGAGCATTTTGAACCTTCTCTAGATATATGCAAACAAATTTGGAAGTTAAACTCATTATTTTAGGAGTTTTATTTTAAGCTTTATTAATTGTTTTTTAGTCTTTAATATAATTATTGTTACTTTTTTTTTTAAATTACAATAAGAATCTTAACAATTTGACTTTTTCTTCCAATAAGTTTGTTGTGTTTTTGCTTCTTTGAAAATGTCTTTTAATTAAATTAAACTTAAATTTTATAACAGATGTAATTTCATCTAAATTGGGTAATTTTGCTTCGTCTCAAGTATAATTTCGAATTTCGCTGGTGGTAACACTGGACCTCGGAACTGATTTGGGCCTTTTTCACACGTCACTTTTTACAGTTCTGTTAGTTTTCTGTGCCAGGGGTATCTGTGGCATCGAGTCATACTTCCGCCTGCGTCGAGGAAATAGTTGCAAAGGAGAAGCTGTTTTGGGCGGTTAATACTTTCGACCAATATAAGTCACTGGGAACGGACGATATTCTTCCGGCCATGCTCTGCAATATTCCGGAAGATGCACTATTTTTACTGGTGAATATATTAAGGAAATGTCTCAGTAGGAGGTATCTGCCTAGGTGGTGGAGAGATTTCAGGGTAATTTGTATACCCAAGGCTGGTAGGGCAGGCCACTCGAAGCCGGGAATTTCAGGCCTATTAGTCTATGTTCATTCTTGTTGAAGACTCTCGAGAGACTAATAGATCTCTAACTTAGGAGTAATATTGGTACTCACCTCACAAGCAGCGCTGAATATGCCTACCTTTAGGTTAAGTCTGTTGAGAGTGCGCTACACTAGGTGGTGGGTTATATTGAGCACGGACTGGGTCATAAGGATTATACTGTCGTATACTTGAGGCGATTAGGGGTTCGTTGGTAGAGCTGGGAGTTAAGGGCTTTCTGGTGGAGTGGATACCCTGCATGCTTAGCATATGCGGATGACATAGTTCTGCTGGTCAGGGAAAAATGTCTGTCCACGATCGTTGAAATTATGCGGGTGATGTTGAGTGAACTCTCGGCATGGGCGAAACATTGCGAAGACCCAACTGGTGCTTTTTACCCGAAGGTATATGATCGAGGGTTTTAGGGGGCCAGTGTTAGATGACGTCGAGTTAACTCTATCTGACAGTGCTAAGTATTTGTGTAACTTCCTGGACTGTCTTGGAAGAGGAATATTCAGGAGAGGATGAGAAGGGTATTCAATGCCTACTACACATGCAAAAACTCCATCGGTAAGAATTGGGGATTAAAACCGGATATGGTAAACTGGATTTATTAATCGGTGGCAAGGCCTGTTCTTACTTATGGATGCACTGTTTGCGTTAAGAGTGGATAGTTATAGGAAGATGATCAACAAGGCTCAAAGGAGTGCATCTCTGGGCATAACAGGTGCAAGCAGAAGCACTCCACAGTCAGCGTTGGATATCCTTTTATATATATCCTCCATTGAACAACTTATTTAGACTCTACGACTCTTTAGTTAGACCTAGGAGGGATGATCACACGAGAATTTCGACCGAAGTGTGTTCTTGATCAGGGTAGTATTTTCGCGGTAATCTCGAATAATAGGATTATTACCTTAGATTTTGGTGTTACACCACCAGTAGAGTTCCCAAATAGGGACGTGCCAAGCTGGACACTGTTACTGGTGCGGTGTTTTTATTGCTGACACAAACGTGAAAAGGTCATTCAGGCTCCCGGAAGAGTGCAGTGTCTTCCAGGCTGAGATCGTAGCGATCTGGAGGACACACCGTGTTGGGTACCCGGACAACGCAGGGTGGGTGGAAATGAGGTGGCGGAAGAACTCCCGCAGGAGGTTTAGAATCTTGACAAAAGGGTAAGGGACTGCGAGTAAAACCCCTCTTACGTCACTACTATGAGGCAATATTGAGTAGATTACGCGATGTCGTTAACTGATCCTTGAGGGATAGACACATGAGTGTCTAGAGTACTATGGCCTGGGTGACGGAGACCAATGCGGTCCATTGTGAATTCCTTCAATATAGATAAAGACGAAAGAGAAGTGAAGAAAGGAGATGACAGCTAGACTTAAGATAGTAGATACCACATAGAACAAAAACTGCCTTTACATTCCCCTCCTCAGAAACAAACGTCATATTTCCCTGAAAAATCTCAGTAGATCGACTGGATTACATCCAATACACCCCATTTCGTAGTGAAACCTATCTCCTAGCTATTTCTGCCTGAGACCCTATGTCCTAGGAATGTGGAACAGTACATGCTTAATCGTCTCTAGATCCTCAGGTTCCTCGCATAACCTGCAGAAGTCCAGTATAGTATTGACCCATTTACTCGTTAAAGCCCTAAAAGTGCCCTAAGACCACTCCCATCCAACCCTAATAAAACTGGGGTCTAATCATCGCATTCGATATCGAGTAAACTATCGTATTTTTCTGCAAACGATTAACACTGATGTATCGAATGAAAACTCGAGAGATCTCACATTACGAGACGTTTCATTCGATATCGGGTGTCATAAATCCAAAATAAAAAATTTTGATAAATTTGAATGACCTTTTCACTTCAGTGTCAGTAATATAAACACCATTGGAACCAAGCCAAACTTCCCTATCGGGGAACGCCACCGCTTGCTAGAGTCTAAATAAGTTCCTAGCAGCCACACTCTTCACAGATATAGTAAAATATCCAACGCTGCCTGTGGTGTGCTTCTCCTTGCCAGAAATGCACTCCTTTGAGCCTTGTTGAGCATATTCCTATAGCTATTCACTCAACGCATACCACCAAACAGTGCATCCATAAGTAAGAATAGGCCTTATCGCCGATTTATAAATCCAGTTAACCATATACGGTCTTATTCCCCAATTTTTAACGATGGAGTATCTGCATGTGAAGTAGGCATTGACTACCCTTCTCATCCTCTTCTAACACAGTTTACAGTCCAGGAAATACTTAGCACTGTCAGATAGAGTTAACTCGACGTCATCCAACACTGGCCAACTAAAACCCTCTATCTTATACCTTCCGGTAAAAAGCCCCAGTTGGGTCTTCGCAGAGTTTTCCCCATGCCGAGAGTTTACCCAACATCACCTGCATAATTTCACCGATCGTGGACAGAAATTTTCCCCTGACCAGCAGAACTATGTCATCCGCATAGGCAACGACTTTCCTACCCATTGAAGCAAATGAGCTGAGAATCCCGTTGACCGCAAGAAATCACAGTATAGGTGATATCACCCCCAGTGGAGTCTCCCTGGTAACCTTCTTCCTTATACTATGATCCCCCATTGTCGAGTTGATAATCCTGCTGCTTAGCATGCAGACTATCCATTCTACCAGAAAGTCCTTAATTCCCAGATCATAATGTTATTGCAGACTTCTTATATATCCAGAAACGCGACGAGAGATTAGCCTTGTTATATAAAAACTATCCTGACCTCCCTCCACCCCCTAGGCAGATATCTTCTACTGAGGCATTTCCTGAATATAATCACCAGCAGAAAAAACGCATCGTCCGGGATATTGCAGAACGTGGCCGGAAAATAACCGTCCGGACCCGGTGACTTATATGGGCCGAAAGTATTGACCGCTCGCCCTAGTTTCTCCCTTTTGACTATTTCTCCGTCGCAGGCGGAAGTATGACTCGATGCCATAGACATCTCGTCCCGTTAACCATCGTTCATACCTCCGGCTACTTTCCGGGAAAGTACGCCTCCATAAGTAAGGTTAGGGTCTCAGAGCTAGACTCAGTCAATGAGCTGTCTTTAATTTCACTTTGCCTTTTTAAATCCGCCTTAAACTTATTGAAATGCACCTGTGGGTGTTCCAATCACCCGGTGCTCCCGTGAGCTTGGTCCTCTTAAACAGTCTCATAACGGTCGACCTTTGAACCTGAAGTTCCCTGGTCCACCATTTGGGATGGTTACGCCTACCAGGAAATTTAACCGGACAGGACAGCTCATAGATATCCCTTAGCAGATGAGTGAACCTGTTCATAACACCTTCCAAATCAGTCGGTAGCAAATCGCCCAGGGCTTGTTGCGCCCACCCAGTTTGGACAATTTCTTTAAAGGAGTCCAATTTTGCCCCCTCGGGTTTCGGTAACTCTGCGATAAGTTGACGAATTTTGGTTTTCAAACGTCCGAACGTTATGAGACACGGTCTTTGAAGAGGTCCCACAAAAAAGTCGTTCTGTCTGTTCCCGAGAAATCCGTGGCCATATTATAGCATTCGATATCGAACCACAATACAACTTAAACGGGAATTTCGATCGATATCGAGTGCCGTAATTTGGCACCTGGGTTTATCCAAAATGGTTAGCAAAAATCGCTGCTGATTTATGCCATGGAGCACAGAAGGCTTATTCTGAATTGCGATGCGAAAATCAATGCGATGCGAAAATGCATAAATGCGAACAATTGCTATTCTGTATTGCGATATTCGAAAAGTTTTTTTTTTTTGAATCGCATTTCAAATGCGAAAGGGTGACTAGTTGGTATTCTACATTGCGAAAACAAATGTCAAACTCATGTCAAATTTGCAAAATTTATTCGACAACAAAATAGCATTCGCAAGTACAAACATGTTAGTGAGAGATAATATTTTATTTATTTATTCATCATATATTTATTATTTAATTCAGAGAAGCAAGCAATAAGACCACCAAACCGCGTCAATTTGAAATAATGATAGCATTTATGAATAAGCACAGCCAATTGGCAAGAGGCCATTTGAAAATACCAAATGCACGTCAGTCGGCAAATACTTTGTGGCAAACGTTAACTGAAGAACTAAATATCAATGGACCACCTATTAGAGAAGCTGCAGGATGGAAAAAGTATGAAATATATAAACCAGTTCAAAAATATTTGACTTTAACTTTAATAGGTTTGGGCCGATTTTAAAGTACACACAAAACATTTTTATTTTCTTCGTCGTCGAACCACAGTGCCAAAAAATCCATTTTTATTATTTTTTTTATTACAGAATGTCCTTAATAAATTTTTTTTAAACAATTTTCACAGCCAGACACAAACAATTTATTTATTTTTAATTTGACGTTTATTGACACTGACGTATATTTGAGCAGCGTTGCCACGATTGCGAAAGTCTAACAGAATACCAATTTTCTTTCGCATCGCATTTCATTTGCGCATCGCATTGATTTTCGCATTGCAATTCAGAATAAGCCTCCAGGTTTTGCACTGTATATAAACTGTATAAATTGAATATAAATCGACAAATGAGCGATGCGTGCACAAAATCGTTCGGTCTGTTCACGAGAAATCTCGGTTCATTCAAAATGCCAGTAAAATTTTGCTGAGTTATGCCATTTTTTGAATTAAGTTTAATGTTAAAAACCGCTAAATTTGTAATACTTTTCTGGCACTGACACATTGTAAGGCGTCATTGACATAAATGGCGCGAAATAGTTTTTTGAATCTCGGTAAAATAGCGCAAAGTATTTGCTAATTTCAAAGTGGACATGAGATCGTACCACCTTACAAAGTAAAAAAGTGCGCCGCACACCCTCTTATATTCAGTATATTTGCAAGGAGGTTTCGAAAATAGGGGTCGCCATTTTACAATTTTCGTTTTATCTTAGGCATTTACAGTCCAATCTTAAAGTATTAAACATCAATATTTTAAGGGCAAGTATGTTTTGAGAAAATGTTATGTACAAAAAACTAATGGAGGTCGGTCATACATTTGATCTCCCTAGGATCGACTGCAGTAATGGGACTTTTTCTTAAATGTATTTCTAGCATGTATTGAAAATTTTGTATGGGAGTTCCCTTAAGAAATATAGATTGCTAGTAGTTATGTTAGAAACAAATAATGACGATAAAAAATAAAGTGGGGTTGGTCATACATTTGACCCGCCTAGGAGCATCCTATGCGCTGCAGGGGCCAAATTTAAGAATTTTATTACGCCGCCATATTTGTATGGTCACAGTATTGAAAATAATTTGAAGAAATTTGGTACATAGGCTCTAAACCAGGAACAAGCCTATTGAAAATGGGTCGAATCAGTCCATAATTTCATATAGCCCCCCATAATAGCTGCTCTCCGGAATAAAGTCTCTGAGCTCACTATAAAACCGATATTAAAAAAATTTAAAACATAGATAGATCCATATTTATATAGACACAAGCTATGCTTTTTTTCATATCATATGGTCGGGCTTGCCCGACTATACTTTCTTTCTTGTTTTTAAATTGCTTCTTTTTTTGTTGCAGTGGTGATACAAACTATCTACTACCAAAATTTGTTATAATTAAAAGCAAATTCAGTTTTATTTATTTCAAGTGTCCTAAAAGTATATTATTAAGTTTTCTCAATTTTTAGAGGTGAATTTAAAACCAATAATATCGTTTTCATTATCTTTAAAACATTTATTATACCCTTCACTTCAGGGGGAAAAGGGTATATATAAGTTTGTCATTCCGTTTGTAATTTCTACAATATTGATCTAAGACCCTATAAAGTATATATATTCTGGGTCCTTATGAGGAGAGAACTTTATTTAACCATGTCCGTCCGTCCGTCTTACGTTTGATATGTGTTTTCCGGAGACTTCAGACATGATAGCGGCTAGGTTGTTTTCTTACATTTATGTCACATATAGTCCACCATTTTTTGCTATTGAAATTCAGCCAGATCGGTCCAAAAATGGCTGAGATATGAGCAAAAAATCACGACTACCTCTAATTTTTTCGAAAATCCCTTGTTGCTGTTGTATTTTTATTACTTTTCTTCTGTATATCTTGAGAATGGCAAGAGCCAAAGTTTTCAAATTAGGGTTAGTCAAAATACTGAAGTCCCAAAAATTACTCTTTTTATACCCTTCACCTCAGGTGGAAAAAGGTATATATCGCCCCCTTAATATAACAATAGCGTATGTGCTCATACGCTATTATTTTTTTATTGCATATTTCGAATCTCCATCATTGATTTTATGTCTGGTCAAAATTTCGTCCAATTCTTCTTCCAAAAAGTGGGTCAAAATGTCGTTGGAAAAAATAGTGTATAATTTCTTGTTCAAAATTTTCCTTCAATAAGTGTGTAAGCTCATATGCGCTATTTTACTTGAAATTGCCACTCCAAAGTTGTTTAAAGAATAATAGGGTATACGCATTATACTCCATTTTAAAATGTAGAAAAAAATACAAGTTATGAAAACTTTAACTCATAAAATCTATATATATAATTTCGTTGTTTGTCCGGATGTATGTCTCTTTCCGCGGCTTTCTGAAGCCGTCTGACGTCGCAGAAAGATGAAATTTGGCATACGTAAAGCTCATTTGCTCCACTGGTGCAAGACTTTTTCTTATATTTTTTGCAGGAAACTTTTGCGTTTTCCTAATGACACTTTTTATATTTAAAGCCCTCTGTCTGAGCAAGATCATAGCATTGTCAGATTCCTAATTTTCGGTCTCCGGGCAGTACATATGGCTTATTTCATCATAAAACCCTCAATTTTGCATTATGTATTTTTTAAAGAAGTTTTATATTTATTAATATTACAACATAAAATTTGTTAAACTGAAAGTACGTTCTCTGCCAGAAATCATAGTGGAATCAGATTTTAATACTGCTGTTGAAAAGTAGAGATAATCTTATTGTATCACATACAATACATACATATGATTTTTAAGATTGAGTTATTGGAATTTATTCTTCATTGTGCCCATTTGAATTGGATTGAACTACATAATTACGGTGCGTTGCGCGTTTTTTAAATTATCATTAAAGGAAGAAATTATAACTACCTATTTGAAGTGAATTTATATAATGTTATAAATATAAAGTTAAAGTTCTTTTTTTTTTTTAAATCAACTTATTAACTTAAGTCATTAATAATTTTGAAAGCTGCTTAAAGTCATATTCAAGGTAGGTTATATTTTGTTATGTACACCCAAAAAATTGTTGTATGAAATTTTACGAAAAACTTTCGTTGTCTATTATTTCGAAACACGTTTTTACAAATATTTTGTACGATGTATGTATGTCAGTTTTCGTATAAATAAGCAGAGATTTTTTCGGTGTTTGGTATCAACTGCTTCATAAGTTTACACTTTACTATACTTCGGTTTGGTGGATGGTTTATAACCAGCACTATGTAAAACGCCGAGGATTTAAATCAGAGACCGTTAATATATATAAGAGTATTCAATTGCTCGTTATTTTTTTCAACATTTTCCTATAAAAAACAAATTCCGTTAAGGGCATGGAAAGACCTCTCCCAGTGAATGATCTGCACCCGATTCTATTTTTGAACTCATTGAAGGGACCTACAGTTTAATGCTGGCAGCGAAAGGCTAATGCAAAATTTAATTATTTAGAGGGGGCTGCACACATCATTCTCAGTTCAAGCTACCAGTACCATTGACAGAAACATCAACTTCATGTATGAGAGCAAATTCAGTGGATGCAAAGCATATAAGAAAGGCTAGGTTAATCATTTGGGATGAGACAACAATGGCACCTACCTATGCATTAAATGCTATTCACAAGTTGCTTAAAACATTGATGAAAAATAACATGCCTTTTGGAGATAAAGTTGTGCTTCTTGGAGAAGATTTTCGCCAATGTTTACCAGTGGTACCACATGCTCACAGGACGGCCATTATCGAATCATGTATTAAGTTTTTTTTTATCTTTGGTCCAACTTTAAAATTTTACAACTTAAAGTCAAAATTCGTGCAGTGGATAATGTTTACTGAGATTGGCTTTTAAAAATGGGGAATGGTGAAATCAGCTCGGAATTTGAAGAGGACATTATTGCATTACCAAACGAAATGCTGGCTGAAAACTCAATCGTTAAAAATATCTTCGGTGAATGTTAAAAGCCGTCTGATGTAGAACAGTATTGTAAATTTGCCATTTTATGCCCTAAGAATGATGAAGTATGCCAAATTAATGAAGAAGTACTAAGGCTTTTAGAGGGTGAATGTTTTACATTTTTGAGCGTTGACACGGTGGAGAGCAATAGCATAGCTGAACGGGAAAATTATCCGGTGGAGTTTTTAAACAGTCTATCGCCATCTGGAATTCCTCCTCAAGGTGGGAGCCATTATCATGCTTCTGAGGAATTTAAACACTAAAAGAGGGCTATGCAATGGCATAAGACTGCAAGTTACACAATTGTCACAGAATCTAATATGCGCAACTTTATTAGCCGGCACTGTAAAAGGCAATCCTGCATTTATTTCTAGGATTGATTTGGCTCCCATAAATCCCGACCTACCATTTATTTTGCGTTGGAGACAGTTTCCTATAAGGTTGGAGTTTTCTAACTATCAATAAAGCTCAAGGTCAAACGTTAGAGAGGGTGGGGATATATTTACCCAAACCAGTTTTTAGTCATGGACAATTGTACGTTGCATTCTCAAGAGTGAGAAAAAAGATGATGTTAAGGTAAAAGTGATGCATGTAGTTGGAAAACAGGGTATGTTAAAAAAGGGTTGCTCCTCAGTATTTTCAAAAAATTTTGTTTTTTTTACATATTTTACTTATTTTTATTTTTTACATATTTTTTCTTCATATACCTATTAAATGTATTAAAACATTGAATAAAAATTTTTTGTTTAATTTCTTTTATGAGCGTTACTATGTTAGTTATTATCTAAAAGATTTTTATGCCTTGCAGGGACAGGCTTTGTGACTAGTAGCTTATAATAATATACACTATTGTTTGAGAAATAGTTTCATTCCGACCATCGAAAGCTGCATGATCTCCAAAATTTATGCACGAAGAATGTAATTTCTCGTGGCTCGCCGTCATTTTTTTTTAACTTACAAGGTGGAAAGAAGCGAAATTGTTTAGATGAGCCAGATGTAGCAGCGGAAGAGAAAGAAGATGCAAGAATTTCTAGTTATTTTTGATTTACACAATGTATACCTTAATTTGTCATAATTTTTTGTTTATAATAACCCAAATTGGAAAGTAATGAATATGTGCCACTGAATTTACAAAACTATGAATTAATCACTGTTTTATAATGTTACAAATTGATATTTTTGAGATCAAATATTTTAATAAAAATTCCGTAAAATTATTGAATAAAACAGCGTATACCATACAAAATAGAATAGTGTATCAGTGTATCGAATTCCTTAAAAAATAAAGTAGCCTATATGGAGGACTTGCACTTTGAATGACACAATTATGGTCTTAAAGGATGCGTAGCATAAAAAAAAATTGGTAAATTTAAAGATACGAAACGGTATAATGTATTCGTCGAAAAATCCAATATGAAGAATTTTTATTTACCGCGATATTGAGGTTTTAATAGACATCCGATTTGACAAAAACTTTAAACACGATTTTGTCAAAACCCCAAACAAATTATACGCTATTGTTATATTGAGGGGACGATATGTATAAGTTTGTCATTCCGTTTGTAATTTCTACAATATTGATCTAAGACCCTATAAAGTATATATGGGCAAATCCTGCGTGACGAACGCTACATTCGCACGCGTTTTCTGATTGAAATATACACATTTTTTTGTCTTTCAAAAAATATAGCTTCAACTTATATATAGTATTTAGTGACATTAATATGCACTTACGAATGGCATATATCATAATTTATTAGTATGTATGTGTTGCGAAATAACTTTTTTTTAAACGAAATTTATAGTTTGATAAGTCTGCTGTAAGTGCTATTTTGAGCACAAAAATCACCTAAAAGAATGCTAAATTCACGTATTTTATTAAGAAATCAGACGTGGGGTAGGATTTGGTAAAAGTTATTGCAATAATGATCATTGAAATACATATTTTTTAATATAAAAATGAAATTAAACATCTAGTCTTATATTCCGTTAAAAAAAATTCATTTGAAAAATTTTTGTTTGGTTGACTGTTTGTGGGATTTGCCCATATATTCTGGGTCCTTATGAGGAGAGAACTTGATTTAACCATGTGATGTCCCTCTGCCCCCCCTCACTCTTTCAATTGTTTACATATACTAGCATAATGCCCAATATGATTTTCGTTATCACCAAGGAAACCAGAAATATGGTTTAATAAAAGCGTTTTATGCGCATTAAATATGCAGTTAACACTTTAAAATATGCCCTCAAAACTGTTAAAAAGGTGCCCCAAAAAATTTTAAATTGGTAATTTTAAAACAAAATATTCAACAATTTATTAACAGTTCCTTTAAATAATCGGTAAAACCCAAACACAATAGTATTTACAGACGAATTTTTGAGATTTTTGGGGGATTTCAATCTAAATACAGTACTTTTCGCTTATAGTCCACTACTATAGTTGCACAACTTATGTGGACTATAAGCGAATTTGGACTATAACCGATTTCTTTTTTATAAGCCATTTTATGGATAATAAGTGAAACATAGTATAATCCACATTTTGGACTATACAAAAATTATTTTCTTCAATAAAACCACTATTTTTAAATAAAAGAAAAGTTTATTCATAAAAATCTTTTTTATTCATTAATTTAAATGCTTTTAAAGCTTACAATAAAAACAAAAATGTTAATATTTTCAATGCTTTATAAGCTTTAAGTATGAGATTAATTTTAATTATTTGGATGACGAAATCAAACACAACATAAATATAAATTTCATTGGTTCTTTAGGTGGGGTCTTCACCTGAAAATTTTTTGCTATACCAAACGTTAAAGCTTATATAAAAAAACTCTAATATTTTTGTCTGTGTTTTTTCATTTTTTATGAAGTTTGTCGTTTATTATGACAAAAAATTGTCAGATGAAGACACCATGTTATGAAGTATAAATTGCGAAATTTGGCATTTATAATAGTTGCAAGAAAGGTAAATAAAAACATGTTGCCAGTTGAATAAAAAATATAAAAAACCGAGTGGACTATAAGCGAACATTTGTGCATAAAGAATTATAAATGCATGCTAAGAAAATGTGGCTTTTAAACGAAAATGGACTACAAGCGAAATGGACCTTAGAACAAATAATTTGTATGAAACTCGAAAAAATCTGCATGTGAATATGACAGTTTTGGCTTAAATCCGTTTTTGGCCTTTAAGCGGAATGGACTATAAGCGAAAAGTACTGGAACAACATAATAAGATGGTTAAAGGACACAAAGAGTCTTATTTGGAAAGAAGTTTTCATGGGGAATATGTGAAATTATAGACCGATTCTCACCATTTTCATAGACTTCGTCCTTAGTACAATTAAAATAAAGGCAAACGAAACCTTACAGGACTTCGCACTGGAGATTGAGCGGTTGGTACAGCTAACTTACCCTGTTGAGAATCATCCATTGTTGGACAGCTTCAAAACAGAAGCATTTATTAACGGTATAAGAGATGCTGATGTTAAGTATGCGGTGTGTGCAGCATTAAAGTCGACATTTGCAGAAACTGTTTCATTTGCCCTGGCTCAGGAAACCGCAAGAATAGTTGCAAAGCAGAAGTCGTATAAGGTGCAAAGGCTCGATGTTGTTGCTGATGATGATAGATATATCATGAAGGAATTAAAAAGCCTTAAGGAAGCAGTTTTGCGGGTGTTAAGTGAGAAGCTGGGCAAAAACAAATTGAAATGCTATAACTGCGGTAAGGTTGGGCACATACAGCGTAACTGCAAACCACCAGAAAGAATTTCAAGACCTGCTTCGCCGCCGAGAAACAACCAACGGGCTAGTCATCAGTCATCACAGGAGGCGCCGTTAAGTATGGAGGGAGTGCTACCTTTCGCATCTGAGGACTCGGTAATAAATTGAGTAGTGCCAAAGAGATATAAAAGTATTACGACATTTGGCTACATCGATGGTAAAAAGCGAATTTTGACTATCGACACTGGTGCAGGATTTTCAATTATAAGGCCTGACTTGGTAACGGGAGCTGTCGAACCACTAAGCGGAGTGAGCTTGCGAACAGCTTCAGGTGAGCCTGCTACTGTCTATGGCAAAACACGTGTGGTGTTAAGACTTGCCAATGTTGTCAATTTTCATGAGTTTATTGTGGCCGACGGCTGTAGGAAAAATCGCCCAAAGAAAAATTGCCCAAAAAAATAAATGAAAAATCGCCCAAAAAAGTTCCATGTAAAATTGGGCCTGAATTCATATGTAAAGTGACCCAAAATTGTTGGGCTATTTTTCTTTACAATTGGGTGATTTTTCGTTTTTTAAATTTGGTGATTTTTCATTATGAAAAATCACCCAAAAATATTATATGAAAAATAGCCCATTTTTTCGGGCATACTATTTGTCTAAATCATTCATTATTACTATACGACGAATTCCTAAATGTTATTTATAAAAATAACGGGACATAGTGTCCGAAGACAAACTCGAAAGCATAGCCGGCCTATGGCCGGGCGCAAGGATTTTCTCCTCTTTGATAAAAACTAACTAAAGCTTCTCTGCACAGCCGGCCTTCGGCCGGGGGCAAGGATTTTCTCCTCTATGGTATAACAAAAACCGGCTTCGCTAACTAAAGCTTCTCTGCCCAGCCGACCTTCGGCCAGGTGCAAGGATTTTCTTCTCTATGGTATAACAAATACTGGCTTCGATAACTAAAGCTTATCTGCGAAGTCGGCCCTCGTTCGGAAACAAGGCAGATTTTAGAAGCTTTACTTAGCGAAACCGGTACTTGTTATACCATAAAGAAAAAAAATTCTTGCGCCCGCCCAAAGGCCGTCTGCGCAGAGAAGCTTTAGTTAGCAAAGCCGGTCTTTGTTATATCATAGAGGAGAAAATCCTTGCGCCCGGCCGAAGGCCGTCTATGCAGAGAAGCTTTAGTTAGCGAAGCCGGTTTTTGTTATACCATAGAGTAGAAAATCCTTGCGCCTGGCCGAAGGCCGGCTATGCCGAGACGCTTTAGTAAGCGCTGCCGGTATTTGTTACAACATAAGGGAGAAAATCCTTGCGCCCAAAAGTGTTTTCGTTATATGTTTAATATATGCACCAAAAGAAAAAACAACAAAACCATTTTTAAACAAATGTTGACCATATTATGTTTAATTTAACCAAATCATTGTCACCGACAACCACATTATGGTAAAATAAGTTTCTTTAATAATAGTTTTGTTGGTTGTGACCATAATAAAACATGTTTTTCTCTTACATTTGCAAGTTACTAAATTTATATGAATAATAAACACTGTTTTGCAAATTGGGTAATTTTTAATTTTTTTTTTTTATGGGAAAAAAGTCGTTTTTTCTTTTTGGGTCATTTTTCATTTTTATTTTGGGCTCTTTTTCGTTTCTTTTGGGCAAAATTTAATATATAACTTTTTGGGTTATTTTTCATGTTGTTTTGGGCGATTCTTCATTTGGGCGATTTTTCATTTTTTTTTTGGGCCATTTTTCTTTGGGCGATATTTCCTACAGCCGTGGCCGACATTGTAGACGAAGTACTGATTGGCGCAGATTTTATGATTAGTCATAACATAAGTCTGAATATGGGAAAACAAATCATGTATTTGTTTGATTATGAAATACCCCTGAATGTTGGGTATGAAAGTGAGGCTCGTGTGGGACAGCTTCTCGCTTGTATACAAATATTTGTGAAAATGTTTTATGCACTCAAGTACTGCCAGAAGCTCTCGCCGAGTCACGCAGTAATTTCGCTCAGGCTTCGAAAGTATTCGACTGTAATAGCCTACGACTTTCTCTACACCGTTGACCACTTGGGACAGCACAACTCCAATTCCGAATCCGCTCGCATCAGTATCTAGCACAAATTTTTCGCCCGCGATTGGATAAGCCAAAATTGGTGCTGAGCACAATAATTCCTTTAGCTTCTGGAATGCCCGTTCCTGTGCTTCACCCCAGTCATATGCCTGCGCCTTTTTGGTCAATTCATGCAGACTTGCAGCAATAATATTTGCAAAGCTCAGTACAAAACGCCTGTAGTATGTACATAAACCTAGAAAACTGCGTAGCTCATGTAGATTTTTAGGGCGAGGCCAATCCATAACTGCTCGTATTTTTTCTTCGTCTGTGGAAATGCCATCAGATGTTACACGATGCCCTAGGTATTTTACTTCTTTCTGGAACAGTGAGCATTTCTTAACACTTAACTTGAGTCCGGCTGTAGATATACGTTTCAACACCTCTTCGAGGTTTTTCAGGTGTTCAGGAAATGTTTTTCCCATGACAATAATGTCATCAAGGTACACCAAACAGGTCTTTCGGTGGAGACCTTTCAACACCTGTTCCATCAAACGCTCAAATGTAGCCGGAGCATTACAGAGCCCAAATGGCATTACATTAAACTGCCATAAGCCATCACTTGCACTAAAAGCAGTTTTCTCTTTATCCGTGTCTGCAATTTCTACTTGCCAATAGCCGCTCTGCAGATCTAATGTGGAAGACCATTCTGTTCCGGCTAACGTGTCCAGGGTGTCATCAATCCTAGGCAGTGGATAACTGTCCTTTTTGGTGACGTCATTTAGTTTCCTGGAGTCTACGCAGAACCTAGTACTTCCATCTTTCTTCTTTACCAAAACCACCGGAGAACTCCAGGGACTTGATGATGGTTTAATTATGCCGTCCTGTTCCATTTCATTAACCAGGTCTCTAACTTCATTTCGTTTTGCTAGAGGAATACTTCTTGGGGCCTGTTTTATTGGCTTAGCGTTGCCGGTGTTAATTTCGTGTTTCACTATTGACGTCCGGCCCTGGTTTTTACCTTTCGAGGCAAAGATAAAGGCATATTTCTTTAGTAATTGTTTAGCCTTATTTCTCTCGGGCGGCCTCAGTTTTTCGGTCCATTTCCGCACATGTTCCTCTAGTAATTCCTGGTCCTTGGTACTTTTTTTAGCAGCATCTGGATGTTCATCGCAACTTATTATTGCCTCTGTTGAAGCACATTGTCCAATCTTAAAGTTCTGCGTAAGGACCTTTTCGCTGTTCGATAAATATAAAACTCTTACAGGAACAAAGCTGTTGTTGGTTTAAACGAGGGCATTCGCTGTTACTATGTTACCTGTTATTGATGAAGGCTCTACCATCCATACACTATTATTGTCCTCACAATCTCCCTCCATTCGCGCCCATGCTATGGTTTCTGACTTGGGTGGCAATTTTTCACTTGCAAAGGCGAGTAACTGTCTTACATGAGCCTTGCTTTCGTATCCAACATCAAGGGGAATTTCAACATTACGCCAAGTCATAATTTGTTGTCCCATATCCAGACGAATACCTTGTCCAATCATAAAATCTGAGCCAATAATTACTTCGTCTACAATATCAGCCACAATAAATACATGGTGAGCGCTTGTATTGGCCATACTTAATTTTACTTTTACTTTCCCATAGAGGGTGGCAGGCTCACCCGTAGCTGTTCGCAGCCTCACACCCCTTAGTGGTTCGATGCACTGTTGTATTAAATCAGGCCTAATGATCGAATGTGATGCCCCAGTGTCCACAGTCAAAACCCGTTTTTGACCGTTAATATAACCACAAGCAGTAAGGTTTCGGTTACTCTGTTGCATTACTGAGATGGAGATTGTGGGGCCCATAGACGGGGATTCTTAAGAGGCCTGGCGATTACCCCGCTGGTTGTTTCTGGGTGGTGAAGCAGATCTTGAACGTTTTCTTGGTGCCTTGCAGTTACGTTGTATGTGACCAGTCTTACCGCAGTTATAGCATTTTACCTTAGTTTTCGTTTTCTTCTCACTTAAAGCTTCCATAACTGCCTCTTTTAAATCTTGCACAATATCCCTTTCACCATTGGCGGACACATAGAGTCTTCGCACTCTGCCTACTTGTGGTCTTGAAATAATCCTTGCGGTTTCCTGGGCTAAAGCAAATGAAACAGTTTCTGCAAAGGTTGGTTTTTGTTATGCACATACCGCAAGTTTAACATCAGCATCACGTAACTCCATTTTGTAGATTTCCTTTTTGTGTTCACCCCATACTTACGTTGCAGTGCTACCATAATTTCATCATAATTGTTTCTGCTACTTACTGGTACACTTTCAAGCACTTCAGCCGCAGTCCCCTTTAAAGCAAGAATGAGCTCGATAGCTTTTTCCTCACTGTTCCATGCATTTCTGTTGGCAACTGTATCGAACTGGAACTTAAAAATATTTAATGGGACACTACCGTCAAAGCAAGGGGAAATCTACAAAATGGAGTTGCGTGGCAGAGTGCAAAAGGCAAACGAAACCTTACAGGACTTCGCACTGGAGATTGAGCGGTTGGTACAGCTAACTTATCCTGGTGAGAATCATACCTTTTTGGATCATTTTAAAACTGAGGCATTTGAAAACGGCATTCGTGATGCTGATGTTAAACTTGCGGTATGTGCATCACAAAAACCAACCTTTGCAGAAACTGTTTCATTTGCTTTAGCCCAGGAAACCGCAAGGATTATTTCAAGACCACAAGTAGGCAGAGTGCGAAGACTCGATGTGTCCGCCAATGGTGAAAGGGATATTGTGCAAGATTTAAAAGAGGCAGTTATGGAAGCTTTAAGTGAGAAGAAAACGAAAACTAAGTTAAAATGCTATAACTGCGGAAATGGACCGAAAAACTGAGGCCGCCCGAGAGAAATAAGGCTGTTCAAACCTTCACAAAGAATTTCTTTCACATATTCGTAACTATGTTTGTACAAGTCTACAAACATACTTGCGTACATGTGCCTGCACGAAATTATGTGAACAACCTTAAATTGTCAGTCTCATGTTTTTCTTTTATTTTTTGTAATGTTTTAATTTTTATTTAACTTGAATTTCTTTCACACGTTTGTAAGTACGTTTGTACCAATCTACAAACTTACTTACGTACATGTGCCTGTCCGAAATTATGTGAACAATCTTAAATTAATATTCTCATATTTTTCTTTTATTTTTTGCAAAGTTTCAATTTTAATTTAACTCGTGCCTTGAACTTCTAGTTTAATTGCAATTTGCCTGTATTTTTACTTTTTACCAAGTTTGAGGAACTCCAATTTCATTTAAATATTTTCATTTAGTAACCTTGAACTACTGTTTGAGTTTATTTTATTTTTGCATCGTCGGCGGTTTCACATTTTTTCTGGAATTTCTTTAATTTACAATTTTATAAGCTTTGTTGTTATTTGTATTTAGTAATTAATTAGTATATAAGAATCAATTTTATTTTAATAAAATCAGAAATAATAAATCAATTTATTTGACAAGTTGTTTCTCTACTATAACTCCGCTGTAACCAAGTTTCAAGTGCTTGTGTTACTCTGTAGAATTGTCTTGGTGATACTGCCTAGACAATATTATTAACGTTACTTGGCTCATAGCCTTGTAAATAAAACCCAATTCAAAGGTTAAACAAATCAGTTTAACCCAATTCATTTATTGAATTAAACATCTGGTGACCCCGACGTGATTCCTTTGAAATTCAAGATTCCCCCCACCAGTGGTAAGGGTCCTGAAAGTCAATAGGATACAAGACGTGCTCCTGTCAAGGAAAAAATCCGCAGGACAGCTCAAGAAGACGTGCTCCTGTCAAGGAAAAAATCCGCAGGACAGCTCAAGAAGACGTGCTCCTGTCAAGGAAAAAATCCGCAGGACAGCTCAAGAAGACGTGATTCCTTTGAAATTCAAGATTCCCCCCACCAGTGGTAAGGGTCCTGAAAGTCAATAGGATACAAGACGTGCTCCTGTCAAGAAAAAAATCCGCAGGACAGCTCAAGAAGACGTGCTCCTGTCAAGGAAAAAATCCGCAGGACAGCTCAAGAAGACGTGCTCCTGTCAAGAAAAAAATCCGCAGGACAGCTCAAGAAGACGTGGTTAATAATCAGCTGCTTCACTAGAAGCAAATTCCTCAAAGGGCGCAATTATCACGGGCAAGCAACATAATGGCTACAGGCGAGATCACCCCAATGGAACAACTAACAACTTCCCAGCGAGCAGCAGGAGAGCTTATAGAATCCATTATTCGGAATTTTAAAAAGGATTCAGCGTCCAGAAAGACAGTCCACTATTTTGAAGAAAGGATTAAAAGGCTAGACGCTGCTTGGACCGAATTCGAGCTCACTGATAACAAAATACGATGTCTGGAGAAGCCCCAGTTAGACCATAAATATTTTACCGAAAATTACTACCAAAAAATTGAGGAACTCGTCATCAAATACCGGGAAGTATTTGAATCAGCCATGGATGCAACATTTAGAACGCCAACACTTGATCCCTTTCAACAAAACACCAATAGGGAGCCCACAGTTCCTATTAAAAAACCTGTTACTCTCACCTCAACAAATTCTACAATGAGAAGGCAAAATGTCATGATGACGTCCCTCAAACGGCTACTCGCCACGGACCCCACAGCAACCAACATGAAGCTAAAAGAAAAACTGTGGGACGAAATACAAGAACTACATTTTTTAATTTGGGAATCCAGCACTGATCCACTGAAGGAAGGATATGACATGGATTCCTATGAAGATCTGGAGAAAATGGTCATTGAAAATTTCAAGCTATCTTCACGCACTCCGGAGCAAGGTTTGGGACCTATGCAACACAATGTTTTGCCACTGCCAAAAGTCACAATCCCAAAATTTAATGGGGATTATTTAAAATGGAGGGCCTTTTACGACTTGTTTACACAACTAGTAGACAACCAACATATTCCTGCGGCACAAAAGATGTGGTACCTGAAATCAAACTTGGGAGGCGAAGCTGAAAGGTTAATAAGCCATCTTTCAGCTACTGCCGAAAACTACAGAACCGCCTGGAATCTATTGCAAGACCGATACAATAATCAACGGGTTCTTGTAACCACGCTAATTCAACAGCTTTTAGATCAACCGAATGCTGGCCCGTCAGCTGCTGCCATCAAGACTTTGCATGATACGACACAAGAATGTCTACATGCACTTAACAACATCGGGATCGATACAACATCGTGGGACCCCATGTTGTTTCACATACTGGTCAAAAAATTGGATCGTGGCACTCTTGTCCTGTATGAGAGGACCATCAGTAATCCAAAAGATTTACAAAAAATCAAAGACCTTTTAAACTTTCTGGAAAACCGCTTCCAGTCCTTGGAAGCTATAACCCAGAAGGAAAAATCATCAAAGGTATACGTTTCTGCTACATCAGCAAAGCAAACAGAGATCGCGTGCCCACTTTGCAAAAGCGGCTCTCACCCACTGTATCGGTGTCAGAAGTTTCAACAACTATCAACACCCAACCGCCTGAGTTTCGTTCGGAACCAGAACCTTTGCGTCAATTGCCTAAAATCAGGACACACAGCAAAAACTTGCAAATCAGGACTGTGCTTAACGTGCAAGAAAAAGCACAACTCGCTACTTCATCTGGAGAACAACACTCAATCAACAAAACAAGAATCACCTAGTGGAAGGACATCGCAGACGACATCATCAGCCGTGACTACTCCACCTGAAATAATTAAACCCAACATCAGTGAAGAACCAACCAGCTCTCCAGAAGCATCGTCACTGGCGGCAGCAAACGGTCAACTATCCAATTCGTACGTTCTTCTCAGCACAGCTCTAGTAAAAATCAAAACTGAGACAATGGAGATGGAATGTCGCGCCTTACTTGACTCTGGGTCACAAGTAAATTTGATCACCGAACGCCTGGTAAAACGACTAAACATCGCTAAACATACGTCATCAGTAAACATCAACGGAATTGGTGATTCCAACACCAAAACACAACACCGAGTCAATGTTGCCCTGCAGTCTCGAATTAACGGGTTTTCAACGCGCCTGGAGGCACTCGTCTTGCCTCGAATCATCGCACCACAACCATCACAATTTATCGACATTAATGAATGGCCGCTACCAAAAAACCTGATGTTAGCTGACCCAGCGTTCAATCGATCAAATAAAATCGACATATTGCTAGGTGCAGAGCATTACCACCAACTGCTCGCAATTGGGCAAATAAAACTATCCCCACAACTCCCGACTTTACAGAACACAGTTTTTGGTTGGGTTGTAGCTGGAAAAATAAAAAGCGAACATTCACCAAATGCATCTTGTGGAGTATGCACTGAAGATGAAGCGCTTGAAGCTTCCATCGCTCGACTCTGGGAACTAGATGAAGTCAAAACTAATAAAAGGCCACTGTCAATAGCCGACAGACAATGCGAAGAACATTTTGCCCAAAACACAACTAGAAACCATCAAGACCGCTTCGTAGTCAGGATCCCATTTCATGAAAACCCCAATACCCTAGGCGATTCACATGCAATCGCTCTCAACCGATTTTTTGCTCTTGAACGTCGTCTTCAAAAGAGTCCGGAATTAAAAACTAAATACACTGAGTTCATGGACGAGTATGAATTGATGGGACACATGACAAAATGGGAACCAATATCCATAACCTCTCCAAACTACTACATCCCACATCATTGCGTATTGCGGCCCGAAAGTTCAACCACCAAGCTTAGAGTAGTATTTGATGCATCGGCCAAAACCTCATCAGGATACTCCTTAAATGATCTGATGTTCACGGGACCAACTTTACAAAGCGAGCTTTTCTCTATACTCCTAAGGTTTCGAATGCCAAGATTTGTGTTTACCACTGATGTTGAAAAGATGTATAGACAGGTATTGATTGCCCCTGAAGATCGTCAATTTCAGCTCATCATTTGGAGAAAGGATCCAACAAGGCCCATTTCCTACTACCAACTCAATACCGTCACATATGGCACAAGAGCTGCTCCATATTTAGCAACGAAATGTCTAGAACAACTGGCTGAAGAAAACAACATACATTATCCCCTTGCTTCCCAATTTCTTAAAGAAAATTTCTACGTGGACGATGGTTTGGGCGGTTCAAATAGCTTAGCAACCGCAATACAATTGCAAGAGCAACTCGTTCAGATTATGAAGAAAGGTGGCTTCACTTTACGCAAATGGTGTGCAAACCACCCACAATTACTCCATAATATTCAACAAAGCGACTTGGAGGTAAACTTAGATTTTGAAAGCACAGAAGCCGACACTATCAAAACGTTGGGACTTGTTTGGCTACCGAAATCCGACAAACTGGGGATTAAGGTAAATCCTGGCAACATCAAGAGGATCACCAAGCGAACAGTAACGTCAGACCTTGCAAAGTTATTCGACCCTTTGGGGATTCTATCTCCCATCATAGTAACGGCGAAAATATTTATTCAAGAATTGTGGGAGTTAAAATTAGATTGGGATCAATCTTTGCCAGAATCACTGCACACTAAATGGATCACATTTCGCACAGATTTGAACGTATTAAAAACGCTTCAAATATCCAGACACATTTTCAAGGGCAAAGTTCCAGAATCCCAACAATTACATATTTTTACGGACGCATCCGAAAAGGCTTATGGAGCTGCGGCTTATATTCGATCAGTTTTCAAAGATGGCACCATTATGGTACACTTACTCTGTGCTAAATCACGCATAGCTCCACTTAAGCGGCAAACAATACCACGATTGGAACTATGTGCAGCTACACTTGGAGCCCAACTAGCCACCAGAATCAGGTCTGATCTACGATTTACAAGCCCAGTATGGCTCTGGACTGACTCTGAAATTGTGCTCTCATGGATAAATTCATCGTCGGTATCCTTTAACACATTCGTAGCAAATCGGATTTCAGCAATCCAAGAGGAAACCAAGGCAGAACAATGGCGTCATGTAAACTCCAAGTGCAACCCAGCAGATCTGTTATCTCGTGGAATATCTCCAACAGCCCTTAAGGAATGCACTCTTTGGTTTTATGGTCCAACGTTTCTTCATGGCGTGGAGAAGGTGTGGCCACCAAGGTTCAACTTAAGTTCCAACAGTCCACCAAACCTCGAAAGAAAGGCAAGACTGCTTGAGGCACGAGCAATGACTACAACTGAACCTGACTTCATTTACAAAATTAACCATAAAAATTCATTCCACCGTCTGCAGCGGATTGTTGGATATGTTCTGCGCTTCATCACCCACACCAAATGCAAAAAGCAGATGCGACAGACATCAAAGGTGATAACAACAATGGAACTCAGCCGAGCACTAGTCGCAATCGTGGCACAAATGCAAGCATCAGAATTTCAACAAGAAATTCAACAACTCACCAAATACAAGGAGTTAAGAGGCACCAGCAATCTAAGCAACCTGTCACCGTTTTTAGACACAGATGGTTTAATTCGTGTTGGAGGTCGACTAGAAGCTTCACCGCTTCAATTCGACTCCAAACACCAGCTCTTGATTCCATATAATGACCCGATTGCAAAGCTGATCTTTGAAATGACCCACAACGACAACAAACATTGTGGTGCGCAAACACTCCTGGGCATAGTTCGACAAAAATTTTGGCCAATAAAAGGCAAAATTATGGCAAGAGCCACAGTGCATCGATGCACGACATGCAGCAGAGCCAAGCCTGAGCTATTCCAACAAATAATGGGCAACCTGCCATCAACACGTGTCACACCCGCCCGGGCCTTCATTAATACTGGAGTCGATTACTGTGGCCCAATCACCGTTCATTATAAACTTCGGGGAAAACGACCACACAAGGCCTACATTGCTGTCTTTTGCTGCTTTGCTACAAAGGCAGTACACTTGGAACTTGTGAGCGACCTCACGACTGAGGCATTTATAGGTGCACTCAAACGGTTCATATCTCGTCGTGGACATTGTCAAAATTTATATTGCGACAATGCAACAAACTTCGTCGGCGCGAAAAACAAATTGCCTGAACTTTCCACAATAATACATTCTTCAGAAGCACAAGCTACCATTATGAATGCTTGCAGCAACAAGGGTATTCAATTCAATTTTATTCCACCAAGAGCACCACACTTTGGCGGCCTTTGGGAAGCAGCTGTTAAATCCGCAAAATATCTTCTGGTAAGGACATTGGGGAATGCATCCTTAACTTACGAAGAACTTGAAACCATAGTTGTGGAAATTGAAGCAATACTTAATTCCAGACCGATTTCACCAATGTCAAATGACGCAAACGACATAGGCGCACTTACCCCGGGCCATTTTCTGATTGGCGAACCACTAACTGCCCAAATTGATGCTCAAGCGAAGCCCACAAATCTTAAATTGGAAACACGATGGAAATTAGTTTCTCATCTCAAGCATGAATTTTGGAAGAGATGGTCACGAGACTACCTAAATGAACTGCAATATCGAAACAAATGGCGAGAACAGTCAAAAAATCTGAAGCCAGGGGCAACCGTCCTCATTAAAGAAGATAATGTTCCAGTAATGAAATGGCCCTTGGGGCGTGTTATACAAACATATAAAGGACACGACGGTGTGGTAAGAGTAGCAGATGTTCAGACCGCTTCAGGCATCCTTAAAAGAGCAATTCAATATTTAGCTCCACTCCCTAAACTCACCGATGAACCCGAAGAAGAAGGACAACTATCTCCTCCACAAATCCCAGAATCCGAATTGTCAGCAGAAAATCAATCACCAAAACCATCATCGGACGGAAGGCCACTCGCCAAAAAACAGCGAACCTTGGCAAACTCAATCATGACTACACTACTCGCAATCTTGCTATTACTCCCACTCGTGTCCACAGATAAAATTGAAATAACCCAATTTGAACCCAACATCGGCTTGTACTTTGAAGGTATCAGCAACATCCGAGTATCGCGATCAGAATGGAACATTATTTCCTACTATAACTTACGCCCATATTGGCAGGAAATATCCAGCTTCATGAACGAATCAACGGCATTGCACCACTTATGCGACCTGCTAGTTCAAAGGACAACTTGCTCGAGCGTTCTCCAAGCAGTAGACTTCAGCATAGCAAGTCTTAATAACAATAATCTTTTGCTAAAAAGAAGAGTTAAACGTGGCGCTATAAACGCTGTTGGTAACATTGCTAATTCACTGTTCGGAATTTTAGATTCAGATTATGCTGAACAAATGTCAAACACCATCAGCGCAGTAAACGCAAATGAAAACCATCTGAAACAACTCCTCAGCAATCAAACATCAATTGTCGACGCAACTCTAAACGTACTTAAACAAGATGAAGAGAATATAAAACAAAGGTTCAACAGCGTAGAAAACCAATTAACAGAAATTACATCCAGACTACACGACAATGAAAAAGAACAGTATCAAGCAAGACTTTTTCGGATTTTTATGTCGCGATCTGTTCAACTTTCTCTAACATCAGCAAAATTACATCGAATGGTATCTGCCGAGTTTCCATCACAAATCAAAAGCATACAATACCACCACGGGACCATTGCCTATGTCGCCCTCGTCATCGCAATCATAATCAGTGTGAAGGTTGCCTGGAAAAAGGCACGTTGTAAAGGAATTAAAGCAGCTCAACAACCCCCAAGTCCAGCAGTACGCCAACATATTCCAACTCAAGAATTTGAAGTATCAATAACTTAAGCGTATAATTCTAATAAAAACAATGTAAGGTTGTCGCATTTGCAATTTTGTTGATCAATGCTCAACGGCGGGGTGTATGTTCAAACCTTCACAAAGAATTTCTTTCACATATTCGTAACTATGTTTGTACAAGTCTACAAACATACTTGCGTACATGTGCCTGCACGAAATTATGTGAACAACCTTAAATTGTCAGTCTCATGTTTTTCTTTTATTTTTTGTAATGTTTTAATTTTTATTTAACTTGAATTTCTTTCACACGTTTGTAAGTACGTTTGTACCAATCTACAAACTTACTTACGTACATGTGCCTGTCCGAAATTATGTGAACAATCTTAAATTAATATTCTCATATTTTTCTTTTATTTTTTGCAAAGTTTCAATTTTAATTTAACTCGTGCCTTGAACTTCTAGTTTAATTGCAATTTGCCTGTATTTTTACTTTTTACCAAGTTTGAGGAACTCCAATTTCATTTAAATATTTTCATTTAGTAACCTTGAACTACTGTTTGAGTTTATTTTATTTTTGCATCGTCGGCGGTTTCACATTTTTTCTGGAATTTCTTTAATTTACAATTTTATAAGCTTTGTTGTTATTTGTATTTAGTAATTAATTAGTATATAAGAATCAATTTTATTTTAATAAAATCAGAAATAATAAATCAATTTATTTGACAAGTTGTTTCTCTACTATAACTCCGCTGTAACCAAGTTTCAAGTGCTTGTGTTACTCTGTAGAATTGTCTTGGTGATACTGCCTAGACAATATTATTAACGTTACTTGGCTCATAGCCTTGTAAATAAAACCCAATTCAAAGGTTAAACAAATCAGTTTAACCCAATTCATTTATTGAATTAAACAAAGGCTAAACAATTACTAAAGAAATATGCCTTTATCTTTGCCTCGAAGGTAAAAACCAGGGCCGGACGTCAATAGTGAAACACGAAATTAACACCGGCAACGCTAAGCCAATAAAACAGGCCCCAAGAAGCATTCCTCTAGCCAAACGTAATGAAGTTAGAGACCTGGTTAATGAAATGGAACAGGACGGCATAATTAAACCATCATCAAGTCCCTGGAGTTCTCCGGTGGTTTTGGTAAAGAAAAAAGATGGAAGTACTAGGTTCTGCGTAGACTACAGGAAACTAAATGACGTCACCAAAAAGGACAGTTATCCACTGCCTAGGATTGATGACACCCTGGACACGTTAGCCGGAACAGAATGGTTTTCCACATTAGATCTGCAGAGCGGCTATTGGCAAGTAGAAATTGCAGACAAAGATAAAGAGAAAACTGCTTCCAGTGCAAGTGATGGCTTATGGCAGTTTAATGTAATGCCATTTGGGCTCTGTAATGCTCCGGCTTCATTCGAGCGTTTGATGGAACAGGTGTTGAAAGGTCTCCACCGAAAGACATGTTTGGTGTACCTTGATGACATAATTGTCATCGGGAAAACCTTTAATGAACACCTGAAAAACCTCGAAGAGGTGTTGAAACGTATATCTACAGCCGGACTCAAGTTAAGTGTCAAGAAATGTTCACTGTTCCAGAAAGAAGTAAAATACCTAGGGCATCGTGTAACATCTGATGGCATTTCAACAGACGAAGAAAAAATACGAGCAGTTATGGATTGGCCTCGCCCTAAAAATCTTCATGAGCTACGCAGCTTTCTAGGTTTATGTACATACTACAGGCGTTTTGTACCGAGCTTTGCAAATATTGCTGCAAGTCTGCATGAATTGACCAAAAAGGCGCAGGCATATGACTGGGGTGAAGCACAGGAACGGGCATTCCAGAAGCTAAAGGAATTATTGTGCTAAGCACCAATTTTGGCTTATCCAATCGCGGGCGAAAAATTTGTGCTAGATACTGATGCGAGCGGATTCGGAATTGGAGAAGTGCTGTCCCAAGTGGTCAACGGTGTAGAGAAAGTCGTAGGCTATTACAGTCGAATACTTTCGAAGCCTGAGCGAAATTACTGCGTGACTCGGCGAGAGCTTCTGGCAGTACTTGAGTGCATAAAACATTTTCACAAATATTTGTATGGTCAACATTTTCATTTAAGAACAGACCATTCTGCACTCAGGTGGTTGCTGCAATTTAAAAAATACGGAAGGCCAGATAGCTCGTTGGATTGAACGCCTTCGGAGCTACGATTTTAGCATTGAACACAGAAAAGGTGGAAAACATGGCAATGCGGATGTTCTGTCAAGAAGACCCTGTAAGCTGGAATGCAAGCATTGCGTAAGGGCTGAAGGAAAGGAAAACATCTGTGACGTTCGTCTATTGCAAATAGAATCCAATGAAGACTGGTCGATGGCGCAGAGAAATGATCCCATTTTAGCTAAAATTCTGATAGCTAAGGAAGAAGGTAGAAGACCCGCACGAAATGAAATTACGCCTGAAAGTCCACTGATGAAAGCATACTGGGATCTGTGGAACAGCCTTCAAGTAGTAAATGGCTGCTTATACCGTACGTGGGAAAGTACTGACGGAAAATCAGTTAAAAACCTTATAGTAGTGCCGTCAGCAAAAGTAAAGGAAGTTCTGAGTGAATTTCATAACGGTCCTAGCGGTGGTCATCTGGGTGTGACTAAAACCTTAGAAAAATTAAAACAACGCTTCTACTGGTTGGCTGCCAACAAGCTGTAGCTGATTGGATAGCAAATTGCGCACAATGCATTGCCGCTAAAGGCCCAGTAAGGAGAAGTCGTGGGCCACTACAACAGTATAATTCTGGTGCCCCATTTGAGCGAATCGCAATGGATATAGCTGGGCCATTTCCTGTTAGTAATGCCGGAAACAAATATGTGCTAGTAGTCATCGATTACTTTAGTAAATGGCCGGAGGTATATGCGATCCCAAACCAAGAAGCTAGGACAGTGGTAGACGTGTTCGTAAACAATTGGGTGTGCCGCTACGGTGTTCCATTAGAAGTACATTCTGACCAGGGCAGAAATTTTGAATCTGCTATATTCAAGGAAATGTGTGAATTGTACGGAATAAGAAAAACAAGAACAACCCCATTGCATCCGCAATCTGACGGCATGGTTAAAAGATTTAACCGTACATTAGAGGAACATTTGCGAAAAGTAGTCAGCACACAACAAAAAGACTGGGATGAACACATTCCAAAATTCCTGTTGGCGTATAGGTCAGCTGTTCACGACTCCACCTCTCGTACACCTGCCAAAATTGTTTTTGGAACAGAACTGAGACTACCAGGGGATCTAGAGTTTGGCGTTAAGCCAATACCAACTGGTGAAAACATTGAAGGCACCACCTCATAAGAACAAGAAACTCTTAATGAACTTCATGAATTTGTTCGAGACCGCATTAAGTTGTCTAGTGACAAGATGAAAGCCAGATACGATCGAGCGGCAAATTCGGAAAGATTTAAGGAGGGCCAGTTAGTTTTGCTTTTCAATCCCCAACGAAAGAAAGGATTATCTCCCAAATTACAGACACATTGGGATGGTCCATATAAGGTGATAAAGAAATTAAATGATGTTGTATACCGAATACAGAAATATAAAAGTCCAAGAGCCAAAATGAAAGTTGTTCATTTGGAACGATTAGCCCCTTATGGAAGAGGTGATTTTGAGCCTATTCGGGACGAACAGGCTTAAGTGGGGGGCAGTGTTACGAAAGTAACTTTAGTTAAGAATTATTTGTAATTATTGGTTAAGAATTAGACTAATTTATGTGTTATCTTGTATTGATTAGTTATTAAGTATTTGTTAGTTATTTTATTAGTTAAAATTGTTATTGTATAAGTTATGCACACTTCGAGTGTAAAAATCAATGTACAGATGTAATGTTAAAATTGTTGTGCATAATTGTACTTCAACCCCACTGTAAACTAGAATGTTCTTTATTAAGTTATCTCAATCTATGGCAACGCCAAAAAGTATGCCTTAGTTTATGATGCCTAATAACTCAATTAATTCAGCCATATAGATAGTAATAGCTGAATAAGTTTAATTAACGAAATAGCCGTTATTAGGCGAACTATATAGAGCCATCTAGACTTTAGAACTCGAACGTTCTATGGTCATTTGCCCGAGTATAAATAGGATCGCAACAGATGGCATGATTCTATCTAAGTTCTGACTTTGTCAAAAACGTATCACGCTGAGAAGATTATAGTTGGTTGTAAATAAGAGCTAAAAATTACGGTTGTTAAAGTGACTAAGTACTAAATAAAGTTGTGTAAATTGTAAACAGTAGCAAAAGTGTTGTGTTTATTTGAATTGCAATAAAAGAACTCGAAACGGTTTATTATAAAGGAAATAAACCAAAACGTTATTGAAAGGCAGTAACGTAACAATATGTATGTATATGTTAAATTTTTTTTTTTGTTTTTGTCTAGTTGCTCTGTATTCTGCTCGCAAAATAGTGAAGGGTATATAAGATTCGGCATAGCCGAATATAGCACTCTTACTTTTCTAATACATTTTTTTTCTTAATTTCTGCATATATTCTTTTAAAGTTTATAATATATGTACATACAAGTTAATTGAACTGTATTTTGAACAAAAAATTAAGACTTTAATTAGAAATGGATTTTAAAATCATTAATAAGATTTCTGTATTACGTGCTTAATTCTAAATTTTTCATTTTTGATAAATACACTGAAATTTATTGTTGAGGAAAAGCTAGCTTCTATGCGCACACTGGTTGCTTAGGCCAGCTCATCAGGAAACCTTTTCCAAAGATTTTAGAAAATCTAAAAATATTATACAAATAAACCCCTAAAGCGAATAAGAATTATATATAAACACTCAAAGTCTTGCTTGTAATAATATCAAAGCTTAAACAAAACACCAACAATAAACAGCAAGTTTATCTTCTTACATTCCCCTACAATTTGTTGGCTTTTTTTTAACTCGAATTTAAGCCGTAGAATATTTATGAATAAGGGTTTTCTCTTAAATAAATATTACGGAAGTTATCAACAATTAAAGCGACCCATAGTGAGAAAAATATCATTTTAGCAAACTTTGTGGGCTCAAGGCACGCCCAATAACTATGCAAACGATCTCAAATTTTTTATATAAATATTTTTTTTTAATTTGGAATCAATCTACGGGGCTTGCCAAGTGAAAATAGGAGAAAAAATAACGGCCACACTAATGTATACATATACATATGTATATGTAAATATAATAAAAGCCCAGCTAGCGTTTTGTATCATAATCTAATCATTCAGAAATCAGCTTCAAAAGCAAAATACCCGTAAATGAGCTCATTTTTCAATCGTAAATGATACTTTCGTTGTGAGAAAATGGTACCCTACCGATGAATCACCTGAAAAAATCATTTCATTTCTATTTTTATATTTTTTCATTTGGCAAAAACAAAAATTCAAAATATTTAAAAATCATTATTTAAACATAATCCTTTTTTAATCACTCAAGTTATAAATCAGTTTTTAATCATCAAAACTGATCTGAAAAGAATCATTTGGGTGATTTTTACAAAAAATAATCAGCCAAATGCTAGCTGGGAAATAAAAATATTAAATGCACAGCAAAAACAAGTAAGAAAGTATAGTCGGTCATGCCCGACCATATGAAACCCTACACCACAGTATTTAAAAACACATTATGTTTTTATGCCCATATTAATATGGATTTATCTATGTTTATAAACTTCATTAAAATCGGTCTGAAAATTTGTGAGAGGCAGGAATTGCCCCCTACCTTCCCTTGTGCTCCTATTTTTGAAAAACTGTATAGCTTATGTGTCCATATAGGTTTGGGAAGCAAAAATTGCCACTATCTCCACTCGTGGTCCTATTTTTTAAAAAATGCATCCCTTTTGGGTACATAAAGATATGGTTCTATCTATGTTTTAAATTTCATTAAAATCGGCTTGATAGTTTCTGAGAGGCAGAAATTTCCCCCTATCTTCCCTCATGGTCCTACGATTCGGCCCATTATCAATAGGCTTGGTCCTTGTACCAATAAGAACCTATGTCTCAAATTTTATCTAATTATCTCCAAAACTGCGACCTGTACTTTGCGCACAAGCTTACATGGACAGCCAGCCAGCCAGCCAGCCAGCCAGCCGGACGGACATCGTTAGTTCGAATCAGAAAGTGATTCTTAGACGATCGGTATAGTTTAAGGTGGGTCTAGGACCAATATTTTAAGGCGTAACACACATCAGCACAAATGCATAATACCCTCTCCACTATTGTGGTGTGAAACATAGTATTGCATCTGTTTAGGTACGGAAACCCTACATGGTTTGGCAATAGCGAGTACCTTGACTCGTCGGTTTTTTTTTCCTTTTAAGAAGATTCTTATTTCTTAACATCAACAGGCTGTTGAGTGGTTTTTGTATGTTTCTTTTTGTTATTAATTTTGTCATTCAAGTAGTGAACTCGAATGTATACGGTAATTACTAAATAAACGGTGGTGGTTTTTTTCCTCACTGATCAAAATATAAATAAATTGTTCCTTTTTGATAGATATCTATAAATATTAAAAACAAGTTCCCTTCTGATTTGTAATTAAAACTAAATAAAAGTGTTTTTTGGAATTGTGCTATAACCATACCAGAAAACTGTTTTGATTTTTTTTCCAATCCAATTTGAAGGAATAAAGTTAAATTAAATTGTGATTTTTTCCTACCGGAAGTCCCAGTGCAAACTTGCAAGGGAAACGTAATTAAGAACAACGAAAATTTTCTTCTCGTGTAATTAGTCCGAAATCGTGCGTGATTGTGTGTTTGTGAAGGCATTGTCCTGCACGTAATTCCTGAAACATAAGGGGGTAAGAGAGTTTAAGTTTATAGCAGCACCGGTAAGTACCCCCAGTGGTTTTTTCCCCCATATATATTTTACCCCCGTGTAACCATACAGCATTCTTATACTCACCATCTAGATTGCAATATCAGAAAGCCAATATTATAAATATTATAAGTCATTGGCGCCCTCTTTCCTGGCTGCTGGCGATTATAATGCTAAACATACCTTCTGGGGGTCACGACTAATAGCACCAAAGGGTCGTGTTTTGTTTAATACAATCTCTAAAATGAATTTATTGGCCTGCTGATCCGCAAAAAATTCCAGATGTAATCGATTTTGGCGTGGTTAAAACATCCCCACAGAAACGATTCACGTTGAAGCTTCCTTAGAATTATCACACACACCTACAATTGTAACTATAACAAACACCAATAGAATTGTATCTCCCTCTAGTTACATAGCGACTACAGCTACGAAAATAAATTGTTGAAAATACCAAAAAATATCTCAGTACCCATTGCACAGAAAATATTTCGCTTAGAACACTGAAGAATGTGGATTACTCTATTGTCAATTTTGACAGTTAACTTAAACTAGCTGTTCAACATTCCAGCAAAACCCAATAATAATTAAATATGTTCAACAGATGTCGAGTGACTCTTGAATGAAAAAAGGAGAGTACGAAGAGAGTGGCAATTGAACAGATGCCCTCAACTTAAGATTTTATTAAAAGAGTGTACAAAAAGGCTAAGAAAATTGCTGCAGTCTCAGAAAACGGCTTCCGTGGAAAAATATCTTAAGGACCTGGATGCAACTCTACAGTCAGACTACTCTTTATGGCGTGCAGTTATAAATTTCAAAAGGCCAGTTATCGCGAAACCATTAAGAAACCTGGATGGAAGTTGGGCAAGAAATGTTAATGAAAAAGGAAACCTGTTTGTAAATGATTTTAAAAACGTAATTACCCCAAATATATCTGACGATATAGCGGACGAGTTACCGCCTGTTAATATTAGAGCAGCTATCCCCCTAAGATTTAAGATAAGAGATATAACTATAAAAGGCTATTTGTGAATTAAACACCAAGAATGCACCTGGTATTGATAAGATCAGTAACAAAATGCTTTTGGAGCTATAGCAAAGAAAATTATTCTTTTTAATGCTATTTTACGCCTTGAATACTACCCTCAAGAATTGAAGGTCGCCTTAGTTACGATGATACCAAAGCCAGGAAAAGATCATACAAAAAATGAGTCATATAGGCCTTTTAGCTTATTATCTTATATATCAAAGCTGTTTGAGAAGCTCTAAGCGTCAAAATTAACCCCAATTTTAAAGGATAATGGTTGAATACCTAACCATCAATTCGGTTTCAGGAGAGAACATAGCACAATTGAACAAACCCATCGGATAGTAATCGCCATAAGAAAAGCCCTTGAAGAAAACCTCTCTTCATCGATGTTTCTCAAGCTTTTGATAAAGTCTGGCATGTAGGCATGTTACATAAATTGAAGCTAAGCCTACCGGTTAACACACACAAGCTGTTAGAAAGCTACTTGGTCGGTCGAAAGTTTATTATTAAAGAAGATGATTTTTTAAGTTCTCCTCAGCCAATTGAAGCTGAAGACCCTCAGGGAAGCATCCTGGGCCCACTTTTTTTACCTTATAAATATGAACCTCGGACATGCCAACAAACAACTACACCCTAACTTCCACTTTTGCTGATGGTACAGCTTTTTTAAGCGTACACACGACTAGAACCATGGTTAAAACAATGGAGAATAAAGGTCAATGAGCAAAAATGCGAACATATAACATTTACCTTGCGTCGGGAAACATAATTATTACGAAGTATTTAAAAAGGCTAGAGTTGCACCCAAATCCACTAGCTCGAAATATTTTAAATGACAGCGGCCACTCTAGATTAAGGAGAAGAGATACTGTAGGACTTACCCGTTTAGAAGAACGCTAAATATATGTGAACAGAAACCGTGAGGAGAAAAATTTTAGTCCGACATTGGCAGGACAAAAATAAAGTATTAGAGTAAGATTTGATTAATTATTGTTAGTTCATATTTAATATATGAAGATTCAATAAATAAATTATGAAGAAAAAAAATATATATATTTCTCTTTTATTATCAACCTTAAAGCTTTAAACAGTGGCAACGCAGTCATTTTGCTTAGTATTTTAGGTCTTCCTTTTTTAAATAAATACAGACAGAGAGTCATTTTGCTTAGTATTTTAGGTCTTGCTTTTTAAATAAATACAGACAGAGACTAAGGTTTATACACACTTAAAATTTGGAGTTTTTGGAAAACTAAAGTTTTTCCGAAAATTTGCAGTTATGCAGTTTTGTTTCCCTTCGTTGATGATATAAAATTCTTCTACTTTTCTCAAGTTTATAATTTCGCCATCCGTATTTAGTTTCCTATTTGATATTTCTTAGTTATGTCTGCTAAAATGCAGTGTCATAATAATTGCAATATGAAACTAGATTCAGACGTTGATTTTTTCAATGATTTTTGGTGTTTTTTGGCAAGGGAAACAAAAAACAAATTTTTTGTTCTCTGTAATTGTTGAAATTTTTCTTTGCTCACATTTGTATTTTTGCTATGTTGCTTCATTTTATTTTTTATTTCAACGAGGCACCATCTCTTTACAATACAAAACACGGAGCGCAACTTTTAAAAGGAACTAAAGAAAGACATGATTTTTAAATCCCGGTCTGAAACTCGTAAAAGTTGTTTTAATTATAATTATAAGCAATGAACTTATTCCACTTAAAAAAAAGAGTTTTACGATACCATTTTAAAGTTTAAATAAACTTGTTTATTTTATTTCCAAATCGCAATACATACATTGAATAGATGATAATAAATATGGATAGAAGGTAAATATATGTACCTAATTAAAGTTAACACATTTTTTTTAAAAAATGAACTTATTCCACTTTTAAATAAAATAACAGTACATATAGTGTATTCACTTTTACAGAGAATAAAGTTCTTAGTACAACATATTCAGGTATGTGGTAAAAATCGATTGATTTCAAAACGTTAGTTTTTAAAAGGTGTGATGAATTTTGAGCGATTTTTAAATCCATTTCTGAATTATAGTCTTAAACTTGTGTTTAAAATACAGTTTAATTTACATATTTAATATAAAATTTAAAAGAATATATCGAGCCCTAATAGCAAAAATGATGTAAGCGACATCATTTTTAATTTTAGTTTTTTTTAATAAATGACTTTATTGGCAACACTTTGGCACCGTTACGATTTTATAGCAAGAACAATTTTGAGGTAACCGACAAATTTCATACAAAATTTATATGAAATAAAATAAAAATAACACTCCTGTAAAATTTTATTTTTGTTGGTTACATCATTTTTGCTATTAGGGCTCGATATACAGAAAATAAGAGAAAGTTTAAGAAATAAATGCTTTAAGATACTGAAAACGATATTGTCGATTTTTAATCGATTCATTTTGTCTGGGATTGCCGCTATGAAAGTTTTCTTTCAAAAAGCCTGAGGTTATTGGCGAGAGGGGAGAGAATAATAGCATATTCTCTTTCCCTCTTACCAATAATCTCAGACATTCTGTAAGAAAACTTTCAAAGTGTGAACCCAGACATTCAAAATCGATTTCCATCACAAACCTGGTTAAAAAAATTATTTACCGTGCTTTAGTAAAGGATAAGTCGATTCGTTGAGATTTCTTCTTTAATTTCTTTTAAAATTACCGTAGTTCTTACTCATTGTCTACATTAAAAAAAAAGGATTATGTTAAATTTAATTTTTTTTTCTAAACGAAGAACATAGATTACTTAACAGATATGTCACAAGACGGAAAATTTTGCGTTTTTTTGTCTCTTTCTTTGAAAGCTGTCATTTTTGCATTTCTCTTACACTATCCCACAAGTCTTACGTATTTTGAGGAAAAAACAACCCTGTCATAATGAGTTGTTATTGTTTTTTCAAATTTAGATCAGTGGTGCGATTCACTAACTTTTAACGATCCGACAATCGTAATATTTGTCGACATTTATATTCGCTTGCAGTAACGATAGTGTGATTCTGTAATTTTTTTTAACGATAGTACACAGCTGTTTTTTTTTGTAACATCTCTGTCTACAAAATGTTAAAAAAAAAACGAAAAGCACAAAAGAGAATAAAATAAAAACATATGAAATTGTTCTTAACCCCCCTTGTTACACATATTTTTTCATTTAAAATGCACTGAAAAAGGTCTGGCCAGACTCATAAGTAAGACGAAGGGTTAATTTGTGGTTTTATATTTTTTTTTTTGTGAATTTTACATTTAGAATTTTATTTTTGTTCTTAATTTGCTTTCTTTTTGCAAATTTTAAATTTATTATTATGTTTTTGTTCATACATATACATATGAATATATCTTTGTATGTATGTAAGCTATTTTAAACATAAAAAACATTTTATCGATAAAATATACACAAACTAAATTATTGTCGCTAAGATAACGACAAAAAAATTGCTTAAAGTAACAGCTGACTTTAAACGACAGCGAATATCGTTAAAAATTTTACAGAATAGCATATTTGATAAATTTTCGTTATACTTATTTTAACGATTCGATTATCGTTATAAAAGTTAGTGAATCGCACTACAGGGAAGTATTTTCGACAAAATACTTAAGACTTGTGTGATTGTGTAAAACGGCGTTAAGCATGCACAAAAAAAAAGAAATGTCAAAATGAAACAAGAATGAATTGCATGAACAGCAAGTTTGGCAATCTAGTTTAAGAAAGCGAAACAAGTGGTCCATATCGTCGCATGAACATACCATAATATGAAACCTGCATTCTCCAACACTATTTTTGGTCTGGAAACGATAAATTGTATTTTGAAACGTAACGCATTGCTTATTACTACATCTAAAAAAATTTTATTTTTCCAAAAAGTAGGGCTTGTTCGTTAATGAACCACTGCGCTGCAAAAGAAGATGTAAATGTCTTAAAATCTTTTGCTAAAGCAGAAGCTACACAAACAAGTGTCAATTACACAGTAGACAAATTCCTTCTGCAACAAAGTATGATCAGTAAACTTTCATTGGCAGTGTAAGTAATGTTTGCCCTTATGAAGCACAGCAAGATATATCTACCCTACGTAACCACACTTGTTAACCACTAGGATATTATATATTTTTTTAAATTCGGTAACAGGGTTTACCCCCTTTCAGATCTAAACGCTCGAATTCACAAAAAAAAAAAAAAACATGAGATATAAGACACTCAAAATTTCTCCATGTTGCCAATTTTACCCCTTAATGTTCGAATGAGGGGAATTGGGCTGGTTGATGAAGAAGAATCAGTCACTCAGTCACCAAATCCATTATGAATATGGGTATTTCCATCATGTCGAACGTGACCGTCGTACACATTTAAAGTTAAAAAAAAACAAAATAAAACGTATTTTTTCATATACATATGTAAACTGAATTGAATGCCTTACAATTTTCAAAGATAACGGACAACCTATTTGGCATATAATTTTCATTGGAGATATATGGTTACTTCTTTAAAAGGTTCTTGTCCAAACTTAACGAAAGAGTTACAATACAATACCGAAAAAAGCTTTTAAGCTTTAATATTATGTATTTGTATTGTGACAGCAAACAAGGATAACGAAGGATTTGTGCACCAGCAAAACAAGTCATCATTTACATACAAACATACATCATTTTGTTGTAAAAATAAAAAATTTGCATTTAGTGCTGTGCTAAATAAAAATAAAATTTTTAATAATAAATAACTTAATTATTCAAAGCTTAAAGATTATTATAAACAATATTAAAAAAGTAATAAATAAGAAATTAAGAACAAAGTAATGTTATTCTACCTTTGAATATATTTTGGTTTTCAAATTTCACAGATTGCTCCGTGTACAAAATCGATATACATACATAGTTAATTCTTTGCAACTGCTACTCTCTTTTGTTAACTCTATTATTATTTTCGTTGTTGCCGACTGTTGATGCAAAATCGTGTGAAAGTTTTCTATGAAATTGAGTGACTCCATTTGACAAATTGGTTAAAAAATTAATTAAAGTCTTTAAAATGAAAACATACATATTTAAGTGCTTATGCACATAATTTGATTGAGTATGATACCTACTTTAACATGAATAATTTTCAGTATGTAAAATGAACTTATTTAAATAAGATATAGCATAAACTAGTGAAGAAACAGTGGGTCAGGGCAAAATTATAATTAATAAATTTGCGTTCGATTAATATACGAAAATTTTTATAGGTAAGTAATAATGTGTATACAAATTTACTGTACATATATTGTATATATGTACATACAAATGCATGTAACGCTGCGTTTTAAATTATTTAATTAATAATATTAAAAAAAGGGTATACTTACACTGTCTTGTGTGTTCATAAACTAACAAATACATATGTATGTATATTCGGTTATAAGCACATGTAAGTGTATCAATTGGAATTAGTCATTTTCATCCTCGAATTACTAAAAAATAAACCTGTTGAGAAAAATTCAATATACATACACATGTACATACACATTAATAGGTATACTGCGCGTTATACTTCTGGATGCATTTTTTTAGGCGAACACATACAAATACATACAAAGCATTAAATCAACTACTATAAGGAAATATAAAAGTAAGTTGTTAATATGTATTCCTGATACAGTTTACATATGTATGTATGTGTAGTACTCTCAATCTATTGCTTGGAACTTGAAGTGGTAAGTTCGGAGCGAATTACCATGCCAAAAAGGCGTGGCGTTATTTGGCTTGCTGCCATTCTGATTACATACATACATACATACATATACAATTTATAATCATGTTTATATTTAAGGAATCTGTTTATTGTCTCTATTAAAAATAAATAGGTCAACTAATATACGCACATGTTGATTATTTTATGTACTAAATACAACCAAAGGTATGTTCAGACCCAACAAATATTTGACGAAAAAAATCCAAAAAAGCGTGACCAGTAAATTGATGAAACTTTAGCTTTATTTTTAACAATTTCGATTGTTGTACTAAACTTTATTTGTAAGAAGATAATTGCATAATTTAATTTAGAAATTATTGAATGGTCTTTAATCGGTCCAACATTTTTCAAAAGCAAATAATTTTTTAATAAAACTAGTGGTTGCGTCAAGGCGAATTCAACAAGGTAAACTCGTCGCTACAACAATTACAACTCTAACAAAAATAACAGGCATTTTGTTAGTGTAACAAATCCAATTTGTCAAAATAGTTGTTTACAAAAAGTGTGACTAAACCGTAAACAATAAAAAAATTTATTGATTCCTTTTAAATATTTAAACTTGTCTTTTTGGAGATCTTGAAGAAATTGGATAAATATTTAAAATGGATAAAAAAAATATAAGCTGTTGGAAAAAAGGAAATATACTCTTTAATCAATTTGTATAAAAGGGCTCCGTGCAATAACTCCCAGGTGCAATAAGTCCCAAGAAAAAATTAAATTAGACCCAAAAATTTTTCATACAAATGTGGGAGTAATTTCATTATGAAATAGCTCCCAGCCCTATCGGTTTTATTTCATTTTTTTGGAAGTTATTTCATTTTTTGCCTGGGAGTTATTTCATAATGAAATAAAACCCCAATGAAATAAGTCCCCGAAAAAATTAACGTGGAAGTTATTTCATTTTATTTTGGTTTTCGGTGTTATTTCATTTTTTGTGGGAGTTTTTTCATTTTCAATTATTTGCAATTTCTGAAAATTGTTTAAATTTAAACGGTATTTATAACGGGATATTTCAAACTATTTGAATACAATGACTTACGTTTATCAAAGAAGAAAATTTGCTAACTGCAATTGCAGTGTCTTATGGTTACCGGCTATGCAGTGAAGCTTTAGTTAGCGAAGCCGGTGTTTGCTATACCATAGAGGAGAAAATCCTTGCGGCCGGCCGAAGGCCGGCTATGAAGAGAAGCTTTAGTTAGCGAAGCCGGTGTTTGTTATACCATATAGTATAAAATCCTTGCGCCCGGCCGAAGGCCGGCTATGCAGAAAAGCTTTAGTTAGCGAAGCCGTTGTTTGCTTTAGTTAGCGAAGCCGATGTTTGTTATACCATAGAGGAGGTAATCCTTGTACCCGGAGTGCTTAAACTTCAGGCAGTTGCCATTGCAGGAGGTCAGGATATAATCAAATGCCCCATTTGTTGTCAAAATATCGAGGACTCAATGTTAGTTTTTTGGTAACCTAATATGTAAATGTTTCATTTTTTTGGGTCTTATTTCATTTCTTTTCGATGGACTGTTTTTGGAAGTTATTTCATTATTGTCTTTAGGAGTTATTTCATTGTGAAATAACTCCCAAAAGTTGGGGTTTGTTTCATTTAAGACTTGGAAATTATTTCATTTTTTTTGGGATTTTTTCCTTTTTCCAGTTTGGGACTTATTTATTGCACTGGGACTTATTGCACCTGGGAGTTATTGCACGGAGCCGTATAAAAGTTTAACACAAAATTTGCTGTTTTCAGCAAATTAACTGGCAACCAGTTTTGAAATATCTCAAATCCCAACTCGATGGTTATAAGTAAAAAACTACAAAATAAAAAATTTTAGGTCCATCAGAGAAGATTAAGGCATGGTGCGCACTCATCATCTTAATTTTTCGCTTAAATTTTAAAAATTAAATTATAATTTAAAGAATATTTACTTCTTTACAATTATTTTTGCTTTGACATAACCTGCATAAACATATCGTCACTCAAAAAGCAAAGCCCTAACTAACAAAAATATCAATATTGATTTTTTTACTTATTCGTAAAAAAACTCGTCATTATCGGATTTTACATAAATTAAAATTCAACTTGTTTATTTTATTTAATTTTTGAGAGAGTTTTCATATTAGTTTGTTATTGATTTTTTAATACATCCGTGATATTTTTTTTTTTTTTTATTCGGTGAGCCACCAATATTTGTTAACATTTAAGTAAGGAATAATATTTTTATCTTTAGCAAAAATGCTAGTCTCAAATCTGAGGTTTTCAGTGGTAAGTTGATTACTACGTATGGATTTAATATTAGATCTTCTATAAATGTGATAAAAAATAGGGACGCCATTCGGTTAGATAGCATTGGAATCTTTACCACGCAAGCTTCTAGACATTTAAAAGAATTAATAGTTCTATTGGTGTGATTAATGAATTTTATCCCATTTTTTATTAAAATTGCTGTACCACCCCCAGCTTTTGCGTCTTTTCTATCTTTACGTATCATACTATAGCCTTTAAAGTTCATTTTATGTCTAAAGTTAAGTTTAGTCTCATTTAATAATAACAAATCTGGGTTATAATCATTTATAAAGTTACTTAAATCTAATCTTCTGCTTAAATTAATTATGGAATTAACATTTATTTCAAAGATGTTTAGTTTTTTTTAAATTATTTCAGCCATTTTGAATAATTATGATTCTAAGATAGAGAAAATTGTATCTATTCTAGATACTTGTAGCTGGAGCTGTTTGTTCAAGTTTATAATCTGATTAGATAAATTTTGCATAGATTGATTTAGTTGTTCTAATGCTACTTGAATAGGATTGTTATTCACATTTTGGATATTATTCATCTTAACAGTGTCTGCAAAAGTCATGTTGTCATTTACATGAATGGATTTATTATTTGTTCGAATTTGTGATAAGTTTTGTCTTTTAAAACGAATTTTTCGTTGAAGTTCTTTATATCTTTCACATCCCTTGTATGATGCCGGGTGGCCATACTTTTTACAAAGGACACAAAACAGCTTTTCTTTTTCGTTTTCAGGAACATTTTGTACGCGGCATTTACCAATATCATGCGATTCATTACATTTGACACATCTATGTGGAAGAAAACAATTAGATGCACTGTGAAGGAAACTTTGGCAGTTTCTGCATTGCGTAATTTCGGGTTTTCTCAGGGGATCCCAGTGAACGCATCGATATAGAAGACTCTTAATTTTTTTTAATTCATCAACTTTACTGTCATTACTTATTTGGACTAAGTAAATTGGTAATTTGTATCCCTCTTTTGTTGCTTTCTTTGTTGTAAAAGCACTAACCTTTTCAAATTTTAAATACTCGCTTTGGAATTTACAAAGTTCTTCCAAAATATCATTCATGTCCATTTCGGAACTTAGACCTTTTAGTAAATAGGTCTTTGTTTTTGTTATTTTTGGTGTATACGTAAAAAACTTGGTTTTACTTTTTTCTAAATAAGCTTTCGCTCTAACATAATCATCCATTGATGACATAAACAGTGATGTTTTTTTGTTACGAAATTCTTTTACTTTGAATTCTGATATTTTTAATCCATCTTTGATAAATTTAATAAGTTCATTAGGTTCCACATCAAAAATATTTAGAGGTGGAACTTTAGTTAACGAGCTTTTGTTTTGTTTGTACGATGTATTATTTTTTGAGCTTTCTTTATTACTACTAACTTCTTTATTTGTAGTGTTGTTGGAAACATAATGAGATGTTGATGGATTATTGCGCTCTTGCACATGTTTTTCAAAAATTTTTAAACGTTCTTTATCGCAGTCTTTATCATTATCGAGTATTGAATAATAATTATTTTTAAGTTGTTTTGGCAATGTTTCATAACTCATTTTGCTTTTTCTTTTACGCACATTCTCCGATTGATCTACTATTTCTTTAGGCACATTATCAATATTTTTACAGTCATAAGAGTTTTGAGCACTAAGCTCACTCATTACTTGTTTTTTTTTTTGTTTTGTTAATTAAGAGTCTCTATCTCTTGTATATTTAAAAAAAAAAAAACGATATTGTAAACCGTAAAAAGAACAACAAAACGTTGTAGTAATTAAATAAAGAAAAAAAATGCACATTGAATATACAATAATTCAATCGAACTCCGCTAGACGTCTGTCTTTGTTGACATTCAAAATTGAACTCACATCCGTGATATTTTGGACAACTTGTTATACATATTGTTTTTGCTCTTCATTTCTTGTCAGGAGTGAAATTTATTCTTCCATTAGCTTGACTCCCCTTTCCGCAGTGTCGTTGACTACCCTTAATTACCCAATCATTTCTTTGTCTTTAACAGAAGAAGCAATCCCGTCCACATCTTCAGAATTTAATGCTGTTTTGTCGTCAATCCCAGAACGAAAGTTTTGTAAATTAAATTTTGGCCATGCAGTCTTCACTTTTTCGAAAAAGGCCACATTTGGACAAATTTCTCTTCTTAACACTTTTCAAAATAATTCCATAGATATGTTGTTTACATGGTAACCATTAAAGTGATTTTTCTAAAAAATGTTCAATGATAGCACAGTAGCCCGTTTCTGTATTTCACACATCGTAAAAATTTTCGCATGAAACGTGTGAATTGCAACAAAAATAGTGTGAAATGAAACAAAAAATGGTTTTTCTCACACAAGTGTTTCTGTATCTTTTCTTTGCGAGAATTATCTGTTATCTGTTACAAGAACTGTCAAAATAAGTCACATTTGAAGTTGGTGCGAGAAAAACAAAATGTAGGCATTTTAAATTTAAAATATGTTCATATACTTACTGTCGTATTCATAAAAAATTAAAATGGAATTGAAATGCATTTTAAGAAAAATTTTTATAAAAATTTTGCCTTAATACGGCAGTTTGATTTTAAAATAAATAAAAAATAGAAGGAATTTAAATGATGAATGCATAATTTATATGATGAAAATAAACAAAACAAAATTGTTATATTTTGTTATTTTAAATTTTTTTTTTATCCTTTCCTTGTTTTAGTTTTATTCAGTGCTGCCAGATAAATTTGTGTAAAAATCGTCAAATTCCTGAAAAAAATATTAATATTTTCTTACGAAGACAATGGAATGAAGCGGTTTGTTTTTTAATTTTGTTTTTTCTTTTAACCCACTTACAACTACAATTCGAGTCGGAAAGAACCCAACCAATTGTAGGGGGATGTAAGAAAAGATTAACTCACTGTTTATTGTTGGTGTTTTGTTTAAGCTTTGATATAGTTACGAGTAGGACTTAGAGTGTTTATAACTCTTATTCGCTTTAGGGTTTTATTTGTTTAATATTTTTGGCGTTTCTAAAATCTTTGGAAAAGGTTTCCTGATGAGCTGGTCTAAGCAACCGGCGAAATGCGCATGGAAGCTAGCTTTCCCTCAACAATAAATTTCGGTGTATTTATCAAGTATGAAAAACTGGGAATTGAGCACGTCATACGGAATTCGTATTCATAATAAACTTTGTATTCCCGAAAATAACTTTGATAAGATTGTCTGTTTTGTTTCAAATAATTAAAATTAATTTTAAACAAATTTTGTTCGATTTTTTTTTTAAAACATAATCAAACAAAAGCATAGTTAATTTTCATGCCCAGCTAGCATTTTGTATCATAATCTAATCATTTAGGAATCAGCTTAACGAGCAAAATACCCGTATATGACCTCATTTTTCAACCATAAATGAGACTCTCGTTGTGAGAAAATGGTACCCTACAGATGAATCACCTGAAAGAATCATATCACAGTACAACATTTTTCACGTGATTGATTCGGGACTCAATTCTGATAATTGGTTATGAAAGTAGACCCAAAAAGAAGAACTTCTGCATCATTAGTTTGGTCATGGTACATCAAATAATAATTTAAAAATTAATTAGAAGTTATTAAGTATTGTATAGGGGAATTTGTCACGTTTTAGGCTCTTTGGTTTGTCATAACTCGAGAACCACTAGTCCTGAAATTGAAACAAATTGAAAAAAATCAAGAATTATAATTCCTTTAATCTGTTCATACAACGGCCTGAAAAGCTGGCCAAAAAGGCAAAACTGAATTTTAAGAAATCTTAAGAACTAAGTACGCAGCTCGACAGACTTTTAGTTGCGATTTGTAGCTCTTAGACCCTGCTAAAGTCAGGAAAGTGAAGAAAATTATATGAGGTTTAAATGTTTTTTTTCGGTTTCTGGATGTTTTTATGATATTTTTTTGCGGCTTAACGAATAAAGGTTTAACAAAGATTTTTTTTTTCGCTGAAAGGTTTGATCAAAAGTTATTTAAAACAGCAAAAAAAATTTAAAATATGTTAAATATTCATGTTGAAACAATTCGTTCAAAAGCTAAAAAAAAACAAATTATACCCTTTTTTTTTTGCAAAAAAAGGAAAAGAAGAAGTTTTTAAAGGTGAGGTTAGCATGTCTACGAATTATGTTTGATACCACAATAAAATTTGGAATCTCTAATTTTAGGATCAAAAAAAAAAGTGTGCGCAAGTTTGCGCCATTATTTTTGACGATTTTTTAAATTTTCACATTTCTTCTATTTTGCTCTTATACCTTTATATCGCCATAAACTTTTATGTATTTTGAATTATTGATTTCAACTGTTATTCACATCACTTTTAACACTTCACAATATTAATACCTGTCTATATGTATTTATAAATTGAAAAAATTCTTAATTATCCAAAATAGTTTTAAGGGAATGTCCCACACATCCCCATAAAAGATATTTTTATATACCTGCTCTAAAAAACAAAAATAAGTTTACAAAAAATAAATATAGGTACATAAAAAATACATGGGCACCCAGGTATCAGGCTACCATCCAATTAAGGCATAAAAGCATGCGCTTAAAAATACTTATAAAGGGTTATTGCACCCATTTTTTATCAAAACCGTTTTGTAACTTCGAGAGTCAACATGGAACAAGTTTACACAAGATTACAGCTATTCCAAATAGTGAAAAAATCGAATGCTGGAACCATGGACGAGAAATTGGATTTTTTGGTCAGAAAATTGAGCGAAATTTCAAAATGTCAAGGGGATGGGGACATATTAGCACTGAAGCAGTGTTTGAAAAATTTCAAAAGATATTGGCTTTCGGCACAACGAAAAGAGGACCGCTTTTTAAGCACAAACGCTAAATGGCTGGAAGGAACTGTAACAATACCAGTATTTGGCAGTTTGTCTTCAGGGCGACCACGAAAAGAATTTAATGAAGCTAGTGATAGAACAAAGCGGAGAAAAACTGAAGAAGTTCGTCACCAATTAACAACAGAGGAGATCACATTTGCTGCATCCATGAGTCAAAGAGCAGCGGGACATAATGATGCGGCTAAATTAATAATGGATATAACGAGATCCCAAGAAAAGCAAGAATTTGCAAGCGATCATTAACAACTTCTGAAGTCAACCCTGTGAATAAACTTTCAGCGGAAGGAGCTTTAGCACTCTTTGTAAATGCAGAGCTCACGAAAAAGCAATATGAAATTTTATACAATGCCAATAAAAATGTGTATCCATGTTACTCGTTACTAAAAAACGCAAAAAAAAAAAATTGTTATCCCAGTGAAGATGCCATAACCGTTACTGAAAAATTAGCGGAAGTGAAGCTCCAAGCTCTCCTCGACAATACAGCAACACGTTTATGTATATACCTTGAAGAGGTTTTGCAGCAGTTAGACTATGAAGATCTAAATTTCTTGGAACTTATAACCAAATGCGGCTGTGACGGATCGCACCAATCATGTTATAAGCAGAAATTCGAAAACGAAGATGTTAGTGGCGCTAATATATTCCAAAGCAGTTGTGTACCAATTAAACTAATCACAAATACTAATGGAAAAATTAAAACGATATGGCGAAATCAAACACCATCCTCAACTAGGCTGTGTAGACCAATCCTCATCCGTTTTGTGCAGGAAACAACTGACATCACGAAGCAAGAAATAGGACACATAAATAATGAAATTGAATTTTTAAAGAAAAGCGAGTACCGTGTAGTGGAAAAATTGCACAAATTAAACACACGATGGTAATTACAATGGTCGACGGAAAAGTATGCAATGCTGCAACGGACACAAAATCGACAGTGAGGTGTTACATTTGCGGTCAAACTTCGAAAGATTTCAACACGTTGCAGAAGAATGTTCGTCTGAACTGTGATGCCTTGAGTTTTGGAATATCAACTTTACATGCACGCATACGCTTTTTAGAATCGATACTTAATCTCTCATATAAACTGCCAATTAAAAAGTGGCAAGCAAGGAGCGATGAAGATAAAGCAATTGTTAAAGAGAGGAAGATATTCATCCAAAAAAGACTTAAAGACGAGATAGGAATACTTGTAGATGTTCCAAAACCAGGATACGGTAGCACTAATGATGGCAACACATCAAGAAGATTTTTTTCGGACCCAGCAACTGCATCGAAAATCACTGGAATAAATGAAGAATTAATCAACCGCCTGAAAATAATATTGGAAGCAATAACTAGCGGACACCGAATTAATATTGAGAAATTTGAGGAATATGCACATAAAACTGCCGAAATATATGTGCAACTTTACAACTGGCACCCCATGAGTCCTACGATGCACAAGATTTTTATTCATGGCGGTAGTGTTATAAAGCAAGCAATCTTGCCAATTGGACAATTGTCAATTGTACGATTATATCGCACGAATTATTCGAGGAAATTCAGCAGAAGCGATACAAATCGAGATGTCTTGAATAGGTTATAGGAGGATACACATACGACATAATAATTAGTAAGGAATTTTTATTAGTTTAACTTTTCGTTTATAAAGTATTAAATAATATAAAATAAATATAATAAAGCCTTTTTTCATAAAAAAAATACTGTTTTATAAGAGCCTTACAATTTTCAAATTAATTTTTTTACTTAGACTGTAAATCATATGTATGTATGCACATACAGTCTGTCAAGAATGAGTTTAAACCTTTAAAATCAACATTTGTTAATTGAGTTTTGCGATTTATACCAACTTTTATTCCTTAGGAATGTGGCTTTTAGAAAAATCTTAAAAATTTAAACTTTTTGGTTCTTAAATTTTTTTATTGCATTTTGAAAACAAAAAATGTTACGCATTTTGCATGTAAATTTTTTTTTCGCCATTAAATTTTTAATAACTCCAAAATAGTAATAGATATAAAATAAATGTGTATGGTTAGTTTAAGCAGAATTTTCCGGTGCATCTTCTGATCCTCCTGCTTTTAAAATCGGAGAACACGTTTTCAAGTTATGGCAAAATATATAAGGCAACCCAACGATTTAGGGGGTGAAGTATGCCACGCCTTTAAAAGAAAATCCTTACGTACTAGAGAAAAACGTAAAACAGATTTGAATTAAGGGCATCAAAACCCATATAGTCCACATACTTTTATTTCTAAGATAGAGAAAAATTTTTTTGTTGCGCAGTGTAATTTTTTCAAAATCTGCCACTAGACTTTTTATATCATACTAATCCTAAAACTATCAAAAAACTAAAACTTTTAATTCAAAAAACACGTTTAATAATTTTGGCCAGCTTTTCAGGCCAAATACTCCTCTGTGCAACGTTTCGCTACATAAGCAACAGTATGAAGAAAAAAAATATTTTTTGCCCAAAAAATTAAATTTTTTTATTTTCATGCTATTCTTACACAGAAAATATGCGATTTTTATATCTTATCTATGCATGGAAACAAAATTTAGAACATTTTCAATTATTGTCACTATCCATCCTCGTTGAAGTTGACGCTTGTGGTTCTGATGACCTTATTTTCTTCGTAGGTTGTTCATATTCATGTTCTGAGTCTGCATCATCATCCGAGATAGACGTAATATTCAAGGGCATGTTTTGTTCAGTGTGTCCACAAATTTCAAACTGCAAAATTTTAGAACTCCACCAACAAACCTCCGCAAGCAATGCATCAAATTTTTTGCCTTTGAATCGCTTTTCCATTGGCATGGTCACCTTGTTCGTCCGATTCCTGAGGTAATTGTGCCAAAAAGGTTTCAAGGTGGAAATGCAAGAAATGTAATTTTTACGTCATGGATGCATTAATTTTTTCAAAATAATACAGTAAGTTGTCCACTCGTGTCTGTATGTCATCTCGATGTACACGGTTCTTTCCTAAAACGCCTTCGTTGACTTGTTTCAATGCGTCCCATGCACATAGGTGGTTATAATGGTTCCTTTAAATTGTCCACGCACATTTATTACCGCTTATTACTTTGCTACCGCAATCATACAAAACAAATTACCTTTTGTTTATTACCTTTTTTTTTAATTCTGAGAATCATAAAAAAAGTCATAAACGTTTTTCCAAAGAATTTTGTGGCAAATTTTTGAAATTCATACCTTTACTTAACTGTGAATAAAAGCGAAACGCGTTCATCGATTTACATGATTTATGTCTCATTTTGTTCATAGGTTATGCGACTTTACGTGAAAGGAATAGGACTTGACACTTTTTTTACCTTTTTGGATTTTTTATGAATTAAAAATAAAAAATTTAAATTTTTTGGGCAAAAAATGTTTTTTTTCTTCATACATTTATTTATAACTGCGAAACTGTTGCTTATGTAGCGAAACGTTGTATAAACAGATTAAAGGAATTGTAATTCTTAATTTTTTTCAGCTTATTCGGTCTAGTGGTTCTCGAGTTATGACAAACCAAAGAGCCTAAAACGTGACAAATTCCCCTATACAATACTTACTAACTTCAAATTAATTTTTAAATTATTATTTGATTTACCATGACCAAACTAATGATGCAGAAGTTCTTCTTTTTGGGTCTACTTTCATAACTAATTATCAGAATAGAATCCCGAAATCATGTGTTGTACTGTGTATGTGATACAATTTTTTATCCTTTTAATGTTAGTTTTTATAATCATTATTGAATCGTTTTCGTCTCATTTTTCAATCGTAAATTATATAGTTTTTGATTATATTTCATATCATTCATTTTTTCATTGCCATGTATTTTAATTTTTCTCCGATAAAATCTGCACCATTATGGTTTTTGATTATTCAAGCTTATTCAGCTTTATTTTGAACCAAAAAAGGAGCAAAGAAACAATTTGCACTTACATTTATGCTCATAAATTGTCAATAATTTTTGGGCTTCTTTTTTATCCAAGCTTTTTTTTATTTTCTTGATTTGGCAAAAACAAAAAATCAAAATATTTAAAAATCATTATTTAAACATATATGAATCCATTTTCTATCACTCAAGTGATAAATCCGTTTTAAATCATCAAAACTAATCTGAAAAGATTCATTTAGGTGATTTTTATAAAAAATAACACTATGGAACATTTTTGGGATTTTTGTCTGGGGGGTGAGAAATTCCAAGTTAGGGTGATGGTACTAGGTCAGTATAGTAAAACCCTCAAAGGGTTTGGCGTTCGTATGTGTCAGTTTTTATGACATTTTCAATTTTTTCCTTATCTTGATGTTTTTTCGCTTAGTTGTAACATTTTGGCAAAAACGTAGTTTAACATAACTCGAGAACCACTTGTCCGATTTTGCTAAAACAAACTCAAAAAAATTTAGAATTACAATTTCTTGAATCCGTTCATATAACGTTTTTCTTTATAATCAACAGTTTTGCCGGTAAAAATAAATTTGTGGAGAAAAAAAAAATATTTTTTTGCCTAAAAATTAAAATTTTTTTTTTTTTAAATTCATAAAAAATCCAAAACGGAAAAAAGGATCAAGTGTTATTAATTTCATGTAAAGTCACATAACCTATAAACAAAATGCGACATAGATCATAGAAATCGATTAACGCGTTCTGCTTTTATTTACAATTAAGTGAAGGTATCCCATTTTGACAAGAATATTGATATTTGTTTTTATTCAAAAAAGTGTCATTTATCGCCTTTTTTATAAATTTTCCCCAATAACTCCAGACTTCTGGCCATAAACTACTAAAAAAATTAAGTTAACATTTTTATAACTTTTTATTTTTATTTTATTTATTTATTTTTATTTATTTTAATAAATATTGGCTAGACTTTTTCGATGGTGGTTGTTCGGGACTAGTGGCATCGCATTCATCGCTATCATCAGTTTCTGAACCACACACAATGTCAATGTGTGACTCCACTGTTGACCCTTCTGCATCTCTGCATCTGCATTTATCATCAAGATCATCCTTGTCTTGCCACACAGGCTTACTCCACCAGCAAATTTCCGCAATTATTGCACTCGGCGACTTTTTGCCTCTATATCTGTAAGTTTTTCTTTTATTAAAATGAGTTTGAAAAAATAAGTATTACCTCATTTCAAATGGCATAGCAACTTGATGATAGCGTTCACCTTGTTCATCAGATTCGGTAGCCAATTGTTTGCTGAAGTAGTCCAGATGATGATGTAAATAATGGATTTTCAAGGACATGTGGACACCAATTTCCGAGAATGCTCTTAACATCCTTGCGACAGAAACATCGTAGTTGTTAGAACGATGCTTTCCCAACAAGCCTTCTATTACTTCTTTGATTGCCTGCCATGCATTCAATTCAGCGTCAATCAAAATATTGTTGAATGCGTCACTTTTAATCAGCTTTCGTATATCTGGACCATTTAGTGCGCCTGATTGGAAAAAATTAATTTGTTAAGATGGAAAATCATGGGAAATGAATGTGATATTATAACTTACCTTCTTTAATTTTACTTTCGCTGAGTCTCGGGTAAATTAGTTTCAAACACAAGAAAACTTCATCTCTTTTGGCGACAGTTTTGATAAAATTCTTAATTCCAAGTTTAATATGCAGTGGAGGCAGCAATATCTTCTCCTTCGGCACTAGAGGCTCACGAATAATATTGGCCGTTTGTAACCTGCTGTGCTCTCTGAGTTTCCATCCGTGGCATGCATATTGGTCACCGGAAAATCGTGTATCCCAATCGCACAAAAAGCACATATATTTTATATAGCCGCTTTGAAGACCGCAAAGCATTGCTACAACTTTTAAATCGCAGCGTATGCGCCACATATGTTTGGCGTAGTTAACCATTTTTTAAATATTTTCCAGTGCATCATATGTTTCTTTCGTTTCTGTACTATAGGCGATTGGAACTGAAGGTTTATTATTGGTCTTATGCAGTAAAACCGCCTTCAAGCTGAGTTTTGAACTGTCAATAAATAATCTCCAGTCATCTGCTTCATATTTTATTTCCATTGCGTTCATAAATTTTCCTACATCCGGGCAATATGCAGAAGTTTTTTCATCATTCAAAAGGAATAAACTTTGGAGTGTTGCCTGACGACTTCGATAAGCTGTGACTTTCACACCGGGTGCCAACAAATTGTTTGATTTCAAAATGGAAGCCAGCTCTTCCGATTTATGCTGTGTTAATTCCAACTTGGCAACAATTGAATCAAGCTTATTTTGATTTATTAAAATTGGCTCATTGGATACTGATGGCTCATATGGGGGATCATCACGTGCATGATATGTCGCAGCAGTCGTAGAAGAGAAAATATCTGGGCTAGAAGCTTTTGGCACAGGAATATGGTCCGAATGAGGCGATGGTGTTGCGGCACTTGCAACACCAACGTAATTATACGATTTTTTTATCCTTTTTGCGGCTCCTTTATCGCACATGCATAGCAATTCAATGGATTGTGACCTTCGCCAGGATTAGTCCAAGTCATTGGGATACCGAATGGAATACTTTCACGTCTTCTATTTTTCCAATCCATTAGACGGTTGTAGCAGCTTTTACACACTATATTTGGTACCCAATTTTCGTTCACTATAACATTTTGGTTGAAGTACATCTCGTATGTTTGAACAAAATCAGTACTGAAATTTCCCCTTTTTTTATGTGTTGAGACATATTGACCACAGCAGTAGCAAATCTGGCTTGCACAGTTCCATATTCTGTTCTCTATTGTTCACTTTTAAAAAACTGGAGAAAAATCACTTTTACTGTTCGCGTTCGTCGGCACTTGTTGAATGACAAAAATCGTTAAATGAACACCTATACGTATTTTTCAATATTTTACTGACAGGTACGTTCCAAAACATGAGCACTAATAGATGTGGGTGGAATTTCTGTAAAAAAATCATACAGGTAGCCAACGGAAAACCCCAAATAATTAAAAAAGTGCACTTTCCTTTTTTCCTTTCAATTGTCCACGCACATTTATTACCGCTTATTACTTTGCTACCGCAATCATAAAAATCAAATAACCTTTTGTTTATTACTTTTTTTTTTGAATTCTAAGAATCAAAAAAAAGTCATAAATGTTTTTGCAAAGAATTTTGTGCATATCTCGAGCAACTTTTTGAAATGCATACCTTCACTTAATTGTTAATAAAAGCGAAACGCGTTCATCGATTTTCATGATTTATGTCTCATTTATTTTATAGCTTATGCGACTTCACGTGAAAGTAATAGGACTTGAAACTTTTTTTTACTGTTTTGGATTTTTTATGAATTAAAAATAAAAAATTTAAATTTTTTGGGCAAAAAATATTTTTTTTCTTCATACATTCATTTTTAACTTCGAAAGTGTTGCACATATAGGAAAACGGTATAGAAACAGATTAGAGAAATTGTAATTCTTAATTTTTCTAAATTTGTTTCATCAAAATCGGACAAGTGGTTCTCGAGTTATGTTAAACTACGTTTTTGCCAAAATGTTACAACTAAGCGAAAAAACATCAAGATAAGGAAAAAATTTAAAATGTTATAAAAAAAAACTGACACATACGAACGCCAAACCCTTTGAGGGTTTTACTATACTGACCTAGTACCATCACCCTGACTTGGAATTTCTCACCCCCCAGATTGGCTGTTGTACTGTGTTATTTAACACAAATTTTTTTAACTTTAAAATTTCTTCATTAAAAATATAAAAAATTCTCTATCAAATTTCTTATTTTTAGCTTTAAAATGCATGCAGTAGGTATACATTCTGCCATGGCGATAAAACGCCAACGGAAGAGGCGTGATGAACAAAAACGTGCTAGAGAAAGACGTTACAGCACACAGAGCTCTGAAAGTGGAGAAACATTTCATTCACCAAGTGGATCATTTAGGCGTAAATTCCATCAAGCCCATAATTCAGTTAAGCCAGGGCCGGGGCTGGATAGCCAGGTAAATGATCAATATTACTAATCTATGTATATTTATATATATATATATATATATATATATAAAAAGAAGTGTACACTTTGATGTCACTAACTGCGAAAACGGGTAGACCGATTTCAATAAAAACGTTGGGGTATGTTTGGGATAGTCTGTAGATGGTTTATGTAAAGTTTGCATGAAATCGGACCAGTAGTTCCGGAGATATGGAATTTCGGTTTTCCTATATATTCCCATACAAATCTCAACAAAATGCTCTCCATTTTGAACTCCTTTGAAACGGCTTGACTGATTTTTATGAAATTTTGTATGTGTTTTTGTAAGGTATGAGAATAGGTCGTTGAGTATATTTTATATCGCTGGAGGGCGCAAAATAGAGCATAAGCTCCCCCTCCCTATATCATCTTTAGCATGCAGTCACTGCAACATCTGAAAGAAAATAGGGAATATCAGTTGTAACATCTGGAAAAAACTAAAGCCTATAATTTTCATTTTCTTCTTAACTAATCAACCGGTTTTCTAAAAATTTGGCATGCAGACACTGTAACATCTGAAATAAATAAGTTATATTGCAAAACAACGTTTGCCGGGACAGCTAGTAGCGTTATAAAATGTAATTCTTTCAATTGAAATATTTTTTTATTTATTATAAAAGAATTTTAAATAATTTTCTATGGAACATATTTTTTACTTAAGGAATATCCGTTATTTATTATACAGAACAGTTCTGTATTTTAGAGTTTTGCTCTGCGTGTATTATTTTCTAGTGAAAAACTTTTAATTGTTCAGTATTTAACAAGGTTGGATACCGAAATTGGTTTGCGGTATTAAACTTTTTTTATTTCGGTATCGGTATTTTAATTATATCGGTATCGGTATACCAGTATAGCAACTTATATAACGGTATTTATCGCTATTACTATTAAATGAACCAAACCAACGAAAGTGGACAAAAAAACATAATAAACAAATGTATTCAGGTTTTCAAGGCAAAGTCTTGACAGAAAGAATACGAAAAAACAGAGGAAAAAGGAGGCAACATGTAATTTGAAATTTAAGTGATAATAACGGCAAATTTCGAATCACCAGTACTACTGGTTAAAGATTGATGTTTGACTGTTGGCTAACGGGCTCCGCAGTGGTGCAGTGGGTAGAACACAAAGATCTTCTGACGATAGAAATTGGTGTTTCTTGAAACATGTAAAGATCAACCCGGGTTCAAATCCCAGCTCAGCCAAGAAAAATTATCAATAAATTTTAATAAAAATTCTAAGTTGTAAAATTCCTTCCCTCAGTGAAAATAATTTAATGAAAATTAAATTTGGTGAACTCAAGCCTAATTAAAGAATATCAAAAATTAAAAATTAACAGTTCGACTAAAAATCAAAAATTGTTCTTAAACCAAAAAAAGTTAAAAAAAGAATCCCATCAACAATAAATTTCAAGTGTTTTTGTCAAGAATAAAAACTGGGAATTAAGCACGAATAACAAAATCTTTTGAAATTAAAATTTTGTATTCCCTAAAATTTAAATTACTTTTTGATAATAAACAGGCAAGTGAACGGCCTAAAAAACACTTAATTGACAACATCTTTTGTAAGTTGTTGTTGTTTTTATTTTGCTTTTCTTAACCTACTTACAACTACAATTAATGTTGAGAGAATTTCAACTAATTGTAGTGGGGAATGTAAGATGAGATAAACCCACTGTTGTTTAGTGTTGATGTGTTTTGTTTAAACTTTGATATTATTACAAGTAGAACTGTTGATATAATTCTTATATGTTTAACAGTTTTATTTGGTTTAATATCTTTAGTTTTTCTAAAATCTTTATGGATGAAGTTTCCTGATGATCTGGCCTAAGCTACCAGTGAAATGCGCATAGGAATAGCTTATCCCATCAACAATAAATTTCAAGTGTTTTTGTCAAGAATAAAAACTGGGAATTAAGCACGAATAACAAAATCTTTTGAAATTAAAATTTTGTATTCCCAAAAATTTAAATTACTTTTTGATAATAAACAGGCGAGTGCACGGCCTAAAAAACACTTAATTGACAACATCTTTTATAAGTTGTTGTTGTTTTTATTTTGTTTTTCTTAACCTACTTACAACTACAATTAATGTTGAGAGAATTTCAACTAATTGTAGTGGGGAATGTAAGATGAGATAAACCCACTGTTGTTAAGTGTTGATGTGTTTTGTTTAAACTTTGATATTGTTACAAGTAGAACTGTTGCTATAATTCTTATACGTTTAACAGTTTTATTTGGTTTAATATCTTTAGTTTTTCTAAAATCTTTATGGATGAAGTTTCCTGATGATCTGGCCTAAGCTACCAGTGAAATGCGCATAGGAATAGCTTATCCCATCAACAATAAATTTCAAGTGTTTTTGTCAAGAATAAAAACTGGGAATTAAGCACGAATAACAAAATCTTTTGAAATTAAAATTTTGTATTCCCAAAAATTGAAATTACTTTTTGATAATAAACAGGCGAGTGCACGGCCTAAAAAACACTTAATTGACAACATCTTTTATAAGTTGTTGTTGTTTTTATTTTGTTTTTCTTAACCTACTTACAACTACAATTAATGTTGAGAGAATTTCAACTTATTGTAGTGGGGAATGTAAGATGAGATAAACCCACTGTTGTTTAGTGTTGATGTGTTTTGTTTAAACTTTGATATTGTTACAAGTAGAACTGTTGCTATAATTCTTATACGTTTAACAGTTTTATTTGGTTTAATATCTTTAGTTTTTCTAAAATCTTTATGGATGAAGTTTCCTGATGATCTGGCCTAAGCTACCAGTGAAATGCGCATAGGAATAGCTTATCCCATCAACAATAAATTTCAAGTGTTTTTGTCAAGAATAAAAACTGGGAATTAAGCACGAATAACAAAATCTTTTGAAATTAAAATTTTGTATTCCCAAAAATTGAAATTACTTTTTGATAATAAACAGGCGAGTGCACGGCCTAAAAAACACTTAATTGACAACATCTTTTATAAGTTGTTGTTGTTTTTATTTTGTTTTTCTTAACCTACTTACAACTACAATTAATGTTGAGAGAATTTCAACTAATTGTAGTGGGGAATGTAAGATGAGATAAACCCACTGTTGTTTAGTGTTGATGTGTTTTGTTTAAACTTTGATATTGTTACAAGTAGAACTGTTGCTATAATTCTTATACGTTTAACAGTTTTATTTGGTTTAATATCTTTAGTTTTTCTAAAATCTTTATGGATGAAGTTTCCTGATGATCTGGCCTAAGCAACCAGTGAAATGCGCACAGGAATAGCTTATCCAATCAACAATAAATTTCAAGTGTTTTTGTCAAGAATAAAAACTGGGAATTAAGCACGAATAACAAAATCTTTTGAAATTAAAAAGAAAAATATATTTATATACATATCTCAACATTAATTGTTGTTGTAAGTAGGTTAAGAAAAACAAAATAAAAACAACAACAACTTACAAAAGATGTTGTCAGTTAAGTGTTTTTTTAGGACGTGCACTTGCCTGTTTATTATCAAAAAGTAATTTCAATTTTTGGGAATACAAAATTTTAATTTCAAAAGATTTTGCTATTCGTGCTTTATTCCCAGTTTTTATTCTTGACAAAAACACTTGAAATTTATTGTTGATGGGATAAGCTATTCCTATGCATTTCACGGGTTGCTTAGGCCAGATCATCAGGAAACTTCATCCATAAAGATTTTAGACAAACTAAAGATATTAAACCAAATAAAACTGTTAAACGTATAGGAATTATAGCAACAGTTCTACTTGTAACAATATCAAAGCTTGAACAAAACACATCAACAATAAACAACAGTGGGTTTATCTCATCTTACATTCCCCACTACAATTAGTTGAAATTCTCTCAACATTAATTGTAGTTGTAAGTAGGTTAAGAAAAACAAAATAAAAACAACAACAACTTACAGAAGATGTTGTCAGTTAAGTGTTTTTTAGGCCGTGCACTTGCCTGTTTATTATCAAAAAGTAATTTCAATTTTTGGGAATACAAAATTTTAATTTCAAAAGATTTTGCTATTCGTGCTTAATTCCCAGTTTTTATTCTTGACAAAAACACTTGAAATTTATTGTTGATGGGATAAGCTATTCCTATGCATTTCACTGGTTGCTTAGGCCAGATCATCAGGAAACTTCATCCATAAAGATTTTAGACAAACTAAAGATATTAAACCAAATAAAACTGTTAAACGTATAAGAATTATAGCAACAGTTCTACTTGTAACAATATCAAAGCTTGAACAAAACACATCAACAATAAACAACAGTGGGTTTAGTTTGTCTAAAATCTTTATGGATGAAGTTTCCTGATGATCTGGCATAAGCAACCAGTGAAATGCATAGGAATAGCTTATCCCATCAACAATAAATTTCAAGTGTTTTTATCAAGAATAAAAACTGGGAATTAACCACGAATAACAAAATCTTTTGAAATTAAAATTTTGTATTCCCAAAAATTTAAATTACTTTTTGATAATAAACAGGCAAGTGCACGGCCTAAAAAACACTTAATTGACAACATCTTTTGTAAGTTGTTTTTATTTTGTTTTTCTTAACCTACTTACAACTACAATTAATGTTGAGAGAATTTCAACTAATTGTAGTGGGGAATGTAAGATGAGATAAACCCACTGTTGTTTATTGTTGATGTGTTTTGTTTAAACTTTGATATTATTGCAAGTAGAACTGTTGCTATAATTCTTATACGTTTAACAGTTTTATTTGGTTTAATATCTTTAGTTTTTCTAAAATCTTTATGGATGAAGTTTCCTGATGATCTGGCCTAAGCAACCAGTGAAATGCGCATAGGAATAGCTTATCCCATCAACAATAAATTTCAAGTGTTTTTGTCAAGAATAAAAACTGGGAATTAAGCACGAATAACAAAATCTTTTGAAACTAAAATTTTGTATTCCCAAAAATTGAAATTACTTTTTGATAATAAACAGGCAAGTGCACGGCCTAAAAAACACTTAATTGACAACATCTTTTGTAAGTTGTTGTTGTTTTTATTTTGTTTTTCTTAACCTACTTACAACTACAATTAATGTTGAGAGAATTTCAACTTATTTTAGTGGGGAATGTAAGATGAGATAAACCCACTGTTGTTTATTGTTGATGTGTTTTGTTTAAACTTTGATATTATTACAAGTAGAACTGTTGCTATAATTCTTATACGTTTAACAGTTTTATTTGGTTTAATATCTTTAGTTTTTCTAAAATCTTTATGGATGAAGTTTCCTGATGATCTGGCCTAAGCAACCAGTGAAATGCGCATAGGAATAGCTTATCCCATCAACAATAAATTTCAAGTGTTTTTGTCAAGAATAAAAACTGGGAATTAAGCACGAATAACAAAATGCCCAAAAGAAAACGTTAAATTCTTAAAGAAAAATTAAACATTTTTGACGACTATGAAAAGGGCCTGCGACTAAGTGCTTTATCCAATAAATATCAGCTGCGAAAGTCATCAATATGCAAAATTATAAAATCAAAACGGAAACTTTTGAGCGAAATGGAAAAGACTAAATTCGGGAAGAATAAAAGGGCGTTAAAAACAGGTGAGTTTCCAAGAATGGAAACAGAATTGTTTAATTGGTTTCAAAACCACTACCCGAAATCGTTAACATTTCTTTACAAATTTTGGTATGCTTGTTCCTATCAATCTCCTGATTACTGAAAATAAAAATGAAAAAAATCGGGTGGCCATGCTGGGCGTGGTAAACTGTTGCGAAAACGCAAGGTTGGCTAATAACATGCAAATCAAATTTTAGGTATTAATAATTATGATATTTAATTTTTCGCTGGAATTTAAATAAAACAACTTTTTTTTGCATTTTAGTTAGAATACAGTGTTTTATTATTACAAAGATCTAATTTAAATTGTTATGATATTTATCAAAGCACTTTGGATGCAGTGTGACATTTCATTTTTTGCATTTATAAACACTTTGCGAATGACATTTATTGCCTCTTTTTCTTTTTCCGTCTGGAATTTTCCAAATAATATGTGCACGTGTATAACTTCGAGGTAAATTGTTTGGGTTCTCTAATTTAGTAAGTTCAATATGCTAAATTGGCTCAAAATCAGGGTTTTATTGAAAAAGAAGCAATTTGGTAGCTATCTCAGCTTTAAAATTTATTTGCGATAGTGGTTTAGTTTCTTCGGCTTAAGTAATAAGGCATTGGATTTTCCAAGCATTGACTGTGCTGCTATTAATTGAATTTGTCCATAAAGGCCACCAACACTTTTTTGCTCGAACTGCAAAACGATAATTTGACACAGCATTTTCGCGTAAGTCTACACCACCCATTTGTTTGTTATAATCGTTTATTAAATTTAGCTGTTGGACAGAAGCCTACAATATTAAATATCAAACAAAAATTTACCATATTTTTCTCTTTCTTTGAGTAACGGCCAGTATACATATCTGGAGTAGCTGCAACAAAATTAGAAATCACAGTAACTTCCGAATTATCCTGCCAGCGACAAACTAATAGCTTATTTTTTTGTATTCATGTTTGCTAAGAAATCGACCTGTAGCAAGGATATCATTTGCTTCTCTTAGACGGTTATATCTTACTTACAGTTGCTCGAAACTTCTTTTCGCAGAGTAAGCAGAACAAGTAATACGACGAAAAAAATTGTCGAAATATACCGCATGTTGCTCTGGACTTGAAACTGATTCCAACAGTTCTAAAACTACAGAAGCTCTTAAGTCAATTGATTTGTCATATGGTGAGCATATGGATAAGCTTCAAACAAATATCCAGAATCGCAGCAAAGACACCAGTACTTAGGGTTCCCAACTTTTTTTGTTGCAATTAAATTACATTGATTATTAAAGGTTAAGAAAAAAAAGTACACAGAATAAATATAAAGTACAATTAATTTATTTTTATTGTTATATTAAAAACGTTTTTTTATTGCTTTACGCAAGTTTTATCAAACAATTACACTGTGCTAGAATTTGACACTTTTTTAAACGTTAAATTTTTTCTAACATGCGCAGTCGTTTTAGAAATATAATTTTTTTTTTTGGCAACAAAAATAATTTTTTAGCAACATTTCGAAATTTTTGTTTGTTAAAAATCTATAAAAAAAATTACAGCTATGCTTCTTCCAGACATATAAAAAACAAAGCTTCAAACAAAACAAGCTATAATGATAAAAAAACTGTTACCAACTTTTGATTTTATTCACAAAAGTCGAACAATTTTAATTAATTTAAAAATTTTATAAATCGCAATGTCTCGAGAAATTGTTAAGGCTACTCCTTGGCTGTTATGGTTGCTCCAAAAAGTGACAAAAGCAAGTTGGAAAAAAAAAACGTGATAAAAGGTAGGAATAAGAAATTCAACGGAAAAAACATAGTATCTAAAGTGAAGCGTGATAGGGTTAGCTTTTGTAAAACGTCCTTAAACAGATGGATAAGCCCAATAGTCGCTCGATATCAACTCAAGTAAACATCTGGAATCATTTGGTCAGACAAATTAAAAAAAAACATTAGCAGCAAGCACTCTCTGAATAAAATTCTGCAGGAAGAGTAGCCAAAATTGTCTACTTAGCTAACTTTAAAATGGGTGGAATTGATGCCAAATAGACTAGAAGTAGGGAATGGTAAATGGATTCCAAAATCGATTTTCGATTTTTCGATCGACTTTTTTTATTTCGATTTCAAAATCGTTTAAGATTAGATTAGAAACTTGTTTTTAAGAAACTTGATGTCGGAAAGATCCAGATTTTTTCCTTGTAATTTCGTATTTGTTATATAAATTACATACTTTTTGTTTTACACTCTGCTTATAACTAGATTTAAATGTCGCTCACACACTGGGCTGTTTGAATAAAAGTGTATTTCCACAGGAATGCCATGGTTTAATTCACCTGAGGGGGTTACCGCGTATTTCGATTCGAAAGAAATCATTTACGGATTCGAACAATTTGTACTGTGTATTACTATTTTCGTAATATTTGTTTCAAATAAACGGACGTTTTTCACACTTTATTGAAAACAAAAAATCACTTTCTTAAAAGCCACTCTCTATTACGAACAAAAATTGTTCATCAAATTTCCCAATTTTTAAAAAATACAACCTCTGTCATCTTTTCGAACGATTACGAAAATCGTAATACACAGTACAAATTGTCCGAATCTCCGTAAATGATTTCTTTCGAATCGAAATACGCGGTAACCCCCCTGTTGTGTTTCTATATAGTATGTTGAATTTCACAAAGCTGACTTTCAGTGTTTGGTTCGGTGCGATATGTTTGGACGGTTTTGTTCACTGTCCGTTGATGGCTTTAATTTCTGAAGAACAAAAGCCCATATTAAAGTTGAGAGTATACCCAAGGTACTAACAGGTAAAACTAAAACTTTAAACTTGGAACACTGCGCTAACATACCACATACACAAGTATGTACGCATAAACAATTCTCAAGTTTTATTGTGCATGCCCATAATTAATCGATTTAATTAAGATTCCTAAATTTTGATAAAAAAATAAAAAAATCGATTTTAAAAGCCCAATAATCGATTTCAGTATTAAATCGCAGACGTAAATTCGATTGCAAAATGTCGATTTTTTTAAACACAAAATCGATTTTCGATTGGAATCGAAATCGATTTACCATTCCCTAACAAGAAGCCGTCCTAAAAGCAAAAAGAAATCAATCAAAGTATGTATTAGCCACTCCACTTTTCTTAGTATTTTAAAACTGTACAGTTTTTTTTGACGCGTTTAAAACGGAGTATATTAGTTTTTTTATTGTACTGTTTTTGTTGTTTTTAAAGTATTTCAAATTTTTAATTTTTAATTTTTTTGCTAAAATAACACTTTTTATATTGGAAAACCAGTTGTACACTTTATTTTGACGCTGACAGTATTTCTAGTCTGTATTAAACATTTTGTATGGGAGCCCCCTTAATGAATGGAAATTTTAAGATTTTGTTTTAAATGTTAGTTAAACGAGTCACTTTCGTGCTCGCGATCTAAAATCAGGCAGTAATTTGAAAGAGTTTTGCACTCGTGTTTTAAAAACAGGCAGTTATTGTACTCAAAGAAAACAAACAAGTGAAAAAGTGCTGTCATATAATTTTTTTTTTTTCGAAAAATCGTCCTGCCAATATAAAAAACATCAAGAAATGGCCCTGACTAATATAACCTGAATCTATTTGAATTCTAGATAAAACAAATCATGCAAAATAAAGTATTTTTGCGTACTTTATTATTCTCATAAAGTAAAGAGTACAATTACTCGAAATAACGTACAGTGGTAGGCATATTTATTTTGACACCTGAGAAATTTTACCATTTTGAATTTTTTCAGATTTCCAAAAAATTTAAAATTCCAAAACTTTTTTTTAAATGAAAGTAGGATTTATATAATAACTAAAAAACATAAAATCATAACTTCTTAAAATTAATTTGCATTCTATGCAACTAATTTAAAAATTTAGGGGGTGGCATAAGTATTTTGACATATAGTATTTTTACTCTTTAAGCGAAAATGTGTTATTCCAACTTTAATAATACTTTTAGATATTTTTAATATTAATTAAACGTGTACCCTCCTTTAGCTTTGTTATTCGTGCTTAATTCCCAGTTTTTATTCTTGACAAAAACACTTGAAATTTATTGTTGATGGGATAAGCTATTCCTATGCGCATTTCACTGGTTGCTTAGGCCAGATCATCAGGAAACTTCATCCATAAAGATTTTAGAAAAACTAAAGATATTAAACCAAATAAAACTGTTAAACGTATAAGAATTATAGCAACAGTTCTACTTGCAATAATATCAAAGTTTAAACAAAACACATCAACAATAAACAACAGTGGGTTTATCTCATCTTACATTCCCCACTACAATTAGTTGAAATTCTCTCAACATTAATTGTAGTTGTAAGTAGGTTAAGAAAAACAAAATAAAAACAACTTACAAAAGATGTTGTCAATTAAGTGTTTTTTAGGCCGTGCACTTGCCTGTTTATTATCAAAAAGTAATTTAAATTTTTGGGAATACAAAATTTTAATTTCAAAAGATTTTGTTATTCGTGGTTAATTCCCAGTTTTTATTCTTGATAAAAACACTTGAAATTTATTGTTGATGGGATAAGCTATTCCTATGCATTTCACTGGTTGCTTATGCCAGATCATCAGGAAACTTCATCCATAAAGATTTTAGACAAACTAAACCCACTGTTGTTTATTGTTGATGTGTTTTGTTCAAGCTTTGATATTGTTACAAGTAGAACTGTTGCTATAATTCTTATACGTTTAACAGTTTTATTTGGTTTAATATCTTTAGTTTGTCTAAAATCTTTATGGATGAAGTTTCCTGATGATCTGGCCTAAGCAACCAGTGAAATGCATAGGAATAGCTTATCCCATCAACAATAAATTTCAAGTGTTTTTGTCAAGAATAAAAACTGGGAATTAAGCACGAATAGCAAAATCTTTTGAAATTAAAATTTTGTATTCCCAAAAATTGAAATTACTTTTTGATAATAAACAGGCAAGTGCACGGCCTAAAAAACACTTAACTGACAACATCTTCTGTAAGTTGTTGTTGTTTTTATTTTGTTTTTCTTAACCTACTTACAACTACAATTAATGTTGAGAGAATTTCAACTAATTGTAGTGGGGAATGTAAGATGAGATAAACCCACTGTTGTTTATTGTTGATGTGTTTTGTTCAAGCTTTGATATTGTTACAAGTAGAACTGTTGCTATAATTCCTATACGTTTAACAGTTTTATTTGGTTTAATATCTTTAGTTTGTCTAAAATCTTTATGGATGAAGTTTCCTGATGATCTGGCCTAAGCAACCCGTGAAATGCATAGGAATAGCTTATCCCATCAACAATAAATTTCAAGTGTTTTTGTCAAGAATAAAAACTGGGAATAAAGCACGAATAGCAAAATCTTTTGAAATTAAAATTTTGTATTCCCAAAAATTGAAATTACTTTTTGATAATAAACAGGCAAGTGCACGTCCTAAAAAAACACTTAACTGACAACATCTTTTGTAAGTTGTTGTTGTTTTTATTTTGTTTTTCTTAACCTACTTACAACTACAATTAATGTTGAGAGAATTTCAACTTATTTTAGTGGGGAATGTAAGATGAGATAAACCCACTGTTGTTTATTGTTGATGTGTTTTGTTTAAACTTTGATATTATTACAAGTAGAACTGTTGCTATAATTCTTATACGTTTAACAGTTTTATTTGGTTTAATATCTTTAGTTTTTCTAAAATCTTTATGGATGAAGTTTCCTGATGATCTGGCCTAAGCAACCAGTGAAATGCGCATAGGAATAGCTTATCCCATCAACAATAAATTTCAAGTGTTTTTGTCAAGAATAAAAACTGGGAATTAAGCACGAATAACAAAATGCCCAAAAGAAAACGTTAAATTCTTAAAGAAAAATTAAACATTTTTGACGACTATGAAAAGGGCCTGCGACTAAGTGCTTTATCCAATAAATATCAGCTGCGAAAGTCATCAATATGCAAAATTATAAAATCAAAACGGAAACTTTTGAGCGAAATGGAAAAGACTAAATTCGGGAAGAATAAAAGGGCGTTAAAAACAGGTGAGTTTCCAAGAATGGAAACAGAATTGTTTAATTGGTTTCAAAACCACTACCCGAAATCGTTAACATTTCTTTACAAATTTTGGTATGCTTGTTCCTATCAATCTCCTGATTACTGAAAATAAAAATGAAAAAAATCGGGTGGCCATGCTGGGCGTGGTAAACTGTTGCGAAAACGCAAGGTTGGCTAATAACATGCAAATCAAATTTTAGGTATTAATAATTATGATATTTAATTTTTCGCTGGAATTTAAATTAAACAACTTTTTTTTGCATTTTAGTTAGAATACAGTGTTTTATTATTACAAAGATCTAATTTAAATTGTTATGATATTTATCAAAGCACTTTGGATGCAGTGTGACATTTCATTTTTTGCATTTATAAACACTTTGCGAATGACATTTATTGCCTCTTTTTCTTTTTCCGTCTGGAATTTTCCAAATAATATGTGCACGTGTATAACTTCGAGGTAAATTGTTTGGGTTCTCTAATTTAGTAAGTTCAATATGCTAAATTGGCTCAAAATCAGGGTTTTATTGAAAAAGAAGCAATTTGGTAGCTATCTCAGCTTTAAAATTTATTTGCGATAGTGGTTTAGTTTCTTCGGCTTAAGTAATAAGGCATTGGATTTTCCAAGCATTGACTGTGCTGCTATTAATTGAATTTGTCCATAAAGGCCACCAACACTTTTTTGCTCGAACTGCAAAACGATAATTTGACACAGCATTTTCGCGTAAGTCTACACCACCCATTTGTTTGTTATAATCGTTTATTAAATTTAGCTGTTGGACAGAAGCCTACAATATTAAATATCAAACAAAAATTTACCATATTTTTCTCTTTCTTTGAGTAACGGCCAGTATACATATCTGGAGTAGCTGCAACAAAATTAGAAATCACAGTAACTTCCGAATTATCCTGCCAGCGACAAACTAATAGCTTATTTTTTTGTATTCATGTTTGCTAAGAAATCGACCTGTAGCAAGGATATCATTTGCTTCTCTTAGACGGTTATATCTTACTTACAGTTGCTCGAAACTTCTTTTCGCAGAGTAAGCAGAACAAGTAATACGACGAAAAAAATTGTCGAAATATACCGCATGTTGCTCTGGACTTGAAACTGATTCCAACAGTTCTAAAACTACAGAAGCTCTTAAGTCAATTGATTTGTCATATGGTGAGCATATGGATAAGCTTCAAACAAATATCCAGAATCGCAGCAAAGACACCAGTACTTAGGGTTCCCAACTTTTTTTGTTGCAATTAAATTACATTGATTATTAAAGGTTAAGAAAAAAAAGTACACAGAATAAATATAAAGTACAATTAATTTATTTTTATTGTTATATTAAAAACGTTTTTTTATTGCTTTACGCAAGTTTTATCAAACAATTACACTGTGCTAGAATTTGACACTTTTTTAAACGTTAAATTTTTTCTAACATGCGCAGTCGTTTTAGAAATATAATTTTTTTTTTTGGCAACAAAAATAATTTTTTAGCAACATTTCGAAATTTTTGTTTGTTAAAAATCTATAAAAAAAATTACAGCTATGCTTCTTCCAGACATATAAAAAACAAAGCTTCAAACAAAACAAGCTATAATGATAAAAAAACTGTTACCAACTTTTGATTTTATTCACAAAAGTCGAACAATTTTAATTAATTTAAAAATTTTATAAATCGCAATGTCTCGAGAAATTGTTAAGGCTACTCCTTGGCTGTTATGGTTGCTCCAAAAAGTGACAAAAGCAAGTTGGAAAAAAAAAACGTGATAAAAGGTAGGAATAAGAAATTCAACGGAAAAAACATAGTATCTAAAGTGAAGCGTGATAGGGTTAGCTTTTGTAAAACGTCCTTAAACAGATGGATAAGCCCAATAGTCGCTCGATATCAACTCAAGTAAACATCTGGAATCATTTGGTCAGACAAATTAAAAAAAAACATTAGCAGCAAGCACTCTCTGAATAAAATTCTGCAGGAAGAGTAGCCAAAATTGTCTACTTAGCTAACTTTAAAATGGGTGGAATTGATGCCAAATAGACTAGAAGTAGGGAATGGTAAATGGATTCCAAAATCGATTTTCGATTTTTCGATCGACTTTTTTTATTTCGATTTCAAAATCGTTTAAGATTAGATTAGAAACTTGTTTTTAAGAAACTTGATGTCGGAAAGATCCAGATTTTTTCCTTGTAATTTCGTATTTGTTATATAAATTACATACTTTTTGTTTTACACTCTGCTTATAACTAGATTTAAATGTCGCTCACACACTGGGCTGTTTGAATAAAAGTGTATTTCCACAGGAATGCCATGGTTTAATTCACCTGAGGGGGTTACCGCGTATTTCGATTCGAAAGAAATCATTTACGGATTCGAACAATTTGTACTGTGTATTACTATTTTCGTAATATTTGTTTCAAATAAACGGACGTTTTTCACACTTTATTGAAAACAAAAAATCACTTTCTTAAAAGCCACTCTCTATTACGAACAAAAATTGTTCATCAAATTTCCCAATTTTTAAAAAATACAACCTCTGTCATCTTTTCGAACGATTACGAAAATCGTAATACACAGTACAAATTGTCCGAATCTCCGTAAATGATTTCTTTCGAATCGAAATACGCGGTAACCCCCCTGTTGTGTTTCTATATAGTATGTTGAATTTCACAAAGCTGACTTTCAGTGTTTGGTTCGGTGCGATATGTTTGGACGGTTTTGTTCACTGTCCGTTGATGGCTTTAATTTCTGAAGAACAAAAGCCCATATTAAAGTTGAGAGTATACCCAAGGTACTAACAGGTAAAACTAAAACTTTAAACTTGGAACACTGCGCTAACATACCACATACACAAGTATGTACGCATAAACAATTCTCAAGTTTTATTGTGCATGCCCATAATTAATCGATTTAATTAAGATTCCTAAATTTTGATAAAAAAATAAAAAAATCGATTTTAAAAGCCCAATAATCGATTTCAGTATTAAATCGCAGACGTAAATTCGATTGCAAAATGTCGATTTTTTTAAACACAAAATCGATTTTCGATTGGAATCGAAATCGATTTACCATTCCCTAACAAGAAGCCGTCCTAAAAGCAAAAAGAAATCAATCAAAGTATGTATTAGCCACTCCACTTTTCTTAGTATTTTAAAACTGTACAGTTTTTTTTGACGCGTTTAAAACGGAGTATATTAGTTTTTTTATTGTACTGTTTTTGTTGTTTTTAAAGTATTTCAAATTTTTAATTTTTAATTTTTTTGCTAAAATAACACTTTTTATATTGGAAAACCAGTTGTACACTTTATTTTGACGCTGACAGTATTTCTAGTCTGTATTAAACATTTTGTATGGGAGCCCCCTTAATGAATGGAAATTTTAAGATTTTGTTTTAAATGTTAGTTAAACGAGTCACTTTCGTGCTCGCGATCTAAAATCAGGCAGTAATTTGAAAGAGTTTTGCACTCGTGTTTTAAAAACAGGCAGTTATTGTACTCAAAGAAAACAAACAAGTGAAAAAGTGCTGTCATATAATTTTTTTTTTTTCGAAAAATCGTCCTGCCAATATAAAAAACATCAAGAAATGGCCCTGACTAATATAACCTGAATCTATTTGAATTCTAGATAAAACAAATCATGCAAAATAAAGTATTTTTGCGTACTTTATTATTCTCATAAAGTAAAGAGTACAATTACTCGAAATAACGTACAGTGGTAGGCATATTTATTTTGACACCTGAGAAATTTTACCATTTTGAATTTTTTCAGATTTCCAAAAAATTTAAAATTCCAAAACTTTTTTTTAAATGAAAGTAGGATTTATATAATAACTAAAAAACATAAAATCATAACTTCTTAAAATTAATTTGCATTCTATGCAACTAATTTAAAAATTTAGGGGGTGGCATAAGTATTTTGACATATAGTATTTTTACTCTTTAAGCGAAAATGTGTTATTCCAACTTTAATAATACTTTTAGATATTTTTAATATTAATTAAACGTGTACCCTCCTTTAGCGGCAATGACTTTCCGGACTCTTTTAGGAACGGAATCGATCAAGTTTTGAATGTATTTTGTTGGTATGTCCTCCCACAAAGATTTAACCTCTGAAATTGTTCCTTCCCTGGTTCTTGTCAGATCTGCGGTTCTTTGGCGCTTTATATATGACCAAAGATTCTAAATCACATTTTGGGGTCCCCAATCCAAAGATTCAATGCACTTTTCTGTCAAAAATGTTTTTATAATTTTACTCTTGTGGCAAGGCTTTTTGTCCTGTTGGAAAATAAATTACGGTCCAATCAACATATCGCCAGAAGGAAATGCGTGTTTACTTAAAATTTTCAAATATTGGTTTTGGTTCATCGAACCGTCGCACATAGGGGTTTTTTGCCAATCTAGCCGGACATTACTTTTTGTTTTAGCTTATATTGCTTCTTAAAAGTTATTGAGTGCCCCTAGATCGATGAAACTTGGCAGAAATATGTGATATTGTCATAGGCAGGTAAACCTAAAAAATAAATAAAATCGGACCAAGGAGGAAAATGTTCCCCCTAGAAGAACTAATCCAACCTCTGAAAAATGCAATTTTTTTTAAACTTTTCCCATACTTTTGTTTGGCAAATGCAACTTTTAACGTCGGCGAAAGTTAAAAAACCTAAAATAAGACCCATGAGATCGTAAAATTACACTTTTCGCCCCCTGCCCCCTTTTGAGGGCGGTTACATAAAATAATATTTAAAAAAAATGTAAATATTAAAAGAAATAGATTACTAACGCCTTAATACTATAAAAATTAAATTTTTGAACTTTAATGGGTAGGGGGAGATATCCCTCCAAACACCCCCCCCCCCCCCGGAACGACCCTGTAAAATTTTTTTTTTTTGCTAATTTCCAAAACATATTAATTTTTAAGATTTTATGTGACTTTTATATATTTTATAGTATTTAATTTATCTGAAAATAATTAATATATTCGTAATAATAACTTATTTATAATAGTAACAGCAAATTTTATTTAAAATAATAACAACTAATTTATTTAAAATAACTTCTCTTTTGCACTAAGATGATGATGAGTGCCATGGTTCTTCTTCGTCTGCTTCTTCAAAATCCTCTTCTGAATCTGAATTCTCTTCAGAGCCAAGTTCAGGTGGAAGCATAAAAGAAATTGCTTCTTTCGTAAAGGGTAGTGACTTTTTTTTTGGAGTTGGTCTTATACTAGTAATCAGTGGGTCAGAACTGAGCAAAAGTCTATTTATAACATCTTTGTTACACTGAACCCTCGAAAACTTTCTAGCAAAATTCTGCCTGTAAAGCCGAAAATGTTTATTTCGTGCCTCAGACGCTTCTTCTGATAATAGCCCGATAGGCAACAATGCCTCACTCATTACAGTTGCGCCATGTACTAAAATCTTGTGCATTGTAGGTGTCATAGGATGCCAGGGATATAGAGTAACGTAAAGTTTTGCAGTGTCTAAGCAATAATTGGCAAACTCGTGCAAATGGATTTTGTGACCACTTGTAATTACTTCAATAATAACTTTGATCCGGTAGATGAAATCCAATGCAATTCCAGTTATTTCTGCAGCTAATTCAGGATTGGAAAAAAATCGTCTGCTGGTGTTACCATCGTTGCTGTTTCCAAATCCAGTCTTCGGTACATCCACTATTAGCCCTAATTCACTTCTAAATTTTTCTTGGATAGTTTTTTTCCTCTCATTAACAATAGTTTTGTCCTCATCCGATCTTAATTGCCACTTTTTTACTGTGAGTTTATACGATAGGTGTAATATGCTCTCAAATAGACGAATTCTGGCGTGCAAAGTAGATAATCCGAAAGAAAGTGCATCTACGTCTATATCCCTTTTGATTTTCAAATTGTTAAATTCTTTTGAAGTAGCCCCACAAATATAGCACTTCATTGTGGACGTAGTTTGTGTTGCGGCATTACATACTTTTGCATCTATCATTGTAAATACCATTGTATGTTTTATGGAATATAACTTTCCTTCCATTAAAAAATTAGTGTTTTGTAATGTAGTAATGGCATCTTGTACATAATTAATTTCTTCTTGGATTACATCTACAGTTTCTTTAACAAATCTGATGCGAATAGGTCTACAATATCGCGGTGAGGTTACATAAAATAATATAAAAAAAAAAAAAAATGTAAATATTAAAAGAAATAGATTACTAACGCCTTAATACTATAAAAATTAAATTTTTGAACTTTTATGGGTAGGGGAGGTATCCCTCCAAACCCCCCCCCCCTCCCCCGGAACGACCCTGTAAAACAAATTTTTTTTGCTAATTTCCAAAAGATATTAATTTTTAAGATTTTATGTGACTTTTATATATTTTATAGTATTAAATTTATCTGAAAATAATTAATATATTCGTAATTATAACTTATTTATAATAGAAACAGCAAATTTTATTTAAAATAACTTCTCTTTTGCACTAAGATGATGATGAGTGCCATGGTTCATCTTCGTCTGCTCCTTCAAAATCCTCTTCTGAATTCTCTTCAGAGCCAAGTACAGTTGGAAGCATAAAAGAAATTGCTTCTTTCGTAAAGGGTAATGACTTTTTTTGGAGTTGGTCTTATACTAGTAATCAGTGGGTCAGAACTGAGCAAAAGTCTATTTATAATATCTTTGTAACACTGAACCTTCGAAAATTTTCTAGCAAATTTCTGCCTGTAAAGCCGAAAATGTTTATTTCGTGTCTCAGACGCTTCTTCTGATAATAGCCCGATAGGCAACAATGCCTCACTCATTACAGTTGCGCCATGTATTATACACTTTTTCCATTTTACTCTCAAAGCTTCAAAATGGTTCTGATAACAATTTTATGCTATAACCACAATATATATTAAAAAAAACTAAGTTCCTAGAGCCCAGATTTAATTTTTTATTATATATTATTTTTGTTGTTAATGATTTTAAAAGTTATGCAAAACAGGTACATTTATTTTGTTCCATAAAATAACGTCATTTAGCGGCCGCACAGGTGGTTAAAACCCGTTACTTACTGTTTCGCACATCCCTTTTTTACACAGGTAATATTAGTCTTAGACGTTATAATTTAAATAAAAACCATCTACGTACAACCAAAACATTTTATGACTGACGAAAGGGTTTCTATCATATGTACCTATGCAAGATGAGCAAAAACAGAAAAAAGGTGAAATTTTCAAAAAATCATAAAAAAAATGGCGCAACAACGCGCAACGTTTTTTTTTTGAATTTAAACTGGGAATTAAGCACGAATAACAAAATCTTTTGAAACTAAAATTTTGTATTCCCAAAAATTGAAATTACTTTTTGATAATAAACAGGCAAGTGCACGGCCTAAAAAACACTTAATTGACAACATCTTTTGTAAGTTGTTGTTGTTTTTATTTTGTTTTTCTTAACCTACTTACAACTACAATTAATGTTGAGAGAATTTCAACTAATTTTAGTGGGGAATGTAAGATGAGATAAACCCACTGTTGTTTATTGTTGATGTGTTTTGTTTAAACTTTGATATTATTACAAGTAGAACTGTTGCTATAATTCTTATACGTTTAACAGTTTTATTTGGTTTAATATCTTTAGTTTTTCTAAAATCTTTATGGATGAAGTTTCCTGATGATCTGGCCTAAGCAACCAGTGAAATGCGCATAGGAATAGCTTATCCCATCAACAATAAATTTCAAGTGTTTTTGTCAAGAATAAAAACTGGGAATTAAGCACGAATAACAAAATGCCCAAAAGAAAACGTTAAATTCTTAAAGAAAAATTAAACATTTTTGACGACTATGAAAAGGGCCTGCGACTAAGTGCTTTATCCAATAAATATCAGCTGCGAAAGTCATCAATATGCAAAATTATAAAATCAAAACGGAAACTTTTGAGCGAAATGGAAAAGACTAAATTCGGGAAGAATAAAAGGGCGTTAAAAACAGGTGAGTTTCCAAGAATGGAAACAGAATTGTTTAATTGGTTTCAAAACCACTACCCGAAATCGTTAACATTTCTTTACAAATTTTGGTATGCTTGTTCCTATCAATCTCCTGATTACTGAAAATAAAAATGAAAAAAATCGGGTGGCCATGCTGGGCGTGGTAAACTGTTGCGAAAACGCAAGGTTGGCTAATAACATGCAAATCAAATTTTAGGTATTAATAATTATGATATTTAATTTTTCGCTGGAATTTAAATAAAACAACTTTTTTTTGCATTTTAGTTAGAATACAGTGTTTTATTATTACAAAGATCTAATTTAAATTGTTATGATATTTATCAAAGCACTTTGGATGCAGTGTGACATTTCATTTTTTGCATTTATAAACACTTTGCGAATGACATTTATTGCCTCTTTTTCTTTTTCCGTCTGGAATTTTCCAAATAATATGTGCACGTGTATAACTTCGAGGTAAATTGTTTGGGTTCTCTAATTTAGTAAGTTCAATATGCTAAATTGGCTCAAAATCAGGGTTTTATTGAAAAAGAAGCAATTTGGTAGCTATCTCAGCTTTAAAATTTATTTGCGATAGTGGTTTAGTTTCTTCGGCTTAAGTAATAAGGCATTGGATTTTCCAAGCATTGACTGTGCTGCTATTAATTGAATTTGTCCATAAAGGCCACCAACACTTTTTTGCTCGAACTGCAAAACGATAATTTGACACAGCATTTTCGCGTAAGTCTACACCACCCATTTGTTTGTTATAATCGTTTATTAAATTTAGCTGTTGGACAGAAGCCTACAATATTAAATATCAAACAAAAATTTACCATATTTTTCTCTTTCTTTGAGTAACGGCCAGTATACATATCTGGAGTAGCTGCAACAAAATTAGAAATCACAGTAACTTCCGAATTATCCTGCCAGCGACAAACTAATAGCTTATTTTTTTGTATTCATGTTTGCTAAGAAATCGACCTGTAGCAAGGATATCATTTGCTTCTCTTAGACGGTTATATCTTACTTACAGTTGCTCGAAACTTCTTTTCGCAGAGTAAGCAGAACAAGTAATACGACGAAAAAAATTGTCGAAATATACCGCATGTTGCTCTGGACTTGAAACTGATTCCAACAGTTCTAAAACTACAGAAGCTCTTAAGTCAATTGATTTGTCATATGGTGAGCATATGGATAAGCTTCAAACAAATATCCAGAATCGCAGCAAAGACACCAGTACTTAGGGTTCCCAACTTTTTTTGTTGCAATTAAATTACATTGATTATTAAAGGTTAAGAAAAAAAAGTACACAGAATAAATATAAAGTACAATTAATTTATTTTTATTGTTATATTAAAAACGTTTTTTTATTGCTTTACGCAAGTTTTATCAAACAATTACACTGTGCTAGAATTTGACACTTTTTTAAACGTTAAATTTTTTCTAACATGCGCAGTCGTTTTAGAAATATAATTTTTTTTTTTGGCAACAAAAATAATTTTTTAGCAACATTTCGAAATTTTTGTTTGTTAAAAATCTATAAAAAAAATTACAGCTATGCTTCTTCCAGACATATAAAAAACAAAGCTTCAAACAAAACAAGCTATAATGATAAAAAAACTGTTACCAACTTTTGATTTTATTCACAAAAGTCGAACAATTTTAATTAATTTAAAAATTTTATAAATCGCAATGTCTCGAGAAATTGTTAAGGCTACTCCTTGGCTGTTATGGTTGCTCCAAAAAGTGACAAAAGCAAGTTGGAAAAAAAAAACGTGATAAAAGGTAGGAATAAGAAATTCAACGGAAAAAACATAGTATCTAAAGTGAAGCGTGATAGGGTTAGCTTTTGTAAAACGTCCTTAAACAGATGGATAAGCCCAATAGTCGCTCGATATCAACTCAAGTAAACATCTGGAATCATTTGGTCAGACAAATTAAAAAAAAACATTAGCAGCAAGCACTCTCTGAATAAAATTCTGCAGGAAGAGTAGCCAAAATTGTCTACTTAGCTAACTTTAAAATGGGTGGAATTGATGCCAAATAGACTAGAAGTAGGGAATGGTAAATGGATTCCAAAATCGATTTTCGATTTTTCGATCGACTTTTTTTATTTCGATTTCAAAATCGTTTAAGATTAGATTAGAAACTTGTTTTTAAGAAACTTGATGTCGGAAAGATCCAGATTTTTTCCTTGTAATTTCGTATTTGTTATATAAATTACATACTTTTTGTTTTACACTCTGCTTATAACTAGATTTAAATGTCGCTCACACACTGGGCTGTTTGAATAAAAGTGTATTTCCACAGGAATGCCATGGTTTAATTCACCTGAGGGGGTTACCGCGTATTTCGATTCGAAAGAAATCATTTACGGATTCGAACAATTTGTACTGTGTATTACTATTTTCGTAATATTTGTTTCAAATAAACGGACGTTTTTCACACTTTATTGAAAACAAAAAATCACTTTCTTAAAAGCCACTCTCTATTACGAACAAAAATTGTTCATCAAATTTCCCAATTTTTAAAAAATACAACCTCTGTCATCTTTTCGAACGATTACGAAAATCGTAATACACAGTACAAATTGTCCGAATCTCCGTAAATGATTTCTTTCGAATCGAAATACGCGGTAACCCCCCTGTTGTGTTTCTATATAGTATGTTGAATTTCACAAAGCTGACTTTCAGTGTTTGGTTCGGTGCGATATGTTTGGACGGTTTTGTTCACTGTCCGTTGATGGCTTTAATTTCTGAAGAACAAAAGCCCATATTAAAGTTGAGAGTATACCCAAGGTACTAACAGGTAAAACTAAAACTTTAAACTTGGAACACTGCGCTAACATACCACATACACAAGTATGTACGCATAAACAATTCTCAAGTTTTATTGTGCATGCCCATAATTAATCGATTTAATTAAGATTCCTAAATTTTGATAAAAAAATAAAAAAATCGATTTTAAAAGCCCAATAATCGATTTCAGTATTAAATCGCAGACGTAAATTCGATTGCAAAATGTCGATTTTTTTAAACACAAAATCGATTTTCGATTTGAATCGAAATCGATTTACCATTCCCTAACAAGAAGCCGTCCTAAAAGCAAAAAGAAATCAATCAAAGTATGTATTAGCCACTCCACTTTTCTTAGTATTTTAAAACTGTACAGTTTTTTTTGACGCGTTTAAAACGGAGTATATTAGTTTTTTTATTGTACTGTTTTTGTTGTTTTTAAAGTATTTCAAATTTTTAATTTTTAATTTTTTTGCTAAAATAACACTTTTTATATTGGAAAACCAGTTGTACACTTTATTTTGACGCTGACAGTATTTCTAGTCTGTATTAAACATTTTGTATGGGAGCCCCCTTAATGAATGGAAATTTTAAGATTTTGTTTTAAATGTTAGTTAAACGAGTCACTTTCGTGCTCGCGATCTAAAATCAGGCAGTAATTTGAAAGAGTTTTGCACTCGTGTTTTAAAAACAGGCAGTTATTGTACTCAAAGAAAACAAACAAGTGAAAAAGTGCTGTCATATAATTTTTTTTTTTTCGAAAAATCGTCCTGCCAATATAAAAAACATCAAGAAATGGCCCTGACTAATATAACCTGAATCTATTTGAATTCTAGATAAAACAAATCATGCAAAATAAAGTATTTTTGCGTACTTTATTATTCTCATAAAGTAAAGAGTACAATTACTCGAAATAACGTACAGTGGTAGGCATATTTATTTTGACACCTGAGAAATTTTACCATTTTGAATTTTTTCAGATTTCCAAAAAATTTAAAATTCCAAAACTTTTTTTTAAATGAAAGTAGGATTTATATAATAACTAAAAAACATAAAATCATAACTTCTTAAAATTAATTTGCATTCTATGCAACTAATTTAAAAATTTAGGGGGTGGCATAAGTATTTTGACATATAGTATTTTTACTCTTTAAGCGAAAATGTGTTATTCCAACTTTAATAATACTTTTAGATATTTTTAATATTAATTAAACGTGTACCCTCCTTTAGCGGCAATGACTTTCCGGACTCTTTTAGGAACGGAATCGATCAAGTTTTGAATGTATTTTGTTGGTATGTCCTCCCACAAAGATTTAACCTCTGAAATTGTTCCTTCCCTGGTTCTTGTCAGATCTGCGGTTCTTTGGCGCTTTATATATGACCAAAGATTCTAAATCACATTTTGGGGTCCCCAATCCAAAGATTCAATGCACTTTTCTGTCAAAAATGTTTTTATAATTTTACTCTTGTGGCAAGGCTTTTTGTCCTGTTGGAAAATAAATTACGGTCCAATCAACATATCGCCAGAAGGAAATGCGTGTTTACTTAAAATTTTCAAATATTGGTTTTGGTTCATCGAACCGTCGCACATAGGGGTTTTTTGCCAATCTAGCCGGACATTACTTTTTGTTTTAGCTTATATTGCTTCTTAAAAGTTATTGAGTGCCCCTAGATCGATGAAACTTGGCAGAAATATGTGATATTGTCATAGGCAGGTAAACCTAAAAAATAAATAAAATCGGACCAAGGAGGAAAATGTTCCCCCTAGAAGAACTAATCCAACCTCTGAAAAATGCAATTTTTTTTAAACTTTTCCCATACTTTTGTTTGGCAAATGCAACTTTTAACGTCGGCGAAAGTTAAAAAACCTAAAATAAGACCCATGAGATCGTAAAATTACACTTTTCGCCCCCCGCCCCCTTTTGAGGGCGGTTACATAAAATAATATTTAAAAAAAATGTAAATATTAAAAGAAATAGATTACTAACGCCTTAATACTATAAAAATTAAATTTTTGAACTTTAATGGGTAGGGGGAGATATCCCTCCAAACACCCCCCCCCCCCGGAACGACCCTGTAAAATTTTTTTTTTTTTGCTAATTTCCAAAACATATTAATTTTTAAGATTTTATGTGACTTTTATATATTTTATAGTATTTAATTTATCTGAAAATAATTAATATATTCGTAATAATAACTTATTTATAATAGTAACAGCAAATTTTATTTAAAATAATAACAACTAATTTATTTAAAATAACTTCTCTTTTGCACTAAGATGATGATGAGTGCCATGGTTCTTCTTCGTCTGCTTCTTCAAAATCCTCTTCTGAATCTGAATTCTCTTCAGAGCCAAGTTCAGGTGGAAGCATAAAAGAAATTGCTTCTTTCGTAAAGGGTAGTGACTTTTTTTTTGGAGTTGGTCTTATACTAGTAATCAGTGGGTCAGAACTGAGCAAAAGTCTATTTATAACATCTTTGTTACACTGAACCCTCGAAAACTTTCTAGCAAAATTCTGCCTGTAAAGCCGAAAATGTTTATTTCGTGCCTCAGACGCTTCTTCTGATAATAGCCCGATAGGCAACAATGCCTCACTCATTACAGTTGCGCCATGTACTAAAATCTTGTGCATTGTAGGTGTCATAGGATGCCAGGGATATAGAGTAACGTAAAGTTTTGCAGTGTCTAAGCAATAATTGGCAAACTCGTGCAAATGGATTTTGTGACCACTTGTAATTACTTCAATAATAACTTTGATCCGGTAGATGAAATCCAATGCAATTCCAGTTATTTCTGCAGCTAATTCAGGATTGGAAAAAAATCGTCTGCTGGTGTTACCATCGTTGCTGTTTCCAAATCCAGTCTTCGGTACATCCACTATTAGCCCTAATTCACTTCTAAATTTTTCTTGGATAGTTTTTTTCCTCTCATTAACAATAGTTTTGTCCTCATCCGATCTTAATTGCCACTTTTTTACTGTGAGTTTATACGATAGGTGTAATATGCTCTCAAATAGACGAATTCTGGCGTGCAAAGTAGATAATCCGAAAGAAAGTGCATCTACGTCTATATCCCTTTTGATTTTCAAATTGTTAAATTCTTTTGAAGTAGCCCCACAAATATAGCACTTCATTGTGGACGTAGTTTGTGTTGCGGCATTACATACTTTTGCATCTATCATTGTAAATACCATTGTATGTTTTATGGAATATAACTTTCCTTCCATTAAAAAATTAGTGTTTTGTAATGTAGTAATGGCATCTTGTACATAATTAATTTCTTCTTGGATTACATCTACAGTTTCTTTAACAAATCTGATGCGAATAGGTCTACAATATCGCGGTGAGGTTACATAAAATAATATAAAAAAAAAAAAAAATGTAAATATTAAAAGAAATAGATTACTAACGCCTTAATACTATAAAAATTAAATTTTTGAACTTTTATGGGTAGGGGAGGTATCCCTCCAAACCCCCCCCCCTCCCCCGGAACGACCCTGTAAAACAAATTTTTTTTGCTAATTTCCAAAAGATATTAATTTTTAAGATTTTATGTGACTTTTATATATTTTATAGTATTAAATTTATCTGAAAATAATTAATATATTCGTAATTATAACTTATTTATAATAGAAACAGCAAATTTTATTTAAAATAACTTCTCTTTTGCACTAAGATGATGATGAGTGCCATGGTTCATCTTCGTCTGCTCCTTCAAAATCCTCTTCTGAATTCTCTTCAGAGCCAAGTACAGTTGGAAGCATAAAAGAAATTGCTTCTTTCGTAAAGGGTAATGACTTTTTTTGGAGTTGGTCTTATACTAGTAATCAGTGGGTCAGAACTGAGCAAAAGTCTATTTATAATATCTTTGTAACACTGAACCTTCGAAAACTTTCTAGCAAATTTCTGCCTGTAAAGCCGAAAATGTTTATTTCGTGTCTCAGACGCTTCTTCTGATAATAGCCCGATAGGCAACAATGCCTCACTCATTACAGTTGCGCCATGTATTATACACTTTTTCCATTTTACTCTCAAAGCTTCAAAATGGTTCTGATAACAATTTTATGCTATAACCACAATATATATTAAAAAAAACTAAGTTCCTAGAGCCCAGATTTAATTTTTTATTATATATTATTTTTGTTGTTAATGATTTTAAAAGTTATGCAAAACAGGTACATTTATTTTGTTCCATAAAATAACGTCATTTAGCGGCCGCACAGGTGGTTAAAACCCGTTACTTACTGTTTCGCACATCCCTTTTTTACACAGGTAATATTAGTCTTAGACGTAATAATTTAAATAAAAACCATCTACGTACAACCAAAACATTTTATGACTGACGAAAGGGTTTCTATCATATGTACCTATGCAAGATGAGCAAAAACAGAAAAAAGGTGAAATTTTCAAAAAATCATAAAAAAAAAATGGCGCAACAACGCGCAACGTTTTTTTTTTGAATTTAAAAGTAGAGATTTCAAATTTTATCGTGATGTATAAAATTTTTAAGAACTCAGCGGAACTCACCTTCAAAAACCTTTTAAATTTTTTTTTTTACAAAAAAGTGAACAAAAAAATCGTTTTTTTTAATTTCGTACTAATTTTTTTATCATAAAAAATTCAAATAAAATTTTTCTAAAAATTTTCATAATTAGCTGTTTATATAGTCTTTCACAGAAAAAAAAATTCAATGTAAAATCTTTATTCGTTTATCTACAAAAAAATATATTGTAAACCTCCCAAAACCGTAAAAAGTCAATGAACACGCATGCAATTTAATCAACTTTCCTGGTTTTAACAGTGTCCCAAAACCACAAATCTCAAGCAAAAGACTTGAAAATTCACTATACGATGCAGAACTTTGTTGTCTGTCGAGCTGCGTACTTAAATTTTTCCATTTCTTAAAAAAAATTTTTTGCTTAATGTCCGGCTAGATTGGCAAAAAACCCCTATGTGCGTCGATGGGAACCAAGTCTCCCAAGCTTTTATATGCTATACAGCCCCAGAACATGACTGTGCCACCTCCATGACTAAATTTTTTCGACAACAGGTGAGATTTTTTTCGAGTTTTTTGGTCTAGTCTAACAAAAACCTTTTTTTTGACGAGTGATTCTCGAAAGTACTTTCGTCTATGGGCTATGGGCTTGTCCACGTATCTGTTTGCGAATTCTAACCTTTTAATTTGGTTTCTTGGGGCTATACATGGAATTGATCTTGCTACATATGTATTAATGTTGGCTTCTTTTAGACGTCGCCGAACTGTTCTTTCGCTTAAATGACTATCAGAGTGCGAATTCTATTCCAACGCAGCGGCTTTGGGTGTCATACCTGGATTAGATTTACATTTTCTGATAATTTGTCGATCTTACACTGCCGTTATTTTACGTTTTCTTCCTGTTCGACGCAAATTAATGACAAATTCTGTTTCTTTACATTTATTTATTTGATAATAAACGGTTTGTCTAGGTATATTGTACTCCTTGGCAATATTTGTTACAGATATTCCAAGATTATACTTGGTTATATTTTCACTCCTGACGGTGTTGGTTAATCCCGATATTTTTCCCATATTTACGCAATAGTAATAGAATTTTTTTATTAATCTTCCATCGAATGTTACTACTTAAATACTCAAAAACGACCGCTTTGTATTAAAGCTTAACACAAAAAACAAAATGAAATGAAATTATAGAAGGTCAAAATAATTATGCCGTTACAAATTCTTGTACCAAATTGCATTTCTCCCTTCCGAATGAGAATAAGTAAAGATTTTAACAAAATACTTTGTGTACGTATACTTTAGAATTAGTGTAAAGAAAATATCATGATAACTGTGCCGTTTTAGGAATTTCAATATTTAAAAACAATAAAACAATTCTTCACTATACTTTGTCAAAATAAATATGCCGACCACTGTACAATACTTTATTATAAAGTACGGTTGGCAAGCCTACCAGTACTTGAAACCAAAGCGTACAGGTTTATCACGAATACACTTTTTTTAGCTCTGTCTACCGAATTAAGGGATCATTTGTTCGTCTATTGACAAAAACGTAAAACATATTCCAAACAGCTTGTTCTTTCGATTTAAAGCGTTAATCAGTGGCCGCACTGAATAATTTTTATTTTTATCCATCAGATGAAATACAGTTTTTGAAATTTTTTAGGCGATAATTATTGCTTGACGATAGGCATACCCAATATTGGTTAAGTAGATTAATAATGCTGGATGTGGGGAACTGTATGGTACCCTGACAAATAAGTATACCAATGAAACGGTACAAATTCTCTTTGGTAATTTACACTGATATATCTTTCTGATTAGCATAAGTATTGGAATATTTTATAAGCATATGCATAATATCAGTATCAAAATATTGAAGGAATAGCTCTAAGGGTGATTTTCCACCTACATCTACAAATATCAAAACTAATGATGTAACTTACTAGATTTTTTATTATCTAGTTTTCCTTATTAAAAAAAAACACTTTTGTTAATTTTTTTATATGTTTATCTATAATTTTCACTTTTGGTTATAATGATATTTGAATGTTAATTTATTATTTTCACTTCTGTTTATAATGATATTTGAGTTGTCTTTTACAAAAGACGAAGAAATCGCGCACAAGAATTAAGCAAATAAATGTAGACGCATCGTCAGCATTTATTTGTTTCATTTTAAAATATTGGTGTTAAATAAGTTCATTCAACACGAGTTGCAATTAAGCATAATTATTTGCAAAATATTGGTGTTAAATGAGTTCATTTAACACGAGTCGCAATTAATCATAAAAATCAAGGTTTTTATTAAAAGAAGTGCAATGACACAAGTTGTGAAATTTCCAGATAAAGTGAAAAAGCAAATTTTAATTAAAAGTTTGTTAACTCTTCCCTCCTTAGATGCAAACGTCCTCGTTTGTAAGGGGAATTGGGTGACCGGGTTCTACACTATTGTATTCTAATGTGTAAGCCTTTTTTTGTATTTCCGAATAAATCGGAGAAATGCCAGGTTGAGTGGATTTAAATTCGTATCTTCTGGTTGCGGCGCATTTGGAAACGATGACAATTACAATTATTACGCATATTAATAGAGCTAATTAACTTTCCCACAAATGAATAGTATTTTTCCTATCGATCAATTGAATCGTATGACTATTATTTAAATGTAATTGTTTGATTAGTTGGAGGGAAAAAGTTTCTTCAAAATAGTGTGTTGAATTTAATGAGCTTAGGATAGCAGGTAGTGGTCTATATGTATCCTTTCCATAATGGGAGAACGAAACATTACCGACGGTAAGAGTGGCATTTTGATATTGGACTACGAACGTCCCATGCATGTCAACATGGTTGCCATTCACTGGTATTGTACCATTATATTGGTTAAATAATAGAATACCATCTTGGATTACTTCCAAGGAAGGGACGTCGAGATTATTGCTTTTTTTACACGTGGAGGGGCTACTTTTAAGCAGATTGGGTATGCAACTTGTGTTAGTTATTTCTTCTATATTTTCTTTTTGGCATAGATTTAGTTCGTCATAGCTTTGACATGGTTTTCTTATTTCAAATATTTGATTTTGACAAGACATTATAGTTTCATATTCTAATTTTATAATGGTGTTTCCTGTTTTAATAGGTTTAATTAACATAGTTTCACAATGAAGTTTTTTTACTTTAGGCAAGGTTATTACATATAATAAAATGGAATTATTTGAGGCTACTTTAATATTCGCAAATTTTAAGCATTGTTCTAAATTATTATAAGGAAAATTTTGTTCTACAATTAATTCGCTTAAGATTTCCATTTCATTATGAGAGAATAGGAAAGAATTTATAATACCTGCTTTAGACCATTATAATGCCTGTTCAATGTTAGATACTTCTTCTTTAAGTATTTGTAATTCAAATTTAAGTTTAACTGCAGCGTTGTTTTCTATGTCGTAAGTTTGAATGTTTCTGGTTATCTGGATTGTCAAGTTTGTCAGCTCGTTAAGTTTCCGTTCAAAGAGTCTGTTTATAATAATTTGGTTCTCCGTTTGTCGTAAGTTATCATTTATTTTATCTGCCAAAATGTTAAAATCTGTCCGATCCGGTGAGCCTGCGATCCATTTCCATACGGTGCCATTTTCGTTAATTGATCTTTTATACTTTTTGAAGGGCTTGATTCGACTTATCAAGTTGTTCAGCTCCACTATTTCGAGTTGGAGGAATGGCATGAGGGGGTTGGATTTCTTTATTTTGAAATTGATATGCTCACTCATTAGTCTAAAGGTACGTTCAGACTAATGAAATATTTGACAAAAATATTTGTTCTGATATTTGCTTCAAACTGTGTGAAACAAAAAAATACTTTGTTTAATGTTCACACTAAGCTCAAATATTTCACAATTTTTGTTTGTTAAAACAGTTGGTAAATAGTGTCAAATAAAATAAATGAAATCATGTTGGCTATGCGTTCAGACTTAGACAAATATTTGCATCAAATAATTATTTAATGAATGTGTTCAAAAATCAAAATATATTTCACAAATAGTAAAAATTGCCAAATTAGCGGAAATTTGCAAAAATTTGCTTATAGCGGTATTATAGCAAAGCCTAATAGTTATTCAAAATCGTTAAAGCTGTAAAGATTCACAGGGAAAAATCGCTTCTTCGCGAGCATGGATAATATTCGCGAAAAATTGCAAGCTTGGAAACAAAAATTTATTTGAAATCGTTTAAAAATACAGATTTTCGGAAAATAGCAAAAAATATATTTTTTTGCAAAATAAGCGAAAATTCGCCAAAATTTTAAAAATTTCAAACAAGCCATAAAATTGATTAAAAGTTCCTAAAAGTATAAGGAATAGCAAAAATTTGGTAAAAATTGCAAAACTAGCGGAAATTTGCAAATAGCGGCATAATAGCAAAGCTTAATAGTTATTAAAAATCGAAAAATTGCAAACTTGAAAATAAATCCTAAAATTTATTTGAAATCGCTTAATCGGTTAAAAAATACAAAATGTCGGGAAAAACAAAAAAATAAAAAATTTGCACAAATAGCGAAAATTCGCGAACAATTTTAACATTTCAAACAAAACCATAAAATTTATTAAAAGTGCCTAAAACTATAAGGAATGGCAAAAATTCCATAAAAACTGCTAAGTTAGCGGAAATTCGCAAAAATGTACCAATAGGGGCATGATAGCAAAGTCTTTTAATTATAAAAAATCTTTAAAACTGTAAAGAATCCGAAAACTTAAGAAAAATGGCTTCTATAGGTAACACGGCTAAAATTATTTGTCGTTGTTTGATCTTACAATTTTTTTGTAATATCAAATAAATGTTTGCTCAAAAACTGCTATAATATTTGATTTTTTGTGTTCACATTGGACAAACATTTGTTTGCCGGCAAATACTTTTATTTGCTCAAAATCAGCTGATCAGCATGAAAAATTGCATTATAAAGGAACCTATGCGGCGCTTCGTTGGATCAATGAAACCTGTTTCATTAAAAGGACTTAATGAAACATTACATTAGATCCATGAATATTATTCATTGGATGAATACTTTCAATAAAGTAAATTTTTTTTTTTTTTTTTTTTTTATATTTTTTTTAATTATTATTTTTTTCTTTTTTCTTATTTTATTTTACTTTATTTTATTTTTTATTTTTTTTTTCTGTCTCTGGCGGGATTCGAACATGCAACCTCGGTGCTGATAGACTAGCTCACTACCAGCTAGTCTACCGGGGCAGTGTAGTTTTTGTATAAAAAAACTATGTTTTTTTCTCAATTAAGGGCGTAAATATGAGATTAAATTGTCCATAATAACAATAACAACGTTGATTGAAAGTGGATTGAAAGTTTTTGTTTCATTACTATAATGACATTTTTATTGTCATAATGAAAATTTAAATTTATGAAGGCAATTATTGAAATATGTTGCTTTTATAAAAAAATTTTTTGATTTTATAAATTTAATGGCATACATATAACATTAGATGTATGAAATTATTAAATCTTACATTTTTTAATTAACAATTAAACATTTTTTTAAGGAAACTATAATTTTGCATTAATTTTTGAATATAGTTATGATTGTATATTGTTTTTTTATGTTCCCAATTAAATTTTTTTGTTTTACTTGGACAAACTTAAGTTTTCATATATCCAATGAAAATTTTTAACGTAATTACGAAATCTAATGAAGCGATTTTAACGAAAATACTTCATCAAACCTATGAAATTCCATTTAGACAATTAAAATTTTCATTTACCCAAGGAAAACTGTTTTATGAAAATGATTCATTAAATATATGAAGCATTTTTCTTTCAGTGTTGACCCGTTAGAAATGTCACTATTTCAGAGTTGGTGTAGTCGAGAATCTGTATTCGGCTTTTATGATTTGCAGAAGGAACCTGTAAATGAAAAGAAAGTTATGTTCTTATCAAGCTTTTGTGGACTATTCGACCGGCTACAGTTTTAATTGTGCTATTGAGATTTTCTGCTACTTTTTCTTGCTTATATCTAGGTGATAGTTTAGTCCCTATTCTTTTATTGGTTTTCACATAGACTGTGTCTCCAGGGGAGTATTGTAAGGAAGTGTTCTATTTTTGTTATGAAAGGCTAAGTCTGCTTCCTGTTTTTTCCTTAGTTTTTGTATGTTGTTATTCCTTTCGTCCATGGCTTAACTCTTCCAAAAAACGTATCCACTGGTCTTTTCCCGGTGGTAGAATGGATGGAATAGTTGTACCTGCTAATAGATATTTCGAGCAATTCCTGGAAAGAATCATGTATTTTTTCTGCTCTCACGCACCGCATTATTTCGGAAAGTGTCGAATGGAATCTTTTGATTTGTTCATTAACAGTACTAGTGTAAGGCGGAGCTTTAAATATTTTGATTCCGAATTTATCTTCCAGCATATATTTTATCGGTGCAGATCCGAATGATTTTTCGTTGTCTATAATTATCCATTCGGGAGGTCCTAAGCTTACTAAGATTTCACGCAGAGGTTCCTTGATATCTTGTGTTGATCTGGATTTGATAATCTTCGCCGTTACATACACAGGAAAACTTATCTATGGCTGTTAAGACTGCGGTTTGGTTAGTAAGATAGATGTCAAGGTGAACTATCTGTCCAGGGTATTCGGGAATCGGCGTTTCATTAAGTAATGGTTTCTGTGGATGTCGTTCATATACATATTTGTTCTTTACAAATTTTGCACTGACTGACTATTTTTCTGATTTTAGCGGCCATTTTTGGGAAATAAACGCTTTCATTTTATTGGTTCTTGTTTTCAGTAGCATTACGGTGTGCGCGTTGATGTTCGTTCAGTATTTCCTTTTCCTGGTCTCCTTCATCTGTTGCGTCCGTAACAATCTTCCTAGTGAATCTGGTACGGTAATTATAAAAATGTTCGGGGTATATTTCCTGTATCTTTCCAAGGATGGATTCAGTGGTGTTCAGCCCATTTATGACTGAGGGATTAAGGTATTTTTTAAGAATGGTTATTAATTTTTGTTCTGTGTAATCCGTTTCATAGATTATGTGCCGGTGATAGATGGGAAATATTATTTGAAATTTATGTGCGGGATTCTGGCCCAGTCCCAAAAAAATTTGATTCTTAAAAACGTTAATTGGTTCGTCAGCTATTGGTATAAGGTGATGTGACAAAGTATTATCGCTATGGACTGTAGAAGTCATTGAGTTTATTTGAGGAGGTCGCGATAAAGCGTCAGCAACAAGGTTTGTCCGTCCAGGTTTATAGTGCAGTTCGTAGTTATGCTTTTCCAAAATAGCTTTCCAGCGCTTCATTTTGTTGTTATTATTTTTGCAGCTTAGCGCGTACGTTAGAGGTTGATGGTCCGTAACTATTTTAACCTTTGCTGAACCATAGAGATAGCTTCTTAATGAGTTGAGTGCCCAGATGATTGCCAGCATCTCCTTCTCATTCGTGGCATAATGTTCTTCTGCCTTATAAAAAGTCCTGGATATGAACGTTATCGGTTGGTCGTTTTGAGACAGTACAGCTCCTTTGGCGTACTCCGATGCGTCAGTTGCCAACTGGAGTTCCTTAGTGAAATCAGGGTAATGAAGTATCACTTCTTCTGTGAGTGCTGCTTTTATTTTATCCAAAGCCTCCTTTGCGTCACTATTGAGTTTTATTGGCGTTTTCTTCGAGATGTTTTTGGACGCTTGTCCCCCTTTCCCCCTTAAAAGGGTTGTCAAGGGTTTCGCTAATTTAGCGTAGTCCTTGACAAAACGTCTATAATAACCTGAAAGTCCAAGAAAGGATCTCAAGTCCTTTAATGTTTTTGGTGCAGGGAAATTTGTGATGGCCTCCACTTTTGCTGGATTTGTTTTTATACCGTTTTCAGACACCATAAAGCCAAGGAATTCTACATGGTTTTTTAAAAATTCGCATTTATCGACTTGCACTTTCATGTTAGCATCGCGAAGAGTTTTGAAAATAGTTTTTATGTCCTGTAGGTGACTCCGTTTGTCTTTACTAAAAATTATGATATCATCTATGTATACGAAGCATCGCTTGCCGATATGGTTCCTTAAAATATCATCCAATGTTCGTTGGAAGATAGAAGGTGCGTTTTTGAGTCCGAATGGTAAACGAGTAAACTCGTATTTACCATTGTTAACTGAGAAAGCGGTCTTTTCAATGTCAGATTCCTTCAGAGGAATTTGATGAAAGCCGCTTTTCAGGTTTAAAATTGAAAAGTATTTATTCTTCCCTAATTGTCACAAGACCTCATTGATTTCAGGTATTGGGTATGTATCCGCGATGGTTACTGAATTTAGTTTGCGGTAATCTATTACCATTCTGAATTTTCATTCAGAATGGTAATTTCATTTGATTGATCTATTTTTTTTTGGGACGACGCACACAGGGGAGTTGTATGGAGATCGTGATGGTCTTATAATACCACCATTAAGTAATTTTTCTATTTGTGAATTTATTTCGTCTTTGAGGTGCATAGGGTAAGGGTATGACTTACTGTAAACCGGCGTATCGGAGGCCGTACGGATTTCTCCTATTACTTTGGATGTATAGGTTAACTTTTCATTTGGTTCTGTGAAGAGGTCTTCGAATTGTCTTATTATATTTGACAATTCTTGTGTAGTTTGTAAATCAAGGTGCTGTGTTTGAATACTTATTTTATTTATGTCTTGAGACCGAAATTACTTTAACCGAAATTTGAGGTTATAGATCCTCAGAATATTGTTCTCTGTGTCTATTACGGCCGATAGCTCTTTGAGCGTATCGTTACCTAGAATATCATCGAAAGATGAGAGTGACCGGAGAATGTAAAATATAATTGTGTTATTAAGACCGAAAAGATTAGCATTTGAGTGGTGTGTAATTTCGATATCGCCCGCGACGGAGTTAGCGGTGAATGAGTTTTTATTTTCTATTGGTTTTGCTATAATTCCAGTTTTTATGTAATTCTTATTGGACCCGGTGTCTATTAGTATTTTTAATAACTTCCCGTTCCTCATTCGGCACTCTAGAAATGGCAATGAGGAACTCCTCATTCTAAAAAATGAATATCGCTAAGATTTGTAACTACGTCATCTTCGGAATCTATTGTTGCCATGTTGCTTCCGCATTCTTCAGGGAATTGGTAGTCGTCTTCCGTCGATGTGTCTTCTTCTACCTGTTAGTTACTCGAATTTTCGTTCGTGTTTTGTTGTGGTGTATAGTCCATGGGTTGTGTTCTGATGTGGTAGTTACGTTGCATTTTATTTGGTGGTCCGTATTGATTTGGTTGTTGTTGCTGTTGAGGTATTTTCCATTTCCTATTTTCGACTGGCCTGTTCATGTAGTTTTCCTGTCTTGTCCTCAAGCTTTCGTCTATTTCCATGGGTTCCGGTCGTGGTGCAGGTTTTGGTGGTCGTGGAGGCAATACATGACCATGTTGCTGGTAGTTCCCTTGGTGTGAAGCCATTTGTTGTCTTTGCATAGAATAAGGTGTAAATTGAGGTTTTTGGGGATATTGAGGGGAGTATGTTAAATAAGACGCAAAGTGTTGCGGAGTTTGTTGAATTGTATGTCTTTTGATTAGTGGCATCGGCTGTCCCTGATTTTGTATGTCATTTCCTGCTAAATTATTCCTGTTTGTCTGATTGTCCAATTTCTGGGAAAGGTACAATGAGTGAGGGAGATCCTTGTGTTCTCGGACACCCAGTAGTCTTGGTAGATCTCCTTTAAGCCCCCTGATAAACGTGTCTAGGGCTTTTTCTCTGTCCGTTTGTGCCAGTAATTTGATCGACTCATTGCTTGCCTCCATGCATGAAATTGTATTAAGGATTAAGGTGAGGTGAGCGTAAACTGCTTGATAAAAGTCATTGACCGATGAGTTGCCCTGTACTAATGACAGTAATTGATACTCTAATGTCTTTAGGTCACCCTGGTCACCGTAGTGATGGGTTAAGCATGCTGCTATTGAACGCCATTCGAGTGGCATGTTGTATGCCTCCAAAGCTGCGTCAGCCTCTCCTATTATCTTATTCCTAATTGTCATAATAATGGCGTAATATTTGAGAGCGCCTCTGGAGCTATCGTATATTGATAGTACCCTCTCCACACTTTTTTTCCAAGAACTAAATTCTGTATGTTTTCCTGAAAATTCCCTTAAACTTTTCACTATGTCGGGTACCTTTTCTAAATCTTCTAAATTATTATTGTACCTTTCATCTATTGATTGATAACATTGTTAACTAATGTCCTACCCTCGGTTAAAAATAATTGTTTTAAAGAGCCTAATAAATTACTTTGTAATTGGTCGAATTGAGCCTGGCTGAGTCCTGCTGATTCAGATTGCTGGTTTAAGACCGCAGGTCGGACTAAATTGTTTTGATTTGCCATCTTTCCTTTCTCTCTTACAATTTTTCCTTTTTAATAAAATTTTGTAAAGAATCTAAAGATTTATGAATACAATAATTAGTATTGTGGTTATTTTGTTGAACTATTTATGGTTTTAAATCCAAATTTTTAATATTTTTAATTAGGCTTAAGTTCATCAAATTTAATTTTCATTAAATTATTTTTATGAAGAAAGGTATTTTACAACATGAAAATTAATTAAAATTTACTGATAATTTTTCATTCTTGACTCAATCTGGGCTCGAACCCAGGTGTTTTTACGGACAGGTTACCCTGACATGTTTCGATTGCAACCACTCAATCTCCTCAGAGGGCTTGCCGTTTAACACTCGCAGCCATCGACTACTGCTGACGTCATTAGTCAAACATCAATCCTTAAACCAAATTGTATTTAACCTTTGGTAGATCGAAATTTGCTTTGAATGATTATCTATTTTAATTTATTTTACATGTTCTTCCTTTACTTCTGTTTTTTCGAACTTTTGCTAAGAATTCTTCTTGAAGTTCAAAGTACATATTTTGTTTTGTTTTTTTCATTTTTTTTGTCTTTCTTTTTCTTGCTGACCTTTTCAGCACAACTTGAAGGACAAATGCAAACATAGAGCTCGTGCCTTAGCTTTAACAATAATTAGTATTGTGGTTATTTTGTTGAACTATTTATGGTTTTAAATCCAAATTTTTAATATTTTTAATTAGGCTTAAGTTCATCAAATTTAATTTTCATTAAATTATTTTTATGAAGAAAGGAATTTTACAACATGAAAATTAATTAAAATTTACTGATAATTTTTCATTCTTAAAATAATTTAATGAAAATTAAATTTGATGAACTTAAGCCTAATTAAAAAATATTAAAAATTTGGATTTAAAACCATAAATAGTTCAACAAAATAACCACAATACTAATTATTGTTAAAGCTAAGGCACGAGCTCTATGTTTGCATTTGTCCTTCAAGTTGTGCTGAAAAGGTCAGCAAGAAAAAGAAAGACAAAAAAAAGGAAAAAAAAACAAAGCTAAATATGTACTTTGAACTTCAAGAAGAATTCTTGACAAAAGTACGAAAAAACAGAAGTAAAGGAAGAACATGTAAAATAAATTAATATAGATAATCATTCAAAGCAAATTTCGATCTACCAAAGGTTAAGTACAATTTGGTTTAAGGATTGATGTTTGACTAATGACGTCAGCAGTCGTCGATGGCTGCGAGTGTTAAACGGCAAGCCCTCTGAGGAGATTGAGTGGTTGCAATCGAAACATGTCAGGGTAACCTGTCCGTAAAAACACCTGGGTTCGAGCCCAGATTGAGTCAAGAATGACAAATTATCAGTAAATTTTAATTAATTTTCATGTTGTAAAATTCCTTTCTTCATAAAAATAATTTAATGAAAATTTAATTTGATGAACTTAAGCCTAATTAATAAGATTTATGAATACTATAAAAAAATTTTATTGTTCTTTTTCCTTTTCCGATTTTATTTACTAACTACTACTTTATTAAATAGATTATAAGTCATTGCAATATTTTAAAATAATTGTTAGCTAACAGGTAAATGAACGTCTTCATTGTCGTCCTTCAGATGGATGCTCCTCAAGGCTTAAGAGTTGAATCTTCCACTGTTCTTACTATAGCTTGTTTTTTCACACACAGTTTATTCGTTTTTCTTTGCACAATTTTTCTTTTAACGTTTTTAGTTTATCATTTCTTTTAAACCAATTTTTAAATAAGTTTCAGTGTTATGTGGTGTTTATAGAACACGAGCGCCTTACTCGTCCGTTCAACTTACATTTAAAACAAAACCAAAAATTTCGAAATTTGTTTTTGTTTCAAATGTAAGTTGAACGGACGAGTAAGGCGCTCGTGTTCTATAAACTACACATTAATGTAAAAAAAAAAACAAATTTTTACATAAATTTTAGCAATTATGTAAACAAATTTATAAAATTTTTACAGCACAGTATTTTAGTTTTTCTTTTCTTTTAAACAACTTTTTAAATAAATTCCAGTATTAATGTAAAAAAAATTTATAAAAATTTTTACAGCACAGTATTTTAGTTTTTCTTTTCTTTAAAAAAAATATTTATAAACTTTTTTTTATAGTTTTTATCATTAATTTATTCTTAATAAACTTTTTAGTTTTTAAATATGTTTTTCCTAATCCTTATTATAAGGATATTTTAGTTACATTTTTTTATGTTGGGCAAATAATTTTATCCTCGCTATAAGGATTTTTTTATAATTAATTTGTCCTTTTTCGTTGGGAAATTAATTTTATCCTCACTATAAGGATTTTTATAATTAATTTGTCCTTTTCCGTGGGGTAATTAATTTGATCCTCACTATAAGGATTTTTTATAATTAATTTGTCCTTTTACGTTGGGCGCCACACAGTGGCTGAAATTCGTTTTTCATCGGCCAAAAATCTGTAACTTTTGAACCGATAGAGATAATTTTGCAATTTTTTTTTTTGCAGGAGAGAAGACTTCTTGAACTTTTTTACAGTTTTAATTTTGTTAAAATCCGTTCAGTAGTTGTTGAGAAATTAAAGGTCAATGTTGAACTTTTGATGTTTTTTAGCATTTATTATGAAAATGCTAATGATTGAGATTGTGAATTATGGTATTATTTATTCAAAAAGTGGGATGTTTTTCAGCCCACTGTTTTAAGAACTTTTTAATCTACATAACTGCCAAACTTTATTAATATATCTTTGTTCATGTCAGATTTATAGAATGTCAAACCTTAAAATTATTATTTTTTTCTCATATTGAAATCCCTTTTATTCATTTACACTTTATAAATAATAATTTTAATGTTTGAAATTCTATAAATCTAACATGAATAAAGGTATCATATTGAATTTTGGCAGTTATGTAGACTAAAAAGTTCTTAAAACAGTGGGCTGAAAAACATCCCCATTTTTGATTAACAAATACCTAAATTCCCAATCCCGGAAAACGGTTTTAAATTTTTTTATTTTGTTCAATAAAGGCAATACAATTTACCCCTCGATATTGATCAGAATTTTCTAGAAAATAAGGGACATATTAGAAAACATTACTTTTCTAATTGTATAAAAATCGGTGTGTTGAATTATTAGAATTTTTTACTCAAATTATTTTTTTTTTTTTTTTTTTTTTTTTTTTTTTTTGTGGAAAATTTGATTTGGAATAGGACATATGGGAGTAAAAATGTCAAACTGACTAAAAATTGATTGTACAGTATAATGTTTTCTTTCGAAAAATATAAACATTTATTATTCGTATTACCTTTATATGCATATACATTCGCCTCGTATATGCCACTATACCTTTAAAAAAATGTATAGGCATGTAATAATACCTATGCTCATTTTGTGAATAGGTTTCTACATTATCAACTCTTCAACAGGTTCAACTGGAACCAGTTCCACTAAAATACTTTTAAGATTAAAAAAATAAATAAGTTAAAATTTTTAAATTTTTATTTTCTTTTTTATTTAAATAACAATAAGGACAAAAAACATATTTTTTGCTGAAATAACAATTAAAGTTAATTATATCTACAATTCATTCGGTTGGAAAATTGCCTCCAAATATTCCATATTTGGTTTTGTATTACTTCTGTCCTGTAGCAGCCCTTTTGCTTCTTCATCTAAGTCCCGATGTTCTATTTTCCATTGACTTGGAATGCTAGAGATGAGCGGATCTGACGTTGCCAACAGATCTTCGTTTGTAAAATCTCGTGACGTTTTTCTGGTATTGTGCTCCCTATAAAATCTCTAATCTTTATTCCTTTTTTCCTGGACTTCCTCTCACAGATCTCCTAGTGGTACTAAATGATGCCTAATAACATCCTTTCCATGATTAAGGATTTTATGAACTGTTGTAGACATATTTCTCCATGGATATTTTCTATAATCAATTCGTTCATTGCATGCAAGTACATCAATGATTGTTTTAAATCTTGATATAAGACTTATATCAACTTCGTTATTTCAGATGCTTTTTTGGGATCAGAAAGTAACTTGCTGTATTCCCATCATTCGTATTGCCTGATCCTTGTTTCGGTTGGTCTATAATCAACTCATATTTGCGAAATTCATCCTGAACATGCTTCTTTTTTATACTCCTTTAATCCTTGTTGGTGTCATTGTTTCTTATTGATCCTGTAGGTCCAAAACCCAAATCATAGCTGATTTTTAGTATGTGCTCTATAATTTGTATTCTTGTATGTAGCGGCGATAATCTAAATTCATATGCATTAGTATTATCTTATGATTTTCCCGGGACTTGGTTTAATTTGCTTGATGTGGTTTGGCATATAATGCAGCTGGATGAAGCCTTTGTGTCAGTCAAAGCCGGCCTACTTTTCCATCTATCATCTTTAGCACTAATTGATAGTTAACTTCAATTATATGGCCATCTATTTCTAATTCTAATGGTAGAATAAAAAACTAAAATGGGCTAAAGTAGGATACGCTTAAAATCCCACAGGTATTGGTAATTATATAATATAAAATACCTAGCACCACTTGGCTTGGTACACTTATATTTCAGTCATATGAATAGGTAAAATAAAAAGAGCAAAAGAAATGTTGCGAATAATTTTACACAAACTAAAAAAGTGTTCTATAGGCTTGTATAAACAGGTGCAAAAGTGCATATGGGTTTTTAAGTGGATACTTTCACCTTCCTACAGCTAGAAAAATCTCTCTAACCTCTTTTGACCCTCATAAATTCTATTCTTCTTAACTTCAATTTGACTAAAATATAGAACCTGAAAAAATATTTAATAACACAGCAGGTATAATCGGTACAGTAATACAACATAACATTGTTTAAAGACCGCTTTACTACCAATATAAAAAATGTTGAACCCACTATTGATAACAGTTTGACACAAAACATAAGAAAAGAAAAATCAAGCCAAAAAATCCGTTTTATCCGAATATCTCCAAAGGCAAAAGAGATAACCTAAACCTTTAATTTTTTTTGCAATCCATAAATATATTTTTGGTGAATTTTGTAAAAGTTTGAATTTCCGAGGTTTCTAATTTTAGAGGTCCGCAAGCCACTCTCACGACCCTCCATCGACCCGTGTTCTTTCAATTCAACTTAAAAGCAACCCGGCCATGACAGTTTAAAATTTCATTCAAATATGTTTAGCCGTTCATAAGAAGCAAAATAATTTTTCAAAACAAAACGTTAGTAAAACATTGTGTTATATTTCAGTCATATGAGCAGCTTAAATAAAAATAGCAAAAAAAATTTTGCGAGTAATTTCATCAAAATGAAAAAAGTGTTCAACAGACAGTTCCAAACAGTTGAACAAGTACATATGGGGTTAAAGAGGACACTTTCAGCTTTCCGATGGTACTAAAATCTCTTTAACCCCTTTTGACCCTAACAAGTTCTACTCCTCTAAAATTCGGATTTAACTAAAATATAGAACCTGGGGAAACATTTAATAACACATCAGGTATAAATGATACAGTGATGTAATGAACCATTTCTTAAAGAACACAATCCCACTAACATAACTAAAAAATTTCGAGCAACTATTGATAACGGTTTGCGAGAAATCATAATTTAGTTCTGATCAAATTTACAAAAATTAATTTTTTTCTAAAACAACATAAAATATTTGTCTCCAGCAGCATGCCACAGCCACAATTACCAATATTTTAATCTATACCTTAGTTATAATATGTTTGCTATCGAATGGCATTAAAATTTTTGAAATCGGCAATGACAAAAAATTGAACTTTTGGCCGATGAAATTAAATTTTCAGCCACAGTGCGCCACTTACTAGATTTTTTTATTATCTAGTTTTCCTACACAGAAAAAATTATTGGCAGTTTTTTTTCAATTAATAGTGATTTTTGAATTTTAAAATAAATTTGATTACGTTCTTAATTGATTGAATTAAAAAAAATATTTTCAATTAAAATTTTACTTGATTTTAAGCTTAATTTTAATTATAAGTTTAATTGAATCAATCAACTCGGTTGTTTGAATTGAACACTTTGTTGCTTTCTCCTTGTTGCTTTCCTCCCTCATCAACAGTATGTATACATACATATGTATATTATGCGTAAAATAAAAAAATCGCCTTGTGGCTGACCACATTGTTGACGGTGGTTATGGTCGCAATCGAAATTTGGTGTTTGTTCAATAATAGCACTTAAACTATATTGAAACTAAAGTAGATTGGATACAGGATAAAAAATGTTCAATAATAGCACTTAAACTATATTGAAACTAAAGTAGATTGGTACAACAGTAGCACTTTAACTATGTTGCAATTTGGTTTTGGATGGGCAACAACAGCACTTGAACCGTGTTGCTTTCTCTTAATTAAAAGTCTTGATTTACCTTTAGAATAAGAGTGTTTTTATTATTCATAATTTCCAACTTAAATACTAATTTTTTACACTAAAAAACATATGAATAATTGCTTATGAAAAATATGCTGACGGCCTATTTGTTATAAATTGATTAATAATACATTGACCCATATTTCTGCCGAATTTACAATTATCATATGAACAAATAAACATTAAATTAAAGTCAATGAAACTTATAGCCAAAACAAAAAATATGTATGAAGTTGCAAATTTAAATAAACAAGAAAATAATCGTATGAACAAATAAACATTATTAAAGTCAATGAAACTTATGTACTACTAAGTAAGCAAAAGACAAAACAAAAAATATGTTTGAAGTTGCAAATTTAAATAAACAAAATTATTAAGTATTAAATTTCAATTTCAATGTCAAAACAAAAAAAAGTGTGTAACTTCAATGAACTTAAATTAAGCAGAGAATGGTTCAACAAACTTAAACGACAACAATTAAACAATAACAAAATAATCCATGTATTACGGAAATAATTAGGCAAGAACAAAATAAAATATGTATTAACATTGCTCCCCCCGTTGAGTGTAGCTCAAAATAAAAAATTAAATAAGCAAACAAATGGAAAAATTACTACTAAACTTTGAAGATTATGTGTCCGCGTTGTGCTGAGCTGGCATTCCTTCTCGTCTTATTGAAGCTGTGTAGATAGATCTTTTGCCTTTTGTTAGTTAGTTGTTGATGTTTGTTAAATGTGGACGGTGAATTCTGACGAGGCTTGTTGTTGACGGGGTGTGGGAACTGGAGTAGCAGCCTTTTTAGAATTTTGTCTTCTTGTGAGGTAAACTAAGATGCCAAGCGTGATTATTAGAGATGAGTAGCCGATGGTGATGTGATGGTAATTGTTGGTGTCAATTTTGTTCGGAAGCTGAAGAATTTTTTGTGTGTTCAAAGAGGTTTGTAGTTTTGTTAGATTTTTAACTTGTGATATATATTCGTTCGTATGGATTTCATTTAGCAATGGGTTTATACGTTCTTCATGGCTTTGTTTGGTGGTTTCCCAAAGATTAGTGTATGATGTTTTACTGGAGCTGGATATTACTTGCTGCCCCTTTAGTGTCATGAATTTATGTTTCAGGGTGCATATTGGTTCCAGTTCAAGCAAACCTGATCCTTCGAGGGTTAATTGGGTGATCTGTTGGTTGCATACCACTGTTGCTTGGGATTGAGATGGAAGGGAATATATCCATTTGTTTGGATGTCGTAGCGATACCCATGATGCGGGTTTTTTGACATGCTGCACTGGGCAATCTAGCTGAGTTCTGTTGTGAAACAAATTTATTTCACAACTACATGCTGATGAACCATGGTCATACTTTAGTTGAATCTTCGAACAGAGATATCGCTCTTTTGTGAGAAGTAAACATGAGTTGAATTCGAGATTACTGAGAGCGTAATACTGGTTGCGATCAGTGTTGATGACCAGAAACGTGGAGCATGGCTGAATTGAGATTAACGTGTTATTAACCCAATTTGGTATTGGGACTATGCTGAAGACATCAAAACTATCACGTTCAATTAATGGTAACGTAATGCTAAATATTACTGTGTTTTCAGTGAGGCCTCCCTTAACCTTCATTAGCTTGTACAACTGTAGCGTGTCTTCTTGGTTAACAGGTAGGTCTAGTGCTTCAGGGAGATGGAATCTTATTTTTTCCACTTCTTTTTGCAATTGGCGTGGAGTCAGGAGTAATGGACTGATGATGCCATGGTGAGTATTGGTGAGCACATCAAGAATTGATAATTGAGTGCGCTGTAGATTAGCTGCTGTAATTGTTAACTGAATGCAAAGTGATGAAAACAACCGGTAGAGCCTGTCCTGATGGTGTTCGTCTTTGCCAGCGAGTATCATGTTATGTATTTCGGCGATTTGGAAGTCAATTTGATCAAATTTTTTCTTTACAGCTCCTTGGTCTGCCTTCATGATGTTTATGGTTGAGTCAATAATTGAAGTCTGATTCTTTAGGAGATTAAGTAGATGTGCTTCGTTTTCCTTGACCTTTGAAATTGTTTGTGCCATGTTCGTCGCATATTCGGAATCCAGTACACCAAATAGAGAATGGGCGATGTTCCCAACTAAATCTATTGCTGCTCTTTTTTTTCTTTTTCCGGAAAGTAACATACTGTCCATGGTGAGTTCATCTTCAGTATGTTCAAAATATTTTACCAGGTTAGTACATGTTGTCTTTTCTTGTATTTCCTTACATACATGGTTAAGTGTTTTTGTCCCTTCCGAGAAAATGGTTAACTCAGACCAAAATTCCTTTAAGTCATAGTATATCAATAGTTGCCATTCTGTCGGTGATATTACTGCTGATCCGATTCCTTCGAAATGTATGCCTAATTTTCTTCCGAATTTTTTATTGTGTACTTGTGCACCTACTATCAATGGAAGTAGCATAATTGCTATAATCACGGTGACTAAAGTGTGATTAAGAGAGGCACGTCTTCTCTTTTTAGGAATTTCATTGTCATTGGTTTGTGACGTGGTTGGTTCTTCTGAATCATCTTGGTTGTTGGTTCCACTTGAGTCTGTAGTGTTAATTGGTAGTGGTGCTAGTCGAGCAATTGGCCTTCTGGAAATGCCCTTTGCTGTTTTGACGTCCGCTACCCGTGCAAAGCCATCATCTCCATAGTGTACCTTTACAATCCTTCCTAAAGGCCATTGCAAAGGTGTTGTGTTATCTTCTTTTATGATGACCATATCACCAGGCCTTATGTTATTTTTTTATGTTTGCCACTTATGGCGATACTGCAGTTCACAAAGATACTCGCGTGACCATCTTCTCCAGAATTCCTCTTTGACATGAGTGACCAACTTCCATCTAGTCAACAGGTTGGTGTTTGGCTGTGTGTCTCCAATGTTGGCTTGTGCATTTATAGGTTCCCCGATGAGAAAATGACCGGGAGTGAGTGCCGCCAAATCATTTGGATTGTCTGACATGGGACTTATTGGGCGAGAGTTGAGAATACCTTCTATCTCTATTACCACAGTATCAAGTTCTTTGTACGTCAATGTTGCTGTTGATACACTCCTTACTAGCAGATGTTTTGCGGACTTAACCGCCGCTTCCCATAAGCCTCCAAAGTGGGGCGCCCTTGGTGGGATGAAGTGAAATGCAATCCCTCTGGACGTACATTCGTTATGGATTTTTGCATGAGCGGAACTTTCATACAGTGAGTCCGACAGCTCCTCAAGTTTATTTTTTGTACCAACGAAATTTGTTGCGTTGTCACAGTTTGTAAATCGCTTTAATGCGCCTATGAAGGCTTCAGTGGTTAGCTCACTTACTAATTCTAAGTGCACAGCTTTAGTAGCGAAACAGCAAAATACAGCGATGTAGGCCTTGTGAGGCCTTTTTCCTCTTACTTTATAGTGAATCCAAAATGGTCCACAGAAGTCAACGCCAGAGTTGATAAATGGTCGTGCTGGTGTTATTCGTGCTGGTGGCAAGTTTCCCATAATTTGGTTAAGCAATTTTGGCTTTGCTCTAGTGCATTTTATGCAGTGTTGAACAGTTGATCGTGCTGCTGTTTTACCTTTTACTGGCCAATACCTTTGTCTTACGTGTGACAATAGTGCTTGGGGGCCACAGTGGCGATTCTTCTCATGTGTCATTTGCATTATTAACTTTGTTATTGGGTCATTGTATGGGATTAACATTGGGTGCCTTGCGTCGTAAGGTAACGTTGATGATTCTAAGCGTCCTCCCACTCTGATAAGACCATTAGAGTCTAAAAATGGTGTAAGATTGTTGTATGGGCTGCCTTTGGTCACTTCCTTATGTTTCAGCAAATGTTTTAACTCGTCACTAAAGTCTGCCTGCTGCATTGCCCTAACGATGACTATGAGAGCTTGCTCCAACTCGTGGGTTGATAACTCTAGTTCGCGCTGCTGCTTCTGTTTTCTGCTATTATTGATGAATCTGAAGATATATCCTGTCACTCTTTGCAGTGTTCTGAAAGACCCTTTATGATTTATCTGGTAGATTAGACTTGTTGAATTTTCACCTGTGGTTGTGATGGCAGTGACTTTCTTTAGTTCCATGTTACTGTCGTCACTGATGGCCTTATGTTTTGAGAAGTTTTGTGGCCAAATTCCATCAGGTTTACAAAGAAACATGGGTCCGTAGAACCATAAGGGGTGTTCGGATAATTTTCTTGGCGAAAGACCACGTGACAGAACATCTGCGGGATTATCCTTTGATCTTACATGTCGCCATTGTTCGACAATAGATATTTCTTGTATTGCAGCTATTCGGTTAGCCACGAACGTTTGGTATGATGACGATGGTGAATGGATCCAGGCCAACACGATTTCAGAATCTGTCCATAGATATGTAGGGCTACTTTCAAGTTTTAAGTCCCGTTTAACCCTTGATGTTAACTGAGCTGCTAGCAGTGCTGCGCAGAGTTCGAGGCGGGGAAGAGTTTGGTTCTTCAAAGGTGCTACCCGAGATTTTGCACATAGTAGTCGTACTATCACTTGATTGTTCGTGATGACTGATCTTATATAGATTGCTGCACCATACGCCTTTTCTGATGCGTCGGCAAAGGCATGAAGTTGTATATTCGATGCTATTTGTCCTGCGAACATATGTCGAGACATCTTTAGATTGTTGATATGTTTTAAATCATTGCGGAAGGTCATCCATTTTGAGCAAAGGTCTTCGGGTAGCTCATCGTCCCATCCTAGTTTTAGTTGCCACAAATGTTGAATAAAGATTTTTGCCGTGACTACAATTGGTGATAATAGCCCCAAGGGATCAAATAGTCTAGCTAGATCTGAGCAGACTGTTCGTTTAGTAATCTGATGGATTTCCCTTAAGCATACTTTAACACAGAACTGGTCAGAGGTTGGCATCCATGTTAATCCTAGGGTTTTGACCGTTTGGTTATTATCATTAGTAAAGTCGAAATTTACTTCTTTTTGTTCTTCTGTGGTGTTTGGTAGCAACTTCTGGTGATTGGCGGTCCATTTTTGTAATTTCAGACCATGTTTGCTTAGGATGTGTTTTAATTCTGTCTGAATCATTAAAGCTGTATGCAAGCTATCATCTCCCCCGATTCCATCATCCACGTAAAAGTTGTTTAGCAGGAATTGGGCTCCATGCGGATACTTTGTTTTATTTGATTCACCAATTTTTTGTAGACATTTTGTTGCTAAGTATGGTGCGGATCGGGTTCCGTAGGTGATTGTGTTCAGCTGGTAGTACTTTATTGGCATCGTCGGTTCTTCCCTCCAGATAATTATTTGAAATTTTCTGTCTTCTGGCTGCATGAGGAATTGCCGATACATCTTTTCGATGTCAGTTGTGAATACGAACCGTGGTAAGCGGAAGCGAAGAAGAATTGAGAATAGATCGCTTTGCACCGTGGGTCCTGTGTGCATTATATCATTCAATGATACACCGTCTGAAGTCTTAGTAGAGGCATCAAAGACTACTCGTAGCTTAGTTGTGCTGCTTTCAGGGCGAAGTATGCAGTGATGAGGAATGATATACATTGGTCTTGGCGTGGAATTTAGGTCAATTTGTGACATGTGGCCTAATGCTTCGTACTCTTTCATGAACTTGACATATTGTGCCTTTATTTCGGGGGACTTCGCTAACCTTCTTTCCAGTGACATAAATCGGTTGAATGCTGTATTATGTGATTCTCCCAATGTATCAGGGTTGTTGCAGAATGGAATTTTTACCGTAAATCTTCCATTCCTATCGATTGTGTGAGTTTGTGCAAAATGATCTTCGCACTGTTTGTCTGAAGTTGATAGTCTTGTGTCGACTTGATTTAGAGTTTCGAGCTCCCAAAGTTGAGCAATGGCATTTTCTAAATTTGTATCGTCTTCAGTGCACATTCCACATACTGCACCTCTTGCTTCGTGTCCTCCTATCTTACCAGCAACGACCCAACCCAATAATGTATTTTGTAAAATCGGTAAATCGTTACCAAGTTTAACCTGACCCATTGCCATTAGTTGATGGTAAAATTCTGCCCCTAGTAAAACGTCTATTCTATCAGGGCGGTTGAATTTTGGATCGGCTAGCACTAGGTCTTTAGGAATTTGCCAGTGGTCAATTGTGATCGTTTGCGATGGTTGAGGCGGAATTATTTGTGGAAGAACTGCAGCCTCAAGTCTTGTATTAAAGTTGTTTATGCGTGAGTGTAAGGCTATGTTTACGCGATGCTGCACTCTAGTGTTGCGTGAGCCTATACCGCTGATGCATATTGAGGTTGGTTTTAGTGAGATTCCAAGGCGTTTAACTAACCTTTCGCTGACAAGGTTTAACTGTGATCCGGAATCAAGGATTGCCCTACATTGTATCTCCTTGTTGTTTGATTGAACCTTGATCATTGCTGTGCCCAGAAGGACGTAGTTAATTGTTTGAGCGTGGTTTGAAGCAGCGAGTGAAGTTGCGTTTTGCTGAATTTGCGGTGTTCTGGCGACGGGTGTTGTGCGTTCGTTAGAAACCAGGTTATTTGCTGCTGGTGCGACTTGGTTCTGGTTTGTGCCTTCTAGATGCAACAGAGTATTGTGTTTTTTGTTGCACTTCATGCAATTTTTGCTAAGGCAGTTTTTAGCGTTATGCCCAGGTTTTAAGCAGTTCACACAGCGCTTTTGCTTTTGAACAAATTGAAGCCTTGATACCGGTGACTGCTGAAGAAAAGTGTTGCATGCAAATAATGGGTGATTTCCCTTTTTGCACAGAATGCAGCATGGGTTGCCTTGGCACTCGGATGTAATCGAGGTACACACTCGGGATTTGGAGTGTGGCGATTTTTCTTTTTCTGACATTGCTTCTACCGACTGAAAATTCCTTTCCAAGAAGTTCAGAAAATCTTTGATGGTTGGCACTTCTCGTGGCTGTAGAAGAGACTGTTCGTATCGGAGTCGTGTGGCCTGATCCAGCCCTTTAAGCAGCAAATGGATCAGCAATGGGTCCCATGATGAGGTGTCAATATCAAGGTTTCGAAGTGATAAAAGACACTCTTGAGTTTTATCATGTAGCGACTTGTAGTTGTCGCTTGACGTCTTGGTTGGAGCACTGACTAGCTCCTGGATTAGTTTGCTCACCAATAATCTTCTGTTGTTGTAGCGCTCTACAACGAGGGACCATGCAGCTTCAAAGTTTTCTCCTGTGGTGGAGAAATGTTTGATTAAATTTGCTGCTTCTCCCCCTAAATGGGTTTTTAGATACCACATTTTTTGCACGTTTGGTGTTGGTTGATGAATGATTAGGGACGAGAACAGATCATGAAATTCCTTCCACTTCATGTAGTCTCCTTCAAATTTGGGGATTGTTATCTTTGGAATTGGCACGGTGGATGATTCGGAACGCCCATTGTTGCACTCATAATGACCCTGAATTGTTGTGTTGTTTCTGGAGGCTGCCCTGACCTGTTTTTCGAGCTGGATAAACCTCCCCATATTGTACCCGTGTTGAACGGCTTCACTGCATAGCTCCGCTATTTGGTAGTGCAAGCCTTCGATGTCTCGCCATAGCCTTGTGGCAGCTACGGCATCTTCAGATGTGAAATTGTCTTCCAATAGTCGGTCTATGGAGGACATCATGGCTGCTTGCCTGCGCATGAGTCTCACCAGCTCACCATTTGGTGCCGTGGCTTCCTCAGCAGCAGTGGCCTGACATTTATCGTCTGGGCTGTTGTTCATTAGCCGCTTCATGGCTTCAGGAGGACCGACCTTTAGCATTGAAGATTCGAATTCTTCCTTATATTGCTGCACGATGCCCATGATTGAGCTGTAGTAATCCTTTACAAAGTAATCATGATCCAACGGGATCTTTTCCAGTAACCGAATCTGATTATCGGTACCTTCAAAACTTGCCCACTCCTCGTCAAGCCGTCTCAATCGTTCCTGGAAGTAGCTAATTGATGTTTTCCTTGAAGCTGGGTCCTTTTTGTAATTTCGGATGATGGCTTCAATCCGCTGTCCAGTCTGTTGCTGGCTGATGACAAGCTCTTCGAACGAGGTCATGGTGTATCCTTTCTCCTTGCTTGTTCAAATTAAATGAAAATCCTGTGCCTGATACAGGATCACGTCGGGGTCACCAAAAAATGTTCAATAATAGCACTTAAACTATATTGAAACTAAAGTAGATTGGATACAGGATAAAAAATGTTCAATAATAGCACTTAAACTATATTGAAACTAAAGTAGATTGGTACAACAGTAGCACTTTAACTATGTTGCAATTTGGTTTTGGATGGGCAACAACAGCACTTGAACCGTGTTGCTTTCTCTTAATTAAAAGTCTTGATTTACCTTTAGAATAAGAGTGTTTTTATTATTCATAATTTCCAACTTAAATACTAATTTTTTACACTAAAAAACATATGAATAATTGCTTATGAAAAATATGCTGACGGCCTATTTGTTATAAATTGATTAATAATACATTGACCCATATTTCTGCCGAATTTACAATTATCATATGAACAAATAAACATTAAATTAAAGTCAATGAAACTTATAGCCAAAACAAAAAATATGTATGAAGTTGCAAATTTAAATAAACAAGAAAATAATCGTATGAACAAATAAACATTATTAAAGTCAATGAAACTTATGTACTACTAAGTAAGCAAAAGACAAAACAAAAAATATGTTTGAAGTTGCAAATTTAAATAAACAAAATTATTAAGTATTAAATTTCAATTTCAATGTCAAAACAAAAAAAAGTGTGTAACTTCAATGAACTTAAATTAAGCAGAGAATGGTTCAACAAACTTAAACGACAACAATTAAACAATAACAAAATAATCCATGTATTACGGAAATAATTAGGCAAGAACAAAATAAAATATGTATTAACAGTGTTTATTTTCCTTGTTTGTTAATTCTTGAATTATTTTGGCGTCATTTCATGTTGTGCGTTTAAAGTGAATAGGTGAAAAAAGTACAGCCAAATTACACAACAAAAACAGTTTTTTGTTTTCAATCTTGAATACCCTGAAGAATCAGAGTTATTCTACAATTTTATACAAAGTTGTATGTATTAAATTCCTTTGTCAAAAAATCTTCCAAAATTTGTACAATTAAGCATGAGCTATTACAATTAAACAAATAAAACAAGTTACTTTTAAACCATATTTAAATAAAACATATACATATTTTAAATATTATTATTTTTCTTCATTTAACCATCAACTGAATTGATTTAACAAACTTATTCAATTGACTATTTGTTTGATTGAATAATTTGCTAAAATGAATTAAGATTGTATTTCAAATACACTGTTTAATTTATTCAATTAAAAATTTAATGCAAAAATTCAATCACTGTTTTAATCAATACAATTATTAAAATAATTAATTTTCTGTATTGTAATCAATTACGTTAGTAATTCATTCAATTAAAATATTGATTTTTTTTTAATTAATTTGTTAATTCATTCAATTAAAATATTGTTTAATATTAATAATTTTTTCAATTATTTTTGTAATTAAAATGTAAAAACTTTTTAATTGGAAAAAAAATCCTTGTTTTGCAATTTTTGCATGTTTGAGTAATTGGTATAATCATTTCGGTGATAGGTGCAAAATTAAACAATTTTTTGCTTGTTTCAATTATTTTGGTGATCAAAACCGTTTTTTACTTTTTTCTGTGTAATTAAAAAAAAAAAACACTTTTGTTAATTTTTTTTATATGTTTATTTATAATTTTCACTTTTGGTTATAATGATATTTGAATGTTAATTTATAATTTTCACTTCTGTTTATAATGATATTTGAGTTGTCTTTTACAAAGACTTGTTAAAACTAATTTTATTAGTGGTAACTATGACGAAGAAATCGCGCACTAGAATTAAACAAATAAATGTAGACGCATAGTCAGCATTTATTTGTTTCATTTTAAAATATTGGTGTTAAATAAGTTCATTCAACACGAGTTGCAATTAAGCATAATTACTTGCAAAATATTGGTGTTAAATGAGTTCATTTAACACGAGTCGCAATTAATCATAAAAATCAAGGTTTTTATTAAAAGAAGTGCAATGACACAAGTTGTGAAATTTCCAGATAAAGTGAAAAAGCAATTTTTAATTAAAAGTTTGTTAACTCTTCCCTCCTTAGATGCAAACGTCCTCGTTTGTAAGGGGAATTAGTTGACCGGGTTCTACACTATTGTATTCTAATGTGTAAACCTTTTTTTGTATTTCCGAATAAATCGGAGAAATGCCAGGTTGAGTGGATTTAAATTCGTATCTTCTGGTTGCGGCGCATTTGGAAACGATGACAATTACAATTATTACGCATATTAATAGAGCTAATTAACTTTCCCACAAATTAATAGTATTTTTCCTATCGATCAAAGTTTGTTAACTTGTATACATAAATATTTTCTATATAAATTTACAGATTGATTCCACGATCTTGTTTTGAAGTTGCGGGACTAGAGATTCTTCTGGATAGTCAAAGTTAAAATTGTTCCGCGTTGATTTTCTCCAATTTGGAACACCAAATTTTACAAAACCAAAGAAAAAAAAAATAGAACATAGCAACCATATGAATGGAAAATCAACAACAAAAAAACGGCAATATTGCAGTTTCATTTAAGAAAAAAAAAAAAAAACATAATAAAAAGGGAAAAGTTCTCTCGAACAAAGAGCAAGCTTAGAAGAAAATAAGAAAAAAGTGTTTTGCATGCAATAAGCCATCGTTGCGTTTTCGCAACAGTGATTTTTAGAAGAATATACTGAATAAATGGGACTACTTATATTTTCATTTATTGTTATACCCTTCACCTCAGGTGGAAAAGGGTATACAGTATTCCACGGATAATTACCTCGACAAAAATGCCAATATTTTTGGGTAATTATGCGGGGTAAGCATTTAAACGAATACGCTTAACTACCTCGTTGAGGTAATTATAAGAATACGTTTAACTACCTCACTGAGGTAATTAAGCGAATTCGTTTAAATACCTCAGTGAGGTAATTAGACGTATTTATTTACAAGATAACTTAACTTTGATGTATGAAAAAATTTAAGACAGGAATTTTTACATGCATCAGCTAAATCTTAAGAGATAGCAAGTAAAAACAATGGGATTTTTTGTCTTATATTTTTTCTGTAGTGCTTTTTGAGATGACCTGTCATACCCTACCACTACTCATGGAAACCGTAAATATTCAATTGCATGGTTTTTCTTGTGCGACCAATGAATGCAGAAACAATATATTTATGCGTTTAGAGCTTTAAATGAATTTTGGTATCGATTTGTTTGTAAATAATTTAGTACATGTTTTAGCCATTGCTGCATTTTTATTGCAGACATATTTTAAGTTATTAAAACATATTTTAATACATGAACCATATTTACATTATGCAATTAATGCCGCAACTTTCGCATGCAACTTTTTGTTTGTTAGCAAGAGGTGTAGGGAAGAAAACGGGGTTGAAAAAATGCATGAAAAAAATGTAAATGTAAATGTGAAAAGAGTTTCGTAGCAACTTCTTTAAAAGAAAATAGAAAAAAAAAACTCGGCGATAATTGCTTAGTCTAAACACGGTCATGTTCAGCAAATAAAAAAATTGCTTAAAATTCTAGTTTACAGATGAATTTTCTGTTGCTTTAATTGCAACCACATTAAATTTGTACAATTTTAAACCAAAGCAAGTTTTTGTTGAAAATAAATGTTTTTCGCAACTTATAACATAGAAACCTAGACGCATCGTTTAGTAAACGATCGAATCAGAAACACTTTTTTAAGTAATCTTTTCGTGTCCGTCCCTCCATCTTACTGGTTGTATGTCCATGTAAACCTTGTGCGAAAAGTAAAGGTAGCAGTTTTTAGATAATTTGATAAAATTGGGTATATACGTTAAATTGTCATAAGAACGAAACCTATGTAAATTGTAAGAATCGGTCTATAATATCACATAGTCCCCATGCAAACTTCAAACTTTAATCTCTTTAAGACAAAATATCTCATAAATTTGGTGTGTCTAGATAATATATAACTCTTATATGAATCTTGACCTCATAACATAGCATTACTTGCTGTGTTTTTGTGAAATAGTACTGAGGCAATTAAACGAATGAAATTTAGGTATAATTTTGTTTTGGGAGTTAAATTTTTAAGGCAATTATCCGAATCGGGTAATTAAGCGTATGGCAATTAAACGTGGATTTTTGTTTAAAAAATGGAAGAAAAAACGGGGATTTAAAACTATAGGTAAATAAGCGTGAAAGGCATTTAAGCGTGGGGTAATTAACCGGGTTATACTGTGTATAAGTTTGTCATTCCGTTTGTATACACAATATTGATCTAAGACCCTATAAAGTATATATACTCTGGGTCCTTATGAAAAGCGAAGTTCAAATCCGGTTGTCCGTTCTTTCATGGTTCAGTTGTCTAGGGGGTATGTTAAGTTAGAAACTGAGAGTTCCCTGGTTCGAATCTTGGTTTTTTCAAAAGAAATTTTTTTTTTTAATATTTTTATTTTTTTATGTCCTAAAAACGATTTAAAAAAAATATTTTCCAGTTTTCGCTTTTTAAATTTTATTTAAAATGAAGTTTTAAGTATTGTAAATATGTATATCGTCATATTAAATGCAAACGGACGTAACTACATTTTTTATTTTTTTACAGGAGAAGCAAAAAATTTTACAAAATCAATAACAACAAGGTGTAATTGGCGTTTGAATTTCTTTAATAAAATCGCCATTTTTGATCGTAGGAATCTAAAATTTTGCACGAACATCTGTTTTGATAAAACGAACCATAATCGATTAAAAACTCAATTTCTAAATTTTGTGTAGTTACGTCCGTTTGCATTTAATATGACGATATGTAACCATTATTTAGTTTTTGTCTAGTTGCTCTGTATTCTGCTCGCACAATGGTGAAGGGTATATAAGATTCGGCACAGCCGAATATAGAACTCTTACTTGTTTTTTGATAAACTTTTTTGAAAGCTTTTACTATCTAAATTAAAGAGCGGAAAAAAAATTATTTTCTGTTTAAATATATATTACGTCATTTTTGAAAAAGCATTTCTTTGGACTGTTTTAAAAGCTTGTTGATCTTAATGAAACAACGGAGGAAAATTATTTTTAAAGTCAGAGCGTAGTAGTAAAGCCCCTAAACTAAACGATAAAAATTAAAATCATTCAAATCGAAGTGTTAAAGCCAGTTTTTTATGCATCCAAAGACGGTGTTGCGAAAACGCAACGGTGGTACAAAATGGGTTAAAAGCAAAAGCCCTAGATCTACATAAAAAATTTTATGGTGGACAATTTAGTGCCAGCCATGGCTGGTTCTGAAGATTACAAAAACGCTATGGAGTTCGTTGAATGAAGCAAAGTGGGAAGAAACTCTCTTCTAACAAAGAGTTAGTGCAGCCGTTTATATCTCCACCAGAGCTGCCGAACATGGTCTTTTCCGACCAAATTTGGTCGGATATTTTTGGTTTGGTCGGATGGTAGGCCAAACCTAATTTTGGTCGGTTTTAGAAAATTGGACGGATACAGACAATTACAAATCTCATAGATTTTTTACCAAACACAAACATTTTTTTTTTTTTTTTGATTGTTGATGAAACTATGGAAATGGCATTGATATTACGTTAGGAGCAAGTTACTTTGACGGTGTTAGTTTTATAATGGATAGCTTTGTCATCTTATTCGAGCTTACCAAGTCAGATGCCGTTTATATTTTTCTTCTTATAAAAAACATTTTAACAACAAATAATATTCCTATACAAATTTTGATCGGATTGGCAGCAAACGGCGCGCCCGCCATGACTGGAACTGTTGGTAAGCTTATAGCCTATTCATCGATGTCGAACGTAGAACAAAGACAATATTGTAAAATTTGTTTTCGTTTTAAATGTTAGTTAAGCGAACGAAGTCTTCGTTCAGAAATAGATGAACAGGCAGTTAATCTTACTTAGCAATGCAAAAAATATTAAGGTTCTTTGTGGTAATATTTAAAGTTTTTTCACATAGTCCTCAAAGAATAACATAAATAAAAGATTTTTTATATTTTTAATTAGGCTTAAGTTCATGAAATTTAATTTTTCATTAAATTATTTTTATGAAGAAAGGAATTTTACAACATGAAAATTAATTAAAATTGTTATTAATAATCTTTCATTCTTGACGTGGCTGGGGTCGAACCCCGGCCGGCAGGTTACCATGACATGTTTCGATCGCAACCACTCGATCTCCTCAGATGGATTTGCCATCTTACACTCGCAGCCATCGACGACTGCTGACGTCAATAGTCAAACATCAATCCTTAAACCAAATTGTATTCTAACATTTGGCAGATCGAAATTTGCTTTCCTGAATGATTATCCATTTTAATTGATTTTACATGTTTTTTCCTTACTTCTGTTTTTTCGTACTTTTGTCAAGAATTTTTCTTGAAGTCCAAGTACATTTTTTGTTTTTTCATTTTGTCTTTCTCTTTTCTGTTGACCTTTTTCAGCACAACTTGAAGGTCAAATGTACACATAGAGCTTGTGCCTTAGCTTTAACAATAACACAGTACAACAGCCAATCTGGGGGTGAGAAATTCCAAGTCAGGGTGATGGTACTAGGTCAGTATAGTAAAACCCTCAAAGGGTTTGGCGTTCGTATGTGTCAGTTTTTTTTTATGACATTTAAAATTTTTTCCTTATCTTGATGTTTTTTTGTTTAACATAACTCGAGAACCACTTGTCCGATTTTGCTAAAACAAACTCAAAAAAATTTAGAATTACAATTCATATAACGTTTTTCTTTATAATCAACAGTTTTGCCGGTAAAAATAAATTTGTGGAGAATTATAATTGATAAGTGCAAAAAAATGTTCAAGCCTGGATGTATGCAGCAGATTTTATCACAAACCTGCACTGCAATTTTTGTGACTTTTTTTAAGCGATCGGTGAAAATCGTCGGACTTTTGTTTGTTATTTGAAAGAATACACCCACATTCAGTGATGCCAACAGTAGGGTATTTCCCCTTTTCTAGGGATTTTTTTTTTCGGAAAATTTCAACCATAGGGAAAAGAGGACACAATTTTTTATTTTAGGGCATATTTATTTATTTAATCAATGGATATTATCCTTACTGACTAATAACAATATTGACTTAAAATTAATGAAAAACAATATGCATTTTAAAATATACTACAAATTTACAGAATATATGTAGTACATAAAAATTTACGAATAAAGAAAAACAATAAGAAAAATCAACAAATTGTGACATAGAATTAAATTGTCTACATAACCTCGAAAAAGGATCAGCAATAGCGTAATTTTCTCTAAAAAAATTTAACAAAAAGCTGATTATAATGACGCGTATTGCGACAAGGTATATTAAATTTAGCAGACTCTACAGAAAATCACAACAAACATTACCATTAATAAGATTAACCTTAAAAGAAACATTTAACATTGTACGACGACTTTTGAGCGATGGTAATTTTATTAATGCCAGTCTTCTAGCATAGGAAGGAAAGTTTGTCGAGTAACTCCAATGAAGATCACGTAAACAGAATAATAAAAATTGTTTTTGGACCGATTCAATACGAGAATTGTGAATGTTGTAAAATGGATCCCAAATGATTGACCCATATTCTAAGATTGGTCTAACGAGTGATACGTAAAGTTGCTTCGTTATGTATGGATCGGTGAATTTTTAACCCAGCGCTTAATAAAGCCAAGAACGCCTCGAGCTTTATTAACAGTTAATGTAATATGAGAAACAAAGTTTAATTTAGGATCCAGTAAGACTCCAATATCAAGAAACGAATCAACCAACTCCAGTTGATGACCACCAAAAGCATAATTATCAGCAATACAGTTATTTCTATAAAAACGCATGCTTTTGCATTTCACAAGATTCAGCTCCATCATATTACGATTACACCATAAAAAGAAGTTATTAAGATCCGATTGAAGATAAAAATGATACGCCGAAAAAAATCCCTAGAAAAGGGGAAATCCCCTACTGTTGGCATCACTGAATGTGGGTGTATTCTTTCAAATAACAAACAAAAGTCCGACGATTTTCACCGATCGCTTAAAAAAAGACACAAAAATTGCAGTGCAGGTTTGTGATAAAATCTGCTGCATACATCCAGGCTTGAACATTTTTTTGCACTTATCAATTATAATTCTCCACAAATTTATTTTTACCGGCAAAACTGTTGATTATAAAGAAAAACGTTGTATGAGCGGATTAAAGAAATTGTAATTCTAAATTTTTTTGAGTTTGTTTAAGCAAAATCGGACAAGTGGTTCTCGAGTTATGTTAAACAAAAAAACATCAAGATAAGGAAAAAATTTAAAATGTCATAAAAAAAAACTGACACATACGAACGCCAAACCCTTTGAGGGTTTTACTATACTGACCTAGTACCATCACCCTGACTTGGAATTTCTCACCCCCCAGACAATAATCCCAAAAATGTTCCATAGTGTAATTAGTATTGTGGTTATTTTGTTGAACTATTTATGGTTTTTAATCCAAATTTTTAATATTTTTAATTAGGCTTAAGTTTATGAAATTTAATTTTTCATTAAATTATTTTTATGAAAAAAAAAACAGAAGTAAGGAAAAAACATGTAAAATCAATTAAAATGGATAATCATTCAGGAAAGCAAATTTCGCTCTACCAAATGTTAGAATACAATTTGGTTTAAGGATTGATGTTTGACTATTGACGTCAGCAGTCGTCGATGGCTGCGAGTGTAAGACGGCAAATCCATCTGAAGAGATCGAGTGGTTGCGATCGAAACATGTCATGGTAACCTGCCGGCCGGGGTTCGAACCCCAGCCACGTCAAGAATGAAAGATTATCAATAACAATTTTAATTAATTTTCATGTTGTAAAATTCCTTTCTTCATAAAAATAATTTAATGAAAAATTAAATTTCATGAACTTAAGCCTAATTAAAAATATTAAAAATTTGGATTAAAAACCATAAATAGTTCAACAAAATACCCACAATACTAGTTATCAACGCGTATATGTACAATAAGCCAACTATGCATTGTTAAACTCTTTGATACATTTTTTACGTCAGTCTATGTCTTATTTTTAAATAGTACAAACTTAAGTTAATAAATTTTGATTTATATTTTACAAGTGGTCTATATGTGTTATTGCATACAACCAATGAATAATTCTAGTTTATAAGCGTTTTTAAATGAATGTGTATATGGGCATTTCCCCAGAATGGTCTACCAGGATGAAAAAATAAAATGTTGATTATCATCGTCTTTTATTGTTTATTATTATAAAAAAATCTTTGTTCTTATAAAAGAATGGTTTTATAGCATATCTCAGCCGTTTTACTTGAGGAAATTAGGCTGGAAACTGGAAAATTTTATATTTTTCTGTATTTTCTACTTCTAATAAGTATATAAAAATGCCTATTTTTATAAACTTATTTTACATGCAAGAAATATGTTATGTTTACTCTCTCTCTTCATAATCTCTCCATTACAATCAATTGTAAAAAGAGCATTAAGTTTTTTTGTTAAAAAAATTTGAAGACATTTATGGAAAAATGCGTGGTGATAATAATAAAAAAACATAAGGAAAAATCGTACGTTCGCGATCCGTACGTTCGCGGCCGGTAAATAAGCCAAGAAAGATATTTTGTTTTGTAAATACTGGATGGAGACCTACATTAATACGTTCCATTTTTTTTTTTTTTTACATTTCACTAATATAATTGTTTTTAAATATTTAAAAAATTTGGTCGGTTTCAAAGGATTTTGGTAGGTTCTGCAGACAATTTTGGTCGGATAAAAATTTTTCAAACGGCAACCCTGATCTCCACTATGTATTTATTTTTTGTTTGTGTTATGAATGGAAATAAACGAATTTACTTTGTTTTATTAAAATATTGTTGTTTTAGTAATAAAAATTTATTAAAAAAACTTCGGGATTTAAAGAATTTTCCGACATAACGAAAGAGCCTGACAATATATAATTCGTTAAACCGGGATACCACTGTATATAGATAGATAGAAGAGAGATAGATAGATGTCCCTAAAAGTCTCTGGCCTTAAATTATCCCTATCATAAGAAAAGCCGGATTTTGGTATTGGAATGACTTTGGCAGTATTCCATTTTTTTTTTTTTTTTTTTGGAAAAACCGAGGTTGTTATAATGCAATTAACAAAATGCAAAATATAGTCACTTATCTTTAGAGGTATTCCATCAACACCACATGTCTTAAGAAGTGATACTGTCAAAAGCTGTAATCAATTCCGATAAACCAATACCGCGAAACGAAAACCTTTCATCCACTTCATCAAAGCTTAAATTTTCAGGGTCATTATTTAATTCAATGTTTAAACCGTCCAAGAAGTAGTTGTTTGCTTGATTAACATCTAATTCCACATTAGGGTTTATTGTGTTATTAGTACACTCAGGTCTCGTTTTATGCGGATTCAAATTTATGCGATTTAAATTTACGTTTTTTTTCATTTTTTTCGGTTTTTGCCATTTTGGATGTTTTTTTTTAGCTTTTTTAACTTTCTTGAATTAAACCTTTAAATCACTGATATAATCGTTCTAGTTTGTTTTATTTTGTGTGTTTTCATATGCATAGCCGATGTGTATGTATGAGTGTTTTTAGACTAATGAAGAGCACACAATATTAGTTTTACAACAAAGGCTAATTTCAGTAAAATTTTAATAAAAAATTAGGTGGAAGTTAGAAAAATTTAAATTTAACTCGTTCTTTCCTGTCTTTTACGGTACAACATTGTAATAACCACATGAACGAGTCTAAAGAAATTTGGATACCTTTTAAACTAATAGAGGTCCCATAATAAAACTTTAACAATGTGATAAGGACACTAAAGGCCAATTTTGACAAACAAAATTTAAAAAGATTAGAACTAAATTAGAAAAATTTTGATTTAAATTAACCATTTCTGGTTTTGCAGATGAAAAATATTTTTTTTTCAAATTAATTCTTGTTTTTATTTATAGATTGAAGAATTTTCTTTTTAAAATTTTTTTCGTTTGATTAGTTTTTAGTTTGAAATAATAATTTAAAAAAACATTTTTTTGAAAACGGTAACAATTAACACCCCGTAACTCGACAAATAAACATCATAGAAAAAAAAATATTTCGCACACTTATTCATATCTACTGGAACTATAGTTATGCCAAATATAAAGGAATTCCAACAAAATGTTTTTATTGGGTTGTCCGCTTCCCATAAACATTAGAGTGCCCATAGTGGAAATTTTTTTGAAAATTTAAATTTTTCGCACTGAAAAATATGAGGTTGGGGATAAAAATAATTATGCATGTTTTAAAATTTATTTTTTTTAGTTCCGAGTACCTCCGGGTTGAGCCTAAACTTTTATTACATTACCATTCATCACTATTTTTGTTCCTATTTATATTTGAATAACAACAAAATCTGACTGTATGTTCCCAACTGAATTTCTTTGATACCTATAATAATTACCTTTCCAACGAGACGCAATAGTCTGCAAATAAACTATGTGTAAACTTGCCCGGAATACCCTAAAACCAAAGTTCCAAAAACTAGGTGAATTTTTTATTTTTTTTTTTATTGTTGATAATATTATACTAATAAAGATTTTTGTGGAATGAAAAGTTTTTGCTGTAGTGCTCCACAACTTGAAGCAAATACTGCTTCTCCTCGTCTTCGTATGTCAATGCCCGATTGAAATCTGTAGTTAGTTTTATTGCTCTTTCTGCCCGGTCATTTACAACGGTTAAGTGTTGGCATATTCGTTATACGGTGCTGTATTCTTCAAGATCCTTCCAAATTGATCAAAATGTCACATCGATTTGTAAACCATGGAAAAAACGCTTGGTGCGTGGAGTGACGACAGAACTTACATCCTTATTATCCAAGTTCACTTGGTCCAGCGTTAAGTTTAAATATTTATTTATATTTAATTATTAATTATGTACCTTGAATTCATCTATGATCTGATTCGCCTGTCTGCGGCGATATTCTTTTCGCATTGTTTGAAACGATGTTCGGTTAAAGAAGAAATCTTCCACTTGCATATCGTTCGAGTCAGATTTCATTTCCTGCAACTTCCGCAAGACGGCTGTAATTGTAGCAGATGGTAAATGCATTGCATCGCGATCACTGACTCGGTATTTATCCATGCTTGCTAACATTCGATCATCAACAAAATGGATTTTTCCGCGAGATCCCTGGATTCCTTGATGCTGGTCCTTCAGAAAATCAACTTCCGGAGCTGAATTGTCCATTTCTACGCCTTTGTATACATTACTTTCTGAGGTATCTGTATCAGACGCAGCCTCATCTTTAAACAAAAGGAATAATTAAAAATAACAATAAAAAACGACATTATATTGACCAATACCTAGAACTTCTTGTAACTCTTCCTCATATTTTCGGTTGCGCTTTTTTGCTTCTTCCAGTAGCTTCGCTTTGCAGTCTTGTTTTCGTGACAACTTTAAATCCTGGCCTGACATTGCAACTGAAGGAAATCTTTGTCCTCTTCAATAGTCATCGTTTCAAGTGGATCCGCAGCTGCGATACCAAATATATAATTTTTGATCTTTTCACAGAATTCTTTCTCATCGTTTCTAAATTTTTCATATTTGCCAAATCTGTTCTTGGACAAATTTTTCAATTTGGCATAAAGAAAGTTAAATTTTTTCATGCAGTTGATTTCGGTCATTGTCCGAATATTCGCTTTTTGCCAAAATTCAAGAGTAGAATGTATTGTATTTTTTATTCTTGCCTTCACAGGGAGATTTTGCACTCGGGTTTTATAAAAAAATGATTAGGCAACTTTGCGCCTTTCAGTTCACTTTCGCATTTTCCCACTAAAAATATACCATTATCGTATCGTAGTTTCTTAGATGAGCTTGGCATTATAACTGTTTATTGTTTTATTTCATTTAATTTGTCTTTACTTATTATTTATCTTCTAGAAATACATTCTTAAAATACAGTACAAAAACAGAAATTAAGGTGCTGAGCTTTGTCAGGATGAGTTAGATGGTAACCTGACAAACGAAGAAACTCTTGATAGTAACACAACAACAGAACTAACCGAACAATTAGAAGTGTAAAGCATTTAAAAAATTAAAACAGGACTCTAATGGCATTGTGGTTTACTTCTTTTTCTGTGTAACCAATAAATAATGAAACGTAGATTTATGTATTTTTAATGATTTTTATTTTAACAAAATTAAGACTTCAGCGTCTGTTGCTATATGAAAGAATAATCGAGACTAAAAACTAAAATAACAATGTTAGTGGCGCCACTTTTTGTTGCAGCTTTTTTTTAGCTGAATTCTAAGGGTTACCAGATTCAAATATTCTATGTGTAATGCAGGATTGACTTCGTGCAGCATTGCTGCCACATCACTCCCCTTTCAATATGGTTGCTATGCAACAAATTATACGAATCTTTTCGGTATGTTAATTGTTCTACCAGAACGTGATGTTTCCGGAGGTATATATACATTATCCGTAGGTTGCTGCTGTACTGGTGTTTCGATTTGTGTTTGATTTACCGGAACAATTTGAACATCAGTATGATGATGATTGTTGTTGAACTGGAATGTTTTCCGAAAGATTTTGTTGGTTTTCGTTGAGTATAAATGCCGTCTTGACTCTGTCTATGTTTACTTTTACGTTTTTAGCACCTATTCTGATGTCAAAATTTTTATCATTTCGATTTATGACTTCATAAGGACCGTCGTAGGGTGCTTTCAATGGTGCGCGAACTGTATCGTTCCGTAGGAAAACATGAGTACAGGTTGCAAGTTCCTTTTGTATAAAAACATTTTGCGTTGAGTGGTTTGAAGTTGGAACTGGTTTTAGATTGCCAATAACGTTACGAAGATTTTTTACAAAATCACTTTCAACATATTCTTCTGTTGGTTTTTCAAAAAATTCACCCGGTAATCTGATTGTGGATCCGTATATCATTTCAGCTGCTGATGCATTTAAATCTAGTTTGAAAGTTGTTCTCAGGCCCAACAATACTATTGGCAAACTATCAGTCCAATTTGTAGATGTATGGCACTTAATAGCAGATTTAAGAGTACGGTGCATGCGCTCCACCAGGCCATTTGCCTGTGGGTGGTAAGCGGTTGTACGAAGATGTTTGGAACCAGTCAGTTGAGTTAGCTCCTTGAATAATTTCGACTCGAATTGTCTACCCTGGTCTGTAGTTATGGCGCTTGGCATACCATATTGCGATATCCATCCGCTTAAAAATGCTCGTGCTACAGTTTCTGCTGTTATGTCCTTAATAGGGATAGCGACTGGCCAACGACTAAATCGTTCTATACAGGTCAAAGCGTATCTGAAGTCATCTGATATCGGCAATGGTCCCACTAAGTCAATATTTACATGTCGAAACCGTTGGTCTGGGACATTAAATTGTTGTAAAGCGCTTCGATTATGTTTATTTACCTTAGTTTAAACATTTTGGTGATGTCATTTTTCATATTTTTCCAGACGAACCGTTCGGTGATCAGCTTTACTGTTGAACGTTTTCCAGAATGTGATATACTGTGGATTGAATTAAATATTTGCCTTCTGAATGATAGAGTAATATAAGGACGGACTTTTGCTGTTGAAACATCGCACCATAACGACACTTGGGAATTTGGTAGCTGTATTTGTTTTAACTGTAGTGACGAATTTCGTTCGGCATCTCTTAATTCATCATCATTTTGTTGGCTTAATGCAAGCTCCTCAAAATGTACGTGGTCGGCGTTAAACATGGCCTCGATCCGCGACAATGTGTCGGCAACGACGTTGTCTCTGCCAGAAATGTGTTGAATGTTGGTTGTATATTCACTAATGAAGCTAAGTTGGCGTATTTGTTTAGGGGTAGCCTTTTCCGGATTTTGTTGAAAAGCGAACGTAAGTGGTTTGTGGTCCGTTAAAATTGTACAATCACGACCATCAATCATGTGTTTAAAATATTTTACTGCTTGGTAGACTGCCAGTAGCTCTCTATCAAACGTGCTGTACCTTTTTTGAGTATCAGACATCCTCTTCGAGAAAAAACCAAGGGGTCGAAGAGTACCATCTACTACCTCATGAATTGCTGCACCAACACAGAAGTTGCTGGCATCAACATGGAGTACCAATTTTGCATTTAAGGAGGGATGAACTAGTAGAGCTGCTTCAGCGAGGCTGTTTCTACATTCTTCAAACGCTTTTGTTGCATCATCATCCCACTTAACTGGTGTTCTATCATTTTTCTTGTTGGTTTTTATAAGTTTTTGTAGCTTACCTTGTTTATTTGGAAGAAAACGTCTGTAAAAATTCAACAGTGCTATAAATCGTCTTAAATCACATGTGAGTGTTAGTTTATTAAAATTTAAAATGGCTTCAACTTTTTCTCTCGTAGGTGATACGCCATCTTTTGTTATATGGTGGCCCAAAAAATTTATTTAATTTTGCCCGAAGACACATTTTGAAACTTTTATTTTAAGGCCGTGCTGCCGAAGACGATCAAAAACGATATTCAAATGTTGGACATGTTCTTCTTCACCCGATGATGCTAATATGTCGTCAATGTATACGATCACGAAATCCAAATCACGAAAAATTTGATCCATATATCGTTGAAAAGTTTGGCTGGCATTCGGGAGACCAAATGTCATAACGTTAAATTGGTATAAACCAAACGGTGTAACTATGGCTGTCTTTTCACGATCTTCTGGTGCAATGGGTACTTGATGATAAGCCCGCTCCAAATCGAGGGTTGTAAATATAAACTTGTTGTGCAACATTTGTGAAATGTCATGGACATGAGGGATGGGGTACCTGTCTGGTTTGGTCACCGTATTCAATCGCCTGTAGTCGCCGCATGGTCGCCACTCACCTGGCGTTTTCTTCGTTGCCATGTGTAGTGGGCTTGACCACTGGCTGCTGCTCGGACTGCAAATGCCTTACTTTAGCATATATTCAAATTCCCTCTTTGCGAGAGCCAGTTTCTCGGGATTGAGTCGCCTAGGCTTTGAAAATATTGGCGGTCCCTCAGTTACGATATGGTGGTTAACTTTAGAATTTTCAGAATTTGCTGTGTACTTAAATGGTTGTATTAAATCATGGTATTCATCTAATAGTTGTTTCACCCATCCATTTTCAGCTGGCGAAATTGTGTGAATCTGCTCATGGCAGCTTTTATTAAAAATTATATTTACCATGAGATTTGTCTTGTTATCAATTAACTTTTTCTTACGAACGTCCACTAAAAGATCAAATTCATGTAAAAAATCAACGCCTATAATGGGTTTGGTAACGTCGACAATTAGAAATTCCCAGTCCATTTTTCTTCGTAGGCCAAAGTCGACTGAATTGATTTTCGTACCGTATGTTTTTATTGGCGTACCATTTGCTGCGTATAAATTGTATGAATGTGGTACGTCACGATTTGTAGGTGGCAAAACCGAGAAATCTGCGCCGGTGTCGATTAAGTATCGCAGTTTTGTTTTTTGGTCCGTTACGAATAAGCGACGGCTTTCTGCAGCTTCCACTCTGTTTGCCGCCGATGACAGAGCAGGAGTTAGTTTTTCGGCTTGAGATTTTTAAATTGGCAAGGTTCCTCACATCTACGGGCCTTGTCGCCAAACCTGTAATGAAATCTGCAAAAAGGAAAGCGTACCTTTGTTCTTGAATTACCGCGGTTATGCTGATAACTGCGGTCATTTGAACGGCCTCTGTCATTTTGACTGGCACGCATGTCTTTAATTTGATTACGAAGTTCCTCTATTTCTGCTCTTAAAGTTGAATCATGTTGAACAGTTGGTATACTAGGGTAGTTTTGTACCTCCATTAACTTATTGGCTTGTAGAGCCATTTGTGAAGAATAACCATCAACAATGGTCACAACAGAGCGAACCGTCTTTGGCAAACGTTCCATCCACAACGATTTTAATGCGTCGTCAGATATTTTGTCGCCAGCTAAGTCCTTCATTCTTTTCAAAAGCTGAGAAGGCTTAAGATCACCAAGTTCAATTTCCGTAATTAGTTTTCTTAATTTACGATGGTCTGAATCAGCATCATATTTTTCACCGGGTGGTGGGTTGCGTATAATGTCTGCAACTTGAATTAAATATTGTGGTTCCAATGATGAAATAACATGGTGGTACATTGTTTCATCGACTTTGATTCCGGCAACGGCAAACTGTGATTCCATTTGTATGAAATAAATGTCCGGTTGCTCTTTACAAAATGTCGGTGGCTTGACGCCCACCCTAAAAACTTCACGAACACCATTTGCACTCGATGCTGCATTTTCTTTTGTCTCGCTCATGTTGTCCAGAGAATCATGAAAATCTTCGTCAGATTTTTCTTTTTTCTCCATAACACTCGGGGTCACCAATGTGGTTTACTTCTTTTTCAGTGTAACCAATAAATAATGAAACGTAGATTTATGTATTTTTAATGATTTTTTATTTTAACAAAATTAAGACTTCAGCGTCTGTTGCTATATGAAAGAATAATCGAGACTAAAAACTAAAATAACAACGTTAGTGGCGCCACTTTTTGTTGCAGCTTTTTTCAGCTGAATTCTAAGGGTTACCAGATTCAAATATTCTATGTGTAATGCAGGATTGACTTCGTGCAGCATTGCTGCCACAGCTTAATGTAAGATTAAAATGATTAAAGGAAAATTACTGAGAAATTATATAATCCGTATTATGGGTTGCTTTCGATTTCTCCAACATCTTCGAAGAGTGAAAGAATTTCTTCCAAGTCAAGTTTTATCAAAACTAATGAAAAGAATCGCTTCAATCCTAAACATTTAAACCAATTTTTTTTTTAAACACTATTTTATAAGATCTCCTTAAACTATAATAATTAAATAATTAATAAAAATATCTCACAGTTTATTTTTTAATAAATACATAATATGTATTAATTAAAAAATATGTATTAAGCTTAGTCTAGATAATATGGTGAATCAGCAAATGTATGCTTATACTCATATGCTTAAAAATAATAACAAATGTCTCTATCAGCATATGTAATATGCTAGGTTTCTAGACGATATGCTAAAAATACTAAATTTTTAAAATTCATCATATGCTAGCAAATGATCTTTCAACAAATAAGTTAGCATACAATTTTTGTGTCTACACGATATGTTGAATTTCGTATGTTGTTATGTATGTTGAGTATAGAGAACATTTGTTTAAAAATTTCAAATAAATTTGACAATTCTCTTTTTTTATTATTTTAATTTTTTTTTATATAAAATTTGTTAAAAATTATCCCCTTTAGTGCAAAAATTAATAGTTTTATGCATGCATATTAATACTGAATAAGTAAGAAAGATATATTGGGCTGGGTCAAATCCGCAAATATGTAGTTAAAATATATGAACTGGATTTATGTATCTAAAAATTATTTATAAAGCTATGGTAAGTTATGGGCCCGCCAGCAGTATGTTTTTCATTTTGATACCCACACCACCATAGTGTCTGTAACACTTAAAAATATTGGTCCTAGAACTCGAGGCAGTTAACTTAACGCAAAACCGTTTGAGGCAACGAAAGCGGAGTTAAAGGCGTGGGCTAGGGAAACCCACACGGCCTGTTGGAACAACGGGAAGGTGGCCAGGACCACTAGAATTTTATGGGGTAGCCCAGACGGAAGGAGGACTAAGGGCCACCTAAATGGAAGCAAGTCCGAGGTCAGTATGATGGTACGTATCCTGACTGGTCATGCAGGACTACGGGCACAACTGTATCGGATTGGACGGGCAGATTCCGACGAGTGTAGAGCGTGTGGCGAGGAGAGCGAAACGCCGGAGCACTTTCTCTGCCACTGTCAGGCTTTTGCCGAATTAAGATCCAGGTACCTCGGGAGCGATGTCTTATCGGACCTGGAATCCCTGAGGAACGTCGACTGGAGAACTTTGAGGAGTTACGTCCGGGAAACCAGGTTTCTGAATACCGGACATTGACAATTGGATCTCCATGTTCTTAGGGAGCGCACAACAGGCCCAGCAGAGGCCTAGGTGTATATCGTAAGATATGAGGAGGCATTTCGATGCTTCATCCTCCTTTCAACCTAACCTAACCTAACCATTTTATAGTATCAATCACTATCTTGAGTCGATATAACGATGTCTGTCTGGCCGATTGGCTGGCTGCTTACTTTGTAGTGTGCAAAGTACAGGTCGCAATTATTTGATAAAATTTGGTACATTGGTACTAAATATTTATTGTTATTGAAAACGGTGAGGAACCATAATTTCTCAAAGATACTAACTACTCTTCAGATTAGAATCTTTGTGCCAATAAACCATTTTTTTATCTTGGTATTAAGATTAAACTTATATTCTAAATCTATAGTTCCTATACAATTATCACTCACAAAAATATTACCAATACCATAACATCCTTAAAAATTTTAGTATTAATACAAAATTTTGCGACTATAACTTTATTTTGTTTTATTGGGTCCGTGGTTGCCCATGAGTCCCAAATTAGGTACACCCTCAAATATTTATCAGTATATTCTGTGGTATAGGTTATTATATGGTCGGACTTAACCGACTTATTAATCATATATAACTTAATTTGAATAAACTATCATGATTTGTATCAGTTTAGCCGTATTAACGGGATTTTTTGGTCGATAATTACAAAATTCGGTAGAATTTATTCTATGAGCTAAATTTAAGTTATGTATTTTATAAAGCTTTTTTGTAATAGTTCTATTCCTTCAATTCTAACCTTCGGACGGAAATAATTCCCAGTTTTTATTTGTTAAAATTCGGTAGAGTCATTTTAGTATTAAAAAACATAAACTGGACCAAATTTCAATACAGTTATAAATTTTTATAACCGTTTTAAAGTCCCGCTTAATACGGGACCTATAGTGAGTTGTATGCCAATTATCACAAAATTGTATCGTGTTATTTCTAGCCATTTAAAGCTAAATTGGACAAAATTTTGACCAAATGTCGATATTTGTGACGTTTTTAGGCGTATTTAAATGATTTCCAAGAGTGGGCTTTATATCGAGCCAGAACCGCAAAAAAAAGCTTCAGCAACAAAAACAAAATTTTACAGGAGAAATTTTTTTTTTATTACATAAGCATTTTATATGAAGGTTTTCGCTTGAAATAAAATAGTTTTGTGCTATAAAAGCGTAACGGTACCTATATGACCATGATATTTTAGGAGATGATGCAAGTTTTGCCACTAAAGCAGTGACGGGCACATTTGCAAATCCTATGTACGCGTGCATAGGAATAAAAATGCTGCTTGTGCCACGTTGACACATGTACACTATAAACTTCTTTGTTCGTCTGTGAAAATGTACGTTCGGCTGTTGTTTTGTTGTTATTTCGTCAACACAAGCGTAAATGCGATAGTATGTGTGTGCCCTTCACTGCACTAAAGTCATTAAAAAAAAAAAACGGAAAATTGAAATGCTCGAATGGAGCATATGCTAAATTGTGGGCCGATCTTCTCCAAATTTAGTTGTATGATTTCTATTTTTATGAAACTATGACATACCAAATTCGGCTATAATAGCGTTATTCGGTACGTCTTATGCATGCTGAAGTATATCCGAGAATGGGTTTTACATGGGACCTATGGTAAATTATAGACCGATCATCGTAGTGCAAAATCTAGTCATAGAAAACGAGTTCTTTTGTAAATAACTATAACGGTTAAGTTTGCCACCAATTTTTGTTATTTTCTTTTATAGAAATATACATTTTTCAGGGTGGAGGGGTTCTGGTTTAATTGAAGAAAATTAACTCAGCTGAGCGAAGCCGGTGCTTGATGTACCATAAAATTAAGAACCCTTATGTCCAACATAAAAGAACAATATTATTTAGCAAAGCCGGTATTTGGCATACTATAATTAAATAATACATAGAGTATATAAACTATTACCACATGTATACTCATAACTTTATATTAAACAAAAGATTTATTATAATATAATTTTTTAACTTTCCCTATAAAATATTATATGTAAAAAATACCTTTATATCGATAACATTTTGAGATTAGAGCCATTTTGATAAAATGCATTAGTAAATTAAAATATTTTTTTAAATTGGTTCTTAATGGGTTAATAATTCGGTTTGTTTTATATACCATGTGAAAGGTATTTGGAAACACCCTTCAGCGATACCCATATTGCTGTGATCCAATTTATACTTCAAGAGATATTGGTTAAGAATTGATCAACTTTTTTGGGCTATAACTCTAAAACAAAGTTCTTTGGCACACATTTCTATTTTCAAAGCACTTATAAATGCAATTTTTTGTTCCTTGTTTGCCGATGAGCTAGAAATTTGGATAAGTTCCGGGGTTATGTAAAAAATTAATCAAGTTATTAAAAGAATACCAATTTTTATATTATTCATATGCTAACAAATTTGCTGTATGCTGAAAAGCTTGCATACGACTATCAACAAATAACATATTTGTCAACATACGTTAAAAATTTGTTGAAAAGCAAAAAATATTGTGTCTAGACTAGGGCTGCCAGATGTTTGAACCTATCAACCAGGACACATGGAAAAAGGGATAAAAAATTATACCAACAGAAAATTTTATTTATACAAAGGTATGTAGTATATCGCACCCTAAATACTAAAGTGTCACAACTAGGGATGACAATCGGGATTGATTTTAGAAAATCCCGAGATTCGGGATTTTTTTTAAATAAACAACACTGGCCCATAATCATAGTCAAACGCTAAAGTCGGTTCTATTTAAAAACAACTTTAAAATAAAAACATACTTTTAATTATTTTGCTACTATAGTCGAAACTAAAGTATGTTTTAAATTGAACCGACTTTAACTGGGTGCCAACTCAAATGTAGAAAGTTTTTCATACAACATACAACAAAATATAAGCAAGTGGCAACTTTAAGCAGCCGACATTGAAACTTAAAATATAAATAAAACACTGCATATCTTGTGGGGTTGAAAAATTTTTAACGCGACATATGAATTTATGTAGAAAGCAACAACAAAATTACAAAACATTTTGGCTTTGTTTTTTGCTTTCAATGTAATTTTGGCCTAGCGTTTTGCACAATTAGGGCCCACACATATGTATTTTGTGTTTCTTTCCATAAAAGTTTTCCTCCAAATCATTTATAATTGCAAAATATCGGCCAATATCTTTTAACATAAACATTTTTAACTTTTTGCAAGTACTTTTTTATTTGGCGAAAAACAGCTGATGCTGTTGTTAAATGAGTTAAAAACAGCTTCATCTAGTTTTATATATAAAGTCAACTTTAACGTCAAAAGTATACTTTAACTTGTTTATGAAAGACCTAAAGTCGGCTCTTAAGTAAAGTCGACTTTAGTTTTCTTAAAGTATACTTTATTTTTGACTATGATTATGGGCCACTGTTTTTAACTTATTTATGAATTTTCAAAAGGTTTTATTTATATAACATATTATCAAAAAGTAATTTAAATTTTTGGGAATACAAAATTTTAATTTCAAAAGATTTTGTTATTCGTGCTTAATTCCCAGTTTTTATTATTGATAAAAACACTTGAAATTTATTGTTGATGGGATAAGCTATTCCTATGCATTTCACTGGTTGCTTAGGCCAGATCATCAGGAAACTTCATCCATAAAGGTTTTAGACAAACTAAAGATATTAAACCAAATAAAACTGTTAAACGTATAAGAATTATAGCAACAGTTCTACTTGTAACAATATCAAAGTTTAAACAAAACACATCAACAATAAACAACAGTGGGTTCATCTCATCTTACATTTCCCCACTACAATTAGTTGAAATTCTCTCAACATTAATTGTAGTTGTAAGTAGGTTAAGAAAAACAAAATGAAAAAAAAAAAAAAAAAAAACACTTAATTGACAACATCTTTTGTAAGTTGTTGTTTTTTTTTTCATTTTGTTTTTCTTAACCTACTTACAACTACAATTAATGTTGAGAGAATTTCAACTAATTGTAGTGGGGAAATGTAAGATGAGATGAACCCACTGTTGTTTATTGTTGATGTGTTTTGTTTAAACTTTGATATTGTTACAAGTAGAACTGTTGCTATAATTCTTATACGTTTAACAGTTTTATTTGGTTTAATATCTTTAGTTTGTCTAAAACCTTTATGGATGAAGTTTCCTGATGATCTGGCCTAAGCAACCAGTGAAATGCATAGGAATAGCTTATCCCATCAACAATAAATTTCAAGTGTTTTTATCAATAATAAAAACTGGGAATTAAGCACGAATAACAAAATTTTTATATAACATATATTTTTAAAAAAGAAAAACTTGATATATTAAAAATCCCGGGATTAAAAAAATAAATTCCGGGATTCGGGATTTCCCGTTTGGCATCCCTAGTCACAACTCAAAATTTTTCAAAAATGACTTTTTTTCATAAATTAATTCTCATTGCACATCTCTAGCTACTTACAAAATTGAAAAATGCATAGCAAAACTTTCTTCAGATTGGACTTTTTTCATTAGGGAACTAATATTTTTTTTTTAAATATTAGCACCATTTTAACATAAACTGTTTTTTGGCTCTCCTGAAAATTTAAGAATTTTGAGTTGTTACAGTTTAGTATTTAGGATGCGATATGTAAAAACCATCCAGTTTTTATTTTTAAATCCATCAATATAGAAAAAAAATTAACGTGTACTTCATGTACATAAAAACGATGAAAAATAATAAAAAGTTGAGCTTAAAATTTTCTAAACTAAAATTATTTTCAGAAGATTGCACTTTTTCTAGAACTTCATTTCGGTCTTTGATATAGTTATAAAACAGGTAGCATGTCATATTAAAATCAAACTTACATTGAATAATACTCTCCAGTGTTTCAGTCTTAAACAAGTTTCTTTCCTTTGTCCATTGAGCATACTAAGTACTCAACTTGAAAAAAATCAAACTCTTTTGATTTTTCTTCAACCAACTGGACAACTGTCATACTAATCAATTGAAAAAGCCATACACCGACTCAGTTGACAATTGAATTGAAACGTGTATGGGCTGCCTAACCTTGCGGCCACACGTTCAAAGTGTTCTTGATAGTCTTTTACATATCGCACCTGTTCATCAAAAGTAACACAACTCAAAATTTACAAGTTTTCAGTAGAGGCAAAAAACTAATTCCGCCAATATGATGGAATTATTGTTATAAACAAATATAATGTTATAAAGGAAACTCACTAATATTTCAATAAAATCACAAAATTTATTTCTCTTCTTCCTTTTTCCGAAATTATTACGGATTTTTGATTTAATACAGTTTTCATGAAATTTTTTGATCTACATGTCAATATTATTTCAAGTTATGCTTATCACAACCCAAAATCAACAGCTATTGATAAACAGATTTTTAACATGAAAACAATCACAACTCGAATTAATACAGTTTCGCTGATTCATTTGAGCACCATAACCCTTGAACACTTCAACGCAACTAAAATTACAACTCTTTAATTGAATCAAAACAAGCAATATGAGTACGCAAAGAAAGACATAAAGGCATTTCTCTCATGAAATATTACAAATAGAATACCAAAAATTTTACAGTCGTTAGATATGGTAATCATACACTGTTTTCTTCAAAAAAGTGGAAAATAGAATTTTTTGAGTTGTGTTACTTTTGATGAACAGGTGCGATATACTGCCTGTCAAAATTACATAAATTGAAAACTGAGAGTGTTTTGCAAATTGAAAGGAATTGAAAGGCAAAACTTGATCGTGTGGCCACCAAGTTAGAGAAAGCAATTTGTTATCGGTTTTCGATTACTTATACAAGTTGTTTGCACGGTATTACTTTTGACAGTAACTAGTTGAAACAAAATTTGGAAGAGGATTGACTATCATCTAATATTATTGAAAGCTTTTACCAGCTTTACACCAGATAACAGTTGAATTTAATTAAAGTTATTTGTACAATTACCTTATGTTAGCAGTGTTATAACAGAAATCTTAACCTTTGTTAACAACTAAAGCAAAAAACTAATTTGTTTGCCTTGACCTGTACAAAAAACCAGGACAATTTAATAGTGGACCAGGACACCGGGACAAGTAGTCTAAAACCAGGACAATCCTGGAAAACCAGGACGTATGGCAGGCCTAGTCTAGACGATATGCTATAATTGTGAACAAAAGTTTGCTGATGCCATGTTTCCACGACGATTTGAATCACCTGCTTCGCTCTCTGAATCATGTTAATGAATCATGGTGTTTACACGACGTATCTACTTGCTTCGATTTGACAGTTATCTTTAATAAACAAATCAGTGTTGTTAACTTTGCATTGTCAAAACCCCACCAAAATGGAGAAAAAATGCAGCAAGTTTAGAATTTCTTTTTTATTTAAAATATTGAATTAATTTTGCATAACATTTTTATATTAAAAATACAGTAGCATCGTAAATTGTAGTTTAAGAGGAGTTGTGCACTTTAAACCAGCCGGTGCAAATTAAATCTAAGTTAATTTATTAAAAATAAGTAATTTTAATAAATTGAGTGTGTTATTTTCGAAAAATTAGCTTTATTGCATTTTTTACAATTAAATACCGCTTAGAATATTTAATATTTCGAAAAACTAAACAACCCTTTGAATATTTCGGTTTACTTTTTTGCGATTCTACTGTATAACAATAAAAAAGTCTTTACAGTTCAGAGTTTTTAGAAAAAAAAAACAAAACTTATCAAACATAAAAAAACTACACAAATTTGTTTGCATCATTTATGGCAAATTCAACAAGGTAAACTCTTTTGAGCAACTGCTCGTCAGCTGTTAAGTCCAATTTGTCAAAAAATTATCTTCTTTAATTTTTTTGTTTTAATTACATTTAATTGTCGAAGTTAAAATTTTTTGAGAAAAAACTAATTTTGTGTGAAACTTTTATTAAAATTGATTACAAAAGAAGTCCGTACACTTCTGTTGTTTTTATTAGAGTTGTAATTGTTGTAGCGACGAGTTCACCTTGTTGAATTCGACTCGGTATTCATATATACTAGGTAAATTTTTTTTAATTGCATAAAATATATCTAATTTTTTTTATAAAGAATTCAACACCTAATATCTAGTAAGGATTCTAAATTAGCAACAGTTCAGAATTTATCGTGTTATAAAAATATTTTTGAAAATATATATATTTTTTAAGAAGTTTAATATTTTCATATAAAAAATATAACAATAAAACAGCCTTTTACATAGTTAAAAAAGAAAAACCAAAAACTTTGTAAAAAAATTAAACAAATTTCTACATAAATACATACTTCCATATTAATAAAAAAAAGTTTGGGTTTATGACAGGTTTATTAAACAAATTTTCATAAAAAATTAGTTTTTTAATGAATATAAGGGAAAGTATTTATGTTTGCACTCATTTGTACAAGATGATATATTTTCGTAAATTGATTTAATAAATTCCGTTTAAAAATTTGGAAAAGGTGATCAAAAATTTATTTTAATTATTCCAAATTAATAAAGTTAATATTTTCATTATTATTGTTACAGCAGAACAAAATTTAAAAAGCACCAAAATGGTGCGAAACGCACCGAGTTGACAACTCTGAAACTATTGATTTTTACAGCTAGTTCAGATAACCTTGCGATAAAAATTAGAGAAGAGAGTAATTTTTCGTGCTTCGCAAGTAGATTCAATATAAATCTACGCTCTCAAAATTTTGTCTGGCTAAGCAGTTGCTTCGATCATGATTGGGATGTGAAGCATGAATAGAAAGCGAAGCACGTACCGTAGAAACATGGTATGACATCGTTAACAAATGCCTGTAGTAGTATAAATATGGGGTTTCTGTATATGATTTTTCCTCCCTACGTGATTCCCATAAGGAGGAATTTTTAAATTTCAATTTCCTCCCTACCTGTTTTCCCATAAGGAGGAATTTTTTCTTCCCATATTGAGGAATTTTTAAATTGAAGTGTTACTTTAAACTTAGATATTCTAGATTAATTTTTCAACTTTTTTTTTTTTTTTTGCTCCAATGGATTTTTCCATCAGGAGGAATTTTAAATATAAACGAAAGAAAAAATGTTTGAGTAATTTTAAATAAAAAAGAGAATTATATAAAGTTGATTATATTTTCTTCAATGAAGAGAAATTTAAAAATGTGTACAAATAAATTGTTTGAGTATTTTAAAATAAGATAGAGCAATGTGTAAAATATTTAGAATATGCAGCACATGTAAGTACAGTATTATTCGGATATAAGAACATCTCATATAAGAACAAAACGCTTATAAGAAACATTTTCAAAAACACCATGTCTTTTTTGCGATTTTTCTAACAAAAAAGGTTTCATATAAGAAAAACGCTTATAAGAAAAAAACTGATAAAAGAACATTTTTCTTAAACACCAAAATCACAAAATGTATAGAAAAAGAATTTATATAAGAAACTTCCAACGGCAACACAGAATTTATGTAGTTTGCATGGACAACTCTGTTTTCTGACAGTTTTACAACAAGAACAAAGTTTTTTTTTTACTTTTAAGCTGGAGGTCCACACCACGCGTTACTCGCTTTTTCGCAGCATACGCAGCTGTCAAAAAGTAGAATCTGTGTAGTTGTACGTAGTAAGTTACATGCACAAAAGCGTAGATGCCTTGAGGCGAAAAATAGGTTAACTTTCTACTTTTGTAAGCGTCACAAGCAGCGTTCGAACAAATCAGCTGATTTTGACAAATTAAATTTTATTTTTACTTGTGCTGCTGCTGTATAAAAAGCGTTGCATGTAACTTTAAACGTAGAACTCAAGTAAAGTTATAAAAGCATGCGCTGCGTGGAGGCGAAAACGCGTGTAATGGACCTCCAGCTTTAGTTTTAGATGAGCGAGCTGGTACTTATATGAAGCTTTGTGTTTTTTGTCATTAAAAACAAAAGTTACAATTTTAAAAGAAATACAAAACGGTATAAAAAGAAGCGAAATTGCTAAAAAAATATAATATTGGACTTTCAACGTTATCTAAAATAGTCAAAACTCAAAAGACATAGACAATAATTATTTAAAAACTTAGAAACGTTAACATGGGGTCTTCACCTGACAATTTTTTGTCATACCAAACTTTAAAACTTTTGTCAGCGTTTTTTTTATATGAAGTTTGACGTTTATTATAACAAAAAATTGTCAGGTGATGACACTATGTAACAAAAAAAAGAGACAGAAAACCAAAATATGAAAGTCTTATGGCCAATAAGAAATAAGTTTCTTATATAAAATAGTTGTATATAAGAAAGAAACGCTTATAAGAAACTTTTTTCCTGGATTTTTAAAGTTTCTTATATCCGATAAATACTGTATAGAGATTAACTCAATTTGAAAGTTTGCCATTAATATAAAAAGGCTTAGGGAGTATATTCCACATCATTATTCTAATTGCCACTTTAAAGGAAACTTAATAAAAATGGTAAGCATTTCGTACATAATAAAGGTATATTTAATTATTTATTATGTTTTTTGTTTGTTTTCAGATGTATAAAAAAATTGTGAATATTGCCCAAGGTATTAAGCCCGAGTATATTAGAATAGATGATATACCTTTAAACCAGCCTTTGAAAATTGTGAATTTTGAATGGAAAGAAACACAATATGGTCTAAAAGTCATTGCCAATTTAGATGACAATAAATGGTTTTATCTCCCCAATAGAATGATGAAATTTTTAAACAAGGAGGATCCATACTTAACTCAAATGGATGATAAAGTTTGGACAATTATTTACAAGGGGCGTCAATTACCAAATGGACCTGCAATATTCGATTTAAATTATACCTAAACTCTGAAAAAAAAAATCCTTACAATAAAGATAAATATAATAAAAGAAAAACAAGATTTTTTTTTAATTTTTATTACTTTTATTTAAAATAATTTTACATATAAAAATTTAAAATTTAATTTCCAAAAAATAAGAATCGTCGTCCTCCAAAAATTGTTTTATGAAGTCGGGAATCTCCTCCTTCGCGTTGTCGGGGATCTCTTCCTTCATTTTCATCTCTGCGGGATTTGGTTTTAGAAATTTTGATTTATTGGCACTAAAATTATGCACTCGCATAAAGTGCCTTTTTTTGTTATATTTATTTGCAAACGTTAAATGTTTGCAAAATTCGCAACTGATTTTAACACTTTTCATTTTTTAATTAAATAAAAATATTAAAAAATCTATTGAAAATACCTCGTAAAACATATATTTATTTACTTATAAACTTTTTTTATTTTGGTATATATATTAAATGTTAATCAAAGCATATTTTGAAAACTGATCTATGATTATTGAACTTTTAAGAACATTCTGGTAAAAAGTAAATATACAATTGTTATTGTGGAAATTAAAAGTCAATAAACTTTTCGTTATGCTAAAAAGTGCAATCGTATGCATTTTTAAAGTTTAAACATTAACCTTGAATGTTTGCTTCATATTAAATTATGAGTTAATAAACTTTTCATAAGTGAAAAAATGTAATAGCATGCATTTTTTAAGTTAAATAATTAACCTTGAATGTTTGCTTCACATTAAATTATGAGTTAATGAACTTTTTTAAACGTAATAATGCATTTACAAATAGATTTGGCTACATACGATATATACATATATACTGATGTTTAAATTCTTCTGATATATCACACTTATATCTTAAAATTTTGAAACGAGAAGCATTCAAAATAGAGAATCCAGACAAATCAGAACGAAAATGTCTTACTTAAAAGAATATGTACATAATTTTTTACAAGACTTTGAAAATGTTCTAATGTTTGAGCACAGGGAGTGCATATACCATTTTGTTTCAATGTTAGAGGAAAATGAGGAGTACGGTGTAGATGAATACGATGAAGGACTAAACGTGCCTCATTTTGAATGCTGCCCATGGCATAACAACAATTGTAAAGAGGGTTCTTATCCGTGCAGGTGTACGGTATACTATCTCAGAAAAATAAATGTAGTCAATTTAATAAATAGTTATAAGGTTATATTTAATAATTAATAAAGAGAAAATATTAAAAACAAAAATGTGTTTTTTTTCTTATTTTTTAGCTTTTATATTCTTAAAAATTCTTAAAAATATACTTAAATAAACTTACAACTAATATATCATTGTAATATAAATTAAAATAATTAAATAATTTTAAAATTAGTTTGAAACTCATATTTTTAGATCTTAAATAAATAAATACACAACAATAAACTCCAAATAAAATTGAAGTTTCACTCTGAATTCGAAGACTATTATAAAGAAAAGTTTTAAAATTTGTATCTAAAAATAATCTAAAGTATTTATTTGGAGATTGGCCAGCAGAACTCAGCAGGTTTGTTTTTAGGAAAATAAAAAGCAACCCAATGCTCTCCAGGCTTATGTGATGGATCAGTGTTAGCAACGTAAAACGACGGTTTTAAAACTGGGTGTGTTGGTAATTTATTACATGCAAATACACCTTTAGATTTATATTTGGTTATATTATTAGAGTTCAAAGTATTTTTAATATTAATTGAATTCATAGTGTCTGAATAATATTACGCGTTCTATCAATTTCTATAACACTATCAAATTCACAGTATACTAAGCACGTTATTGCTTCAACAATTGGTTTTCCGAAACGCCCTTCAATACGAATAGTTTCCTGGTTTATTAAGTTACCGCAATTGGAATTATTATTATGATCTGGTGTTAAGTCGAAAGCAAGTAAAAATATCCGTTATCAAAAAGTTCTTTAGTTATTTGATGGCCTTTATCGAAATGATGAATTCCAGTTCCTTTAAATAGTGTTTGATAACCACGAGTACTTATTATTCCTCCGTTATTGTAATTAAGTTCAATTGGTTGCGCAGGAAATTGTACTCCATTTACAACCAAATTAAATCTTTGTAAGTAAAAATGTTGAAAGTTAAATGGATTTTCTTTTTTCTCTCCAGTATATGCTTTATTAGATACCATTCCAAAAATTCAAAAATTTGGTAATTGTCCTAGTATAACGTTATCTAAAGTTAAAGAGTGATTTCCAGGGTGTATTGTAAACGTTTTTATTTCCACTCTTTTATAAGGATTAAAAGCATTTCTTGATTGTAATACATTATGATGAGCCATTAGAATATTATGATTAATAGTAAGATGGTTAATATATAAATTAGCTTCATGAATTTTAATATAAGATTCATTTTTATCGCCACCTTCTAAAATGTAAAATTCCGGTTTTTCCAAATTTAATGATACCTTTAGATCAACATTATTAAGCAAGTATTTTTGTTGGTTAAATACATCAACATGAAGTTTTCCAAAAAGCTCTACTCTTTTTCCATCCTTAAATAGTTTTTTTCTCTTGTCTAAACCAGGATTTTCTTTATCAACTAATGAATTTATTTTATTTGTATCAATAGCCCAGCCACATGATTCAAGATGCGTTGATCTAGCATCGTTTCCATAATTAAACAATTTTCCTATATAAGCCCTATAGTGATAGTTATTGTCAGGTTGTGATACATTTTTGTTGTTAAGGTGTACAATACAATTTCTAAACAAAGAGTGCAATAAGTTATTAACAACTCCTCCGTTTCCTTTTAATTCAATGACTAGTCGAAGATAAATACTGTTCAGATCTCGATATGTTTCACCATTGCCTAGTGATACAAATTCAATTGTGCTCGAATTATCTAGTGAGGCAATTGGATCGTAGCATATTTCTTCGGTTTTAACAACGCTGGTTTGAATTGGAGGTGATTCAAATAAATCCAACTCACTCTTCATACATTCTATAAATCCTGACATTTCCAATTTCCAAAAATATCCTTAAAGTTCTTTCCTCTACAACGTTTTGATTTAATCTGTTGCTTTTGCTTTAAACGTTTAAGTTTTATACGTCGACCTTTACCTTTCTGCATTGTTTTCATTTTATCAACAGTAGCTTCTTTTATATTTTGTATGACCTTTTTTCCTTTGTTTAGTAAGATTTCTTTTATTGGCTTTGTTCCAATTTCTTCTAAAATTTCCTTTCCAATATCTAATGATTTATTCTTTAATATATTCATCCCCGTTTTAAATAAGGGTTTTAGATGTGAAAATACAGCCGAAAATATGGATCCAATACCACGACCGTATTGTAAAATTCTTGGTGCGTGATATATTTCACCAATATTTTGTATATTTTCTCCAGACTGATTATTATTATAACTTGTATAAATCGTATCCATGGTTGTAATAAAAATGATTAATTTTGTTTGGTTACACACCTATTTTATATACCCTTTTTTTAAAGTGTAGAGTACAATAGACGGGAACTAATTTATTAAAGCTTATCTCTTCTCCTTCATCATTTCGATCATTATGGAAATATCATTTATAATATAGGCTTCAAGAGGAAAATATTCAATTCTATTGAAATGAATATAGTTCTTTAATGTTGCTACTGAAAATATTTTTAAACATTTAATTTTTTTACTACCAACATTCCGAGGTTTTATTATATCAGTATAAATAAATATGTTTTCACTTATATCAGACGATTCAAATTTATTAATAAACTGATTTATGTTGTCAGAGAATTTGTTCAAAGATTTTTCCAAAATATAATTTGTTGATGATAAAATGGGTTCTTTTTCATTATTTGATGATTCTGGACTTTTTATATTTACGCTACGAGTATCTTTTTCTCTTGATGATAAAATTGGATCTTTTTCATTATTTGATGGTTCTTAGCTTTTTGTATTTATGTCCTTTTCTCTCATAGGTATATTAGATTGGGGCTTATCAATGTTTAATGTATTTAAAAATTTTGAAGTTTTATTTATATTTTTTAGTTTCAGGGCGTCAGATGTTTCCATAAGTTCTTTAAATTTTGTTTTTATTTCATCATATTCATTATTAGTGTCAATTTTCAATGTTTTTACAGATTGATTATTTAAATTTGAAATGTTGCGTTTTTTACGTTTAAGTATATTTTGATTCATATTTAGTTGTTTATTCGCTATCGAGAAGGATATATCTGATAATCCGACTTCCCACTTTTCACTCATGCTAAGAGATTGCTTTAATAAATTTGTGAAAGTACTTGAAGTGTTTTTATATAAATTTACTGAATCATTACTTAATAAAGTAACATAAATACTATTTTCCTCTGTGCTTGACGCCATATTTATTAGAAATGTTAAATATTATAAGTTGTGTGTTATACATATATGAAAAATTTAGTTTATCAACTAAAATCTGTTTGATTAATCCATGAATTATATTCTTTTCCGAAACCCAACCATTTTACAAATAGTTTTTCGCCTCTACGTTTTAAGACTTTTTCAACTAAAAAGATGTTAGGAACTTTAGTTTTTAATAACTCCTCTTGATAAAATCCACCTTTAATTAAATTTCCATTAAAATCTTTTAGCTGGTATGTGACAGGGTTTGTTGCATTTATTTTTTTAACTTTAAAAACTTCTGTAGACCAATTTGGTGTATACCCCTTTTCAAAAACATTTTTATATTTGCTTATGCGAACAAAATCGTTTATATTGAATTTTCCGTTTTTAAAAACTTTTAAATTATTATACACAGTTCTTAAATTTTTTTTTTTCATTTCGCTTGTTAACTGAATTAGGTTTCATCTTTATACTTCGATGATAAGATGAATTATATTCTTTCAACAGTTTATCTAATACATCTATCCAGTTATAATTTCCTTGCACACTAAATTGTTTCCACATTTTATTTTTTAAAGTTCTATTAAATCGTTCAACTATTGACGCTTTTAAATTTGAATAGGTATGATAATGATTAATATTTAGCTGTTTCATTAGAGTTTTGAAATATGTGTTATAAAATTCTTTTCCTTGGTCTGAATGCAGGTTTTTAGGAGCTTTGTTACTGTTTAAATTTACAATACTTTTAAATGATTTTGAAACCTCAAATCCTGTTTTAGTTTTTAATGGCACAGCGTAGGCATACTTTGAAAAAACATCAATAACAGTAAGCATATACTTGAAACCTTTATTAAATTTTGCATATGGTAACATCTCCACCAAGTATATTTGCCAATTATCTAAAATTCCCTTTTGAATAAACCTACGTCGCTTAAAGTTTTTTCTAGCTTGACTATGAATTTCGTCAATACGATTTTTTTTACTCATATTAATTAAAATATTCTTCCTTTTTAATTCATTAACAAATGGTTTTTAAGAGTGCAAACATGTTTCATCAGTTTATATATCCATTTACAATGATGGTTTGTGGTCCCTCAGGCTGTGGGAAATCTACTTTTATTAAAAATATTATAAAAAATCAAAATATAATATCTAAAGATATAGACCGAATCATATGGTGTTATTCTGAAATAAATGCACTTCCAAATATAGAAAATGTAGAGTTTGTTAAAGGAATTCCAGAGTCTTTTAATACGAATGACGAAGAATCTACTTTAATAATATTGGATGATTTAATGCTTGAATCATCAAATAAGAAAGTTTGTGCACTATTTACAAAAGGATCTCATCATAGAAACTTAAGCGTAATTTTAGTTACACAAAATATTTTTCATAAAGAGTCTTATTCGCGAGATATATCATTAAACTCCAAATATATAGTTATGTTTAAAAATCCCAGAGATAAGACACAATTCCAACATCTAGCTCGTCAAGTATATCCAGAAAACTCAAAATCTTTAGTAGATGTATATAATCATTGTACAGAACAGGCTCATGGTTATTTAATAGTTGATCTTACTCAAGAAATACCAAACGCTTTAAGATTTAGATCAAATATTTTTAATACAGATTACTATATATATGCAAATATAAACAATGACTTCAAATCTAAAGTTACTGAAGGAGAACAAACATATTCTCTATGTTCTTAAAAAAGCGGATCACAAACTACGAAATGCAATTTTGAAAAATGTTGACAATGTTGTTATCAAAACTTTAAATGAAATTATTTTAAATATTATAAACAGAAATCATAAAATAAACAAAAATGTGTTTGAAAAACTAAAACCATATAAAAATACTTTAAGGAAAGTTTGCTCATCACAAACCTCTATGCGTCAAAAGAGGAAACATCTTATTCAAAAGGGAGGATTTTTACCCATTATTATAACATCAATATTAAGTGGAGTCATTGGAAAAATTTTAGGAAATGGCAAATAAATTATCAAAACTTATAGTTCTACATCCATCAACTTACGAAAAATGTAAAGTTAAACATTCTGACTCAGATTTTTTACATCGGAAACTCTTGCCAATATATGGTTCACATACACTGAAGGATATAAACAAATGGTATTATATTAAACAAGAACTCGCTAAATATTTAATTGGATCCCAACGATCATCTTATCAGAATAAAATATCAACAATGCATAATTTGCGCGATAATGAAACTCAAACGAAAAAGGTCTATAAAAAGCATATTGAAACGCAAACAATTACACCTCAGTCGAGTAGTATAGCACTGCAAACAGATTTGAATTTGCCTGAAGATATTTACACAAATAATGATGACCAGAACGATATGGATACAACAATACAAAAATTTAATCCTTCTTCTGCATCTTCCGTAGCTAAGCGTCTTAAAAGCTTTTCGGAAAAAGGAACTCCAAAAATTAGAATATTATCCAAAACTGATAACTATTCAAATATGAAACAATCAACTTTACCTTATCAATATTCTCCTCGTGTTACAAGAAATCGAAAGAAATTAGATTACGATACTGAAAATGTATTATGGCAAAATATTTAAGAAAATAAAACTCTTTTTTGTTTATAATATATGTATATAAAAATGTTTTATTTTTAATTTAAAATAATATTTACATGAAAAAATGTTTCTTTAGTATTCAATTTCCATTAAATATTCATCATCATCATTATCTTTTTGAAACTGATCTTTATAATTAATTAAATCTACGTTTACTTTCATTAAGTAGTCATCATCTTCATCAAATTTTAAAAATTGTTGCTTGTAGTGACCCCAAGCAAGAGTATTAACATTATTATGACAAATATATCTCTTATTATCTAAATAACTTAATGATATTTTATTAATTAAGGAGGTATATAACACATGTAGTTTTGACTTAAAAATATACATATTTCCATAATAAATTTGTTTGTTAAATAAACAATTTTTATAATCAGATAGACTTAAACTGTTACATATGCTACTCTTGACACCCTTAGGCCCGTTTTCACAACTTACCGATAGCTAAAGGTAGGATTTTATCGGCCGTATGAAAAGTGTTCCATTATTACATTTTTACTTTTACCTACCAGGTAGGATAAACCTTAATTTTCACTTAAGGTTAAAGTAAAGTTTTAATAATGGAACACTTTTTATAAGGCCGGTTAAAGTCTACTTTTAGCTATCGGTAAGTTGTGAAAACGGGCCTTAGCCTTTTTAATTTCCTGCATATCTGCTGTTTTAAAAGCATACATTTTTGCTCTCAAACCTACAAATTCTTTCATAATAATTCCATTATTTTCGTCTTTCATCGTCCCTAAGACTTTTTTATTTTTTTTTTTGGTATTTCAAATTTATTATTTGTTTCATACTCTGATGTATCAAACTTTAAATCAATGTCGTTAATTATATCTTTATAGAAGTCATCCGTTTCAAATGTATAAATAAATGAATCTGTGTCCATATAATTTAATTCTACTTTAGTTTTATATTTTGGTAATATGTATGTAATCGTAATGAAAATCATACATTTTCCATTTCGAAAGTTCTAAGATTGTAAAACCTAAGTAAATTGGCTTATTGTAAAATTAAAAAGATTTATTTACTTTTTGGAAAACTTCATGTTGATGTATTTAACCAACAAAAATACTTACTTATTAATGTTGATCTAAAGGTAACATTAAATTTGGAAAAACCGGAATTTTACATTTTAGAAGGTGGCGATAAAAATGAATCTTATATTAAAATTCATGAAGCTAATTTATATATTAACCATCTTACTATTAATCATAATATTCTAATGGCTCATCATAATGTATTACAATCAAGAAATGCTATTTATCCTTATAAAAGAGTGGAAATAAAAACGTTTACAATACACCCTGGAAATCACTCTTTAACTTTAGATAACGTTATACTAGGACAATTACCAAATTTTTTAATTTTTGGAATGGTATCTAATAAAGCATATACTGGAGAGAAAAAAGAAAATCCATTTAACTTTCAACATTTTTACTTACAAAGATTTAATTTGGTTGTAAATGGAGTACAATTTCCTGCGCAACCAATTGAACTTAATTACAATAACGGAGGAATAATAAGTACTCGTGGTTATCAAACACTATTTAAAGGAACTGGAATTCATCATTTCGATAAAGGCCATCAAATAACTAAAGAACTTTTTGATAACGGATATTTTTACTTGCTTTCGACTTAACACCAGATCATAATAATAATTCCAATTGCGGTAACTTAATAAACCAGGAAACTATTCGTATTGAAGGGCGTTTCGGAAAACCAATTGTTGAAGCAATAACGTGCTTAGTATACTGTGAATTTGATAGTGTTATAGAAATTGATAGAACGCGTAATATTATTCAGACACTATGAATTCAATTAATATTAAAAATACTTTGAACTCTAATAATATAACCAAATATAAATCTAAAGGTGTATTTGCATGTAATAAATTACCAACACACCCAGTTTTAAAACCGTCGTTTTACGTTGCTAACACTGATCCATCACATAAGCCTGGAGAGCATTGGGTTGCTTTTTATTTTCCTAAAAACAAACCTGCTGAGTTCTGCTGGCCAATCTCCAAATAAATACTTTAGATTATTTTTAGATAAAAATTTTAAAACTTTTCTTTATAATAGTCTTCGAATTCAGAGTGAAACTTCAATTTTATTTGGAGTTTATTGTTGTGTATTTATTTATTTAAGATCTAAAAATATGAGTTTCAAACTAATTTTAAAATTATCAGGTATGTGATGAAAATCAATCGATTTCAAAACGAACGTTTTTAAAGGTGTGATGAATTTCGAGGGATTTTAAAATCTATTTCTGAATTATAGTCTTAAGTTTTCGTTCAGAATACACTTCAGTTAACGTATATAATATAAAATTAAAAAGTATAAAGACTAAAAATAATAGGAATTTGTATTTAAAACCCATTTTAAAAGATACTGAAAACGATATTTTCGGTTTTAAATCGTTTCGTTTTTAAAATCGATTTCCATCACATACCTGTATTTAATTATTTTAATTTATATTACTGATATATTAGTTGTAAGTTTATTTAAGTATATTTTTAAGAATTTTTAAGAATATAAAAGCTAAAAAATAAGAAAAAAAACACATTTTTGTTTTTAATATTTTCTCTTTATTAATTATTAAATATAACCTTATAACTATTTATTAAATTGACTACATTTATTTTTCTGAGATAGTATACCGTACACCTGCACGGATAAGAACCCTCTTTACAATTGTTGTTATGCCATGGGCAGCATTCAAAATGAGGCACGTTTAGTCCTTCATCGTATTCATCTACACCGTACTCCTCATTTTCCTCTAACATTGAAACAAAATGGTATATGCACTCCCTGTGCTCAAACATTAGAACATTTTCAAAGTCTTGTAAAAAATTATGTACATATTCTTTTAAGTAAGACATTTTCGTTCTGATTTGTCTGGATTCTCTATTTTGAATGCTTCTCGTTTCAAAATTTTAAGATATAAGTGTGATATATCAGAAGAATTTAAACATCAGTATATATGTATATATCTTATGTAGCCAAATCTATTTGTAAATGCATTATTACGTTTAAAAAAGTTCATTAACTCATAATTTAATGTGAAGCAAACATTCAAGGTTAATTATTTAACTTAAAAAATGCATGCCATTACATTTTTTCACTTATGAAAAGTTTATTAACTCATAATTTAATATGAAGCAAACATTCAAGGTTAATGTTTAAACTTTAAAAATGCATACGATTGCACTTTTTAGCATAACGAAAAGTTTATTGACTTTTAATTTCCACAATAACAATTGTATATTTACTTTTTACCAGAATGTTCTTAAAAGTTCAATAATCATAGATCAGTTTTCAAAATATGCTTTGATTAACATTTAATATATATACCAAAATAAAAAAAGTTTATAAGTAAATATATATATGTTTTACGAGGTATTTTCAATAGATTTTTTAATATTTTTATTTAATTAAAAAATGAAAAGTGCTAAAATCAGTTGCGAATTTTGCAAACATTTAACGTTTGCAAATAAATATAACAAAAAAAGGCACTTTATGCGAGTGCATAATTTTAGTGCCAATAAATCAAAATTTCTAAAACCAAATCCCGCAGAGATGAAAATGAAGGAAGAGATCCCCGACAACGCGAAGGAGGAGATTCCCGACTTCATAAAACAAATTTTGGAGGACGACGATTCTTATTTTTTGGAAATTAAATTTTAAATTTTTATATGTAAAATTATTTTAAATAAAAGTAATAAAAATTAAAAAAAAATCTTGTTTTTCTTTTATTATATTTATCTTTATTGTAAGGATTTTTTTTTTCAGAGTTTAGGTATAATTTAAATCGAATATTGCAGGTCCATTTGGTAATTGTAAATAATTGTCCAAACTTTATCATCCATTTGAGTTAAGTATGGATCCTCCTTGTTTAAAAATTTCATCATTCTATTGGGGAGATAAAACCATTTATTGTCATCTAAATTGGCAATGACTTTTAGACCATATTGTGTTTCTTTCCATTCAAAATTCACAATTTTCAAAGGCTGGTTTAAAGGTATATCATCTATTCTAATATACTCGGGCTTAATACCTTGGGCAATATTCACAATTTTTTTATACATCTGAAAACAAACAAAAAACATAATAAATAATTAAATATACCTTTATTATGTACGAAATGCTTACCATTTTTATTAAGTTTCCTTTAAAGTGGCAATTAGAATAATGATGTGGAATATACTCCCTAAGCCTTTTTATATTAATGGCAAACTTTCAAATTGAGTTAATCTCTATACAGTATTTATCGGATATAAGAAACTTTAAAAATCCAGGAAAAAAGTTTCTTATAAGCGTTTCTTTCTTATATACAACTATTTTATATAAGAAACTTATTTCTTATTGGCCATAAGACTTTCATATTTTGGTTTTCTGTCTCTTTTTTTTGTTACATAGTGTCATCACCTGACAATTTTTGTTATAATAAACGTCAAACTTCATATAAAAAAAACGCTGACAAAAGTTTTAAAGTTTGGTATGACAAAAAATTGTCAGGTGAAGACCCCATGTTAACGTTTCTAAGTTTTTAAATAATTATTGTCTATGTCTTTTGAGTTTTGACTATTTTAGATAACGTTGAAAGTCCAATATTATATTTTTTTAGCAATTTCGCTTCTTTTTACACCGTTTTGTATTTCTTTTAAAATTGTAACTTTTGTTTTTATTGACAAAAAACACAAAGCTTCATATAAGTACCAGCTCGCTCATCTAAAACTAAAGCTGGAGGTCCATTACACGCGTTTTCGCCTCCACGCAGCGCATGCTTTTATAACTTTACTTGAGTTCTACGTTTCAAGTTACATGCAACGCTTTTTATACAGCAGCAGCACAAGTAAAAATAAAATTTAATTTGTCAAAATCAGCTGATTTGTTCGAACGCTGCTTGTGACGCTTACAAAAGTAGAAAGTTAACCTATTTTTCGCCTCAAGGCATCTACGCTTTTGTGCATGTAACTTACTACGTACAACTACACAGATTCTACTTTTTGACAGCTGCGTATGCTGCGAAAAAGCGAGTAACGCGTGGTGTGGACCTCCAGCTTAAAAGTAAAAAAAAAACTTTGTTCTTGTTGTAAAACTGTCAGAAAACAGAGTTGTCCATGCAAACTACATAAATTCTGTGTTGCCGTTGGAAGTTTCTTATATAAATTCTTTTTCTATACATTTTGTGATTTTGGTGTTTAAGAAAAATGTTCTTTTATCAGTTTTTTTCTTATAAGCGTTTTTCTTATATGAAACCTTTTTTGTTAGAAAAATCGCAAAAAAGACATGGTGTTTTTGAAAATGTTTCTTATAAGCGTTTTGTTCTTATATGAGATGTTCTTATATCCGAATAATACTGTACTTACATGTGCTGCATATTCTAAATATTTTAGACATTACTCTATCTTATTTTAAAATACTCAAACAATTTATTTGTACACATTTTTAAATTTCTCTTCATTGAAGAAAATATAATCAACTTTATATAATTCTCTTTTTTATTTAAAATTACTCAAACATTTTTTATTTCGTTTATATTTAAAATTCCTCCTAATGGAAAAAAAAAGTTGAAAAATTAATCTAGAATATCTAAGTTTAAAGTAAAATTTCAATTTAAAAAATTCCTTCCTATGGGAAGAAAAAATTCCTCCTTATGGGAAAACACGTAGGGAGGAAATTGAAATTTAAAAATTCCTCCTTATGGGAATCACGTAGGGAGGAAAAATCATATACAGAAACCCCATATTTATACTACTGCCTGTCATTTGTTGGTAAGCGATATGTTGGCACTGAAAGCTAATTATTCAACATAACTTTGCTGATTCAACATATCGTGTAGACTTAGCTTTACATACATACATAGTTATTAATTATTTTTTTGTTTGCTCGTTTTAGTTCAAGAATTTTTGTTATTGTTTTTTTACTAATAAAATTCAAACAATAAATAATTTTTAATTTTTATTTATTGAAATTACTTAATTTAGAAGAAAACTTTATTAACCGGTTAACCGATCAATAACAAAATTAACCGGTTATTAACCGATTAAACCAAAACCTCGATTAATTAATCGAGCGATTGGCTGATTAAAGCAAAAGCCCGATTAAAGAATACCCTACTAATAAAACAAAATTTTTTGAAAGGGTGATCAATGGGTAATATAATGAAACTTTGGGTCAACCCGGAGGTACTCGGAACTAAAAAAAAAATTAAAATATGCATAATTATTTTTATCCCCAACCTCATATTTTTCAGTGCGAAAACTTTTGGATTTAACATTATTTAATTTTTCCATATAACGCTATGGCCAGTCTAACATACATATGGGCAAATCCTGCGTGATGAACGCTACATTTGCACGCGTTTTCTGATTGAAATATACACAGTTTTTGGTCTTTCAAAAGAGATAGCTTCAACTTATATATAGTATTTACTGACATTAATATGTACTTACGAATGGCATATATCATAATTTCTTAGCAAGTATTTGTTGCGAAATAATTGATCACAAAGTTTTGTGACGCACGCTACAAAAAGTGGAAGTAACTTCAAAGGTTGAAGTGCGTTTTCCTAATTTTTAGCGAAGTTTGCATGATAAGGTATACAAAATCTGATTCCTAAATGAAAGATGAGTATAAGAGAATTCTTAACGCAGCCAAAAAATTTTGTGATTTTTTGACAAAAGCCGTGAACCCTTTGTGACGCACGCTACGTAACGCACGCTACAGTTTTTCCAGTAGTATTTTATTATTATATTTTATTTATTTTAACAAAACAAATTATATTTTTATGAATTGCATTTCTTAAACTAATTTGTTAACTAATGAATATTAACTTTTATTTTAACGAAATTTATATTTTGATAAGTTTGCTCTAAGTGCTATTTTAAGCACAAAAATCACCTAAAATAATGCTAAATTCACGTATTTTATTAAAAAATCAGCAGTGGGGTATGATTTGGTAAAAATCATTGCATTGATGATCATTGAAATACATATTTTTTAATATAAAAATGAAATTAAACATCTAGTCTTATATTCCGTTAAAAAAAAAATTCATTTGAAAAATTTTTGGTTGGTGGACTGTTTCTGGGATTTGCCCATATTTGTTGATTTTTTTTATGCGATTTTGTTTTGATTCAAATTCGAATTCATGCAGTTTTTCAGAATTTTGGAACGAATCATTAGTTTTAATATGAAGCTGGAGTATCGTTTAATGCGAATTCAATTTATGCGATTTTTTTTTGGAACGCATCTATCGCATAAAACGAGACCTGAGTGTACTTGATACTCTTAAATTAAATTTGTTTAATTCTTTACAAGCAATGTTGTAAAATTTCAACTTACTCCGAACTTGCTGCTACCATCAAATTCGCAAGAAAAATTTTATGGTTGTTATTGAAAATACGCAATTTACTGCCGTCCGATTAATCGGACGTTATGCTGTAATGGGTTAAGCTGGACTTAAATGATTTTCAGGAGAGCAATTTATATTGGAGCCATTGTAAGCTATGAACCAATCATCCCAAAATTCTGCAGAGTGATTTCTGGTATTAAAAAACATAACTTTCAATACAGCGGAGCAATTAGTTTTAGCGTTTGCAGTAAATTTCAAAAGAATGCTAAAATGGAATCTAAAGTAAATTATGGAACGTACATCACAAAATTGCATAACATTTTTTGCTGGCCATATGAAGCTAAGCTGGAAGAAAGTTTACCGCAATATCTATATCTAATATAATTATTGTACCAGAGTGGGCTTTTTACGTGGGACGCAACACCGCAAATTTATAAAAAAATGCGCTATATTAACTCACCACTCCGTCGTAAACTTATTTTGTTTTTCTTTAAAAATAATGTTAAAGAATTTCAAATTTATTCAAATTGGTGTTTTTTTTTGTTTTCAAATATTCAATTAAGATCAACTGTTGCATATTTGGAAATTTTTCCGCTCAATCTAGCGTTCATAAGTATTAATCGCGGTAGAAAATGCGTTTAAGTGGTTAGTTGGTAATTTTTTCATTAACAGACTTTTTATATTTTTTGTTAAGTTTTTTGATTTTCTGTTGTACTACTAATTCGCGACCTTAGAACAACAAGGTTCTATCTGATATGTAAATTGGGTGTAAATATAACCTTGTTGTCCTTAGGTCGCGTATTCCACAAAGTCTGTTACGATAAAAGCGTTAATGATGGGTTTTTCTCAAAAAATGTACGATAAGTCTTTTTTTTAAGTTACCAATCTAAATTAAAAATGTCAAAATTATGTTATTTTTAATGTAGACAGCACTTTTTTGTACATATTTATTGCCGGCAATTTATGTTGCAATAATTGTTAATCCTTTTTCGTTGAAAATGATTGCTAACATAAAACGTCAAATTCGGTTGTCAATTGAAAAAAAGAAGCAAAATTAAAAAATATGGAAGCAAATTGAAGTAAATTAAATTAATTAAAGAATTAAATTAAAGCTTCGTTCACAATCAAAAAAACTTTTTCACTTGGTGTTCATAATAGAGCAGCAATTTATTTTGCAACCACACACATTTTGCATTGAGAACGGTTCATTGTTGATGTTTTTGTTTAAATTTGATATTTTTACCAGCAGAACTGTTGCTTATAATTCTTATACGTTTAACAGTTTTATTTGGTTTAATATCTTTAGTTTTTCTAAAATCTTTATGGATGAAGTTTCCTGACGATCTGGCCTAAGCATCCAGTGAAATGCGCATAGCCATAAACAATAAATTTCAGTGTTTTTATCAAGAGTAAAAATTGGGAATTAAGCACGAATAACAAAATCTATTAATAGTTTAATATAAAAAAGACCTCAAGCTTCAACAAATTAATTTACATTTCAATAATTCAGTCGAATAAGAAAGAATATATTATTAATAAAAATAATTTTTGCAAGATGGCGGGAGTCTTTACACTGCACTTCTTCCTTGATTTTTTCAAATTATGAGTTAACATAAATACGTTTTCCCATGCCTTTAACAGGCTCCACGAAAAGCCCCCAATGAAAGACCGCCCAGGAAATAACCCCCAAATGAAATAAACGCCAAAAAATAGGAAATAACACCCAAAAACTGTGAATGGAATAACATCGAAAAATAAATGAAATAAACCCCAAAGCGAAAACGAAAAAAACCCTGAATATTTGGGAGTTATTTCATATGAAATAATACCCAATGATAAAAATGAAATAACTCCCAATGAAATAAATCCCATCAGCAAAAAAAATTAAATTATGCCTAATATTCATAAAAGAGTCAGTTTCACCAAGGATTTCATGAAGTCAATATGGACCCACAGCAAAGTCACAAAATTATTGAAAATTAAATAACCCCGAATAAAAAATGAAATAACACCCAAATTATACACGCTTTGAAACAAGCCCTGAGTTTTAAAAATTTGTTGGGTGTTATTTCATTGGTGATTATTTCAAAATTTGAAAACCCCAAATGAGGAATGAAATAATTCCCAAAAAAAAAAAATGAAAAAGGGCCAAAAAAATTTGGAGTTATTTCATATGAAATAACACCCAAAAATGTATGAAAAAAATTTGGGGAATATTTCATTTCTCGTTTGGGCGTTATTTCATTTGGGGGGAGGGCTTTTCGTGGAGCCCCTTTAACATAAGCTGAGCAATAAAAAATAATGCTCTGTTATTCTGCCGACGTCATTGCCAACTTTCTGAGATTATTATCTATTATACTTTGTATTAATACATGTCAAAAACTCAAGTAATATGTAAAAGTGTGAAAGTGTAAATGCAATGTCATGAAAATGACAAGGATTACGAAAAAAATTTGACATCCCATTTGAAATTTTTCAAAACAACAATACTTTCAGTTGATCAGGGTTGCATTTTAACAAAAGCATGTTCATGTGTGATAGTTTGACTACAAACTGTAATGTTACATTCGATTATTTTACAATCACAGCAAAACTCATTAGATTTCTATCTCACAAAGTATTATGAAATGCGTAAGATGATATTTCAAGCTTCTACAAAAATTTAAATTTTCGTTTTCTGCTCCGTATCAAATTTCGTTTTTGAAATTGACTTTTTGTACCTTTATAAAATTAAAACTTTACTATTTCTTTTATGTCTAGTAAAAAATTTGTTTTTCGTTGCACAATTCTTTGTTTGTTGATGTCAGAGGTAAGGTCGGGTTAGGCGTACTCGGCAAGTAATTTTCTTTTTGTTATTACGTTTTTTTTTTCATTCATTTTTTAATTGTTCGGCTTGTGCTTTGTTGTGATACAGACGTGTATTCATAATCCCGCATACGATTTGAATTATTAATTAATTACATTTGATTTTTTAATATAAACATTTAGCGAATGGCCGCAAAAATAAATGATTTTTAAATAAATTATTTAATTAAAAGTGAACAATTACACTGTGCTCGAAATTGACACTATTTTTAAGACAAGCTGGGTACTTGGCGTTTTAACATAATTTTTTTTTTGGGTTGGCTTCGAGAATACATACCGTTATTTTGAAAATGGAGGAGGTTGCACAACATATGTTCGCGTAACTCAAAACAGCTTTAACTTATTGAAAAAACTAAAATAACCGAAATTCCGCAATAAAATCGTTTTAGAAACATATTTTTTTTTTTTGGAAAAAAAATTTTTTTTTTATTAAAATTCCGAAATTTTTGTTTTTTAAAAATTCATAAAAAAAATTGGAAAATGCAGCTATGTTCTTGAAGCTGCTAACAAAACAAGCCATAAATGATTAAAATCTGTTAGTAATAATTAGTATTGTGGTTATTTTGTTGAACTATTTATGGTTTTAAATCCAAATTTTTAATATTTTTTAATTAGGCTTAAGTTCATTAAATTTAATTTTCATTAAATTATTTTTATGAAGAAAGGAATTTTACAACATGAAAATTAATTAAAATTTACTGATAATTTTTCATTCTTGACTCAATCTGGGCTCGAACCCAGGTGTTTTTACGGACAGGTTACCCTGACATGTTTCGATTGCAACCACTCAATCTCCTCAGAGGGCTTGCCGTTTAACACTCGCAGCCATCGACGACTGCTGACGTCATTAGTCAAACATCAATCCTTAAACCAAATTGTATTTAACTTTTGGTAGATCGAAATTTGCTTTGAATGATTATCTATTTAATTTATTTTACATGTTCTTCCTTTACTTCTGTTTTTTCGTACTTTTGTCAAGAATTCTTCTTGAAGTTCAAAGTACATATTTTGTTTTGTTTTTTTCATTTTTTTTTTGTCTTTCTTTTTCTTGCTGACCTTTTCAGCACAACTTGAAGGACAAATGCAAACATAGAGCTCGTGCCTTAGCTTTAACAATAATTAGTATTGTGGTTATTTTGTAATATTTGATTTTATTCACAAAAGTCGAACAACTTAATTTATTTAAGAATTTCTTATAACGAAATGTTTGTATTGGAGCCCCCCTAAAAAGTGATGATAAGGGGCAAGTAAGTTTTTTAGAGAATGTTAAGAACAAAAAACTAATGGAGGTCTGTCATACATTTTATCCACCTAGGGGCGACTCCTGGGCATTAATTGGACTTTTTCTTCAATATATTTCTAGTCTGCATTAAAAATTTTGTATGGGAGCCCCCTTAAGGAATGGTGGTTGCGGGTGGGTATGTTAGAAATAAATGATTAAGATGAAAAATAAAGTGGGGTTGGTGATACATTTTTTCCCATCTAGGGGCATCATTGGCACTGCAGGAGCCAAATTTATTACCTGATACCACACAATTTCTATCAGTATGAGGGTTATGGATTTGATTATCACCAGAGACTTTGATATGTTTTACTACAAAGGACTAAAGGCCTTAGTAACTATTAATCGGTTAATTAAGTTAGCATATAATTTTTATTGGTAACACTTAATTACCATTTTCTAAAAGCATTTACAGGTAGTTTAACTGTTACTCACTGTTATTACCTTAAATGTTTTTTTTTCTAGTTTGTTACTCTACGATATAAGTTTAGTTAAGAATTTAGTTCAATATATTCTTATGATACAATTCATAATGTATAAGGTATAAATTTATACCTTACACATGCTGATACAAAAAAAATTATATTTTAATAACCATATTATATGGTTTGTTTAATGTTTTGATAACACTTAATGAAACTTAATATATAAACTTGAAGTGGACTATACCAATAGAATATTAAATGATATTGAAAAAAGCAAATCATATTACAAAATCAATTAAGATGATCTAAAAAAGAGGGCTACATAGGGGTTTTGAATATTTAATTAGGAAATACCTATTATATTGCTTATAATTATCAGTTTAGAATCTGGAGATAATATATTTTTTATCATTATAACCACTTAATATTTTTGATAACCATACATTATCATACCACACTATAACGATCCATAGAATAAAATACAATTTAAATAGTTAAATCCGCAAAAAAAATCACAACCTAGATTTATTTATATAAAATCTTACTCCTTTAAACATATCTTTATACCTTATACATACTAATACCACGAAATGTCTAGTTAAATAACCATACTATATGGTTTATTTAATGTTTTTGCATACCTTTTGAATTTCCTATGAATTGTTTTCCTATTACTTCCCTTCTATACTTAATATTTATACACCTCCATCCATCCTTAAATAGCATTTCTATATTTTCTATATTAACTATCTATCTTACAATTTTTTTCTTATATTACTAACATTCCTATATTTAGTCTTGGTCTTAAAATCTTAGTCTTGATTTTATTCTTAGTCTTTATGTTGATCTTTATAGTAGACTTTTGGTGTTGGTTTTATAGTTTCGAATCTTGATCTTGGTTTTTATATAGACATCTCATTTACAAACCTATTACTTCAATCTCATCAAACTTATCACACAAGGCGATTGTCTGCTGTTTTTTAAGAAAAATCCATACTAATCCTTTCAATTTTATCAAATCTATCCATTATATTATTATTGTAATTTTAACAAATCTTATAAATTCTATCCAGTTATCACATAATTTTATTTATTCTATATACAACCTTAACCATTTATCACTCATATTCATTATAAACAGTTTTTTACACCACTTTTATAAACATAGTTTGATTTTCACTTGTCTGCTGTATTAAAAAATAATCCATTTACTAAAATGAAAATTTAGGTTTATATTAAAAAAATTTATTATACGCTGATATTTAATGGCTTTTCTACCTTAAATTTATCTATTTTGTAGAAAGTTACATCTGAATGTAGTGTTTTGGTAAGAGCGTCTTTATATTAGTGCTGGGAAACTATCGATAGACTATCGATATTATCGATAGTCTTAAAATATCGATAAGAAAAAATATAAATATCGATATTTTTATTATTTAAAATACAGCTATGAAGACATCTAACAGCAGCTAAACACACACAGTTTTTTGCTGCAAATTTTTACTTGCTTTTATTAATTCGCGCTGAATTACAGCAATGAATACAAACCCTCTTGGAAGTCAAAACCACTTTTAAGTAACTTCAAACTGGTTTTTTTATAACCACAACTAGTTGATTAAGTGACTTTTTTCCTTGTCGACGACTCATTATTTTAACATATAGGCATGTCATAGGCAATAGTCAATTGGCCATCTTTGCATGATTTTTAAACTGACTACTAACTACTTATTTTTCAACCTATTTATAGTTAATTAATGGTATAGTCAGTTTATAATAAATTATTTAAATTTTAAATAATTTTTGTCAAAAAAATATATGTATAATTTATGTACATATGGGCATATCCGAAAAAATGTCAACCAACAAAAAATTTTTAAAGTTGATCAAAAATTATTCTTGATTATTTAGAGTAATAGAAATACAAATATCATCATAAAAAATTTTTCTGGCAGTCCATATTACGAAAATCAGGACTTAAGGTTCAAGAACCTTACATCTTTAATATTTGGCCAAAATATGCATGTTTTTTGGCTGCTGTTAAACAAGCTTTATCCAAAACACGGCTGCTCCATCTTCGAAGAAGTTTTTTTTTATTAATTTTCTGCAACTTTATGAAAGAAGCGCTTTAAATGCTCTATTGAAACATACTAAATAAAACTGAGTAAAGTTACGTCCACGCTTTGTAACGTCCGCAACGGAAAATAAGGGTTTTTATATATAACGAAGAAACTTAAAATTTTTTTGACACCACATTAACATTCCAAACAAAACTAAAACTGTTCTTTAAAGTAAGAAAAAAAAATTCTAAAATATACAAAAGTATGTTTCATTTTTTAATATCAAATTTTGTAACGTCCGCAACGGTATCGATCTGTCCTAAAAGTAAGTTCTGCTTAAAGTTGTTTTGTTTTCACAAATCTATAATTGCAATCATCAATAATTATAAACTAATGAGAATTGAAGGGTTAAAGAAAATTAAAAAAAAATAATTTGAGAACACAGTTACAAAATTGTAATCTTTTCTATTTCTCTTATCATTATTTCAATGAAATTTGGCAAAGGGAGCTTCGCTTATTTTACATCTTTCTTTAACATCTGCTGGCACTAATGTTGACCGTCAAACGGTGCATTTTTCTCTTCGGATCTTCAAAAGAGTTATTGCTAACCTACGTGGACAGACGTACACGTGTCGATTTCAGTTTCTGATCATTTGAACTGCGTGAAAGATTAAAATTGCGATTAGTAAGTCGGGTAAAAATGAGTACAAGTACAGAAAGATCAAAAAAATTTCGAATCAATTTAAGAAACAATATAAATAGCTTGCTGAAGCAAAGATTAAAAGATGCTGAAAGAAAGCGAGCTTATCGGCAAAAAATTAAAGATATCATGAAAAAATTAAAGATATGATCGCTTGCAAAAGAAATTAAAGCTAAGAACAAAGAGCGAATGGCGAATTACAGAGAAAGACAAAATAGAAAAGAAACAACAACGCTAGTCAGTCCATATACATGCAGGCAGACTCTAAGCAAAGCTGTAAGAAAAGTTGAGCGCGTTTTGCCAGCTGATATGGAAAAGAAATGTAAAGTCCTCAGTGTACTTCATGAAAAATACCTTTGTAATAGAAAAGAAGCTAAACCTAATGAGCAATTATATGAGAAAACAAAACTGATTCACGACTTTTTTTATCGAGATGACATTTCCGTGCAAGCTGCTGGAAGAAAGTCTACACTACTAGCTGGGTCCCATAAATTACCAGTAGCTAAGAGATTTATGATAATGACGGTAAATCAGGCTTTTCAGCTGTTTCAAGCTGAGTTTAGTGATCAAAAAATTTCTCGAACGAAATTCCATGAGAATCGACCAACAATAGTGGAATTATCTGATAAGTTGCCTCACAACATGTGTGTTTGTCAATACCATGCGAATTTTGGGTTTTTATTGGAAAGTTTGAACAAACATATTCCTGTATTCCCTTTGAACTTTGGTGACTTTTTAGAAAAAGTTTGCTGTAACGTTGAAAATGAATTTTGCATGTCAAATGATTGCAATAACTGTACAAAAGACATTAAAGATGAGCTTGTCCCTTTACTTTATAACAGTGGCCTTGGTAAATGGAAGCAATGGAGAATTATAGACAATCGTATGGTATTAAGTTTTACCGAAGCGCCAGTGGCAGATTTAATTTTTGAATTGGAATCCCAACTGCCGTCGTTTAAACTACATACTTTTGTTAAACGGTCTCAACAAAAATACTTTGAGGAAAAACGGAAAGCATTGGATCCAAATGATCTGATTCTGCAAATTGACTGTGCAGAAAATTACAGACTTATTTCTCAAAATGAAATTCAGTCTGCTCATTTCAGCTATGCTCAAGTAACTATTTTCACTTGTGTAGCGTGGCTACATGGCTGCACTAAATCATTTGCCATTATAAGTGATCAGCTAACGCATAATAAATACGATGTTTATTGCTTTTTATCAATACTTATTAAAAATATTCAAAAGCATCATTCAGTATCTAAAATCCGTGTTTTTTCCGATGGATGCGGTAGTCAGTTTAAAAACAAATTTATTTTACGTAGTATTCCACATTTTAAGAATGAATTTGGTGTTAACCATTTAGAGTGGAATTTTTTCGCTACTTCTCATGGCAAAGGTGCAGTAGACGGAGTAGGCGCTATCGTGAAACGTAAAGTATGGCAGTTAGTAAGAGCTCAAAATCTTATTTTGAAGGATGCAAACGATTTTTACAGACTGGCCAAAAGTAATATCGATGGGGTTAAACTAATATACGTTACAGAAAACGATATAAAAACCACAACTCAATATCTAGGTGAGAAATGGCTAAATATAAAAAATATTACAGGCGTAAAATCTCATCATCACTTTTCTTCACTTAATGAAAATTTTATCGAAATGGCACGCACTGCAGTATCTCCTAAACATAAACTACAAGTTTAAAAAGAAAAATAAAATTTATTTATTTTGAAAATAAACACAAAAATCTTTTTTTATTTATAACAGTAGGACAGTGGTCAAAAATGCAACGTCCGCAACGTAACGTCCGCAACAAATGTAAGACAAAATTGTGATTAAACTAACAATTATTTTTTTGCCTCGAAAGTGGGTTTGATATGCTTAAAGATTCCTCTTTCTTTAATGTATTTGGAGTTTTTTTGTTTAAACTGTAAAATTCGCTAAAATTTATGAAAACTTGCATTGATCTCCACAACGACTTCTGTATTGTGTAACGTCCGCAACGGCAATTTAAGTACAATTATATCGTAACTGATAAAACTCAGAAAATATTTGTAACTGCAATTTGAAAGTACTCTCAAAGGCCAACGTACCACTGTGGCTGTAGGAAATATCGCCCAAAGAAAAATGGCCCAAAAAAAAAAATGAAAAATCGCCCAAATGAAGAATCGCCCAAGCGAACATGAAAAATGACCCAAAAAGGTAAATATGAAATTTTGCCCAAAAAAAACGAAAAAGGGCCCAAAAAGAAAATGAAAAATGACCCAAAAAGCATAAACGAATTTTTTCCCAAAAAATAAAAAAAAAAATTACTAAATTTGCAAAAAGTGTTTATTATTCATATAAATTTAGGTGACATGTCATAACGTCCAGTGTCGTAGTGTCCTTGGACACTTTTAAAGTGTCATAATGTCCATCGAAGACGAGGGCGAGGACGTTATGACACTTTGCAACGTCCGCAACTTAACTTATAATCAAAAATGTGTAAATTTTTTTTTAAAATACCGTTAAAATTTCAAGTGATTTTTTTAAAGATACTTATTTAACCATAATATGGTTGTCGGTGACAATGATTTGGTTAAATTAAACATAATATGGATAAAATATTTTTATAGCTCTTACTCCGGGTGTATATATTAAATATATATATCCAAAATAAGGATTTCATCTTCTATGGTATAACAAATACTGGCTTCGCTAACTAAAGCTTCTCTGTATAGCCGGCCTTCGGCCGGGCGCAAGGATTTCCTCCTCTATGGTACAACAAAGACCGGCTTCGCTAACTAAAGCTTCTCTGTATAGCCGGCCTTCGGCCGGGCGCAAGGATTTTCTCCTTTATGGTCTAACAAAAACCGGTTTCGCTAAGTAAAGCTTCGAAAAACTGCCTTGTTTCCGAACAAGGCCGACTACGCAGAGAAGCTTTAGTTAGCGAAGCCGGTGTTTGTTATACCATAGAGGAGAAAATCCTTGCGCCCGGCCGAAGGCCGGCTATACAGAGAAGCTTTAGTTAGCGAAGCCGGTCTTTGTTATACCATAGAGGAGAAAATCCTTGCGCCCGCCCGAAGGCCGGCGATACAGAGAAGCTTTAGTTAGCGAAGCCAGTATTTGTTATACCATAGAAGAGAAAATCCTTATTTTCGATATATATGTATATATTTAATATATACACCCAGAGAAAAAAGCTACAAAACCATTTTTAAAAAAATTCTACCGATATTATGTTTAATTTAACCAAATCATTGTCGCCGACAACCATATAATGGTTAAATTAGTTTCTTGAAAAATAGTTTTGTTGTTTGCAACCATAATAAAACATGGTTTTCTCTGCTATGTAAGATTATGGTAGAATTTTAAAAATAGCCCATTTTTTTTTGGGCCATTTTTCATACAACATTTTTGGGTGATTTTTCATAATGAAAAATCACCCAAATTTAAAAAACGAAAAATCACCCAACAATAACGATAAATAGCCCAAAAATTTTGGGCCATTTTTCATATGAAATCAGGCCCAATTTTACATGCAATTTTTTTGGGCGATTTTTCATTTTTTTTTTTTGGCGATTTTTCTTTGGGCGATATTTCCTACAGCCACCACTGTAGGTTACTTAAGAATATAACGCTCTGAGCGCCAACAGTATTCAAAAATATGCGTACGAACGTAACGTCCGCAACGCAGGATTAGCCCATATGTATGTATATCTGTATATATTTTTATATAGAAATAATTATTTAACAAAATTTTGCATGAAATTAATTAAATGATGATGAAATAATAGTTCTGAAATAAATACGCTACATATTTTTTTGTTCATAAACAGATTTGTATTGCGTTAATTTTTAATTATTTTCAATAATTACTATTATTTAAATATGTTTGTATATATTTTTTCATTTGACTTCATGGCATGCAAGGCGAATTCATGTAAACGGTGGTGTCGATACTACAACAAGTAACAACACCAAAAACACAACAATGTATTTTGTTGCTGCTTTCGTTGGCCCATATGTCAAAAACACAAGTAACTTTTGACATTCCTCTCTCTAATTTAAAAAAAAGGTAGCACAACTGTGCTTTCAACGCCACCTGAAAAATGAATTCGCCTTGATGGCATGCTTGTTTTACTTATTTTCTTTTGGTTGTGTTTTACGTGTGCCTCTATGCAAAATGTTTGGTTGATATCTGCATGAGATTTAAACCAATTTGTAGTTATTTGAAAAATAGTTAATTTATAGTTAGTGTTTTTTGCAACTGACTATTTTATTTACTACAGGGAACAACAAGAATGGCAAGTAGTATGGATCGCTTAGAAGTGCTTTTTACTGCTAATTAATTAATTAATTAAGTCGAAATTTGTACATGTTTATATTGGGACTGAAATGTCAAATATTTTTGTAATGTTGTAAAAAAAATGTAAATCCAAATGCAATTGCAAACATAGGACAAAACAATGAACGACCATTAGATAATAAGTCCGCTAGATTGATTACCTTTTTCGGTTTAGAATTTAGAAAATTTTTTAAAGTTGCAATGGAGTTACTTCGGTTCCTTCAGAAAGGTACTTATCCATTTTTAAAAAACTGCCATCTAAAATAACGTGAGTATATACATACGTCTCATACATTCAATAAAGTGATAAAAACAACGGACTTTAGCCTTATAAAAAAATAATTAAAGTTTTCCTGCACAAGTAAAAACATTCAGTCGATAGTGATATCGGTATATCGATACTGAAATTTGAACTATCGATAAATATCGATACTAGAAAATATCGATAGTATCCCAGCACTACTTTATATTACTTTAAATCAGGAGGCTGATTCTAGCAGTCGTGATCGAATACTTTTTCAATTCGCAAGCAATTTTATTTCTTATTATTTTAGTCAATCGAAATGTGTTTACAGTTTTTTGAAAACTCAAATAAATGTTTTACAACACTGATAAAATAATTTAAATTCTTACAGTATCGACTAAAGACCTGCACGAGTGAATCTGTAAGTATTGTTGAAACAGATACACCAGATATGTATATATCTGTTACTACTGATATAAATGAGAGAATGAGTGTAACTGAAATTGTATGGTTTTGCTTTTGCCCACTCACCATATCTTAAAAACAACAAGTTAGAGTGCTATATTCGGCTGTGACGAATCTTTGATACCCTCCACCGACAGTTCGAATGTTTAAAGAGTAATATCTGTATGATGTTATTATTATCTTAAACTGTGACGATTTGTTATTAATTATGGATTAAGGCGACAAAACTGTTTTCCGGTAGTAGGGTTTATATGGGGCCTAGGGTAAATTATGGACCGATCTTCACGAAATTTCACAGTCTTTTTCCCAGTTCTATAAAACTTTGATGTACCAAATTTTGTTATGATAGCATTATTTTTTACGGATTTAGGCGTACTAAACTGTTTTCCGGGAGTAGGGTTTATATGGGGCCCAGGGTAAATTATGTACCGATCTTCACGAAATTACACAGTTTTATTTCTTGTCCTATAAAACTTTGATGTACCAGATTTTGTTATGATAGCATTATTTTTTACGTTTTTAGGCGTACTAAGTTGTTTTCCGGAAGTAGGTTTTATATGGGGCCTATGGTAAATTATGGACCGATCTTCACGAAACTTAACAGTTTAATTTCTAGTCCTATGTAACTGTGACTTACCAAAATTTGTAATGATAGCATTGTTAGTTAGGGTTTAAGGCTTAATATACTGTTTTCCGGGAGTAGGGCTTATATGGGGCCTAGGGTAAATTATTGACGGATCTTCACGAAATTTCACAGCGTGATTTCCAGTTGAATAAAACGAATTGTTGCGAAATCTTATATCATTCTGTGCATTTTTCCACCATTTATGTTAGTTTTTGTAACAAAATTATCAATTTTTTTTTAGGTGGTGGTTCCACATTTTGATTCATAGCTCAGATCCTATTTAACCGATTTTGCTGAATTTCAATCCCAAACTGCTTAGGATAACGACAAGCAATTTGACACCAAGTTTGTTGATTTCTTTTGAGTTTTTCGAAAGTGAGCGTGTTTTCAACAGACGGACATACGGACAGACGGACAGACAGACGGACATGGCTAAATCGACTTAAAATTACTCAAGGACCCAGAATATATATACTTTATAGGGTCTGAGATGAATAGTAAAAAAGTTTCACACGGAATGACAAACTGAATATACCCTCTTCACAACTAATTGTGGTGGAGGGTATAAAATCAGATGCTTATGGTTTTGGATTGAGTGTGTCATAACATTTTTTTTTTTTTGCTTACAAATATCTGTTGTCACCATAAGTATTTCTACAATATCTGTGGTAATCTGTTGTATTTTTAAATATTGTTGGCGAGTTGATGAAAATAAGAGAGTTTGTAAAAATTTGTATAAGTGGTTTTAGTAAAAAATCGGCATATTTTCAAAAACATCGGAAATCAAATTATGAAAAAACGGCAAATTAAAATTACTGTTTTAAACACAATAAAACATATTTTTAATGACAAACCATTAACCATTACATAATGCTTTAAAAAAAAATAAATGTTTTATAAATACATTTTATTTAATTAAAAAAATACGGGGTATAATAATTGACACAAAGTTTTATTAAAAGCATTACACCGGTTAACCGATCAATAACAAAATTAACCGGTTATTAACCGATTAAACCAAAACCTCGATTAATTAATCGAGCGATTGGCTGATTAAAGCAAAAGCCCGATTAAAGAATACCCTACTAATAAAACAAAATTTTTTGAAAGGGTGATCAATGGGTAATATAATGAAACTTTGGGTCAACCCGGAGGTACTCGGAACTAAAAAAAAAATTAAAATATGCATAATTATTTTTATCCCCAACCTCATATTTTTCAGTGCGAAAACTTTTGGATTTAACATTATTTAATTTTTCCATATAACGCTATGGCCAGTCTAACATACATATGGGCAAATCCTGCGTGATGAACGCTACATTTGCACGCGTTTTCTGATTGAAATATACACAGTTTTTGGTCTTTCAAAAGAGATAGCTTCAACTTATATATAGTATTTACTGACATTAATATGTACTTACGAATGGCATATATCATAATTTCTTAGCAAGTATTTGTTGCGAAATAATTGATCACAAAGTTTTGTGACGCACGCTACAAAAAGTGGAAGTAACTTCAAAGGTTGAAGTGCGTTTTCCTAATTTTTAGCGAAGTTTGCATGATAAGGTATACAAAATCTGATTCCTAAATGAAAGATGAGTATAAGAGAATTCTTAACGCAGCCAAAAAATTTTGTGATTTTTTGACAAAAGCCGTGAACCCTTTGTGACGCACGCTACGTAACGCACGCTACAGTTTTTCCAGTAGTATTTTATTATTATATTTTATTTATTTTAACAAAACAAATTATATTTTTATGAATTGCATTTCTTAAACTAATTTGTTAACTAATGAATATTAACTTTTATTTTAACGAAATTTATATTTTGATAAGTTTGCTCTAAGTGCTATTTTAAGCACAAAAATCACCTAAAATAATGCTAAATTCACGTATTTTATTAAAAAATCAGCAGTGGGGTATGATTTGGTAAAAATCATTGCATTGATGATCATTGAAATACATATTTTTTAATATAAAAATGAAATTAAACATCTAGTCTTATATTCCGTTAAAAAAAAAATTCATTTGAAAAATTTTTGGTTGGTGGACTGTTTCTGGGATTTGCCCATATTTGTTGATTTTTTTTATGCGATTTTGTTTTGATTCAAATTCGAATTCATGCAGTTTTTCAGAATTTTGGAACGAATCATTAGTTTTAATATGAAGCTGGAGTATCGTTTAATGCGAATTCAATTTATGCGATTTTTTTTTGGAACGCATCTATCGCATAAAACGAGACCTGAGTGTACTTGATACTCTTAAATTAAATTTGTTTAATTCTTTACAAGCAATGTTGTAAAATTTCAACTTACTCCGAACTTGCTGCTACCATCAAATTCGCAAGAAAAATTTTATGGTTGTTATTGAAAATACGCAATTTACTGCCGTCCGATTAATCGGACGTTATGCTGTAATGGGTTAAGCTGGACTTAAATGATTTTCAGGAGAGCAATTTATATTGGAGCCATTGTAAGCTATGAACCAATCATCCCAAAATTCTGCAGAGTGATTTCTGGTATTAAAAAACATAACTTTCAATACAGCGGAGCAATTAGTTTTAGCGTTTGCAGTAAATTTCAAAAGAATGCTAAAATGGAATCTAAAGTAAATTATGGAACGTACATCACAAAATTGCATAACATTTTTTGCTGGCCATATGAAGCTAAGCTGGAAGAAAGTTTACCGCAATATCTATATCTAATATAATTATTGTACCAGAGTGGGCTTTTTACGTGGGACGCAACACCGCAAATTTATAAAAAAATGCGCTATATTAACTCACCACTCCGTCGTAAACTTATTTTGTTTTTCTTTAAAAATAATGTTAAAGAATTTCAAATTTATTCAAATTGGTGTTTTTTTTTGTTTTCAAATATTCAATTAAGATCAACTGTTGCATATTTGGAAATTTTTCCGCTCAATCTAGCGTTCATAAGTATTAATCGCGGTAGAAAATGCGTTTAAGTGGTTAGTTGGTAATTTTTTCATTAACAGACTTTTTATATTTTTTGTTAAGTTTTTTGATTTTCTGTTGTACTACTAATTCGCGACCTTAGAACAACAAGGTTCTATCTGATATGTAAATTGGGTGTAAATATAACCTTGTTGTCCTTAGGTCGCATATTCCACAAAGTCTGTTACGATAAAAGCGTTAATGATGGGTTTTTCTCAAAAAATGTACGATAAGTCTTTTTTTTAAGTTACCAATCTAAATTAAAAATGTCAAAATTATGTTATTTTTAATGTAGACAGCACTTTTTTGTACATATTTATTGCCGGCAATTTATGTTGCAATAATTGTTAATCCTTTTTCGTTGAAAATGATTGCTAACATAAAACGTCAAATTCGGTTGTCAATTGAAAAAAAGAAGCAAAATTAAAAAATATGGAAGCAAATTGAAGTAAATTAAATTAATTAAAGAATTAAATTAAAGCTTCGTTCACAATCAAAAAAACTTTTTCACTTGGTGTTCATAATAGAGCAGCAATTTATTTTGCAACCACACACATTTTGCATTGAGAACGGTTCATTGTTGATGTTTTTGTTTAAATTTGATATTTTTACCAGCAGAACTGTTGCTTATAATTCTTATACGTTTAACAGTTTTATTTGGTTTAATATCTTTAGTTTTTCTAAAATCTTTATGGATGAAGTTTCCTGACGATCTGGCCTAAGCATCCAGTGAAATGCGCATAGCCATAAACAATAAATTTCAGTGTTTTTATCAAGAGTAAAAATTGGGAATTAAGCACGAATAACAAAATCTATTAATAGTTTAATATAAAAAAGACCTCAAGCTTCAACAAATTAATTTACATTTCAATAATTCAGTCGAATAAGAAAGAATATATTATTAATAAAAATAATTTTTGCAAGATGGCGGGAGTCTTTACACTGCACTTCTTCCTTGATTTTTTCAAATTATGAGTTAACATAAATACGTTTTCCCATGCCTTTAACAGGCTCCACGAAAAGCCCCCAATGAAAGACCGCCCAGGAAATAACCCCCAAATGAAATAAACGCCAAAAAATAGGAAATAACACCCAAAAACTGTGAATGGAATAACATCGAAAAATAAATGAAATAAACCCCAAAGCGAAAACGAAAAAAACCCTGAATATTTGGGAGTTATTTCATATGAAATAATACCCAATGATAAAAATGAAATAACTCCCAATGAAATAAATCCCATCAGCAAAAAAAATTAAATTATGCCTAATATTCATAAAAGAGTCAGTTTCACCAAGGATTTCATGAAGTCAATATGGACCCACAGCAAAGTCACAAAATTATTGAAAATTAAATAACCCCGAATAAAAAATGAAATAACACCCAAATTATACACGCTTTGAAACAAGCCCTGAGTTTTAAAAATTTGTTGGGTGTTATTTCATTGGTGATTATTTCAAAATTTGAAAACCCCAAATGAGGAATGAAATAATTCCCAAAAAAAAAAAATGAAAAAGGGCCAAAAAAATTTGGAGTTATTTCATATGAAATAACACCCAAAAATGTATGAAAAAAATTTGGGGAATATTTCATTTCTCGTTTGGGCGTTATTTCATTTGGGGGGAGGGCTTTTCGTGGAGCCCCTTTAACATAAGCTGAGCAATAAAAAATAATGCTCTGTTATTCTGCCGACGTCATTGCCAACTTTCTGAGATTATTATCTATTATACTTTGTATTAATACATGTCAAAAACTCAAGTAATATGTAAAAGTGTGAAAGTGTAAATGCAATGTCATGAAAATGACAAGGATTACGAAAAAAATTTGACATCCCATTTGAAATTTTTCAAAACAACAATACTTTCAGTTGATCAGGGTTGCATTTTAACAAAAGCATGTTCATGTGTGATAGTTTGACTACAAACTGTAATGTTACATTCGATTATTTTACAATCACAGCAAAACTCATTAGATTTCTATCTCACAAAGTATTATGAAATGCGTAAGATGATATTTCAAGCTTCTACAAAAATTTAAATTTTCGTTTTCTGCTCCGTATCAAATTTCGTTTTTGAAATTGACTTTTTGTACCTTTATAAAATTAAAACTTTACTATTTCTTTTATGTCTAGTAAAAAATTTGTTTTTCGTTGCACAATTCTTTGTTTGTTGATGTCAGAGGTAAGGTCGGGTTAGGCGTACTCGGCAAGTAATTTTCTTTTTGTTATTACGTTTTTTTTTTCATTCATTTTTTAATTGTTCGGCTTGTGCTTTGTTGTGATACAGACGTGTATTCATAATCCCGCATACGATTTGAATTATTAATTAATTACATTTGATTTTTTAATATAAACATTTAGCGAATGGCCGCAAAAATAAATGATTTTTAAATAAATTATTTAATTAAAAGTGAACAATTACACTGTGCTCGAAATTGACACTATTTTTAAGACAAGCTGGGTACTTGGCGTTTTAACATAATTTTTTTTTTGGGTTGGCTTCGAGAATACATACCGTTATTTTGAAAATGGAGGAGGTTGCACAACATATGTTCGCGTAACTCAAAACAGCTTTAACTTATTGAAAAAACTAAAATAACCGAAATTCCGCAATAAAATCGTTTTAGAAACATATTTTTTTTTTTTGGAAAAAAAATTTTTTTTTTATTAAAATTCCGAAATTTTTGTTTTTTAAAAATTCATAAAAAAAATTGGAAAATGCAGCTATGTTCTTGAAGCTGCTAACAAAACAAGCCATAAATGATTAAAATCTGTTAGTAATAATTAGTATTGTGGTTATTTTGTTGAACTATTTATGGTTTTAAATCCAAATTTTTAATATTTTTTAATTAGGCTTAAGTTCATTAAATTTAATTTTCATTAAATTATTTTTATGAAGAAAGGAATTTTACAACATGAAAATTAATTAAAATTTACTGATAATTTTTCATTCTTGACTCAATCTGGGCTCGAACCCAGGTGTTTTTACGGACAGGTTACCCTGACATGTTTCGATTGCAACCACTCAATCTCCTCAGAGGGCTTGCCGTTTAACACTCGCAGCCATCGACGACTGCTGACGTCATTAGTCAAACATCAATCCTTAAACCAAATTGTATTTAACTTTTGGTAGATCGAAATTTGCTTTGAATGATTATCTATTTAATTTATTTTACATGTTCTTCCTTTACTTCTGTTTTTTCGTACTTTTGTCAAGAATTCTTCTTGAAGTTCAAAGTACATATTTTGTTTTGTTTTTTTCATTTTTTTTTTGTCTTTCTTTTTCTTGCTGACCTTTTCAGCACAACTTGAAGGACAAATGCAAACATAGAGCTCGTGCCTTAGCTTTAACAATAATTAGTATTGTGGTTATTTTGTAATATTTGATTTTATTCACAAAAGTCGAACAACTTAATTTATTTAAGAATTTCTTATAACGAAATGTTTGTATTGGAGCCCCCCTAAAAAGTGATGATAAGGGGCAAGTAAGTTTTTTAGAGAATGTTAAGAACAAAAAACTAATGGAGGTCTGTCATACATTTTATCCACCTAGGGGCGACTCCTGGGCATTAATTGGACTTTTTCTTCAATATATTTCTAGTCTGCATTAAAAATTTTGTATGGGAGCCCCCTTAAGGAATGGTGGTTGCGGGTGGGTATGTTAGAAATAAATGATTAAGATGAAAAATAAAGTGGGGTTGGTGATACATTTTTTCCCATCTAGGGGCATCATTGGCACTGCAGGAGCCAAATTTATTACCTGATACCACACAATTTCTATCAGTATGAGGGTTATGGATTTGATTATCACCAGAGACTTTGATATGTTTTACTACAAAGGACTAAAGGCCTTATTAGTAACTATTAATCGGTTAATTAAGTTAGCATATAATTTTTATTGGTAACACTTAATTACCATTTTCTAAAAGCATTTACAGGTAGTTTAACTGTTACTCACTGTTATTACCTTAAATGTTTTTTTTTCTAGTTTGTTACTCTACGATATAAGTTTAGTTAAGAATTTAGTTCAATATATTCTTATGATACAATTCATAATGTATAAGGTATAAATTTATACCTTACACATGCTGATACAAAAAAAATTATATTTTAATAACCATATTATATGGTTTGTTTAATGTTTTGATAACACTTAATGAAACTTAATATATAAACTTGAAGTGGACTATACCAATAGAATATTAAATGATATTGAAAAAAGCAAATCATATTACAAAATCAATTAAGATGATCTAAAAAAGAGGGCTACATAGGGGTTTTGAATATTTAATTAGGAAATACCTATTATATTGCTTATAATTATCAGTTTAGAATCTGGAGATAATATATTTTTTATCATTATAACCACTTAATATTTTTGATAACCATACATTATCATACCACACTATAACGATCCATAGAATAAAATACAATTTAAATAGTTAAATCCGCAAAAAAAATCACAACCTAGATTTATTTATATAAAATCTTACTCCTTTAAACATATCTTTATACCTTATACATACTAATACCACGAAATGTCTAGTTAAATAACCATACTATATGGTTTATTTAATGTTTTTGCATACCTTTTGAATTTCCTATGAATTGTTTTCCTATTACTTCCCTTCTATACTTAATATTTATACACCTCCATCCATCCTTAAATAGCATTTCTATATTTTCTATATTAACTATCTATCTTAAAATTTTTTTCTTATATTACTAACATTCCTATATTTAGTCTTGGTCTTAAAATCTTAGTCTTGATTTTATTCTTAGTCTTTATGTTGATCTTTATAGTAGACTTTTGGTGTTGGTTTTATAGTTTCGAATCTTGATCTTGGTTTTTATATAGACATCTCATTTACAAACCTATTACTTCAATCTCATCAAACTTATCACACAAGGCGATTGTCTGCTGTTTTTTAAGAAAAATCCATACTAATCCTTTCAATTTTATCAAATCTATCCATTATATTATTATTGTAATTTTAACAAATCTTATAAATTCTATCCAGTTATCACATAATTTTATTTATTCTATATACAACCTTAACCATTTATCACTCATATTCATTATAAACAGTTTTTTACACCACTTTTATAAACATAGTTTGATTTTCACTTGTCTGCTGTATTAAAAAATAATCCATTTACTAAAATGAAAATTTAGGTTTATATTAAAAAAATTTATTATACGCTGATATTTAATGGCTTTTCTACCTTAAATTTATCTATTTTGTAGAAAGTTACATCTGAATGTAGTGTTTTGGTAAGAGCGTCTTTATATTAGTGCTGGGAAACTATCGATAGACTATCGATATTATCGATAGTCTTAAAATATCGATAAGAAAAAATATAAATATCGATATTTTTATTATTTAAAATACAGCTATGAAGACATCTAACAGCAGCTAAACACACACAGTTTTTTGCTGCAAATTTTTACTTGCTTTTATTAATTCGCGCTGAATTACAGCAATGAATACAAACCCTCTTGGAAGTCAAAACCACTTTTAAGTAACTTCAAACTGGTTTTTTTATAACCACAACTAGTTGATTAAGTGACTTTTTTCCTTGTCGACGACTCATTATTTTAACATATAGGCATGTCATAGGCAATAGTCAATTGGCCATCTTTGCATGATTTTTAAACTGACTACTAACTACTTATTTTTCAACCTATTTATAGTTAATTAATGGTATAGTCAGTTTATAATAAATTATTTAAATTTTAAATAATTTTTGTCAAAAAAATATATGTATATATGAATTTATGTACATATGGGCATATCCGAAAAAATGTCAACCAACAAAAAATTTTTAAAGTTGATCAAAAATTATTCTTGATTATTTAGAGTAATAGAAATACAAATATCATCATAAAAAATTTTTCTGGCAGTCCATATTACGAAAATCAGGACTTAAGGTTCAAGAACCTTACATCTTTAATATTTGGCCAAAATATGCATGTTTTTTGGCTGCTGTTAAACAAGCTTTATCCAAAACACGGCTGCTCCATCTTCGAAGAAGTTTTTTTTTATTAATTTTCTGCAACTTTATGAAAGAAGCGCTTTAAATGCTCTATTGAAACATACTAAATAAAACTGAGTAAAGTTACGTCCACGCTTTGTAACGTCCGCAACGGAAAATAAGGGTTTTTATATATAACGAAGAAACTTAAAATTTTTTTGACACCACATTAACATTCCAAACAAAACTAAAACTGTTCTTTAAAGTAAGAAAAAAAAATTCTAAAATATACAAAAGTATGTTTCATTTTTTAATATCAAATTTTGTAACGTCCGCAACGGTATCGATCTGTCCTAAAAGTAAGTTCTGCTTAAAGTTGTTTTGTTTTCACAAATCTATAATTGCAATCATCAATAATTATAAACTAATGAGAATTGAAGGGTTAAAGAAAATTAAAAAAAAATAATTTGAGAACACAGTTACAAAATTGTAATCTTTTCTATTTCTCTTATCATTATTTCAATGAAATTTGGCAAAGGGAGCTTCGCTTATTTTACATCTTTCTTTAACATCTGCTGGCACTAATGTTGACCGTCAAACGGTGCATTTTTCTCTTCGGATCTTCAAAAGAGTTATTGCTAACCTACGTGGACAGACGTACACGTGTCGATTTCAGTTTCTGATCATTTGAACTGCGTGAAAGATTAAAATTGCGATTAGTAAGTCGGGTAAAAATGAGTACAAGTACAGAAAGATCAAAAAAATTTCGAATCAATTTAAGAAACAATATAAATAGCTTGCTGAAGCAAAGATTAAAAGATGCTGAAAGAAAGCGAGCTTATCGGCAAAAAATTAAAGATATCATGAAAAAATTAAAGATATGATCGCTTGCAAAAGAAATTAAAGCTAAGAACAAAGAGCGAATGGCGAATTACAGAGAAAGACAAAATAGAAAAGAAACAACAACGCTAGTCAGTCCATATACATGCAGGCAGACTCTAAGCAAAGCTGTAAGAAAAGTTGAGCGCGTTTTGCCAGCTGATATGGAAAAGAAATGTAAAGTCCTCAGTGTACTTCATGAAAAATACCTTTGTAATAGAAAAGAAGCTAAACCTAATGAGCAATTATATGAGAAAACAAAACTGATTCACGACTTTTTTTATCGAGATGACATTTCCGTGCAAGCTGCTGGAAGAAAGTCTACACTACTAGCTGGGTCCCATAAATTACCAGTAGCTAAGAGATTTATGATAATGACGGTAAATCAGGCTTTTCAGCTGTTTCAAGCTGAGTTTAGTGATCAAAAAATTTCTCGAACGAAATTCCATGAGAATCGACCAACAATAGTGGAATTATCTGATAAGTTGCCTCACAACATGTGTGTTTGTCAATACCATGCGAATTTTGGGTTTTTATTGGAAAGTTTGAACAAACATATTCCTGTATTCCCTTTGAACTTTGGTGACTTTTTAGAAAAAGTTTGCTGTAACGTTGAAAATGAATTTTGCATGTCAAATGATTGCAATAACTGTACAAAAGACATTAAAGATGAGCTTGTCCCTTTACTTTATAACAGTGGCCTTGGTAAATGGAAGCAATGGAGAATTATAGACAATCGTATGGTATTAAGTTTTACCGAAGCGCCAGTGGCAGATTTAATTTTTGAATTGGAATCCCAACTGCCGTCGTTTAAACTACATACTTTTGTTAAACGGTCTCAACAAAAATACTTTGAGGAAAAACGGAAAGCATTGGATCCAAATGATCTGATTCTGCAAATTGACTGTGCAGAAAATTACAGACTTATTTCTCAAAATGAAATTCAGTCTGCTCATTTCAGCTATGCTCAAGTAACTATTTTCACTTGTGTAGCGTGGCTACATGGCTGCACTAAATCATTTGCCATTATAAGTGATCAGCTAACGCATAATAAATACGATGTTTATTGCTTTTTATCAATACTTATTAAAAATATTCAAAAGCATCATTCAGTATCTAAAATCCGTGTTTTTTCCGATGGATGCGGTAGTCAGTTTAAAAACAAATTTATTTTACGTAGTATTCCACATTTTAAGAATGAATTTGGTGTTAACCATTTAGAGTGGAATTTTTTCGCTACTTCTCATGGCAAAGGTGCAGTAGACGGAGTAGGCGCTATCGTGAAACGTAAAGTATGGCAGTTAGTAAGAGCTCAAAATCTTATTTTGAAGGATGCAAACGATTTTTACAGACTGGCCAAAAGTAATATCGATGGGGTTAAACTAATATACGTTACAGAAAACGATATAAAAACCACAACTCAATATCTAGGTGAGAAATGGCTAAATATAAAAAATATTACAGGCGTAAAATCTCATCATCACTTTTCTTCACTTAATGAAAATTTTATCGAAATGGCACGCACTGCAGTATCTCCTAAACATAAACTACAAGTTTAAAAAGAAAAATAAAATTTATTTATTTTGAAAATAAACACAAAAATCTTTTTTTATTTATAACAGTAGGACAGTGGTCAAAAATGCAACGTCCGCAACGTAACGTCCGCAACAAATGTAAGACAAAATTGTGATTAAACTAACAATTATTTTTTTGCCTCGAAAGTGGGTTTGATATGCTTAAAGATTCCTCTTTCTTTAATGTATTTGGAGTTTTTTTGTTTAAACTGTAAAATTCGCTAAAATTTATGAATACTTGCATTGATCTCCACAACGACTTCTGTATTGTGTAACGTCCGCAACGGCAATTTAAGTACAATTATATCGTAACTGATAAAACTCAGAAAATATTTGTAACTGCAATTTGAAAGTACTCTCAAAGGCCAACGTACCACTGTGGCTGTAGGAAATATCGCCCAAAGAAAAATGGCCCAAAAAAAAAAATGAAAAATCGCCCAAATGAAGAATCGCCCAAGCGAACATGAAAAATGACCCAAAAAGGTAAATATGAAATTTTGCCCAAAAAAAACGAAAAAGGGCCCAAAAAGAAAATGAAAAATGACCCAAAAAGCATAAACGAATTTTTTCCCAAAAAATAAAAAAAAAAATTACTAAATTTGCAAAAAGTGTTTATTATTCATATAAATTTAGGTGACATGTCATAACGTCCAGTGTCGTAGTGTCCTTGGACACTTTTAAAGTGTCATAATGTCCATCGAAGACGAGGGCGAGGACGTTATGACACTTTGCAACGTCCGCAACTTAACTTATAATCAAAAATGTGTAAATTTTTTTTTAAAATACCGTTAAAATTTCAAGTGATTTTTTTAAAGATACTTATTTAACCATAATATGGTTGTCGGTGACAATGATTTGGTTAAATTAAACATAATATGGATAAAATATTTTTATAGCTCTTACTCCGGGTGTATATATTAAATATATATATCCAAAATAAGGATTTCATCTTCTATGGTATAACAAATACTGGCTTCGCTAACTAAAGCTTCTCTGTATAGCCGGCCTTCGGCCGGGCGCAAGGATTTCCTCCTCTATGGTACAACAAAGACCGGCTTCGCTAACTAAAGCTTCTCTGTATAGCCGGCCTTCGGCCGGGCGCAAGGATTTTCTCCTTTATGGTCTAACAAAAACCGGTTTCGCTAAGTAAAGCTTCGAAAAACTGCCTTGTTTCCGAACAAGGCCGACTACGCAGAGAAGCTTTAGTTAGCGAAGCCGGTGTTTGTTATACCATAGAGGAGAAAATCCTTGCGCCCGGCCGAAGGCCGGCTATACAGAGAAGCTTTAGTTAGCGAAGCCGGTCTTTGTTATACCATAGAGGAGAAAATCCTTGCGCCCGCCCGAAGGCCGGCGATACAGAGAAGCTTTAGTTAGCGAAGCCAGTATTTGTTATACCATAGAAGAGAAAATCCTTATTTTCGATATATATGTATATATTTAATATATACACCCAGAGAAAAAAGCTACAAAACCATTTTTAAAAAAATTCTACCGATATTATGTTTAATTTAACCAAATCATTGTCGCCGACAACCATATAATGGTTAAATTAGTTTCTTGAAAAATAGTTTTGTTGTTTGCAACCATAATAAAACATGGTTTTCTCTGCTATGTAAGATTATGGTAGAATTTTAAAAATAGCCCATTTTTTTTTGGGCCATTTTTCATACAACATTTTTGGGTGATTTTTCATAATGAAAAATCACCCAAATTTAAAAAACGAAAAATCACCCAACAATAACGATAAATAGCCCAAAAATTTTGGGCCATTTTTCATATGAAATCAGGCCCAATTTTACATGCAATTTTTTTGGGCGATTTTTCATTTTTTTTTTTTTGGCGATTTTTCTTTGGGCGATATTTCCTACAGCCACCACTGTAGGTTACTTAAGAATATAACGCTCTGAGCGCCAACAGTATTCAAAAATATGCGTACGAACGTAACGTCCGCAACGCAGGATTAGCCCATATGTATGTATATCTGTATATATTTTTATATAGAAATAATTATTTAACAAAATTTTGCATGAAATTAATTAAATGATGATGAAATAATAGTTCTGAAATAAATACGCTACATATTTTTTTGTTCATAAACAGATTTGTATTGCGTTAATTTTTAATTATTTTCAATAATTACTATTATTTAAATATGTTTGTATATATTTTTTCATTTGACTTCATGGCATGCAAGGCGAATTCATGTAAACGGTGGTGTCGATACTACAACAAGTAACAACACCAAAAACACAACAATGTATTTTGTTGCTGCTTTCGTTGGCCCATATGTCAAAAACACAAGTAACTTTTGACATTCCTCTCTCTAATTTAAAAAAAAGGTAGCACAACTGTGCTTTCAACGCCACCTGAAAAATGAATTCGCCTTGATGGCATGCTTGTTTTACTTATTTTCTTTTGGTTGTGTTTTACGTGTGCCTCTATGCAAAATGTTTGGTTGATATCTGCATGAGATTTAAACCAATTTGTAGTTATTTGAAAAATAGTTAATTTATAGTTAGTGTTTTTTGCAACTGACTATTTTATTTACTACAGGGAACAACAAGAATGGCAAGTAGTATGGATCGCTTAGAAGTGCTTTTTACTGCTAATTAAAGGCCTTTAAGTCGAAATTTGTACATGTTTATATTGGGACTGAAATGTCAAATATTTTTGTAATGTTGTAAAAAAAATGTAAATCCAAATGCAATTGCAAACATAGGACAAAACAATGAACGACCATTAGATAATAAGTCCGCTAGATTGATTACCTTTTTCGGTTTAGAATTTAGAAAATTTTTTAAAGTTGCAATGGAGTTACTTCGGTTCCTTCAGAAAGGTACTTATCCATTTTTAAAAAACTGCCATCTAAAATAACGTGAGTATATACATACGTCTCATACATTCAATAAAGTGATAAAAACAACGGACTTTAGCCTTATAAAAAAATAATTAAAGTTTTCCTGCACAAGTAAAAACATTCAGTCGATAGTGATATCGGTATATCGATACTGAAATTTGAACTATCGATAAATATCGATACTAGAAAATATCGATAGTATCCCAGCACTACTTTATATTACTTTAAATCAGGAGGCTGATTCTAGCAGTCGTGATCGAATACTTTTTCAATTCGCAAGCAATTTTATTTCTTATTATTTTAGTCAATCGAAATGTGTTTACAGTTTTTTGAAAACTCAAATAAATGTTTTACAACACTGATAAAATAATTTAAATTCTTACAGTATCGACTAAAGACCTGCACGAGTGAATCTGTAAGTATTGTTGAAACAGATACACCAGATATGTATATATCTGTTACTACTGATATAAATGAGAGAATGAGTGTAACTGATATTGTATGGTTTTGCTTTTGCCCACTCACCATATCTTAAAAACAACAAGTTAGAGTGCTATATTCGGCTGTGCCGAATCTTTGATACCCTCCACCGACAGTTCGAATGTTTAAAGAGTAATATCTGTATGATGTTATTATTATCTTAAACTGTGACGATTTGTTATTAATTATGGATTAAGGCGACAAAACTGTTTTCCGGTAGTAGGGTTTATATGGGGCCTAGGGTAAATTATGGACCGATCTTCACGAAATTTCACAGTCTTTTTCCCAGTTCTATAAAACTTTGATGTACCAAATTTTGTTATGATAGCATTATTTTTTACGGATTTAGGCGTACTAAACTGTTTTCCGGGAGTAGGGTTTATATGGGGCCCAGGGTAAATTATGTACCGATCTTCACGAAATTACACAGTTTTATTTCTTGTCCTATAAAACTTTGATGTACCAGATTTTGTTATGATAGCATTATTTTTTACGTTTTTAGGCGTACTAAGTTGTTTTCCGGAAGTAGGTTTTATATGGGGCCTATGGTAAATTATGGACCGATCTTCACGAAACTTAACAGCGTGATTTCCAGTTGAATAAAACGAATTGTTGCGAAATCTTATATCATTCTGTGCATTTTTCCACCATTTATGTTAGTTTTTGTAACAAAATTATCAATTTTTTTTAGGTGGTGGTTCCACATTTTGATTCATAGCTCAGATCCTATTTAACCGATTTTGCTGAATTTCAATCCCAAACTGCTTAGGATAACGACAAGCAATTTGACACCAAGTTTGTTGATTTCTTTTGAGTTTTTCGAAAGTGAGCGTGTTTTCAACAGACGGACATACGGACAGACGGACAGACGGACAGACAGACGGACATGGCTAAATCGACTTAAAATTACTCAAGGACCCAGAATATATATACTTTATAGGGTCTGAGATGAATAGTAAAAAAGTTTCACACGGAATGACAAACTGAATATACCCTCTTCACAACTAATTGTGGTGGAGGGTATAAAAACAGATGCTTATGGTTTTGGATTGAGTGTGTCATAACATTTTTTTTTTTTGCTTACAAATATCTGTTGTCACCATAAGTATTTCTACAATATCTGTGGTAATCTGTTGTATTTTTAAATATTGTTGGCGAGTTGATGAAAATAAGAGAGTTTGTAAAAATTTGTATAAGTGGTTTTAGTAAAAAATCGGCATATTTTCAAAAACATCGGAAATCAAATTATGAAAAAACGGCAAATTAAAATTACTGTTTTAAACACAATAAAACATATTTTTAATGACAAACCATTAACCATTACATAATGCTTTAAAAAAAAATAAATGTTTTATAAATACATTTTATTTAATTAAAAAAATACGGGGTATAATAATTGACACAAAGTTTTATTAAAAGCATTGAACGGTAGAATAGAAATGCGGATTTTGTTTTTTAGGGAGTATGTCATCCACATGTCTTTTGTCGACTTGAACACAGTGTTCAAAACGGAGCCTTGTATTTCGAGAATTTAAAAAAAATTACTCAATTTTCTCATGCGTGGATAAGGCACGTAATGGTAGATTTGTTTGTTAACGTGGCTATTTAAGTGAAAATGAACTTTGAACAAAATTGTCGACGAGCAATTACGTAAGAATCATAACAATTAAAAAATGTCTCCTCAGCGAACGCGCGATGCTCACTCGACTTCTGTGACTGACAAATCCTCCCAATCGATAATTCCAATGGCGCCAACCTCCCTCCACACCGTTTATTACTTTTTGAAATAATCGCATTAAAAATATAATTTTGCCACCAGACACCCTTTATATGAATAGATTTTACTTAAGGGAAAATTGCAGGGACCGTTAATAAGAGTGATCCATATAATTTTAGCTTGAAAACTCTACATATTAGAGTCAGCGGAGACCTATACTGTCTTATACCAATAGGTTCGTCTCTTTAAGAACCTATGGTGATCTAGAATAAACGATCTTAACTCCACAGTTAAAAATCTTTTTATAACGAAAAAATAAAAGTAGGTATTAAGTATAAAAGTAGTAGTAAGTTCGGATAAACTCAATTTTCAATTGCGAATCTTTAACCATTATCGTTATACATATATATTTTATTTTGGTTGTGGTAATCAATTAAAGTAAAATTTATGTTTTTGATTATTGATAACCTTAGTAATTTTTTGGTTACAAATATCTTTTGGAAAAAATTATACATATATTTATTTATATTTATTTATAGCAAAAGTTAAATATGATTATTTTGCCTTTTGCTTTTTTCCTTTTTCCTAAAAGAAGAGCTAGTTAAAAAAGACAAAACAAAAAAAATTTTAAGCTCAAAGAAAAAAAATCTTCTCTGACTGGTAATAACAAAAAGCCGGTTCAATAAAAAAAATCAGACGAAAGCAGATTACAACGATAAAATACTGATCAGTGTACAACTTGACAGCTTGTACAAAAATTTGTTTTACTTTCCATACAAATACCGTTCCCGCTTGCAAAAGGTAAAACACACAAATTGTGACGTTGATTTGATTCTTTCATTGTAGGTATAGAAAACAAAAAAAATAAAAAATTGTTGTTGTGTTTGTCTGGCATCAAAAATATCATTTGTCGTCGTAAATTATTTCTCAGCAATCGTGTGCCTTTTAGCAACCTTTTGTGCTGCTATAACCCTGCCTTTACACATGCAAGTAATTACTTGCAAGTAGTATATACGTATTATCAACGAAAAAGTCGAAGAAAAAGCCGAAAGTCTTGCAAGTAGCTTGAGTTCATTTTTCAAATGTTCTCGAAGCGAAAACATCCTATAAAAATCTTTGTTTTTCGGTTTAACAGCATTACCATGTTAAAAATGTTAACAAGTTACAACAAAATAAATTTAATAATTCCTTCTTTATTTAATTTGTGGTTCATCTTGATGAAAAAATTATGTTTATTTTATAAAATATCTGACTCCAGTATTGCCGTAGTGCCGATTTCATAATATTACTGAGAAAATATTTTGATTAACAATTTTTTTTTTTCAAAATGCTTGCAATTTATGATAAAATTACCATTGAGATGGGTTGTTGTATAGTGGTTCTCTTTTTTACGTGTTTTTTTTTTATAAATACACAGAAAATCCGCTATAAACATAACTTTTATATTACTAAGTACTAGAAAATTTATTCAAAAGACATCCATGGTAACACTGTTTCTTCATTTGTCATTTTACTTGCTGCAAGTGTCAAAAATTTACTTGCAAGCAAATTCTCTTGCAAGTTGGGCTGCAAGTTCGAAAAATGCGATGGTGTTAGTAAAAATGTGTGAGTGTATTGAGTTTTTCGCACTTGCACTTGCAAGTGTAAACCCTAGGTTATCTCCGATTTTGCGTCTATTAGCATACATTGGTTTTTGATTTGGCGGCTAACAGACAGAAGCTGTTTGTTTCATTATTTTTCCTACAACATAAAAGTGATTGCCGTTGCTTTTTAAGCTTTTTTAAATAAAAAATGTTTGCCATTGTTAAAAAAGCAAGCTGTAGCTGCTTTTGAAAAGTGTGGGCTATTTTAGCAGTAGAACTTTTCAATTTTGATATTTTTTTAATTAACAAAATGTCAAAATTTGGCTGCTTTTGCTAATATGGCGATAGCATTTTAAACCCTGGTTTACATAGCCAGCCAGCCGGATGTTTGAATTTCTTTAGATCGATTCCCCTTGTGCTTTAAGTCCCTTATATGAAGTTGTATATTTTTCAAAATGTGTTTGGTGTGTTAAGCTGGGATCACACGATTGCCGCAATGCACCAATTTTCACAATTTTAAATACCCCAATCGTGTGACTGCACAACCAATTGGCTCTTGTATCAATCGAGGACAATATTGTGCTTACTTTTACCAATCAAATGCAACCCTGGTGCGGCAATCGTGGTACCGTTTGCTACGCAACCGCGCGTCAATAAAAATAGCAAAAATGCACCAATATTTATTGTCTTCTCGTGCGGCAATCAAACAACACAATACGCGCCAATATTTGTCTTTTTTTTAATAAACTTTACGTTTTTGTGTTTCCTTTAGCATGTAATGAAGATAAGTATGTATTTATTTATTATGCATTTTAATTTTTGCTAATAACAAATACATATGTATGTATGTTCACAAGCATGTAGCTATGTAGCTGTTAAGTGCGAATATTTTTCGTTTTTAATGAACATACTAACTAGAACTTCCAAACAAATGAAAAAGCTACCACAACAGCTGTTTTCGCAGTTGTCAAGTAAGAACAATCGTGTGACTGTGCTGCGGCAATTATTGTGACCATTTCACTTTGTACCAACTAGCGGCAATTAAATTTGTATAAAACGGGGCAATCGTGTGATTTCAGAAAATTTGATTGGTGCAATTTCTTTATTGTGCGTCAATAAAGCACAATCAAAATTGTGCCATATTGGTGCATTTGCGGCAATCGTGTGATCCCAGCTTTAGACATACCATACAAATACTGCAAATATGGAATATATATGTATGTACAACCATTTTTTTTCCTAAGTTACCCAAAATTAATAATTTATATAAAATAAACCAAAAATTACCGTATTGTAAGTGTTTCTCAAAAAATAGGCACTTTGATAATTTAGAGGCAAAAATCGTCCAAATGCCGATAAATCGTTAAATATGGCAGGCCTGATTACAACGATTCTTGCTTGTGTTGTTGTTGTTGCTCAACAATTTGTACTGCCACAGCATGAACACACAGTGTGTGTTTGTGAAATGTCTGGTTTTTTCCTGGGTTTTTGTTTTCTATACCCTCTGCCACAACTAGCTGGGTATACTTAGTTTGTCATTCCGTGTGAAACTTTTTTATTATTCGAGCCTTAACCGCGAAAATAACGTAAGCACCAAATTCAATTTTACAGGAGAGAGCTTTTTTTAATTCATATAAATTTTGTATTAAATTTGTCGCTCACGATAAAATCAGGGACCAAATAATGTTTATGTATATCATAGCTGGGTGATTCTATTCTAGACAACTTTTAACATCAATTTTCAAATCACACTATTTGACACTTTTTTGATGCCAATTTTAAGTAAAATATCTATATTTAAAAATAATATAATTTTTTTAGACGTTAGCTTAAATATAAATTTGCTGTGCACTTCGAATCATTAAGATTCATAGATTTGGCGCGAACAGAAAATTCATTGCATGTTGCACCCATCATGGCTTAAAGAGCAAATTTCTTATTATTGGATTATATTTCTCTAAGATGTTTGATTTGATAATCATCGTCTGATATCTCATCTTTCACAATAAAAAAGAATAATACTATAAAAGTTTAAAAATTAACAGAGTTTTGTGTTTTTGTGGTATGATCTTATGAAAGTGGGCCAATTTGGTTGCACCCGTCATGCACTTTAAAGCTCTCTCGTGGCTATTTGATCGTTTCATATAAATTCTTGTATATAGATAACAATAGTATATAAAAAAATGTTACCCCTTCTAGAAATAACTAAATTGCAAATGTGTTTCTTTCTATCAGTAAAAGACGTTTAAAGCGTCTAAGTGTTGCATCCGTCAGAATAGAATCGCCCAGCTGTTTATTGTACATTATTTGTTAAATTTATTTAATTCTTCTTTAAATTCAATATATTTCAGTTTCAAAAAATTTATTTAGTTTAATTCACTATTATTACAATTTATTTTATTCAAATTAATATTATATTATTATAGTATTTGTTAAAATAGTTATTTATAACCAAAAAAATATTTTTTGCTTTAATTGGTTGCGACAACCAGAATAAAAGATATACATATGTACACCTACATATTAAATGATAATTGTTATTTTTAACCTTTACCTATAATTCATCAATATTAATGGTTATATGTATATGATTTTTTGTTGTTTCTCTTATAACTCTTAGGGTCTCTGGATAAAATTGTTCTTGCTATAAAAGCGTAATGGTACCTTATGTGACCATGACATTTTAGGAGATGATGCAGTGTTGCCAATAAAGTCATTAATTTAAAAAAAAGGAAAATCGAAAATGACTGTTAGACAAACACATTTGCACAAAGTCACATTTGCTTTTCTGTATGTAGGTTATTTCCACATAAAATGTAGCATACTTCTTCTTTAATGTTTTCAAATATGGGCTGAGTTCCTAAACATCATAATACTTTGCAGTCAAAGTCAAAAATGTATCATAGAGTTTAACTATATCTAGTTTGATTATTGTGTACGCATCGATATTGTTTTTAGTGAACTTTGGTACAGATAACATTGTAAAATTTTTCACGGTTGCTTGGTAGAAAGCACTTAAAAAAGCGAGTTGCTTTGCAACTGATGTTTTGGAACTCACCCATGTTTACCTTTTTAATGCTGGGTACACACAGTGCAACCTATATGCAATCTGTTTCAATGCAACCTCAAAATATCAAAGCGTTTTGATGTTGATGTAGGCTTGCCATTTCTATGTTGAGAATAAGAGGACGCCAGCATAAAAAATGTAGGAAATTTGCTTGAAAAAGAGGACACTTTCTTAACAATCTAATATTAATAAATTTTACGACGGCATAAAAATTAACAACCAAAATTTGTTTTTACACAAAACATAATTTGGGTAATTCCATGTCAAATCGACCTAGAGTGGGACTTGACCCCTGTCGATTTGAATGAAATTTGGCGAGAGGGTTTCTTTCATCCCATAAAGAACATATATCAACGAAAAACAATTTTTTAATTTTTTTCAAAAGCTATGTCGTATTCAAAATGTCATAATTTCGCCGAATAAGCCGAATGTGTTGAGTTTATTTTTTTATATCTCGAAAACTACTTTACATATGAAGATGATTTTTGTCAGTTTAATGGCCATTTTCTCATTAGGCGATTATCTTTTTTCCCAACGAAAAACTGCACATTAAAGAAATTTGGTTTTCTCAATGTCTCATTTGCTTCGTTTTAATCGCAAAGCTAACCGGCACTCATCTGCCAATTATTTATTTTCCTTTTATTTGCCGTACAGATAAATTCAATCAGCTGACTCCCATCTTTTACATGTATTTTGAGTGGCGTTGCCAGCTGAAAACTTTGTTTTTTATCGGTATATTGAGAAACCCAAAATCGTTAACGGACAGTTTATCGGCCCAATAAATTTATGTTGACATTAAGTAACAGACAGTTTTTCGATACATTGAGAAAATGGCCATAAGAGAATACTTGAGCTACAATAAATATATTGAAAAAAATGTCTTTGCAAAATATTAAATTTTAAAAATGGACTTGGTCAAAACCCTTTTGTTTTGCTGATTTTTTTTATATAATATTTCAAACTGTTCTTTCAAAATCCTGAAACTTTGAAGGATGTACTTTTTTTTAAGATATGATTTTTTATTTCTTTCTAAAAATAATCTTAAAATAAAATTTTAATATGGTCATTTGAACAAAAGACACGACATTGATAAGGTTGCTTTTGCTTATTTATTGCATTTTTTTTGGGAGCTCCATTTTCAAACAAAAGTACTCTTTTTGTCACGTTACGTCCCCAAAAATTAAATCATACCTATCTTAAAAAAAACCAAAGCACCTAAATCTTTTTTTTTAATGAATTTTGTGACCTGTGGTTTAAAGTTTAAATGCAGGAACAAATTTTCAATGACGGTGTAAAAAGCCGGACATTCCCCGGACACTTGGTGAAAAAGAAGTAGGACTGCCCCGGATACCCAAAAAAAGAGGACGGTGTCCGGGGAAAAGAGGACGGATGGCAACCCTATGTTGATGCAACCTGGAATGAATGAAAATGAATTTAATTCACTAGATTGCGTAAATGTGTTGCATAGTGTGTACTAGAGGTCTGCAAGAATAAATAAAAACCAATTTCAACACACTCATTTGTTTTTTAACTACAATGTGTCGAGCACCCAATAATAAAGAAACAAATGAAAGAATAACCAAAGACAAAACGAATAAAAACTCATTTAATTCAGTCAACTCAAGTCAAATGAATGAAATATTCAAATATAATTTGAATGTAAAATTTCTGTACCTACACATTACGTATGTATGTGTAAGCTTAACTCTTACAAATAAAAGAAGCCACAAGCTTACACACATATTATGTCAATGTATTCAAATAAATGTATGGACATTCAATAATTCAAAAATTATTCGAATATTTTTTGTAAACTTGCTCTCTCTAACGGGTTATTCCACTGTTTTGTTATTTATGAATGACTCTCAAATTCATTTACAGTAAAAAAGTATTTTATTCAATTCATTCTCTCTTATTTTTGTATATGGTTTACTCTTTTCTTATATTTTTGAATGTTAAATATTTGAGTAAATGTTGTGCACTTTGAATAAAGGCAAACAAGTGAATTATTCAAAGCAGACCTCTAGTGTGTACCCAGCATAAGAAAAGTGCTTTAAAGTTTAAACGAAAAAACACATTTTTGGTTTGTAAAAGACCCAAAATTTTTTTAACAAAAACAAAATACATACATACATGTGTTCAGTTCTTTTAGTAATTTTTTACAATAATTTTTGTCTACATACATGTCTTTTGAACAAAAAAAAAACAATAAAGAGCATCAAAGAAAAAAAAGAACAAATATATACCGTTACTAAAATTTTCAAAAATGTTTGCTTTAACAAAAAGCAGCACACACATTTTTACAAGAACAAATCATGTACACAGCAGACACAAAGGCTAAAATGCAAGCGCTTCCACTTTTCAGGCCTTTAAGAATATATACAATTGATTTCAAAAGGTCCTAAGTTACATTGAACATATGTATTTTATAGGAGAAGCAAAAAACTCCCTGCGTAAAAAAATAACCTGCAGTGAAATTTACTTACTTTTATTACGATAATTGTAATAACAGTTAATTAATTCAATTCGCATTATTAGGGCGAGGCCACGCAGTGAGCGGCTTAGCGGTGAGCGGCTAAGCAATGAGCGTCAAAAAATTTAAACATATGAAATACTACTAAAGTGGCCACGCAATGAGCGGCATGTATTAGCGGCTAAGCGGCGTCGCTCAGGAATAAAACTTGTTCTTATTTTTAGTAGTTTTCTAAACGGCAAAAAATAAACATGGTAAAAGTGAATATGGAACTTATAATTGCATCTGTACAAAGCCGACCGCTATTATAGCAAGACAGATTACCAAATTTTAAAAATAAAACCGAGAAATTCTTTTTTTATTTTGTCAAACTGGTTTTAACTTTTTGCAACAGCAAATCAAAGCATTTCACAGACATACGGCAGTATTGTATTGCGTAGATTTGTGCATAAATGGTTAATGTTGTGTTTCCAGGTGATAAACAATTGATTGTATAGAAATATTTATACATACGAAAATCACTCAGTTTTTTAGTGCTTTTTACGAAAAGGCAGCAAAGTTTTTTTTTCTTAAAAAACGCATTAAATCTTTATGAATACGATTTTCGCGTAATAAAATTAAACAAGCCATTCTTTAAAATGTCATTTGAACAACTAACAGCTCAGAATAAGCCACTTGCCGCTCAGACTCGTCGCTTAACCGCTTGACGCTTACACGCTCATTGCTTGGCCTCGGCCTTAGCAGCAACAATTATACTGAGATAAAGCTTAATTTTTGGTTATTCTTAGAAGGCATTTAAATTAGATGCGAGGAGGCAAGGCCTTTGTCTGCAATGAAACACCGCAAAAATTAGAAATAAATTTAGAATGCAGCTTGGAGGCTTTATATATGCAAAAAGGCCTTTTTATAAGACATCTATACTACTTTATTATCCCGCTGTAAATGGTACTGCAAATTGCGCTTTTCCCATATAAAGAATTTTAATAGCGCTATTCAGTGTTTGGTGCGTTTTAGATTGCAACAGTTGTAATTGTCGGTTCGCAGGTAAATTTAATAATTTTTGCTAAAATTTGTGCTTAAAAAAAATGAACAGTGAAATAAAAGAAAAAAATTTATCTAATGTATACAAAATTATTGAAAAGAGAGGGCGAAGCAAGATATGGGAGTGCTTTGGATATATTAAAGACGAAAATGACATTGAACTTATTAACTTCGTTGCATGCAAATTGTGTAAAAATGTATACACATACAATAAAAATGGTTTATCAAATTTAAATAAACACAAGTGCTATGAATTATTAAAAAATGAAAAAAACAATGATTTGATTAAACCAACCCAAGGTGCTAAAAAAGCATGCACGGACGTTATAACCGAGTGGGTTCTTGGAGACATTCGACCATACTCCATAGTACAAGATGATGGACTAAAAGCTTATTCTAAGTTAATGCTATCCCTGGGTAATCAATTTGGACCTACTCTAAACATAAAAACTCTAATGCCTAATCCAACAACAATACAAAGAAACGTTGAGAATAGTTATTCCATTCACTTTGAAAAACTTAAATCAGAGATCTCATCTATACAAAAAATTGGTTATGCGATTTATGAACAGAAATTTTTCTAAAATATCGTTACTTGCCCTAACGGCTCATTATGTTATGGATGGAGCGTGCAAAAGCAAGCTGCTAGGAGTAAAATCCATGAAAGGAATTACGAATACAAGTAAGTGTTATTTATGTACTGATATGTTTATCTAAAAATAATATATGTTATGAATATCGTTTATTATATTCCAAATTATTTATTTAATAAAAAGGCACCAATATAAAAAATAAATTGGAGACTTTACTCAGTGAGTTCAGTTGTTCCTTAAACGATCCAACAGTTATAGTGACAGATAGAGGAAGTACAGTAATTTTGACTTAGCTGCACAATCTCCTTTGCACGATTTTTTGTGCAAGTAAATCAAAAATTCATTATCTTAAATGCATTTACCTGCCTTAATGTGCAGGTACAAGATTGTGGTTATCTGCACAAAAGTGCAGCTAAAGTAAAGTGTTTGATTTAAAAGTAAAATAAAAAAATTATTTTATTAATATATAAATTAATATTTTATTTAAATTTTATTTCAACGCAGCTAGCACTTTCAGTTGTCTAGGAGTCTACTGGGAATCTCACAAAGAGTGTTTCTGATCGTCGACGAGCTCATCTTTTAATTGTAGACAATTTCTCGCACGGGAGAAACTGTAACACGTGCTGAGTCCTATGAGAGATTCTTCCATAACGCAGCGAAAAACGCTTATATTAATCGTAAAGGGAATCGTTTATGACGTATGTAGAGATTATCCAACGAGTCTTTCAAAAAGCATGCCAAGAGTCGTATGAGACTCATGTAGGTATTATTTTACAACTCGTGAAATGCTCAGCCGTATGAGCTACATAAATAAGGGCATCAAGTGTATTGTTCAGGCCAAAACTTCTGATTTTCATACAATTTCTATAAAACAAACCTTAAAGTCGCGAAATCAACACCATCCTGAAGGATAATTCTTTTTTACAGATCCTTAGGCCGGTTTGTTTTATTAAAATTGTATTGGCAATAGCATTTTCATACCTTAAAAACGGTCTTATTTAGGTAGCTCAGTAATTGGTGTACGACTCTTACAGAGAGTCCCAAATGGTTCATTCCAAGATTTAAAGACGAGCGTGTCAAAAAGTAAATAAAAAAATAATAAATTAAAAAAAGATTTAGATGTTTTTGTTACTAGTCAGATAATCATCAGAAGATTCTTTTAGGAGTTGTATATTAAACATAATCGTCTAACAAACAGCCTATGCTAGCTGGGAAATAACAGATCATTTTTTAGATGTATGTATGTATGTATGTATGTTTAATTATTTTAAAATAAACAATAACAAAAACAATGAGACTTCACAAAGAACATAAAAATTTATGTAAAAAAAAAACAAAATATTTGCGATTTATATTTTTATTTATGTGAAAAAGTGGTCACCACATATTTTTATGTGTGCAGCTAACTAAATGCACTTAAAAAAGGATTTTGAAGAATAATTCCAGAAAATATGTATTTTGGGCAGTTAAGTCAAAGTGCAGCTAACTTTGATTTTTTGTATGAAAATAATTTTAAAATGCCAAAAATTTTGTGCATTTATCTTAAATGTGCAGGTATAGAAAGTGCACTTAAAAAAGGAATTTGTATGGAATTATAAAGAATAATTCCAAAAATAATCAATTTTGTGCAGTTAAGTCAAAAGTGCACGTAAACAAAAGGCAGTTAAGTCAAAACTACTGTAATATCAAAGCAGCTTTAAAAGACTACGAAAATATTAACTGCATAAGTCACCTTCTTCACAATACTATTGAAAAATGTATTAAAACAGATCGATGAGATCGTAGCCAAATCTTCCAAACTGGTGAAATATGTTAAGAAATCTGGTTTAAATTGCGACTTAACAACATCGTTGAAAAGCTTCACACCAACAAGGTGAAATACGGTTTACTTTACCATACTATCTTTAAAATCTAACTTCGCTGATATTCAACAAATACTAAAGGTGCTATCAGACGGGATGTATTTTACATATGTACTGTCAAATTTTCCATCTGTAAAAGTTGTACACATCGTGTGATACATATGAAACTTTGCATGTGTAAAAAACATGTGGAAATACATATGTAAATTTTTCGATTAGAACACGCTCTATTTTCCTGTGGCAAACATAAACAAAACAGCTGGTTTGTTTTGAAACGTAAACAAAAGTCAGCTTTTGTTTACATTTATAGGTTATGTCATAAGGAAAAACATAAGCAGGTGTGATAGCAAAAATTATGAATCGTATGTAAAATGGAAATTTTGACATACATACGGAATTACATATGTGAAAGAAAAGTGACAGTACATATGTAAAATACATCCCGTCTGATAGCACCTTAAGTGATAAAAATCTAAGTGAAAAATATACCATTATAAAAGAACATCATTTAGATCAATTAATTGCAATTCTTAAAACCTTTCATGGATGCGTCAAAAGAACTTGAAGGAAGTTCCTATCCAACAATTTATTTAGTCCATCCACATATTCGTAACTTAAAAGCTATATGTAATGCCACCAATAGTGATGAACCTAATTTTATCTCAGATTTAAAAAAAAAATTACATAACACTTTAATTTCGTTAGTAGACAGCAAGATCACAGTTTATCATAAATTAGCAGTATTTTTATTTGCACCAGCTAATCAACTTACACAATTTAGTTTAGAAGAACAAACAGAAGTAATAAGTAAGTACAAATTTTTGTTGCATCCTTATTTAAATGATATCACTATTTGTAATCCAACCATTGAAATTGCATTATTATGTACATTATTTGAAAATTATGTACAGCCAATAGAGGGAGCTAATTTCAACCAGTCTACAATTGAAAATGAATTAAGTAAATATAAAAGTACTAATGTACCCCTAGTTAGTGATTTTAATATTTTAAAATGGTGGCATGAAAGAAAAAATGAATTTCCATTTTTATACAAACTTAGCTGCCGAATATTCGCTATACCAGCATCTAGTGCCCCTTCGGAACGAATATTTTCCATTACCCGGGCACTAATAACAGATAAACGATCAAAACTCGGATCTAATGAAAAATCATTTGACGAAAGTTTATTTGTGAATATTAATTCGAAAAACTAATTGTTAGCTAAAATTAAAAAAATTATTGCTTATTAGATCTAACCTAGCTACATACATATGTATAAAGTATATGGTTCTACAAAAAATCATTTTTTTAAAGTGTGATCATCTCAAAAGTTTTTATCAGGTACTAAAAGCTCTCCCTTAAAATCATTTCCATATATTGATTTTACGGTTCGCTCAACGACTTTTAGTTTTTCAATATTAATTACATGAGGAACAATGTTTTTTTGCTTGCAAATAAAACTACTAAAAAAAATTTCTACAGTTTTGATGGGCATATTCTTGTAGGAAATTAAATTTTCCTCATAAAACCTTTGCTATCATTTTTTCGTAAAATTAACGGGTAAAAAGTTGTCAGACTTTGAAAACTAGCAAAAATTAAGAACGAAAACAATATTTGTAATAGGTGGCTTCCAGTCACAAAACAAGTACTTTGTATTCAAAGTTTGATAAGTTGTTACCCGTTAACTTTACGAAATAATAATACCAAAGGTTTTATGTGAAAAATTTAATTTCCTACAAGAATATGCCCAACAAAATTTGTTTAGTAGTTTTATTTGCAAGCAAAGAAAAAAATTGTTCCTCATGTAATTAATATGAAAAAACTAAAAGTTGTTGAGCGACGCGTAAAACCAATATATGGAACTGATCTTGGGGAGCTTTTTATGCCTACTAGAAATTTTAAAAATAATAAAAAAAATTTTTTATTTTTTTTTTTCTTATTTTTATTTTCTTTGCCCTTCAAGGAATAAATTTTTTTATATATGTAATACCTAGTATACTTAAGTTTAAAACACTGAATTATTTTTGTTACCTGAAAAATCTAAAGGTTTACCTGAATTAATAAAACGATAGTTACTTTTAAAATCATTGTTTATATTTAACCAACTTTCAAAGTGTTCTTAAGTAATAATTTTTTCTTAATATATTAAGAAAAACTCACGGGATAAATCAAGTTTTTTACGATTACTTTAAGTACGAGTCGTACTCAAGAATTCAAGTACGAATAACACCAAAACGTACTCAAAACAATCCTAAATGGGATTACTTTCGAAAATCAATGCTGCAATTTTTGAAATGAGTATAAAAATCTTAAATCAAGTTAAAAAAAGATAAAACTTTTTGTTGTGTTTAACCCTCCGGCTTACGCATGTTTTGATTTGCTATACACATTGAATAAAGGTCTGGCCAGACTCATGTGTACCACGAAGGGATAAAAAGTAAATTTTAACTCCTGCTTCTCTTTAAGTTTATATTTTTAGTTAAAAATGTACAGAAGATTTTTAAAGTAAAAACCATATCGGGCATGTTCTTAGTTTTTTATCATTATGTAAGGTGTAATTCGGGTAAGTAAATCAATCGTTATAATTTTTTTTTCTAATTTATTTTTTGGTTTTTTAAAGCACGAATTCAAAATAAAATAAACTTTATAATCGCAAAATTAGCTTGATTCAATCTTAGTTTAACTTAAATTAATCTCATTTTCGGATTATTTCAAGTACGAAATCAAGATTGAATATGGATAATTTAAGTATTTTTCGATTGTAAATCCGTACTTGAATCAATCTTTCTATACTTGACTCCATAAAATCCGTACTCACCGTTATATTAATACCGCTTCGGATTGATTTGAGTACGGATGGATTGATTTTTCTTTTGAGTGTAGCACTCTTAAAATATGATAAATTATTGCAAACGTCACAAAAAAATAATAAAAATAAATATAAAACCATAATTATTTTTTATATGTAGGTATATATTTTGTGAATAAATAAATAATTACAGAAAACCAATGATTGAAATTGTAATTAAGCCCATATAAATTTTTAATATAAAATACCTATAAGACAAAATTGTTCTGAGATTCATAATAGGTATTTTAGTAAATTTGTGAATATCCTTACTGTCTTTATTTTTATAAAAAGTTATTTATGTCCTACTACAACTAATACTAATTTGTATTTGCGTCGTAGGTATAATAAGAAACTAGTAGTGTTGTTGTTGCTGGGCAATTTTTACGACCAAATAACGAGCAGCCTGTGTGTTTTGTTTTTGTAAATTTTTTTGTTTGGCTTTTTTTCGATCGAAATACATTCACGCTCTCTTTCGTTGAAAAATAATTTTAAAATAACGGTATCGTACCATAAGTAACTTATTGTATGCCATCAGTATCCACTAGCATCTGCTTTTGCGAAACAGATATAAGCAGCAGTGTTACCACCAGCAAAATTCAAAATTACACTTCAGTTGAAGCAAAATTACCCCATTTAAATGAAATTACACCTGATATAAAATTGTAGTATTATTTACTGAAAAAAGGAAAAATACAACAAACTGTTAAGATTCTTATTGTAATTTAAAATTAATTAACAAAAATAATATTAAAAACTTAAAAGCATAAAAAAACATAAAATAAAACTCCTAAAATAATGAGTTAACTTCCACATTTGGTTGCATATATCCAGGTAAGGTTCAAAATGCTGATTGCCATTCCTTTTAAATTAGAGTTTTTTAGCCCCATAGCGCTTACGAAAGGTTAGCTGTCAAACGCACTGTTATACTGCTGTCACTTTTTGCGCAGTCACATCATCATGAATAGATTCATGCTTGAAAAATGCAAAAAAAAAACGAAACTTATTTTTTCACAAATTAAGGCAATGTGTTGATATAGAAATGATAAAGTGTCAATTAGACTTTTAGGCCGTGCGATGTGACACCTCATGTTTGTTTTCCGTAGGGCTCTGAAGTCACTGGTTTGTGCTGATAAGCTAGCAACAATTGACGTCTTGGAGGTCAACATTGTGTATTATTTGTGACATGCAGCCAGCAATGTTCGAAAAAGAGAAACGAAATTGGACGTCTGCAATGCATTTCGTTGAGGACAGGCGAGGTTTCTGTTTGTTTGAAATCAGTTTCAAATGGTTATGCCGTGTAATTATCTGCGATTAATATTAATTTGTTTTGGGTTTTTTTAAGTTTTAGGTCTTAAGAAATACCTTCTATACCTTATTCAGTAAACTGTTAAGTAGAACTGTCCCTTTCGTAATTCAGTTTTACAACTGTTAAGGGCGTTAAATATTCTTCAAACTAAAGCATTTGAAAGTTGCCAGATAAAAATAAAATGAATTATGTGTTGGAATATTGGAAGCATATCTTCCCCCAGGCTAGTTTTTAGTTTCAATAACTTTTTTCAATAGACTTTAAGGTTCTAAATTACTATGATAGCTATATCTATCCAAATCTTAAAATCTATCTTGCGACATTCGTTATTGATCTTTTGAAAATATATATTTAATGATTGAAGACTTTTCTTAAAAAAATCGAGACTTTGATTCAAAAGACTGTGCATTTTTTATCAAAAATATATAAAGGGAAATAAATGTCATCACTGATATCGAATCTTGATTTAATTTAGGTATCGGAAGCAAGAATTTCAAATTACACCTAAGAGAAATTACCCACGCTCTACCCACTACAGTAAAAATTATACCGAATTCGGGTAATTACCCACAAAGTGGCAACACTGATAAGCAGATATGATACTCTCTTTCGCTTTTTTAACAACTTATGTACATACATCCACTCTTTTACAATTCATATCAACATCAACTTATATCAGAAACACAAGAGCACTCATCCATACGCATCAACTTTAGAAAAAACACAGAAACAGATATAAACAGATACATCTGTGCAGGTCTTTAGTATCGACTGAAAGAATTAGAAATAAAATTGTTTTCGAATCGAGAAAGTACTCGATCACGACTGCCAGAATTAGGCCCCAGGTTTCTTATAATACATAGGTTTTGAATGAAATATTAACTGCCTATTTCACGATGTCACTCGAACGCTTTCGTTCGCACAAACAACATGTAAAACAAAACAAATTCTCAAAGTTTGTTTTTGTTTAACATGTAATTTGTGCAAACGAAAGCGATCAAGTGACATCGTGAAATAGGCAGTAACTGTTTATTTTAATTTAATTTTCTAATCTTTTTTGGATTTTTTTTGCATTACAGTACTTTCCGCTTATAGTCCACTACTATAGTTGCACAACTTTTGTGGACTATAAGCGAATTTGGACTATAACCGATTTTTTTTATAAGCCATTATATGGATAATAAGTGAAACCTAGTATAATCCACATCTTGGACTATATAAAAATTATTTTCTTCAATAAAACCATCCTTTTTAAACAAAAGAAAAGTTTATTTAAAACATAACCAAATATTGATTTAATTTAAATAAATAGTTCAAACTAAAATCTTTTTTATTAATTGATTCAACTGCTTTAAAATCTTACAATAAAAACAAAAATGTAAATGATTTCAATGCTTCATAAGCCTTAAGTATAAGATTTCTTTTAATTCTTTGGATGACAAAATCAAACACAACATAAATATCAATGTCATTGGTTCTTTAGATAGGGTCTTCACCTGAAAATTTTTTTTATACCAAACGTATAACGCCCTATGCTCCAGTGAGAGTTAGAGCAATATATATACATATATAAACATCGAAGTCTATATAAAAAAATTGTAATATTTTTGTCAGCGTTTTTTTATATGAAGTTTGTCGTTTATTATAAAAAAAATTGTCAGATGAAGTCACCATGTTATTTATTTATAATAGTTGCCTGAAAGGTAAATAAAAACATATTGCCAGTTGATTAAAAAATATAATAAACAATGTGGACTATAAGCGAACATTTTTGCATAAGGAATTATAAAAGCTTGCTAAGAAATTGTGGCTTTTAAACGAAAATGGACTAGGTACAAGCAAAATTGACCTTAGAACAAACAATTTGTATGAAATTTTAAAAAATCTGCATGTGAATATGACAGTTGTTGCTTCAATCCGTTTTTGGCCTTTAAGCGGAATGGACTATAAGCGAAAAGTACTGTATAAAAATTTAGTTTATTATTTTTTAATTATTTATTGTATATTAGAGTGGGTCAATTTGTTCGGGCCCAAAAAAAGTGACAAAGCGTATAGCAAAAACTTAATCTACGGAAAATTCTAAGAACTTTTCCTAAAGAAATCATGGTTCTAAAATCAAAATCGAGCTTCCGGTTTTTGACTTGAAAGTGTGGTGCTCAGAAAATCTGAAAAAAATAATATTTTTTTTTGAATATTTATTGCAATACGTGAATAGTTGGCCTGTGTCGCTGAAAAAGGGCTTGTTAAAAAGGAAATTTTCTCAGCTTTATATAGATGTGCTCATTTTTAGAAAATTCTGTACATAAATAATTGGTTAGGAGATTTTTGTCAAAATTTTCATAGTCAAGCTGGTAAAATAAAAAAATGTATTTTATTTTTTTTTTTAACCCAATTTTCTATTTTAAATTTACTACCTTTTTAAAAAAGAAACTAAATGAAAAAAATAAAATAAAATTACCCAATAAAAATTTTCTCATTTTGCGAAGCACTAATGGTAGGTACATTTAAAAAAATAAGCGCAATGTTACGCGCTACGAAATAAGACATACAGAAATGCAGTAAAGTATGTAAGTGAAAGAACTCTCAACAACTTAAAAAAATAACATTTGGCATTCCCTTACTACGAAGCAGGTTTGTAAGGGAGAATACGAAAAAATAGCTGATCGTTACATCTAACAGTTTTTAAATGCTTAATGTGTCATAAATGTATTGTTTCAAAGTGGGAACTCGTCATATAAAATTCATGTCTTCCGTAAGCGCAATGGTAAGCTAAACTTTTATGTTTCTCCCTTACAAACCTCCTTCGTTCGAAGCTTCATTTTTTATTGGACTACGACTTCAATAAAAATGTATTAAAAATAAAAAATACTGGCCAAACCAGAAATTAAACCATTACATCCTGGGTCACAAGGCCCAATATAACCTTTAAACCATAACAGCACTTTTTAACTTATGCACTTAATACGAGTTTTTGTACAGTTTTTAAATATTGCTGGCTATTCTTGAATACGCGTCGAAAAAGTTAAAATTTTTATTAAAAAAAAATTATTTTTGTTTACTATACATTTCTAAAATGGAATAAACGTGAGAATTTTAACTTTAAATTGTGCGAACGATAGACTTACAAACTTTTCAGTTTCTCATTGCCTATTAAATTTTTGTTTTTAAATTATGGCCTTATTATGTAAAACGCAACGCCAAAGAATAACATTGAAAGCAAAACAAATTCATAAATATTTTGTAATTTTGTTGTTGCTTTCTACAAAAATGCATGTACCGTTTTAAAATGTTCAACGCCACAAGTAATGAGGCGTTTAAAATTTTAAAACGCAAAAAGACTTTCTGTAGAAAGCAACAACAAAATTACAAAATATTTATGAGTTTGTTTTTGCATTCAATTTAATTCTTTGGCGTAACGTTGCGAATTATATTATTAGGGCCTATGTTTCTTATTACAACATTTCCAATTGTATTGCAGAATTTTCTAACTATGTATATTTCAGAAATTTCCAATTTAACTAACAAAATTTCCAAATGTAACTTCTGAAAGTGTCCAATTGGATTTCAGAAATTTATGTTTTTTTAGCTAATACAATTTTTTAAATTGGAAATGGACGATAGCAATTTGTCTGAGCCGCCATTTACTACAAGCATCTACCGTTTACTGATCTAGGGTTACCGGCACATATTCAGGGAACTGAGCGATTTGTACAATTGCTTACCAATGTTTCATACGTGCCATAGAATGTAATCCAGATGATATTTTGGCAGTTACTATTAAAAGTCGCAACAGAATACCACGAATGGATAGCAAAAAAGATATTGTATGTAAATCGCAGCTATAAATTTATAAATTTATTTACCCCCGGCTTGGCCAGTATTTTTTTCATAAATTTTTATTTTAATCGGTTCCTTTTTTTAAGTTGTGAATTTTCCAAAAAATTGCGTTTTAATAAAAAATAGAATAATAATAATAAAAATATTTATTTTTTAATATTTTATTTTCAGTTTTAGCTTAAATTTTATTTAAAGAAATTTTCGTTTAATTAGGTTTTGATTAATCAATTCCATGGCATTTTGACAAAACATCTTAAGTCAAAATTAAAAAGTTGAAAAAAATCGTGTTAATCGTACGAATTTGCATTAAAAAACATTTTTGCTTACGTTTTTAAAATTTTGTATTATGAACAAAATTTTTCTTTAATTTCGGTTTATTTTATTTTTAACGGAAATGCTTTTTTCACCGAGTTTTTTTTTAATCTTTTTTGCTCTCCTTTCTCCACTTAAGATGTTTTGTCAAAATGCCGCAGAATTATTTTATTTTAATCAACTTTAAATTAAAATTTAGTTAAATTATTTTATTTAACTTTTATGTATCAAAATTGTAACAGTTTTAGGTTTCTTATCAGCTTGACTATGATTATTTTGACAAAAACCTCTTAACTCTTATTGATGTACAGATTTTTCTCAAAATGAGCACAGATATAGAAAGCTGAGAGAATTTTCTTTTAAACAAGACCTCTTTCAGCGATACAGGCCAACTATTCACCAATTTCAATAAATATTTCCAAAAAAGTATTATTTTTTTCAGATTTACTGAGCACCAAATTTTCAAGTCAAAAACCGGAAGCTCGATTTTGATTTTAGAACCATAGTTTCTTTAGGAAAAGTTCTTAGATTTCGATTTTGCTATACGCTTGGTGGGTAAAAAAATTAACCCACTCTATTGTATATATTTAGAAGTTTTAGAACTATGTATATGCAGGGTTGTGAACTATTTCTAATCAAAAAGCGCCGTGTCTCCAATCAAAAAGCGCTAAGAAGCGCTAAATAAAATTTAAATAAAAAACTTAATGACATGTTTAAGATCCAAGTTTTAAAAAAATCGTTTTAAATAAAAATTTATGAAAAACAAAGATACTACTGCGCTAAATTCAAATCCGTTTTCAGTTGTTTCTATCATGTCTTGTTCTTTTATGGGCTAGACTTATATTTTGACCGAAATAAGGCATTTATGCTACATATATTTTATCATAACTTGAGAACGATATTGATATTTTACAAATAATTATTTTATATTTTATATTATATTTTTCCATGCAAATTAGTATTTTTATCATTTATCAGAAATCCAGGTATATTATGAATAAAAAAAAGCAAGAAATCAGTAAACAAAATGTTAACTAGACGTGTTTGAATAAACTATTTGCATTTAGCACGCTAAAGTGAATTAAAATCACATAATTAAGTTCTCTAGATCGACTTTTTTTTAGTTTTTTGCCGAGCAGTGTTAATAAAACATTAATATTTTTAAAAAGCCTTTTCTGATATTTAAGGAAGAATAAAGTAATATAATTTCAACTATACACGGAAAGAATTATTTACTAATTCACCAGAAAATATGTCTTGAACCACGAAAATTTTTCACTATTCTCGTCCAAGCCAAAAATTTCTTATTGTATATAAACATAAGCAAAAAGTTGTGACTCAAAGCGAACTAAAATTTACTAAAATACAGCTAAAAAATTCATTCAACTATAGAATAGTTACTTAAATCAAGTTTTCTTTGCTTTTTATGTTACAAAATCAGAAGAAAAGCCTAAAATTTTTCCATAAAAACTTTGTTTCTTGATTCTATTTTAAAATCAGACTAATATTAAATAAATGCTTCTTGAAATTTTTTATCATATACCAAAAACGTGAATTTTTTAATCATGAGAAAATGTTTCTTTATTTAAGAAACTTTTACTTAATACGAACAAAATAAGTTAAAATCAGTTATTTAGTTTTGAATTTTCTTGTTTTAAGAAACGAAATGGATTTCTTTAGAAAATAAACTTCTTTCCTTGTATAGAATGCTTTTCAGAGTAAAGTATTTTCAAAACGGAAACAAATTTTGGTTTAATGTGTCTTGATTTTAATGTATGCAAATAAAAGTACAAACATGTTGGGTATCAATAAAAGCGCTAATTTAGCGCTCTTTTTAAAAAAAGCGCTAAGGAAAAAATATGCGCCTTTTCGACAGCTAAAAAGCGCTTAATCTAGCGCCAAAGGCGCTAAATTGGCAACTCTGTGTATATGAGCAACTTCAAAAATTTACGACACCTAGACATTTTTTTTTTTTTTTGTCTGACATCAATGTTGATTTGCGTGTGTATAAACCGATATTTGAGCATGTGAAATCCGTTCGCGTTAATCATTTTTATTACACGGCGCAAATTTCACTGCGGTTTAAAGTTAAAAATTAAAAAAAAAAATATATAAATTACAGTTTTTGTTAAAATTGAAAAAGGATAACGCGTGTGGATAATACCCCTTAAGGGCTTTCTTAGCACACTATATTTGTAAAAGCTTGAATACTTTTTAAAATACACTGGAAAAAAAAATATAAAAAATTTTTTTTTGATCGTGTATGCATATAAAAATGTATTTAAAATTGTTAAACTAGTAGCTAGTATAAGACATAATTTGCAATATTTTGGGAAAAAAACTATTTGGCTATCGCTAATGGCTTAAGAGATATAACCATTTAAACTTTACCACTCATGATTTTTATACCAAATTATATATTTAGATCAGTAATACCTCTTAAATGGTTAGTTTTTCTGAGTTTAGTATAGTATTAATATATTTGTCAATACTTACTGAGATTTTGTTTCCTCCATAAAATTTTAAATCCTTAAAATTTTTTGGTGCGTTTTCAATTTTAGTATCAAGCTCAGTAAAGTCTTCTATTCGATGTACGTTTGAGCGGAATTGATACAGCGCTTCAGTTGTCACAAAGCGAAATGTGTTTGGAAAAAATATGCCGCTGCACGCGCCAGGGTTGAAAAAAATTATTTTTTTTGCACTTTATCAGTTTAGTCCGTCGCGAAGAATCTATTTAGATACCTAAACATGTTCCCATGACATGTTTTGATATAAAAAAAGCTTAAAAATAAATTGTTTTTTTGCAAAAATTTTCAAAAGTTCATAAAATTTTTGCGTTTAAAAATTGTAAAGTGCGTTTTCGCCTCGGAGGTGCCCTTTACGAAGTTACCCACATCACGCAATACACTAGCCAACTTAAAAGGCAATTCAGATTGCCAGACGCAAAAAAGATACATTTTTAAAAAATTTACGCTAATTTCTTTTAAGTTTGTGATGTCCGTGATACGTTATTGGTGCGCTGACACCAACTTGATACACCTCAAACTGTATAAAATTACGCAGTTTTTTTAATTCTGCGCTTAAAACTCATTTTTATTAAACGGCGCAAAAAATCTATGTAAAATCTTCAAAAATTTCAAAATTCGGAAAATTTTGGTTTCACTTTAAAACACCATGCAACTTTTCACCCAGCAGCTATTACAAAGAAAGCGGAATGAATGAAAAAACTCTTGCAAGTTTCAAGTCGTTTTTTTAATTTTTCGAATTTTAGATGACCCCCAATTCTTAAGGTGAGGACTTTTCAACGTAAAACTTTGCACGTCATATCCTTCAAGTATAGTCATCCAAACCCTGTACAACGTTTTTTTCAATTCATAAAACTTAACGAAATATGAGCCATAGTATGTCGGTTTCAGCAGGTGCTCAAAAAATTTGAAGTAGCCCATATACATAAATACGTAGTATAAATGAATTTTTATTTTATGGTTTATTGTTTTAATGTTTTTTTCGGTTTATAAATAAAAGTTTTAAATCAAATAGACATGAATGTTTTTTCCATTGGATAAAAGTATTTGAATTATTCGAGTTATTCGAATAAATTACAACTCATTCAATTATTCAATAAAAATAAAAATTTTAAAATCAATATATTCCTTACCCGACCAAAACCAAAATTTAAATAACTATATGCTGTAATAAATTGTATATCTCGTTAATATTAGTAAATTTAAAATTAAACCATTTTTTTTATTAATTTATTTTAAAGGTTGTAACGAGTATTGGAATGCTGCACATTGGCATTGTATTTATAGTATTCGGTCTATTTTTGTGTGGAGCTGGAATTATACCTGATGAAACAATGTCCTGGAACGTTTTTAGTAAGTTACATTTTAACTGGTTTAAATACACGTACATTTTTATACTAAGGGCTAAAAATTCATAGCAAGTTAAACTCACTTTTTGGTTTAAAATGTGTTTAAACCAACTAATCTATAAATCACCAAACATATAAACCATCTTTAAATGCATAAAATTGGGCGTTTAAACTACCAATACAGACCATATGAATTTGATAAGATTTATCGTAGTGCTGCCACATGTTATTTTTTTTAACAACATATAAAACATGTGACACTTATTTATAGTTGTTGAGTTTAAACTACATATATATTCAAGTTTAGTTCAACTAAACCAGCGTTTAAACCATCAGTGATTTATTAGCCATAAGGGCTAATAAATCCGAGCAAGTTAAACTCTCTTTTTGGTTTAAAATGTGCTTAAACCTACAAATCTATAAATCAATAAACACATAAACCATCTTTAAACCACAGAATACACAGAACTGTAAAAAGTGTCGTGTGAAAAAGGCCCAAATCAGTTGCGAGGGCAGCTTTAGAAGAAAGAGACAGAAAGCTTTTTTGGTAGTGAAGTGGCAAGGTGTAAGAACAGGCCACAACAATCAACACAAATGGCGTGATCAAAACAAAAATAACAAAACACAAACCACGTTAAACAAATGCATTAGTTCAACAAACGTTGTTTTTTGTGCAAACAAAATTTATTTAGTTGTATTATTTTGTTTTATAATGTTATTTACTTACTTAAATATTATTTACTCGTGTTGTGGTGAACTTAAAAGTTAATTTTTACAACAGTTTTGCAAATAAATCTTAACGAAATAAATTTGTGTTCATTGTATTACGGCATAGAAGATGATAAAAAAGAAATGCAAAAGGGTAGCTTTCTTTGAAAGAGACAAAAAAAACGCAAAATCTTCCGTCTCGTGACAGTTCTGTAGTATTCTGTGCTTAACGGCCATTTTCACCAAGTTCGGTTAAAACTAACTTTCAATTAAAGTTCCGGTTACCAATACGTTTTGACAGCTATAAACGAACTTGGTGAAAATGGCCGTTAAACGCATAAAATTAGGCGTTTAAACTACCAATACAGCCCATATGAATTTGACAAGATTTATCGTAGTGCTGTCACATGTTATTTTTTAACTAGATATAATAAATGGGAAGCTGATTTATAGTTGTTGAGTTCAAACTTCATATAAATTTAAGTTTAGTTTAGCTAAGCCAGTGTTTAAGCCTTCACTAATTCACTCAGAAATTCGAACTCTCAGATATTCGAATTTCCAGAAATTCGAATCAGTAATTTCATTACATTTGGCGCTCTAAAATTAGAATCCAAAATTCGAATTTCCGAGCAGTTTTTTTATTTTTATTGTAAACACTAAAATTTTGAAAATTCAGTTAAACCAAATACAAAGTAAAATGGGGAATCTTATTTTAAGAGATGATTTTACAGATCTTGTTGATGTTGTTAGAGTTTAAAAGTCAGTTTTTTGTTGTTTGTATAACACATACTAAATAAATTCAAATGAACTGAATTGTTATTTTTTGTTATATTTCGTTAAGTTTTTTTATAATTTTTATGTTATATAAACTAAAATTAAAAAAAGCATAGTTTTTTATATCTTATGGTCAAATTTACCTAAATTTTTGTATAAAAAAAACCGTCCAAAAGTTCGATTAATTCGGAAATTCGAATCCACCTAAAAACAAAGTGGTTCGAATTTCCGAGCATGTACTGTACTATAAAACCGATATATCGTATACGAACTTAAGTTCGTTTTTTAATAGTATATGTTTTTCTTTATACAAAAATATTTGGCATTTTCATTTGTTTCCTTAAAGGTCGATTCATCCATGCATTCCGAACAATATTTTTGTCCGGAGAATAATTTTTTTACTGAGAGTGTTTTGCAGAACGATTCGCCTATTTCGGTAAATTTGTCGTGAAAAACACATCTACCATATGGTTGACAGATATAAACAATTATACAAAATGGGAGCACAACTAGCAAGTGATTTTGTTTTTTTCCTAGAAGTGTGTTAAAGAAAATGGACGCTAAAAGGAAAGTGATTTTATTATTTTAAATTATGTATATTATATTTTTGTATTTAATTATTCAGCAAAAAACAATCATTTCAACTTTTATGTACAAATTGAAAAAAAGTGGCAACTTAGTTCATTTTGTTCCGAACAAAAATATAAATATATTTATATAAAATGCTTAAGTTGCCGTTTGCAATTGTGCGAATAAATGTGGCCCATATTTGTCGAACCAAATTGAACCTTAGAAAACCTTTTGGTTGATTTTATGAAACTGGCATTTGCTTAAGAAAGGTGCGAAACAGATCGCACTTTCCGTACGGAATAAAATATTTTTTTAATTTTATTTTTGTTTTTTAAATGCTTTTTAGAGGCTTTTTGTTCATTTTTGGCAGAAGCTTAAGCCAGCTTATGCATATTATAGTTGGGCTTTAAGACGTCAAATTCAAAATAAAAAAATTATGTCCGGACAAAAATAATGTTCGGTATGCATTGGTGAATCGCGCTTAACACTTGTACTTGATACCAGTGTTGCCAGAACATTTAGAGGGAAAATCAGCAAAAAATAAATAATAATTTTTTATCAACAAATCCGGAAAATCTGGGTCTAGGCGAATTTAAGAAGGTAAGTGCCGGTTCACACACGTCAAGTTTGACTCGTCAAGTCTTGATCTTTTAGGAGAGAAGGGAAAAGAGAAGGCCATTTCTTTTCCCCTCTCTTGGAAAAGGAGAGAGGGGAAAAGATATGGCATTCTCTTTTCCCTTTCGACACCGCATTTCTTTGCATAGATAAAAATCCTAATATTGCTTCTTACAACTTGCAAACTCAAATTTATGAAGTTGAAAATTGGCTTACTAAATGGAAAATAATGGTAAATCCTTCGAAATGTGCCCAGGTTACATTAACCTTAAGAAGGGAAAACTGCCCTAATATAACAATAAACAATGTCAATGTCCCTGAGAAGTCGCATATAAAATATCTGGGAATTCACCTCGACCGACGTCTCACTTGGTCTCAACATATTGACTCAAAATGTACACAACTAAAACTTAAAACTTCTCAGTTGCTCTGGCTCCTAAACTCTCACTCCACCCTCAATCTTGAATTTAAGGTCCTATTATACAAAGCCATCCTCAAGCCAATTTGGACTTATGGAATACAACTATGGGGAACTGCATCAGTATCCAATGTTGAAAAATTGCAAGGAAGGCAATCTAAAATATTACGCCTTATAACTGGCAGCCCGTGGTTTGTCCGCAACGAAAACATACACAAAGATCTTAGCATCCCATACATCCGTGAAGAAATACAGAAATATTGTTCCAAATACGTGCGTAAATTGTCAACACACCCAAACCCCTTAGCACAGACCCTACTCCTATTTAGAGGACATAGTCGTTTAAATAGAGTAGATACATTGGCTATAGCTCACCAGTAAAGAAACGCAAAACCTGTTAACACTCATTGGTCACTTTTGCGCTGGCATCAGGGCCACAATATACATTTAGTTTAAGATATTAATACTTATTGTTATTTTTCTCAAAGAAAAGATCCAATAAACAAAATAAGAAAGCTTAAAAAAAAAACAAATTTCATAAAAATCTCCAGGGAATTTGTTGGGGAAAAGCACTTTTTTCGTTGGGGATTTTTGGGGATAATATATTATTATATATCCGATGGCTTGTGTGTTAATTCATGAAAATCATGTGCCGAGCTGTAGGCACCGGAAGGGTCACAGGTTGCGGATAGATATGCCATTTGTGCAATGACAAGAACGGTTTGGTCAAGTCGTGGGTACAAATTAAAGTCTTTTTTGGTCCGAAGTTTTTTGTCATACCAAAACGCTGGTGGTTCGAAACCTTCTCAAGAGCTTGCTAGAACTGATTTAAATATGCTTTCTGTATCACAAAGTATCGCTTGTTTCTTAAATAAATAGAATCAAAATCAAAATTCGTAACATAATGCAGTATGAGTTATTAGAAGCTCTTATTACAATAAATATACCCTTTAAAAATAATTCAGTTTGCTCTGACAAATTTATTCCAACAATAAATATACTCTTTAAAAATAATTCAGTTTGCTGTGACAAATTTATTCCAACATGTAAAACAAAATTACATTGGCCGAAGAACCAGAAGTTATTGATTCTGAAGTTTTTGAAATTATAACCATTGATGCATCATTATTTTTCTTGTGCATCGTTTTATGTCACTCTTTTTATATACCTTTAAAGGCTAGATGGTATTTATAACTCAAAGTACAAATCTGTGTCATTTTGACAACACATCTTAAGTCAAATTTAAAAAGTTGAGTTAATTGTTGTTTATCATACGAATTTGCATTCAAAAAACATTTTTCTTTACGTTTTTAAAATTTTGTATTATAAACGAAATTTTTCTTTAACTTTGGTTTATTTTCTTATTTAGTAAAAATTATTTTTTTACCTAGTTTTTTTAATAACTTTTTGCAATTTTATCTCAAAATGCCAAAGAAATAAAATTAGTGTTAATAATATTACACAAATTAATTTAATTAAAGAAAAAACTGGATGCATATTTTTTTTGACAAAATATAACCCATTGGTGACCAATTAGAAGAAAAAAAAGTCAGTTTGTCTCATTATTATTTTTTTATTAAAAAAAAAAAAAAACATTTGACTTTAGTTTTCAGTGAAATTTATTGTATCATTTAACTGCAATTCATTTCCTAGACACATTTGACTGAAAATATTTATTGAACTAAGGGATAAAAATACGCCTTGTTCGTAGTGGTTTTCTTCATCGATATTTTCATTTATATCATTGGAACTTAGAAGCTCTATAACTTCAAGTGGAAGGTTAAGAGGCTTATGTTGTTGCATGCGCCTGCTTAAGTATTTGGTCGAAATTATTGGATCGGATGTATCTAAAGCTCTATTGAAAGATCCAGAAGGTTGTTCGCTCGTGTTTTTGCGAGCATTATGCAATCTGTCGGACTTAAAAATCTTGTGGCGTTAATAAGCTGCCGATTCGCTAGAAACACCAATTGGCAGTATAGAGTGCTCTATAACCTGCTTCGTATGAATTAACACCTTGTGAACAGTGAAGGTCATTGGTAGCCAACGATACAAATCTTGTATCATTTTTGCTATCTGGAAGCAGTATGTTTCAAACTTGTTTGGATTAATGCGAAAGTTACACGATAAACAGATCATTATAATTTTTAAGCGAATATCACACCTGTGATATCAGCGAAAATTGCATCACTAGAGAAAACTCGACGGGCTGTATTTCCGTCGTTGGAACTTCCGAGGCCACCAACTTTAGGCATATCCACACGAAGACCCAGCTCCCACCAAAAATCATTTTGAATTTCTTCTTTGCTCTTTGAAACTTTAAGTTTGTGATCCTCTGATCGTATTTGCCATTTTTCTACTTTACATTTATAGCCTTAATGTTGCTGCTACTTGTAATAGTAATTCAGTTTGCCCTAATATAGCCGTTGAAAGCTCCGCTGCTGCTCTTCTTTTCCCATATTCCGACTTTTTGAAAAATGTAACCTCTGGACGTCCCACAGTGGAAGAAGAAGTTTTAAAAGCTGCTGATTTAATTGGAAAGATATCTCGCTATTTTGCCATTCATTTCGAAACTGATTTTCTCTTCTTTAACTTTTTTTTATTTTGTTTCTAGATATTTGCAGAAAAGGCGTACCTTCTCCACCAATAATTTCTCGCAATCATCGTCAATCTCAGACGCATCAACTTTATTTAAGACATATTGGACAAGAATTTAATTGTTGGAGTTTTTTGAGGGTTGTTTTAACCAAATTTCAAAAAGTTCAAGTTTTTCAAAGCATAGGAATGTGCAAAAAATTATATTATTTAGATAACGCAACTTTACGCAATATGAGATAAATACTAGTAAATGAACCACACTTTAGTGTATTCAAATCTGTTTACATTTGGTTTGCCAAACGTTAACATTTTTTAAAAAGCTTACATGAAATTAACCTTTTGAAAAAATCCCATTTTAAAGGTTATGTTAAAAATTTAATTTTTCAAAAAAATTTTAAAAATTTTTTGTAACGAATCTTAAGTACTTACATGACATATTATTCTTCATTACAAACTTTTTTATAAAATTTTAGCACACTTTTCACAATAAATGCTCAAACTTTCGATAAAAAAAGTGATATTTTACGCGCTGTCAAACAGTATTTTGTACTTTTTTAAAAAAAAAGTATCAATTTGTTTGAATTGGAGTATTAGTAACTGGTTGGCAAAAAAATCAAAGCAATATGCGTAGTTTCCAAATTTGATTTTCGCACGGAAAAAGCAGGTGTTTGAAACATAGTGCAACGGGAAGAATGGTTAAAATTGTAAAAAAGTGTATGTAGGGACTACCAAAAATAAACTTAAAACTAGAATATCAGGCCATAAATCCGATCGAGGCATTTTAACTATTTCGTCATAAAAAACTGTACCATAGAATCATGATATTTAAAGCGGCCCATACACCTGCAATATTATTGTATATGATATTCGCCATATTATTTCCAATTTGTCCTATATTATGCAATAAGTCGCACGATGATTTCATTCATGTAGTAAAAAGGTGAACATAACCTCAACAGTGCGGTTTTTTGTGTTTGAATTTTATTTCGTAGTTTTATATCTGATTTGTGTGCAGAAATTCTAGTTTTTTGTTTGTTTTTTGTGGTACCTATAAAAACCTTGTCACATATTCCAAATTCGTTTCCATTGCATGGTATTTTATAAATTACGTTTGATTTATCTAGTTTATGTATTTTATCTTTGGTTTTACTGTATAGTTTTGCCAATGTGTTACTCGATTTATGGGCCATTGCGTTCGTTTCATTATTAAATAATTTAGATTTTTCAAATCTCTCAGATAATATTGGAACAAATATTAGGGATTTATATATTTTTTGTTGTTGTTCACCAAACAGATTCTTTGTTTTGTATTTGTCATAATCAAAAAGTAATTCATTAATTAGATTTGTCGGAAAATTGTTGTCCCTAAGTATTTTTCTGATCTTCTTATTGTTGTTTTTGTGGAACTCTGTGTCGCTTATGGTTAACACCCTTCTTTTTAAATTGTTTGCCGTGTTGATGATTATTCTTAAAGGGTGTTTGGAGTAGAAATTAATAATTCGGCTTGAGGCAGTTGGTTTTTGATACCAGTCAATTTTGAGTATACCATTTCTCCTTATCACAATAGTGTCCAGATATGGTAACTTTTTATTGCACTCTTCCTCCATAGTAAACTTAATACTAGGGTGAAAATCGTTCAAACTCGTCATCATTTCTTCTATTGCAATCTCCCTCACTATTCCAAAAAGATCATCTACATATTTCGACAGAAACTTCGGTTTGAATTTTAATTTTCCAATAGAGGTGTTAAGTAGTTGCTTGACTACTTGACTACTACTGACTACTTGACACCTCTATTGGAAAATTAAAATTCAAACCGAAGTTTCTGTCGAAATATGTGGATGATCGTGCAAAAATCCAGAGAAAAGTGGGTTCATCCAAAATGGTCAGTAGAAATCGTTCTGATTTATGACAGCCAAACTAGGCAGTGTCAGGGCATAAGCTCAATGGAATATGGAAAAATACCATTTAAATATTAAAAATAATCAATTTTTTTTTAAGTTGTATTTTTCCATATTCCATTGAGCTTATGCCCTGACACTGCCTAGTTTGGCTGTCATTAATCAGCAACGATTTCTACTGACCATTTTGGATGATACCACTTTTCTCTGAAATGGCTAGGAGTATTTGATTCAAATCGATGATAAATTTTTTTTTTAAATTTTTAAAATCGTTGCTTACTGTCATTGCCACTAGATTCCCAAAATTGTTTCTTGTAAGCCCTCAAATTCCCCTTGGTTTTATTTCCGGCGTTGCTTTCAATCGTTGCTATCTTGGCGAACGTAAAGTATTTACAAAATATTTTCTACAGAAAAGAACGGCAATCGAAAGTAAAAACTAATGAGGCCTTTATTTAAAAAAAATAAAACAGGTTTATATAACGCAATTTCTTTAAAAATTTGATTAATAAACCCTTTATAAACCTATTTTATTCTTTATAAATAAGAGGAGGCTAGTATATAAATAATTTTATATCAATCTTAAACTTTTTAATAAAAAAACTTTTAAACATTAACAGCGTTATGTTTAGATTCGAAAAAAATATTCGTTTTAAGTATAACTCCTCATCTAAATGAACACGACATCATCCCGGATCACCAGTTCGGATTCAGAGCGAAACATGGTACAATAGAACAAGTGCATAGAATTGTCACCCTTATAAGATCGGCGTTTGCGAAAAAGCAATACTGCTCAGCCCTGTTTATAGACATTTCCCAAGCTTTTGACAAAGTTTGACATGATGGGCTACTCATCAAAATAACACGAATGCTTCCTCAAAACACTCACAAGCTTCTGGAGAGCATTCTAACAGGCAGAACATTCATAGTAAGGTCGCAAGATAAATACTCCCCCCTCAAGAAAATTACTGCTGGTGTTCCCCAAGGCAGCATATTAGGACCGCTTCTATATATAATATACACAGCGGATATGCCAACAAACCTGAGCACGCATACCTCTACATTTGCAGACGACACAGCATTTATTAGCGTTAACCATGACCCAAAAGTCGCATCGCAAAATCTGCAGTCCCACATCAATGAACTAGAGGCCTGGCTAGAAAAATGAAGAATAAAGGTTAACCCGGCTTAATGTGCTCACTTAACTTTCACGCTCAGAAGACGAACGTGCCCAGCTGTAAAAATAAATAACATCACTGTTCCGATAGAAAACCATGTTAAGTACTTGGGAATTCACAACAAAATTCTTTTATACAAGTCCATCATAAAACCAATATGGACATATGGCATCCAATTATGGGGTACTGCATGTGCATCTAACATCCAAAAGCTTCAAAGAAGACAGTCTAGAATATTACGACAAATTGTCTGCGCCCCATGGTATATACGTAATGATATTATCCACAGAGATCTCAACGTCCCCACTATCCAGGAGGAAATTAAAAAATATTCAATAAGTTACATCGATAAACTAATGGCCCACCCTAACTACCTCGCTCGGGGTCTGCTTCAGTTCGAAGGTCACCAGAGGCTAAAAAGAACCGATACTTTGAGCCTAACTAGAAGACATTTTTAAAATTTGAATACAGAAGTTAGTGGTTACACTGGTAACAACTAATAAACAACAAGTAGAATAAAGATTTGAATACATATTGTAAATTTCAATAAGAAAGATTCAATAATAAAAATAAATTAAAAAAAAAAAAAAAAAAAAAAAGATGAAGATGATTCAAATTTGTATTGTATTACGAAGAGAAAAGTTCGGCAATTATGAATGAAAAATGCTATCTGGAAAATGTCCACCAAGAACACGCTAACAGATGTCGATTCTTTCATCAAAGTTTTTAATCACTTTTTGGAGTCCGATTTTCCAGCGAAATTGGATTTATTGTAACAATTGCCAATGTATCTTCTACGAACACGTCAGAAAACTAAATGTTAAAACGATCATGTTGTTGGTGCTGCTAAAATTAAAAAACAAAGTTCTTGTTGAAAACCCCTATATAATGAAAAATTGGCAAGAAGTAAGCTTTGAGTTGAATTAAAATACATTTACAGACTCTTGACAGCAAGCTGCTAAACTCTGGCTCGTGAGTTGCCAAATATCTGCTAATTTGGAAAAACAGCTGTTCAGTGTCAATGTCAATTGTCCAATAGTATAATTTAAAGCACTTTATTACTAACCTTTTCATATTGTTGCCAATTTGCCGATCTTTTTACTTGTTTTTCCATTTTAATACCCACACCACAATAGTGGAGAGCGTATTATGCATTTGTGCTGATGTGTGTAACGCCTTAAAATATACCGATCGACTCAGAATCACTGTCCATGTAACCTCGTGCGCAAAGTACAGGTCTCAATTTTGAAGATAATTTGATAAAATTTAGGACATAGGTTCTTATTGGCACAAGGACCAAGCCTATTGAAAATGGGCCAAATCGTAGGACCACGAGGGAAGATAGGCGGAAATTACTTCCTCTCAGAAACTATCAAACCGATTTTAATGAAATTTAAAACATACATAGAACAATATCTTTATGGACACAAAAGGGATGCATTTTTTAAAAAATAGGACCACGAGGGGAGATAGGGCCAATTTCTGCCTCTCAAACCGATTTTAATGAAATTCAAAACATAGATAGATCCATATCTATATGGACACATAAGCTATATAGTTTTTAAAAAATAGGACAACAAGGGGACGTAGGGGGCAATTTCTGCCTCTCACAAACTTGTAAACCAATTTTAATGACTTTTATAAACATAGATAAATCCATATTTATATGGACATATAAGCATGATGTGTTTTTACTGTGGTGTAGGGTATCATATGGTCGGGCTTGACCTACTATACCTTCTTACTTGTTTTTAATTTAGTTTGTGTTCTTTTAAATATAAATTAATATGTAAATTAATTTTTTTTATGGTTGGAAAACTGTCAAAATCAGGGATGATTTCAGCAAAAATAGTGTTTATGTAATCGTTTATTTTTTAAAAGTTTGCACCAGTATATTAGTTTATTATACATGAATATTTTGCTTACAAGCTGCTAAGGATAATCGACATACTAGTTGGCAGCCCATTGTACGTAATGTATAAACTAATTTTTCATTTTACATACCGCTGTTATTCTTGTAAAATACACAATATGTATTAAAATTTGTTCTTTATCTTTGGACATTCGAAAAGGTGAACAATTCACAAACGTGAACACAAAGTACAAAGTAATAACAAAAATTCGGTAATTACCAAAAATTCAATACTCTAAAATTTATTTATTTATTATAAATATAAGTACTATGACAAAGGCTAAATATCATTCGGCACTGTCGAATACAGCAATTTAAATTTTTTTTAAAATATATTTTTAAAAATCTCAAGATTTTAGGATACTTTTTTAATTGTACTTTGCATCTTTACAGGCTCCAGTTCAGCATGGTGGAATGAAGTGACATGTACCGGATTATTTTCTTTGGGACTAGGTTTGTTCTTACTTGTATTAAATTGTTTAATAAGTCGAAAGGAGGAGGAAGATTTAGAAGATTACGTACAACGTCAACTAACCAGATCTCGATCGGGACATCGTTTGGAACGTGACGTCGAGACAGGCATCTTAACAACACGCCATGCACGAAAAGCAGTTGCGTTGCAAAAAAATATACGAAACGGTTCATCATCCGATGTTGCACTAGTAAATACTTCAGCATCTGATAACGTACCGAACGGATCCATAGTCGGACGTAATATATAGAAAATTAGTACAAAAGATTTTTTACAAAACTTATAAAAATTATTTCTTTTGGATTTATACAGGTTTAAATACTACCGGTGATATTTTATTAGAAAAAATAGTCGAAGAAGACAACACATATCTAAATAACGGTAGTGTTGGTGTCTCGCCAATTGAAATAGAAAACGATACCAAACAGCTCCTAAGAAGCGAATCAATAAATGAAACAATCAATATTACGAGAATATAAAATTATGGACTCACCTAATCTAATTAATATTATTACGAGTATCTTAATGCAATTTATTAGATAATATCTTTATATTTTTCTCTCTCTCTCTCTCTCTCTCTCTCCCTCTCTATCTTTTTTATGCAAAACTAAAATAAAATAATATTGTAGTTTAAAGCGAATAATATAACAGAAAACAAGACAAAAGTTCTTATATACAATATATTTTTAGAGTAAGGACCATTTTCTGAATTCTTAAGTATTAAATACCAAACGACCATTACTTTCTTTAATTAAATAAAAAGCCCTTATACAACGATTATCTATCATACATTTCTATTTATATAAGATGCATTTTATAAATTAATTTTTACTAGCCATAGAAATATTTGTTATTACATAAATACTAAATCTCACAAATATAGTTTTTTTAATAACGAAATAAGGCAAGAATATCAGCTAAATTATTTATAAATAATAAAACATATACATAAGCCCTTTTTACTATCTTTAGAAAATGGTCTTGCATCGTAGCATTTGCAAAATGATAAATTTTTAGTCTATACCAACAAAATATACAGCAATGCAGTTGCTACTATCTTGAAAATACCCTTCAAATAATATTGGACCACCTGATCCATTTTGATAAAATGGACTACTTCATGGACTGGTCCGATGTAATGCAAGTATGGACCATGTCATTGTTAAAAAGTGTTTGTAGTGAGACGACATGTCTTCGTTTTTTAACGACGTGCTTTCGTTTTTAAACGACTTCAAAACTAATCATCTTGAGTATACCATGGAGTAGTTTTAAAACTACTCCTTTGTAGTCCAAAGCTGGGTTATATGGTCCTGCCTTAGGACATCGTTATGTTAAAAAGACAATGTTTTTTCCATACGCTTGGGTTACTTTTGGAGTAGTCCTAGTCCCTTGTGGGCTACACTTTACACGCGTGCTTGGACTGGTCCTATTATTTGCAGGGTATGCAATACCTTAAACCAATAGCTTATCAGGGGATGTCATGGAAACCAATCTTATCGGTATTGGATTTGAAACCGACAAAAAAAAATACGTTGGTGTCATGAAATCTAATGTTGTCAGTTTTTTGTTCGAACTAAAATTAATGTCGGTTTTAGGTGTCACAGAAACTAATGTTTTGGTTTTTTTTATTGAAAATAAACCAAGCAGTTTACAGCTCTTGTTTTTTTTTATTGGAAAGATATGTATGTATATAGTTGTTAAAAGCTTAATTTTTTATTTTTTTTCTTTCAACAGTTAGATTTTTTCCACAGATAGAAGAAAATTGATAAATTGGCAATTAGTAATTTTTGCATGTTTTCGGCAGTCTACGGCAGCGGGCTGCTGCAAACTCGCAAAAGTCTTATTCTTACTTTTTCTGATGAAAGCAAATATGCAACAAAAGCAGTGGTCATTTTACTTATTTATAACGTTAAACTACAAATTTGTTTATATAAACTCTAACAAATGCAATACAAGTAATAGAACGATGGATTTTATTTCATTTGTTTACTGTATTACCACCACTCCCCTTTTTTTATAATTTACCTTTTATTAAAAACACAGGTTTTAACAATATTTCAGCGCAAAAATCCAAATTTCCAAAAATTGTTAAAAAAAAAAATTACATATAATGATGTAAACACATGAGCCACAACATTAAACATCTGATTCGAATATCGGTTTTATTTGTTTGCAAAACCGACAATGATCAACACCGACTTGGATTCTATGAAACCCCTGTATATTTATGATCTTCGATTTGTGGCTTTGTTTAGTATTTTGTAACAAGCACTGTAAACGAAGCCAAAGAGGGCATTAAAAATTCATAGAAAATAATTACCATTGCATAAATTTGCAATCTGAAATGTACACGATTGTGAATAGGGTTATTTTTTGTTCATACGCCTTTCCCAATTTATTAAGATTTTTTGTATACCTCGCTTACCATAAATATTTTTCATTCGCAAGTAAATTAAAAAAATTTTATAGTAATCTGACAAATTTGCGCGAAAATCTTTTTTTGTTGCGCAATATATTTTTTATTATCTTTAAAAGTAATTTATGAACAAGTGGAGATATTTTAAAGGGATAAAAATGCAACTAAAAACAAGTAAGAAAGTATAGTCGGTCAAGCCCGACCATATGATACCCTACACCACAGTATTTAAAAACACATCATGCTTATGTGTCTATGTAAATATGGATTTATCTATGTTTATAAACTACATGAAAATCGGTTTGAAAGTTTGTGAGAGGCAGAAAATGCCCCCTGCCTCCTCTTGTGGTCCTATTTTTTAAAAACTGTATAGCTAATGTGTCCCTTTAGATATGGATCTATGTTTTCAATTTCATTAAAATCGGTTTGAGAGGCAGAAATTGCCCCCATCTCCCCTCATGGTCCGATTTTTTTTTTTAAATTTATACATTTTGTGTCCATATAGATATGGTTCTATCTATGTTTTAAATTTCATTAAAACCGGTTTGATAGTTTCTGAGAAGAAGAAAGCTGTATCATCAGAAAATGTTGAAGTTTTGGGTGTAGTTGTTTGTTGGTATATCCGAGGTATATATTACGTATAAAAGTGGGCCCAGGATGCTGAGGGACTGCAGCGTCAATTGGCTGAGGGTAACTTAAATAATCACCTTCTTAAATAATAAACTTGCGAGCGACTAAGTAGCTTTCTAACAGCTTGTGTGTGTTAACTGTTAAGTTTAGCTTTAATTTATTTATTACATGCCAGACTTAATCAAAAATTATGAAACGTCGAGGAGGAGTGCTGAGCCATATTTTTTTCTTCAAAGGGTTTTCTTATGACATTTACTATTCGAAGAGTAAGCTCAATTGTGCAGTGATAATTTTGACACTAATAATTTCTGATATGGCTTTGATATACTTGATAGTAAGCTAATAGGATTATATGACTCCACTTTTGTATGATCTTTACCTGGCTGTGGTATCATGGTAACTAAGGAAACCTTCCATTTGTGAGGATAGTATTTAAGGCGTAAAAAAGCAATAAAGATAAAAATAATAAGTTTCTTTGCTATGCGAGGTAAGTCACAAATAGCCTTTTCTATTTCTCTCATCTTAAATCTTAGGGGAAAAGCTGCTCTAACATTAACGGACGGTAACTCTATTTTCACGTTTTTCAAAAAATTAACAAACAGATTTCCTTTTTCAATTACATTTTTTGCCCAACTTCCATTCAAGTTTCTTTATGGTGGCTAAGAGACAACTGTCCTTTTGAGATTTCTAGCTGCACGCCATAATTAGTAGTCTGATTTTAGAGTTGCATCAAGTTCCTTAAGATATTTTTCCAGGAAAGCCGTTTTCTGAGAATGCTTTGTCTTTTTGTGCACACTTTTAATAAATTCTTAAGTTGAGTGGGTCTGTGCAATTGCCGCTCTCTTTGAACTCCCCTTTTTCAGTCAAGAACCGCTCGACATCTGTAGAATATATTTTTTTATTTTTGATTTATTTGAGGGATATGCTGGAATGTTGAACAGCTAGTTTTATATAACGGTAAAAATTAACAATAGAGAGATTCACATTCTTCAGTGTACAAAGCGGAACATTTTTTATGCAATGGGTACTGATATATTTTTTTATATTTTAACCAATTTATTTGTGCAGCTGACGTCACTAAGTTACCAGACGGAGTACAATTATATTTTAGTTCATTTAATAAGCAAGCACAACTCGTGCTTGTGTGGGTCCATTAATTAGTTCCCCTTGTGTTACTATATCACACCGTCTCCCAAGGATCCTATGTTACCTGGCTGCTAGTGTTCTCCCTCAGCCGCCCGGTTGATTCAATAAAGGAGTGGATCTCGATCAAATCCACACCAAAGAGACAGGTTTTGTCCCCAAGGGTTCTTCGACCAAAGAGTTTAAGTCTTAAGCTTCCGAATGCCGGACAATGACAGAGAAGATGTTTGGTTGACTCTGCCTCCTCATCGTCGCCGCGACATCTACATGTGTCATTGAACAGGAGCCCAAGTTTTTGGCCGTGCCTCCCAACGGAACAGCGGCCGTTTACAACCGCAATTAGGTTTCTGAGGTAATATGTGGACAGCTGTAATGCCCGCCGGGTCCTTTTTTCATCTATGATGGGCCAGATTTTCCTGGTTTCCTCACAGGAAGTTTCATCAAACCATCTCTGGCTGACAATAAGATGAAACTTTTGAGCAATAAGTTGAGTAATCCTTGGGAGGGAAACAACTATATTATAGTTGTATGCAGTTGCCATGTATGTTCATTTGTACGGGGACCCACTTAAGGGTGGCACTGAATGTCTCGCTTTATCATCCAGAGACATTCGACATACTTGGATAATTCTCGATGTGATAAACACTTTTTCAGGGATCTTATGGCCGCCTTGCTATCGGTAATATTGTGAATATCCCTGCCAGATATTACACCATACCGGATGTTTCTCGTGGCTGTGTCATTATCTCGGCCTGAATGACACTGCAGTGGTCCGGCAGCCTTATAGTAATGCTCCAGTTTAGCTGCTCGGAGTTGTAGGAAGTAAAACAATTTATAGTTTTTCTTAATTTGTAAATTGTCAAAGGTACGACTTGAATCGTACTCTGTGTCTTGTAACGACGTGTTTTCCACCTTATGCTGGGGTAGAGCTCGCGGCTCCCAGGGTTCGCTACAAAAATTTATTTAATGACCAGAGAAATGAAACACCGGACTCGATCTTTTCTTCGGACGTTATAAACCGTACGCTCAGTTTATTTGTTTCTCTTAATTTTACAATTTTACTGCAACAGTTGGCAAATTAAATATAACTCTCGGGACGGAACCGACAACACACACGAGGATAGCGACACACACGACGGCTTAGACAGAAAGGCCTAGGTAGCCAAGGAGAAGGCAGACGACAAACCAAGAGAATTTAGTCTACACCGCTGTTCTCTTGCTTTGCAGTCGTTACCGAGCGGTCTACTACACGTCGAGAAATTTAGTCTACACCGCTCTTCTCTTGCAATCTTTCCAAGCAACGAGTGGGATCAAATGAAAGGGGTGAAACCTCTCTTCAATTAACACTAGATATTATTTAGCTGTAGCGGTGTAACCTCTCACAGCTAAATAAGACCTTACCCGTTTGCCAGCTGCCGACTGACTGACTTTGTGTTGATGCGAACTCCGCTTTTATACTGTTGGCCGGTGTACATTTACACACACATACTAAAGTAATTATAAATCATGGTTGCTCATAAGTGTATGTTGTCGTGTCCTACTCTTTCCTACTTGTCAACAGATGGCGGAAGCCATCGGTCCGTTAATTTCAAAATTAGTACATAAATTAATTCTTATTTAATACAAAAATAATTAAAGCACGAAGATAATATAAATTATAGAATTCACTCTAGCAAGAAAATTAAGTTACACATAATATGAATTCATTCACCCTTGCTATGGGTAATAATAAAACTCAAGGATAAGCTATGCGATACGGTATAATATGAAAAATAATAATAAATTCGAATAATTATGATTCATCTTGGGCCGGATTGGTCTGGTGTGGTGGTGTAGTCTAGGGCATGTGACTGAAAAACGAGGGCTCCGACTTTTGGTCGTCACAGTCTTTATTCAATTCATTGTCTAATTATAAATTACTGTATGAAAACTGCTGATGCACTTAAAATATGATTAAAATGTTTTCCCACAGGTAAAGGGGTGTCAAGTGACGAATAACTCTAAACAATCACTCAAAGGAATGAATTCATATTTAATGATGATATTTAAAATAGTGCAATCATACTACCATACAGTGTACACCATACAGTGTTTAAGACCCATCAGTGAATATCCGAATCGTATTTACGGGAATTTGTAGGTCATCATAGTAAACCACGTAATCCGAAGCGCTTGTGGTGAAGCCATGATCAAAGATAGGCTAAGCTGGGACATAATCAACGTCCAATTTATTTGATACAGAATTCTAGCATGTCCGATATTGTAATCCATCCATGCTATTGTTGCCCTTAGGCGTACCGCCGGTTTCGCAGCCAACTGTCTTGCCAAAATATCTGGTGATAACCCTTACAAGGTCGTAAAAAATGCCTTAGAGGATATTGTTCTTATGGCACCTATTACCGTTATTGCCACCATTCTCATCAGCCATCGGGTTGTTTTCCCAGTTCAGGCCTTTTACCAGCAATAAAATGCAGTTGCCGCCTTTGTAGTCCGGGAAATGGTGTTCATCTCCCAGTTCAGTTTACTGACCAATACCAGTCCAAAATATTTGACAATATCGGACAGTTTGGGAATCTTGTATCTCCTTGTGAAAAGTACCATTTCCATTTTGGCAGGATTAACTTTCAGTCAACATCCCTTATACCACTTTGTAAGGACAAAACACAATTGTCTCAAATATTACCCATAGCCACAACTAAAATTAAGATCCGCTGGGATAATCCCATCCAGAACAGGAGATTTGAATGGATGGAAGCTTTTGACTGCCCATTCCACTAAATGTTTCCTCCCTCGGCGCTTCAGTGTAGCCTAGAAAGTGTGTACATCAGAACCACAATGCTACTCTGTATATACGAATAGCTGACTTTTGTTATGAACATAGGCTAAGATTTCTGTTATAAGGCTTTTTACATAAAGCAATGTTACCAACAACTGTTGCCTGGGGTTAACGACGATTAATTAATCGATTTAAGTAAAGTTTATTAAAAGTTTAATTTAATCTTCTATTTTTGTTTATTTTTTTATTATTTAATTATTGGACTTAAATCTGAAATATATGTATGATAAATCTGTATTGCGATTCTTCATTCAATTTTAACATAATTTAAATTGTTAAAATTATTTAACAGCAAAGTTAACGTAAATTTTATTCAGTAACTTTTTTAACAATAACATTTACTGCTATGTTTTCTCTTAACGTCAGGTATTTAAGTTATCTTTACGGCAAAATATTTTTCATTGTTTATTTTTAAATTCGTAATATTTCTCAAAAAAAAAAAAAAAAAAAAAAATTTTGGCAAATAAAAGCTTCATTAACATTTTTAAAATGAACGTTATTAACATACATTTTGCAAAAATTATATAAAAAAATTTGTTTTTTGGGAATTTATAAAAATCATTAAAAATATTACATTTTAGATGCAGCTTATGGAAATCACTAATAGTGTTTTCTTTTCTACACAAAAAATAAGTGGTAGACTTTCTAATCATGCCGCTGTAAGCAAATTTTTGAGAATTTTCCCTAATTTAGCAACTTTTACCGAATTTTTGCCATTCCTTATAGTTTTAGTGACTTCAAATCAATTTTATGGTTTGTTTGAAATATTAAACAATTTCGCGAATTTTAAGCGATTTAGCAATTTCAAATAAATTTTACGTTTTTTTTCAAGTTTGCAATTTTTCGCGAATTTTAGCCATGCCCGCGATTTTTTCTTGTGGTTCTTTAGAGCTTTAACGATTTTAAATAAATAGCCGCTGTTAGCAAATTTTTGCGATTTTCCGCTAATATAACAATTTTGACCGAATTTTTGCAATTCCTTATAGTTTTAGCGACTTTTAATCAATTTTTTGGCTTGTTTGAGATATTAAAAATGTTCGCTATTCTTGCAAATTTTCCGAATTTTTGTAATTTTCGCTAGACTATCAATACCTAAATGGGGTTTTGTTAGTTTCGAAAGTACTTTAAGTCATTCCACACGATAAGTAGTTTGCACTCGATGACAGTGCTAGTTAAATATAATAATTAATTAACAAAGATGCCACATTATTGAAATTTTTAGCTATGTTGTTTAAATTGAGTTACTGAATTGCTGTATTGTTACCGTAAGCAATAAACTGTGCCGGTAAAATTCACGTTAATCGGTAAAAGTTAGAGAATTCTACTAGTGATGGGCTTTATTTTAACATGTTTAGTTCTTGGAAAATAGAAGATTTTGTTGTACGTTACTGGCCGACGGGCTTAGACTTCTGGCAGCGCTAGTCTAGAGGCTATCATTTTACGTAGCCGGCTTGTCTCCGAGGAGTTTTCGACATCGCTTCAGAATTTCCTTCATGACTGTCTCTTGCCTCTTCTGATAAGATTCTTGAATCCATTTACTGAGGTCTTGTAATTGCTCCAAACACCGTTACGTTTTACCTCACTAAAGAGTTTTTTGCTTTCCTTGCGTTTTTAAGCAATTTCTGCATTCCACCATATGTGCTGTTTGTTGCCTCAGTTAAGCCACTCGTCAGTGACTAAACTGAGGAGTCAAGCATGGACACAGTGCCTATCGCAGTGAAATCAATATACATGTGGTCTGAGAAACTATCGCTAATAAGCGTAACATCAAGATCTTCCCTTCTGCTAGTCAAAATCATTACCTCTATTAACTACTGTTAGTTCAAAAGCGACACCGCTCGTAGATTAACATCCGAGCTTCCCATGCGTGATGTGCATTAGCGTAAGCACATATTATTAGAAGGATATTGCGCATATTGGCATAAGACATCGCCTTCCTGGTTACGAAGTTTGGAGGTTTAACACCCTTATCATGTGCCATGTAGCAGCTCATAAACCACACTGTATGGATTGTATTTTCTACTGCGACAGTGCAAGTGTACTTATCGCTAAAATCAGAGAGAATAAAACTTAAAGGATGGTTTTGACAAAAGCACAAGCTTTTGTCTTATCTTGATCGCATGCGTACAGAGTTATATAGCCGTCGAAATGGAGTCCGCAAACGCTATCTTTATACAACAATGGTTCTTGGATGCATATAAGCTCCTCCGTGTTTGACGCCAATCGGAGAAGAAGGGCAGCTGACCTTTAGAGTGATGTAGACGTTGGCATCTACTGGGCCATCGTTTGAATCCAGAAGGATGTCCTTGTCGTCTGCCATTTCCGAAGAAATCACCCGCAAGCCCAGTGACTTATTGAGGTTCTTTGTTGGCAGATAACGTGGCAGAGTCGTCCTCCAAGCTCTTAGTGGTTGCTGTGGTTTTCACCGGAGCTTGAGGCTTCTTTTTGTCGTCACCTTTGTAGACTCGGCGGAAGGTACTTCCAAAACCATAGAAGACCTTCTTTTGGTTCTTCCGAAGTGACGGCAGCTGTTTACTACCACAGTCGCCTTCCTGGATTATTCAACAGCATCAGAAATCCTTATTACTTCCCTGTGTGGGTAGCTGGGGGGCTCCTGACCTGTATAATTTCCAAGATCTTCTTTGCCTAACTGCCAGGCGAAATATAACTGCCACTTCCCCCTCCTCTTAAAATGTTACAGATGTGTGGGGTTTCGCGAGTTTAGCATAATCTTTAATAAACCGTCGATAACACCCTAAGAGAAACTGTGGAGTTCCTGTAAAGATTTTGGTTGTGGGAAGTTTATATTTGCCTGCACTTTTTATACCGTAAGAAGATATTATGTTCCTTCCTTCAGTAAAAATAATTTAATGAAAATGTAGTTTGATGAACTAAAGTCTTACTAAAAATATCAAAAATAAAAATTAAGAGTTCAACTAAAATTCACAATTGTAGCTTAATAATTTTACATTTTTTTCAAAAAATTTACCTTTTCCTAACAGAACCTTCATAATGGCATCCCTCAAGTTTTAAAAATTTGCTGAATATGAGAGAAGTAATCTTCTTCTGTCTTGCTAATTATATTGACATAATTATCATCTATGCGGAAATAACAGCATTTCCCAATATGTTCTCTTAATATGTCGAAAACAGCATGTTGGAAAAAAGAAAACGCATTTTTCAGGCCAAATGGAAATCGTGTAAATTCTTATTTACTATTCATTCATTGATTAATGAAGAACGCATTCTTCTCAGTACAAAATTCTTTTAGTGGAATCTGATGAAAACCAGGTCCGGCACAGAAAAATAATTACTATTTCCAAGTTGAGATATAACCTCGGAAATCTCTGGAATATGATAGTGTCAACAATTGAAGCACAGCCGCGAATAACGTTTTAAGTTACAAAATAATAATTTTTCAGGAGAGGAAAAAAAACGTTTTTAACAGACTGGATTATATGTTTTAAATTTTTTTTTTATGTTATTAGAAATAATGATAATGCAACATTTTATGAGAAAGGCTTTTAAAACATTATTCGGTTTCATCGTTTCTGCTTGTTTGTCTACTTCAGGTTTCAAGGATGCGGGATAAGGATAGGATTTAATATACACTGGAGTGGTTGTTGTGGTTCTAATTTCTCCCACAACTCTCGTAGCTAATCTTTTATTAGGATTCGCGAACAATTTACGTTTCTTTGCGTTCATATTCCTTTTTTGCTAAGGCGATACCTTATTTATACTTAAATTATTTATTGTTGCCGAAGAAAGTTGTTTAATACCTATTTTTCGCCATTTCCCAATGTGATGTAGTTGTCGCCTGTATGAATTACAACATGCAAATGCCAAAGGGTATCGTTTCCGAGAATACAATTAAAAGGTTTTAAGGGAACGTATTAAAAATAATTTAATTTCATATTTAATGTTAAAACGTTTAACCATAGTGTGTTCAGTAATTCTAATATTACCTACAAGTGATTTCGCGTAGAATGATGCTTCATTTTTCTTTGCCAGATGTGACTGGAAATAATTTTTGCTTGACCCGTGTCTTTTTAAAACTTGAGAATATCTCCGCTCCAACCTCGAGATAAGGCAACAAAGAGCTTATTAGGCTAAAAAAATTAATGTCTGTTGATTCAATATATTCCCTAACAGGTATTTCTGGCTTCACCCGCTCAGTGTCAATGTGGAAGGTACTCGGTGACTTCGTTTGTTAAGGATACGAAATTAATTCATATTTCTTTTCCTGTAAGTCATTTCGGTGGGGTCTGTTAATTTAATTTATATGCCGAAAACGATTATTTTGTTCCAAGTCCATAGGTCCAGATCGTGTTTGGGGCTTAGGTGGTCTTTGGATTGTTTTGGTAAATCAGTTGCTCTCTAGGTTGTCAAGTTTTTTGGCTATTCTGTAGTATATAAGCTAAATGAGGGTAGACATTTTGTATGTGCGTTGTTTCAAAGTTCTGCTTTGGAGGTATACCGCAAATATCTCCAAAGCAGAACTTTGTATTGTGAGCACGGTTTGTACGGAAATTCTGATTTTAAAGTTTAAGGCAAAGGTAGAGGGCCTATGGTAGGTCCACTGGTTTACTTATTCCTAGCAGACGCGGTTAGTCCCTATTAAGGCGCTGTCCTTGCAGAATTTTGTAATTAAATTGAGCGATAATATTAACGAGAGGTGGATGTATACTTAATCGGGCTTTTGCTTTAATCAGTTAATCGGTGGAATAATTAACCGAGGTTTGGGTTAAATCGGTTAATTTTGTTATAAATCGGTTAATCGATAAATACAGTTTTTTTTTAATGTGTAATTCTTATAAAAAATATGAATAAATTGTTTGTTATTAGTCAAAAAAAAAAATAATAATTCATGAATATGTAATACATTGTTTTTTAATAAATATGTATTTCAATAGTTTAAAAAGATGTAATAAAATCATCTTTTAGAAAAATTACTTGGATTAAATGTTAAGGATTAAGGTGATTCTTTTTTTAATGTTGATAAATAACACTTGACTTGGGAAAAATTCATTAAATTATAGTAGATGTTGGAGAAATTGAAAGCAACCCATAATACAGAATATCTTATTTCTCAGTCCTTTTCCTGGATTTTTCTCGTTTCATTTTGAAACATGCTGCGTAACGGGAAAAATGTACTATCATCTCCAATTTTGATAACAATTATCGTTAGTTTATCTACCCAGGCGGCTGGTTACCCTGACATGTTTGGATCACAACCACTTGATCTCTTCAGAAGGATTTGCCGTCTTACACTCGCAGCCATCGATGACTGCTGACGTCAGCAGTCAAACATCAATCCTTAAACTAAATTGTATTTTAACCTTTGGTAGATCGAAATTTGCTGGGTTCGAATCTCAGGTCGGTCAAGAATGAAAAATTATCAATAACAATTTTAATTAATTTTCATGTTGTAAAATTCCTTTCTTCATAAAATTAATTTAATGAAAAATTAAGGCCCTAAATTTGTAAAACGCATAGGCAACGCCAAAAATAACATTGAAAGCAAAAACAATGTTAAAAATTTGTCAAAATTTTGTTGTTGCTTTCTACAGAAATACATATTGTTTAAAATTTAAAAATTCAATATACATTTCTATAGAAAACAACAACAAAATTATGAAATATTTTCGATTTTGTTTTTGCTTTCAATATAATATTTGGCGTTGCGTTTGCGTTTTACAAATTTAGTGCCTTTATTGAATGAACTTAGGCCTGATTAAAAATATTAAAATTTGGATTAAAAGACCATAAATAAAATTTTAAGTAATTTTCCTTTTTTTAAGCTTGTTAGGCCTGGAGCTTCAATGTAAATAAAACATCAATTTTATTACAGTTTTTCCCAACGTTTCGTAGAGTATTTTTCTACTTCTTCAGGGGGTGTACATTTTTTTGATTATATTACTTTTTTAAATATTTTATTAGTAAAAACAAAAAAACAAAAAACAATTAACAATAATAATTTTCAACCACATCTCTTTCTAGTATCACAGTGAAAAACTTTTGTGTACATTTGTCCTTCAAGTTGTGCTGAAAAAGGTCAACAGGAAAAGGAAGGACAAAATGGAAAAAACAAAAATGTACTTTGGACTTCAAGAAGAATTCTTGACGGAAGGTAAAAAGAAACGGAAGTGAGGAAGAACATGTAAAATCAATTAAGATTGATTATCTTTCGGAAAAAAGCTAAGGCCCCTATTACGGTCTACAACTCAACTCAGTAATAGGGGCCTAATTTAGATCTACCAAAGGTTAAAATACAATTTGGTTTAAGGATTGATGTTTGACTGTTGACGTCAGTAGTCATCGATAGCTGCGAGTGTAAGACGGCAAATCCCTCTGAAGAGATCAAGTGGTTGTGATCGAAACATGTAAGGGTAACCAGCCGCCTGGGTTCGAATCTCAGGCCAGCCGCCTGGGTTCGAATCTCACGTCGGTCAAGAATGAAAAATTATCAATAACAATTTTAGTTAATTTTCATGTTGTAAAATTCCTTTCTTCATAAAAATAATTTAATGAAAAATTAAATTTGATGAACTTAAAAATATTAAAATTTGGATTAAAATTTTTTAAAAATTTAATTTATTTTTCAATTGTTCACATAATTTTAAGATTAACATTTTAACGCAAATAACATTTATTCAAATTTAATGATAAAGCAAATGGCTATACATATGATCTTATAAAAAAAGTAATTGCGTCATTGATTCGATTCCAAAAAAAAAAAAAACTATAATGCGTCTTAATATTTTTTTATGCTCTTCGACTATGCAATGCCATTTTTCCTATTTTCAAAATTGTAAAAAGTTATTTATATGCCGAATATGTATGTATTTTTCTTGAAACACTTAAAGAAATATGTGAGTTTTTAAGTGCTTAATATGCTAAAGAATAAAAAAAATGTGCTAAATCTAGCACTAAAAGTGTTAAACTGGCATGTTTCGCTTGTTTAGGATTTAATGCCCAACCAGTACCCATGTTCTGTAACTGTAGTGAGAACTTTTTGAAACAAAATATTTCATCGTTTATCGAAAAGTGAGAAAAAAGTGTGTCTGTAACTCATGTCGAAAACTATCAAAAGAGATTACTTCGTTACGTTATAAATGTCATAACATTGCACTCGAAGCCGATGTGACGTTGATAACGCCAGTAATACATATCGTTCAAGGCGACCAAAATTTACTAAAATTTAAACTGTAACTGTAACTTTTGAACCGATAGAGATAATTTTGCATTTTTTTTTGCAGGAGAGAAGACTTCTTGAACTTTTTTACAGTTTTAATTTTGTTAAAATCCGTTCAGTAGTTGTTGAGAAATTTAAGGTCAAAGTTGAACTTTTGATGTTTTTTAGCATTTAGTATGAAAATGCTAATTATTGAGATTGAGAACTATGGTATTTTTTATTCAAAAAGTGGGATGTTTTTCAGCCCACTGTTTTAAGAACTTGTTAATCTACATAACTGCCAAACTTTATTAATATATCTTTGTTCATGTCAGATTTATAGAATATAGAGCGGATCTGACGTTGCCAACAATATATTAAACAGATCTTTGTTCGTAAAATCTCGTGACATTTTTCTGGTATTGTGCTCCCTATAAAATCTGTAATCTTTATTCCTTTTTTCCTGGGCTTCTTCTGACAGATCTCCTAGTGGTACTAAATGATACCTAATGTCATCCTCTGCATGATAAAGGATTTTATGAACCGTTTCAGACATATTTCTCCATGGATATTTGATAGTATATATTCGAGCTGTTACTTTGGCATAGTCCCCAAATTTTCTATAATCAATTTGTTCATTGCATGCAAGTACATCAATGATTGTTTTAAATCTTGATATAAGACTTTTATCAACACCTGTTATTTCAGTTGCTTTTTTGGGATCAGAAAAGAACCTTCTTGCTGTATTCCCATCATTCCTTGTTTTGGTTGGTCTATAATCAAGCCACATTTGCGAAATTCATCCTGAACATGCTTCTTTTTTATACTTCTTAAATCCTTGTTGGTTTCATTGTTTCTTATTGATCCTGTAGGTCCAAAATCCAAATCATAACTGATTTTTAGTATGTGCTCCATAATTCGTATTCTTGTATGTAGCGGCGATAATCCAAATTCATATGCATTAGTATTATCTAATTATTTTTCCGGGACTTGGTTTAATTTGCTTGATGTGGTTTGGCATATAATGCAGCTGGATGAAGCCTTTGTGTCAGTCAAAGCCTGGCCTACTTTTCCGTCTATCATCGTTTGCACTAATTGATAGTTAACTTCAATTATATGGCCATCTATTTCTAATTCTAATGGCCGTAGTGTTGCAATTTGGGCTCTTATACAACTGGTTTCATTTTTAATGGTAACAGCAGTTTCCTTTTTAAATTCAAATTTAATTGGTCTGCAGTATTTTGTAGAAGATGGTGTGAGATTTTTCCAAATATCCTTTGTTTGCATCGTACTGGTCGAAGGCTCCGAGTGTTCCAAATTCTTTACCAAACGCAATGGAACAAATGATACCATGAACATATCTGTATCTGAAGTATTTTCACATATAGATTGCTTGTATTGTTTCTGTCCAGAAGAACCATCACATCCCCATTTGCAAAAGAGAGTTAACTTGCAGTTCCCATATTTTTTCAAATCATCTCCTTTAAGTGATTGTAGTAAACGCTGAGCTGTATGATTAAGTAGACCTTGAAGTTTTACCTCTGCCGAAATTGGTGTGATTTTAATAGTGTCAATTGGTGGCAAACATTCCTTCTTAGCAGCAGTTATGTGATGATCAGCAGGATACAGATTTGAACCTTTTTCAATTGCATATTATTGCATATTGCATCGTTTGGCGTTGGAATGCTCTTAAGAATCCGTTTTGTTCTCTTGGGACTAGCGATAAAAACTTTTTTCAATAATATCGACTTTTGTGATCGCAATTGATATAGCAAAGCTTCTTGAATACTTGTATCTCCGATTTCTTCGTTGATATCCTTAGGCTTCTGCCTTTTAGATCTATCGCTACAGTTGAACCAGGGGGCAATGCCGAGTGGCTAGAGCCAGCCCGTTGCGTTGAGATATTTCAGCAGGCTGTTGAGTCCCACCCCCGATATCTCCGAGAGTCCCTGTAGAAGGTAATTCCCGAGTTGAGTTAAACGCCGGGCAATCACATAGAAGATGAAAAACTGTCTCCTCAGTTCCAGGTTCCCTGCAGCTTCGGCAGCATTCATTGAAAGGGAGGCCGAGTCTCATAGCGTGCTTGCCAATCGTCCAGTGATCTTGACACGTCCTTCCGACTGAAGTTGAGAAGTCGCTCAGAGCGACCTATGTCATATGTGGGCTACGTTTCCCTGGAAGCCCTGCAGCCATCTAGTTTCCTCCATTTATTGTCAGCCATATCCAGATAGTGCCTGAAGATTTCGCTCCTGATAGTTCCCAGGGGTGTTGCGACTGACACCACCTGTGAAATATCAAGAGCTGCTCCAGTTTTGGCCAGCCCATCCGCCTGTTCATTGCCGTAATGGTCCCTATGCGCAGGGATCCATATTAAGGTAATGTCAGATAGGCTGCCCAGTCTGGACAGTTCTTCCCTACACTGGTTGACGAGGATGGATGTTGTTTTATGTGACTTCAGTGACATCAGAGCTGCCTGGCTATCGACGAAGTTTTCAGTAATAGGGGCCTAATTTAGATCTACCAAAGGTTAAAATACAATTTGGTTTAAGGATTGATGTTTGACTGTTGACGTCAGTAGTCATCGATAGCTGCGAGTGTAAGACGGCAAATCCCTCTGAAGAGATCAAGTGGTTGTGATCGAAACATGTAAGGGTAACCAGCCGCCTGGGTTCGAATCTCAGGCCAGCCGCCTGGGTTCGAATCTCACGTCGGTCAAGAATGAAAAATTATCAATAACAATTTTAGTTAATTTTCATGTTGTAAAATTCCTTTCTTCATAAAAATAATTTAATGAAAAATTAAATTTGATGAACTTAAAAATATTAAAATTTGGATTAAGATTTTTTAAAAATTTAATTTATTTTTCAATTGTTCACATAATTTTAAGATTAACATTTTAACGCAAATAACATTTATTCAAATTTAATGATAAAGCAAATGGCTATACATATGATCTTATAAAAAAAGTAATTGCGTCTTTGATTCGATTCCAAAAAAAAAAAAAACTATAATGCGTCTTAATATTTTTTTATGCTCTTCGACTATGCAATGCCATTTTTCCTATTTTCAAAATTGTAAAAAGTTATTTATATGCCGAATATGTATGTATTTTTCTTGAAACACTTAAAGAAATATGTGAGTTTTTAAGTGCTTAATATGCTAAAGAATAAAAAAAATGTGCTAAATCTAGCACTAAAAGTGTTAAACTGGCATGTTTCGCTTGTTTAGGATTTAATGCCCAACCAGTACCCATGTTCTGTAACTGTAGTGAGAACTTTTTGAAACAAAATATTTCATCGTTTATCGAAAAGTGAGAAAAAAGTGTGTCTGTAACTCATGTCGAAAACTATCAAAAGAGATTACTTCGTTACGTTATAAATGTCATAACATTGCACTCGAAGCCGATGTGACGTTGATAACGCCAGTAATACATATCGTTCAAGGCGACCAAAATTTACTAAAATTTAAACTGTAACTGTAACTTTTGAACCGATAGAGATAATTTTGCATTTTTTTTTGCAGGAGAGAAGACTTCTTGAACTTTTTTACAGTTTTAATTTTGTTAAAATCCGTTCAGTAGTTGTTGAGAAATTTAAGGTCAAAGTTGAACTTTTGATGTTTTTTAGCATTTAGTATGAAAATGCTAATTATTGAGATTGAGAACTATGGTATTTTTTATTCAAAAAGTGGGATGTTTTTCAGCCCACTGTTTTAAGAACTTGTTAATCTACATAACTGCCAAACTTTATTAATATATCTTTGTTCATGTCAGATTTATAGAATATAGAGCGGATCTGACGTTGCCAACAATATATTAAACAGATCTTTGTTCGTAAAATCTCGTGACATTTTTCTGGTATTGTGCTCCCTATAAAATCTGTAATCTTTATTCCTTTTTTCCTGGGCTTCTTCTGACAGATCTCCTAGTGGTACTAAATGATACCTAATGTCATCCTCTGCATGATAAAGGATTTTATGAACCGTTTCAGACATATTTCTCCATGGATATTTGATAGTATATATTCGAGCTGTTACTTTGGCATAGTCCCCAAATTTTCTATAATCAATTTGTTCATTGCATGCAAGTACATCAATGATTGTTCTAAATCTTGATATAAGACTTTTATCAACACCTGTTATTTCAGTTGCTTTTTTGGGATCAGAAAAGAACCTTCTTGCTGTATTCCCATCATTCCTTGTTTTGGTTGGTCTATAATCAAGCCACATTTGCGAAATTCATCCTGAACATGCTTCTTTTTTATACTTCTTAAATCCTTGTTGGTTTCATTGTTTCTTATTGATCCTGTAGGTCCAAAATCCAAATCATAACTGATTTTTAGTATGTGCTCCATAATTCGTATTCTTGTATGTAGCGGCGATAATCCAAATTCATATGCATTAGTATTATCTAATTATTTTTCCGGGACTTGGTTTAATTTGCTTGATGTGGTTTGGCATATAATGCAGCTGGATGAAGCCTTTGTGTCAGTCAAAGCCTGGCCTACTTTTCCGTCTATCATCGTTTGCACTAATTGATAGTTAACTTCAATTATATGGCCATCTATTTCTAATTCTAATGGCCGTAGTGTTGCAATTTGGGCTCTTATACAACTGGTTTCATTTTTAATGGTAACAGCAGTTTCCTTTTTAAATTCAAATTTAATTGGTCTGCAGTATTTTGTAGAAGATGGTGTGAGATTTTTCCAAATATCCTTTGTTTGCATCGTACTGGTCGAAGGCTCCGAGTGTTCCAAATTCTTTACCAAACGCAATGGAACAAATGATACCATGAACATATCTGTATCTGAAGTATTTTCACATATAGATTGCTTGTATTGTTTCTGTCCAGAAGAACCATCACATCCCCATTTGCAAAAGAGAGTTAACTTGCAGTTCCCATATTTTTTCAAATCATCTCCTTTAAGTGATTGTAGTAAACGCTGAGCTGTATGATTAAGTAGACCTTGAAGTTTTACCTCTGCCGAAATTGGTGTGATTTTAATAGTGTCAATTGGTGGCAAACATTCCTTCTTAGCAGCAGTTATGTGATGATCAGCAGGATACAGATTTGAACCTTTTTCAATTGCATATTATTGCATATTGCATCGTTTGGCGTTGGAATGCTCTTAAGAATCCGTTTTGTTCTCTTGGGACTAGCGATAAAAACTTTTTTCAATAATATCGACTTTTGTGATCGCAATTGATATAGCAAAGCTTCTTGAATACTTGTTTCTCCGATTTCTTCGTTGATATCCTTAGGCTTCTGCCTTTTAGATCTATCGCTACAGTTGAACCAGGGGGCAATGCCGAGTGGCTAGAGCCAGCCCGTTGCGTTGAGATATTTCAGCAGGCTGTTGAGTCCCACCCCCGATATCTCCGAGAGTCCCTGTAGAAGGTAATTCCCGAGTTGAGTTAAACGCCGGGCAATCACATAGAAGATGAAAAACTGTCTCCTCAGTTCCAGGTTCCCTGCAGCTGCGGCAGCATTCATTGAAAGGGAGGCCGAGTCTCATAGCGTGCTTGCCAATCGTCCAGTGATCTTGACACGTCCTTCCGACTGAAGTTGAGAAGTCGCTCAGAGCGACCTATGTCATATGTGGGCTACGTTTCCCTGGAAGCCCTGCAGCCATCTAGTTTCCTCCATTTATTGTCAGCCATATCCAGATAGTGCCTGAAGATTTCGCTCCTGATAGTTCCCAGGGGTGTTGCGACTGACACCACCTGTGAAATATCAAGAGCTGCTCCAGTTTTGGCCAGCCCATCCGCCTGTTCATTGCCGTAATGGTCCCTATGCGCAGGGATCCATATTAAGGTAATGTCAGATAGGCTGCCCAGTCTGGACAGTTCTTCCCTACACTGGTTGACGAGGATGGATGTTGTTTTATGTGACTTCAGTGACATCAGAGCTGCCTGGCTATCGACGAAGATGCCAATTTTGCCGCTGATGTTCCTACCGTATAGCGTTCTGCATGCCTCTCTGATCGCCAGTATTTCAGCCTGAAATACGCTGGCCCAATCTGGCAGACGAAAAGAGAGGTTCACATGTAGTTCCTCCGAGAAGACCCCGGAGTCGACACCACAAGTCATCTTTGACCCATCTGTGTAAACCCTCGTGCGGTATTCATCGGCCAGGATTCCCCCACTCCATTCCCGTCTTGACGGAAATATGACCTTGAATTTCCTATCAAAGTCCATGCGGGGTATCATATAGTCCGTTGGTCGTTTCTGTAAGATCCCTGCATGACCGTACGTCCTCGCCTTCCAACATCCCGATGCAGAGAGCCTGACCGCGCTATTTACGGATATGGCCATAAGGTGTATTTCAATTGGAACAAGGTGCAGCATAGTGTTCAGAGCCTCTGAAGGACTAGTGCGTAGAGCGCCTGTTACTCCAATGCAGGCTGATCTTTGTACTCTGCCCAGCTGAACCACGATGTATTTCCTGCCCGTCGCGGTCCACCATACCAGAGATCCATATGTAAGAATGGGCCGTACTATTGCCGTGTATAGCCATTTGACCAGTCTAGGATTAAGGCCCCACCTGGTGCCAAACATTCTACGGCAGGCGTAATAAGCCACCGTAGCCTTCCTTACCCTGTGTTGAGTATTCAATTTCCATGATAGTTTCGAGTCCAGGATAATTCCCAGATATTTCGCATGATTCGACAGGGGAAGTTCGCAACCCCCCAGCCGTGGCAGTCTAAAAGCCGGAATCTTCGTCCTTCTGGTGAACAGTACTAGTTCCGTTTTGTTTGGGTTCACTCCCAGTCCGCACTCAGCGGCCCAGTTGCTGAGCGCCCCCAACGCACCGGACATAATGTCACTCATCACATCCAGAAGCGCACCAGATACTAGTAACACCACGTCATCCGCATAGGCTACCGTCTTGATGCCCCTGTTATCCAGACCAGTAAGAATCGAGTTAACAACGATGAGCCAGAGCAGAGGAGAGATCACCCCACCCTGGGGTGTACCCCTACTAACCTTCTTTGACCTCACGCTGTTACCAAGACATGATGTAACGATCCTTGACCTCAGCATGCTCACTAACCATCTAATGATGTACTCCTGGACATCCAGATCAGTTAGAGCCCGTTCGATCGCAGTGATCGTGACGTTGTTAAAAGCGCCCTCAATATCCAGGAAGGCAGCCATGGTAAATTGTTTATATTCCAGTGATCGTTCTATGGCCCCTACTACTTCGTGTAGCGCCGTCTCCATAGACCGACCTTTAAGGTAGGCATGTTGACTACATGAGAGTCGTGATGTACCCTCCAGTCCATGCCTTATATGTGAGTCCAGAAGTCTCCCCAGAGTTTTGAGCAGAAAAGATGATAGACTGATTGGATGAAAGTCCCCCGCAGTCTCATGACTACTCCTTCCGATTTTGGGTATAAAAACCACCTTTACCCTCCTCCAATTAGCCGGAACATAATTGAGGGATAGGCAGAGTCTATACATTAACCTCAACCAGGGAGTGACATACTTCCGTGCGCTCTGCAGCATCCTAGGAAAAATGCCATCAGGTCCTGGGGATTTATATGGGGCAAAACTACCGATCGCCCATTGGATTCTTTCCTCCGAAATGATATTTTCATCAATCTCGGAGAACGAATCATCGTATACTGGTTCCCCATCAGAAGCGTCCAAGCAACCAGGGAAATGAGTATTGAGTAGAATGTCAAGTGTTTCCTCCGATGATTCCGACCAGGTATCATCCGTTCTCTTGACATAAGTTGGGTTCGAGTGGCCCTTGGCCAAAACTCTGCTAAGTCTGACAGATTCTTTGGTATTATCTATTGATTCGCAGAAGTTCCTCCATGATCTTCTTTTTGCGACTGATATTGCCTTTTTATATGCCCTCTGTTTTTCGCGGTGTTCCTGCCACGAATTACTGGCATAGCCCGTGTTGAAAGCCCTACGGGCTTCTCTTCTTAGAGCCGAGAGTTCCGAGTTCCACCAGGGAGGGAAGCTCTTTCCGGCCCTTGTAATGGGGCAGGAGATTTCAAACGCCCTAGTCAGGGCGCCACTGAAGGTCTCCTCCACCCCCTCGAGTGCAGAGATTGAATCCCGAATCACCGGCATTCTTCTGAGTCCACGATCAAGAATTCCGTTAAACTTAGCCCAGCCCGTTCGTCTCGGATTTCTAAAGCTTAGCTTTCCGGTATTACCTATGTGTCCAATGTCGAAGAGTATCCAGTTGTGGTCCGAGAAGGACCTACTGCTCGATACCCTTCACCTATCAACTGATAAATTAGACCTGTCGTTCATAAGCGTCAAATCTAGAACCTCCTCCTAACCATTGAAATTACCCGAACTAGGAAATCTAAATATTGGCCTAGAGATGGTGTGCCTGGCGTTGGCATCACATCCAAGAATGAAGTCCTCTTTGGCGCCTGAAGAGGATAGGAGCGCCCGTACCTCGTCTGGAGGGGCGTCTTTGTCATGTGCCATATAGCATGAGGCAATCAAAAAGCTTCTTTTGTCCGCCATCTCGACCCTTGCGACTGAAAGGTCTGCTGAGCTAAGCTGTGAACAGAAGAAGATATTAATGTGTTTTTTCGCAACAAGACATGCTGGCCTACCCTTGTCTTTTGCATACAGTATATTATATGTTTTGGCCGGAAACCCTTTCACCACTCCGTTTACCGTCCAGGGTTCCTGAACCAGCGCTATGTCGAGGTCCTTCTCGGCTAGGATAACCCCGAGGTTGTCGGAAGCACATCTCGAGTGCTGCAGATTAATCTGCACGACTCTCACGTCCATCGGGTGGCTTCTCCTCCGACTCGGAGAGCTGCATATCGGTGAGCATCATCCTTTTCACCACTCGCCGAGCTTGTTGGGCGGAACACCTTTACCTTAGCGTCCCGCACACCAAAGAAAAGCTTCAGGCCTGCCTTCTCGAGCTCCGTTGAGCCTTCCTCCGTGATGGCAAGCGTAAGGCACGTACTGTTATCCCCGTGATCTTCGGCCCGGATAATAGTCCACTCTTCCATCGGGATACTGGGGTTCTGTCTCTTCAGACATCCCAGTATTTTCTGCCCGTCAGAACCTACCTTCGGTAACCAAATCTTTGCCCGTGGTCTCATTGGAATTTCCTCACCGGAGTCAAAACGAGGCGCAGGACTTTCCACATTGGTGAGGACGTGCTCCATGACGAGCTCAGCCAATTTGGATTCGATCGCGCCCCATTCTGTTACCACAGGGGTAAGATGACCACTCTTGTTGTTCGCCAAGGCCATCAATAGGTGATCATTTACAACCTCATTAAAGGGTCTCCTGGTGGTTGCAGAGCTCGATGGTCTCGGAGTGATCGTGTTGTCTCGGATCTTTCTCCGTTTTGGCGGCTTTTCACTCTCTGCCTGAGAGCGATTCCGCTTGGACCCTTCTTGAGCAACATTAGATGAGCTGGGCATGTTGTCCTTAAACTTAAGGTACTCTTCTACCACAGCCTGATATTTAACACGATCTTCCTCATCGCGTTCGTGTGGGGTACCATTCGCAGCGTTCTTAGCAATCTTGCCGATAATGAATTGCGCCTTATTGTATTTTTGCCTGAGGATATCACCAGGACTTCTCCTCTTTTTTATATTTGTTTTCTCACCCGATTGTCCATCAGACTTGACGGTCGGTTGGGTGAGCTTTGATTTATTTTGTGTGGGCAGTGGCGTGCTCTGGCTGTCACCCACACTGCCGGAGAGTCCGATCAAGGTCTCTTGACTAGAGGCCAGGAGATCGTCCTCAGATGAGAGATTTCTCTCATCTTGTTTTTTTAAAAATTTTTCTTTGTTGATATAAGTTTTCTGCATTTTTGTTCCCACGAGTAGGCACGTAAGGGGATGGACCATCCATGCAGTGACGGCGTACATGGACTAGACTAAAACTTACAACCGGCCCGTGTCCTAGCACCGGAGGGGAGCTGTTAGCGATTAGTCTTCTTTAACCACTAACTAGTCATTCAGGTTCTCGGCACTGCTACCAACCACCTTAACCTTACAAGTGGGGGAGAAGGGATGGGGATCAGAGGGATATGAAGGGAAAGAGGATAGGAGAGAGGATGGATAACCATTAGTTGCGAAGGCCTTTGGGTTTACTAGTTTATGACCAGATGCAGTGTTGACTAATCACCCACTGCTTCGGGGCACAAACCAGTAACCATAGCCTACGCTTAATCCACCACATCACGACAAGATTGTTATTGTACCTTCTGAAGATATCTGGACACTGAGTTCGCCATCTAACCAGTTTGCAAAACTGTTGTAAACTCTAGGTTTACTCCATCCAACTTGTTTGAACCGCTTTTTTATGTTTTTGACGAAATCGATTATTTTATTTTGCAGTTCCGATCGTATTTCAGTGCTGCAGGAATATAAATTGAGTTTTCCTTCAATGTAACTTAAAACATCTTCCTCCTTTTTATTTTTAAAATACTCTTCGGATAATTCTTTATAGCTATTTAAAAATTTTTATAGATATTTAAAAATTAGATTGTTATTGCTTAGATATATTTTAACAACTGAGATTTTATTCGAATACCACTGGCTTTTATACATAGCTTGCGTTATCCTGTGTTCCTAGGTAGCATAATAAGGTAGAATAAAAAACTAAATTGGGCTAAAGTAGGATACGCTTAAAATCCCACAGGTATTGGGAGTTATATAATATAAAATACCTAGCACAACTTGGCTTGGTAAATTTATATTCCAGTCATATGAATAGGTAAAATAAAAGGAGCAAAATAAATGTTGCGAATAATTTTACACAAACTAAAAAAGTGTTCTATAGGCTGGTCCAAACAAGTACAAAAGTGCATTTGGGTTTAAAGTATATACCTTCACCTTCCTACAGCTAGTAAAATCTCTCTAACCCCTTTTGACCCTCATAAATTCTATACTTCTGAATTTCAATTTGACGACATCCGGTCAAAAAAAACTAAAAAACCGTTATAAAATCAAGCCACAAAATCCGTTTTATCCGAATATCTCCAAAGGCAAAGGAGATAACCTAAAAATTTAAGCATATTTTTTGTAGCACACCTTAAATTTAATTTTTTTTGAAATCCATAAAATATTTTTGGTGAATTTTTTAAAAGTTTGAATTTCCGAGGCTACCAATTTTAGAGGTCCGCAAGTCACACTCCCGACCCTCCATTCTTTTAATTCAACTCAAAAGCAATCCGGCTATGACAGTTTAAAATTTCATTTAAATATGTTCAGCCGTTCATAAGAAGCAAAATAATTTTTCAAAACAAAACGTTCGTAAACCCTTGTGTTATATTTCAGTCATATGAGCAGCTTAAATAAAAATAGCAAAAAAAAAAATGTTGCGGGTAATTTCATTAAAATGAAAAAAGTGTTCAACAGACAGTTCCAAACAGTTGAAGAAGTATTTATGGGGTTAAAGAGGACACTTTAAGCTTTCTGATGATACTAAAATCTCTTTAACCCATTTTGACCCTAACAAGTTCTACTCCTCTAAAATTCGGATTTAACTAAAATATAGAACCTGGGGAAACATTTAATAACACATCAGGAATAAATGATACAGTGATGTAATGAACCACTTTTTAAAGACTACTATCCCACTAATATAACAAAAAAAATTTCGACCCATTATTGATAACAGTTTGCGAGAAATCATAATTTAGTTTCATTTCTGAAAAATTGAAGGAATAGAACTATTACAAAAAAGCTTTATAAAATACATAACTGAAATTTAGCTCATAGAACAAATTCGAAAAATTAAAAAATGTTGAATACAACATAAAATATTTGTTTCCAGCAGCATGCCACCCACAGCCACAATTATCAATATTTTAATCTAGTTTTTTGGATACCTTAGTTCTAATATGTTTGCTATCGAATGGCATTAAAATTTTTGAAATCGGCGATGACAAAAAATTGGACTTTTGGCCGATGAAATTCAATTTTCAGCCACAGTGCGACGGCGGCGTTAATACAACCGTCGCACAGTGGGGTGAAACATATGCAAAACGAGGATTAATTCAGAGAAGCCTGTAATTTATGACACAATATTTTTTTGGATTCTGTGTACATTGATTACTTAAAAAAAATTTTTTGTAAAATTTTCGAGGAATTTTAATTTTGTTGTAATAAACTAAATACTAAAAAAAAACTACAGGGCACATTCTTTGCTAAAATATGAAATTAAAAATCCGTATCGTAATTATCTTCGCCTTTATCAAAATCATCATCTTCATTCTAGTTCAGATAAACTAACGGTAATTGTTATCAAAATTGGAGATGATAGTACATTTTTCCTGTTTCGCAGCATGTTTCAAAATGAAACGACCTGTTTCGCCTTCAAAATTTTGTATAGCAAAAAAAAAAAACAGAAATGGAAAAGCGAAACATGAATATTGCTGTCCGTGTGAACATGGTATTGCAGAACATGGGCACAGAATGTCCATAAACAAACTTAAGCTACTGTCAAAAATAAACGAAAAGCCTCTGAAATGTCGCTACAAGAAATGAATGAGCGAATCATCATATATTTCAAGTTGGTGTTACTCCACGTCTACAACTGATATGATTTTCTGTTATAACATGATGTTATAAAGACGTCCTTAAAACAATTGCATTAACAACCATATTATAACATGAGAAAAACTCTAACATGATGAGTCTATATTTAACACTAACATCATTTCAGTGTAGATGTTAAGAGCCGTATTCATTAACATTTTAAACATAATTTCAAACCTGTTTTAAGCATAAATCGTTAAAATTGTATTCCTAAAAAAATATTACCTAAAAAATCCCCTATTTTAAACCTTGTGTAAATAAGCGAATTTTTAGATTGGTTCGACCCTTGGCCTGACCAGGCCCTGGTGGATACAATATGCACAAAATTTTTATTTGTTTTCCTCAATCAGTGTGTTTTACAAGAAAATGAAAAAAAGTGTAAAAATCCGTGGGCGTGGCAATTGGCCAAATAAAAATTACGTTTTCCAGTTTTTTTAATATATATATTAAAAAATATATATCGGTGTTCGCTATAAGGGTTAATTGTACAGAATGAACTAGTGATCTATCTGTAAACGACCAAAACCAGGGTTTAAAAATTAGTAAATAGTTTTTTTTCTTCATATCGAAAACCACAGTAAATATTCAAAACTAAAATATTTAAAGGTATTCATATTGCAAAAATATTCTAAATTAACTAAAAACCTCGCGGTAATATTCAAAAATATTTAACCAGTTGCAACTGTTTAATATTACAATGCGCAAAATATTAATATTTTCGCCGAACAAATATATTTTCTATGGAAATATACAAATATTTTTAGTCACCATAAATAGGTCTGTCTGCGTACACATATTTTGCGAAAAATGTTGCAAAATCTTGCAAAATGTTGTCTGCGTACTCCAAATCTCTTGCAGCGAGAGAGCCAAAAAGAGAATTTTTTGACAGTTGGAAGTTAGAGAACTCGCAAAATGTTACTGGAGAAATTTCCGCTTGCAAGATTTTGCAAATAGTTTGAACAGCTGTTTGAATGAAATAGTTTTTGTGAAATGAAAATAAAAATTGAAATTTAACAATGGCAGAGGTAAGTAGTTAGAATTGTGTTGATTATTAACGTTTATAATAAATTATAATAAACAAAATATTTTACTTCATGCTAGAAACGTCCAAATATACAGTGCGACCGTGGCGTAAGTGGAGTGGAGATGGAATTGTGTTCCTGGCGAGCACTTCATATCCAAATTATTTTTCTCCGTTGTCAAGCTGTTGGAGGGCACTGTATTGGGCCTTTAATTCTTTTTTTCCATTGTAATCCGGCACTATGTTGGGCAATGTAAGCAAAAGAAGTTTTATAAAAAACCCGACAAATAAATCTAAAAACTAAGAAGAAATTGAATTTACCAAATTAATAACAGTGTAATAAACAAGTTTTTTAATTTACAACACTTTTTAAGCTTCACTTTAATTAATATTTTTTTAATTTACCTCGAGAATTCAATTTTGCGTACACATATGCTAAAATTCTTTTGCTTTGTTATTTCAATTGTTTACACACCGATCAGCTGTTTTCTTGCAAAATTTCACTGGATACTGTCTGCGTACTTTTTGAGATTTTTTCAGCCGATAGAGTAATATTGGTCTTACTCTCCCAAAAAAATTACCGAGTATTTGCTACTGGAAAAGTACCCAGACAGACCTAATATTAAATATTGTGTGTCTTCAATATCAATATAAAGGGTGGTTAAATTTCAAGGGCCGATGTTGATTTTGAATAAAACACAAACTATTTAGGAAATTATTGTATTTTTATTTTATTATGATATATTGGTATTACTCATTTATGTATGGAACAAAATATCGGCCAAATGGGCGCCGCGACCACGGCGGCACACCTCCATCCGATTTTCCAAATTTTCGATGACCCTGAGGCATAATGGAGGTTCTATGCCGTTAATGTGCCGAATTATCTAATCCTTTAGCTATTGAATTGTTGCTGGCTTATCGAAGTACACCTTTTCTTTCAAATAACCCCAAAGAAAAAAGTCCAACGGTGTCAAATCACATGATCTTGGCGGCCAATTGACATCGCCATTACGTGAGATAACACGGCCATTGAATTTGTTGCGCAAAAGAGCCATTGTTTCGTTAGCTGTGTGGCAAGTGGCACCGTCCTGCTGAAACCACATATCGTCCACATCCATATCTTCCAATTCGGGCCATAAAAAGTTCGTTATCATCTCACGATAGCGAACACCATTCACAGTAACTGCCTGACCGGCCTCATTTTGGAAAAAATACGGCCCGATGATGCCGCCAGCCCATAAACCGCACCAAACAGTCACTCTTTGTGGGTGCATTGGTTTTTCGACAATCACTCTTAGATTATCATTCGCCTTAATGCGGCAATTCTGCTTATTGACGAATCCACTGAGGTGAAAATGTGCCTCATCACTGAAGATGATTTTCTTCGAAAATTGATCATCCACTGTTGCCATTTCTTGCCACCATTCTGCCCATTCACGACGTTTGGAATGGTCAAGAGGCTTTAGTTCTTGAGCCAATTGCACCTTGTAAGCGTGTAAATGCAAGTCTTTATGCATAATGTTCATCAACGACGAGCGTGAGAGGTTCAATTGTTGGGCACGACGACGAGTTGAGGTGGACGGCTCTTCAGCCACACTATCGCGAACAGCAGCAATATTTTCTGCAGTACGAGCTGTACGAGCATGCACTGGTGTTCTCACATCTTCTACAGACCCGGGTTGCTCGAATTTTTCCACGATTTTTGCGATTGTACGCACATTTGGACGATCAAATTGACCAAAAAAATCACGAAGTGCACGATATGCATTTTGATTTGAACGCCCATTTTCATAAAAAGTCTGGATAACTTTAACACGTTGTTGGATTGTGTATCTCTCCATGGTTCAAATTGAGTAAGTCTGAAATAGAGAAATGTCAAATAAAATTCGGAAAAAAACCTGGCGTTTAGGTGTGGTTCACATTCAACATCGACCCTTACAATTTAACCACCCATTATTACTGCCACACATTACAAACTGCCGAAGTATATGCAAAATGTACGAATATAAATAACATAACAAAACAAAATATGCCGTCTTGTTGATCATCGACTGCCAAAATATGCGACACAAAATATGCGACTATTACACACGAAATATTTAAATATTTCAGTGTGAATAGTAAACATATTATTAGTCGAAAAAAAAAACTAATAATAGTCACAATATGCAGAACAAAATATTTTTGTGCGTACATACAAAAAAGGTTTAAAAGAGGAATGATTAAAAATAAGAAATTCTTTGTAGTATGATGCGTTGGTAGATTAAAATAAAATTGTTTAATGTTTTTTTTATTTATTGAAAAAAGGTAAATTATGATTGAAAGGTGAGTTTTATTATTTGAGTGCAAAAATATAAAAAGGATTGAAAAATTAACTAATGTTTTAAGAAAACATATACATTAGAGTTTTTTTTTTCCCGGAGTTTTTCGATTCCCGGGAAAGCGGGAAATTTTTTTGAATTTCCCGGGATCCCGGGATCCCGCTCCATATAAATAATACACAGTAAATTTGTTTTTAAATAAAAAAAACTTTTATAAAAAACGTAAGGTAACTTGTTTACAAAGTAAATAAAAGAAATCCTTAAATACTACAAAATTAAATGAAGATTAAAAGAGGAACTTGAAATATTATTACCTTACGGTTTTATATGTAAATTCTGTATTATTATTATGCTCTAGATACAAGATAAAAAATTAAGATAAGCATAACAATTTAATTCATAAAACAATAATAAAAACAAACACAAAGTGAGGTACTCAAGATATGAGATCAAAAAGTTAATTCATAAAAAAATAAAATATTTTAAATAAATATATTAACATTTTTTAAAGGCTTAGGAAATAACTTTCTGACACACTCAAAGCGCTTAGTAAGTCGTCAAAAAGTATATTGATTATTTTATTTAATAATTACCATGTTTCCGAAAAATTTCGTTCATTTTTTTTACCGAGGTTGGATAAATAGTTAAAAGTGCACCGTTGTAGATTCGATTCACAATAAGAAGCATTTTTTTTTATAAACAACGTCTATATCAGTCAAATGTATGTCAAGGTTCATGCAAAAAATAGCATCAACCTCTTACAAACCTTTTCATTTCATTAGGTCTATCTGAAATCTTTAGGACAATGTGTTTTTCAAATTGTATGTTGTAGTATCTTACACGAGTTTCCAAATTTTTTTTTATTTCGGTTTCCCCGCACTTCAAGGGTATATAAACCAACACAAATTGAAAAAAATTTGTGTTTATCACCTAATAAACATATCGCTCCTTCATTGCAACATAGTCATAACTCAAAAAATCAAAAATTGTAAGTTATTTAAGCAAAGTGTTCCTTCATGCCTTCTCGTATTTTATCTCAAACTGAACCGAAGTTATAGCAAAATATATCTTTAAATCGGTAAATTTTGAAAACTTTAATCGCATTTTGCCAAGTTCATTTGTTTTTGTAGATATGACTATGTTACAAAAAAGGAGCTATATGTTTAGGTATCTGCTATTTTAAAGACTTGTCCATGGACAATTAAACTTTACTACCTGTATCTTATTTTGAATTAATTTTCTATATTAACTTTTCACTTCACTAAATTTATTAATTATCAACTGTTGCACTGTCTATTCTGCTTTAAGTACATTTATTGCATCAGGAGACATTGATTTACGTATGTACTCACTTTTTGTAATTGATCTAATCGACAACCCATCCACAGATGCTTATTTTAAGAGAATAGAAAACTAAATTTCAAAGTATAAATAGCTGTTTTCTTAAACTATGAGGAATTTTTTATTTCCCGGGATCCCGCATGAAAAATCCCGGGAAAGCGGGAAATATAATTATTGAAATTCCCGGGAATTCCCGGGACGGGAAATCCCGGGAAAAAACCCTAATATACATACATAGTTAGTATTTATAAAAATATTTATAAACAGCCATTAAACGAATATAGGGAGTGATTTGTCATAGACAAAATTAAATGGGGTTTTGTACTAGTTGTTCAAAAATAAAGTAAAGGTACAAAAGTGCGTTTTTTTTTTTGAGAAATTTATTTACAACAGTCAAATTAACTTTTATAAGGGGAAACATTTTTATGAGTGGGTGTGTAGATCATAGTTTTATGACCTATGCATTTAATTGTTGATGATAATGGATGAATTCAAAATAGAACAACCAATCGCGATATTGTAATAGAAGCTGCTTATATGGTCTGTTAGAGAAAAAAAAAAGAACATTTGAAGTAGTGATCAGTTGTAAAGGCTATGCATATACATACATATGTATGTATGTACATATGTCTATATGTATATACAAACATATAAGTAATTGTAAGCGACAAAGAAAACTTCGAAAATTGATATTGTGTATTGCGTTATACAAGTTGATTTCAAAAAGAAGATTTTTATGATTTTTCTTGTTTTTTATAAGTATGTAATTTGGAAAAGAAATGTTTTTCAGAGTATCGCTTTTTTTATATATATGCACTTGCGTAGACATTTGGTAATTGAGCAATAATTATGACGGCAACATTAACGAAACACAGATTTTCATGCAAGTAGCGATCCTTTTTTATGAACTTTTTTGCTTATTTTATACACTTGTTTCCTTTTCATTTGTTGTTGCATATACAAATGACAAGCAAAGGCTACAACACCTAGTGATTTCATCAGTGTTAGCACCAGCAAGATCCAAAATTACACTTGAGATGAAGCAAAATTACGCGATTTAAATGAAATTACACCTGATATAAAATTTAAGCTTTATTTAATAAAAATACATTTACAAAGAAGCAAAAACACAACAAACTCATTAAAACAAGATCAATATTAGTCATGCTGTTAACTTTATTTAAATTAACAAAAAAAACATTAAAGACTTGAAAAAAATTAATAAAACATAAAATAAAACTGCTAAAATAATGAGTTTAACTTCCACATTCGGTTGATATATCTTGGGAAGGTTTAAAATGTTCCTTGTCATTGCTTTATAATGGATGCTTTTTAGCCCCATAGAGCTTACGAAAGGTTAGCTGTCAAACGAACTGTCATACTATTTTCACTTTTTGATCAGGCACATCATCATTAATAGATTCATGCTTGAACAACGCCACCAAATTATCCAAATCAGCCATCGATTTTCGCCACTTAAGGGTGACTTCATGACTTAAATGACGCAACTTTTTTTCACAAATGAAGGCGATGTGACACTTATTGATTGTTTTCCGTAGGGTTGTGAAGTCAGTGGTTAATGCTGATAAACCAGCAACAATCGGTGTCTTGGAGGTCAACATTGTTCACTTTATTTGAAAAAGAGAAACAAAATTGGACGTCTGCAATGCGTTTCGTCAAGGACAGGCGCGGTGTCTATTTGTTTTAAATCAGTTTCAAATGGTTATGCCGTGTATCAATCTGCGATTAAAATTATTTTTGTTTTTGTTGTCTACATTTTTAATTTCATGGTCTTAAAACTACCCTTTAAATTAATAAAATTAATTATATGTTGCAATATTGGAAACATATCTTCCTTAGGCAAGTTTTTAATTGAAATGAAATGAATAACTTTTTTCAATAAACTTCAGGTTCTAAATCACTATGATAGGCATCTTTATCCAAATCTAAGGGTCCATCTTGCGACATTCATTACCAAACATTTGAAAATATATGTATGTTTAATAATTGAAGTCGTTTCTTAATAAGAAACCGAGACTTTGGTTCAGAAGGATGTGAATTTCTTAGCAACAGTATTTAAAAAGAAATAAATGTCATCACTGAAATCGAATCTTGATGTTATTTGGGCATCTGAAGTAAAAATTTCGAATTATACCTAAATTACACCTAAGAGAAATTACCCACGCTCTACCCACGACCGTAAAAATTATACCAAATTCGGGTTATTACCCACAAAGTGGCAACACTGGATTTCATAGACACAAACGTATGCAAATTTATAATCTTTGCTTTTTTGTTGTTTTTTTAGCGGAAAATAAAGAGTTATTTATTTTTTCACTTGTTTTTTTTTTACCACAGAAATAGAAAAAAAGTATGAATAATTATGACGCCAACATTAACGAAACACAGATTTTCATACAAGTACCGATCCTTTTTTATGAACTTTTTTTTTTGCTTATTTTATACACTTGTGACCTTTTCATTTGTTGTTGCTACAAAGGCTACATACAACACCTTGTGATTTCATAGACACGAACGTATGCAAATTTATGATCTTTGCTTTTTTGTTGTTTTTTTAGCGGGAAATAAAGGGTTATTTCTTTTTTCACTTGTTTTTTTTTTTACCACAGGAATAGAAAAAAACATTAACGAAACACAGATTTTCATGTAACCTAACAAACACGGAGGTTTGATTTCAAATTGAAAATGATTTGAAATCAAACGTTTTCTCAAACAACAAACGTTTGATAATGATTTGAAAATCATTTGAAAATCATAGCGTTCTCAAAAAAAAGGGGAAATTATTTTCAAATTGAAAAATGCTTTTATTTTCAGCTTGCTTTCAAACGTAATTCTCAAATGTTTTTCAAATGTGGATTATAATACAATGTGGGATGTAAATAAAAATATTTTATTTTTTTTATTAAAATTTTAATATTTATTTAAATAAACTGTGAGATAAACATTCGGCACCATAGCTTTAAGGTGAAATAATGTTCTTTCCGTCCTCTAATTCTTGCAAAGACGACATTTGCTACCTTTATTTTGAGGATTGTAGCTCCGCGATCGTTCAACAAATTTTCTTCACTTTCCCGTTTTATTTTCCTTTTTTTTATTCTTTCATTGGAATCATTGGAATGACTCACAAATAAATTTTAATTTTCACAAGAAATAAACTGTTCACTTTATTTAAAATTTATTTTTAATAGTAAAACACATTTAACCACAAAGTAAAAAATGTAACTTTAATCGCCATTTTTAATGCTTTTTTCGATTAAGTGCTGCCAAGTTTATTTTGGATTTATATTTAACATTTGAAAAACATTTGACATCAAATTGATAAAACATTTGATATCAAATGTTTATTTTCAAATCATTATCAATTTGAATTTAAATGTAAAATCAAACAATTGAAAAACGTTTGAGAATTGTGTTTGATGTCAAATGATAAAGTCATTTCATATCAAAGGTTTGACTTCGTGTTTGTTGGGAAGTAGCGATCCTTTTTTATGAACTTTTTTTGCTTATTTTATACACTTGTGACCTTTTCATTTATTGTTGCATATACATATGACAAACAAATGCAACAACACCTTGCGGAATCACAGCAACAAATTTATGCAAATTTATGATCTATTTTTTTTTGTTGTTGTTTATTAGCGGAAAAATATTTTTCACGAGTGTTTAAATAAGGTCGCACAATCTGACAAAACGACAGTTGTTTAATTTGATTTTTAACGTTTGGTCTCACGAAAATATTTTTTACAAGTAATTAACAATAAACAAAAATGGAACAAATATATGATTACTTTGAAGTGTGTGATATTGAGCACAAAGTTTTATGCAAAATATGCAAAAAAACATTAAATAATAGTAGAAGTTATAATTTAAAATCGCATTTACTTAAAATGCATAAAATAGAAAAAGATCTTAAAAAATCCATAAAAAAGTCTAAAAATGTAAAAGCATATGTTTCAGTTAGTCGACATGAGACAGTTAAATCGTATATAGGATTGGTCACTGAAAATGGATTAGCGTTTGATATTTAAAACAGCAATAACATGCAAAATATTTTGAAACCTGTATGTAGTGCATTAAAAACAAACAGCGGGCAAATGTTTTCTTTAAATTCGGACAATGCCAAAAAAAATTTATGTGAAGTTGTGACTAAACTTCGTGGTTTAATTCAAAGTGAACTATCAAATAAATTATTTTTCATTAAAATTGATAGTGCGACTCGATTAGAAAGGAGCATTTTCGGAATCAGTTTACAATACTGCAATAATGGTAATATTATTTCTAGAGTAATTGGAATGATCGAGTTAAAAGGAGCTGGCTTAACTAAGTCCAAAAATTTGGCAACAGAAATAATCAAAACTTTGAATAAATATAATTTAAACTTGCAACAGGTAATTGCAGTGACTTCTGACAATGGAGCGAACAAGTTGAAAACAACGCCATTATTGTCCCAATGCCTTTCTAAATATGAAGATGACTTTTTGAATAATAGTGACTACCGAAATGTTTTAGATGAAATGGATAATGACAACGATATTGATTAAGGCGATGTAACAATATGCAGGTGTGCTGCGCATACGGCACAGTTAGTTGCAGTTGATGTTATTAAAAACTCAAGTATCAACCAGTTCATTATACAGTGTAGAAATTTTACAAAGTTTTTAAGAAAACCGACCAATGGATTTCGACATTTATTTGATTTAAATCATGTACGTGTACCACAAATCGATTGTCCAAGCCGTTGGGGATCTACTTTTAAAATTATCAACGATTTAAAAATGGCAAAATCATGTATTGGGCACCCAGATATGCCTGCCTATTCTACAGAAGATGATTATTTCGAAGCTAACGACCAATTTTGGAGGAAGGTTGACGAATTTTTATTAGTTTTTAGCCCAATTAATGATATTTTGACCAAATTTAAAGAGGAGACTTTAAATTACAGCGATTTTTATGCGAATTGGCTTAAATGCAAATTATTAATAAATCAAGGTGTCGTAAAATCTACTGAAAATAGCTTTACAAAGATACAAAGAGACTTTACTCTAACGCATTTCGAAAAACGGTCGATTACACTAAATAAAAATGATATACTCATTTCATGTCTGTATTTTGATCCACGATTTCATCACAGTCTGTCAACAAACGAAAAAGAAAGGGCAATTACATATCTCAAAAAGGTATGGGATAGATTTGTCTCACTTAATAAGGAGTATGGAGTTAAAGTATCTTATGCATCAGATGGCAAAAATATTGAAGAAGACGATGACATATTAACGGCCTTTTTAAGGCAAGATATAATGGTACAAAACGAGTCTGTTAATATATATATATACAAGAATTGAAAGGCTAAAATTACCATTTTTAAGAATTGATACTTGTGTTCTTAGTTATTGGAGGGATAGAAAAGCAGTAGATGAGGAGCTTTATATAATTTCTAATATTATTTTTGGTGTTCCCCCAACACAGGTAAATTTGAAGAAAATTAACTTATTTATAAATCATTATACCTATATATCCATACATACATTATATACGTTAGCAAATTCAAAGAAGATTCATAAGATTAACTCATAGTTCTCTTAATTTTTTGTGTTTGTAAAAAAAATCAGAATTTATTGGTTTTTGCATTTAAAGTGCCAATTGAAAAGTTAAAAACATAATTTTACGACCAATTTCACCCAGTTCATTTTATTTTAACTTCCAGTTAACAATATGTTTTTGACAGTTATAACTGATAGTTTATTTTAACTGAGCTTGGTGAAAATAATATAAAATTTTGCTTAACGTAATTAATGGCTTGTGATGATGTATGTATGTATCTTTTCCTATCTTTTTAAAGGTTACAATAGAACGAGCTTTCTCATCTTTAAGAGTCATTCTAAGCGAGTCCAGAAATCGTCTTAGTTCGGAAACACTTGAAAATATTCTTTTGGTAATACTTAATCCCGCTCTTTTATACCAATCAATAGAGGAGATCAACTATCTTTAATAAATATATCACTTTAACAATTACTTAGCCAAATAACAAAAAAAAAAAAAAAAAATGTTAAAAGAATATGAAGTTAATAAAAAAAATAATAATTGCATTGTTATTTAATGAAGTAAAAGAAAAAACTTTTTTATCTATATACTAATTATTGACATTTTTTTTAAGCAAATATTAAAATAAATGAATTAAAAATTATCTTACACATATGAAATAATTTTTTTTCGATAAGTTTTTATATTTTAGTAAATTTCGTAACTGTTGCTATATAAGGCAGTGAAAATTTTAACTGACAGTTATACCGGGTTTTCGTTAAAGCGAGATTCAGTATGCCACACTTTGCCTTAAATTTAAAATTCACAATTTACTTTGCTTATTGGCTAACTAATTGAAAAAAAATAAATAATTTTAGAAAAATTTACTTAAAATTATAAACAAAAATCAACTGAAAAATAGAAAATTTGAATACGAAAATTAAAATTTATTACAGTCCAGAAATTAAAGCTAATTTATTTATGTATATATTTTTATTAATATAATCCCAATAAGCACTCAAAAATAAAATTTCAAATGTTTTAAATTGAACTGGAAATAAACCTGAGTTCAAACGTATTTTTAAGTGCTATAGGTACAAGCTTCAAAATGTTTTACTAATATTTACTTGATTTCACATTCCCATAATACTGGAGAATGCTTTTGATATAGAGTGTGACAAAAGTATATCTCGACCCTTGAAACTTGAAATTCAAACTTGAATACCAATTGTTTTGCACTTGATTTCCAGAAAAAAAAACCTTATTTTACATTCTGCAATTTGTTTGTGGAACCGACTACCTCCCCATATTCATTTTATTAGCAATGCAAACAGTTTCAAATCTGCCATTTTTAAAAATTTTTGTTAACTTTTTTTGGTAAACTTATTTTAATAACTTTTTTTTTTTTTTTTTGTCATTAGTCAAAAATTTTGTTTATACCCTCCACCATAATAAGTTGTGAAGATGGCATACTAGGTTTGTCAGAGAGACAGGATATGCTCAGGTTCAGTTTTATTTAATAATTTGATTACATTTATGTGCGCTGTTTTATATAAAAAGGATCTTCATGCATACATATGCGCATCACTTGACTCAAATGGTGTGTGCAATTCTTTTTCTGCGTAAATGTTGGCATCATAATCATAATTGTGAAGAGGGTATATTAAGTTTGTCATTCCGTGTGAAACTTTTTTATTATTCATCTCAGATCCCATAAAGTGTATATATTCTGGGTCCTTGAGTAATTCTAAGTCGATTTAGCCATTTCCGTCTGTCTGTCCGTCTGTTGAAAACACGCTCACTTTCGAACAACTCAAAACAAATGAACAAACTTGGAGCCAAATTGCTTGTAGTTATCCTATATCCTAAGCAGTTTGGGATTGAAATCCCGCAAAATCGGTTCTCTAGGACCAGAGCTATGAATCAAAATGTGGAACCACCACCTAAAAAAATTAATAATTTTGTTACAAAAAATAACATAAATGCTGGAACAAGGCACGGAATGAGATAAGATTTTGCAAAAATTTGTTTTATTTGACTGGAAATCATCCTGTTAAATTTCGTGAAGATATAAACAATACTCCCGGAAAACAGTTTAGTACGCCTAAAACCGTAAAAAATAACGCTAGCGTAACAAAATTTGGAACGTCACAGTTTTATAGGACTATAAATGATACTGTGAAATTTCGTGAAGATCGGTACATGATTTACCCTAGGCCCCATATAAACCCTACTACCGGAAAACAGTTTAGTACACCTAAAACCATAACTACTAATGCTAGCATAACAGAAATTGGTACGTCACAGTTTTAAAGGACTAACAAATCGTCACAGTTTAAGATAATAATAACATCATACAGATATTACTCCTTAAACATTTGAACTGTCGGTGGAGGATATCAAAGAAAAATAAATAACCCTTTATTTTCCGCTAAAAAAACAACAAAAAAGCAAAGATTATAAATTTGCATACGTTTGTGTCTATGAAATCACTAGGTGTTGTAGCCTTTGCTTGTCATTTGTATATGCAACAACAAATGAAAAGGAAACAAGTGTATAAAATAAGCAAAAAAAGTTCATAAAAAAGGATCGCTACTTGCATGAAAATCTGTGTTTCGTTAATGTTGGCGTCATAATTATTGCTCAATTACCAAATGTCTACGCAAGTGCATATATAAAAAAAAAGCGATACTCTGAAAAACATTTCTTTTCCAAATTACATACTTATAAAAAACAAGAAAAATCATAAAAATCTTTTTTTTTTTTTAATCAACTTGTATAACGCAATACACGATATCAATTTTCGAAGTTTTCTTTGTCGCTAACAATTACTTATATGTTTGTATATACATATAGACACCCAGCGGGAAAAAGAAGGAGTACGTAGGCCTTCCAGAAGGCCTCTGTACCCCTTCTTTTGGATAAACAAGGCCTTCTCGCTCCATTCCATACTCATATATTTTTTACACGCGTTGTCATTGCGGAGAAGGCCTTCCACTTTCCTTTCTTCCCCAGAGCTTCTTAAAGGCCTTCAAATTAATGGCTCTTAAAAGGCCTTTCAGATCATCCTTCTACAAATGCATTAAAGGTCATATTGAAGGGCTATCAGTCTAAAACATTAAGGAATATTTTCTTTCAATGGAAATTGGAAGACTGAATAGGTTTCATGTACATATCAGATCTCCAATATAGAAAATGGACACTTAACTTTTTATATATGTATACCTATATTACAAACGTATGTTTATATATTTTATTAAACTTATTGTAGTTTAATAACACATGTGATCAGGGTTGTGAACTATTTCTAATTAAAAAGCGCCGAGGCCCCCATCAAAAAGCGCTAAAAAGCGCTAAATAAAAAACTTAATGAAATGTTTAAGAAATAAGTTTAATTAATTACACTGGCCGTCAAAAAAATCGTTTGAAATAAAAATATATAAAATACAAAAGTATAACAATCCGTTCAATCCGTTTTCAGTTTTTCCTATCATGTCGATTTTTTTATGGGCTAGACTAATATTTCGACCGAAATAAGGCATTTATGCTACACTAGATGATCCGTGCGAATATTTCGCACCGTTAGTTGTCATTTTTGTAACATGAAATGAAAATAATTAATAGAAATTTTAGTAACTTCAATACATTTTATTAAAAGTATCATCATATATATTATTTCTAAAGCACTTTTTTTTGTCGGTTGCAAATATCTCCCATACCACCGCATCAAATTTAATGAATGATATCTCATTTTAAAGCTTATTTCTAACACTAATGACGAAAAATAATTAGAAATTGAAAAATTAATATTTTCATTGATAAAAATTACGGTGCGAAATATTCGCACGGGTCATCTAGTAATAATATTAGAAATCATAATATATATCATACATATTTACATACATACATACATATGTTTAAATGCTTTTATAATACTTCTTTGAATACAATGTTAGTGGTAATGACATGATCATCGTTAACTTTTTGCCCGTACGAATCCTTTATCAATGAAAATATTATTTTTTCAATTTCTAATTATTTTTCGTCATTAGTGTTAGAAATAAGCTTTAAAATGAGATATCATTCATTAAATTTGATGCGGTGGTATGGGAGATATTTGCAACCGACAAAAAAAAGTGCTTTAGAAATAATAAATATATAGATACATTTTATCATAGCTTGAGAACGATTTGTGCGATTTTGATCTTGTACAACTGATTATTTTCGACCATATGGCGACCATTTTTTCATGCAAATTAGTATGCACACTTTTTTTTTTATCAATTATCAGAAATCCAGGTACATTATTAATAAAAAAAGGCGAGAAATCATGAAGATCAGTAAACAAAATGTTAACTAGACGTGATTGAATGACTATTTGGACTCAGCACGCTAAAGTCAATTAAAATCGCATAATCAAGTTCTTTACCCCGACTTTTTGTTTGTTTTTTGCAGTGCAATGTTAATAAAACATTAACATTTTTAAAAAGCCTTTTCTGATAATTTCAAATATACCCGGAAAGAATTATTAACTAAATCACGAGAAAATATGTCTTAAACCAAGAAAATTTTGCACCCTTCTCGTCAAGCCAAAAATTTCTTATTGTAAGCCTGAAATTTTTTCATAAAAACGTGTAGTTTAAGAAAACTTAATATAAAAATAAGAAACTTTTGATTGATATGTTAACATGTCGATCTAATTAAAAATTAATTGAATCAAACCAAGTTTTCTTGAGCATTTTCTGAAAAGTTTAAAGAAATCGGTAGCATTTCTTGATGCAAGAAATTCCATTCTATTAAAATATCAATTAAATCAGACTAATTTAAATAAATGCTGAATGAAATTTTTGATCAAATACCAAAAATGTGAACTTTTGATCATGAGAAAATTTTTCTTTATTTTAGAAAGTTTTACTTAATACGAACAAAAAAAATTAATGGATTACTTTAGAAAATAAACTTCTTTCCTTGTATATTTAGTATGCATTTCAGAGTAAAGTATGTATTTAAAAAACGGAAACAAATTTTGGTTTAATATGTCTTGATTTAAATGTTTGCAAAAAAAAAGTACAAACATTTTGGGTATCAATAAAAGCGCTAATTTAGCGCTCTTTTTTAAAAAAGCGCTAAGGAAAAAATATGCGCCTTTTCGACACTTAAAAAGCGCTAAATCTAGCGCCAAAGGCGCTAAATTGGCAACTCTGCATGTGATACCTATTTTTTATTGAAATAATCAAATTTGCTAAATATTGTAAAATAGATTGTAAATAAAAGTATATAATAAAAAAAAAAAAAAACTTAAGCACAAGTACCCATCTTCCTTAATGAACAAAACTCAACTAAAATGATTTACATTATTGTTTTTATTTTGTATTTATTGAATTCTTTCGCTTTGGCGAAAAAAACAAAACAAAAAATTTTACTCTTTCTCTTTTCAACTTCAACTAAAATTATTTACAACATATGTTACTTTGTTTTTGTAAAGGGAGATCTGAATTCTTTTGCTTTTGCTTGTGCAAAAAAACAAAACAAAAAATGTTACTCCTTCTTTTCTCGCTTCTCATACCAAAGAGCCGAGGACTTCTATAAGGCATTCTTTTGCAGTATGTAAGAATAGTAATTAAATCAAAAAATTTTTTAAGCAGGCCTTTAAAAAGGCCTGAAGTAAGAAGGTCTTCTTAGTTTTCCCGCTGGGCATATGTACATACATACATATGTATATGCATAGCCTTTACAACTGATCACTACTTCAAATGTTCTTTTTTTTCTCTAACAGACCATATAGCAGCTTCTATTACAATATCGCGATTGGTTGTTCTATTTTGAATTCATCCATTATCATCAACAATTAAATGCATAGGTCATAAAACTATGATCTACACACCCACTCATAAAAATGTTTCCCCTTATAAAAGTTAATTTGACTGTTGTAAATAAATTTCTCAAAACAAAAACGCACTTTTGTACCTTTACTTTATTTTTGAACAACTAGTACAAAACCCCATTTAATTTTGTCTATGACAAATCACTCCCTATATTCGTTTAATGGCTGTTTATAAATATTTTTATAAATACTAACTATGTATGTATATGTTTTCTTAAAACATTAGTTAATTTTTCAATCCTTTTTATATTTTTGCACTCAAATTATAAAACTCACCTTTCAATCATAATTTACCTTTTTTCAATAAATAAAAAAAACATTAAACAATTTTATTTTAATCTACCAACGCATCATACTACAAAGAATTTCTTATTTTTAATCATTCCTCTTTTAAACCTTTTTTTAAAAATGAACCTTGGACTTTTTTAAGATACCATTTTAAATATTTCGGCTCCAGCTTTGACCTCTCGTGAGCTGGACCATTTTGAAAAAGGGTCTATTTTTGCATGTTTTGTTAATTTGAGAATCTGTTTCTTTACCAACATATACAAATGGGGTATCATAAGAAAGGTTTTTTTAAGGCGCGTCCAACTGTATATACAATTTGTCCAAGGACGATCATCCATATCCTTTTTTTTAAGGATTTTCTGTAAAAAAACGGTTTTTGAATTTTTTGTTCGGGGTTGTTTGTAATAAAAATGCCAAATTAACATATTTTAATCTTTAGTCGATTTAATTAAATACGTGTTTCAGCTTTTTTGGAAATTCGCGCTAGTTCGCGTTTTGACAAAAATGCAAAGGGGTGGCAGCCCTTCGATTTAAATAGGGCACTATGGGTATCAAATTTTTTCTTTTGCCAAGTACATCATCTTTGTATGTAAATAATTTATATTTTTGCAAAAATATAAAATCAAAGTATGCTGTATGAAAAATTTCATGTATAAAAACCAAATTGTAAATTTAAGTTTATCAGTTGCGAATATCGTTAAATTTAAATAATTGTTTATTGTGTCGTGATTAAAATGCCTTTCGCGTTAGTTGAATTAAACCGAAATAGATTACCGACAAACCGCGATGTGATACAACATTTATTATTTTTGCGCGCTCGAAACAACAATCGCAGATTCGGGTTTTCCAAATTTTTCAGCTGTGCAATTAATGACATTGCAAAAGTATGGCAAAGTGCACATATTCCTATAATAAACAGACCGTCAATTCGTAAAAAAGTCGTATGTTTGACTAAACGATATCGCGATAACGTAAAAAATCGATTGCATTTTAAGGAAGATGAGTGGAACGGTCTTTTTTTAATCTCTTCGTGCAAATGCTCTCGAAAAGTAAAAGTACCGTGTGAATGTCCTGTCGAAAAAAGAATGTCAGTGAGTGTTTGGAAATTTTATGTGGATCAGTCAGGAGAAAGATTGTTATCGTTAGATAATGAACCGTATGCAGACTCTAGTTCAGGTGGTACTGAATGTTTAATGGAAACTGACAGTACATGCAGTGAAGGAGAATTGAGAAGGCAAGATGACCTTGAGTCATTATCGTGTGAAGAAAATCAAATACCAAAAGAACATCGTAGAGTAACAAAAATAGCTCTGCCGACATTTAGTGCTGCGTTGGATCGTGCTGGGGTATCAAATCGCTTTGGAGCATTACTAGCAACAACCCTTCTTAAGGATTTAAACATTCAAGACATTATACTTGACCAGCATAAAATTCGTCGTGAACGTGGTAAAGCTAGACTCAAAGCTTTAAATTCAATCAAATGCAATGATTTCCTTAAATGCATTTCTTTTGATGGCAAAAGAGAAAGAACATTAAAGCAAAAATTTGTTAATGGGGAACCCCGAAATATCAAAGTGATAGAAGAGCACATTACCATTGTAAAAGAACCAAATTCTTCTTATATTGGATACTTCACACCTGAAGATGGAAGAGGAATTGGAATTGCAATGGGTATTATAAATTTTTTGAAAGCTGAGGGGATGTCGTTAGAATATCTTGTCGCTATTAATTGCGATGGAACGAGATGCAATACTGGCAAATTTAATGGCGCAATTTGTTCATTAGAACGTCAATTGAAACGACCATTGCAGTGGTTAGTGTGTTTGTTTCATTTTAATGAACTGCCCTTCACAGCGCTGTTAAAAAATCTGTTGGGAAACGCATCTGGGCCTCAAAACTGGCCAGGAGTAATTGGAAAAACACTGGTGAATTGCGAAGACATTCCGGTAAACTATTTTCGTTCTTTTGTTATATTAGAATGTATTATTCGAAAATCGGTTTTATATTACTGTCTTTTTTAGATCGCTGACAACTTCCAACCGATTGAGATGGGCGAAATGCCCGAAAATATTGATGTATGGAGTTTACGAGGGGATCAAAAGTATCTGTATGATATGGTCCGTGCAGTTAATACAGGAGTGTGCGATGACACGTTGGCTAGTCTGAATCCTGGCCCACTCAATTTATCACGCTGGTTGACAACAGCTTCAAGAGTTTTACGACTCTATGTTACGGAAACAGTGCCTTCGGAAAATTTGAAAAATCTTGCCGTTTTCGTTATGAAGCTCCTTTTGGTTTCTGGTAAAAAGTCAGCCTCAAGCTATCAATGGTAGCCGACATTTATTAAAGTATATTAAATGGATACGCCAATTACCAGAACATATGCAAGTCATAGTCCAAAGATCAGTACAGATTAATGGATTTTTCGCCCATCCGGAAAATATAATTTTGTCAATGATTACAGATGAGAGCAAGGACATAAGACGGGAAGCCTACTACATAATTCTTCAATCACGTGAACGTACCATCCAACAAATTCGACAATTTACTGTGCCTAAAATAAATTTTAATTCTGAGTCGCTTAAAAACATGATAAATTGGAATGAAGTTGAAACTGGTATAGAACCACCTTGTATAAAGTTTTATTCACAAGAATACTTGCTGGAACTTCAAAATTCTGATGAAATTATTAATATTCCAGGTAAAAAAATAAAATACAAAAAATATTAATATTATTAACGAACTTATTTCAGAATTTCCTTGCCATTCACAAAGCACTGAGCGTTTTGTACACGTTGTCAGTCAATCTAGAGTATCGGTAATCGATAAAAATCGTCCGGCTTATATTGCGAGCCAGATCGTGTCGCGCAAGCAATATACTCAAATAGAATCACGAAAGGATTTCCTGTAACGCTTTTTAAAATCGCTATAAATGATCTGTATAAAAGTTTTGTAAATATAAACAATAAAACTTAAATTTTTTTTTAATTTGCAAAAAAAAATATGCCGCCAAAAAGTCGTGGATCATTTCTTTTTTTCTTTCTTTAGTTCTATTTTTATTCATACATGATCTAGAAAAACATATTACAGTTACTACAAAATTGCATTTATGTATATTCCAGAGCACCGTGTAAAATGCATCTAATTTGCAAAAAATAATATTATTTACATACAAAGATGATGTACTTGGTAAGAGAAAAAATTGATACCCATAATGCCCTATTTAAATCGAAGGGTTGCCACCCCTTTGCATTTTTGTCAAAACGCGAACTAGCGCGAATTTCCAAAAAAGCTGAAACACGTATTTAATTAAATCGACTAAAGATTAAAATATGTTAATTTGGCATTTTTATTACAAACAACCCCGAACAAAAAATTCAAAAACCGTTTTTTTTACAGAAAATCCTTAAAAAAAAGGATATGGATGATCGTCCTTGGACAAATTGTATATACAGTTGGACGCGCCTTAAAAAAACCTTTCTTATGATACCCCATTTGTATATGTTGGTAAAGAAACAGATTCTCAAATTAACAAAACATGCAAAAATAGACCCTTTTTCAAAATGGTCCAGCTCACGAGAGGTCAAAGCTGGAGCCGAAATATTTAAAATGGTATCTTAAAAAAGTCCAAGGTTCATTTTTAGGAGGGTACATCGAGCACTTTTTTTGGTGAGTCGCTCTAATGTACACACAAAAATATTTTGTTCTTCATATTGTGACTATTATTAGTTTTTTTTTTTCGACTAATAACACTACGTGACAAAATTTCAACAAAGTCGTGACCAAATGAATCTGACAGCTAATTTTTATGTAAAATTGTCCGCTGAATCCGAATATGAAGTCAGAATTGTCAAAAGTAAACAGTTTTTGAGATATTCCAAAATAACCGTTATTTGTGTTTTTAAAAAAGAGGATGTGACTGAAATGCAAATATCTTTAAAAGTTGTTAACGGATTATATAATTCTTTCTTTTTAGTGAAAGGTTATAATAAGGTTATATAAAGGTTAACCATGGATTGCTTGTGAAGATTGGTCAAGAAATGACAGAGTTACAGGGGACAAAAATTCAAACTTCATTGAAAATTTCATGATTTTGTTCAATTTTGTTCTTTTCAAGTTATTTTTTTAAACCAATGATTTAAAAATCCTAATGTTTTATTGCATGCCACATTAGATTATTTTAATATGAACATTTTGAGCCCAACAACACATAGATTGGTACAAAAATGACGAAGCTACAGAAGATTTAGTAAGTTAACCCATATAGAAATTCAATAGTTTCAAGCAATTTTTAATATTTATTGTTACTAAAAATTTAGCTTTGTATATTTATTTGTTGTGGGTTAATGCAATTAAACTTCTGTAACTTTTTCATTTTCGCACCGATCTGGTTTCTATTGGGCACAAAATGTTCGTATTGAAATAGGCGTAAATTCTATTTGTTGGCTATTTGCATTTCAGTCACAGCATCTTTTTTAAAAACACAAATAACGGTTATTTTGGAATATCTCGAAAACTGTTCTACTTTTGACAATTCTGACTTCATATTCGGATTAATCGGACAATTGTGCATAAAGATTAGGTGTCAAATTCATTTGGTCAAAAAATTGTCACGTAGTGTAATATGTTTACTATTCACACTGAAATATTTAAATATTTCGTGTGTAATAGTCGCATATTTTGTGTCGCATATTTTGGCAGTCGATGATCAACAAGACGGCATATTTTGTTTTGTTATGTTATTTATATTCGTACATTTTGCATATACATACTTCGGCAGTTTGTAATGTGTGGCAGTAATATATTGATATTGAAGACACACAACATTTATATTTATGGTGACTAAAAATATTTGAATATTTCTATAGAAAATTTATTTATACGGGGAAAATATTAATGTTTTGCGCATTGTAATATTAAAAAGTTGCTACTGGTTAAATATTTTTGAGTTTAACTAGAAATTATATTAATGCTGCGATGCATTTAAATACAGTATTCCACGGATAATTACCTCGACAAAAATGCCAATATTTTTGGGTAATTATGCGGGGAAAGCATTTAAACCAATACGCTTAACTACCTCGTTGAGGTAATAATAAAAATTCGTTTAACTACATCATTGAGGTTATTAAGCGAGTTCGTTTAAATACCTCAGTTAGGTAATTAGACGTATTAATTTACAAGATAACTTAACTTTGATATATGAAATATTTTAAGTAAGGAATTTTTAAATGTATCAGCTAAATCTTAAGAGATAGCAATAAAAAACAATGGGATTTGTTGTCTTAAATTTTATCTGTAGTGCTTTTTGAGATGTCCTGTCATATCCTACTACTACTCATGGAAGCCGTAAATATGCAATTGCATGGTTTTTCTTGTGCGACCAATGAATGCACAAACAATATATTTATGCGTTTAGAGCTTTTAATGAATTTTGGTATCGATTTGTTTGTAAATAATTTCCATAATTTAGCCATTGTTGCATTTTTATTGCACACATATTTTAAGTTTTTAAAACATATTTTAATACATGCTAAGCAAATAAAAAAATTGCTTAGATTTCTGGTTAACAGATGAATTTTCTGTTGCTTTAACTTCGCCACCTACATTAAATTTTCACTGTAAAATTTTAAGCCATAGCAAGTTTTTGTTGAAGATAAATGTTTTTCGCAATTTATAACATAGAAACCTAGACGCATCGTTTAGTAAACGATCGAATCAGAAACACTTTTTTAAGTAATCTTTTCGTGACCGTCCATCTTGCAGGTTGTATGTCCATGTAAACCTTCTGCGAAAAGTAAAGGTAGCAGTTTTTAGATAATTTGATAAAATTGGGTAAATACGTTTAATTGTCATAAGAACGAAACCTATGAAATTGTAAGAATCGGTCTATAATATCACATAGTCCCCATGCAAACTTCAAACTTTAATCTCTTTTTTAAGACAAAATATCTCATAAATTTGCTGTATCTAGATAATATATAACTCTTATATGAACCTTGACCTCATAACATAACTTTTAATGCAAATATTAATTTGTTGAATATTTTGCTTTTAATCAAGCCATATTTTATTTTTTTAGGCATATTTTTTTAAAAAAAAGTTAGTGCATATTTTCAAATTATTAACATGTAAAACTTGGTTACATTACTTGCTGTGTTTTTGTCAAATAGTACTGAGGCAATTAAACGAATGAAATTTAGATATAATTTTGTTTTGGGAGTTAAATTTTTAAGGCAATTATCCGAATCGGGTAATTAAGCGTATGGCAATTGAACGTGGATTTTTGTTTAAAAAATGGAAGAAAAAAACGGGGATTTAAAACTCGAGGCAAATAAGCGTGGAAGGCATTTAAGCGTGGGGTAATTAACCGGGTTATACTGTATATTACGGTTGTTGATTATTTAATATTTTTAGATTTTCTGTTAGTTGGTGTTTAAAATTATGCATATTTATGACTAATATATTAGTTTTTTTTAAACCCTGATCAAAACACATAAAATAAAACTCGTTATTTGAATACTTTTTTATTAGCAATAAAATCATCATCTAAATGCACTTTCACTAAATAATTTTTTTAAATCTTTTTATTTTTTTTAATAAAAGAGAAACCATCGTACAAAAATCAATTTTTTTCTCACACACGACAAAAAAAATTGTAAATACGAGTACAAGTGATTCAAGTGACAAACAAATGAGATAGCGCTGCCACCATCCAATTAAAAAATACGGGAAAACATTTGTTAGTTAAAATGCTGATTATGAATACGAATTTAAAAAAAGCTTTTTAGGCTTAAAATGTTTTTTAACTATAATTCATCTAAAACCTGAATAATGATTTTTTTTATGCATACAGCTGTAAGTATTTAATGTTAGTGGAAGGCTGCGTGTTAAGAAAATGGTGGGAGAAAAGATAGAAAATCCAGTTTTATGGAACTGTCATTTGAAAACTTGATTTTCTATCATTTTCTAAACAGCAACGTGAAATTTTGGTGATTCGCTTAAGGCACCCGTACACGAGATGTTTTTGTCATCTGACATGTCAAATTTTCAAGTCACATGTAATTGTTCATGTCTGTCAAAATTGCTATTTTACATAAGGTTTATAATATTCGGTCACAAACGTACATGTAATTTGCTTCTGACATTGTCTCTGTTTTTTTCGCATTGTTATTGCAGAAACCAAAGTAGTTCTCGGTTTCAAAATAGCTTGCTGCCGCCACGAAAATATTTATTTGCGCCGCAAAATAATTTAGCCATCTTAACATTTTTTTCTTTTATATTAAAGATACCAATTTAGAATTTTAAAATGAAACGGTTTTTATGTATATATTTACGTAAAATATATTCAATGGTGAGATGAGCATACATATCTTGGTATTGTAAAATATTAACTTCAGCCGGCTAACGATTCCATCAATAGTTGACGCCGCTGCCAGTTTCATCCCGGCATAGATTTCTGCTGTCAGATGGTTTGTCAGAAGAAAATAGAGCACGCTCTAAAGGTGCCCGTACACGACATGTATTTGTCATCTGACATGTCAAATTTTCAAGTCACATGTAATTGTTCATGTCTGTCAAAATTGCTGTTTTACATAAGGTTTATAATATTCGGTCACAAACGTACATGTAATTTGCTTCTGACATTGTCTCTGTTTTTTTTTCGCATTGTTATTGCAGAAACCAAAGTAGTTCTCGGTTTCAAAATAGCTTGCTGCCGCCACGAAAATATTTATTTGCGCCGTAAAATAATTTATCCATCTTAACATTTTTTCTTTTATTTTAAAGATACCAATTTAGAATTTTATAATTAAACGGTTTTATGTATATACTAGCATTTAACCCGCTACTTCGTTAGCGTCTCCTTTTTCTTCGTGGACATATTTTTATGCCAAAGTTTATTTTCAAAAAAGTACCAGGCACCTGTCCCCTTATTTTTTTTAACGAACAACAATAAGTGTTAAATTTTTGGGATCTCTTTAATTTTGGATTTTTTTGGTTAGCGGAATCGATTTGGCGAGAGGACAACCTTCGGTCCAAAAGTCAGCTTTTTAGCTTCAAGAGTTTAGGATGTGCGATGATGAATCCGTCAGTTACTTTACAAATTTATATTATATAGAGATGGAGAAAAATGTTGAGAAAACAGTAACAAAATTAGGAACGATTTTCACACCTTAAACGTTTGAATTTCAAAAAAAGGGGCAAACCTGTTTTGTATTTTTTAGATAAGCTAAAAATGTGATACAATATTTATTTACCCTTTTGCACCCCAAAAAGGTCTTCCTTCAAAAAAGTACCAGACACCTCTCCGTTTATTTTTTTTAATGAACAATAATTAGTATTAAATTTTTTGTATCTCTTTTTGTTTAGGAAATATACGGCTAGCGAATTGCTGATGTTTTTTATCTCTTTTAGTTTAGGAGGTATGAGAATTCAAAAAGTACCAGCTAACGAATAAAAAAGTACCAATAAGATCCCACTTAAAGATTCTCATTTACACAGTATCGTGCATGTTTAATTTTATGTTTCTAGGTCCAATACTGACGGAAATTCAAAAAGTACCAGTAAATGAACAAAAAAGTACCAAAAACTTTCCTCTTAGATTCTTATCCACCCAGGACCTAGCATGTTTAATTTTATCTGTCTATGTCCAATACCAACGGAAATTCAAAAAGTACCAGTCCAAGATTAAAAAAGTACCAAAAAGTTCACTCTTATAGATTCTCATCCATCCAGGGCGTTGCATATTGAATTGTATGTTTCTAGGTCCAATACTAACAGAAATTCAAAAAGTACCAGTTAATGAACAAAAAAGTACCAAAAAGTTCCCTCTTATAGATTTTCATCCATTCAGGACATTGCATGTTTAATTTTATTTTTATAGGTCCAATACTAACGGAAATTCAAAAAGTACCATTTTATGAACAGAAAAGTACCAAAAACTTCCCCTTATGGATTCTTAACCACTCAGGACATTTCATTTTGAATTTTATGTTTCTAAGTCCAATATTAACGTAAATTCAAAAAGTACCAGTTAATGAACAAAAAAGTACCAAAAAGTTCCCTCTTATAGATTCTCATCCATTCGGGACATTGCATGTTTAATTTTATTTTTACAGGTCCAATACTAACGGAAATTCAAAAAGTACCAGTTAATTAACAGAAAAGTACCAAAAACTGCCCCTTATGGATTCTTATCCATTCCGGACATTGCATGATGAATCTTGTGTTTTTAGGTCCAACATAAACGATAATTTAAAAAATACCAGTTGTAGAACCAAAAAGTTAAGTAAAATATCAAATTTCTCGTATTTCCCCTTTTTGGTACTATTTTCCCCCCATTAAAGTATAAAAAATTTCAGTATAATAGTGGCAGCCCATAATTTAGTACGAATATTTCAATAAATGGAGAAAAATGTTTTTTAAAAAAAATTCCAAAAATAGTTACGATTTTTACCCCTTAAATGTTCGAATTTCGAAAAAGTAAAAAATTTAAATTCGTATATTTTTGTTAGGTTTCGAATGTGGTATTAACTTTGTTTCTATGTTTATTGGTTCAAAAGATAGATGGGGTGTCAAAAAAGTACTAAAATTCAGATATTACCCGTTTACTCCCAAATAGGGCCGAATTTCAAAAAAGTACCAGATACCTGTCCGCTTATTTTTCTAAAGAACAACGATAGGTATTAAATTTTTTTTGTATCTCTTTTAGTTTTGGAGATATAAGGTTACCGAATTTTCCCGTTTTTACCCTTTTTTACCCCCTAAACATTCGAATTTCCAAAAATCCCGTCTTAGTGGATCGATTTGGGGAGTGACCAATCTCTGGTCCAAATTTCAAGTGTCTAGCTTCAGGCGTTTAGGCTGTGCGATGATGAATCAGTGAGTCAGTCAGTCAGTGAGTCAGTAACGTTACAATTTAATATATATAGATTTACATAAATTCTATTCAATGGTGAGATGAGCATACATATCTTAGTATTGTAAAATATTAACTTCAGCCGGCTAATGATTCCGTCAATAGTTGACGCCGCTGCCAGTTTCTTCCCGGCATGGATTTCTGATGTCAGATGGTTTGTCAGAAGAAAATAGAGCACGCTGTAATTGAAATTTTGTCAGATGACTTTGCGTATGACTTTTACAGAGGCAAAGTTAAAAAGGTAACACACGACATGTATGTGTTTTGCAGTGCGAAATTTTTTTTAAGTACTTAAAATATACTTATTCCAATACAATTATCGTAAATTTTTAGAACTTTTTTAATTTTCGGGCATGTTCTATTAAATCGAAATGGGAATTTAGCACGTCATACAAAAAATAATTAAATAATTTAAAAGTTGTTTAAAATTGGAAAATTAATTAAGGAAACAAACATTTTCTCAAATTCTATATGATTTGTGCAACTATGTGTGTAATAAAAATTGCTTTAAATACGAATATGTTTAAAGTGTTAGCTTTTTAAACGCAAATTTAATATATTTATGAAATGCCATAAAATGGAATTAATTCCGTTGACGTTACACATTTTAAGTGTTTTTCTTTATGTAATTGTTGCATATTCAATCAAAAGTTTAAAATATTTACCCCAATTTCACCAAGTTCAGTTAAAACTAACTATAACATTAACTTCCAGCCTACAATATGTTTTGACAGCTTGAACTGATAGTTAATTATAGCTGAACTTAGTGAAATTGGTGGTTACTAATTAAAAAAATTGGTTATGTTTTCGTCAAAAAAAAAATGTACTGTTTTTTTCTTGATTGTACTGTTTTTCCGAATTTAAAATCTGGCTACCCTAGATGACAAAAACATGTCGTCTATACGCTCCTTTATTCACTTTCTACATGACACCAACGATACGTACTTTTGATTATATTTTATACAAATTTCTTCAATCTAACAACGTTTTTATTAGCGAGGTTAATTTTTCTGCTATTCAACACGGATATACAATTTTTTATTAAAGTAAAGGAGCATATAGACGACATGTTTTTGTCATCTGACATGTCAAATTTCCCACTGCAAAACACATACATGTCGTGTGTTACCTTTTTAACGTTGCTTCTGTAAAAGTCAGACGCAAAGTCATCTGACAAAATTTCGATTAGAGCGTGCTCTATTTTCTTCTGACAAACCATCTGACATCAGAAATCTATGCTGGGAAGAAACTGGCAGCGGCGTCAACTATTGACGGAATAATTAGCCGGCTGAAGTTAATATTTTACAATACCAAGATATGTATGCTCATCTCACCATTGAATATAATTTATGTAAATATAAACATAAAAACCGTTTAATTATAAAATTCTAAATTGGTATTTTTAAAATAAAAGAAAAAATGTTAAGATGGCTAAATTATTTTACGGCGCAAATAAATATTTTCGTGGCGGCAGCAAGCTATTTTGAAACCGAGAACTACTTTGGTTTCTGCAATAACAATGCGAAAAAAAACAGACAATGTCAGAAGCAAATTACATGTACGTTTGTGACCGAATATTATAAACCTTATGTAAAACAGCAATTTTGACAGACATGAACAATTACTTGTGACTTAAAAATTTGACATGTCAGATGACAAATACATGTCGTGTACGGGCGCCTTAAAAGTGACTTTTGGTTAGAAATATTTTATCCATAAATAATTGCTCCATAACTTTAAATTTCGAGAGTGTAATGGAAAATTTGAAAATTACAAAGTCCTACGATGTACACTAGGTCATTTTGAAAGTATTTTTTCATTGCTTATAATCATTAGCTGCGTTCGAGAATACAAAAGTTTTTACTATTTTTTACTTAACTTTACTGCATTTTATAAAATTGCTTTCGAGTACACAAAATACAGTAAATGAGAACACAAATTAAGAGCATAAAGCGACAGTTCTTGTCTGAGTATTTACAAATTTTTACTGCAGAAATTTTTGCAGTAAAATTTAGTTAAACAAAAAAACATATGTTTCAAAAAGTAAACAAACAAAAGTAACAAACAAAAAACTTTCAAATTGTAAAAAAATTGTTAAATACAAGAAAAGTTGAAATAAATATTAAACCAAAACAAAAAGTGTAATCATGTGTAATAATTTTCTACAAGGTACAAGAATGCCAAATGAAATTTGAACCAGGAGTATAGGAAGAAACTTACCGATATTATTTTGTTAAGCCAAAAATTATTATTCATAAACAATTATTGCATAATAATAAACTTAAAACGTACATACATAATTAAAAGAAATCGCAACTCTTGTGTTAAGATTTAAAATTTTTTAACCTGCCTTCATGAGTGTTATCGTCATTTTTAATAACAAAATATGCATATATATATATAACAAATTGGATGTGTGTGGGTATGTATGTAACGTATGGACTCCAAAACGGCTGGGCCGATTTTGATGAAATTTTCAGGGAATCTTCAGAATATTTAGGCGGGTGACATAGGGAAGTCTGATTTTTGATTTCCGGTCTGGAGGCGGAGGGGCGTGGCAAAAACCATAACTTGAGAACGGCTGGACCGATTTGAACGATTTTTTCTTTAAAATGATCGCCATGGTCTAAATTAGATTTACATGGAAAGAAAATTTTGCCCCGCCCACTTTTACGCCCACTTTTTTCGATTTACCTAAAATCAGAAAACGGCTCCATCGACTTGACTAATTTTTCTTTCAAATGTTCGTATTAATCAACTTTAAGTTTTAATCGAAAGAAAAATTTACCACGCCTACTTTTACGCCCACTTTTTCTATTAAGCGCATAAGTTGAGAACGGCTTGACCGATTCAAACGATTTTTTCTTTAAAGTGATTGCCATGGTCCAACTTAGGTTTTTACGGAAAGAAAATTTTGCCACGCCCACTTTTTTCGATTTACCTAAAAAAAAAGGGCTTAATCGATTTGACTAATTTTTCTTTTAAATGTTCGTATTAATCCATTTTACGTTTTCATCGAAAGAAAAATGTATCACGCCTACTTTTACGCCCACTTTTTCTATTAAGCGCATAACTTGAGAACGGCTGGGCCGATTTGGACGATTTTTTCTTTAAAATCATCGCCATGGTCCAACTTAGGTTTTTACAGAAGGAACATTTTAAAGGCCGTAAATTTCGTTTAAAGCTCAATTTAAATCGTCTGGTAATACAACAATATTTGCTTAGCGCCAGCAACGCGGACCGGGTCAGCTAGTATGCATATAAAATAACAAAAAATCTAGTAAGAGTGCTATATTCGGCTATGCCGAATCTTATATACCCTTTACCAGTGTGCGATAATAATTAATCTATTTTATAATTCATTATGTGTGTGTATGGGAAGTGCCATGCCCACTTCTCTTATCCCGCCCACTTTTGCTTATCCCTAATTTAGAAACAAGGGCTCTTGCCATTTTCTAGATAAACAGAAAAAAAAACTAAAATAACAAGGGATTTATGGGTAAAATTAGGGGCAGTCGTGGTTTTTTGCTCATATTTCAGTCATTTATGGACCGATCTGTCTGAATATCAAAAGCAAAACTGAAATGATCATATCTGACATAAATATATTCCAACCAAGTCCCCATCATATCTAGTGTCTTCGGACTGACGGTCAACCGGATTTGAACTTCTCTTCTCATAAGAGAAGTCTAGGATCAATATTGTAAAACTTACACACGGAATGACAAGCTAACCTTTTTCCTACAAACTAACCTTTTTCTTACGGTGAAGGGTATAGCAAAGAAACATTAAATGCACATTCAAATAAAACTAGTAATAATGTATTTACATACATATAAATTTACTTAATTTAATTAAACAATTTTAAATATAATAACAAATATATGTAAGTATTTAAAAAAAATAAAATTCTAAGACTTTTTTTGTCTCTCAAAAAAATCAATCTTAATTTATGTAAATGTACAAAATACTATCGGCCATATTCATAAAAACTGATGACATGCTTATAAACCGCGTTTAAACAAAATTTTATAAAGTTGTATTCATAAACGATTAATAAGTTATTAAACGGTTCATATTGATAAAATTAATATAAAATGACATTTTGAAAATTGTTTGCATTTTATGATATTATTTTTGTGAAATATGCTTAGAAATAATGGAAAATATTTTTTTATACCCTTCACCGAAGGTAGAAAGGGTATATATAACTTTGTCATTCCGTTTGTAATTTCTACAATATTGATCCTACACCCTATAAAGTATATATATTCTGGGTTCTTATGAAAAGCGAAGTTCAAAACCGGTTGTCCGTCTGTCCGTCTGTCTGTTGAAATGGGTTTTCCGAAGCCCCCAGAAATGATGGGGACTTGGTTGGGGTATCTTTATGTCAGGTATTCTTATTATAATTTTGCTATTGAAATTCAGCCAGATCGGTCCACAAATGGCTGAGATATGAGCAAAAAACCACGACTACCTCTAATTTTTCTCAAAAATCCCTTGTGTTCGTTGTATTTTTATTACTTTTTGCTGTATATCTGGGGAACGACAAAAGCCAAAGTCACCAAATTAGGTACACACCATCCTACAAAATGTGGGCGGGATTGGAGAAGTGGGCGTGGTACCTCTTTTTAGTAGAACATATTTTACATAAAACTCGGGAAAATCGGTTCAGACACAAAAAAGTTATGACCAAAATTAAATTTTTTTTTTTTAAATACCCATTTTCGGTAACCATGGATCTTCCCGAGTCCAAGTTTTATAACACAAATAAATGGTAAATTTCTTGCTAAACACGTCGGTATACAAATCTGTCAAAATCCCTTGTTGTTGTTGTATTTTTATTGCTTTTTTCTGTATATCTGGAGAACGGTAAGAGCCAAAGTTTCCAAATTAGGTACACACATTTAGGTTGTCAATACACACCACCCTACAAAATGTGGGCGGGATTGGAGAAGTGGGCGTGGTACCTCCCGTACAAAAAAAATTAAAAATTGTATAAAAACCTAAATTTTAGGGCTGTCATATGTCCTATGGATATGACTTATATACCAAAATATCGGAAATTTTTAGTAGAATTTTATAAAAAACTCGGGAAAATCGGTTCAGATACAAAAAAGTTATGACCAAAATTATTTTTTTTAAATACCCATTTTCGGTAACCATGGATCTTCCCGAGTCCAAGTTTTATAACACAAATAAATGGTAAATTTCTTGCTTAACACGTTGGTATATAAATCTGTCATATCGGTTAAATAATGGCTGAGTTATAATCAAACTACTGAAATCCCAAAAGTTACTCTTTTTATAATTAAGTTTGTTTTTTTATAATTAAGTTTGTTTTTTTATAGTTAAGTTTGCTTAAATATATGTACATATATGTAGGTATATATACATATATGCCTATAAGCCAATTTAATGGAAATTTTATTTTTAAGCACGTTGGTATATAAATCTGCCAAATCGGTTAAAAATGGTTAAGTTATGTGCAAAATACTCCAAAAAAGGACTAAAAACATTAACATTTTTATAAAAACTAAAATTTTAGAGCTGTATTATGACCTATTCATACGTTTTAGATATCAAAATATCGGAAATCTTTAGAAAAACTCGGAATATCGGTAAAAAAAAGTAATGTCAAAAATATAGTTTTTTTTTTAATACCTATTTTCGTGAACCCTAGAACTTCCCGACTACAAGTTTTATCACCAAAGTAAATGGTAATTTTATACTTTAAGATGTCGGTATGACCAAATACTGAAATTCGATCAAAACTTAACGTGCTATATATTAATTAAACTTTTAATATATTTAATAGCATGCAATCATGTGCAAATAATTAAATAAAACTAAACGATATATATTTTATAACATGTATATATACATATATTTAAATATATATATAAACTTCTGTTCTTTCCAAACCATGGTGAAGGGTATATAAGATTCGGCATAGCCGAATATAGCACTCTTACTTGTTTTTATTAATATGGAAATTTTAAGTAAATTTTTTTTTATTTTAGACAACCAATTTAAAGTTTATTGATAAATATTTATGTGATTTTGATGAATGTGCAGGGGCAAATGCAGATATATTTTTTAATTATTGCAACAAGTTTGTTTTTGTGTTTTAAAAACGAATTATTATTCTTAAATATTAAAAAAATAGAATAAACAAAACGTAACTGGGGTCTACACCTGATATTAGCTCTGTTTCTTTACTCTTCTTTGGGATCCTAATTTGCACGAAAAGCGTTCCCGTACTTGTAACTTGTGTAAATGAGAGTGGATTTGAGAGAATAAATTTCTTCTTCTTCTTGTACGAAACAGCACAGACTTTTTCTTCGTTTAAATTATTTTGTAAATTGTCAAACAAATTATTGTGTAAATTGTCAAACAGCTGTAAAACATAAACAAAACCATGAAATGCAAAGGAACAAAATTTTGGAAAAAGTGTTGTGGAGTAAAATAATGTACTTAAATATAAAAGTTTTATGTTGAAATATTAGGAAAACATAATGTTAGTTATTGTAAAAGTGATTGTTTTGTTTAATTTTTGGTAAAATTAGTTTATTTCTACAGACAATATAAAATTTTTCAAAATTTTCATAAGCTTTTATTGTTTTGTAAGGACTGTCAAAACAATGACTTTTTATTTTGTACTTAAAATTTGGTTTTTTCTGTTCCCGTACTTTTGTGTAATTTTGTCTCTTTATGAGAGAAATGTATGCTTGCTCTCATTTTCACGAAATTTACCCAAAAAGTAAAGAAACATAGCTATTAGATACAGTGATGTTAGACGTTTTTTTCGAATAATCGTCAAAGTTAAAAAAAAATTTCTCATAATCGTCATTAGTTTTGAAAAAACCCGTCAAAAATTCGTCATATAAAAAATCGTTTTTTTTATCAACACGGATTAATCACTCTATTAAAACATAAAAAAATATTAAGAATTAAATCATACAAAACCAAAAAATATAGAATTTTTAATACTTAAGACGATTTGGTGGAGCTTTGATATTGCTCTCCGGAGATTTTCGTCAAACACTTTCCGTCATCCCCAAATCTTCTGCTGCGGATGAACTTAACGCGTACCTGAAATCGTCGTCTTTGTAGAGGCATGTCCAGAAGCTGCAATTGACCCAAACATGATAGTCGCGTTGCAGAACAACCCACCGGCTGCTGAATTCTCGAGACAACTGCTGGAGCTTAGCAACGGCCAAATTCCTGTTGATGTTTCGAATGGATTGATATCGTTCCCTGAAAATGTTTGTGAATTCGATTGGATTGGTGAACGGGCAATACTAGCAGCGAAGAATAAGGACGTCGATAGCTTAAACTTAATTATTCAAAGTCAAATCACAGGACAACTGCATACGTACAAATCTGTTGACTGCGTGACCGACGAAAATGAACCGACCAGCTACCCGACGGAATTTTTGAACTCGCTGGATGTACCAGGAACTCCGCCGCATTATTTACAGCTGAAGGTGATATCGATCATACGAATTCTCATTATTCCGACTGAACTTCTATTCCAATTCAAGCGGTTTCAGTTCCCCGTTCGATTGGCATTTGCAATGACCATCAATACATCGCAAGGCCAATCACTAGAAGTCTGTGGGATTAATCTCGAATTTCCCTGTTTTTCGCACGGTCAGCTGTACGTTGCATGTTCGCGTGTTGGGAAACCGTTTTTTGTATTGTATTATTACTCTAAAGTTTGTCTGAAGGCTTAAAATTGGGACGAGGCGAAGTTCGTCGGGTCCGCTAGTATAAATATATATTCGCCTCTACATACGTACATATATAAACTAACCCCCCGTTTCCACATGTAAGTGCAAGTTCGAAAAACACAATACATTGACACTTTTTCACTAACATCCACACAATGTGCTGGTTCACACAGGTCAAGTTTGACTCTTCAAGTCTCGAGCTTTTAGGAGAGAGGGGTAAAGAGAATGGAAAGGGGTACATACTTGACCGTACCAGTCAGTTTTCAATTTTTCTTTTCTTTTTTCATCCGTAATATAATAAAAAGCTACAAAATTGAAGGAAAAGAAAACAAAAATTAATTTTGTGCATGAACGTGAACGCAAGTTCAAAAGAAAATTTAAATAAAACTGTTCAAGTAAACTTGACCTGTGTGAACCAGCACAATTTTTGTACATTCACTACTTGCAAGTAATTACTTGCATGTGGAAACGTTGGGTAAGAAAAAACTTTACTTGCCAGATTGAAGTGTTATAAAATTGATGCCGGATTAAAGTTTAAACTAAATTTATTGACGGAATTAAATCGTCAAAACCTAAGTGACTCTACATTACATATCGTCTTCACCTGACAATTTTTTGTCATACCAAACGTCAAAGTCTATATAAAATAAACTCGAAAATTTTTGTCACCGTTTTTTTAATATGAAGTTTGACGTTTGGTATGACAAAAAATTGTCAGGTGAAGACGCTATGTTAAAAATCGTCAATCGTCATTTTGGTAAATTCATCGAAAAAAATCGTCAAAATGACGTAAAATCGTCACATCTAACACTCAATTTTCACGATGATTTTTCCCCCTATTTTTGAAACATGTCTTTTTTAGTTTGATAGCGAGCGGGGGAGAGAAGTAAGCAGGGTAGAAAAAAAGACATGAATCGTATTTTCTGTGTTTTTTTTTTGACATTCCTCTTTGCACTTAATTTTGTTTTTTAATTTATCTTGTATTTTTATTTAAAAATGACAATTGCTTATTAAAATATAAAAAATAAACAAATTTAATTTTAAAAAATTCAATATATACATAGATATATAAGGAAAAAAAAAAAAAAATCAAACAAAATAAGAAACATTGTGAAAATTTAACATGTTTTTGGAAGTTTCTTTAAAAAAGAACTAAAAAAAGACATGTCTTTTAAATCATCGTGAAAATTAGGTGTAACATCCCTGATAAGACATACGATTTTTTTTATCAGCAAACGTCAAATTCTATCACAGAGAGTATAATATTACGTGTAAACTCTCAAATAGTGTTATACCCTTTGTACACTTTGCATTTCGGAGGAACGAATGGAAGATGTTGAAAATGTGAAATACTCGTTCACACTTGAAACCAAAGTATACCAAGTAACACGACTCTTTGACAATCCCTCTCGGCAGGTACCTAGTAGTACATAACTCAAATATGTGTTTGTGAAAAAAAATGTACATGTATTGATACATTTTTATTTTTCACCAGACATACAGGGTTTCATTAAATATGTTAAAATTTTATTTGTTTTATTAAGTACTTTTTTTACAAAAATATTTTCAAATCGCATTGATTAAGTTTGAAATATGTACGTAATTTAACAGAAAACCGTATTTTAATGTATCATGTATACAAAAATCGTTTTATAGTTAATATTATTTTAAAAAAATGTACCGTAAAAAAAAAAATTGCTACCTTTAATATCATCTTTAAGAATACATTTTACCAACTTTTTTTATCTCGAAACCAAATTTAAAAAGTAAAGTTTTAAAACTATCCAATATATAATTAAGATTTGCATTAAAAAGGTGTTTTTAAAACTATTTTCAATTATATTTCATTTAATTACTGGTGGTGTTCTGTAAAAAAGCCAATTCATATACCTTTTTCTGATGAGTTATTAAATGCAATTTAAGTTTTTTGATAATTTTACGTTACATCTTCTATCTTCTATCTTCTATATATATAAAAATGAAAAATGTTTGTATGTTTGTTTGTTTGTTTGTTTGTTTGTTGGCTTATAGACTCCGAAACTACTGAACCGATTTTCCTGAAATTTTTACAGTAACATCACGTGAGCCCTAAAAATAAAAAAGGCTACTTATTTTTTCGATAGGGGCAGGAGAATTGGTATCCCCCATTGGATGCCAATATTAATTATCGCATATATTAAGATCCGCTGCACGCATTATGCAGAACTTTTGGTAGTAAGATCTTCTGAGCCCCAAAATTAAAATAAAATAGCAGCGGGGGAAGTGGAATCCCCAATAGGACCCCAATGTTTAACATCGCATATCTAAAGAACTGTAATAGTGAGAATGTTCAAACTTTCTAGAAGTCACTCTTATGGTATACAACACTTTTGAAAATAACAATAAAGCGGGTAGGCGCAGTGGGGGAATACCTCCCATAGGATGCATATATTAAATATCGCTCAACTGAAGAACTATTAAAGGGAGAGTCTTCAAAAGTGGTTAAAGCTACTATTATAGTAAACTATAAATTTCAATTTACAAATGGGCGGGGTAGACGGGGGAGGAGCAGTACCCCTCATATATAGAAATATTAATAAGAGCCACTGCACGCATTTTGTTGAACTTTTGGTAGTAGGATCTTCTTAGCCCCAAAATGGAAATAAAATAGCAGCAGGGAAATGTTAGCCCCCATAGGACGCCAATGTTTAATATCGCAAATCTTAAGAACTGTTATAGTAAGAATGTTCAAACTTTATAGAAATCACTCTTATGGTATACTACACTATTGAAAATAAAAATAAAGCGGGTAGGCGCAGGGGGTTAATACATCCCATAGGATGCATATATTAAATATAGCCCATATGAAGAACTATTAAAGGGAGAGTCTTCAAACGTGGTTAAAGCTACTATTACGGCAAACTTTAAATTTCAATTAAAAATGGTCGGGGTAGACAGAGGAGGAGCAGTACCCCTCATAGATAGAAATATTAATAAGAGCCGCTGCACGCATTTTGCTGTACTTTTGGTAGTAGGATCTTTTGAGCCCCAAACTTGAAATAAAATAGCAGCGGGGAAATGTTAGCCCCCATAGGACGCCAATGTTTAATATCGCAAATCTTAAGAACTGTTATAGTAAGAATGTTCAAACTTTGTAAAAGTCAATCTTATGGTATACTACACTTTTGAAAATAAAAATAAAGCGGGTAGGCGCAGGGTGGAAATATCCCCATAGGATGCATATATTAAATATCTCTCAACTGAAGAAGTGGTTAAAGCAGTGTAGCGAAGCGCAGCGGGTAAAGCTAGTTATTTTATAAAAAAAAATATTTTGTTAATTTATATACCCTATTACAAAACTACATCAAATTACTTTAAAGTACTTTATACACTGATGTAACATTAACACTCAGGCAGTCAACTAGTTCAACGGACAAGATTATATAGAGTTATAGAAATGTTACGCTGCAATAAAAGAAATTCCTTTGCAATTCATGGCGATACAGAACCCAGTAAAAACTTCGCCTACAAAATAATCTGTTAAGTTATCAGAAAAAAGTAAAAAGACTACTTACAATTCAACTAAAAGATCCAATGAATTCTACTGAAAGAACCAATGAATTTTACAAGGGAAGTCCCAAAATGAATGCATTACAAAGTATGCCATTAGTATACCCTTCACCACAGGTGGTGAAAAAGTGTATATGTATGTATTAAAGTTTGTCATTCAAAATTGATCTTAGACCCTATAAAGTATATACATATGTTCTGGGTCCTTATGATGAGCGGAGTTGATTTAACAATGTCCGTCTGTGTGTTTTTCTGAAATAAGAGTTGTCTTAAAGTTACACATTCCAATAACCATAACTTTGTTTTTGAAATTATGTGTGGAACAATGTAATTAAAGCATTTAAAAGGTTTATGTAAACTTTGTCAATTTCTATTTTTATCCCTTTTTTCAACATATTAATACTAAAATTAGCAACTCTGATAAACTAATTTAAAATCTACCACAAAAAAAATTTTACGTCAAAAATTATATTTTTGTTTTTTTTTATTTGTGCAATAACAACTGATTTTATATGTTAAAATGTGAAAAATATTTATAAAAAATTTAAATAATTAGATGTGTTGTAATAAAAATCTGGAACAATCCCAATTTTCCAAAATATTTGATGCAAGAATTCGTGACATTGGTGTTGTTTTTGTTTCTCTCAAGTGTGTTGAATTCACACAGCACATGTACATGTGAGAGAATAAAATTTAAAAAAAGAGTCGTGTTACAAGGCGAATTCATCCCAGGTAATCTCGGTACTACAACAAGTACAACTCGTACAAAAACCACAAGCAATTTGTTTTTGTAAAATCATTGTACAATGTCAAAATCAGAAATAAAACAAAACAGAAACAAAGATAATAAAAGAGAATAAACAATATTTTGACATCCAACAGTGATTTTAGCTAATATCAGCAGGGCTTTTAAGACTTCCCTGTCGGACATTCAGTTAACTTTAAATTAACTGAAAGCTAACTATTTCTCAAGTAGTGGTGGTTGACACTTGCATTGCTTTTATATGAAAATAACTAACTATTTTAACATTGCGATGTCCTAGGAAGTAGTCAATTGTCCGACTCTGCACTACTTTCAGTTAACTTAAAAGTTAACTTTTTGTAGCTACCCAGCAAAAACTTTATAAAAATATATAGTTACACAAAGTCAATAAAGTAAAAATTTTTTTATTTTTTTTTTTAATTATTTTTTTTTTAATTATTTCTTTTTATTATTTTTTTTTTTTTTTTTTCTTATTTTATTTTACTTTATTTTATTTTTTATTTTTTTTTTGTCTCTGGTGGGATTCGATCCCGCAACCTCGGTGCTACTAGACTAGCTCGCTACCAGCTAGTCTACCGGGGCATTGTTGTTTTTGTATTAAAAAACTATGTTTTCTGACTATAATGACTATAATGACGTTTGCTTGTTAATCGACTTGGCTCACTCTACTTCAGAAGTGGGCACAACTAAAACTGTGCTTGTATTGATGCTTATTAGTATTAGTGAGATGACAGAAGTACCCACCATACACAAAGCCAAGCATTTGAAATAAATGGTGCATTATATTTCCTTATTTTATATTTTACGCATTTGAAGTAATATAAAACATTTTTTAATAGTTTAAATTGTAGAGATTTACTGTTCACAGAAAAAAGTAACAGTAAAAAAAGGACAGTAAATTCTTTTTCGCATAACATCATTTATTTGAAATGAAAAACGTGTGTTTGCTGGGTAAATTCTCTTGAAAAAAATACAAAAAATATAAGAAAATGTGTCTCATCAAAAACGAAATTAAAGAGGCTAAGAATACGTGTGTAATCTCTCAGCACAATTGTGCTACGGAGCGCCCACCATTGCTCTACTTAAAATAGGTATACAGTGTTTGTATACACTTTGGTTAATGTAAATTTTTCATTGCTTAGTTGTTGGCTTTAAGTTAGTCTATACAAGCTAACTTAAAGTTGGCTTTTTTTGTAGTTAGCTACTCATTTGACGGCAGGGTTATTATACTTTGATTGCTACTAACACAAATGCAAAATAAATAAATAAAAATTTTTTTCCAATTATCAAATAATAAAAAATTAGGGTGATCGATTAATCGACATTTTTCAAAAACCGGTTCTCGAATATTTCGACTATATAAATCTTATGTATAAATCAGACCAGGCAAAACAGTTCAGAACGATTTCTTCCTTAGTTTGTCAACCGAACCTCTATGGGGAGAAAAAAGGAGAAATACGGGAAACTAAATTTCTTTTTTTTACTTTTGTGTGCTTCGTGTGAAAATTTTTAAATTTTCTATAATATTGAACTAAGAAGCATAATATTATAGGTGAAGGGTCCTGAGTGAATGATAACCTCTAAGATAAAAAATGTTGGTACTTTTTGTTTTTCATCTGGAACTTTTTGAATTTTCGTTAATATTCGACTTATAAAGATAAAATTATACATTAAAGTGGGTGAATAAGAACATGTAAGGGGAGCTTTTTGGTACTTTTTCGTTCAACATCAGGTACTTTGATTTATTTTCGTTAGTATTAGACATATAAACATAAAATTAAACGTGCAACGTCCTGAGTGGATGACAATATATAAAGAAGACTTTTTGATACTTTTTTGTTTTTAAATTGGTATAACGTGCAACGTCCTGAGTGGATGACAATATATAAAGAAGACTTTTTGATACGTTTTTGTTTTTCAATTGGTATTTTTTATATTGAAGATAAAATATGTATCGGAGGTTGGTCTCTCGCCAAATCGATCCAATTTGAAGGAAAAAATAAATGCTCGAAACAAATTCAATGTTTTCTTCATATTTACATACAAATTTATGTTAGAATTTTGACCATTAGGCGAACACTAGTATTTTTAAATAAACGTCAATATCAACAAAAGCAAACGACGAATTTGTTGTTTTTGTACATTTTTATTTTTTCAATAGAACAATACAAGTTTTAGGTTTTTTTCATACTCAAATAAACAAAAAAGCAATACAAAACACAATAACAATTAATTATTTTATTAATCAAAAATTCAAATTCAAAAAAGCATTGTTATTAGTCAGTAAGGATAATATCCATTGATTAAATAAATAAATAAATAAAAAAACACAACATAAAACATTTGTTGTTATAAATACAGCCACAAAACTTTATACAACTACCAGAGGTGAAAATTGCCAATTTATGGCAAAGCAATAACAAGTGTTCTTCAGCAATATAATCAGCAATTATTGCTACATTGTTCTGTCATTGTTCTGCCGACGTTATGCTTGTACTTAGCAATAAAAATTGCTACGTGGAGACCCAGCGTTAGAAAAAAATACTTTAAGTGGATCACGTGCTGCCAGTGAATAGTAAATAAAATAATAAAAAAAGACTTAAAATCAGAGTTCAGCGAAATTCATATGTGATCGCTCATATTTAACCATTCTTGAATTTTTTTCGTAAATGAAAAATGTAAAATATGTAACTTTTTTCACAGTCATAAATGATTTGTTAATATTTCGCCAAATTCATTTATGTTTTTGAGGAAAAACACATTTTTGCCTTTCTTCAGTCATGAAGAATGAGGAAAAAAAGTTTTAGAAACGATCCTCACCAGTAATGTTGTTGTTGCTCGACAGTTTGCATGGCCACAGCTCGAAATGGCTTGTTTGTATTTGTTTTTGTAAAATATTTTTGGTAAAGGCAACCAGTCAAAGTGTCTGTTGGATTTTTTGTAGGAAAAAAATATTGAAAAACAAGTTAGACTGCTTTATTCGGCTGTGCCGAATCTTTGACACCCTCACAGTTCGAATGTTTTAATTTATCTTTATAAAAACAGACATCTGCATTAAAATTGGTTGCGGCTTAGACAAATACGCTTTTCTTTAGCAATTTTAAATAGCTTGAGTAAAGTATCATAATTCGTAACAGTTTAAGCTGAACTTAAATGATTTTCAGAAGAGCAATTTATATTGGAGCCATGGTAAGCTATGAACCAATCATCCTAAAATTCTGCAGAGTGATTTCTGGTATTAAAAAACAAAACTTTCAATACAGCGGATCAATTAGTTTTAGCGTTTGCAGTAAATTTCAGAAGACTGCTAAAATGGAATCTAAGGTAAATTATGGAACGTATATCACAAAATTGCATAACATTTTTTGTTGGCCATATGAAGCTAAGCTGGAAGAAAGTTTACCGCAAAATCTACATCTGCTACGGTTTAAGGCGTATTTAATTATTTTACCAGAGTGGGACATGTGCGCGTCATTGGAAATCTACTACTAACGTTGGTACTACTGACTAGATAGTTCCTTTGGAAGCATATGTAGACATTGGAACCAGAGAATCGCTAGTACATTTTAGTAAACGTAGTCTACACTTTTTGTAAGAATACGAAATCATAACAATCTTTTTTTATTTTTTTTTCAACTTTTATAGGAATTGTACTTCTCAGTTGTTTTTGATAAAATCTTTTTCGTATTAAAGCCAAATATAGTGGCAAATGTAATGTAGTGTAGCCACTTCTTTGACAATGTCACCAATATAGTCAACAAAACCGGTGACTTGGAGACACTTGCACCCAGGTTTCCTTCAGGGTATTACCAACGAACAATCGAGGAAACAGCCGATTGGCTGAAAGTTAAAAAATTGTGTGAATGTTAGTGAAAAATTGTGAGTGTATTGAGTTTTTCGAACTTGCACTTGCATGTGGAAACGGGGGGTAAAGGTTAAGAAAAAAAGTACACAGTATAAATATAAAGTACAATTTATTTCTTTTTATTGTTATATTTAAAAACGAATTTTTGTTGCTTTTCGCAAGAATTATCGTTGCTAAGCGATTGCACAGCATCTTCACAGTCTATATTTAAATTAAAGTAACTAATTAATTTATTATCAGATTAAGAGACCCCTTGTTTTTTTTTGTGTCTTGCCATTTGCTCTTCATTAAGAAAAAAATCTCTCTGTGAATTCTGCTTTGAAATTGCAATTGTATCCAGATTATTAAATTCGAAGGTTGCAATTTTTGTATTTTTTTGTATTTACTGCCGTATGTATTCATAAAAAATAAATTAATTTGAAATGTGTTTTAAGGGAAAAGTATTTAAAAAAAATACATATTAAAACCATTTTAATTTTTAATGAAGCCAATTTCAAGTTGAAAAGTGTGAGAATTTTTGACTATGATTATGGGCCAATGTTATTTATTCTTTGAGTACTAGATTAGGGTGGGTCGAAAATATTTTTTTTTTTCTCTTATCGACTTCTAATAGCGTAAATGTTGTATTTTTGTCTGCACTAGACCCCTGTAAACTATTATTAATTTATTTTTAGTGTAACAGCCCGCGCTTTGACCTTCAATTTTGTTAAATTTTGAATATAACAACAAAAGCATTGTATTGCAGAAAAGCATATTACTGTATTTTATCGAGTTGTAAGCTCGTGAAAATAGTATCGGAAGCATCCATGACTCTATACATTAAAAAATGTAGAGAAGGTTTAACATAGACGAAACTTGAATCAAGACGAGAGATGCCTACACGCAGAGAAAAAATATTGTTGGGCATGGTTACGGCAACAACACTATGTTTATTGTAACAATATATTGTTGTCGTACACAAAAAATTGTAATTTTTATTTAATATCAACAATATTATAGTTACTGTAAACATATTAATGTTTATCGCAATTATAAATTTGAGTATTGTTGACCGAAAAATAATTATTTCTCTTACAACTAAATTATGATAACTTTCAAAACATATTTTATTGCTCACAACCATGTCATGATATTTAATAGCCATGGCATGATAACTTGCTATACATTTATCCTATTATGTTAAAGATGCAATCAAACTATTTTTACTCTAATAATATTATGCTAGCGCCATTTGTAAAATAATTTTGAATCAGTTGTGTCGTTTGTTTTATATGTGAGCGGTTATACAAGATAAATTTCCATAAAAAATAATAAATTTAAAGAAATTAAAATAATTAAAATATTAGCGGAGTTCAGTATTAGTGATGTAATAGTGCAAAATATCGTAGTAAAATCCAATACTAAAACATACAGAGATTTCGTTTTATTTTTAAAATATCGAAGTAAAATCCAACAACAAAACACGCAGAGATTTCGTTTTATTTTATCAAAGTGTTACGATATTTTGCATTTACTCTTTTGCAAGCCAAATATTGAACTCCGCTATTTTATTTATATCAAGAAAAATTGTAAAAAGTCACAAAATAAAAAATCGATACATAAAAATTTTAATTTATTTTGTATTGTTATGACAGTTATTAAAGGACCTGTATCATAATATGATTGCTTCTAAATTTATTATGATTAACATGATGATAATATGTTTAATTTCTTAACTTATTATGATTAACATGATAATAATATGATTCGATCTTAACATATTATGATTAACAGAATAATAATATGATTAAGGGAAAAATATTATGATGTAATATTACGTATATATTTGGCCATAATATGATTCAAAAATAACCTTAATATGGTGACTACAATTATGAATCGTATCATAATATGTTGCTCTTAGAATATGTTTACCACAATCATGTTTTTTCTTTGCGTGTAGATTTTACAGTAAACAAGATTTTGTGACCAAAAACTGATTTTATTGTTTTCTGTTGTATAAGAACCAAAGTTTTATTTTTTTTAAGTTAAATTCAAAATGTTTTCAGTTTTAATTAATAATAATTGATAGTAAGTAAAATATTTAAATTTAAAAAATTTACTTTTCTTACATATACTTAATTTTTAGAAGCTCTTGAACGGGCTGAAGATGTGACTTTTTTACTTTTTTTGCAGTTTTTATTTGTTTTGACGTAAGACAAAAAATATTGCTATTAGAACATGATTCAAGAACTTTTATTTTTTCTCATACATCAGTGACCCACCCTATTCTACATATCTATGTACACATGTGTAGTATATAACTTAAAAACGCCAAAGAAAAATAATTATGTGTCAGTATTTACCAATTCATCATCATCGTCAGCTAAGGCAATTTTGTTTAACATGTTGTTTGTTTAAAAATGGCTTGATTAAATGATTGATTAAATTTGTCACATCAAGTTGCATTATACAAATTCTACATCAGTGTTGCAAAATTGAAATTTTGAAATGGTACTGTAACGATTCTTAATTCTGAATTTCAGTTTTTGGGAACGGTGCTACCTAATAATACGGCCGTGCTCGTCGGTGGGGAGTGAGTTGTGTTCCCTTATGAGAATAAAAAATATTATTAACGTATTTGAATCCGTCACAGTGACTTTACTTTAGGTAGCTTAAGAATATATATAATGATCCACATAATATAAGAGAAGTAGAAGCGGTAAATGATTATAGTATAGCTTTTGATGACGTTTGCTATACTGTTCAGAAGCCTTCCCTCCATGCTGACAAGAACTCAAAATTGGCTGTCAGCCCAATATCGAAATAAAAACAAACCAAAATTACCGATTTAAACAAATCCGCCTAACCCCCATACCCGTAACTTCACTTTTCGTAAATAAAACAAATAAAATTCAAATTTCCATATTTATATATAATTCACAATGTTATAAATTTCTTAAAGTAAAAAAATTCCCGTTAATTTAATTTTTAAATCTATTATAAATGTCTATTAAATCTCGTCACCTCAAGTTAATTGAATATAAATCAATTATTAAATTCTTTTGTAAAATTATATAAAAAGTTTTTATGTTAATTGGGTGACATTATGTAAAATATTCAAAGACAACTAAAATTATTTAATGTAGGGTGTTTATAACAAATGTTACATGAACAACATAAAAAAAAAAATTTTTTTAAATAATAAAACAAATTAATTAAAACGCAATGGTAACTTGTGTTGCAGTCAATTTTAAAACTCAAATTTGTTCATATAACATTTCTATAATAATGTGTAAATTTGATTATAAAGTGAGAGTGTATTTAACATGGATGATAATAGAAATATTATTAGAAAAAAAAAAAAAAACATAAGTATTGTACGCAGCGTGGCCATTTTGGCATTTTTGCAGCTAGATTTAGCATTTTTTTGTCTGATTTAGCTGCAAATTTTACATTTAGCAGTTAGCATTTTCTTTAGCATTTTTCAACTACATATTTAGCATTATTTAATTTAAGAGTATTCAAGTAATCTTCTTTTGAAAATCTACCACACTTTTTTGTTGAATGCATAAACAAATCCCTACTCTTTTGCTATAGAAACTGTACAATCTTTTAAAAGATCTTTCATATCAAATTGTTTTAAAATTTGGACAGCTTGATCGATTACACTACGTGACAAAATTTCAACAAAGTCGTGACCAAATGAATCTGACAGCTAATCTTTATGTAAAATTTTGCGCTGAATCCGAATATGAAGTCAGAATTGTCAAAAGTAGAACAGTTTTTCAAAATAACCGTTATTTGTGTTTTTAAAAAAGATGATGTGACTGAAATGCAAATATTTTCAAAAAATTTAAACGGATTATGTTATTCTTTCTTTCTAGTAAAAGGTTATAAAATTTCTAAAATAACCATGGATTGCTAGTGAAGATTGGTGAAGAAATGATTTTGTTTAATTTTGCTCTATTCAAGTTATTTTTTTTTTAAACCGATGATTTAAAAATCCTAAGGTTTTTTTGCATGGGTCATTAGATTATTTTAATATGAACATTTTGCGCCCAATAAGAAATAGATTGGTACAAAAATGACAAAGCTACAGAAGATTTAGTAAATTAACCCACATAGAAATTCAATACTTTTAAGCAATTTTTAAATTTATTGTTACTAAAAATTTTGCTTTGTATATTTATTTGTTGTGGGTTAGTTCAATTAATCTTCTGTAACTTTGTCATTTTTGCACCGATCCGGATCCTATTGGGCACAAAATGTTCGTATTGAAATAGGCTAAAATTTATTTTTCGGATATTTGCATTTCAGTCACAGCATCTTTTTTAAAAACACAAATAACGGTTATTTTGGAATATCTCAAAAACTTTTCTACTTTTGACAATTCTGACTTCATATTTAGATTCAGCGGAAAATTCAGGTGTCAAATTCATTTGGTCAAAAAATTGTCACGTAGTGTTATTCATGTTAAGCACAATTACGATTTTGAAAAATTTTTGGAAACGAAAAGAGATACCATAACTCTTAAAATAGAAAAACAAATACGAATTACATGCTGGCATTTTATAGCTCAATTAATATGTCAACTTAATTTAACAAATTCTTATTTTTTTGTGCAGAAAATACTAATCAATGCAAATTAAGTCTGGGTTCACACTATGAAAGTTTTCTTTAAGAAAGTCTGAGTTTATGGGTGAGAGATGAGAGAAGAAAATCATTTTCTCTTCCCCTCTCATCAATAAACCCAAGCTTTCTGAAAGAAACCTTTCATAGTGTGATCCCAGACTAAGCTAACATTTTAAAGAAGAAATTATTGATTTCACTGTAGAAGAAATTACAACTTTGGAACATCAGCGGCAGAAACTATATTCATATGAATTGTTAAATAAGAACTCAACAGTTGATTTCTGGATAAATGTTTATGGATATAAAAATGCATTAAATGAAAATCCATTCATTGAATTAGATTCTTTTGCAGCGAAGTTTTTGGTTTTGCCATTTAGCAACGCAGAAGTTAAAATAGGTTTTAACTGGTATAAATCTCCTTCCGGAGGTAACTTTTATATTACATATATTCAACATTTTTCATTTGTCGAATTTATTCTATGAGCTAAATTTCAGTTATGTATTTTATAAAGCTTGTTTTAATAGTTTTATTCCTTTCAATATTTCAGAAATGACTTTATTATATTGTATTTTCTTGTTACATTTTACCTTAGCTTTCCTTTGGAAAGCAATGAGGTACATTTTATGTACAGAAAAATTTACAATTATTAGACACCAGCAGAATGTAATGCATTTTCTGGCCCACTACGGCCTTCGTCAGCATTCTTTGTGTCACACTGGATAGTGATACTTTATAAATTGAATGTATTTAACTCAACAATTTTAACAAATATAAACTGGGAATTATTTCCTTCCGAAGGTAACTTTTATATTATATTCAACATTTTTCAAATTTATTCTATGACCTAAATTTCAGTTATGTATTTTATAAAGCTTTTTCGATATACCTTATTGCTGTCCAAAGGAAAGCTAAGGTAAAATGTAACAAGAAAATACAATATAATAGTCTGGTAGTGTATAAAGTCATTTCTGAAATATTAAAAGGAATAGGACTATTAAAAAAATACATTACTGAAATTTAGCTAATAGAACAAATTCGAAAAATGAAAAATGTTGAATATGGTGTTAATCTCTTAAGAACGAAAATTTGAAATGGAATGACGTTAAATAGCTGAAGAAGAATATTCATTTTATGACGTATTTAATTTATTCAAAATTAAATTTTTTATTAAACCTGTTATATAAATTTTATTGAAATACGAAATAATAGCCATTTATGCGTCAAGTTCCTTTGAATTTTTGTTATGGTATGGTACGTTTTGTTTGAAAACTTTTTATGTACGTATATAAAGACTGAAATATATTTGTTTAATAGTTTTAAGACTTTTAATGTTTAATAAATATTTTATTGTTATTTTTTAATCAGTTTGTTCTATTTATATGATTATAGGGAAGAATTATGTAAAATAAATCATGTATAAAGGTATATTAACTAAAATAACAAAAAAATAATACTATTTAAATTTTAGCATTATTTTTTAGCAGTTTAGGATTTTTTTGGCATTTTTTTAGCATTGTTTGAAAGCCGATTTAGCTTTAAAATATTTTTGGATATGGCCACACTGATTGTACGCAACCGTCTACAGTCATCCGGCGCCTGCTGACTTCGATGGACGTTATATAAACGTAAGTTTTGATATTTTTTTTTTAATATTTCTATTATCATCCATGTTAAATACACTCTCACTTTATAATCAAATTTACACATTATTATAGAAATGTTATATGAACAAATTTGAGTTTTAAAATTGACTGCAACACAAGTTACCATTGCGTTTTAATTAATTTGTTTTATTATTTAAAAAAATTTTTTTTTTTATGTTGTTCATGTAACATTTGTTATAAACACCCTACATTAAATAATTTTAGTTGTCTTTGAATATTTTACATAATGTCACCCAATTAACATAAAAACTTTTTATATAATTTTACAAAAGAATTTAATAATTGAGTTATATTCAATTAACTTGAGGTGACGAGATTTAATAGACATTTATAATAGATTTAAAAATTAAATTAACGGGAATTTTTTTACTTTAAGAAACTTATAACATTGTGAATTATATATAAATATGGAAATTTGAATTTTATTTGTTTTATTTACGAAAAGTGAAGTTACGGGTATGGGGGTTAGGCGGATTTGTTTAAATCGGTAATTTTGGTTTGTTTTTATTTCGATATTGGGCTGACAACCAATTTTGAGTTCTTGTCAGCATGGAGGGTGGGCTTCTGAACAGTATAGCAAACGTCATCAAAAGCTATACTATAATCATTTACCGCTTCTACTTCTCTTATATTATGTGGATCATTATATATATTCTTAAGCTACCTAAAGTAAAGTCACTGTGACGGATTCAAATACGTTAATAATATTTTTATTCTCATAAGGGAACACAACTCACTCCCCACCGACGATCACGGCCGTATTATTAGGTAGCACCGTTACCAAAATTGAAATTCAGAATTAAGAATCGTTACAGAGATTTTTGGCGCCCAACGTGGGGCCTAAGTAGACGTTATTTTTAAGATTTGTGTGCAAGTATCATCTAGATGCTGAGGACTCTGAATCCATTGTGGGTAATGATTTATATAATAAACTCTTTTACTAAAATATTTTCCCTTTTCATTTGACTCTTGGTTTCATTATTTTTTCTGCTTACTTAATTATTATTGTAGTTATGATAAACAATTCCCGGTCTGATATTTAATGCATCAGAAGTTAAACAGGGCTTGGGTTCGAACTTGAGAAGTTGATCTGGTGGTTATCGGATTCAATTCTCGTTTGACACTTTCCCTTCTAAATCTGTCTTCTATTTCTATTTATTTATTCGTTTTCTTCAAAATTTACTTTTCCAAGTTTGTTTTTCTGTATATATGGACTTAGGGTAACTGAATTTGTAATCGGTTATTTTCCTATAACGGATAAACAATTCCTTACTTCCTTTCTAGAACTTATTGTTGTCTTGGATATGATTCTTTTGATATTTGTCGAAAGGTTCCAGCAGCTATAAGTGATCCTAATCTTCTTCTCTTTCTTTTCCTTTATTCTTCTTTGCGGTAACTAATGATTATAGTAGTGTGTTTGTGCCGCTCCTACGGCACTTTTTTCATACAAAAGTTGGGTGCATGGTGTAAGTGTTGCCAAGTTTTTATTATATTGGCCATTTTAGTGATTTTTTTTAAATAAAAAACGCTTAAAATATTTATAATAGGAATATGAATTAAAAAACCGGGAAAGCAAAATACCAACAAAATGGGTATTTTGACGGGATTTTAGCATCGACTTGAATATTAATTTAGGATTTTTATTTGAATATTAATTTAATTATTTATATATATATATATATATATATAATAGGCAAATGGTTTGAAGGTTATCTATTTTGATTACGCTGCATCGGCTTTCTAGCTACTTTTTCCATACAAAAGTGAGAAGAATACTGGCAGAATTGCCAAGCTTTTATTATTACATTTTAGCGCTTTTTTTCAGTACTATTATTATGGAAAAATAAAAAAACGCTACAAATTTTTAAAAATACTGTTTAGATGCAAATACGAATATGAGTGTAAAAGGGAAATGACGTGTAAAGAGAGTTGTTTATTTAGGAGGTGTGATATTTTTGTTAATTGTATAATTTCTTCGTGTACATGTCAGTCTTGAAGATTTTAAAAATTTTGTGAGGGATGATAATTTTACTTGTGCATAAGATTTTGTGGGAAAATTTTTTTTTATTTATTTAGTAGCAGGTGTTAAATTTCTTCGTGTACGTGTCTTGAAGATTTTAAAATTTTGTGAGGGATGATAATTTTACTTGTGCGTTTTCGTATTAACGATAAAACTGATCGTGGAATAATTATTTTTAGTTTTTCAGTTATTGTGTGTGTGTTTAGAATAGTTAATGACTTTGTTGCATAGGTTTTGTAGTGACTTTTTATATACATACCTCGGTAGGCTTGTGGGATAGTGAGGTAATCTCAGTATAAGGGTTGCATATTTGATTATCACCAGAGACTATGGTCTGTTTTACTATAGCAGACTAAGGATCTAAGCCACTATTGATCGGTTGTGTGTGTGTGTATGTGTGTGTGTGTGTATGATTGATAATGATTATTCATGTGAAAAGTAGGATTCCATCCACTTTTTTTGTATCAACAGCAACCAGCTGCACATTAGCTATGTTTACATAAATAATCAGAATTATATTACAAAAAGTAGAAAGTAACTTCTTGGTTTTACTTATATATCCTTAATAATTTTCGTTATCGCACTCTACTCCTCCTTATATATAACAACAACAAAAACATTAGCAACTTAGAATATACATGAATAGAGCTGACGCAGCTGTAACAAGTCTAACAAACAGAAAACAAATCCAAAAAAAAAAAAATGTTTTGTTTTCTGAAATTCTTTAATTGTACTAAAATAAGCCCCGCCCCTTATTTATAAATTTGTTAACTAATGAAATATGACGGGACTGTACCAAAAATATGATTAATTGTGAAATTAAAACTGTTGATTGAGCATGCTTAATCATGTTTATAATTATTAAATATCACAAATACATTAATAAGACTAACCTAGCAATATCAAAACCAAACATGATTGAACATGAATATTATTTTTGTCAAGCTAATAGGGCCTAAATTTCTTCAATGTAAATAAAATTCAATTTTTATTTCAATATTTTGTTTAAAAGTAAAATTTTTATCTATAATAAAGAGATATAAATATTAAATGAAATGGAAAAAATTTTGTTCTTGTACGTGTCTTGAAGATTTTAAATTTTGTGAGGGATGATAATTTTACTTGTGCGTATTCATATTGATGATTTACAAGTTGTTTATTATGTGGAAGGTGTGAAATTTCTTCGTGTACGTGTCTTGAAGATTTTAAAATTTTGTGAGGGATGATAATTTTACCTGTGCGTTTTCGTATTAAAGATAAAACTGATCGTAGAATAATTATTTTTTTAGTTTTTTTCAGTTATTGTGTATGTGTTTAGAATAGTTAATGACTTTGTTGCATAGGTTTTCTAGTGACTGTTTGCTTTGAATGCCTCGGTAGGCTTGTGGGATCAACCACTTTTTTATATCAACAGCAACCGACATCACTTTTAATTACATTTAACAAATAGAAGGAGTTGTAATTTTTGGGTTTTGTTAATCTTAAATAGAATTATATATATATATATTTTTATTTGCGCAGATTTAATTATCACAAGATACTCTGGTCTGTTTCACTACAACGGACTAAAGGTCAAAGTAACTATTAATCGGTTAATTAAGTTAGCATATAATTTTTGTTGATAACACTTAATAAGCATTTTCTAAAAACATTTGCAGATAGTTTCACTATTACTCAATGTTTATAACCATTTATTTTTTTTTTTTCTAGTTTGATACTCTATAATATAAGTTTAATGAAGAATTTTTCTATGGTTTGATACTCTACAATGACAGTATAGTTAAGAATTTAGTTCAATCCATGGATACACGGCATACAGTTAATAATTATACATTATACATACAAATACAATAAAATTTCCATTTTATTAACCATAGTACATGATTTATTAATTGTTTTAATAATATTTAGTAAAAGTTTATATATAGTATAAACTTGAAGTCGACTATACCAATAGAATATTAAATGTTACTGAAAAAAGGAAATCATATTACAAAATCAATTAAGATGATCTAAAAAAGAGTATTACATAGGAGTTTTGAATATTTAATAAGGAAATATCTGTTATATCTGCTTATAATTATCAGTTACGAATTTAAAGATAACAAATTTGTTTTATAATTAGTACAGCTTTATATGTTTTTTTTTCTAGTTTATTAACCATACATTATCATACCATACCATTATAATCCATAGAATATAAAACAATTTAAAATAGTTAAATCCGCAAAAGAAAATCACAAACTTTATTTATTTATTTATGTAAAACCTTACTCCATTAATCATTTATTTATACTTTATATATACTAATACCATGAAATGAATAGTTCAATAACCATATTATATGGTTTATTTAATGTTTTGTATACCGTTTTGTAATTCCTATAATTTGTTTTCCTATTATTTCCCTTATATATTTAATATTTATACACTTCCATACATCCTTAAATATACATTCTATTTTAAGCATTTCTACTATACATATATAAAAATTTTTTTTCTTATACTAACATTCTATATTTAATCTTAGTATTATAATCTTACTCTTGATTTTAATCTTAGTCTTAGTGTTAATCTTAGAAGTAGTCTTTTGATCTTGGTTTTATAGTTTCGGATTTCGATCTTGTTTTTTTTTTTTGTTTATAGACTTGCAACATTACTCTTATATTACTCTTGCGTGCTGCTTTGTTTACGTTTTCTTAGACTGAATACATATATGGAAATTTAAAATTTCTTTAATTACATATAAAATATCTATCTACTGTTATACGAATGCGTTGAACTTAGTGTTTTCAATTGAAATATTAAACTTCGATTTTAAACAGACATATGCATCTTTTATTTTATATAGGAAATTAATACTCGGTACTAGCGACAACCTCGAAGCTTGCACCGACCCCAGTTTTCATAACGTGCAAGAATCGAGTTTCTACTATACTTCATTCTCATCAAACTAATCACACAAGGCGATTTTAAGAAAATCCATACTAATCCTTTCCATTTTATCAAATCTATCCATTATATTATTATTTTAATTTTAACAATTCTTATAAATTCAATTCAGTTCTCACATAATTTAATTCATTCTATATACAACCTTAACCAGTAACTCATATTTATATATACAGTTTTTTCAAACCACTTTTAAAAACATATTTTGATTTTTACTTGTCTACTATATTAAAAAATAATCTATTAACTTAAATGAAAATTTAGGTTTATATTAAGTAATTTGATTATACGCTGAGATACGCTGATGGTTTTTCTACCTTAAATTTATATATTGGATAGAAAGTTACATCTGAATGTAGTGTTTCGATAAGAATGTCTCTATATTACTTTAAATCAGGTTTCTTATAATACAAAGTTTTTGAATGAAATATTAACAATCCTAATGTTAATTTCAATATAATTTCATTTAAATCATATATACATACATATAAATATTAATTTGTTAGAATCAAACCATCAATTACCATCATGATCTTATTAATGTCATATATATTTTTTTTTTTTCATTATTTTTATTATTCGTTAAAAACTTTATATTCTTATATATAGGAGATGCATATGATTTGGGATTTCTCCTTCATTTTAAAATTGTTTGATTTTACAATTTTTATATTAGTTATTTCAGCCTCTTCATTATCATTATGATCATTATCATAATCATCATAATTAAGATCAGTAATATTCTTTGCTCATTAAAAACAACAATTCTATTATCTTATGTTTTTTTTTTCTAGTTTGCTACTCTATAATATTAGTTTAATGAAGAGTTTTTCTATAGCACGAAATGAATAGTTTAATAACCATATTATATGATTTATTTAATGTTTTTGCATACAGTTTTGTAATTCCTATAATTTGTTTTCCTTTTATTTCCCCTTCTATACTTAATATTTATATACCTCCATACATCCTTAAATATACATTATGTTTTGAGCATTTCTTTACTATACATATATATAAATTTTTTCCTTCACTAACATTCCTATATTTAATCTTAATCTTATGATCTTAGTCTTGATTTTAATTAATCTTAATCTTAGTGTTAATCTTGATAGTAGCCTTTTAGTCTTGGTTTTATAGTTTCGGATCTCAATCTTAGTTTTTGTATAGACATCTCATTTACAAACCTATAACTTCAATCTAATCAAACCTATCACACAAGACGATTGTCTTCTGTTTTTCAAGAAAATCCATACTAATCCTTTCAATTTTATCAACTCTATCCATTATATTATTATTTTAATTTTAACAAATCTTATAAATTCTATTCAGTTCTCACATAATTTTATTCATTGTATATACAATCCTTAACCATTATCTCATATTTATAGATACAGTTTTTCAATACACTTTTAAAAACATAGTTTGATTTTTACTTGTCTACTATATTAAAAAATAATCCATAAACTTAAATGAAAATTTAGGTTTATATTAAGTAATTTGATTAAACACTGAGATACGCTGATGGTTTTTCTACCTTAAATTTATATATTGAATAGAAAGTTACATCTGAATGTAGTGTTTCGGTAAGAATGTCTCTATATTACTTTAAATCAGGTTTCTTATAATACAGAGTTTTTAAATGAAATATCAACAATCCTAATGTTAATTTCAATATAATTTCATTTAAATCATATATACATACATATAAATATTAATTTGTTAGAATCAAACCATCAATTACCATCATGATCTTATTAATGTCATATATTTTTTTTTTCATTATTTTTATTATTCGTTAAAAACTTTATATTCTTATATGTAGGAGATACATATGATTTAGGATTTCTCCTTCATTTTAAACTTGTTTGATTTGAAAATTTTCATATTAGGTATTTCAACCTTTTCATTATTATTATACTCATCATAATCATCATAATTGAGATTAGTTATATTCTTTTCTCATTAAAACCAACAATTCTATTATCATAATCATCAAAATTGAGTTTAAATATATTTTGTTTTTATTTTTTCGTTGAAACCAACAAATCATAATCATTATTATCAAAATCAGGTTTATATATGTTTTTTTTTTTTTTTTTTTATTCAAGATACTTTAACATCATCATAACCAGAAATATTATTTTTACAAATGTTGATATTGTGATTTTAATTAAACTGGTTATAATCACCTAAGGTTGAAATGATAGAGATGTTATCCGTTTAATTCTGTTGACTAATTCACATTTATTAAGACATATAGATAATAACAGAATTGATAGAGGATTCATAATTGAATAACTTTGAATAAGAATTGAGCTTATAGTTTGATGTAAGTACGATTTAAACAATAATAACCGACATCGAATAAGTGATTCATCATTTTATTTAATTGAAAACATACCACTTTACATCAAGATACCTTATTTTTAATCTGGTAGCATAAAGCAGTTACCTATTTTTGATCTGGTAACGTATAAACAGAGAGAATTAATATCAGATTTAAATAACAAACCAAATATAAGATACATTATATAATCCAACAACAACAACAACAACAATATATTCAACATGAATTGATTCGAAATAAAATACACACAATTCTTAAATACATTCAATTAGTTTGTCTTATGATTATACTTTAGCTGAGAGAGATTAATACCATATACATATTTAAACGTTATGCACTTACAACATAAAATTCAAAGTTTATTAACCATAATATATGGTTTTATATAATGTTTTAACAGCAATCATTAAAAATTTATATATAATATAAACTTATAGTTGACTATACCATCAGAATATTGACTGATAATATCACAATAGAATCATATTACACAAACAATATATAGAATATTATAAAGAGAAAGGTATAAACTCATATGTCTATAGGTAACAGTTAAGAATTTTACAATATATTGGTTTAAGATATGTTATTTCTAATTAAGAGTTTAGTTTGATGGTTCTTGGAAGTTTATTTTCAATATAAATACATACATACATATTTGCTGATTTATTCCTATTTGATTATTTTTGATTTGATTGTTTTTTTTCTTTTTACCTACAACACATTAATGAAATGGATATACATTAATGATGATGTTTTTTAACACTTTTAAATATTTGTTAAATATAGCTACATCAACTTCTTAATACATCGAATCAACTTACTGAGAATTAATTTTTAAATTAATATTTTGATATCCGTATACCCAGCTGATAGGCTGGTTGTGTATAGGTTTACATGATAATCACAAATTTCTTTAAAATAATAAAATTTCATTGAATTAACTCTCAAATTGCAACCATACCCATAAAGTATAGATAGTACATCCCATATAAATTTATACTTTTACATTAAATTATTTAGTTTCACTATGTTCTCATCATGATTAATATAGAAAATCATATTTTCATATACCCACACCACAAAAGTGAAGAGTATATTAGATACACGTTAATACTAATCCTAGTTACCTTTTGATATACTAAATCAACTTATTTACTTAGAATTACTTTTTAAAACAATTTAAACATGAACCAATTCGACTGGTTGGTGGGCTGTTCATATAAAACTAAAAATAAAATTTGATTTTTAGGTTTACATGCACAGCTAGCTGTCTATTGTGTGGTTTATAGAACACAAACGCAAAACTCATCAGTTCAACTTTCATTTAAAACAAAATTTGTTTCAGTTTTAAATGTAATTTGAACTGATGAGTTTTGCGTTTGTGTTCTATAAATCACACAATAGACAGCTAGCTGTGCATGTAAACCTAAAAATCAAATTTTATTTTTAGTTTTATATGAACAGCCCACCAACCAGTCGAATTGGTTCATGTTTAAATTGTTTTAAAAAGTAATTCTAAGTAAATAAGTTGATTTAGTATATCAAAAGGTAACTAGGATTAGTATTAACGTGTATCTAATATACTCTTCACTTTTGTGGTGTGGGTATATGAAAATATGATTTTCTATATTAATCATGATGAGAACATAGTGAAACTAAATAATTTAATGTAAAAGTATAAATTTATATGGGATGTACTATCTATACTTTATGGGTATGGTTGCAATTTGAGAGTTAATTCAATGAAATTTTATTATTTTCAAGAAATTTGTGATTATCATGTAAACCTATACACAACCAGCCTATCAGCTGGGTATACGGATATCAAAATATTAATTTAAAAATTAATTCTCAGTAAGTTGATTCGATGTATTAAGAAGTTGATGTAGCTATATTTAACAAATATTTAAAAGTGTTAAAAAACATCATCATTAATGTATATCCATTTCATTAATGTGTTGTAGGTAAAAAGAAAAAAAAACAATCAAATCAAAAATTATCAAATAGGAATAAATCAGCAAATATGTATGTATGTATTTATATTGAAAATAAACTTCCAAGAACCATCAAACTAAACTCTTAATTAGAAATAACATATCTTAAACCAATATATTGTAAAATTCTTAACTGTTACCTATAGACATATGAGTTTATACCTTTCTCTTTATAATATTCTATATATTGTTTGTGTAATATGATTCTATTGTGATATTATCAGTCAATATTCTGATGGTATAGTCAACTATAAGTTTATATTATATATAAATTTTTAATGATTGCTGTTAAAACATTATATAAAACCATATATTATGGTTAATTAACTTTGAATTTTATGTTGTAAGTGCATAACGTTTAAATATGTATATGGTATTAATCTCTCTCAGCTAAAGTATAATCATAAGACAAACTAATTGAATGTATTTAAGAATTGTGTGTATTTTATTTCGAATCAATTCATGTTGAATATATTGTTGTTGTTGTTGTTGTTGTTGTTGGATTATATAATGTATCTTATATTTGGTTTGTTATTTAAATCTGATATTAATTCTCTCTGTTTATACGTTACCAGATCAAAAATAGGTAACTGCTTTATGCTACCAGATTAAAAATAAGGTATCTTGATGTAAAGTGGTATGTTTTCAATTAAATAAAATGATGAATCACTTATTCGATGTCGGTTATTATTGTTTAAATCGTACTTACATCCAACTATAAGCTCAATTCTTATTCAAAGTTATTCAATTATGAATCCTCTATCAATTCTGTTATTATCTATATGTCTTAATAAATGTGAATTAGTCAACAGAATTAAACGGATAACATCTCTATCATTTCAACCTTAGGTGATTATAACCAGTTTAATTAAAATCACAATATCAACATTTGTAAAAATAATATTTCTGGTTATGATGATGTTAAAGTATCTTGAATAAAAAAAAAAAAAAAAAACATATATAAACCTGATTTTGATAATAATGATTATGATTTGTTGGTTTCAACGAAAAAATAAAAACAAAATATATTTAAACTCAATTTTGATGATTATGATAATAGAATTGTTGGTTTTAATGAGAAAAGAATATAACTAATCTCAATTATGATGATTATGATGAGTATAATAATAATGAAAAGGTTGAAATACCTAATATGAAAATTTTCAAATCAAACAAGTTTAAAATGAAGGAGAAATCCTAAATCATATGTATCTCCTACATATAAGAATATAAAGTTTTTAACGAATAATAAAAATAATGAAAAAAAAAAAATATATGACATTAATAAGATCATGATGGTAATTGATGGTTTGATTCTAACAAATTAATATTTATATGTATGTATATATGATTTAAATGAAATTATATTGAAATTAACATTAGGATTGTTGATATTTCATTTAAAAACTCTGTATTATAAGAAACCTGATTTAAAGTAATATAGAGACATTCTTACCGAAACACTACATTCAGATGTAACTTTCTATTCAATATATAAATTTAAGGTAGAAAAACCATCAGCGTATCTCAGTGTTTAATCAAATTACTTAATATAAACCTAAATTTTCATTTAAGTTTATGGATTATTTTTTAATATAGTAGACAAGTAAAAATCAAAATATGTTTTTAAAAGTGTATTGAAAAACTGTATCTATAAATATGAGATAATGGTTAAGGATTGTATATACAATGAATAAAATTATGTGAGAACTGAATAGAATTTATAAGATTTGTTAAAATTAAAATAATAATATAATGGATAGAGTTGATAAAATTGAAAGGATTAGTATGGATTTTCTTGAAAAACAGAAGACAATCGTCTTGTGTGATAGGTTTGATTAGATTGAAGTTATAGGTTTGTAAATGAGATGTCTATACAAAAACTAAGATTGAGATCCGAAACTATAAAACCAAGACTAAAAGGCTACTATCAAGATTAACACTAAGATTAAGATTAATTAAAATCAAGACTAAGATCATAAGATTAAGATTAAATATAGGAATGTTAGTGAAGGAAAAAATTTATATATATGTATAGTAAAGAAATGCTCAAAACATAATGTATATTTAAGGATGTATGGAGGTATATAAATATTAAGTATAGAAGGGGAAATAAAAGGAAAACAAATTATAGGAATTACAAAACTGTATGCAAAAACATTAAATAAATCATATAATATGGTTATTAAACTATTCATTTCGTGCTATAGAAAAACTCTTCATTAAACTAATATTATAGAGTAGCAAACTAGAAAAAAAACATAAGATAATAGAATTGTTGTTTTTAATGAGCAAAGAATATTACTGATCTTAATTATGATGATTATGATAATGATCATAATGATAATGAAGAGGCTGAAATAACTAATATAAAAATTGTAAAATCAAACAATTTTAAAATGAAGGAGAAATCCCAAATCATATGCATCTCCTATATATAAGAATATAAAGTTTTTAACGAATAATAAAAATAATGAAAAAAAAAAATATATATGACATTAATAAGATCATGATGGTAATTGATGGTTTGATTCTAACAAATTAATATTTATATGTATGTATATATGATTTAAATGAAATTATATTGAAATTAACATTAGGATTGTTAATATTTCATTCAAAAACTTTGTATTATAAGAAACCTGATTTAAAGTAATATAGAGACATTCTTATCGAAACACTACATTCAGATGTAACTTTCTATCCAATATATAAATTTAAGGTAGAAAAACCATCAGCGTATCTCAGCGTATAATCAAATTACTTAATATAAACTTAAATTTTCATTTAAGTTAATAGATTATTTTTTAATATAGTAGACAAGTAAAAATCAAAATATGTTTTTAAAAGTGGTTTGAAAAAACTGTATATATAAATATGAGTTACTGGTTAAGGTTGTATATAGAATGAATTAAATTATGTGAGAACTGAATTGAATTTATAAGAATTGTTAAAATTAAAATAATAATATAATGGATAGATTTGATAAAATGGAAAGGATTAGTATGGATTTTCTTAAAATCGCCTTGTGTGATTAGTTTGATGAGAATGAAGTATAGTAGAAACTCGATTCTTGCACGTTATGAAAACTGGGGTCGGTGCAAGCTTCGAGGTTGTCGCTAGTACCGAGTATTAATTTCCTATATAAAATAAAAGATGCATATGTCTGTTTAAAATCGAAGTTTAATATTTCAATTGAAAACACTAAGTTCAACGCATTCGTATAACAGTAGATAGATATTTTATATGTAATTAAAGAAATTTTAAATTTCCATATATGTATTCAGTCTAAGAAAACGTAAACAAAGCAGCACGCAAGAGTAATATAAGAGTAATGTTGCAAGTCTATAAACAAAAAAAAAAAACAAGATCGAAATCCGAAACTATAAAACCAAGATCAAAAGACTACTACTAAGATTAACACTAAGACTAAGATTAAAATCAAGAGTAAGATTATAATACTAAGATTAAATATAGAATGTTAGTATAAGAAAAAAAATTTTTATATATGTATAGTAGAAATGCTTAAAATAGAATGTATATTTAAGGATGTATGGAAGTGTATAAATATTAAATATATAAGGGAAATAATAGGAAAACAAATTATAGGAATTACAAAACGGTATACAAAACATTAAATAAACCATATAATATGGTTATTGAACTATTCATTTCATGGTATTAGTATATATAAAGTATAAATAAATGATTAATGGAGTAAGGTTTTACATAAATAAATAAATAAAGTTTGTGATTTTCTTTTGCGGATTTAACTATTTTAAATTGTTTTATATTCTATGGATTATAATGGTATGGTATGATAATGTATGGTTAATAAACTAGAAAAAAAACATATAAAGCTGTACTAATTATAAAACAAATTTGTTATCTTTAAATTCGTAACTGATAATTATAAGCAGATATAACAGATATTTCCTTATTAAATATTCAAAACTCCTATGTAATACTCTTTTTTAGATCATCTTAATTGATTTTGTAATATGATTTCCTTTTTTCAGTAACATTTAATATTCTATTGGTATAGTCGACTTCAAGTTTATACTATATATAAACTTTTACTAAATATTATTAAAACAATTAATAAATCATGTACTATGGTTAATAAAATGGAAATTTTATTGTATTTGTATGTATAATGTATAATTATTAACTGTATGCCGTGTATCCATGGATTGAACTAAATTCTTAACTATACTGTCATTGTAGAGTATCAAACCATAGAAAAATTCTTCATTAAACTTATATTATAGAGTATCAAACTAGAAAAAAAAAAATAAATGGTTATAAACATTGAGTAATAGTGAAACTATCTGCAAATGTTTTTAGAAAATGCTTATTAAGTGTTATCAACAAAAATTATATGCTAACTTAATTAACCGATTAATAGTTACTTTGACCTTTAGTCCGTTGTAGTGAAACAGACCAGAGTATCTTGTGATAATTAAATCTGCGCAAATAAAAAAATATATATATATAATTCTATTTAAGATTAACAAAACCCAAAAATTACAACTCCTTCTATTTGTTAAATGTAATTAAAAGTGATGTCGGTTGCTGTTGATATAAAAAAAGTGGTTGATCCCACAAGCCTACCGAGGCATTCAAAGCAAACAGTCACTAGAAAACCTATGCAACAAAGTCATTAACTATTCTAAACACATACACAATAACTGAAAAAAACTAAAAAAATAATTATTCTACGATCAGTTTTATCTTTAATACGAAAACGCACAGGTAAAATTATCATCCCTCACAAAATTTTAAAATCTTCAAGACACGTACACGAAGAAATTTCACACCTTCCACATAATAAACAACTTGTAAATCATCAATATGAATACGCACAAGTAAAATTATCATCCCTCACAAAATTTAAAATCTTCAAGACACGTACAAGAACAAAATTTTTTCCATTTCATTTAATATTTATATCTCTTTATTATAGATAAAAATTTTACTTTTAAACAAAATATTGAAATAAAAATTGAATTTTATTTACATTGAAGAAATTTAGGCCCTATTAGCTTGACAAAAATAATATTCATGTTCAATCATGTTTGGTTTTGATATTGCTAGGTTAGTCTTATTAATGTATTTGTGATATTTAATAATTATAAACATGATTAAGCATGCTCAATCAACAGTTTTAATTTCACAATTAATCATATTTTTGGTACAGTCCCGTCATATTTCATTAGTTAACAAATTTATAAATAAGGGGCGGGGCTTATTTTAGTACAATTAAAGAATTTCAGAAAACAAAACATTTTTTTTTTTTTTTTGGATTTGTTTTCTGTTTGTTAGACTTGTTACAGCTGCGTCAGCTCTATTCATGTATATTCTAAGTTGCTAATGTTTTTGTTGTTGTTATATATAAGGAGGAGTAGAGTGCGATAACGAAAATTATTAAGGATATATAAGTAAAACCAAGAAGTTACTTTCTACTTTTTGTAATATAATTCTGATTATTTATGTAAACATAGCTAATGTGCAGCTGGTTGCTGTTGATACAAAAAAAGTGGATGGAATCTTACTTTTCACATGAATAATCATTATCAATCATACACACACACACACATACACACACACACAACCGATCAATAGTGGCTTAGATCCTTAGTCTGCTATAGTAAAACAGACCATAGTCTCTGGTGATAATCAAATATGCAACCCTTATACTGAGATTACCTCACTATCCCACAAGCCTACCGAGGTATGTATATAAAAAGTCACTACAAAACCTATGCAACAAAGTCATTAACTATTCTAAACACACACACAATAACTGAAAAACTAAAAATAATTATTCCACGATCAGTTTTATCGTTAATACGAAAACGCACAAGTAAAATTATCATCCCTCACAAAATTTTAAAATCTTCAAGACACGTACACGAAGAAATTTAACACCTGCTACTAAATAAATAAAAAAAAATTTTCCCACAAAATCTTATGCACAAGTAAAATTATCATCCCTCACAAAATTTTTAAAATCTTCAAGACTGACATGTACACGAAGAAATTATACAATTAACAAAAATATCACACCTCCTAAATAAACAACTCTCTTTACACGTCATTTCCCTTTTACACTCATATTCGTATTTGCATCTAAACAGTATTTTTAAAAATTTGTAGCGTTTTTTTATTTTTCCATAATAATAGTACTGAAAAAAAGCGCTAAAATGTAATAATAAAAGCTTGGCAATTCTGCCAGTATTCTTCTCACTTTTGTATGGAAAAAGTAGCTAGAAAGCCGATGCAGCGTAATCAAAATAGATAACCTTCAAACCATTTGCCTATTATATATATATATATATATATATATATATAAATAATTAAATTAATATTCAAATAAAAATCCTAAATTAATATTCAAGTCGATGCTAAAATCCCGTCAAAATACCCATTTTGTTGGTATTTTGCTTTCCCGGTTTTTTAATTCATATTCCTATTATAAATATTTTAAGCGTTTTTTATTTAAAAAAAATCACTAAAATGGCCAATATAATAAAAACTTGGCAACACTTACACCATGCACCCAACTTTTGTATGAAAAAAGTGCCGTAGGAGCGGCACAAACACACTACTGATTATTTTATACTATTTTTTTTTTATTTGTTAATTGTTTTATTTTAATTTGTAGTTTTAAACTTTTCGCTATATACCCCTACCTATAGACTTCACCGAGTAGTAATATTTGTATGTATTTTGACATTGTTGATACCTTTTTGATATTTTGGTGTGATTATTTTCATAATTACTTATATATATATATATATATATATATATTTTTTTTTTTTTCAACCGGATACACAACAACGAATTTAGACAGAAAGAATTTCTTTTATTTTTTTTTATTATCAGTAGAATTTTGAGATTTTTGTTTTTTTTATTGATTATTTATAAAAATGCCTTTAGTTCGTAGTGCCGGGGATATACCATCAGAGGTAGAGCGGGATACATTAGATCAGGAAGCTGGTGGTGATGCCCAAACACCTGTTTATACGGTCCGAAGACCAATGACTCGTTTGCAAGCGCGTAGGGAAGCCATTGAACGAGAGGATGAAAATATTCGACGTATAGTTGACAATTCAATACAAGGGCTTAGGAACGAAATTTCGGACATGATAGCTGAGAGTTTTAGGAACTTTACTTTGGACAATCGGGAACCAATAGGACAGGACAGATTAGCTCGGACTGAACGAATACATCCGGACAGAACTGAACGCGGCAATCAAGATGATGGGAGTGAAGATTATGAAAACCATAGCAGTGGACAAGGAAGTCGCGAAAATCGGTATTTGGACAATCGATCCGATAGGAATTCCGAAAGGGTTTTGAACATAATTCGTAATTGGAAGGTTCGTTTTACTGGCAATATTTCGGAAGTTACCGTGGACGAATTCATTTATAGAATAAATTCTTTAACAAACTCAAATCTTAGCGGCGATTTCGACCTTCTTTGTGAACACGCCCATATTCTTTTTGAAGACAAAGCACTTAAATGGTTTTGGCGATTCCACCGTAGTTGTGTTCACATGTATTGGGACAAATTATGTGATGCACTGAGGCGACAATATGGAGATGACAAAACAGATTTTGACATTAGGGATGACATACTACAGAGGAAACAAAGACATAATGAGACATTTGACGAATTTCATGAGGCAATCATGGTTTTGTGTGACAAACTGCATACCCCCTTATCAGAATACGAGTTGTGTGAAACTTTACAAAGAAATTTAAAACCGGAGAAAGGCATGACATTCTTCATTTGGAAATAAATCGTGTTTCCCATTTACGGCGTGCAGTACGAAGGCATGAGAAGTTTGTCAGGGACATGACATCGACAAATGTAAACAAACGTTGTTTCCACAAGGTGCAGGTATCTGAGCTTATTGGTAAAGACGAACAGTTTGTGGAGGACAAACATTTAGATGATGATGATACCGAAATTTGTTTGTTAGTAAAATCGCGAAAGTGTTGGAATTGCGATAAAATTGGCCACAGTTTTATAGACTGCTTAGAGCCTAGGACTTTTTTTTGTTACGGTTGTGGGACGAAAAATATTTTTAAGCCAAAGTGTCCTAATTGTTGTTTGAAGCGGGGAAACGTAACGCAGGATGTCCGTGCGAAAATAGACGGGCATCCGAGGATAAACTAGACAGGATTATACAAAATTCTAAACCTGATGAGACGAATTATTTTTATGAACATAAAATACCAGCTAAGACAATTTTCACTGAAATTTCAAAAACTCATCCGTTAAAACGACCTTATCATATTCGTTTAGAGGAATGTAAACTTGCTAGGGCTAGGATTTTTGATGAATCCAATAGTAAACGGAAACTTTACAGATCTACGAGAAGGCTACGTGAGTTTTATAAAAATAGGAAACAATTTCGCAAACACGTTATATCATCATTGGTGAATAGGGAAAACGACAATCGTCCTTATGTTAGGTTGAACGTGTGCAATGGAAATTATTTTGCATTATTAGATAGTGGGGCGAACGTTAACGTTATTGGAGGTCAATTATGTTCAGAATTAATTGAATCGGGTGACTATAATCAAAGTATTGGTAGTGTAAGGACAGCTGATGGGCAACGTCAGCGTTGTTGTGGGACGGTTATTCTTGAAATCGGGTATAATAGTCAGAGAAAACCGATTGAATTTTTGTTAATACCTTCAATCACTCAGGATATAATATGTGGCATTGATTTTTGGGAAAAATTTGACATCAAAATTATCACATTGAACGCAATTGACGAAATTATTTCTGAGGAAAATCCGGATAAAATTCCATTGACAGTATCTCAGGGAAAACAATTACAAAGCATTATTGATTATTTTCCTAATTCCGACAGAGACGGACTGGGATGTACCACACTGTTGGAACATAACATCGATTCTGGTGAAGCAACCCCGATAAAACAGCGATATTACCCAATATCACCAGCTAGGGAAAAGTTGTTATGTGGAGAGGTAGATCGAATGTTAAAGTTAGGCTTTATCGAAGAATGCCCGTCATCTCCATGGTCATCGCCAGGTGTTTTAATTGTTAAACCTGGAAAAGTACGTTTTTGCCTGGACAGTAGAAAATTAAATTCCGTTACTAAGAAAGACGCATATCCCATTCCCAACATAGATGGACTTATTTCGAGACTTCCTCCAATTTATTAAATTTCTAAGGTGGATCTAAAAGATGCATTTTGGCAAATTAAATTGGACGAAACCTCAAGACCGAAGACAGCGTTTACAATCCCTAACCGGCCCTTGTACCAATTTACAAGAATGCCGTTTGGATTGTGCAATGCACCACAGACAATGTGTAGACTAATGGACCAAGTCATTCCGTATTATTTAAAGACGAACGTTTTTGTTTACTTAGACGACTTACTGATAATTTCAAAAGACTTTGACGAACATTTAAAGCACTTAAAGGAGGTGGCGACTCAACTTAGGAAGGCTAACTTAACAATAAATGTGAAGAAGAGTAGTTTCTGTCTTCGTCAAGTACAGTATTTGGGATATATCGTTGGTGAAGGTTCAATAAAAGTTGACCCTGAGAAAGTAAGAGCAATTTCTCAGTTTCCGGCTCCTAAAACAGTCCGACAACTTAGACAATTTCTTGGTATGGCCGGATGGTACCGTCGATTTATCGATGATTATGCGACTATTTCATTTCCGATGACAGAATTATTGTCGAAAAGGAAAAACATTTGTTTGGACAGATGTGGCACACAGATCATTTGAAGCAATTAAAAATAAATTGACATCCGCACCCATTTTGGTACATGCGGACTTTCGTAAACCGTTTATAATCCAATGTGATGCCAGTATGTTTGGAATCGGGGCTGTACTAGTTCAACTGGACGGAAATGGCGATGAAAAGCCAATAGCATTTATGTCACAAAAATTGAACAAAGCCCAGAGGAATTATTCAATAACAGAACTGGAGTGTTTGGCTGTAATTCTGGCAATAAAAAAATTTAGGGCGTAAATTGAGGGTCATGAGTTTAAAGTTATAAGCGACCATGCCAGTCTCAAATGGCTCATGAGACAAAAAGACTTATCTGGTCGATTGGCCAGGTGGGCTTTGAAACTGCAAGGCTTCGACTTTACGATAGAACACCGTAAAGGTAAAGATAATGTAGTACCGGATGCTTTGTCGCGTGTGTTTGATGAGGGTGCTACAGTAGCTGAATTAGAGATACAAACATTACCTTCGATTGATTTGAACTCAACGGCATTTGACTCACATGATTATGCCAAATTGCAAAACGAATTTTCAAAATCAAATTTACCCGATTATCGGGTAATTGACAAATATATTTACAAAAGAACAAATTTTACTTCCGGAAATATTGACGAATCTGAAAATTGGAAATTATATGTTCCTTTGGAATTGCGTAAGGATGTTATTTTTGCAGCACATGATATACCAAATGCAGCACATGGTGGCATTGCCAAAACTGCGCATCGTGTTAGACAATACTTCTATTGGCCTAAATTAGTTATTGATATTAAAGAATATGTTAGCAATTGTTTATCCTGCAAAACCTCAAAAACACCAACAACATCTATGGGACAAATGGTGGAAACTGTAAGACCTCTACAATGTTTATATATTGATATTATTGGTCCTTTTCCACGTACTAAGAATGGGAACATAGGAATTTTAATCATATTAGACCATTTTACAAAATTTTCATTTTTAAAACCATTAAAGAAATTCATAACCAAGCCAATAATCAGCTACCTCAGGGACGAAATATTTTGTTGTTATGGTGTTCCGGAAATAATAATTTCAGATAACGGAAGCCAATTCAAATCCGCGGAATTTAGAAAACTTGTTGACAAATATGGAATTTAACATCAGTTTGCTGCAATCCATAGTCCCCAATCAAACGCGAGCGAGAGAGTGAACAGATCGATAAATTAAGCTCTTCGTTCTTATTGTCGTAATGATCAACGCCAGTGGGATGAGTTCTTGCCAAGTGTAAATTGTGCTATACGAAGAAGCATCCATCAAACGACGGGATGTACCCCTTACAAACTTTTATTCGGGCAAACGATGATTACTCATGGACAAGACTACCAAATTTTACGGAACTTAAAACTTTTAGAGGAAGCAGACACCGAACTTGAAAGACAGGACAATTTTACATTGTTGCGTGACTCTATTCGGACAAAGATTAAGGAAGCTTATGATAGAAACGTGAAGTCTTACAATTTAAAATCACGTAACCGGGAGTTTAATATTGGACAAATAGTAATACGTCGCAATTTCGTTCAGAGCTCTTTGGTTGATAATTTCAGTGCCAAGCTAGCACCTACAGGTGTTAAGGCTATTGTTAGGAAACGAATTGGGAACGTAAATTATGAGCTTGAGGACGTTCATGGCGGATATAAAGCCGTTTACCATATCAAAGATATATGGGTATGATTTCTGATTATGTTTACAAAATTTATAGAAAGTCACCTTTTTCAGATAAAAATTTGCAACAATGTTTACTTTTCATCTGCTTTGTGAGGGTGACTGCTGTAGCGTTATATGTATATTGGTTAAAGTTTCATTACTTATTACTAATTTATTTTTTTTTTGGGTATAGAAAATTTTCTTTGTATAAAAATTAAAATTAAGTAATTTTTTTTGAAAATAAAGGGAGTCATGAATTTTAAATTTTTTAGGAAAATGTTAAAAATTTTCATTATATTTTCGGATTTGATATAAAAAGTTTGAGGACGGTAAAAAATAATTAAGGAGAAATTTATAAAACAGAGAAAATCTTTAAATCAATTGGAATAAAATTTAAATTAAAGTATTAATAAAAACAAAAATTATTTAAAAATAAAAATACACGTTTTAAACGGAAAATACCGGAAGCGCATACAATTTTGAGGAATATTTGGGTTTTATTTTGTGTTGTGTTCTACATTTACATTGGAATAAAATGAAATGAAACTCACGTTCCACAAGCAAATACATTACAAATTAAATACATTAATTAGTACTTATGTGGATGGTATCATAACTGAAAATGAATACAATCAATTATAATACAATCCACTAATTAACTTTGCCATAAAAACGATAACCAAAACTCTTATAATAAAACAAAATAATTAAAACGCAATGGTAACTTGTGTTGCAGTCAATTTTAAAACTCAAATTTGTTCATATAACATTTCTATAATAATGTGTAAATTTGATTATAAAGTGAGAGTGTATTTAACATGGATGATAATAGAAATATTAAAAAAAAAAAAATATCAGAACTTACGTTTATATAACGTCCATCGAAGTCAGCAGGCGCCGGATGACTGTAGACGGTTGCGTACACCACTTATGGTTTTCTTTTTTTTTTCTTTTAATATATATTTTATAAGAGTTTTGGTTATCGTTTTTATGGCAAAGTTAATTAGTGTAATTTTTTTTTTTATAGCATAATTTAAGGATGAAGAGATTACTTCAAACAAACATAAAGGTGACCGAATAATTTTAAGAATTTAACTGATTTTTACAATTTAACACATTACATTATAAGAAAACAAACAGACTCAATTAAGTTTCAAGTTTTAAATTAAATTAAACAAAAATTTAAATGAAGTAATATAGTAACAAATTGAATTAAATAAAAAGAAAAAATAGAAACTGGGAATTATTTCCTTCCGAAGGTAACTTTTATATTATATTCAACATTTTTCATTTTTCGAATTTATTCTATGAGCTAAATTTCAGTTATGTATTTTATAAAGCTTTTTTGTAATAGTTCTATTCCTACAATTTTTTAGAAATGACTTTATACACTACCAGACTATTATATTGTATTTTCTTTTTACATTTTACCTTAGCCTTCCGTTGGAAAGCAATGAGGTATATTGAATGTACAGAAAAATTTACAATTATTAGACACCAGCAGAATGTAATGCATTTTCTGGCCCGCTACGGCCGTCGTCAGCATTCTGCTTCCAACGGAAGGCTAAGGTAAAATGTAAAAAGAAAATACAATATAATAGTCTGGTAGTGTATAAAGTCATTTCTAAAAAATTGTAGGAAAAGAACTATTACAAAAAAGCTTTATAAAATACATAACTGAAATTTAGCTCATAGAATAAATTCGAAAAATGAAAAATGTTGAATATAATAAAAAGAAAAAATTTTATTAGAAATCTAATCTTGTGGATGTTTGCTCTATAATTGAACTCAAATTGTAAGATGAGTTTTCTAAATTTATATCATGACAAATAACTTCTCACCAATTCTTTGGACAGATGTGCAAATAGTTATTCAAATATATTTACGCTTTCATTCCCAAAACAAAATTTTCCTTGTGTGACTTTTCGCGGTGCTTATGTTAAAAATGTATCCTTGGCTAGTAATTCTCTTCAAACGTGTTCATAAGTGTCCCAAATGTATCACTTTAGCTGGGGAATTGTTTCGAGGCGGATAGTTGAGTGGATCGTCTTCTTAATAATCACCCTTATTGTGTTTGGCGTATTTAAGATACGCCTACGACAGATTGGTAATAGATTAAAGAAAAAAAGTTCACGTTCTCTTAAATCTATTACCAAACAGTCGTAGGCGTATTTTAAATACGCCAAACACAATATGGGTGAATGTATTTGCTTGTGGAACGTGAGTTTCATTTCATTTTATTCCAATGTAAATGTAGAACACAACACAAAATAAAACCCAAATATTCCTCAAAATTGTATGCGCTTCCGGTACTTTCCGTTTAAAACGTGTATTTTTATATTTAAATAATTTTTGTTTTTATTAATACTTAAATTTAAATTTTATTCCAATTGATTTAAAGATTTTCTCTGTTTTATAAATTTCTCCTTAATTATTTTTACCGTCCTCAAACTTTTTATTTCAAATCCGAAAATATAATGAAAATTTTTAACATTTTCCTAAAAATTTAAAATTCATGAGACTCCCTTTATTTTCAAAAAAAAAATTACTTAATTTTCATTTTTATACAAAGAAAATTTTCTATACCAAAAAAAAAAATAAATTAGTAATAAGTAATGAAACTTTAACCAATATACATATAACGCTACAGCAGTCACCCTCATAGTACTGAGCTTCAACTAAAAGAGTATTTTTCCCACCAAATGGTACATTTTGTTAAAAAGCAATAATTTATGAAAATAAAAGGAGCAAAAAACATTTTATTGGAATTCATTTATCTAAGTATTTAACAGAAAACAGTATTTATTTATATTTGACGCACACATGTAAATAATATTTCTGTTATACAATATTGTTATAAGATTATGCAAATTTACTTTAAGAGGTCATAAGAAATATAATAACTACAACAGCAACTAACAGTTGATAGTTGAATAGTTCTTTAGTTTTGATCAAACTTGAAACAGTCTCTACGGTAAACGATGGATTCCTTCGCTTTTTACATCATTTTGCATTTGAAAACGTGCGTTCAATTGATGTTCAGAAATGTGGTATCGATAAAATACCATAAGCAATATGTGAAATGTCAGCAAACATTATTTTTGTTTCTTACATTGGCTATATTTTTCCAAGAAATTTAAATATGTATATTCAGGTCTGAAATGTTTTATTTCTGAAAGATCCGCTAGAACACTGAATTGAGAATTGATATTATTATAATTACTTTACTTTACCGTTTGTAAAAAACATTAATAACAACAGTATTATGCTATTGGTTTTTCGAAAAACAATATTTTCTAGAGTGAAGTTGATTATCACTTTTAAGCATTTATTTTCAAAACAATTCGTAACAGTTTAAGCTGAACTTAAATGATTTTCAGAAGAGCAATTTATATTGGAGCCATGGTAAGCTATGAACCAATCATCCTAAAATTCTGCAGAGTGATTTCTGGTATTAAAAAACAAAACTTTCAATAAAGCGGAGCAATTGGTTTTAGCGTTTGCAGTAAATTTCAGAAGACTGCTAAAATGGAATCTAAGGTAAATTATGGAACGTATATCACAAAATTGCATAACATTTTTTGTTGGCCATATGAAGCTAAGCTGGAAGAAAGTTTACCGCAAAATCTACATCTGCTACGGTTTAAGGCGTATTTAATTATTTTACCAGAGTGGGACATGTGCGCGTCATTGGAAATCTACTACTAACGTTGGTACTACTTCCTTTGGAAGCATATGTAGACATTGGAACCAGAGAATGGCTAGTACATTTTAGTAAACGTAGTCTACACTTTTTGTAAGAATACGAAATCCTAACAATCTTTTTTTATTTTTTTTCAACTTTTATAGGAATTGTACTTCTCAGTTGTTTTTGATAAAATCTTTTTCGTATTAAAGCCAAATATAGTGGCAAATGTAATGTAGTGTAGCCACTTCTTTGACAATGTCACCAATATAGTCAACAAAACCGGTGACTTGGAGACACTTGCACCCAGGTTTCCTTCAGGGTATTACCAACGAACAATCGAGGAAACAGCCGATTGGCTGAAAGTTAAAAAATTGTGTGAATGTTAGTGAAAAATTGTGAGTGTATTGAGTTTTTTGAACTTGCACTTGCATGTGGAAACGGGGGGTAAAGGTTAAGAAAAAAAGTACACAGTATAAATATAAAGTACAATTTATTTCTTTTTATTGTTATATTTAAAAACGAATTTTTGTTGCTTTTCGCAAGAATTATCGTTGCTAAGCGATTGCACAGCATCTTCACAGTCTATATTTAAATTAAAGTAACTAATTAATTTATTATCAGATTAAGAGACCCCTTGTTTTTTTTTGTGTCTTGCCATTTGCTCTTCATTAAGAAAAAAATCTCTCTGTGAATTCTGCTTTGAAATTGCAATTGTATCCAGATTATTAAATTCGAAGGTTGCAATTTTTGTATTTTTTTGTATTTACTGCCGTATGTATTCATAAAAAATAAATTAATTTGAAATGTGTTTTAAGGGAAAAGTATTTAAAAAAAATACATATTAAAACCATTTTAATTTTTAATGAAGCCAATTTCAAGTTGAAAAGTGTGAGAATTTTTGACTATGATTATGGGCCAATGTTATTTATTCTTTGAGTACTAGATTAGGGTGGGTCGAAAATATTTTTTTTTTTCTCTTATCGACTTCTAATAGCGTAAATGTTGTATTTTTGTCTGCACTAGACCCCTGTAAACTATTATTAATTTATTTTTAGTGTAACAGCCCGCGCTTTGACCTTCAATTTTGTTAAATTTTGAATATAACAACAAAAGCATTGTATTGCAGAAAAGCATATTACTGTATTTTATCGAGTTGTAAGCTCGTGAAAATAGTATCGGAAGCATCCATGACTCTATACATTAAAAAATGTAGAGAAGGTTTAACATAGACGAAACTTGAATCAAGACGAGAGATGCCTACACGCAGAGAAAAAATATTGTTGGGCATGGTTACGGCAACAACACTATGTTTATTGTAACAATATATTGTTGTCGTACACAAAAAATTGTAATTTTTATTTAATATCAACAATATTATAGTTACTGTAAACATATTAATGTTTATCGCAATTATAAATTTGAGTATTGTTGACCGAAAAATAATTATTTCTCTTACAACTAAATTATGATAACTTTCAAAACATATTTTATTGCTCACAACCATGTCATGATATTTAATAGCCATGGCATGATAACTTGCTATACATTTATCCTATTATGTTAAAGATGCAATCAAACTATTTTTACTCTAATAATATTATGCTAGCGCCATTTGTAAAATAATTTTGAATCAGTTGTGTCGTTTGTTTTATATGTGAGCGGTTATACAAGATAAATTTCCATAAAAAATAATAAATTTAAAGAAATTAAAATAATTAAAATATTAGCGGAGTTCAGTATTAGTGATGTAATAGTGCAAAATATCGTAGTAAAATCCAATACCAAAACATACAGAGATTTCGTTTTATTTTTAAAATATCGAAGTAAAATCCAACAACAAAACACGCAGAGATTTCGTTTTATTTTATCAAAGTGTTACGATATTTTGCATTTACTCTTTTGCAAGCCAAATATTGAACTCCGCTATTTTATTTATATCAAGAAAAATTGTAAAAAGTCACAAAATAAAAAATCGATACATAAAAATTTTAATTTATTTTGTATTGTTATGACAGTTATTAAAGGACCTGTATCATAATATGATTGCTTCTAAATTTATTATGATTAACATGATGATAATATGTTTAATTTCTTAACTTATTATGATTAACATGATAATAATATGATTCGATCTTAACATATTATGATTAACAGAATAATAATATGATTAAGGGAAAAATATTATGATGTAATATTACGTATATATTTGGCCATAATATGATTCAAAAATAACCTTAATATGGTGACTACAATCATGAATCTTATCATAATATGTTGCTCTTAGAATATGTTTACCACAATCATGTTTTTTCTTTGCGTGTAGATTTTACAGTAAACAAGATTTTGTGACCAAAAACTGATTTTATTGTTTTCTGTTGTATAAGAACCAAAGTTTTATTTTTTTAAGTTAAATTCAAAATGTTTTCAGTTTTAATTAATAATAATTGATAGTAAGTTAAATATTTAAATTTAAAAAATTTACTTTTCTTACATATACTTAATTTTTAGAAGCTCTTGCGCGGGCTGAAGATGTGACTTTTTTTACTTTTTTTGCAATTTTTATTTGTTTTGACGTAAGACAAAAAAATATTGCTATTAGAACATGATTCAAGAACTTTTATTTTTTCTCATACATCAGTGACCCACCCTATTCTACATATCTATGTACACATGTGTAGTAGAGTGACATTCTGTTATATGGAAAAATTTTTTTTATCAAATTTTTTAAGTCTCACCGCCCAAATCGGTTCTCTTTTATGAAAAAAAAAATTACAAAAAAATTTCATAGCGATAAGTTAAGTTTTGGGCGTGCGCACGCCCTTCAAAGTTTTATATGAGCCTTACAGTATGAACTAGGTATATTGATATTTTGGTCATATATTTTTAAAATGTCTTTTGAGCCTAAAATGGTATCAATTTTTATTATTTTTTACTAAACTTTACTGCATTTTACGAAATTGCGTTCGAGTACACAAAACGCAGTAAATGAGAACACAAATTGAGAGCGAAAAGTGACAGTTCTTGTTTGAGTATTTACAAATTTTTACTGCAGAAATTTTTGCAGTAAAATTTAGTAAATCAAAAAAACATATGTTTCAAAAGGTAAACAAACAAAAGTAACAAATAAAAGGCATACAAATCGTGAAAAAATTGTTAAATAAAAGAAAAGTTTGAATAAAAATTAAACCAAAACAAGAAGTCAATAGAAATTAATTAATAAAACTTGTGTGTGAAGCATTTATTTGGCTAAATACAAACTTTTGAAATTTTTTTGTTATGTTAATTTTTAAGAGTTGTAAAAGTGCTAAGTATTTGGGTACTTAAGTAATCAAAAGCAAAATAATTATTCATGTTCTTTTAAATAATTTAACGCGCTACAAATTAGTTAAATCAAATAAAATAAAAAACAAACAAATATGAAAGATTACATTAAATAATTTGTTTGTATTTTCCAAAAATGTTCGTGTTATAAAAAGTATTTAATCGAGTACCGATAAGAAAACGAGTTAAGTAGTCAAAAGTGTCAACATTGTTCAACACTTCAATTATTTGCCATCAGCTGTTGCCTTTATTTTACGAATTTTTACAAATTTTCCGTTCGCGTACTTTTTTGTACGACAGCTTTTTGTGAGAGCAAATTTTTTAGTTTACTCATTTACTGCATTTTACTGTAAAAGTTCTCAAACGCACCTATTATAAGTTGTACCTTTGATTTTTAAATTATTTAATTTAATTCTAGTCAAAAGGCAGCAAGATTTCAAATCATTTATAGCCCCCCTCCCCCCTAAAATAAACGTTATAAACAGTGATGTTAGATGTTTTTTTCGAAATATCGTCAAAATTTAAAAAAAAAATCGTCAAAATCGTCAGTAGTTTTGAAAAAAACCGTCAAAAAATCGTCATATAAAAAAATCGTTTTTTTATAAACACGGATATATTAAAACATAAAAAAATATTAAGTATAAAATCATACAAAACCAAAAAGACGATTTGGTGCGGCTTTGATATTGCTCTCCGGAGATTTTCGTCAAACAATTCCCGTCATCCCCAAATCTTCTGCTGCAGATGAACTTAATGCCTGCCTGAAATCGTCGTCTTTGTGGAGGCATGTCCAGAAGTTGCAATTGACCGCAAACATTAGAGTCGTGTTGCAGAACGACCCATCGGCTGATGAATTCTCGAGACAACTGCTGGAGCTTGGCAACGGCCAAATTCCTATTGATGTTTCGAATGGATTGATATCGTTCCCTGAAAATTTTTGTGAATTCACATCGTCCAAGGAGGAGCTCATCAGCAAAGTGTTCCCCGACATTGCACAAAACTACAAAAATCTCGATTGGATTGGTGAACGGGCAAAAATAGCAGCGAAGAATAAGGACGTCGATAACTTAAACTTAATTATTCAAAGTTAAATCGCAGGACAACTACATATAGGGTTCCCAACTTTTTTTGTTGCAATTAAAGTACATTGATCATTAAAGGTTAAGAAAAAAAGTACACAGTATAAATATAAAGTCCAATTAATTTCTTTTTATTGTTATATTTAAAAATGTTTTTTTATTGCTTTTCGCAAGTTTTATCAAACAATTACGCTGTGCTAGAATTTGGCAACTGGCGCTTAAACCTTTTTCGGGTACGCTGAATCCAATACCGGTTCAAAAACGGTTCAGTTTATTGAAATTACATACTAAAAAAAACGAAAATCCGCAATAAAATTTCCTTTAAACGTTAAATTTTTTTCTAACATGCGCTGTCGTTTTAGAAACATATTTTTTTTTTTTTTTTTGGCAACAAAAATAATTTTTAATCAACATTTCGAAATTTTTGTTTGTTAAAAATCTATTAAAAATTGCAGCTATAAATGATTAAAATCTGTTAACAACTTTTGATTTTATTCACAAAAGTCAAAAAATTTTAATTAATTTAAAAATTTCATAAATCGCAATATTTGTATGGGAGCCCCCTTAAGAAGTGGTGATAAGGGGCAAGTATGTCTCGAAAAATTGTTAAGGAGACTCCTTGGCTGTTATGGTACGTTTTCTTCAATATATTTCTAGTCTGTATTAAACTTTTTGTATGGGAACCCCTTAAGGAATGGACAGTTTTAAATTTTGTTTTAAATATTAGTTAAACGAGTCACTTTTGTGCTCGCGATCTAAAAACAGGCAGTAATTTGAAGGAGTTTTGCACTCGTGTTTTAAAAGCAGGCAGTTATTGTACTCAAATAAAACAAACAAGTGAAATAGGGCTGTCAGATTATTTTTTTTCGAAAAATCGTCCTGCCAATATAAAAAAAACATCAAAAAATGGCCCTGACTAATATTAACTAGTTGTTTTTAAGTTTTTCTAAAAAAAAACTTGTACAATAATGGCTAATAAACCACTGATGGTTTAAACGCTGGTTTAGTTGAGCTAAACTTGAATTTATATGTAGTTGAAACTCAGCAACTATAAATCATTCTCCCATGTGTTATATGTGGTAAAAAAATAACATGTGACAGCACTACGATAAATCTTATCAAATTCATATGGTCTGTGTTGGTAGTTTAAACGCCGAATTTTATGCGTTTAAAGATGGTTTATATATTTAGTGATTTATAGATTTTTGTACATCAAATCGCTCTCTACTGATTCCATTCAAATAAATCATATTAAAAATTTTAATATTTGTGTTGTATTATTACTCTAAAGTTTGTCTGAAGGCTTAAAATTGGGACGATGCGAAGTTCGTCGAGTCCGCTAGTAGATATAAATATATATTCGCCTCTATATACATATATTAACTAACCCCCCGTTTCCACATGCAAGTGCAAGTTCGAAAAACTCAATACACTAATACTTTTTCACTAACATTCACACAATTTTTGTTCATTCAGCCAATCGGCTGTTTCCTCGATTTTTTGTTGATAATACGTATACACTACTTGCAAGTAATTACTTGCATGTGGAAACGTACGGTTAGAAAAAAACTTTACTTGACAGATTAAAGTGTTAAAAATTTGATGAAAGATTAAACTAAATTTATTGACGGGATTAAATCGTCAACACCTAAGTGACTCTACATTCAAAATCGTCAATCGTCATTTTGGTAAATTCAGCGAAAAAAATCGTCAAAATGACGTAAAATCGTCACATCTGACATCCCTGGAATGCAATGTGTCACGAAAATGACAAGTATTATGAAAAAAGTTTGACACCCATACGACTTCATCGTTTTTTGAAAAATTTCTAAACAATAACACTTTTCTTAGTATTGTGGTTATTTTATTGAACTATTTATGGTTTTTAATCCAAATTTTTAATATTTTTAATTCGGCTTAAGTTCATTAAATTATTTTTATGAAGAAAGGAATTTTACAACATGAAAATCAATTAAAATTTATTGATAATTTTTCATTCTTGACTCAATCTGGGCTCGAACCCAGGTGTTTACGGACAGGTTACCCTGACATGTTTCGATTGCAACCACTCATGCTATGTTCATACGAGGACAAAAACCACTCGTTTCGCTCTCTGAAACTAGATTGTCAAACATGCTGTTCATACGATTCATTCTGGTTTCATTTTGACATTTTTTTTTGTGTTGTTAGTGTGATTTTATTTAAAACAGATAAAAAAGTAATTAAATGTTAAAAATATATTATTTAATACTTTTATTAATATTATTATTTGATAATTATCACTTTATTTTATTAAACATCAATTTTTATTTTGTATTTTATTTTGTTTTGATTTTTTTGAGAGCTAGTTCAGATAAACTAACGATAATTGTTATCAAAATTAGAGATGATAGTACATTTTTCCTGTTTCGCAGCCTGTTTCAAAATGAAACGACCTGTTTCGCTCACAAAATTTTGTATGGGGAAACAAGTCGTTTCAGTCATGTTTGGGGCGCGAAACAGGAATAAGAGAGCGAAACACGAATGTTGCTGTCCGTGTGAACATGGTATTAATCTCCTCAGCACTGTTGCCAATTTAGAGATTTTCCCGCTAAATCTAGCGTTTTTGAACTGTCAATCGCGGGAAAAAATACGTTTTAGCGGTAAGCGGGAAATCTAGCGATTTTCAAACATATCTCAGCACCTCATTTTTGCTACAGAAACCTTTCTCAAATTTTAAATTTACAGATTTTATACTATTTCTTATTAATTGCCAAAAATAGCCAAAAATAGCGTATATGTTATAATTTTTTTTTGCGTTTTTTATAGGAATTGATATACCCTCCACCACAACTAGTTGTGATAAGGGTATATATACTTAGTTTGTCATTCCGTGTGAAACTGTTTAATATCCATCTAGGCCCCATAAAGTATATATATTCTGGGTCCTTGAGTAATTCTAAATCCATTTGTTGAAAAAAGATAAATATTGATACCAAATTATTTCTAGTTCTCCTAAGCAGTTTCAGATTGAAATCCAGCAAAATCGATTCAGTAGGAAAAGAGTTCTGAATCAAAATGTAAAACAACCACGCTAAAAAATTTATCATATTGTTACAAAAACTAGCATAACTAGTGGCGGAATGCACATATTGATATAAGATTTTGCCCAAATTCGTTGTATATGACTAAAAATCACACTGTCAAATTTCGTAAAGATAGGACTCTAATTTACCATAGGCCTCATAAAAAGCCCACTATCTTAAAACACTTTAGTACGCCTAAAACGGTAGCAATTATTGCTATTGAAATAATTTTTGGTCTGTCACAAATTTGTATGACAATAAATTACACTGTCAACTTTCGTGCCGATATAAAGCCTTCTCTTGGAAAAAATTTTAGTTTACGTAAAACCGTTACGCTCTCAATTTTTCAAATCTCTTTAAGATCGGCCTAATTTACCACAGGTCCCATATAAAGACCACTCCGGGAATTTTCTAACAGTGTGTGTAGGGTATCAAAGATTCGGCACAGCTTTAACCTTTTTTTTTGGGATTAAAATAGATATGGAAGTTGGAGTATGTAACGTAATTTGAGAGTCGAGTACCTTTGAAAAATCAACATATTTTCAGTTTTATATATAACTTAAAAATGTTTAGGTTTTAGCGATATTTTTAAGAAAATTCAAGCTAAATTAAATATTTAGCGGTTTCTAGCGGTTTTGAAGTCCGATTTGGCGGGAAGTGTTCAACAAAAGTTGGCAACAGTGCTCCTCAGAGGGCTTGCCGTTTAACACTCGCAGCCATTGACGACTGCTGACGTCATTAGTCAAACATCAATCCTTAAACCAAATTGTATTTAACCTTTGGTAGATCGAAATTTGCTTTGAATGATTATCTATTTTAATTCATTTTACATGTTCTTCCTTTACTTCTGTTTTTTCGTACTTTTGTCAAGAATTCTTCTTGAAGTTCAAGGTACATATTTTTTGTTTTTTCATTTTTTGTCTTTCTTATTCTTGTTGACCTTTTCAGCACAACTTGAAGGACAAATGCAAACATAGAGCTCGTGCCTTAGCTTTAACAATTATTAGTATTGTGGTTATTTTATTGAACTATTTGTGGTTTTTAATCCAAATTTTTAATATTTTTAATTAGGCTTAAGTTCATTAAATTTAATTTTCATTAAATTATTTTTATGAAGAAAGGAATTTTACAACATGAAAATCAATTAAAATTGATTGATCATTTTTCATTCTTGACTCAATCTGGGCTCGAACCCAGCTGTTTACGGACAGGTTACCCTGACATGTTTCGATTGCAACCTTACTTTTCATTGGATCAGGGTTGCATTTTATTTCATGTGTGAGCGTTTATACTTTGTGTGATGGTGTGAACACAAACTGTCATTTTACATTAGATTTTTTGACAGTAGCATCAAAACTCAATAGATTTCTATCTCACAAAGTATTATGGAATACGTAAGACTTGTGAGATAGTGTAATCTAGGCTTTAGTACGTATAACTACACAGATTCTACTTATTTGACAGCTGCGTATGCTGCGAAAAAGCGAGTAACGCGTGGTGTGGACCTCCAGCTTAACGTTGTAAAAGCCACATTTTGCAAAAACTTTTTTTTTCAGATAACCGTGGACCTTACTCTCTTAAACATCAAATCAACTAAAACTATGCACCTTAACGCCTTCAAAATGGCGTACAAAGTGTCAGCCAGTGGAAGAACATTGCAAGTTACTAACAAAATGATGAAGCCGAAATGGTTTTGCAGTGCGGAATAATGTTTAAAAAAAACGTCTAATTTGGCTGTCAGTTGAAAAAAAGAAAGCAAAGAAATAAAAAAAATAGAAGCAAATTGCGTGGGATAGAAATGAATGTGCTGCTTCCAGGTGACAAACAATTGATTGTGTAGAGCAAATTATATTAAAATCACTCCGTTTTTTGAGTGATTTTCATGGTTACAGTTTCAGAATTTTTACAAAAACAACATTAAAATTTCCTGAGTTGTTTTTGTAATTGTATAAAAATGCTACCAGCTTCAATATACTCCGTTAAAATACACCCCTGGTGTGATGAAAATACATAAGCAAGGCGAATTCATTTTTTAGGTGGCGTTGAAAGCACAGCTGTGCTACTTTTTTTAAATTAGAGAGAGGAATGTCAAAATTTACTTGTGTTTTTGACATATCGGCCAACGAAAGCAGCAACAAAATACATTGTTGTGTTGTTGGTGTTGTTACTTGTTGTAGTATCGACACCACCGTTTAAAAAAACGTTTACCGACCGCTTGTCAGATTTTGTATCCGTATTCTCTCTTACGTTATACATTTTGATTTTACATGATAAGATTTTTCTCATTCTACATAATTTTTCGACATGTCGTAATAAATTGTGTTACCGTGTAAACTAGCCTTTAACTACAGCTAAAAAGAAACTTATTTTAATTCTATAGTTACCTAAAAGTTTTCGTTACTTTTTATTTCACAAAATCAGAAGAAAAGCCAGAATTTTTTCATAAAAATGTGTAGCTTTTGTTATGTTAAGAAAACTTAATATAGAAATAAAAAACTTTTGATTGATTTGCCTAACATGTCGGTTCAAATAAAAATTAATTGGATCAAACCCAGTTTTCTTAAGCATTTTCAGAAAAGTTTAAAGAAATTAAATGGCTTAATATTACGTTAGTTAATGAATAAATAAATAATAAATAAATCGCTAGCATTTGTTTCTTGATGCAAGAAATTCGATTCTATTTAAAAATCAAGAAAATCAGACTAATATAAAATAAATTTTGCTTGATATCTGAAATATCTTTCTTATTTTTAATAAAAATAAGCTACTTTTGTATTTCTTGTTTAAGAAATATTTGCTCATATACTAAAAACGTGACTTTTTTGACATGAAAAATGTTTCATTATTTAAGAAATTTTGACTTAATGCGAACAAAACAAGTTAAAATCAGGAAATTATTTTTGGATTTTCTTGTTTTATGAAACGAAATGGATTACTTTAGAAAACAAACTTTTACCCGTGTATAGTATGCATTTCAGAGTACTACATATCAAAAGTATTTAAAAAGCGGAAACAAATTTTGGTTTCATGTGTCTTGATTTTAATGTATGCAAATAAAAGAACAAAAATGTAGGGTACAAGGCGAATTGACTAGAAGGTGAGGTCAAGTCTACAACAACACTGCTTCTGTAGTCGGGTTTTCAAAAATATTGCTAGTAAAAAAAATTTGTTTGTTTACATAAAAAACTTTCTTCACAAAAATAATTTAATAAAAATTAAATTTCATGAACTTAAGCCTAATTAAAAATATTAAAAATTTGGATTAAAAACCATAAATAGTTCAACAAAATAACCACAATACTGATTATTGTTAAAGCTAAGGCACGAGCTCTATGTGTACATTTGTCCTTCAAGTTGTGCTGAAAAAGGTCAACAGAAAAGAGAAAGACAAAGTGAAAAAACAGAAAATGTACTTGGACTTCAAGAAAAATTCTTGACGAAAGTACGAAAAAACACAGGTAAAGGAAAAAACATGTAAAATCAATTAAAATGGATAATCATTCAGGAAAGCAAATTTCGATCTACCAAATGTTAAATACAATTTGGTTTAAGGATTGATGTTTGACTAGTGACGTCAGCAGTCGTCGATGGCTGCGAGTGTAAGACGGCAAATCCATCTGAGGAGATCGAGTGGTTGCGATCGAAACATGTCATGGTAACCTGCCGGCCAGGGTTCGAGCCCGAGCCACGTCAAGAATGAAAGATTATCAATAACAATTTTAATTAATTTTCATGTTGTAAAATTCCTTTCTTCACAAAAATAATTTAATAAAAATTAAATTTCATGAACTTAAGCCTAATTAAAAATATTAAAAATTTGGATTAAAAACCATAAATAGTTCAACAAAATAACCACAATACTGAGTTTGTATACAAATTTTGACAAGTCGACCACCGAAAAAAAACCGCATATGTTGACTTGACCCCACCTACTAGTCTATTCGCCTTGGTTGGCTATCTATAATTTCAAAAAATGTTAACAGGAAAGCGCTATTTTAGCGATCATTTATAAAAAAGCGCTAAAGAAAAACAAGTAAGAGTGCTATATTCGGCTGTGCCGAATCTTATATACCCTTCACCATTGTGCGAGCAGAATACAGAGCAACTAGACAAAAACTAAATAAAACTGGTAAATAATTTTTTAAAATCGTTTTTAGAACATACAAATTAAAAGAAAAATTCTCTTTGAAAAATTGAACCAGAGGACTAACAGTTTCTAAACTCAACCCCCTAGACGACTGAACCATAAACGAACGTTGTTTGAATATCATTAAAATGAAATATGGCCCGAATAAGAGACAACCAGTTTTGAACTTCGCTTTTCACAAGGACCCAGAATATATATACTTTATAGGGTGTAGGACATTGATGTTCAAAAATGTTTTGCATATGTATTATGAGAGAGTTTCAAAATACAGAGATACGCAAAACTAATCGCACAAATTTTATTTAAATTTAATAGAAATAAATTGTTTTGATTGTAAAATATTTATAATAATACCGTCCAACTAAATTTTCTATTTTTTAAATTGACTTTTAAAATTTTAACTTTAAAAAATTTTTTACAAACAGTAAGAATTGGAAATTTTTAAATATTTACATTAAAAAAAATTCAATGTGAAGTGCGAGCATGTTTAGAAATTAAAATTAATAATTATATCTAAAAAAAAACTCCACTAAATTCTTCGACATTTATGCTTTTATGACAATTTCGTAAAAACATTTTTAATTTTATTACTTATCTTACACACTGTATTTGAAATAAGATCAACTCATCTACCGTACGTGTGCAACTAAATAAATGAGCGTAAAAAACAAAGGGGTGGGGCTTCTAAACAATTGTTTGCTTGAATGGACATCAATGGTGTAGGATCAATATTGTAGAAATTACAAACGGAATGACAAAGTTATATATACCCTTTTTACCTTCGGTGAAGTGTATAAGAAGAGTAATTTTTGGGAATTCAGTATTTCGGTTATAACTCAGGCATTTTTTAACCGATTTGACAGATTTATATACCGACGTGTTAAAGAAGAAATTTACCATTTACTTGAGTTATAAAGTTTGGACTCGGGGAGATCTATGGTTCCCGAAAGTGGTTATTAAAAAAAAAAAAGATTAAATCTGGTCATAAAATATGTTCTACTAAAAAAAAATCCGATATTTTGGTATCTTAGTCATATCCATAGGACGTATGGCAGCCCTAAAATTTAGGTTTTTATAAAAGTTTTGATTTTTTTAAGCCCATTTTTGAAGTATTTTGCTCATAAATTACCGACTGCCTAACCAATTTGATAGTTTTATATACCGACGTGTTTAGGAAGAATTTGACAATTTACTTAAGTTATATTTATATGTAAACGTTTATATATACTTGTATACATATATTTTAAAGCTGGGATCACACGATTGCCGCAAATGCACCAATATGGCACAATTTAAAGAAATTGCCGCTAGTTGGTACAAAGTGAAATTGGTACAATAATTGCCGCAGCACATTCACACGATTGTTATTACTTGACAACTGCGAAAACAGCTGTTGTGGTAGCTTTTTTATTTGTTTGGAAGTTCTAGTTGGTATGTTCATTAAAAACGAAAAATTTGTTCATAGGTACTCTACAATTTTTTGTTGAATAGTTTTGTTTAAAATATTTTAAGAAAAATTTATGAAATTCCAAAAATTAGTTCAACAATTTCAAATGTTAATTTTATTAAATATCTTTGATACAAATATTCGCACTTAACAGCTACATACATAGTATGCTTGTTCGTACATACATATTTGTTAATAACAAAAATAAAAAAAAAAAAATTAAAATGCATAATAAATAAATACATAATTATCGTCATTACTTGCTAAAAATAACACAAAAACGTGAAATTTATTAAAAAAAAGGCAAATATTGGCGCGTATTGTGTTGTTTGATTGCCGCACAAGAAGGCAATAAATATTGGTTCATTTTTGTTATTTTTATTGACGCGCGGTTGCATAGCAAATAGTCACACGATTGCCGCACCAGGGTTGCATTTGATTGGTAAAAGTAAGCACAATATTGTCCTCGATTGGTAAATGAGCCAATTTGTTGTGCAGTCACACGATTGGTGTATTAAAAAGTGTGAAAATTTGTGCATTGCGGCAATCGTGTGATCCCAGCTTAACAAAGTTAATTATAAAACAAGTAAGAGTGCTATATTCGGCTGCGCCGAATCTTATATACCCTTCACCATTGTGCGAGCAGAATACAGAGCAACTAGACAAAAACTAAATAATTTTTACATATACATACATATTTACAATACCTCAAACTTCATTATAAATAAAATTTAAAAAGCGAAAACTGGTAAATATTTTTTTTAAATCTTTTTTAGAACATAAAAAAAATAAATATTAAAAAAAAAATTTTCTTTTTAAAAAACCAAGAATCGAACCGGGAACTCTCAGTTTCCAACAAACCCCCTAGACAACTGAACCATGAAGGAACGTTAATCGAATATCATTAAAATGAAATATGGCACGTTGACTGTTCACAAAATTCAACAAAGTTTTGTTGTAATCAAGGTATATTTACACAAGGTAAACTCGTTGCTACAACAAGTACAACAAGACAAAAACAACACGCCAAATTGTTTTTGTATTTGGAACCATGGTGTCAAAAAAAACGCAACAATGTGCCTTTAAAATAAAAACACAAATTGAAAAAAAAAACAACACGTGCAGTTCAGAATAATAAGCTGAAACAATTTTTAATATATTGTGCATTCTCAAGCATAAAAATAAAGTAGTATTGCAAAAATAATGCAATAATACTTTATTTTTATGCTTTAATTCACAAGAATTAAAATTTCACAAAAATAAAATGTTTTTCACAATTTTACACTTTTTTAATTCAAAATGGCGCGCACTAACCACAAGTATGTAAACAAACACAAGGAACCAACGGAACCAACATAAATAACTTTTGACACTAGGGTTCCAAATGGGCCAACGAGCTTACCTTGTGTAAATATACCTTGGTTGTAATTACTTCTGATGTTTTGGTTCACCACAAAGTTGGAAAATGAAAAATGTTGAATATAATATAAAGTTACCTTCGGAAGGAAATAATTCCCAGTTTCTATTTGTTAAAAAAGTTGAGTTAAATACATTCAATTTATAAAGTAACACTATCCAGTGAGACACAAAGAATGCTGACATCACATGGTTAAATCAAGTTCTCTCCTCATAAGGTCCCAGAATATACATATATACTTTATGGGGTCTAAAATCAATATTGTGGAAATTACAAACGTTATGACAAACTTATATATACCCTTTTCCACCTGAGGTGAAGGGTATAAAAAGAGTAATTTTTGGGATTTCAGTATTTTGATTATAACTCAGCCATTTTTTAACCGATTTGCCAGATTTATATACCGACGTATTTAAGAAGAAATTTGCCAGTTAGTTGGGTTATAAAACTTGGACTCGGGGAGATTGATGGTTCCCGAAAGTTGGGTATTTAAAAAAAAAATTTTAATTTTGGTCATAACTTTTTTGTATCTGAACCGATTTTCCCGAGTTTTTTATAAAATATGTTCTACTAAAAATCCGATATTTTGATATATAAGTCATATCCATAGGACATATGGCAGCCCTTAAATTTAGGTTTTTATAAAATTTTTAATTTTTTTTGTACGGGAGGTACCACGCCCACTTCCCCAATCCCGCCCACATTTTGTAGGATGGTGTGTATTGGCAACCTAAATGTGTGTACCTAAACTTTGGAAACTTTGGCTCTTGCCGTTCTCAAGATATACAGAAATTAAAAAAATACAACAACAAGGGATTTTTGGAAAAATTTATAGGTAGTCGTGGTTTTTTGCTCATATCTACGTCATTTTTGGACCGATCTGGCTGAATTTCAATAGCAAGAAATGGTGGACTGTATGTAACATAAATGTAAAACAACCTAGCCGCTATCATGTCTGGATTATCCGGAAAACACATATCAAACGTAAGACGGACAGACGGACATCGTTAAATCAAGTTCTCTCCTCATAAGGTCCCAGAATATATATACTTTATGGGGTCTAAAATCAATATTGTGGAACTTACAAACGTTATTACAAACTTATATATACCCTTTTCCACCTGAGGTGAAGGGTATAAAAAAGAGTAATTTTTGGGGATTCAGTATTTCGGTTATAACTCTGTCATTTTTTAACCGATTTGACTGATTTATATACCGACGTGTTTAAGAAGAAATTTACCATTTACTTTAGTTATAAAGCTTGGACTCGAGGAGATCTATCGTTCCCGAAAGTGGGTTTTAATTTAATTTTGGTCATAATTTTTTTGTATCTGAACCGATTTTCCCGAGTTTTTTATAAAATATGTTCCACTAAAAATTTCCGATAATTTGGTATATAAGTCATATCCATAGGACATATGACAGCCCTAAAATTTTGGTTTTTATACAATTTTTAATTTTTTTTTTACGGGAGGTACCACGCCCACTTCTCCAATCCCACCCACATTAGTAGGGTGGTGTGTATTGACAACCTTAATGTGTGTACTTAATTTGAAAACTTTGGCTTTTGCCGTTCTCCAGATATACAGAAAAAAGCAATAAAAATACAACAACAAGGGATTTTTGGAAAAAATTAGAGGCAGTCGTGGTTTTTTGATCATATCTCAGCCATTTGTGGACCGATCTTGCTGAATTTCAATAGCACGAAATGGTGGACTATACGTGACATAAATGTAAAACAACCTAGCCGCTATCATTTCTGGAGTCCCCGGAAAACACATATCAAACGTAAGACGGACAGATGGATGGACGGACAGACGGATGGACGGACAGACGGACGGACATGTTTAAATCAAGTTCTCTCCTCATAAGGACCCAGAATATATATACTTTATAGGGCCTTAGATCAATATTGCAGAAATTACAAACGGAATGACAAACTTATATATACCCTTTTCCACCTGAGGTGAAGGGTATAAATATGCGCCTTTTCGAAAGTTAAAAAGCGCTAAATCTAGCGCCAAAGGCGCTAAATTGGCAGCTATGTTTCTTATTGTAAAACTAACGGCAACCCTGAAGTAGATATAACATACTGATTGGCAACGCAGAATAAAATACTCTTTATTGTGAATAAAAAAAAACAGCTGTATCAGTCATCAAAAAAAACAAGCAAAGAAATACTTATGAATCAGTATTGTAGAAAATAAAAACAATAAATAATCATATATTGTAGATTTATGCCATAAATATTTAAATAGCCTTTTGCTTCTATTTAATCTAGTTTAAACAAGATAAATATAAAAATGTCCGAAGAGGACGTGATAAAAATCGATCAGCCCCAAGAGCTTAGCTTTGAAAAATGTAAGTATGTACATACAATGAATGTCTTGTATGTGCGCACGTAAATATGTACATTTGAAATTTGTATATGTGGAAGGAGTGGCAGTATTAAAAATACTAAAATTATAATGGTATCTTATTTTGTCTACAGGCCCAGAAAGCAAAGAGGAACAAGAGAAACGAAATTTTATTGAATTGTTATTAAAGGATGGTAATGGTCGAATCGAATTAAACAAATTAAGGCAACTGGCGCGGTCAGATCATGGTCTGGTCACGGATGAACTGCGAAGAAAGTTGTGGCCGCAATTGGCAGGTGTTGATGTTTCAGGTTTAGAACCGGCACCTAAATTAAGTGATTTACAGAGTCATCCGGAATACAATCAAGTCGTATTAGATGTAAATAGGTCACTGAAACGTTTCCCACCTGGTATTCCTTACGAACAACGTATTGCTCTACAAGATCAATTAACCGTCCTGATACTACGAGTAATCAACAAATATCCTAATTTGCGGTACTATCAGGGATATCACGACGTGGCAGTTACTTTTTTACTTGTGGTTGGTGAGGAGGTGGCATTTGCCGTAATGGAAGAACTTTCGACAAATTATTTCTCAGAATGTATGCAGGAAACAATGGATGCTACTCAAAAGAGACTGATGTTCATATGGCCAGTTGTCAATTTCGAAAATCCAAATCTCTTTCAATTTTTACATCGATCTTCCGTCGGTACTTTATTTGCTTTGCCGTGGTATTTAACATGGTTTGGTCATAGTTTGAACTCATACAAAGCAGTCGTACGTTTGTACGACTATTTTTTGGCCTCCCCAATTTATTCGCCTATATTTGTAACGGCTTCGATAATATTGCACCGCGAGGTTGATATTTTGCGTGAAGAATGTGATATGGCTATGATTCATTGTTTACTTTCTAAGGTATGCTTTTTGCTAAGAAAATTATTTTATAATCTGTTTTATTTGCATGTTCATATATTTTTTAAAGTTACCAGATGACTTGCCATTTGAGGATCTCTTAAAAACGTCAAGTGAACTTTATGAGAAGTATCCTTTGATTGTTATTGAAAAAGAAGTTGAGAAATTAATTCAACAAGAGTAAGTTGTTCATCGATATTCCAAAAACAACCTCCAATTAAACATAAAACTTTTTATTTAAGGAAACAACAAAGACTAATTGACGAAAAACTTGCATTGGAAAGACGAAAGAAAATTGCTAAAAACTCTCGAGCAAATGGCAATTATTTAATAAATCATTTAATACCGCAATTGCTGACACCAAAATCGTTTATTGTAACAACGGCGTTTTCAATACTAGTTGGCATTTGTGCCTATTATTACAAAAGTCAGTATATGTCTACAGGTATTAGTTGAGTAAGTCTAAACTTGCTGCCGTCGATGATAAAAACTCTACGGCATGCAACACCTCCGCATTCAGGATGGATGATAGGATTTTCGATATTTTAATATCATATTCTTAAAAGATCGTATGCTTCTTAAGTATTCATTTATTAACTTCATTTTCACAACCATTTGTTAAATCAGCATTTAAATTTAAGTTGGATTGTAAAATATTACAATAACACATTATTTGTTTTTCGGTTATTTAATTACTGTAAGGAATAAACTGTGGTGTATATTGTATTTTATTATTTTTGTTGTTTAAAAAATTGGTAAGCCTTTTTATTACATATTTTTTTATAGTAAATTAATAAATGAATTATTTGAATGTTTAAAATAATTATACATATTTATATTGTTACAAAAACAAAACAGATTTTTTTTAATTACAATTTTTTTTTTATGTATGGGGGGTTTCATCTTTTTTTATAAAGCTTTTCTAAATACATTTGGATTATTTTTAATAATATTTGGCATCATTTTGAAACGATTTAATCCTTTGTAGAACAGTGATATCTATCAAAATTAGTGTTTTGTAACTCAAGACAAAGGTTTTCAAATTTTTAGCATATGCACTATTTTGAATTTTTTTCTATTTGTGTGTAAGTGTTATTAAAACCTTAAATTAAAACTTATACTGTTAAACTAGACAAATTAAATGTAATACCCTCAATATGTTAACCACAGGACTGAAATCACTTTTTTCTATACAAATGTTGATCAATTTATATTTTTTTTTATTTGTTTTTAATAATAATAAAAAATTAATGTAACAAAAAGATAAATAATTTAATAAAATTTTATCTTAAAATTTTTACACTTAATTTATTATCGCTGATGAAGTGTTTAAGTTTTGTAAATTTTCAAATACCCAGTCTTTCAGCTCCTTATTTATGTTTGCTGCTTTTTGCCAATCCTTGGCGTTACTAGGTTCAGCTGTTATTTTCGCTGCTGGTTTCTTTTTTGGCTTTCGATTGCCATTTATCTGGGTTATAAAAGTTGGACTCGGGAAGATCTTTGGTTCCCGAAAATCGGTACCACATATTATATATATATTTTGGGCATAATTCTTCTATTTCTGGAACGATTTTTCGACATTTTATTTATTTTTCGATTATGAATAAAATATCCTCGGGAGTTTTCATCCATTTTTTCCTATGTAAATTCAATTGTGAAAATGGGAATTTTTATTCGTAATTGGGCTGTTTCGTGTTCCAAATGGATTAAACAGGCTTACACTCTAAGCCGACGATATGCTTTGAAGGGTATACAAAGTTATTTTATTTCTGAGTTTTACATATTGTGGGTATTACAGTATCGAGGGTATGAAAGGTTTATTATATTATTAAAAGCTTTTATTCAACATGCAACGTATATATGTTTGTTCGGGTGAAATCTTGCAACTTAATTTTGAAGTAAAGTTCTTAAACCTATTAAAATGAAATTTTGTATAATCGTTTAGTTTGGATAACAATTCATGGCTAACTGGGTGACACCATTTTTAATCTAGCATGGCAAGCCCACGATGGCGGATTTTTTTTTTAAACTTCACTCTAAATCCAATATGGCGGACTTATAAAGCTTGAAACTCAATTTTGAAGCAGATATCTTCAACCGAGCTGAAAATTTGTATACTTATTCAGATGTGTGACGTTATTCTAAATCCAACATGGGGGTTCACCCAAGATGGCGGACTAAATATTTTTAAAGTATTTCTACAATGTGGATATTAAATAAAAGGGCTTGTCAAGAATAACTCAAAAAATATAGTGACGTCATTTAAAATTCAATATGAAGGACCAAGTTCTTAATGCTTGCCTACAATATGGGCATCAAATGAAAGGACTTACCGAGAATGCGAGTTTTAAATAAATTAAAAAAACAAAACCTTAAAAAAAATTATTTGAAATGCGCTAAAACGAAAACAGATTAACTTTAAGGCAAAATAATTAAGGTTTCTTTTGAGATAAAAGGACCCATTTTGCAATAAGTCAAAATTTTTTTTACCCATTTTCGAAAAATTGAAGATACATTTGGGACATACATACATATGGGCAAATCCTGCGTGACGAACGCTACATTCGCACGCGTTTTCTGATTGAAATATAAAAATTTTTTGGTCTTTCAAGAGAGATAGCTTCAACTTATATATACATATATAGTATTTACTGACATTAATATGTACTTACGAATGGCATATATCATAATTTCTTAGCAAGGATTTGTTGCGAAATAATTGATCACAAAGTTTTGTGACGCACGCTACAAAAAGTGGAAGTAACTTCAAAGGTTGAAGTGCGTTTTCCTAATTTTTAGCGAATTTTGCATGATAAGGTATACAAAATCTGATTCCTAAATGAAAGATGAGTATAAGAGAATTCTAAACGCACTTATTTGCAGCCAAAAAATTTTGTGATTTTTTGACAAAATCCGTGAACCCTTTGTGACGCACGCTACGTAACGCACGCTACAGTTTTTCCAGTAGTATTTTATTATTATATTTTTTTTTATTTTAACAAAACAAATTATATTTTTATGAATTGCATTTCTTAAACTAATTTGTTAACTAATGAATATCAACTTTTATTTTAACGAAATTTATATTTTGATAAGTTTGCTCTAAGTGCTATTTTAAGCACAAAAATCACCTAAAATAATGCTAAATTCACGTATTTTATTAAAAAATCAGCAGTGGGGTAGGATTTGGTAAAAATTATTGCATTGATGATCATTGAAATACACATTTTTTAATATAAAAATTAAATTATACATCTAGTCTTATATTCCATTAAAAAAAAATTAATTTGAAAAATTTTTGGTTGGTGGACTGTTTCTGGGATTTGCCCATATGTTTTTTGCTAAGAACAATAGGTAATAAGTTACATGGAAAATATCATTTTTACCCTATCTAACTCAAGGAGATCTTGACCGATCTTGTTGAAAAATTGTATACATATTAACTTCTATCCAATAGAACTAACATTGGTGCAAATTTCTTCCCGATCGAAAGACATCGGTTTTAAAAGTTGTAATTTCGTTAAAAAAAAAAGTTAATAGGTATTCATTAGTTAAGAAATTAGTTTAAGAAATGCAATTCATAAAAGCATAATTTGTTTTGTTAAAATAAATAAAATTTTTTTTTTTTTTTTTAATATTTTTAATTAAGCTTAAGTTCATCAAATTTAATTTTCATTAAATTATTTTTATGAAGAAAGGAATTTTACAACATGAAAATTAATTAAAATTTACTGATAATTTTTCATTCTTGGCTCAATCTGGGCTCGAACCCAGGCGTTTTTACGGACAGGTTACCCTGACATGTTTCGATTGCAACCACTCAATCTCCTCAGAGGGCTTGCCGTTTAACACTCGCAGCCATCGACGACTGCTGACGTCATAAGTCAAACATCAATCCTTTAACCAAATTGACAAAAGTACGAATAAACAGAAGTAAAGGAATAACATGTAAAATAAATTAAAATAGATAATCATTCAAAGCAAATTTCGATCTACCAAAGGTTAAATACAATTTGGTTTAAGGATTGATGTTTGACTAATGACGTCAGTAGTCGTCGATGGCTGCGAGTGTTAAACGGCAAGCCCTCTGAGGAGATTGAGTGGTTGCAATCGAAACATGTCAGGGTAACCTGTCCGTAAAAACGCCTGGGTTCGAGCCCAGATTGAGCCAAGAATGAAAAATTATCAGTAAATTTTAATTAATTTTCATGTTGTAAAATTCCTTTCTTCATAAAAATAATTTAATGAAAATTAAATTTGATGAACTTAAGCCTAATTAAAAATATTAAAAATTTGGATTAAAAACCATAAATAGTTCAACAAAATAACCACAATACTAATTATTTATAAATAAAATATAATAATAAAATACTACTGGAAAAACTGTAGCGTGCGTCACAAAGGGTTCACGGCTTTTGTCAAAAAATCACAACATTTTTTGGCTGCGAATAAGTGCGTTTAGAATTCTCTTATAGTCATCTTTCTTTTAGGAATAAGATTTTGTATACCTTATAATGCCAAATTCGCTAAAAATTAGGAAAACGCACTTCAACCTTTGAAGTTACCTCCACTTTTTGGAAGTAACTTCATATATGCCATTCGTAAGTACATATAAATGTCACTTAATACTACATATATATAAGTTGAAGCTATCTTTTTTGAAAGACCAAAAAATGTTTATTATATTTCAATCAGAAAACGCGTGTGAATCCAAAATTGGGACTTATAACACCAAAGGGTCGTGTTTTATTTAACACAATTTCTAAAATGGATTTAAATGTGGCAGCGAGCGGACAACCAACATATTGGCCCACTGATCATCAAAAAATACCAGATGTCATCGATTTCGGCGTGGTTAAAAACATTCCCATAGAAACGATTCATGTTGAAGCCTCCCTAGAATTATCTTCCGACCACACACCTACAATTGTTACTATAATGAACCCCAACAGAATTGTACCTCCGACTGGTTACATAGCGACGACAGCTACGCAAATTAATTGGTTAAAATATAAAAAACACCGGATTATGTAGATCGCTCTATTGACAATTTTGACAGTTTTCTGAAACTAGCTGTTCAACATTCCAGCGATACCCTTAAAAAAAATAATAAAATATATTCTTCAGATGTCGAGCGGCTCTTGACTGAAAAGGGAGAGTTCGAAGAGAGTGGCAACTTTACAGATCCCCGCAACTTAAGATTTTATTAAAAGAGTGCACAAAAAAGCTAAGAAAGTTACTGCAGAATCAGAAAACGGCTTCTCTAGAAAAATATCTTAAGGAACTTGATGCAACTCCACAATCTGACTACTCATTATGGCATGCAGCTAGAAATCTAAAAAGGCCAGTTATATCTAAGCCACCATTAAGAAACTTGAATGGTAATTGGGCAAGAAATGACATTGAAAAAGGAAATCTGTTTGTTAGTCACTTGAAAAACGTATTTACACCAAATATATTTCACAATATTGCGGTCGAGTTACCACCTGTTGCTGCTAGAGCAGCTATTCCCCTCAGATTTAAGTTAAGAGAAATCGAAAAGGCTATTTGTGACTTAAACACTGGTATTGATAAAATCAGTAATTAAATGCTTTTGGAGCTACCTCGCATAGCAAAGAAAATTATTCTTTTTATTTTTAATGCTATTTTACGCCTTGAATACTATCCTCAAAAATGGAAAGTTTCCTTAGTTACCATGATACCAAAGCCAAGTAAAGATCATACAAAAGTTGAGTCTTATAGGCCTATTAGCTTATTATCAAATATGTCAAAGCTGTTTGAGAAATTATTAGTTTCAAAATTAACACCGATTTTAAGTGTTAATAGATGTATTCCAAACCATCAGTTCGGATTTAGAAGAAAACACAGCACAATCGAACAGACTCATCGAATAGTAAATGTCATAAGAAAAGCATTTGAAGAAAAGAAATATTGCTCAGCACCCTTCATCGATGTTTCGCAAGCTTTTGATAAAGTCTGGCGTGAAGGCTTATTACATAAATTGAAGCTCAGCCCATTGCCGCTGGAGTCCCACAAGGCAGCATCCTGGGCCCCTATCATACTTAATTTATACTTCGGACATGCCAACAAGCAACTATAAACAAACTTCAACATTTGCAGACGATACAGCTTTTCTAAGCGTCCACGAAAATCGTTATAAAGCATCGCGTTACTTACAGCATCATATATGTCAACTAGAAATATGGTTACGACAATGGAGGATAATGGTCAATGAGCAAAAATGCGTACATATAACATTCACTTTGCGCCGGGAATCTTGCCCCCCTATTACAATCAATAATCAAATCAATCCTCAACATTCGCATGTAAAATATCTCGGTATACATCTGGATCGGCGATTAACGTGGAAATGCCATATAGAGGCAAAATTAACTCAAATTCATTGGCTTATTGGAAGAAATTCTGTCCTTAGTCTCGATTGCAAGCTTCTACTTTACAACTCTATCTTAAAGACTATCTGGTGCTACGGTATTCAACTATGGGGCACTGCCTCGGCCTCTAATATCGACAAAATTCAAAGGCGCCAAAATAAACTTTTTCGAATAATCACAGCATCTCCCTGGTATGTTAAAAACTCAAACATTCATAAGGATCTCAATGTGCCATTAGTGAAAACTATGATTACAAAATATGCAATAAAATATTTAAAAAGGCTTGAACAACACCCAAATCCACTAGCTCGAAATATTTTAAATCATGGCGGCCACACTCGCTTAAGAAGAAGAGACATTGCAGCACTTACCCAATTAGATGAGCGATAAACACCTATATAAGTGAACAGAACCCGTGATGAAGAAAATTTTGTCTGGCACTGGCAGGACATAAAATAACGTATTAGGTTAAGATTTGATTAATTATTGTTAGTTCATATTTAATTTACATATGAAGATTCAATAAAAAATAATGACAAAAAAAAAAAAACAAAAAAAAAAAATATGTGCATGCTCGCCCAGTTAGTTCTGCTGCTGGCGGCGTTATCGGGCCGAACTTCTTCAAAAATGAGGTTGGCCAAGCTATTACCGTGAATGGTGTTCGCTATCGCGAGATAATAACGGACTTCCTATAGCCAGAAATTGAGGAAATGAACCTAGACAATATGTGGTTTATAGGTGTTTACTGGTCAAACGGTTACTTGATACCGTTACTGCTGCTCCAGCTTTGAAAAATAATCAAAAATTTAAGATTAATTTCAATACCAAAGTGAATCGATTACTTTTGACCGATACCGAGTATTTTTTTACCGATACTACTTGGTACTCGGTTGCTAGAAGTATCGAATATGAACTTGTATTTACTCGTACCGTTTCATGCCTATACGTTACGTAGGTATATAATAGTTGTGTAAATTTTCTTTACAATTTACTACATTGCTAGCCAAAGGATAGCTAAAGTATTTAAAGTAAGCTTATAAGCTTCGCAACAGAAATATAAAAACGAAAAATTCTGATAGCGCATAGAAAACATTGAAGGAATAAGCCTAATAAAGTATAAAAGCTTTTGAGGATTGTAATTTGACTTAGAATACATATTCGAATATCAAAAATTTATAAAAATTATTTAAATTAGATTAATAACGGCCATTTTCACCAAGTTCGTTTAAAGCTAACTTTCAATTAAAGTTCCGGTTTCCAATATGTTTTGACAGCTAACCGATAGTTAATTATAATTATTAAAAAAAACTTCCAAATTTTTGTTCTACGTTTTAACTGCCTGTTTTTCAAACTAATGTGGTGTTTATAGAACACGAGCGCCTTACTCATCCGTTCAACTTACATTTAAAACAAAAACAAATTTCGAAATTTGTTTTTAAATAAAAATTTTTGGTATTGCTGCAAAAATGGTCACTGTTCCTGAGTTTTTATAGAAAACGCAGAAAATTGTTGAGCTGTTTATATTCTTTTTTTTTTTGGGAAAATTTTCTGTTTTGTTTAAAATTTACTTTAAATCATTGGAACAAATCTAGTTTACCGACGCAGCTCCAAATAAAAAAAAAAGTACCCAGGGTGATAGAAAATTAAAAAATAAGAAGAAAAAATACAATAAAAAAGTTGGCGGAAACGCTTAGTTTTCAAGTTATGGACGTTTTAAGTTTTTATATAAAGGTCCGATTTTACACTACATTTTTATCGTTATATGGCCAATATTTTGTCAATTTGGTTTAAGGATTGATGTTTGACTAATGACGTCAGTAGTCGTCGATGGCTGCGAGTGTTAAACGGCAAGCCCTCTGAGGAGATTGAGTGGTTGCAATCGAAACATGTCAGGGTAACCTGTCCGTAAAAACGCCTGGGTTCGAGCCCAGATTGAGCCAAGAATGAAAAATTATCAGTAAATTTTAATTAATTTTCATGTTGTAAAATTCCTTTCTTCATAAAAATAATTTAATGAAAATTAAATTTGATGAACTTAAGCCTAATTAAAAATATTAAAAATTTGGATTAAAAACCATAAATAGTTCAACAAAATAACCACAATACTAATTATTTATAAATAAAATATAATAATAAAATACTACTGGAAAAACTGTAGCGTGCGTCACAAAGGGTACACGGCTTTTGTCAAAAAATCACAACATTTTTTGGCTGCGAATAAGTGCGTTTAGAATTCTCTTATAGTCATCTTTCTTTTAGGAATAAGATTTTGTATACCTTATAATGCCAAATTCGCTAAAAATTAGGAAAACGCACTTCAACCTTTGAAGTTACCTCCACTTTTTGGAAGTAACTTCATATATGCCATTCGTAAGTACATATAAATGTCACTTAATACTACATATATATAAGTTGAAGCTATCTTTTTTGAAAGACCAAAAAATGTTTATTATATTTCAATCAGAAAACGCGTGTGAATCCAAAATTGGGACTTATAACACCAAAGGGTCGTGTTTTATTTAACACAATTTCTAAAATGGATTTAAATGTGGCAGCGAGCGGACAACCAACATATTGGCCCACTGATCATCAAAAAATACCAGATGTCATCGATTTCGGCGTGGTTAAAAACATTCCCATAGAAACGATTCATGTTGAAGCCTCCCTAGAATTATCTTCCGACCACACACCTACAATTGTTACTATAATGAACCCCAATAGAATTGTACCTCCGACTGGTTACATAGCGACGACAGCTACGCAAATTAATTGGTTAAAATATAAAAAACACCGGATTATGTAGATCGCTCTATTGACAATTTTGACAGTTTTCTGAAACTAGCTGTTCAACATTCCAGCGATACCCTTAAAAAAAATAATAAAATATATTCTTCAGATGTCGAGCGGCTCTTGACTGAAAAGGGAGAGTTCGAAGAGAGTGGCAACTTTACAGATCCCCGCAACTTAAGATTTTATTAAAAGAGTGCACAAAAAAGCTAAGAAAGTTACTGCAGAATCAGAAAACGGCTTCTCTAGAAAAATATCTTAAGGAACTTGATGCAACTCCACAATCTGACTACTCATTATGGCATGCAGCTAGAAATCTAAAAAGGCCAGTTATATCTAAGCCACCATTAAGAAACTTGAATGGTAATTGGGCAAGAAATGACATTGAAAAAGGAAATCTGTTTGTTAGTCACTTGAAAAACGTATTTACACCAAATATATTTCACAATATTGCGGTCGAGTTACCACCTGTTGCTGCTAGAGCAGCTATTCCCCTCAGATTTAAGTTAAGAGAAATCGAAAAGGCTATTTGTGACTTAAACACTGGTATTGATAAAATCAGTAATTAAATGCTTTTGGAGCTACCTCGCATAGCAAAGAAAATTATTCTTTTTATTTTTAATGCTATTTTACGCCTTGAATACTATCCTCAAAAATGGAAAGTTTCCTTAGTTACCATGATACCAAAGCCAAGTAAAGATCATACAAAAGTTGAGTCTTATAGGCCTATTAGCTTATTATCAAATATGTCAAAGCTGTTTGAGAAATTATTAGTTTCAAAATTAACACCGATTTTAAGTGTTAATAGATGTATTCCAAACCATCAGTTCGGATTTAGAAGAAAACACAGCACAATCGAACAGACTCATCGAATAGTAAATGTCATAAGAAAAGCATTTGAAGAAAAGAAATATTGCTCAGCACCCTTCATCGATGTTTCGCAAGCTTTTGATAAAGTCTGGCATGAAGGCTTATTACATAAATTGAAGCTCAGCCCATTGCCGCTGGAGTCCCACAAGGCAGCATCCTGGGCCCCTATCATACTTAATTTATACTTCGGACATGCCAACAAGCAACTATAAACAAACTTCAACATTTGCAGACGATACAGCTTTTCTAAGCGTCCACGAAAATCGTTATAAAGCATCGCGTTACTTACAGCATCATATATTTCAACTAGAAATATGGTTACGACAATGGAGGATAATGGTCAATGAGCAAAAATGCGTACATATAACATTCACTTTGCGCCGGGAATCTTGCCCCCCTATTACAATCAATAATCAAATCATTCCTCAACATTCGCATGTAAAATATCTCGGTATACATCTGGATCGGCGATTAACGTGGAAATGCCATATAGAGGCAAAATTAACTCAAATTCATTGGCTTATTGGAAGAAATTCTGTCCTTAGTCTCGATTGCAAGCTTCTACTTTACAACTCTATCTTAAAGACTATCTGGTGCTACGGTATTCAACTATGGGGCACTGCCTCGGCCTCTAATATCGACAAAATTCAAAGGCGCCAAAATAAACTTTTTCGAATAATCACAGCATCTCCCTGGTATGTTAAAAACTCAAACATTCATAAGGATCTCAATGTGCCATTAGTGAAAACTATGATTACAAAATATGCAATAAAATATTTAAAAAGGCTTGAACAACACCCAAATCCACTAGCTCGAAATATTTTAAATCATGGCGGCCACACTCGCTTAAGAAGAAGAGACATTGCAGCACTTACCCAATTAGATGAGCGATAAACACCTATATAAGTGAACAGAACCCGTGATGAAGAAAATTTTGTCTGGCACTGGCAGGACATAAAATAACGTATTAGGTTAAGATTTGATTAATTATTGTTAGTTCATATTTAATTTACATATGAAGATTCAATAAAAAATAATGACAAAAAAAAAAAAACAAAAAAAAAAATATGTGCATGCTCGCCCAGTTAGTTCTGCTGCTGGCGGCGTTATCGGGCCGAACTTCTTCAAAAATGAGGTTGGCCAAGCTATTACCGTGAATGGTGTTCGCTATCGCGAGATAATAACGGACTTCCTATAGCCAGAAATTGAGGAAATGAACCTAGACAATATGTGGTTTATAGGTGTTTACTGGTCAAACGGTTACTTGATACCGTTACTGCTGCTCCAGCTTTGAAAAATAATCAAAAATTTAAGATTAATTTCAATACCAAAGTGAATCGATTACTTTTGACCGATACCGAGTATTTTTTTACCGATACTACTTGGTACTCGGTTGCTAGAAGTATCGAATATGAACTTGTATTTACTCGTACCGTTTCATGCCAATACGTTACGTAGGTATATAATAGTTGTGTAAATTTTCTTTACAATTTACTACATTGCTAGCCAAAGGATAGCTAAAGTATTTAAAGTAAGCTTATAAGCTTCGCAACAGAAATATAAAAACGAAAAATTCTGATAGCGCATAGAAAACATTGAAGGAATAAGCCTAATAAAGTATAAAAGCTTTTGAGGATTGTAATTTGACTTAGAATACATATTCGAATATCAAAAATTTATAAAAATTATTTAAATTAGATTAATAACGGCCATTTTCACCAAGTTCGTTTAAAACTAACTTTCAATTAAAGTTCCGGTTTCCAATATGTTTTGACAGCTAACCGATAGTTAATTATAATTATTAAAAAAAACTTCCAAATTTTTGTTCTACGTTTTAACTGCCTGTTTTTCAAACTAATGTGGTGTTTATAGAACACGAGCGCCTTACTCGTCCGTTCAACTTACATTTAAAACAAAAACAAATTTCGAAATTTGTTTTTAAATAAAAATTTTTGGTATTGCTGCAAAAATGGTCACTGTTCCTGAGTTTTTATAGAAAACGCAGAAAATTGTTGAGCTGTTTATATTCTTTTTTTTTTTTGGGAAAATTTTCTGTTTTGTTTAAAATTTACTTTAAATCATTGGAACAAATCTAGTTTACCGACGCAGCTCCAAATAAAAAAAAAGTACCCAGGGTGATAGAAAATTAAAAAATAAGAAGAAAAAATACAATAAAAAAGTTGGCGGAAACGCTTAGTTTTCAAGTTATGGACGTTTTAAGTTTTTATATAAAGGTCCGATTTTACACTACATTTTTATCGTTATATGGCCAATATTTTGTCAATTTGGTTTAAGGATTGATGTTTGACTAATGACGTCAGTAGTCGTCGATGGCTGCGAGTGTTAAACGGCAAGCCCTCTGAGGAGATTGAGTGGTTGCAATCGAAACATGTCAGGGTAACCTGTCCGTAAAAACGCCTGGGTTCGAGCCCAGATTGAGCCAAGAATGAAAAATTATCAGTAAATTTTAATTAATTTTCATGTTGTAAAATTCCTTTCTTCATAAAAATAATTTAATGAAAATTAAATTTGATGAATATAAGCCTAATTAAAAATATTAAAAATTTGGATTAAAAACCATAAATAGTTCAACAAAATAACCACAATACTAATTATTTATAAATAAAATATAATAATAAAATACTACTGGAAAAACTGTAGCGTGCGTCACAAAGGGTTCACGGCTTTTGTCAAAAAATCACAACATTTTTTGGCTGCGAATAAGTGCGTTTAGAATTCTCTTATAGTCATCTTTCTTTTAGGAATAAGATTTTGTATACCTTATAATGCCAAATTCGCTAAAAATTAGGAAAACGCACTTCAACCTTTGAAGTTACCTCCACTTTTTGGAAGTAACTTCATATATGCCATTCGTAAGTACATATAAATGTCACTTAATACTACATATATATAAGTTGAAGCTATCTTTTTTGAAAGACCAAAAAATGTTTATTATATTTCAATCAGAAAACGCGTGTGAATCCAAAATTGGGACTTATAACACCAAAGGGTCGTGTTTTATTTAACACAATTTCTAAAATGGATTTAAATGTGGCAGCGAGCGGACAACCAACATATTGGCCCACTGATCATCAAAAAATACCAGATGTCATCGATTTCGGCGTGGTTAAAAACATTCCCATAGAAACGATTCATGTTGAAGCCTCCCTAGAATTATCTTCCGACCACACACCTACAATTGTTACTATAATGAACCCCAATAGAATTGTACCTCCGACTGGTTACATAGCGACGACAGCTACGCAAATTAATTGGTTAAAATATAAAAAACACCGGATTATGTAGATCGCTCTATTGACAATTTTGACAGTTTTCTGAAACTAGCTGTTCAACATTCCAGCGATACCCTTAAAAAAAATAATAAAATATATTCTTCAGATGTCGAGCGGCTCTTGACTGAAAAGGGAGAGTTCGAAGAGAGTGGCAACTTTACAGATCCCCGCAACTTAAGATTTTATTAAAAGAGTGCACAAAAAAGCTAAGAAAGTTACTGCAGAATCAGAAAACGGCTTCTCTAGAAAAATATCTTAAGGAACTTGATGCAACTCCACAATCTGACTACTCATTATGGCATGCAGCTAGAAATCTAAAAAGGCCAGTTATATCTAAGCCACCATTAAGAAACTTGAATGGTAATTGGGCAAGAAATGACATTGAAAAAGGAAATCTGTTTGTTAGTCACTTGAAAAACGTATTTACACCAAATATATTTCACAATATTGCGGTCGAGTTACCACCTGTTGCTGCTAGAGCAGCTATTCCCCTCAGATTTAAGTTAAGAGAAATCGAAAAGGCTATTTGTGACTTAAACACTGGTATTGATAAAATCAGTAATTAAATGCTTTTGGAGCTACCTCGCATAGCAAAGAAAATTATTCTTTTTATTTTTAATGCTATTTTGCGCCTTGAATACTATCCTCAAAAATGGAAAGTTTCCTTAGTTACCATGATACCAAAGCCAAGTAAAGATCATACAAAAGTTGAGTCTTATAGGCCTATTAGCTTATTATCAAATATGTCAAAGCTGTTTGAGAAATTATTAGTTTCAAAATTAACACCGATTTTAAGTGTTAATAGATGTATTCCAAACCATCAGTTCGGATTTAGAAGAAAACACAGCACAATCGAACAGACTCATCGAATAGTAAATGTCATAAGAAAAGCATTTGAAGAAAAGAAATATTGCTCAGCACCCTTCATCGATGTTTCGCAAGCTTTTGATAAAGTCTGGCATGAAGGCTTATTACATAAATTGAAGCTCAGCCCATTGCCGCTGGAGTCCCACAAGGCAGCATCCTGGGCCCCTATCATACTTAATTTATACTTCGGACATGCCAACAAGCAACTATAAACAAACTTCAACATTTGCAGACGATACAGCTTTTCTAAGCGTCCACGAAAATCGTTATAAAGCATCGCGTTACTTACAGCATCATATATTTCAACTAGAAATATGGTTACGACAATGGAGGATAATGGTCAATGAGCAAAAATGCGTACATATAACATTCACTTTGCGCCGGGAATCTTGCCCCCCTATTACAATCAATAATCAAATCATTCCTCAACATTCGCATGTAAAATATCTCGGTATACATCTGGATCGGCGATTAACGTGGAAATGCCATATAGAGGCAAAATTAACTCAAATTCATTGGCTTATTGGAAGAAATTCTGTCCTTAGTCTCGATTGCAAGCTTCTACTTTACAACTCTATCTTAAAGACTATCTGGTGCTACGGTATTCAACTATGGGGCACTGCCTCGGCCTCTAATATCGACAAAATTCAAAGGCGCCAAAATAAACTTTTTCGAATAATCACAGCATCTCCCTGGTATGTTAAAAACTCAAACATTCATAAGGATCTCAATGTGCCATTAGTGAAAACTATGATTACAAAATATGCAATAAAATATTTAAAAAGGCTTGAACAACACCCAAATCCACTAGCTCGAAATATTTTAAATCATGGCGGCCACACTCGCTTAAGAAGAAGAGACATTGCAGCACTTACCCAATTAGATGAGCGATAAACACCTATATAAGTGAACAGAACCCGTGATGAAGAAAATTTTGTCTGGCACTGGCAGGACATAAAATAACGTATTAGGTTAAGATTTGATTAATTATTAATATTTAATATACATATGAAGATTCAATAAAAAATAATGACAAAAAAAAAAACAAAAAAAAAATATGTGCATGCTCGCCCAGTTAGTTCTGCTGCTGGCGGCGTTATCGGGCCGAACTTCTTCAAAAATGAGGTTGGCCAAGCTATTACCGTGAATGGTGTTCGCTATCGCGAGATAATAACGGACTTCCTATAGCCAGAAATTGAGGAAATGAACCTAGACAATATGTGGTTTATAGGTGTTTACTGGTCAAACGGTTACTTGATACCGTTACTGCTGCTCCAGCTTTGAAAAATAATCAAAAATTTAAGATTAATTTCAATACCAAAGTGAAACGATTACTTTTGACCGATACCGAGTATTTTTTTACCGATACTACTTGGTACTCGGTTGCTAGAAGTATCGAATATGAACTTGTATTTACTCGTACCGTTTCATGCCTATACGTTACGTAGGTATATAATAGTTGTGTAAATTTTCTTTACAATTTACTACATTGCTAGCCAAAGGATAGCTAAAGTATTTAAAGTAAGCTTATAAGCTTCGCAACAGAAATATAAAAACGAAAAATTCTGATAGCGCATAGAAAACATTGAAGGAATAAGCCTAATAAAGTATAAAAGCTTTTGAGGATTGTAATTTGACTTAGAATACATATTCGAATATCAAAAATTTATAAAAATTATTTAAATTAGATTAATAAAGGCCATTTTCACCAAGTTCGTTTAAAACTAACTTTCAATTAAAGTTCCGGTTTCCAATATGTTTTGACAGCTAACCGATAGTTAATTATAATTATTAAAAAAAAACTTCCAAATTTTTGTTCTACGTTTTAACTGTCTGTTTTTCAAACTAATGTGGTGTTTATAGAACACGAGCGCCTTACTCGTCCGTTCAACTTACATTTAAAACAAAAACAAATTTCGAAATTTGTTTTTAAATAAAAATTTTTGGTATTGCTGCAAAAATGGTCACTGTTCCTGAGTTTTTATAGAAAACGCAGAAAATTGTTGAGCTGTTTATATTCTTTTTTTTTTTGGGAAAATTTTCTGTTTTGTTTAAAATTTACTTTAAATCATTGGAACAAATCTAGTTTACCGACGCAGCTCCAAATAAAAAAAAAGTACCCAGGGTGATAGAAAATTAAAAAATAAGAAGAAAAAATAAAATAAAAAAGTTGGCGGAAACGCTTAGTTTTCAAGTTATGGACGTTTTAAGTTTTTATATAAAGGTCCGATTTTACACTACATTTTTATCGTTATATGGCCAATATTGGTATCATTTCAAAGCTTTTGACCATATCTTTTTAGATATACAAAATTTATTTGAAAATTACTATCTCTTTACCTCACATTACATTCTTTTCGCATTTTACATCAAAATATTACAGAAGTGCACCAGGTTAGTATGTAGTTAATTTAAATAAAAGTGTAATACAAACGTAATCAAATTATAAACATGGACGTCGCAAACGAAAACACTCCTGCATAGCCGACCTTCGGCCGGGCGCAAGGACTTTCTCCTCTATGGTATAGCAAAAACCGGCTTCGCTAAGTAAAGCTTCTCTGCATAGCCGGCCTTCGGCCGGGCGCAAAGATTTGCTCCTCTTTGGTATGACAAATACCGGCTTCGCTAAGTAAAGCTTCTCTGCATAGCCGGCCTTCGGCCGTTCGCAAAGATTTGCTCCTCTTTGGTATGACAAATACCGGCTTCGCTAACTAAAGCTTCTCTGCATAGCCGGCCTTCGGCCGGGCGCAAGGATTTTCTCCTCTATGGTATAGCAAGAACCGGCTTCGCTAAGTAAAGCTACTGTGCATAGCCGGCCTTCGGCCGGGCGCAAGGATTTGCTCCTCTTTGGGATAGTAAGTACCGGCTTCACTAAGCCAAAAGCTTTAAAATGATACCAATATTGACCATATAAAGATAAAAATGTAGTGGAAAATCACTTTTATATAAAAACTTAAAACGTCCATAACTCGAAAACTAAGCGTTTCCGCCAACTTTTTTATTTTATTTTTTCTTCTTATTTTTTAATTTTCTATCTACCTACATATGTAGGTACTTTTTTTTTATTTGGAGCTGCGTCGGTAAACTAGATTTAAGCCAAATCATTTAATACAGTTTCAATAGTTTTAATAACTTCATTTAATTTTGTATGATCCATTTGAACATGGAGCTGCCGTTTATGATAGTTTTGTCCTCGGTTAAAACGTAAATTTAAAGTCAATGTTGTTAACAACTTGTTATTTTTTGCAAAACTGCTATCACCAAGGATTAAAAGCGTATCCCAGTCAAATGATTCGATAAGCGGACACTCAATAGCGTTTTGTTCCCGAATTAGATAGTTTAGAACCTCATTTCGCCTAGACTGAAAAGCGGTTGTAAAAATTTTTTGGAATTCTGGTGTCAAGTTTGACAATTCAGATTTAACAAAATCAACATGTTGGCCACTGCTAATATCGATACAGCAGACGTTGCGGTACAATTTGGAAATACTCTGTGTGGTTAATAAAAAGTCGTCAGGATTGTGAAATCCATATTTGTGAGACATTCGCATTGTTTGTTGTTTATCTTGATTTCCAATTAACAAGTCAATCGAATGGTTGAGAATCTGAAAAGCAAAAAAATTATTATTTATTTTAAGAAATAATGTTTTATATACCTCTATCAGTATTTCTTTGTTATCTATATTTTGTAAAAATTCATGTTCCTTCATTTTTTTTGTAAACTCTGCAACAATTAAACAACTAGTCAATTCGCCTTGCAACAATCGAATGTATATGTTCAGAGACCTGCGCCGAACCGGCTTACAGCCGGCTAAGCCAGCCCCCGATATAATTATTTGACGCCGCCGACAATCTTTCAGCTAAAAATCGACTCCAGCCACCGATTACTTTGTAACGCTGAGTCTCCACGTAGCAATTTGTTTTGCTAACGCTGGGACTCCACGTAGCAATTTTTATTGCTAATTACAAGCAATAACGTCGGCAGAACAATGACAGAACAATGGATCAATAATTGCTGATTATATTGCTGGAGAACACTTGTTATTGCTTTGCCATAAATTTGCAATTTTCACCGCGAGTAGTTGTATAAAGTTTTGTGCCTTTATTTATAACAAATGTTTCATGTTGTGTTTTGAAGTGATTGTTAAATTTTCTTTTTAAATCAATAAATTAAATTAATAAAATAAAATAATTAATTTTAATTGTCGTAGCTGTGTTTTGTATTACTTTTTTGTTTACTTGCGTATGAAAAAAAGCCTAAAACTTGTATTGTTCTATTGCAAAAATAAAAATATACAAAAAAAAAAACAAATGTGTCGTTTGTTTTTGTTAATATTGACGTTTATTTAAAAATATAATATATAAACACTTTTTCTGTATTTTGTTGAAGTATTTTTTCACTTGGCGGCTTTTTCTTAATTGATTTTTTAATAAATAAACACACTAACAAATAAACAACCGTACAGAGAAATGAAATGTCAGATAAATTACAACTGATTTGACAGCAGATTGCTAAGCAATAATTGCTCAAGCAATAAGAAGAGCAATCATTGCGCAATGGATTGCCACTCATAGCAATATGCGGTCTATACGTCGCAAATTTTATGGAGCAATCAAATTTGACGTTTGCCGCAATAAATATTGCTACGTGGAGACCCGGGGTAAGTACAAGCAAAAACGTGGACAGAACAATGGAGCAATAATTGAAGCACAGCCGCGAATAACGTTGTAAACGCCACATTTTGAAAAAACTGTTTTTTTGCAGATAACCGTTGTCCTTACTCTCTTACACAGTTTAAACATAAAATCAAACAAAATTGTGCACCTTAACGCCTTCAAAATGGCGTACAAAGTGTCAGCCAGTGGAATAGCATTGCAAGTTACTAAAAAAATGATGAAACCGAAATGGGTTTGCAGTGCGGAATAATGTTTTAAAAGCCTTTTGCATTAAAGTTTTTATTATTATTATTACTTTTAATAAAAGAAAAAAAATGTTTTAAACAAATAATGCTGCATGTCAAAAAACGTTTTTTTGCTCTCCTGAAAAATTATTATTTTGTAACTTAAAACGTTATTCGCGGCTGTGCTTCAATTGCTGATTATATTGCTGGAGAACACTTGAAATTGCTTTGCCATAAATTTGCAATTTTCACCGCGAGTAGTTGTATAAAGTTTTGTGGCTGTATTTACAACAGATGTTTTATGTTGTGTTTTGAAGTGGTTGTTTAATTTTCTTTTTTAAATTAATAAAATAATTATTTGTAATTGTCGTAGCTGTGTTTTGTTTTACTTGTTTGTTTATTTGCGTATGAAAAAAAAACCTAAAACTTGTATTGTTCTATTGAAAAAATAAAAATATACAAAAAAACAAATTCGACGTTTGCATTTGTTGATGTTTATGATGACGCCCGTTTTCGTTACCAACTTAAGTAATAAATTATAATAAAAGCGCAAATACTTTAACTATAACATATGTACTAATATAATAACTTTGCTAATAAAAAAAAAAACTTTGGCCGGCTTTTTCTGTTTTTTGTTGAAAGATTTTATTGTAGCGAAAACACAAATGTAGCACTTCTTGATCGCACAGTGACCTCTTTAGTGTGTGCTCTATACAATTGTGGGGAATCAGACACTCTTTATGGTTTACCAAATTGTCTAAAAAGTTTTTAGTAAAAACTAAACACGGCAAACGTTTCGAATGGATACAATATGTAGCAGAATTGTACAATGATATTTAAAAACAGTTAAATGGTGTTTGATCTAGCCAAACGTTTTGCAAAAACCAATAACTTTTTAATAAAACTATTGGTTACGAGTAACGTCTAATTTTTAATAAAAAAACTGTTATCATCTTACGTTTATGAAAGGAGGAATAACTGTTACGGTCCCTGTTTTATTAAGCCTTTTTGCAATATTCCCATTCTTTAAATATTTCACTTGGTTTTTGCTTAAGCCAACCTTTGGTTAACATTGAGGCTATAGATGTAAGCATATACTTAGGAATGATTCTAATGAAACTACAAGATATTCTGGTAGTATATAGGATCATTCCTTAGTATATGTACTTATCTATACCAGATGAAAGCCAGATATGATCGAGCGGCAAATTCGGAAGGCTTCAAAGAAGGCCAGTTGGTTTTACTTTTTAATCCGCAACGGAAGAAAGGACTATCTCCAAAGCTGCAGACTCATTGGGATGGCCCATATAAAGTAATAAAGAAATTGAATGACGTGGTGTATCGGATCCAGAAATATAAGAGCCCAAGATCAAAAATGAAAGTGGTACATCTAGAACGACTAGCCCATTATGGAACAGGAGAATTTGAGCCTATTCGGGACGAACAGGCTTAAGTGGAGGGCAGTGTTACGAAAGTTAAATTATCTAAGAATTATTTATAGTTATAAGTTATCTTGTAAGTTATAGTTTTATATTACTTAAAATTGTCATGTATAATTTTCAACACAACTCTTATTTTAAAATAATTCCTATATAAATTTCCCAGTCATTTCTAGAAATGGTTATAGAACATAATAAATAGTTATTACAGGAAGGTTCAGGAAAAGTGTAGAAATAATTATGAAATATAAAAAGGGGTGACTCATGTATAATAAGTTTAGTTTGCTTTGAGAAACGGTTCTGTTCGTAACTAACAATTGTGAACCAAATAATAAAGTTTGTAAAGTTGAATAAGTGTGTGTATTTATTTTTATTTGCAATTAAAAGAACTCAACGGTTTATTATAAAGGGAGTAAACCGAACGCGTTTATTAAAGGAAAAACGTAACAATATGAAGAAATTATTTTTGTAGATAGCACTTTTTAACAAAGAAAAAAAAAAACGTGTGTGTTAGATAGCACAAACAATATTTATGAAACAAACGTTTTGGGGGAAATTTTTTTTTTTCCAAATTTAAATGACAGATGACCCCTGCAGTTAGTGAACTCGTTCCTATAAAAAACACATTTTTGAAAATTTGCAGATAGCACTATTTAAAAAATAACCCTCGATATACTTGTATATTTTTGAACAAAAATTTCATGTATTTTTAATAATTTTTAATCTTTCTTCTTTTTTTAAATTCACTGCAACTGATAGCGTGAAAAATTTTTCACACGAGATTCACGATTGCTTTTTTCCCTTCGAGGGGAATGAAAATTTCATGGGAACAAAAATTCCACTTGTTATTCACGATAGGGGTGAATATCTACATGAGTCTCATACGATTCTTGACATATAAGACTCGTTAGATAATCTTTACCCTCGTCTTACACGATTCCCACAACGATTGAAGAAGCGTCTTTCGCTGTGCTATGGAAGAATCTCAGTCGTGTCACACTTTTGCCGTGTGAGGTATCTTCAACGATTAAAAAATATGGTCATCAACGACCTAAGACGTCCCAGTATATCTTAGGCGATTGAAAATGCTAGCTGGGTGTAAGGTCGTAATGTTTTTTTTTAAAGCGAACAAAAATTGTTAAAAAAAAAATAAATTTTAAGTTTTCCGATTTTTTTTGACGATTTTTCGACACGTGAAAGACGATTTTTCTCAGGAAATTGACGATTTACTCACAAATTTATCTGGCAGCCCTGTGCTTGACCTTAAGGCCCAAATACACTTGTCAAATGCTTGTCCAGCCGGCGAATTCATCGTGTACGTGTGTTTGACGTAATATTCGCCGTCATGTCTAAATTTTTTGATTTTTCATCCAGCATCGTCGGTGTGACACATACAAACACATTTTCACTAATACTACCACAATGCTTGATGAGTATTTTGATCAATGTATTTGGGCCTTTAAATATTAATTTTTACATGAATTCGCCTTGGCCTTAAAAATTATTATAGCCTTTTCACACTTGTCAACATTTAACATCAATTTGCGAAGATGTTGGAATTTTCCCATAATAGGCTGTTCACACTTGTCAACATTTAACATCAATTTTCGAAGATGTTGGAATTTTCCCATAATAGCCTTTGCACACTTGTCAATATTTAACATTTAACATCAATGTGGGAAGATGTTGAAATTTTCCCATAAGAAATACATAGGGCTAAAAATAAAAATTTTAACATCTTTACAGAATGTTACTATCTCATTCTGTTCCCTTTTATATTTTTCGATTCTTTTAGTGTCATCACTAGAAAAGTTGCAATAAATTATGTTGGAATCACAGAGTACACAGAGGCGTCACAAGACAGAAAATATTGTATTTTTTCTGTCTTGTTCTTCGACTTCGAAAGCTGGCCTTTTTGCATTTTTTGTTTTGATTACGCAATTTGTGTTGATAGAAGCGGCCTGTTTTTACACATTGCCACTTCACTACCAAAAAACGTTTTCTCTCTCTTTCTTCGAAACCTGCCCTCGCAAATGATTTCGGCATATTTCACATGTCACTTTCTTCATCTCTGTATGCTTTGTGGTTGGAATTGAAGTTGCTTTGAAAGCAGCGTTGCCACTTCTCAAGTTTTTCCTTTTTTGCAAGCCTTATTTTGCTAAAATTATTAAACGAAATGAATTAGAAATATATTTTTGGTGTTATCTTTTGAAATGTAGGCACTTTTGTAGAGAAAAAGTATTAAAAAAGTAAAAGTTTTTTTTTTCAGAAATGGTGGCATTTTTTATTGATATTAGATTTTAGATGTTTCAAGTGTGAAAGCGTATTTCACATTTTCAACATCTGCCATGCGTTCCTCCGAAATGTATGCAAGTGTACAAATGGTATAATAGGCTTTTTACACTTGCTCACATCTTACATGTTATCGCAAAAATGATAACATCTTCACATAAGAATTGTACAGGGCTTATAATCAACATCTTTCTTCATCTTTAAAAGATGTTCCTATCTCATGTTGTTTCATTCAACATCTTTCGATAATTTTAGTGTCATCACTAGAAAAAACAAATAACTTGTTAAAAAGTATATACCATCACTAGAAAAAAATACAAAAGAGCAGGACAGCAATATCATTTATTTTTTTTTTATTCGCTCTTACACGCGAAAATAAATATTTTTATTATGAAAGATGTTACATATGTAAACAAGTTTTTTCATTTTTAACATCTTCCACGCATTCCTCTAAGATGTGCTCAAGTGTAAAAAGGCTATTAGGGACTAGCAAAAATATCGATATATCAAAGTATCGATATTAAAAAAACAAGTAATGCTATGTTCATACGACGTTATAAACCACTCGTTTCGCTCGTTGAAACTAGTTTGCCAAACATGCTGTTCATACGATTCATTCCTGTTTCATTTTGACATTTTTTTTGTGTTGTTAGTGTGATTTTTTTTAAATAGATAAAAAAAGTAAATAAAACTTAAACATATATTATTTAACACTTTTATTGATATTATTATGTTATAATTACAGTATAACCCGGTTAATTACCCCACGCTTAAATGCCTTTCACGCTTATTTACCTCGAGCTTTAAATCCCCGTTTTTTTTCTTCCATTTTTAAACAAAAATCCTCGTTTAATTGCCATACGCTTAATTACCCGATTCGGATAATTGCCTTAAAAATTTAACTCCCAAAACAAAATTATACCTAAATTTCATTCGTTTAATTGCCTTAGTACTATTTGACAAAAACACAGCAAGTAATGCAACCAAGTTTTACTTATTAATAATTTGAAAATATGCACTAAAATTTTTTTAAAAAAATATGCCTTAAAAACAAAATATGGCTTGATTAAAAGCAAAATATTCAACAAATTAAAAGTCAAGATTCATATAAGGGTTATATATTATCTAGATACACCAAATTTATGAGATATTTTGTCTTAAAGAGATTAAAGTTGGAAGTTTGCTTGGGGACTATGTGATATTATAGACCGATTCTTACAATTTACATAGGTTTCGTTCTTATGACAATTAAACGTATTTACCCAATTTTATCAAATTATCTAAAAACTGCTACCATTACTTTTTGCACAAAGTTTACATGGACATACAACCAGCAAGATGGACGGCCGGACACGAAAAGATTACTTAAAAAAGTGTTTCTGATTCGATCGTTTACTAAACGATGCGTCTAGGTTTCTATGTTATAAGTTGCGAAAAACATTTATCTTCAACAAAAACTTGCTTTGGGTTAAAATTGTACAGTGAAAATTTAATGTAGGTGGCGAAATTAAAGCAACAGAAAATTCATCTGTTAACCAGAATTTTAAGCAATTTTTTTTTGCTTAACATGTTGAAAACTTAAAATATGTGTGCAATAAAAATGCAGCAATGGCTAAAATATGGAAATTATTTACAAACAAATCGATACCAAAATTCATTAAAAGCTCTAAACGCATAAATATATTGTTTCTGCGTTCATTGGTCGCCCAGGAAAAACCATGTAATTGCATATTTACGGCTTCCATGAGTAGTATTAGGATATGACAGGACATCTCAAAAAGCACTACAGATCAAATTTAAGACAACAAATCTCATTGTTTTTTATTGATATCTCTTAAGATTTAGCTGGTACATGTAAAAATTCCTTTCTTAAATTTTTTCATACATCAAAGTTAAGTTATCTTGTAAATAAATACGTCTAATTACCTCACTGAGGTATTTAAACGAATTCGCTTAATTACCTCAATGAGGTAGTTAAACGTATTCTTATTATTACCTCAACGAGGAAGTTAAGCGTATTCGTGTAAATGCTTACCCCGCATAATTACCCAAAAATATTGGCATTTTTGTCGAGGTAATTATCCGTGGAATACTGTATCAGTTTATTTTATTAGACATCAATTTTTATTTTGTTTTTTTCTTTGTTTTGCTTTTTTTGAGAGCTAGTTCAGATAAACTAACGATAAATGTTATCAAAATTGGAGATGATAGTACATTTTTCCTGTTTCGCAGCCTGTTTCAAAATGAAACGACCTGTTTCGCTCACAAAATTTTGTATGGGGAAACAAGTCGTTTCAATCATGTTTGGAGCGCGAAACAGGAATAAGAGAGCGAAACACTAACCACCATCACTCTGGCTTCCATAGGCTCCGATATCTATATGGGTAAATTGATATCGGGCATCACATGCTGCTACCAGGACAATGTAAAACCTTTTTTTGTATGAGAAAAACTGGCTGCCGCTATTAGGAGGACATTGGATGGCAATATGTTTGCCATCAATTGCTCCAATACAGTTAGGCATATTCCATAGCTGCCAAAAGCCTTCAGCGATTTTCTTATAATCGTTTTCGTTAGGCTCACACACGTAGGGATTGCTTAGTACGCTCCAAATCACCTCAGTTGTCTCAAGAACAATCTGCCGAACAGTTTCCTTGCCTAACTTAAACGACCATGCCAATGATTGAAAAGAGTTTCCTTGTGTCAAATATCTTTTTGCAAAAAAGAAAAAATGGTTATGGTTACTTCTTAATTTTAAATAAAAAAAACTTACAGCAATGTTACGGCCAAACGGCATTCTGGCTGCACGGGTTCTCTCAATGAATACTTTGCAAGGAACGGCTTAACAAGTTCAAGCAAAAGCTCATATACCCGTGGCGTCATTCGCGTGCATATAAAAAATTGTTGGTGATCAATCTCCTTCATCATTAGAAACGTCCGTACGAAGAATCCATTCTTCTTCCTGTCACGATTTATTTCCCTTACTGAACAGGAGCGTTTTCTTTTCGTGGTTATTTCACTTATTTCTTGAAGTACACTTAATCCATCCAATGCACATTTCAAAAGATTTACCGCCTTTAAATATTTTAGTTTTTTATCCATTTTTTTCACAATAATAACAAAATCTCTATTTTCAATGTTCAACGATTAAATGCATCAGTGATGCATTTTTTAGTACCTTTTTATTTATGTCTTTATTTGCTTTTTAAATGAATAAAAAAATAACATAAATTTGCTTGTTTATTGTAGTATATTTATAAGTTGCAAACATTCAACAAAATTTTGTTCAATTATTGATATATAGAAGAAATAAAAAAAATAAAATAGGTTAGCAAAAGTACAAATGTTTGCAACTAAGCGTAGATGAAATTAAAGTTCAAAAAGTACAATATAGGCACCACAAAGTTGTGAATAATTTGCTTAAGCATTTGACATGCTTTTCGTTGATTTTTGACAGTACCTTAAGCTAGCATAATCATATTATAGTTAGCCCTTAAACACATGTATGTATGATCATAAAATGCTCTCAATATATTTTAATTTAACGCTTCGTCAGTAAAACCGTTCGTAGCTGAGTTGTCTAAGTTCTCGCTTAAGGCTCGTAAGATTGCGAGTTAAATATCAAAAATAAATTTTTTTTATTTAATTTTTTTATACACGATTTTAAGATTAAATTAAAAATTATACAACGAATTTCAAACATCAACTTTGGCAAAAGAGGAAACGGACTTAGATATATAAATTTTTTGATTTTGTCATATTCTTCGGCATGACGAAATGAAAAGTTGGCGGTGCTCAATTTATATTTATGTACCTATTTATACCTATCTAAAGAACAATATTTATATGTATAACTTTCTGTTGTTCTTACATACGATACGGCATAGCCGAATATAGCACTCTTGTTTGTGTTTTTTTATACCCTTCACCACAGGTGTAAAAGGGTATATATAAGTTTGTCATAACGTTTGTAATTTCCACAATATTGATTTAAGACCCCATAAAGTATATATATTCTGGGTCCATATGAGAAGAGAAGTTGATTTAACGATGTCCGTCTGTCCGTCTTACGTTTGATATGTGTTTTCCGGATAATCCAGACATTATAGCGGCTAGGTTGTTTTACATTTATGTTACATACAGTCCACCATTTCTTGCTATTGAAATTCAGCAAGATCGGTCCACAAATGGCTTAGATATGACCGAAAAACCACGACTACCTCTAAATTTTTCCAAAAATCCCTTGTTGTTGTTGTATTTTTTTTATTTCTGTATATCTTGAGAACGGCAAGAGCCAAAGTTTCCAAATTAGGTACACATATTTAGGTTGCCAATACACACCATCCTACAAAATGTGGGCGGGATTGGAGAAGTGGGCGTGGTACCTCCCGTACAAAAAAAATTAAAAATTTTATAAAAACCTAAATTTAAGGGCTGTCATATGTTCTATGGATATGACTTATATATCAAAATATCGAAAATTTTTAGTAGAACATATTTTCTAAAAAACTCGGGAAAATCGGTTCAGATACAAAAAAGTTATGACCAAAATTAAATTTTTTTTTTTAAATACCCACTTTCGGAAACCATAGCTTTCCCCGAGTCCAAGCTTTATAACTAAAGTAAATGGTAAATTTCTTCTTCAACACGTCGGTATATAAATCTGCCAAATCGGTTAAAAAATGGCAGAGTTATAACCGAAATACTGAATCCACAAAAATTACTCTTTTTTTATAATTGACTTTGTTAAAATATATATTTACAAGTTTATATAAATGTTTATATATAAATATAACTTAAGTAAATGGTAAAATTCTTCCTTAACACGTCGGTATATAAAACTATCAAATCGGTTAGACAATGGGTATTTTATGAGCAAAATACTCCAAAAATGGGCTAAGAAACATCAAAATTTTTATAAAAACCTAAATTTTAGGGCTATGTATATGACTTATATACCAAAATGTCGGAAATTTGTATGAGTTATAACCGAAATAACTCTTTTTATACCCTTCACCGAAGGTAAAAAGGTATATACAATATTGATCCTACACCCTATAAAGTATACTTATATATTCTGGGCCCTTATGAAAAGAGAAGTTCAAAACCGGTTGTCTCTTATTTAAAAAAAAAATATTTACCAGTCTTATTTAGTTTTTGTCTAGTTGCTCTGTATTCTGCTCGCACAATGGTGAAGGGTATACAAAATTCGGCACAGCCGAATATAGCACTCTTACTTGTTTTTATTTAATTTTATTACAGGTGGAAATTTTATTTTTATTTTAATTTATTTTGTATACCCTTCACCACAGCTGAAAAAGTGTTTAAACATATAAAAGCGGTACTATGTACTATTTTAAACAACAAAGCGTTATTTATATAGCTTCTTGTTCTTATCTTACCATGGTGAAGGGTATTTAAGATTCGGCATAGCCGAATATAGCACTCTTACTTGTTTTTTTTAAATTTAATTGCTTGCGCTGCTTAAAATATGAGGTTTGGTGTAAGAAATCATGATCTAATTTTTCAGGTCAATCCGACGGTGCCTAGCCGTGCCGGGTGGGGCCCAAAGTTCCCCATATTATAAAAAAAAACATCTTTTCTATCAGATATTTATAGTTATACTAGTTGAAAAGCCGAAAATCAAAAATATGGCTTCGTTACGATCTTCCGCAGAGAAAGAACTTCAAGTGTGCCAAATTTCAGCTTCCTATGCCATCAGATGGCTTCAGAAAGTTGCATACTAAGAAATTATATATTGTATAGATAGATTAACATATGTTCGCGCAACTCAAAAACGCTTTAGCTTATTGAAAAACTAAAAAAAAACCGAAATTACGCAATAAAATTTACTTTAAGAAAGTTAAAACTTTTTTCTTTATGTTGGCTTTGGTTTTCGAGATATACTGTTATTTCGAAAATTAAGGAGGTTGCACAACATATGTTCGCGTAACTCAAAAACGCTTTAGTTTATTGAAAAACTAAAAAAAAACGAAATTCCGCAATATAATTTACTTTAAGAAAGTTGAAACTTTTTTCTTTATGTTGGCTTTGGTTTTCGAGATATACCGTTATTTCGAAAATTAAGGAGGTTGCACAACATATATTCGCGTAACTCAAAAACGCTTTAGTTTATTGAAAAACTAAAAAAAAAAACAGAAATTCCGCAATAAAATTTACTTTAAGAAAGTTAAAACTTTTTTCTTTATGTTGGCTTTGATTTTCGAGATATACCGTTATTTCGAAAATTAAGGAGGTTGCACAACATATGTTCGCGTAACTCAAAAACGCTTTAGTTTATTGAAAAACTAAAAAAAAACAGAAATTCCGCAATAAAATTTACTTTAAGAAAGTTAAAACTTTTTTCTTTATGTTGGCTTTGGTTTTCGAGATATACTGTTATTTCGAAAATTAAGGAGGTTGCACAACATATGTTCGCGTAACTCAAAAACGCTTTAGTTTATTGAAAAACTAAAAAAAACCGAAATTCCGCAATAAAATTTACTTTAAGAAAGGTAAAACGTTTTTCTTATATGCGCAGTCGTTTTAGAAACATAAAAATAAAATAGGCTACTTATTTTTTCGATAGGGGCAGGGGAATTGGTATCCCCCATTGGATGCCAATATTAAATATCGCATATTTTAAGAGCCGCTTCACGCATTTTGTTGAACTTCTGGTAGTCAAATCTTCTGAGCCCCAACATTTAAATAAAGTAGCAGCGGGGTAAGTGGTTTCCCCCATAGGACGCCAATGCTTAACATCGTATATCTTAAAAATAAAATAGGCTACTTATTTTTTCGATAGGGGCAGGGGAATTGGTATCCCCAATTGGATGCCAATATTAAATATCGCATATTTTAAGAGCCGCTCCACGCATTTTGTTGAACTTCTGGTAGTCAAATCTTCTGAGCCCCAACATTTAAATAAAGTAGCAGCGGGGTAAGTGGTTTCCCCCATAGGACGCCAATGCTTAACATCGTATATCTTAAGAACTGTTATAGTGAGAATGTTCAAACTTTGTAGAAGTCGCTCTTATGGTATACTACACTATTGAAAATAAAAATAAAGCGGGTAGGCTCAAGAGGGGAAATACCTCCCATAGGATCCATATATTAAATATCGCTCAACTGAAGAACTATTTAAGGGATAGTCTTCAAACGTGGTTAAAGCTACTATTATGGTAAACTATAAATTTCAATACCGAAATGGGCGGAGTAGCCAGAGGAGGAGCAGTACCCCTCATGGATAGAAATATAAATAAGAGCCGCTGCAAGCAATTTGTTGAACTTTTGGTAGTAGGGTCTTCTGAGCCCCAAAATTGAAACCAAATAGCAGCGGGGGAAGTGGTTCCCCCAATAGGATGCCAATGTTTAATATCGCATATCTTGAGAACTGTTATAGTGAGAATGTTCAAACTTTGTAGAAGTTACTCTTATGGTATACTACACCACTGAAAATAAAAATAAAGCGGGCATGCGTAGGTGTGGAAATACCTCCCATAGGATGCATATATTAAATATCGCTCAACTGCAGAACTATTAAAGGGAGAGTCTTCAAACGTGGTTAAAGCTACTTTTATGGTAAACTATAAATATCAATATAAAAATTTGCGGGGTTGACAGAGGAGGAGCAGAACCCCTCATGGATAGAAATATAATTAAGAGCCGCTGCACGCATTTTGTTGAACTTTTGGTAGTAGGATATTCAAATCAAATAGCAGCGGGGGAAGTGGTACCCACCACTGTTTAATATCGCATATCTTAAGAACTGTTATAGTAAGAATGTTAGTAGAAGTCACTCCTATGGTATACTACACTTTTGAAAATAAAAATAAAGCGGGAAGGCGCAGACTGGAAAAACCTTCCATATGATGCATGTATTAAATATCTCTCAACTGAAGAATTGGTTAAAGCAGTGTAGCGAAGCGCACCGGGTTAAGCTAGTACAATATATAATTTCTTAGTATGTCAGGATGTTTGCATGTATATCCTATTCTTTCCGCAATTTTCTGAAGCCATCTGATGACATAGGAAGCTGAAATTTGGCACACTTGAAGTACTTTCTCTGCGGAAGATCGTAACGAAGCCATATTTTCGGCTTTTCAACTAGTATAACTATAAAGATCTGATAGAAAAGATGTTTTTTTTATAATATGGGGAACTTTGGGCCCCACCCGGCACGGCTAGGCACCGTCGGATTGACCTGAAAAATTAGATCATGATTTCTTACACCAAACCTCATATTTCAAGCAGCGCAAACAATTAAATTAAAAAAAAAAATCCCATTCAAGATGCGACCAGTCTATTGGTTAGTCCTATTGGATAGTAGCTTAAACACAAATTTTCAACAGGATCGGTCAAAAAGTTCTGATTTAGAGGGGGTCATTTTGGCCATACAGGTGTTCATTCTCATCCATGTAACTTATTACCTATTGGTGTTAGCAAAATTTATCCCAAGTAGCTTCGATACCAATTTCATCAATAATAAAAAATTTTTTTTTTGTTTTTTTTTAAAAAATTACAAAATTTTTTTTTATCCGGATTTTTTTTTTTTTTTTTGCTCAAAAGAAAGCTTATGTGTTTTCCTTTAAGGTAGTTTTTCCTTTAAGACGAGGGTTTTTAAATTTTTAGCGTATGCAGCACTATTTTGAATTTTTTCCTAAAAAAAAGGGAAATTTTTTTTCAAAAGATTGATCTAATAGCTTTCGAAGCTACTTGGGACAAATTTTGCTTACACCAATAGGTGTAACTTATTACTTATGGATGAGAAAGAACACTGCATATGGGCATTTCCATTTTGACGTGTCGTGATATTTGTACCACAAAATGTAAATGTAAAGATATGTATAAGCAAAAATATGCGTTAAAAAACGGAAGTGGATTTTGACTTGCATTACAAAACTGAATAATACTGCTAATTGAGCAAGACGTTTTGTGTAAAACTTTTTTAAAGTAAAGTTTGGACTTATATAGATTTAGTTGCAAGCAATGAAATTTAAAAATCTTTGCTCGTTTTTAGGTACATATGGGTAAATCCAAAGTGTTGAACGTGATAGTCGTACGCATCAAAAATGCATAACATTTTAAACAACAAATATTTTTACGTTCTCTTAACCCTTAAGCACTAAGAAATCACTGTTATCTATGCTAAAGTTTATGGAGGGCGCAATTCTAGGTCAAAAATAATGGCAAAAAAAGTAGTGGTTCGAACGTGAAAAAAATACAAGTAGTTTTCGTGGCCATGTATAAAAAGGCGTTATTCATCGAACGAAGCAATGTTACATTAAAATGTCTTTGGTTTGATTCCAAAATCGTCTGTATTTTTTTTAAGCCAAAATCTGGGTCGATATGTGAAATTTCGAAAGTTAAATTTTTTCCATAATAATTTAACTGAATAATGATTAAAACAAAATAAAAATTTACCGTTAATCCGAATAACATATTTCTCTTTGAACTCTTCCTTAGATGATAGTCCATGTAAGTAAATTTTTTTGGAATAATTATTATCAAATATCACCTCTTTTAAGGAAGATAATATTAAAGAAAACATACAATAAAACATTCTCACAAATAAGAAATTACGTTTACACAACTTTGCAGTTTGATTGTTCGTCTAAGTGAACAAATTTATGGGTAAATTTATAAAATTAGTAAAATCTAAATATTTCTCTATAACAATATCGTAAAATAATCAGCTTTTAATAACTTTTAAATTTTCGGTCACGGTGGACCTTTTGACGGAAATGCCCATATGGGCGTTTTCAGCAAAAAGTCTCCTTTTTCAATGTAACGCCAGAATGCAAATAAAGGCTCAGTTAGCCGGGAGTAACAGTAACCTAACCGTAAAAAAGTAAGACCAATCTATTTCTTACAGATTGAGACGTAACATCTTACTGCTAACTGTAATCATTCTAATTGGTTTACATACAACAATAAAAAAGCTGATTTGCAACGTTACTGTTACTCCCGGCTAACTGAGCCTTAAGTCTGAGTTCATACGGCTCATGTCTTATTGCCAAGATTCTTCCTTTTTCTTCTTTGAACATGAATTGGTGTTCAAATGATTCATGTCATGTTGACGACATGTGCGTTTTTGATATTGAAAACAATAACAAAATTAAACAACGAATGAAAAAGCAAAACGTAAAGACAGTACATGCATCTGTGTACTCGTTTCTTTTCCCCTCGTCCCTCTCGCCTATAAAGTAGCAATCATGTCAATAAGACAATTTAGAGCTAGTTGTGCTTTACACCAAAATATAAAAGAGTAAACTATACATATTAAATTTTTTGAGAAACAATTTAAATTACTTCTGGCGTTACGTTGCAAAAAGTAGACTTTTCGCTATGACTACCCATATGCTAAAAATTTAAAAACCATCGTCAAGGTTAAAAAATTTTTTTTTTATACACATGGTATAAACACAACTGGGACGAACTTCGCATAGTACGACGAATTCGTCGGCAAGAATTTTTGGTGTTCTGCATTTCAATTTAGCGATCACAAATTTGTTTTTGAGTTTTTTTAAAATTTTGCAATTTTTCGCGAATTTCAGCAATGTTCGCGATTTTATCCTGTAAGCTTTCTGATTCTTTACAGCTTAAATGATTTATAATAAATAGTCGACTTTGTTATCATGCCGCTGTTAGCAAATTTTTGCGAATTTCCGCTAATTTAGCAATCTTTACCGAATTTTGGCCATTCGTTATAGTTTTAAGGAATTTTAATCAATTTTATGGCTCGTTTGAAATATTAAAAATGATCGCGTATTTTCGCCATGTTTACAATTATTTTTTTTTGCCATTTTCGAAATTTTGCTTTTTTTTACTCAATAAGCGATTTCTAACAATTTTTAGTGTTTGTTAAAGAGTTTGTAATTTTTTTGCGAATTTTAGCCAAGTTCGCAATAGAAGCGATTTTTCCCTGTAATTCTTTACAGATTTCATGATTTATAATAAATAGTGGACTTGACTATCATGCCGCCGTTAGCAAATTTTTGCGAATTTCCGCTAATTTAGCAATTTTTACTGAATTTTTGCCATTCCTTATATTTTTAGGGACTTTTAATAAATGTTATGGCTTTTTTGAAATATTAAAATTTTTTGCAAATTTTTGCCATTTCAGAAAAATTTTTTTTCTTGTTATTTTCCGACATTTTGTTTTTTTTTCACTCATTTAGGGATTTCTAATAAATTTTAGTGTTTGTTTAAAATTTTGCAATTTTTTTTCGCGAATTTTAGCCAAGTTCGCAATAGAAGCGATTTCTCCCTGCAATTCTTTACGGATTTCACGATTTTTAATAAATATTGGACTTTGCTATCATGCTGTGCTGTCCCTTTCCAGATTTATTCGCTGTTCGTCTATGTAAGAAAAAAGGTAGAAGTACATAGCACGCGTTAGTGCGCGCGTGCTCTGTAGACTTGTGTCAAAAAAAGTTAAACTAGAGTAATTTCATAGAACAAGCTACATGCAAAATTTTTAGACGCGTTTTCGCCAGAAAAGGTGGAAGTACATAGCACGCGTTAGTTCGTCGACGAGTATCGTGCGTTTAAAAACTTTAGCGCGTAAAATATTGCAAGTTACACAACACGCGCTACAAAAGCCATTCCTGTCAGCGGTTTTTTATTTGTTTACTTATTTGTGCATTAAAAACGGGTTCGGAAGTATATCAAGATTTTATTGAATTTATTCATTTTATACAAATATTGTATGTTTTTAAGCTCTTCAATAAGTTTTTTTTTCATAACTCACAAATTTGTTATATTATTCTTTTTATTGTCAGCTGATTACTTGTCAAAAATACACAACGCGTTAAAAAGTTCAAAGTTAACCAACTTTCTGGCGCAAACGCGTCAAAATATTTTGCATTTAGCTTGTTCTATGAAAATACACTAGCTTAACTTTTTTTGACAGCAGATGACAGAGCGCGCGCGCACTAACGCGTGTTATGTACGTCTACCTAAAGTTTGTTAACTTTGAACTTTTTAACGCGTTGTGTGTTTTTGACAGGTAATCAGCTGACAACAAAAAGAATAATTAAACAAATTTGTGAATCATGAAAAAAAAACTTATTGAAGAGCTTAAATAACATACAATATTTATACAAAACGAATAAGTTCAATAAAATAATAAAAAATTTATATACTTTCGAACCCGTTTTCAATGCACAAATAAGTAAACAAATAAAAAACAGCTGACAGGAGTGGCTTTTGTAACGCATGTTGTGTAACTTGAAATTTTTTTACGCGCTAAAGTTTTTAAACGCACGATACTCGTCGACAAACTAACGCGTGTTATGTACTTCCACCTAAAGAAATAAACCTATCGCAGTTCGTTACGCACGACGAACTTCGGTCTACGCAATGATTGTGTGCACTTTCATATATACCAATGTGCTCTATTTCTGGTAACGAATATTCGCTGCGAATAATTCTTCGTTCGTCCAAAAAAAAAAAAAAAAAAAAAAAACATTCCGAATAAAAAAAAAAATTTTTAAATTAAAAAAATGTTTTCATAAGATTGATCAAATAGCTATCGAAACTGCTTGGGACAAATTTTGCTAACCAATGGGTAATAAGTTACATGGATGAGAAAGAACACCTTTTATGGCCAAAATGTCAAACTTTGAACCCCTCTTACTCAGAAACTTTTTGACCGATCTTGTTTGCGTCTAAACTACTATCTAATAGGCCTAACCTAAGCGCAAATTTCATCTTAATCGGAAGACATCGATTTAAAAATTGGGTCACTTGAAATCCCCATATATATGTGTATGTATTTTCCCTGCAGGAAATGTCACAAGTGAATCTGTACAGATTCACAATTGGTTTTATTTAGTGCTGCCAGATAAATTTGTGTAAAAGTCGTAAAATTCCTGAAAAAAATATAATAAGATCGTCTTTTTTGTTAAAATAATAAAAATTAATTTTAAACAAATTTTGTTCGATTTTTTTTAAAACATAATCAAACAAAAGCATAGTTAATGTTCATGCCCAGCTAGAATTTTGTATCATAATCTAATCATTTAGGAATCAGCTTCACGAGCAAAATACCCATATATGAGCTCATTTTTCAATCATAAATGATACTCTCGTTGTGAGAAAATAGTATTCTACAGATGAATATCCTGAAAGAATCATATGTGATACAATTTTTGATCCTTTTAATGTTAGTTTTTATAATCATTATTGAATCGTTTTTGTCTCATTTTTCAATAGTAAATTATATAGTTTTTTAATTTTATTTCATGTCATTTTTTCATTGCCATGTTTTTTAATTTTTCTCCGCCACAACATGTTAACAAATTCAAAAGCATAGCCGGCCTTCGGCCGGGCGCAAGGAGTTTCTCCTCTATGGTATAGCAAAGACCGGCTTCGCTAAGTCGGCCTTCGTTCGGAAACAAGGCAGAATTTAGAAGCTTTACTTAGCGAAACCGGTACTTGTTATACCATAAAGTAGAAAATTCTTTCGCCCGCCCAAAGGCCGGCTATACAGAGAAACTTTAGTTAGCAAAGCCGGTTTTGTTATACCATAAAGGCAGTGGTGGATTTACGCCTAGGGGAATTCAAATTCGTAAATTGATTTGGCTAAGTTTTGCTTTAAGCGAATACGAAATTTATATTAAATTATACATATTAAGTAATTCAATTGTTGAATTTACTTCTTAATTAGTACATAAGTCGATTTAGATAGTTATCGATTCTGATCACAGATTAAATAAAGGAAATAAAATGATATTCTTAAAAAACCTATGTATCTTAACTTTTCATTTTGGTAATAGATACAAAAATCGCTTGACAAACAATTTAATTTTAAGGTCTTTATATAGCGATAAAGTTTCGACTATACACAGAAAAAATTATTTTTCCAATTCAAACAAAAAATTTGTAGAATCAAACAATTTTTTGTCTGAAATCGGTCCTATAAACAAATTCGCATATTCAAACAATTTATTTGCATTTTGTTTATTGAAAAAAACACTGATTTTTTCAAACAAATAATTTAACTGAATCAAACAAAAAGTTTACTGAATTTCATATACTAAATTTCAAAATAAAAAAAAAAAAAAAAAAGGTTTTTGCACAAGCAATGGATGCGCACACAAGCAGGCACTGTATTAGAAGATGATGGCAGAGAGCAGAGCGACCGGCTGGCTTTGAGACACATTTTTTTGTTGGAATAATTTTTGAACGAAGTCTTTTTTTATACACACAATGTTTTTCGTCATCACTCACTGTTGCTGTATCCTTTCCTTTGCTAATGAAGAAGAAATGTAACCCAAAAACGGCGACAGACCGACTCGATATGTTTTTCGTCATCATTACATTTTTGTATTTGATGTATTTAAGCAAACAGTTTGAAAAAATTGAATACTGGATTTTGTTTTTTTTTAACCAACTTTGAAACCAACCAAAAATTTATTTTGTTTCTTATAATGTTGTTGTTGTTTCTGTTGTTTAAAAAGAGTGAAACGTTTTTTACCTGCTATTTTTTTTTTTTTACTTCAAACCTCTTCATCTTTCTTACTGTTGTACTTTTTTAAAGTGTCCAAAAATAGACTGTATGTGTTTTTTGTTGTAGTTCTTATATTTCACATTAGGAAGTGTTGCTTACGATCAAATAAAAAAATGCAAAAAGACGACACATTAAAAAGCGTTAAATATTTCATACAAAATTATGAAAACTTGAAACCAATAACGCGTGTATTATATTTTTGAATGGTTGTCAACATTTTTGTTTGTTAAATAAAAATCAAACAAAAATTTTAATTGAATCAGTAAAAAAATTTGTAGAAATTAAAAATATTTTCAAACAAGCGTTTGTTTGAAAATAATTCGGCAATAATTTTTTCTGTGTAGGTTAATAAAAATTTAAAAATGAATTATATTAAATTTAATACCATAGAAGGCTGTAGGAAATATCGCCCAAAGAAAAATGGCCCAAAAAAAAAAAATGAAAAATCGCCCAAATGAAGAATCGCCCAAGCGAACATGAAAAATGACCCAAAAAGGTAAATATGAAATTTTGCCCAAAAAAAAACGAAAAAGGGCCCAAAAAGAAAATGAAAAATGACCCAAAAAGCAAAAACGGATTTTTTCCCAAAAAAAAAAAAAAAAAAAAATTACTAAATTTGCAAAAAAGTGTTTATTATTCATATAAATTTAGGTGACATGTCATAACGTCCAGTGTCGTAGTGTCCTTGGACACTTTTAAAGTGTCATAATGTCCATCGAAGACGAGGACGAGGACGTTATGACACTTTGCAACGTCCGCAACTTAACTTATAATAAAAAATGTGTAAATTTTTTTTTAAAATACCATTAAAATTTCAAGTGATTTTTTTAAAGATACTTATTTAACCATAATATGGTTGTCGGTGACAATGATTTGGTTAAATTAAACATAATATGGATAAAATATTTTTATAGCTTTTACTCCGGGTGTATATATTAAATATATATATCCAAAATAAGGATTTCATCTTCTATGGTATAACAAATACCGGCTTCGCTAACTAAAGCTTCTCTGTATAGCCGGCCTTCGGCCGGGCGTAAGGATTTTCTCCTTTATGGTCTAACAAAAACCGGTTTCGCTAAGTAAAGCTTCGAAAAACTGCCTTGTTTCCGAACAAGGCCGACTACGCAGAGAAGCTTTAGTTAGCGAAGCCGGTGTTTGTTATACCATAGAGGAGAAAATCCTTGCGCCCGGCCGAAGGCCGGCTATACAGAGAAGCTTAAGTTAGCGAAGCCAGTATTTGTTATACCATAGAAGAGAAAATCCTTATTTTCGATATATATGTATATATTTAATATATACACCCAGAGAAAAAGCTACAAAACCATTTTTAAAAAAATTCTACCGATATTATGTTTAATTTATCCAAATCATTGTCGCCGACAACCATATAATGGTTAAATTAGTTTCTTGAAAAATAGTTTTGTTGTTTGCAACCATAATAAAACATGGTTTTCTCTGCTATGTAAGATTATGGTAGAATTTTAAAAATAGCCCATTTTTTTTGGGCCATTTTTCATACAACATTTTTGGGTGATTTTTCATAATGAAAAATCACCCAAATTTAAAAAACGAAAAATCACCCAACAATAACGATAAATAGCCCAAAAATTTTGGGCCATTTTTCATATGAAATCAGGCCCAATTTTACATGCAATTTTTTTGGGCGATTTTTCATTTTTTTTTTTTTGGGCGATTTTTCTTTGGGCGATATTTCCTACAGCCACCATAGAACACAATACACAAAATCTGTAAACTATTTTGGCGATAATTACAATTATGAAGTCAAATTTTAAATAAAATACCAGATTTTGTTATAATGCGGATTCAAAACTTGGTTTTTTTTGTAAAGTTTAGCAGCTTGGCGTCTTTTATTATAAAAGTTTTGCTTCGTAGACTTTCCACTCTCACAAAAACGTTATCTACTTGAAGTTTATTTACGAAAACGTGTTAAAAATAAAAAAAATCAGTCCATTATCCAAAAATTTTTTAAGAAGAAGGTAAAATAACTCATATTTAATGAAGAATCACCAGGATATCGTTATCCTTCCTGCCATTAATTTTTATTTCAAGCTTTAATTAAGAGGATCAAAATAATATATTGAATGTATTTTTTTGTGCACACTGGCTATAAAAATAAAAAATTATAAAAATTTTTTGTTTGATCTACAATCTTAGAGGTAATAATATTTCCTAAAGGACGTAATTATAACTCATTACATATATAATTAAAACTTTTTTTATAATTTGAATGTACATTTCCATACAAAAAATTCGAGAAATTGTAATTTTTAGAGATACGAAAACGTCATTCGATTTCGCTTAAATTTGAAACATATGTTGGTGTGGCTCATACGCAATGATCCAGCCTTAAGGCCCAAATACACTTGTCAAATGCTTGTCCAGCCGGCGAATTCATCGTGTACGTGTCTTACACTGAAAAAAATGCTTCATATATTTAATGAATCATTTTCATAAAAAAATTTTCCTTGGGTAAATGAAAATTTTCATTGTCTAAATGGAATTTCATAGTTATAATGAAGTATTTTCGTTAAGATCGTTAATTAAATTGTTAATTAAAACATGTAAGATTTAATAAATTCATACATCTAATGTTATATGTATGCCATTAAATTTATGAAATAAAAATTTTTTTTATAAAAGCAACATACATATTTCAATAATTGCCTTCATAAATTTAAATTATCATTATGACAATAAAAATGCCATTATAGTAATGAAACAAAAACTTTCAATCAACGTTGTTATTGTTGTTATGGACAATCTCATATTTACACTCTTACTTGAGTAAAAAATAAGTTTTTTTTATTCAACAACTACAATGCTCCGGTAGGCTAGCTGGTAGTGAGCTAGTCTATCAGCACCGAGGTTGCGCGATCGATTCCCACCAGAGACAGAAAAAACAATAAATAAAAAAAAAAAATAAAATAAGAAAAAAAAAAATTTTTTTTTACGTTATTGAAAGTATTCATCCAATGAATAATATTCATAGATCTAATGCAATGTGTTATTAAATCCTTTTAATGCCTATTTGCGCATTTGTGCGATTTTTGAGTTATGAAGGTTTTTGTGAGAGAACTCCAGTTGCTAAAAATCAATGGGAAAATACAAACAAAAAAGCAAGTTGTTTTTATTATCTTTTGTTGTTGTGTGGGTGCGTGAGTAACTTAAAATCAAGCACACTCACAAAAAAATAGTTTCAGAACGAATAGAATTTTTCAAATATAATAGTGCTATTATGACAAGTTTGAATTTCACTTACGAACGAGAAATTATCTCGTATATAGCAAATTTATATTTACTTAAAGCTTATTGCATAAATAATTAAGCTTAGTCTTTATATATTTAACTCATTTAAAATCAGATATATAGACTTGCGCACAAATTACTTACAGAGCTTCGTTTAAAAGTATGAGTTACATAAGAACATTTTATTCTACACTGTTTGTGTGGTAAATGTGGTCACTCTTCGTTCTCTATTTATATTTATTTTTCACCTAGCCTCAGACTCTTCAGTATAATACGTCGGTTGTACCATTGAAACTAGTTTGTAAAAAAAAAATTTGGCAAAATCCTCGACAGTCTTCCACTAGGTTTTGCAGGCCCCTGAAAATTTTAATTTTTAAAAGAAACGAGACAATATTAAACTCGAAAAAGAAAGAGTGAAAAATGAAAGCAGGCTCTTGTCGATTCGGTAGTATTAGTTGGAGAGGGATTAGTGAAAGTTAATCTCGAACTGATTCTAGTGATGATTGACGGAAAAGTTTGTAACGCTATTACAGAAACAAAGTGCTATATATATGAGGCGCCACAAGTAAAGAGTTTGGTTTATCTGTCCTTCATGGATTGATAAGATTTTTTGAGTGTTTTATTCACTTATCATAGAAACTCCCGATAAAAAAATGCCAAACTAGATGTGATGATGAAAAAGTTTATTGCTGATACAAAAAAAACTCATTCAAAGGAAATTTAGAGAGAAAATTGAATTGATTGTTGAACAACCAAAACCTGGTCTTGGAAACTAAAACGATGGCAATACTGCAAGCCGTTTTTTTTAAGAATGCTGAAGTATCTGCAGAAATTACAAAAAATGATTTGCAGTTGATAAAAAATATGCATATAATATTAATAGTTCTTTACAGTGACATTGAGGTCAATATCGAAATATTTTCAAATTTCGGTAATGATACTGCCAGGATATTTGTTAAAAATTATCCATGGTATTATATGCCTCCTACACTAAATAAATACTTTATTCACGGGCCAGAAATTATATCGCTTTCCCCATTGCCTATTGGCCAACTAGTTTAAGAATCTTAAGGAGCTAGAAATAAGGACTTTAAAAGTTATAGGGAGCACTTTTCGCGGTAGGAAAAATACCATAGAAGACGTGTTCAATAGATTTCTTTTAAGTTCTGATCCATAAATTCCATGCGAAATAGTTGTAAAAAGAAAATGGAGCAAAGTCTGCATTGGAGTTTATTCTTCCCCACACTGAAAAAAATAATGATGACGATGATGAAGACTATTCAAATGATGATTATGAAGATTGTAAAGTATGTATTTTCTTATGGCCACCCTAACTTACTTCTCATATCTTTATTACTTTTTCCATTACTCTTTTACACATTTCTTATACTTACAATTAATTACAACAGTGTTTAAAAAACTTAAGTCAAAAGTTGAAAAGTCGCAAAACTTTAACTTATCTCTGCTTTTTTAAATCAAACATTGCTTCTTCTAAAACTTATGAAAAAAAAAAAACGGCAGTCGTGTGCTCAGTTTTCTTCTGCATTCGATAAGTTAAGCTGGAGGTCCACAGCACGCGTTTTCGCCTCCACGCAGCGCATGCTTTTATAACCTTACTTGCGTTCTACGTTTCAAGTTACATGCAACGCTTTTTATGCAGCAGCAGCACAAGTAAAAATAAAATTTAATTTGTCAAAATCAGCTGATTTGTTCGAACGCTGCTTGTGACGCTTACAAAAGTAGAAAGTAAACCAACTTTTCGCCTCAAGGCATCTACGCTTTTGTGCATGTAACTTACTACGTATAACTACACAGATTCTACTTTTTTGACAGCTGCGTATGCTGCGAAAAAGCGAGTAACGCGTGGTGTGGACCTCCAGCTTTACTTTGTTTTAGTAAAGGGATCTGAATTCTTTTGCTTTTGCTTGTGCAAAAAAACAAAACAAAAAATGTTACTCCTTCTTTTCTCGCTTCTCATAGAAGCGAGTGTGGAGGCCTTCTATGAGGTATTCTTTTGCAGTTACGTAAGACTAGTAATTAAATCAAAAAATTTTTTAAGCAGGCCTTTAAAAAGGCCTGAAGTCAGAAGATCTTCTGAGTTTTCGCGCTGGGTGTGATATGTAGGTTCATACATATTAAAAATAATTGTATAGAACCCCTGTCGGACATTCAGTTAACTTTAAATTAACTGAAAGCTAACTATTTCTCAAGTAGTGGTGGTTGACACTTGCATTGCTTTTATATGAAATTAACTAACTATTTGAACATTGCGATGTCCTAGGAAGTAGTCAATTGTCCGACTCTGCATTACTTTCAGTTAACTTAAAAGTTAACTTTTTGTAGCTACCCAGCAAAAACTTTATAAAAATATATAGTTACACAAAGTCAGTAAAGTAAAATTTTTTTTATTTTTTTTAATTATTTTTTTTTTATTTTTTCTTATTTTATTTTACTTTATTTTTTTTTTCTGTTTCTGGTGGGATTCGATCGCGCAACCTCGGTGCTGATAGACTAGCTCGCTACCAGTTAGTCTACCGGGGCAGTGTAGTTTTTGTATTAAAAAACTATGTTTTTTGACTATAATGACTATAATGACGTTTGTTTGTTAATCGACTTGGCTCTCTCTACTTAAAATATACAGTGTTTGTATACACTTTGGTTAATGTAAATTTTCCATTGCTTAGTTGTTGGCTTTAAGTTAGTCTATACAAGCTAACTTAAAGTTGGCTTTTTTTGTAGTTAGCTACTCATTTGACGGCAGGGACGCAACATATACACATACATACGTCAAATATAAAATATTTTACAACTTTGATGATGCTTTCTAAAGAAGTGAAATAAATGTAAAGTTTTCATATTTTAAATAAAGCGTTTAAAATTTTTATTTGTTTATGTTTTATTTATTTATTTTCATATTTATTATAATTAAAATTATAATAATCTTAAAGCTAAAAGCAGTAGCAACAATGGCTATCGGCTTGTTTTATTTGTTTATAATGCATTTTTAAAATCATGTAAATATTATTCATCTTCCTCTTCATCTTCAAATAAAGGCAATGTTTGTATGGCTGTGTCAAGAAAACTTGGATTTAATTTAACCAGCAAAATGTTTTCAAGTACCTCTTGACTGAGTCGATTACGGTAGTCAGTTAATACCAGCCTTAGTGTCGAAAATGCTCGCTCAATAGTGACCTAGTACAAAAAAAATATAGTATTAAGCTACCGTCAATATAATTTTGAATTTATACATATTTACCTGTGTTGGTGGCACCCCAAAACAAACATTGCTAATTGCGTACAATTCTGGGTCTGTGTATTGTTTTTGCTTCCAAAACATAAGCACATCTTTATCGGTTCTTTGAAAAGGAAGTTGGAGGTTTTCAATTTTTGTGTAAACGTTTGATGTACTATTAATATTTTTTTGAACTCCTAGTTCTAAATATTCATACAACAGTTCTTCTTCCTCATCAAAAAAATGATCAACAGGTGAATTGGAAGCCAAACTTTGCGTGGTACATAAGGAACCAGTAGAATTCATTTCATTGATTCTATCCCAAATTACCTTTAAGTGAAGAATTGCATCGGTTTTTTGTTGTGCTGTCAGAGTATGTTGGAAACAAGGGTCCAGAAACAAACAAGAAATTAGGAATTTATTATTAAATAATATTTTTGATCTTGTATCTATTGACTTTAAAATCATGTCTCCAATTGTTTTTATCAATTCCTGACTCGAACTTTTTACAATTTTTTCCGTACATAATTTCAGTTTTAACCATTGTGCATAAAACCCGGCATAGTGCAGTTACTCCTCTTGAAATTTTTTTATTGATTTTTGCAAGGGGTTAAAAATTGTGCAATAACATTCAATAAAATCCCAAAAAGATGCATCTATTTCAAAATTCTCATCTTCAGATCTATTTCTAATAGCTTCGATTTTAGTGAGTACTTCTTTAGCTGCAAGCAGGTCTTCCAACATAGTATATGTTGAACCCCATCTAGTTGGGCAATCAAGTTCAGGAATTTTTAATTTTTTCACCTCAAATATTTCGCGACACCCATTCGATGTTTAACGGATATATTTTGCAAGGTTGCGACAATTCCATAGATATTTAAGAATGTCCGAAGATTTTATAACATCTAGAGCAACCAGCTGGATTGTATGTGCAATACAGCGGCAAACTTGTATATTTCCTATGAGAACGGTTGGAACTTTTTCTAAGAAGGCAATTTTTTGTAAATATTCTTCGTTAGCACATGACTCATCGCTATCCCCAACATCTTCGCAAACAAATGACAAAATATTTGTCGCTTTTAACATATTTGCACCGTTATCGGATGTTATTGAAACTATTTGGTTTAAATTGATGTCGTATCGTTTAAGCACATTGAACACTTCCGCGGCGAGATTTTTGGATGTGCTTGAACCAACACCTTTCAATTCTATCATTCCCAAAATAATAGATTTTATTTTGGCCGAACTTATATATTGCGCACTAACACCAAACATGTTTCTGGAAAGACGGGTGGCACTGTCTATTTTTAATGATAATAACTTGCTTTTCAATTCACTGGTTATTTCCAATTTAATATTACCAGCCACCGTTTTCAATGTTTTTTTACAAGTCGATGCATTCAGTGTAATTTTTTTTCCATCCGCATCTCTTAGGCCACTACAAATCGGATCAAGTATGCTTCTCATATTTGCCGAATTTAATATATTAAAAGATATGCAATCTTCTGTTACCAGTCCGATGTATGATCTTAAAAATTGTTTTTTATTTATTTCAATTTTAATTTTTTTCTTTTTTGGTGTTTTTTTTGCATTATTTGAGAAAATCGATGACTCTGATTGAGTCCGCTCCTTATTTAAATAAATTTTATGAAATTTTAATAAATGCGTCTTTAAGATGGAAACTCTATTACTTTTAAGTTTATTTTTGCATTTTTTACAAATTGCTAAACCTTCATTTTCAATTTTTTCAAAATAATTCCAAATCTTATTTTTAGCCGCCATAGTAGAACTAGTATGTTAATATCCCAAATGAAACTAAAAGTTTAATATTGATCGTTGATTAAAAAACAGTATACTTTCGTAAAAACGAGTTGTATTCTTTGAAAAAAGCATTCGTTTAAAACACGAGAAGTAAAATCAATTGCTTACAGTTGCTTATAAGTTATAAGTTGCAAATACAACAAAAGTTTTTGCGACTGCGACTGTTTGCGACTTGCAAAAGCAAAAACACTGTTTGTACTTTTACTTGCAAAACTGTTCAAAAGAGAAAAAAAATCAAAATCAAAGTTTTTAAAACTACTGCTGGCAAAAGTTTCGTTTAACTGTTTGTTTTTCGTTTTGTGATTTAGCTTTGAATGAAACTGTCGTTGATTTCAGAAGCACAAGCAGAAGTAAAATCAAAATAAATGAAAGTTATTGCAGTTTTTAAACACTGAATTACAATATGTTCAATAATTCTCAACTATAATCCGTTAACATTAAATACAAAGTTATACATTTAATAATCTTAAAAAAAAGAAATAAAGACAGTTTCTGAATTATATCTTGAAAAAGTCACACGTGTTTTAAGTAAGGTTAAATATGATAATGTAATATATTACAAAGATAATGACGACTATGAAGTTAATAATGATTCAATAAAAAATAACAACATTTTAAAATTACGACTTCTATGAATTAATCGCCACTTTCTACAGCATTCACCCCACTTTGCGCCCTAATAAGTATGTATGTATATAAATTAATAAAAATTAATACACAATAATTTGAGTATTAAATTTTTTTTTTGGACAAAACAGGGTGGCATATTAAAGAGTGCCTAGGGAGGAAGCAGGCCTTAATCCGCCACTGCATAGAGGAGAAAATCTTTGTTTCAGTTAGCGAAGCCGGTCTTTGTTATACCATAGATGAGAAAATTCTTGCGCCCAAAAGTGTTTTCGTTATATTTTTAATATATACACCCAGAGAAAAAAAAACAACAAAACAATTTTTAAATAAATTAGAATCATATTAAAAGAAAAAAAATTTAAATGGGAAATAAGGCCATGCATGGCTTTATTTCACTCCTTACATGGAAATAAAGCCATATGGCCTTTTTTTCTCACTCCATATTTTTTTATTTTTTTTTAATTCCCTAAGCTAATCCCGCGAATCTCTACGCTTGTCTGCAGGAAAGAAACCAGAGTCTTTGGCGGGAATCGAACCCGCAACACCAACGCTGACAGACTAGCTCACTTCCATCTTTGTTATAGTAGTGGGATAGTAATCTTTAGGAAATGGTTATAATTGTATCTTTTATACCTGATATGCTATTAAATGTTTTCCCAGGTTCTATGTTTTAGTTAGATCCTAATTTCAGAGGAATACATCTTGTTAGGGTCAAAAATGGGTTAAAGAGATTCTAGAACAGAATGCTGTAAGTGTTATCTTTAACCCCATATATAATTTGGCAACTGCTTGGAACTGCCTGTTGAACAATTTTTTAATTTTAATGAAATTACTAGCAACATTTTTTGTACAAACGTTTTGCAAATTTTTCAAACAATTTTTTTAACTTATATTTAGCTTTTATTTGACCTTGTTTAATTTTTATTCAAGCTCTAGGTCTTTTCAATATTTAATTACTTATTTTCAATATTTCGCTAACCTTTGGTAAGCATCTTTAGCAAATTAAAAAGAAAATTATTTAAGAAAAAAATTCTAGAAATATTTTCTAATATGTCCATGATTTTCTGGAAAATTCTAATCAATATCGAGTGGAAAATAGTGGTAGTTTTGACATTTTTGTAAAAAAAAAAATATTTTTTAAAAGCATTGTGATATCTCTTTCAAACATTAAAATTATTACTTCTATAGTGTAAACGAATAAAAGGGCTTTCAATATGAGTAGAACTAGTAATTTTAAGCTTTGGCATACGACGGGCCTCGATTATCCGTGATGGTAGGGACCAGAAGCATTACGGATAATCTATTTTCACGGTTAATCGAATAACAATTTTGATTATACAGTTTTTTTTTATTATTTTTATTATTTAACAAGTAAACTTTGGTATACATTAGGGCTATAACTTTTTCACACTTTTTGCGAATATCAAAAACGGCATAGTATAGACGTGTAGAACATTAAAAGTTATTAATAAAAAATATGAAGGGATCGGGTTGAAGTTTGAAAACAACCATTTATATCTCAAGGAAATCTTAAAAAATATACACCTGGTATTTTTATATATTCCTATACGTATCAGTTAAATACTATTTTGGAATTTATCTACTGCTTTCAATTTAAAAATTTTCCTACGGTTTACAATTCATCGCGGTTCAAAATTTGTTATATGTAAAAACCGGAGTAAAATACCTTATGCTTAAAGCCATATAAAAATATAAGCAATAGTCCGAATTTCATAGATTGTACCATCACTAAATGCTTAGATTTTTATCTTTTAAGGGAGAGCAATAAAAGTTGTACAAGATATTTATCCACTGGGTAAATCATTGCGAACATAAAACTTAAAGTTTATTTCATCCAATAGTATATAAATTTAAAACTACTATGTAAATATAGAATAAATAAATACATGAATATTGTATAACTACAAAAAAAAAAATATATAATAAAAAAATTTTCTAAGAAAAATTTCTTAGAAGGTTTTAGAAATTTGCTTCCCTGCGTGAGGTTTTTTTTCGCAAAGCGACAGGAGACAGGGGTTTTCATTACTAAAACATTCGTGGCCACACCGTGGTACTATGCCAAAAATTTGGTTATATCCCTAGTGTACATACATATTTACATTAAACAAACTTAATTCAAGAAGTTTATGTACATTTTTAAATTAAATAAGTATGTATACATTAAACTTTCTACTGAAAACATGAGGCAAAAATAGGATATTAAGCAAAAAAAAGAAAGCAATTTCTTAAAACAAGTCGTGTAATGTTGTTTGTCTAATATTTTTCTACTGCCATTACGGATAAAAGAGGTAATCACGGTTAATCGAAGCAAACAATTTGAAAACATTGCAAACAAAAAACAATAGACTGATCTTGGGCCATCACCGTTAACCGGTAACCCGATTATCGAGGACCAAATGTACTATAAATCTGATATTAATAAAGATATCATAATGAAATTTAGCAGTTATGTAGATTAAAAAGTTTTTAAAACAGTGGATTTAAAAACATCCCCCTTTTTGAATAAAAAATCAAACAACTCTCAACCTCAATCAAAAGCATTTTCATACTAAATGCTTAAAATCTATCAAGAGTTCAACTTTGATCTTGAATTTCAATAACTGCTAAACTGATTTTATTAAAATTAAGACTGTAGGAAAGTTCAAGAAGTCTTCTCTCAAGCAAAATATCACTTAATTTCTCAGAATTCTTGCAGAAGCAAAAATTAAGTAACGTTCAAGCCATAAACAACAATAAACGATGGGACTTTAAAAGACGGTATATATAAAAAACAAAAAGGAGTGCATTTTGGGACGGCTAAAAATCTTTTTTACAATTCTAGACATTTAATTGATATAAAATTTCATTCTGACTGATGAAATTTTCTTGTTTTTGGATGTTGATTTATTTATTGTTTTTTTTTTTATTTATTTATTTTGTCTATGGAAGATAATCCTTACAGACATTTTAAATTTAATATTCTTAATTTAGTGTACATTAAACATAAAATACAATACAAAATACATATGGGCATTTCCTGGGGTCACGAACGTACGTTCGTACGATTTTGATGTACAAATAATATAGAAAACAAAAATTTTCCTATCATTTTTTTTGCGATTCGATAGTTTTTGGGTAGCTCTACGTTTAGTGCAAAAGATGGATTTCATCGAGTTTAAGTTTTCATAATAATAGCTATAAACATGTTGTCATGAACGTACGCAAAATAGATGTCAACTTTGGCTGACAGTTGTAAAATCTAAAAATCTGGAAAATGGAACGAAATATTCAAAAGTGATTAATTTATTTTAAAAGTGTATTAATCTAGGTCTCCTTCCAGTATTTACAAAATAAAATAACTCTCTTGGTTTTTGTTTAATTGGCTAATGTACCGGTCGCGAATGTACGGGTCGCGAACGTACGATTTTGCCATATGTTTTTTATTGTTATCACCATGCATTTTCCCATAAATATCTTAAAATTTCCTTAACAAAAAAACTTAATACTGCTTTTACAATTGATTGTAATGGAGAGATTGTGAAGAAAGAGTGCAAACATAACATATTTTTTGCATGTAAAATAGGTATGTATATAAAAATGTCTTTAAAAGTAGAAAATATAAGAATATATAAAATTTTCCAGTTTCCAGCGCAATTTCCTCAAGTTAAACAGCTGAGATATGCTATGAAACCATTCTTTTATAAAATCATAGACTTTTTTTTATAATAATAACATAACAATAAAAGACGATGATTATCAACATTTTATATTTTCGTCCTGGTAGACCATTCTGGGGAAATGCCCATATATAAAGTGTTTACTTGAAAAAAATTATGGATTTAATAAAATGATTAGAAGTAGTAGTAGTAGCAGTAATTCTTTTTTTTTTTTAATAATTCATTACAAACATTTTTGTTTTTATATGTATAATAAATAAATAGATAAATAAAATAAAAGAAATTTACGTACGGCTTTGACATTGTCGTTAGCTGGAAAAGTAGGCTTAATATGAAGATATAAAATGTTCTATATAAACTATTTCAATCATTAAATTCATTTATTAAAAAATTTCGATAAATTAAAGCGTTGGATATATATCTTGCTAATGTTTTCCAATTATAAAGTTTGCCATTTAGTAATTTAAAAAAATTATCTTCTGGTATTGCTATGGTATGAAACTGTTGCAATCTGATGGAATTTAGAACAGGGCATCGGCATATAAAATGCTGAACTGATTCAATTTCTCTTGTATTACATAAGGAGCATTCTTTATTGCTGATTCTCGAGAACCTAGCGCCATTTTAATTTATTAAGTCACTGCGAGCTTTTAGAATCAATGTTACATAACTTTGGTCATGCAAAATCATAAAAGGCTCTCATGAGTCGTCCGTTATGGTATTTAATTTCCGAGGCAGTCAGGAAATAGTTTTGATTTTCGACCCATTGGTGTGATGTTGTGCTCATTTGCCAATATATGTTGCACTCGTTTCCTAGTTCATTAATTCTCTTTGCCCAAAAGATGTTTTTTTCTAGAATTTTAAGGCTTAATTGACGAGTTAATCGCGATGAATTTAAATTAAAAAGTGTTACATATAAGTATTGTAAGTGTAATTTAAGGGTGTAGAAATGACCGTCTTGCAAACCAGTCTCCAGCATTAAAACATAGTTTGGTGTGAAATTGGGTAGTTTTAATATCCGTTTTATAAAATATCTCTGCAGCTTTGTACATGTTTCGAGAATGCCATTTTTGGGGTTAAGATCATACCTAAGTAGTTATATTCGTTAACTATTTCTACAACTTCGCCTTTAAATAGCCATTTTTTACTACAAGATAATCTACCTCCATTTCTAAACACCATTATTTTAGACTTTGTTAGATTTACTTCAAGGTCCCAAAAGTCACAATATTCTTCTAATCTTTCATTCATCATTTTCTGCAACACTTCTATTTCATCTGCCAATATTACAATGTCATCTGCATACAAAAGCAACCTAATATTCAATTCATCTATTACGATGCCTCCGCCTAAATGTTCGTGAAGGTCATTTATGTAAAGAGAAAATAATAGGGGAGATAACAAGCACACTTGCTTGACGCCTGAATATGTTTCAAATGGTTCAGAAAGTTCGGTTCCATTCCAAACAGTTGAGTATGTTCTAGAGTATACACTGCATACAAAATTTACCATTTTTGTAGATACACCAAGACTCTGTAGCTTAAACATAAGAGAGTGTCGAGAGATTTTGTCAAAAGCTGCTTTAAAATCTACAAAAAAGGCATAAACTTTTTTCTTTTCTTCCATTTTCAAATTGACAACAGCTGTCAAGTTATAAATGTTATCCATTGTAGAATAACCTTTTCGAAATCCAGCTTGATATTCCGTGATGATATTATTCTGTTCAGTCCATTGATGTTAGCGATTGTTTATAATACCCATCATAATTTTTGCAACACAATTCATAAATGAAATTCCCCTATAATTGCATGCTAAGTTGGGATCGCCTTTTTTGAATATAGAAAAAATTACGCTTGATATAAATGTTTCGTCAACTTCCATTGAGTTGTGATTATTGATATGATTATTTTATTCTTAATTACATTAGGACTTGAAGAAAACTCAATACAATTATATAATTTGTTAAATTCATAGCATTAATATAATATTTATATGCAAAAGAAAAAAATGGGGCGTAACATAAAAGTGAGCAAATTAAAACCTAGACATGTAAAGTATTAGATGGGCTTTCTTGCCACGTGTAAGTTATAGAACATTAGGAGGAGGGATCCGAGATGTTATAATGGGGCCCAGAAATCGATGTCTGATTAAAAAGTCACCAAAACAAACATAAAGCTATATAAGGCCATTAATAATGATATGCAATAAAATTGGACGGCGCACAGTGTCTGAAAATAACTTTTTTTGCTGAAGAAAAGACTTCTTGAACTTTCCTACAGTTTTGATTTTATTAAAATTGGTCAGAAATTTAAGGTCACATTTACATATTTAGTAAGGAAATGCTTTTGATTAAGATTGAGAATTATGGCGTTTTATTATTCAAAAGGGGTATGTTTTTTTATTGCGCTGTTTTGATAACATTAAGGCCAGTTTTCACAACTTACCGATAGCTAAAGGAAGGATTTTATCGGCCGTATAAAAAGTGTTCCATTATTACAACCTTACTTTTACCTACCAGGTAGGATAAACCTTAATTTACTTAATCGTTCACTTAAAGTTAAAGTAAAGTTTTAACAATGGAACACTTTTTATAAGGTCGGTTAAAGTCTACTTTAAGCTATCGGTAAGTTGTGAAAACGGGCCTAAATATACATAACTGCCAAATTTCATTATGATATCTTTATTCATATCAGATTTATAGTATGTCAAACCTTAAAATTACTATTTCTACTCATATTGAAAGGCCTTTCATTCGTTTGCACTATAGAAAAAATAATAATAATGTTTGATAGAGATATCATAAAAAAAATTTTGAAGCTATGGAGACCATAGAGATCTTAAAACAGTGAACTTAAAAGCATCCCCATTTTTGATTAAGAAATACCCCAAATCCGGGAAAAACGCTTTTAAAAAATTATTTTTTTTTACAAAATTGTCAAAACTACCACTATTTTCCAATCGATGTTGATCAGAATTTTCCAGAAAATCATGGACATATTAGAAAATATTACTGTTCTAATTTTATTAAAATCGGTATGTTGAAATTCTAGAATTGTTTACTTAAACAATTTTTTTGTTTGAAAAATTTGCATGACAAAAAAATTTTTTAAAAAATTTGCAAAACGTTCGTACAAAAAATGTTGCGAGTTATTTCATTAAAATTAAAAAAGTGTTCAACAGACAGTTGCAAAAGTATATATGGGGTTAAAGAGGACACTTACACCTTTCTGATGAAACTGATGGATTTGACCCTAAAAAGTTCTATTCCTCTGAAATTAGGATCCAACTAAAATATAGAACCTGGGAAAATATTTAATAACACATCGGGTATAAAAGATACAACTTTTTAACAAACCCTTTCCTAAAGATTACTATCCCACTAGTATAACAAAAAAATTCGACCCATTATTGATGACAGAAATCATAATTTGGTTTAAATTACAAAAGAGTTCGGTTTGTGCTTTGTTGTGATACAGACGTGTATTTTTAACCGCGCATACGTTTTGAACTATTAATTAATCATATTTGATTTTGTAATATACGCAGCGAATGGACGCTTAAAAATGAAATTATCTATTTTGTTATTCAAATTATTTAACATAATAGTGAACAATTCAAACGATAAAATTAAATAAAGAAAAATAGTAAAAATATATACATACGTATGAATGTTCATACATGTGTATGCATACATACTCTCAACAAAAACATTTTTTTTTTGGTGTTGTTGTAAAAACAATAAATAATACAAATATTTAAAGCACAGCAAACGGTGAAAAACAAAAACAACTCTTTGCATGAGTAAGAACAGTGAAACAACGCTTAGGCAAAATGAAAGAAATATTTATGTGACCGTTCAGGCAAACGAAAATAATGCTGAAATAAATAAAACAAAACAAAACAATATTAACTATCTAACGGCTAAGCCTATTATTCGAACACGTTCTCTTTCACCCTCGGTGTTCACAAAAACGGTGGATAGTGATACATTAAAAAATATTAATCTGTCTTTGGGGACAAGTGTTGTAGCGTCCGCAAGTATTACCGCGGCGGAAAAAACAATCTTAGTAAGAAATGATACCATAAACTCAAATACAGACGCAATGGAGAACCCTTTAGTGAAATATTGTCAAAAGCCTCAAATACAAGTTGGTATGGACAGGTATATAACAGTGCTTAAACGGGGTCGCAGCCCTACCTCTTCAGCAGTTGCTTCGGCCTCAAAAGTAACATCTTTTGATAGAATAAATTCACAAAACCGTTTTGCAATTCTTGAGGACGAATCCCCAGAGGCACCAAACGTCATAAAATCTTCTAAGCCACCCCCAATATATCTTAGGGAGCAAAACTCAAGTGAGTTAATAAAGAGCGTGATCTCGGTAATAGGTGAAAATTCTTTTTACGTAGCGGCAATCAAGCGTGGTAATATAAACGAGACAAAAATACAGGTTAATCATGAGAATGATTTTCGCAAACTAACAAACCAATTTGAATCCCTTAAAAAAAGCTTTTATACATATCAGCTGAAGAGCAGCAAAGGCCTTCAGGTAGTGATCAAGGGCATAGACTCGAGCGTGGACCCTGAAGAAATTAAAACCTTTTTGGAAGAGAAAGGCTTTAAAATAAAAAACGTTACATATATCAAAAATAGGGAAAAAAATCCCCAACCACTATTTCGAGTGGAGCTAGAACCTGGCGACGCACAGTGGCGCCATTTGAGTTTTTTCGTTGCAAAAATCATATCTTTTGAACCGAATAAGATAATTGAACAGTTTAAACAGCATATGATAGATAACTGTTCAGCCTATGAAATGAGCGTTTGGAAAGGGTGCTACGCTCTGTAGGGGCCTAATTATGGGTTATCAAAGTTAAAATTAGTAGAAAAATCAATTTTATGGTAACTAAAAAAAATTATTTTTACATTTTTAGATTGTTTTTATTTTTTTTCTTTAGGTTTTTATGTTTTAAATTATTACCCAACAAATTAAAAAAAAAATTATTTTTTTTTAAATTTATTTTTTCAATTTTCTGTAAAATATTCATCACAGTTCGTAAGAGAAGGTATATCTAAAAGACTAACCATTTCTAAACTATAATTATTTTCTAACTCTATTCGTGACTTCACATGCCGCAGGGAAGATATAAGTGGATCGGAAGATGCTGCCAACATGTTGAAGAGGTCCTCATTTTGCCTTACCCTTGATGCTTTGAATGTGTTCTGCAATCTATATTTTTTATAAAATTTGTTAAGAGACTCCTGTGCTTCTTCAGAAAGCTCTCCAATTGGCAAAGACTGGTACTCAATTATATCTTTGCCATGCGCCAATATTTTATGGACGGTCGGGGTCAACTTCTTCTGTGGATACATTTCTGCTAAAAGAGATGCAGTTTTCGACGCATATTCTCCATATTTTGTAGAATTGACATTTTCTTTGCAGTTTAAAACATCCAAGATCGTTCCCAATCTTTTCACGATTTGATTGTCAATTCCAGTGATTCTAGTTACTGCCTCATCATTTTCAAAAAATCTCCTAGAAGTGTTTCCATCGTTTGAGTTACCGTATCCGTGCTTGGGACAGTCTACTTTTAGTCCAACTTGTTTAAAAAAAGCATCCTGTATTTGCTTCTTTCTGATCTTTTCCTTATCCTTTATTGATGTATTTTCATCGAAGTTTTCCTCCTCTTGTGGTAGGGTATACGCCAGTTTTAGCAAGAATTCCATACACCTTATCCTTGCGTGCAATGGTGACATTCCATATTCGTAATTCTCCTCATTTGTAGAATCGTTTAAATTACCAAAGTTCTTCTGACTCTTTTTGCAAATCGGGCATGACATTGTTGAGGTTGTTCCTATCAGTTCGTTTACGACTTTTCCGTCAACCATGGTCAGATGGAACTCGTAATTGCATTCAATATATTTTCCTTCTCCAATTTGCAGCTTTGTAGGCTTAATCTTGCTTATTTGTTCTTCAATGTCCTTCACCGTGGTCCTTATGAGTTCTGCCGATTCCCTTGCAAACTGAAACATTATTGGTCGGCAATAATGCACTGATGACGGACGTGGATTTTTCCAGTGAAGGGAAACATCCGATTTAAGCCGCAAAGGAACAACAGATGCCATAAACATATTTCCGTCCGATATTGTAGCGTCATCGGAAGATATCCTTTGCTTATAAACGCTTTGTCCGGATGATCCATCGCAGCCCCATTTGCTGATCAATGTCAACTTCTCAGGAAGAATTTTCACCTCATTTTCAGGAAGACTCTCCAACAACCGTTTTGCTGTATGGCCCATGAGATCCTGCAGATTGGCTTTCGCAGAGACTTCCGTAAATTCCGTATGCAGTGGTCGTGAATTTATTTTGGCTTGCGTAATATGCTTGTATCCGGGTAAAACGTCAGCGCCGTGTCGCGTTAAAGATGCCCGTAGTTTCTCATATTTCTCTTTGGAAAGTTCTAAGTCCATAAACAAGGCCAAGGCTTCTTCGGAACCATACTTTTTAATGTGTGCGTTTGTGGGCGTGGGAATGCTTTCCTTAATCCTTTTTAGTCGCAGTGGGCTTGCATCAGCAACAGATTTGGTTATGTGCGACCTAACTCTTTCACTATCCTTTGTAAATTTAATAGACAGCGCTTCCGATAATTGCTTCGTGGTCAAGTCATTGGTGGCATCGGCAAGTTTCCTCTTTCTTGTGAAAATTGAACACTCCTCAATACTTTTTTTTGGCCTTCCTTTTGCTCCTCTGGTTGATGTGGTGGGTTTATCTACTGCCAATATATCCAGGATGGTATCTTCATTAAGCCAGTCCTCGTATTTGGAGTTGAAGTTCTGAATGGTTCGATTAGATTTCACCCATTTTGCCTTAATATTTGCATATATCAGATAAAAATTATTTTTTATAATTTCGCTTCTCTCAATATTTCCGTATAAGCTATCAAGTTCTTCTAAAGCAGCTTCCGTGAAAAAATTTGGTGTGGTTGACTTTCTAAACAGTTCAAATAATTTAAAATTGTTCAACGCCATGTTTTCAGTACTTAAATTGTTTAATGGTTTCAGTAATTGTTGCGCCAACTTTCAGTCGTAGACTAATCCAGGCATTATGCTTATTTTGCAATATATAGGCTTATGCTACCATGCCGAAAAATGTACCTGTTCCCTACATACATATGGATTTAGGCTGAATAATGCATTTTTATATTATGCACGTGTCCAAATAAGATTTGTGCCTACCTGTAGTCAATATTGTTCTTGACCATTTGCAATATATAGGCTTATGCTACCATGCCGAAAAATTTACCTGTTCCCTGCATACAAATGGAATTAGGCTGAATAATGCAATTTTGATATTATGCACGTGTCCAAATAAGATTTGTGCCTACCTGTAGTCAATATTGTTCTTGACCATTTGTACGCCAAAGTATTGTTTAAGTGAGGTACGTACCTGCTAATTTCAATGAGTAGTTTTTTTAGATTTTAGATCAAACTACTGTCATACAATTTCTGCAACCATGTCTTTTTAACCTTTTTTACCTCTAGAAGCCAAACGGGCACGTACGGGCAGATAAAATTTTTGAATTATGTAAAGAAATAATCAAAGAACAGATTTTGCAAATATGGCAAATATAGAAAAATATAGATTTTTGTTATTTTCCGTCAAAGTTGAAAAATAGTGAAAAAACGGATAGTTTTTAAATAGTGATTTACCAGGAGAAACACAAAGCAAACAGTTCATTTTTTTTTTATCATTACACATTTAATAAATGCATCAATCAATACAAACAAAAAATAAGGCGATTCGTTACCTATTTTTCGTGATATTACACCTGAAATCGCAACAAATTTACTAAAAATTGTGTGTTTTTTTGAAAACCGAAAGTCGGTCAACTTTGAACGGCTATATCTTCTAAACTAAAAATGTGATATTATTAAGAGTGGCAGATTTGAAATCGTTGAAAAGTTTCCTATAACATGAGTTTATTCAAAACTTCGTCGGTGCTCATGAAAATTTTGATTTTTGCAACCTCGTTTGCTCTACGGGCGCTACTGTGCGACGTTAAGCTTAAAAAAAATGAAACGCATCCTATTTACAATTTAAAATATATTCTCTACAGAAGAATAACTATAGAGGAGCCGCACAAAAGAAATGGTCCCGTTCAATGTCTCAACTGCCAAGAATTTGGCCATACTAAGGCCTACTGCTATTTACCCCCTGTTTGCGTAGTAAAGGGCTGCAAGAATACATTCATTTGTTTATTACACACAAGCATTCCAATATTCATTAAAATATTTAAATAGTTAAGTACTGGTTTACAGAGTTTAAGAGTTAAAATATAAAAGAGAGTGTAGTCTGTGTTTTACTTTATCACAACAAAGGCACACATTATATTCACTCTTTTTCTTTGAATATTTATTTACTCAATTTGCAAATGCAAACACACACAAGTATATGGTAACAGTTAGACTGTGTGCAAGAAATACTACATAGTAAAATTAGTACTTATGTTTATTCTCATTACAAATATATCTCTATCAAACAGAATTTTGCAACAAAAATTATAAAAATTGGATTAAAAGTATATTAAAAAGGACTTTAAAATTCTTGCGTTTTACGTTTTCGATTTTCATAACAAAAGTTGCAAGTAATAATATTAATGTATTCATGTTATGAGTAAAACATTCAAATAATATTATATTCGAAACTTATACACATTTTATTATGTCTGTTTTATTTGAATGTGGTAGTATTTTTTTCTGTTTAAATACAGTTGTTTTCTTTTCTCTTTCGCCTTGTGTGTTTATTCATTTGTTTTTTTAACATAAAATGTAAAGCACTGCGTACTTAAATCGTTTGTTGTACTTAACTTTACCTACTTAAAAAACAAATGAATGTATTCATATGCCTTTTAAATGTAGTCATGCAGACCTTTATTGCGTAGTATGTGGTGAATTACATGGTACAGTCCAGTGCGATAAGTCTAAAAATGACTCCAATGTAAAAAAATTTAGCAACTGTGGCGGCAATCACACTGCCAATTATAGAGGATGTCCTGTATATACTATCGTCAAGCAGTCGGCTGGAGCGAAAACTAATCCCCCTCAAATGCAGGTACCAAATCAAGCAAACACTAATGACACTCAGGCTCCGCAGCCTAGTAATAACAGAACCTCTTATGCTAACGTCCTAAAATCAAACCATGTGCCAATGCAAGGTGCTTCGCCAAGTAATGATGAAACTCCAGTTTTTAATTTAAGTCGTCTAGAAAAAACCATGGAAACTTTAGTGCAAACAGTAAATAATTTTACAAACACAATGGGTAATATGATGCAGGAGATCCTTAGAATGCAATCGATGTTATTGCAAGCTGTACTTAACAAACCATGAACTGTTTAAAAATTTGTTTTTGGAACGCAAACGGCATCCGCCAAGATAAAAATGAATTAGAATACTTTCTTAAAAATAAACAAATTGATGTCATGATGGTTTCTGAAACTCATTTGATACCAAGGATCCCTCGAGATAGAGCTTGTGGAGGTTCTGCCATTTTGATAAAAACCCGAATCAAACACTACCTGATGTGTGATCATCGTGAAGATTATCTCCAAGCAACGAACATTTGTATTAAAGAGCTGAATCGAAACATAGTAATCTCATCCTTATACTCACCACCTAGATTTGCAATATCAGAAAGCCAATATTATAAATATTATAAGTCATTGGGGCCCTGTTTCCTGGCTGCTGGCGATTATAACGCTAAACATACCTTCTGGGGTTCACGACTAATAACACCAAAGGGTCGTGTTTTGTAGAATACAATCTCTAAAATGAATTTAAATGTTGTCGCGAGCGGACAACCAACATATTGGCCTGCTGATCCGCAAAAAATTCCAGATGTCATCGATTTCGGAGTGGTTAAAAACATCCCCACAGAAACGATTCGTTAGAATTATCCTCTGATCACACACCTACAATAGTTACTATAACAAACACCAATAGAATCGTATCTCCCTCTGGTTACATAGCGACAACAGCTACACAAATAAACTGGTTAAAATATAAAAAATATCTCAGTACCCATTGCACAGAAAATATTCCGCTTAGCACACCGGAAAATGTGGATCTCTCTATTGTCAATTTTGACAGTTATCTAAAACTAGCTGTTCAACATTCCAGCAAAACCCTCAAAAAAACCAATTATAACAAAATATATTTTGCAGATGTCGAGCGCCTCTTGAATGAAAAAAGGAGAGTGCGAAGAGAATGGCAATTGCAAAGATCCCCTCAACTTAAAAATGAATTAAAAGAGTGTACAAAAAGGCTAAGAAAATTACTGCAGACTCAGAAAACGGCTTCCGTAGAAAAATATCTTAAGGACTTGGATGCAACTCCACAATCAGGCTACTCATTATGGCGGGCAGCTAGAAACCTCAAAAGACCAGTTATCTCGAAACCACCATTAAGAAACTTGAATGGAAGTTGGGCAAGAAATGATAATGAAAAAGGAAACCTGTTTGTAAATCATTTGAAAAACGTATTTACCCAAAATATACCTGACGATACAGCGCACGAGTTGCCGCCTGTTAATGTTAGAGCAGCTATCCCCCTAAGATTTGAGATAAGGGAATTAGAAAGGGCTATTTGTGAATTAAACACCAAGAAGGCACCTGGTATTGATAAAATCAGTAACAAAATGCTTTTGGAGCTACCTCGCATAGCAAAGAAAATTATTCTTTATATTTTTAATGCTATTTTACGACTTGAATACTACCCTCAAGAATGGAAGGTCTCCTTAATAACGATGATACCAAAGCCAGGAAAAGATCACACAAAAGTTGAGTCATATAGGCCTATTAGCTTATTATCTAATATATCAAAGCTGTTTGAGAAGCTCTTAGCGTCAAAATTAACCCCAATTTTAAATGACAATGGGTGTATACCCAATCATCAATTCGGCTTCAGAAGAGAGCATAGCACAATTGAACAAACCCATCGGATAGTAAACGCCATAAGAAAAGCCTTTGAAGAAAGAAAATATTGCTCCGCTCTTTTCATAGATGTTTCTCAAGCTTTTGACAAAGTCTGGCATGTAGGCTTGTTACATAAGGTTAAGCTAAACCTACCGGTTAATACACACAAGCTGTTAGAAAGCTACCTGGTCGGTCGAAAATTTATTATTAAAGAAGGCGATTTTTTAAGTTCTCCTCAGCCAATTGAAGCTGGAGTCCCTCAGGGAAGCATCCTGGGCCCACTTTTTTACCTTATATATACCTCGGACATGCCAACAAACAATCACACCCTAACCTCAACTTTTGCTGATGATACAGCTTTTCTAAGCGTACACGAGAACAGTCGTGAAGCATCTCGATACCTGCAGAATCATATATTTCAACTAGAACTGTGGTTTAAACAATGGAGAATAAAGGTCAATGAGCAAAAATGCGTACATATAACATTTACCTTGCGTCGGGAAACATGTCCCCCTATTAAAATCAATAATCAACTAGTGCCTCAACAATCGCATGTCAAATATCTCGGTATTCATCTAGATCGGCGTTTAACATGGAAATGCCATATAGAAGCAAAATTAACCCAAATTAAACTAAAAGCAATTCAAATTAACTGGCTTATTTGAAGAAATTCTGTTCTTAGTCTCGACTGCAAACTACTACTTTACAACGCTATTTTAAACCCAATATGGTGCTACGGTATTCAACTATGGGGCACTGCCTCGGCCTCAAATATCGAAAAAATTCAAAGGCGCCAAAATAAACTTCTTTGAATAATTACAGCTGCCCCTTGGTATGTTAAAAACTCAAATATCCACAAGGATCTCAATGTGCCACTGGTAAGGACTATTATTACGAAGTATGCGGTAAAATATTTGAAAAGGCTAGAGTTGCACCCAAATCCACTAGCACGAAATATTTTAAATGATAGCGGCCACTCTCGCCTAAGAAGAAGAGACACTGCAGCACTTACCCATTAAGATTAGCGATAAACACCTACATATGTGAACAGAACCCGTGATGAAGAAAATTTTTGTCTGGCACTGGCAGGACAAAAAATAAAGCATTAGGTTAAGATTTGATTAATTATTGTTAGTTCATATTTAATATATGAAGATTCAATAAATACATAATGAAAAAAAAAAAAAAAAAATTACAAAATATTAATTTTTTTTTTAAACAACATAAAATATTTGTTTCCAGCAGCATAACACACCCACAATTACCAATATTATGATGCAGTTTTTGGACATCTTAGTTCTAATATGTTTACCATCGAATGACATTATAATTTTTAAAATCAGCATGGACAAAAATTGGTCGTTTGCCGAATAAATTCCATTTTTAGCCTCAGTGCGACGGCGCTATACAAAAAGTTCAATGTAATACATATACATATATAAATAAAGAAAAGTGGGAATAATTGTGGGGCGTGGCATAAAAGTGAGTACATTAAAAGCTAGAAGTACAAAGTTTTAGAAGGGCTTTCTTGCCACGTGCAAAAAATTGTACATTAGTGGGTACGATCCGAGATGGCTCCAAGTGGCTCCAGAATTTGATGTCGTATTAAATAGTCACCAAAGGCAATAATGAAGCCTGCACGCAAATAAAAAACATGGTTGTGGTAAACATATTCTAAGAGCGACATATTATGATATAATTCATGATAGTAGTCACCATATTAAGATTATTATAAAATCATATTATGACTGAATATACTTGTAATATAACATCATAATATTTTTCCCTTAACCATATTATTATTCTGTTAATCATGCTAAGTTAAGAAGTAATCAAATTATTGTCCAGTTAATCATAATAACGACCCCTTTGCGCGAAATTATCGTAGATGCCAATTTTTTTTGAAATTGAGTTTTTGATGCAATCTTGTTCTACATTCAAAGAGACGTCACCTGACAAAATATTGTAGGCGAATTCCACTTCGTTGCTCCAGAAATTTAATGTATATTTTCATTTTTATATTGCAAGCAAAAGCAGAGCAAAGTAGAAAAATAGCTGTCCTGTAAAATTTGGTTTTTGTAACATACGATAATTTTGCGCAAAGGGGTCCAAAAGAAAAAATTATTTCTGATTGTGAATCAGAAAATTAAAAAATTTCCCGCTTTCCCGGGAATCGAAAAACTAAGAAAAAAAAAAAATTGTTACAGACTTTAGAAAATCCAATGAAGTCACCATTCCTGACAGATATCCAATACCAGAAATTAATGAAGGATTTGCCCACCTTGGTAGTATCAAATGTTTTCCGTTATTGACTTAAAAAGCGCTTTTAATCAAATAACCCGTAAAAATAGGATATTTAGAAAATAGGCGAAATACGAATTCACTCGATTACCTTGGGGCCTTAGGAACTCCGATGTAATTTTCAAACGAGCCCTGGTTTGTATCATGAGGGAACATATAGGGTAAATCTGCTATGTTTATATATATAAATACCTAAACATGATATTACAATTTTTGGTGCAAATGAACAAACTTATTTTGATAATTTAGAAGTAATTTTTGAAACCCTATAAAAGGCCAATGTGAAAGTTCATCTCAACAAATGCGAAGTCGAATGTCTAGGCTTAATTATCTCCACGGATGGTAAAAAACATAACCCTATCAAAGTCAACGCTTTTCAAACATTAACAGCCCCAACTATCAAAAAGGAGTTAAGATCATTTTTAGGAATGGCAGGGTTTTATAGGCACTTTATCAAGAATTGTACGAAATTCGTAAAACCTTTTACCTCACTTTTGAAAGAGGAAGAGGGACGCATGTTCAAAAAAATGTCATCAATGATTCCAATAGTTTTAAATAATGATGCCTAAGAAGCTTTAACCCATTAAGGCCCTGCGTTGCGTTTTCGCAACGTTCACTTAAAGCTCCCCTCAGGCATTTTGTTATTACGTGATATTGTTATAAAGCACAGTGAAACAAAATTTAACTTAATATCTAATCGACCTGTTTTTGGATTTGTATCATACATACGTTTTTTTTACAAAAATGTTTAATTTAAATTTTTAATTTTTTCTGTTTTTTAAGTACTTTTGGAAAAAGTTAAAAAAAATAAAGTAATATATAATATACCTATCTGAAACTTCTGAAGGATATAGCTAACATACGAACATTATTATTTCTGCTCAAAAACCCAATCATCGTAGACATTTGAGACTTTTTTTATGATTGGATACATCCGTGATGCGATAACGCAACACTGGGCCTAAACCATATACAAATTACATAAAATTATCAAATAAAATATATTTATACAATCACTTGCTATTTAAAACAACATAATAAAACATGTATACATGTAAATTATAAGTTGTTGTTATTTCGCAGTAGGTAAATTCTCTATGCCAAGTGTGTTATTTTCCTAAAGGGCAGCGAACTTACACCAAAGTAGTCCCGTGATAGGTCTTTGGGGGTAGAGACCGGTTCTAGTTCTAACAAGACTTTTCACTTTTACATGGGGTTGTCATTGGTTAATTGACACCATTTGACCAGTCACACATCTATTCTCAATGAATGTGTTTAGTGTTAGTTATAACAATGTAATATTATTTCGCTGCAATGTCGTATGTACCGTAATTCATTACTTTTTTTACCTTCTTGTTCTTTATAAAGCAGTTAGATGATAAGTTCTCCTTTCACTGGTCATGAGTTCTGTCTTTTTGAACTTGTTCTATTTTCACAAATGCAGCAACAATTGGCACAAATTTCCAGCAGGGACTTCAATAGGTACAGTAAGAGAAAATCGAACAAGTAATGTGAAATTATCCTCTCCCAGGATATTAAAGAAAAACCAGTACGAGTGCTATATTCGGCTATGACAAATATTTGATACCATCCACTGAAAGCTAGGATATTTTAGGAGTGGGCATTAAATTGCACCTGTGAAATTATGAACCGATCGAATGTTGACAGTGTGGTTTCTGGTTATATAAAACTGTGACAGAACAAAATTTATAACAATAGAATTATTTGGTTTGGTTTTAGGTGTACTAAAGTGTTTTTCGAGAGTGGGCTTTTTATGGGGCCTATGGTAAATTATGGACCGATCAATTTACAAATGTGAAAAAAGTGACATAGCAGTGCACCCACAGTGGCTAGGAGCATATCATAATTGAATTAAAAATAAAATGTAAATGAATATCTTTTTTAATTTTTTTTCCTAAAGACGTGAATAAAATATTTTAATTTAAAAATTTTCCAAATGCGCTTAATTTGTATATCGTTAAGGCCCAACGTTGCGTTTTCGCAACGGGGGTTATCTGGGCTCCCACGTATCCGATTTGCCCAAAATTTGTTTTCTTTCATATTTAGGTATAAACAATCAAATTGTAAAAGCTTCATCATTATAGCTCAATGGGATCATGGCTCGGGCCTTAATGGGTTAAATAAAATAAAATGCACTCTGTCATCAGAGGACGTTATGTTTTCGCTTCCGAACTTTGACCTGGAATTCCATCTGACAACTGATGCCTCCAATTACGCGATGGTGCTGTTCTAGAACAAGATGGAAAACCTATCACATTTATTGTAAGAACACTTAATCAGTGCGAAGAGCATTACGCCACTAACGAAAAGGAAATGCTTGCCATCATTTGGCTTGTGCTTTGTTGTGATACAGACGTGTATTTTTAACCCCGCATACGATTTGAACTATTAATTAATCACATTTGATTTTGACATATATCAGCAGCGAATGGACGCTTAAAATAAATAATATATTTTGTTATTTAAATTATTTAACATAATAATGAACAATTAAAACGATAAAGTTAAATAAATTAAAAAAGTAAAAATATATACATACGTATGAATGTTCATACATGTATGTATACATATTCTGAACTAAAACATTTAAGTTTAAATTTCTTATTTTTTTTTTGCTGTTGTAAAATACAATAAATAATAAAAATATTTAAAGCAAAGCAAAACGGTGAAAAACGAAAACAACTCTTTGCATGAGTACGAACAGTGAAACAACACTAAGACAAAATGAAAGAAACGTTTACGTTTTAGTTAATGCAAATGAAAATAATGCAGAAATAAATAAAACAAAACAAAACAATATAAAATATTTAACGGCTAAGCCAATTATTCGAACACGTTCCCTCTCACCCTCGGTATTTACACAAACGGTGGATAGTGACTCATTAAAAAAACTACAATTAGATTTGCAGTGACGTCAAAAACAAATTTAGTGGGAAATGATACCATGAACTTAAATACAAATGCAATGGAAAACCCCACTGTAAAAAGTTGTCAAAAGCCTCCAGTCCAAGTTGGTATGGACAGGTATATAACAGTCCTTAAACGGGGTCGCAGCCCTACTTCTTCAGCTGTTGCCATCTTTTGATAAAATAAATTCCCAAAATCGCTTTTCTATTCTGGAGGATGAATCGTCTGAAGCACCAAACGTCATAAAATCGTACAAGCCTCCCCCGATATATCTTAGGGAGCATAACTCAAATGATCTAATAAAGAGTTTAATTGCGTTGATTGGTGAAAATTCTTTTTATGTTGCTGCAATAAAGCGATGTAGTATAAATGAAACTAAAATTCAAGTAAATCATGAAAATGACTTTCGCAAAATAATAAGCAAATTTGAGGCACTTAAAAAAAGTTTTTACACATACCAACTCAAGAGCAGTAAAGGTCTCCAGGTGGTGATTAAGGGAATTGATTCATGCGTAGACCCAGAGGAAATTAAAACTTTCTTGGAAGAAAAAGGCTTCAAGATAAAACATGCGGTAAATATTAGAAATAGGGACAAAAATCCACAACCACTTTTTCGAGTGGAATTAGAGCCCGGCGACATTAAGTTAAAAAAAAAAAAAAAACGAAACGCATCCCATTTATAGTGTGAAATATATTTTATACAGAAAAATCACAATTGAGGAGCCGCACAAAAAAAAATGGACCTGTTCAGTGCTTAAACTGCCAAGAATTTGGCCATACCAAAGCATACTGCTACTTACCCCCTGTCTGCGTAGTATGTGGTGAACTACACGGTACAGTTTCTTGTCTAAAACTGACCCCAACGTAAAAAAATGTAGCAACTGTGGCGGTAATCACACTGCCAATTATAGAGGATGCCCTGTATATAATATCGTCAAGCAGACGGTTGGACCGAAAACAAATACCCCTGAAATGCAGGTCGCAAATCAAGTAAACACAAATGCAAATCAAGCCCCCCAGCCTAGTAATAACAGAACCTCTTACGCTAACGTCCTAAAATCTAACCATCAGCCAATGCAAGGTGCCTCGCCAAGTAATGATGAAACTCCGGTTTCTAATTTAAGTCGTTTAGAAAAAACCATGGAAACATTAGTGCAAACAGTAAATAATTTTACGAACACAATGGGTAATATGATGCAGGAATTGCTTAGAATGCAATCGATGTTATTGCAAGCTGTACTTAACAAACCATGAACTGTTTAAAAATTTGTTTTTGGAACGCAAACGGCATCCGCCAACATAAAAATGAACTAGAATATTTTCTTAAAAATAAACAAATTGATGTCATGATGATTTCTGAAACTCATTTGACCTCAAGAAATACGTTTAAAATAAATGGTTATATACTATATGATACCAAGGACCCTCGAGATAGAGCTTGTGAAGGTTCTGCCATTTTAATAAAAGCCCGAGTCAAACACTACCTAATGTGTGATCATCGTGAAGATTATCTCCAAGCAACGAACATTTGCGTTGAGGAATTAAATAGAAACCTAGTAATTTCATCGTTATACTCCCCGCCTATATAAGTATTTTAAATATTATAAATATTTTAAATCATTAGGACCGTGTTTCCTTGCCGCTGGCGATTATAACGCTAAACATACCTTCTGGGGATCGCGACTTATAACACCAAAGGGTCGTGTTTTATTTAACACAATTTCTAAAATGGCTTTAAATGTGGAAGCGAGCGGACAACCAACATATTGGCCCACTGATCATCAAAAAATTCCAGATGTCATCGATTTCGGCGTGGTTAAAAACATTCCCATAGAAACGATTCCGGTTGAAGCTTCCCTAGAATTATCTTCCGACCACACACCTACAATTGTTACTATAATGAACCCCAATAGAATTGTACCTCCGACTGGTTACTTAGCGACGACAGCTGCGCAAATTAATTGGTTAAAATAAAAAAAATATCTCAGTACCCATTGCACAGAAAATATTCCGCTCAGTACACTCTATTGACAATTTTGACAGTTTTCTGAAACTAGCTGTTCAGCATTCCAATATTGCCACCAAAAAAACAAAAACTATTAAAATATATTCCACAGATGTCGAGCATCTTTTGTCTGAAAAAAGGAGGGCTCGAAGAGAGTGGCAATTGCACAGATCCCCTCAACTTAAGAACTTACTTAAAGAGTGTACAAAAAGACTAAGAAAGTTACTGCAGGCTCAGAAAACGGCTTCTCTGGAAAAATATCTTAAGGAACTTGATGCAACCCCACAATCAGACTACTCATTATGGCTAGCAGCTAGAAACTTCAAAAGGCCAGTTGTCTCTAAACCACCATTAAGAAACTTGAATGGAAGTTGGGCAAGAAATGATGTTGAAAAAGGAAATCTGTTTGTCAATCATTTAAAAAACGTATTTACCACAAATATATCTCACAATATTGCGGTCGAGTTACCACCTGTTGCTGCTAGAGCAGCTTTTCCCCTCAGATTTGAGATAAGAGAAATCGAAAAGGCTATTTGTGACTTAAACACTAAGAAGGCACCTGGAATTGATAAAATCAGTAATAAAATGCTTTTGGAGCTACCTCGCATAGCAAAGAAAATTATTCTTTTTATTTTTAATGCTATTTTACGCCTTGAATACTATCCTCAAAAATTGAAGGTTTCCTTAGTTACCATGATACCAAAGCCAGGTAAAGATCATACAAAGGTTGAGTCTTATAGGCCTATTAGCTTATTATCAAATATGTCAAACCTGTTTGAGAAATTATTAGTTTCAAAATTAACACCGATTTTAAGTGAAAATATATGTATTCCAAACCATCAGTTCGGATTTAGAAGAAAACACAGCACAATCGAATAGTAAATGTCATAAGAAAAGCATTTGAAGAAAAGAAATATTGCTCAGCACTCTTCATCGATGTTTCGCAAGCTTTTGATAAAGTCTGGCATGAAGGCTTATTACATAAATTGAAGCAAAATTTACCAGCAAACACACACAAGCTGCTAGAAAGTTACTTAGTCGGTCGTCAATTTATTATTAAAGAAGGAAATTTCTTAAGTTCACCTCAGCCCATTGCCGCTGGAGTCCCACAAGGCAGCATCCTGGGACCCCTATTATACTTAATTTATACTTCGGACATGCCAACAAGCAACTATACACAAACTTCAACATTTGCAGACGATACAGCTTTTCTAAGCGTCCACGAAAATCGTTATGAAGCATCACGTTACTTACAGCATCATATATTTCAACTAGAAATATGGTTAAGACAATGGAGGATAATGGTCAATGAGCAAAAATGCGTACATATAACATTCACTTCGCGCCGGGAATCTTGCCCCCTATTACAATCAATAATCAAATAATTCCTCAACATTCGCATGTAAAATATCTCGGTATACATCTGGATCGGCGATTATCGTGGAAATGCCATATAGAGGCAAAATTAACTCAAATGAAACTAAAAGCCATTCAAATTCACTCGCTTATTGGAAGAAATTGTGTCCTTAGTCTCGATTGCAAGCTTCTACTTTACAACTCTATCTTAAAGCCTATCTGGTGCTACGGTATTCAACTATGGGGCACTGCATCGGCCTCTAATATCGACAAAATTCAAAGGCGCCAAAATAAACTTCTTCGAATAATCACAGCCGCTCCCTGGTATGTTAAAAACTCAAACATTCATAAGGATCTCAATGTGCCATTAGTTAAAACTATGATTACAAAATATGCAATAAAATATTTAAAAAGGCTTGAACAACACCCAAATCCACTACCTCTAAATATTTTAAATCATGGCGGCCACACTCGCTTAAGAAGAAGAGACACTGCAGCACTTACCCAATTAGATGAGCGATAAACACCTATATAAGTGAATAAAAACCGTGATGAAGAAAATTTTGTCTGGCACTGGCAGGACATAAAATAACGTATTAGGTTAAGATTTGATTAATTATTGTTAGTTCATATTTAATATATGAAAAAAAAAAAAAAAAAAAAATCATTTGGCCCTAAAATCTAATTTGGCGAGAAACATTTCAAACTTAAATGTTTTTTTTTTTGAATTTTCAATGGCTCGATTCGATGATATTTTGGACCTTTAATTTGTTATATGTATGTAGTATGCATATATAAAAAAGGAAATTTATATTTTAGTTTAAAAAAATATTGATAAAAAAAAAACAACTCAATATAAATAATAAATCAGGTTACTAATTTTGGCTGTTTGATTAAATTGTTTTTCAATCAATAACACTATGCTAGTTGAAAAAACAGACAAGCCGGGCACATGGCGTTTTAACATAATTCGGGGACGCTAAATCCAGTGGTGCCCGCGGTTTTTTCAGATTGACTCTGGTTTTCGAGATATACCGTTATTTCGAAAATGGAGGAGGTTGCACAATATATATTCGCGTAACTCAAAAACGTTTTAGTTTATTGAAATTACTAAAAAAATCGAAATTGCGCAATAAAATTTCATTTCAGAAAAGTAAAACTCTTTTTCTAATATGAGTAGTCGTTATTGAAACATAATTTTTTTTTTTTTAAAAAAAAAATTAATTTTTTTATCAAAATTTCGAAATTTTTGTTCTTTAAAAATGCATAAAAAAATGCAGCTAGGCTTCGAATTTTTTGCAGACTTATAAAAAACGAAGCTACAAACAAAACAAGCCATAAATGATTAAAATCTGTTTGCAACTTTTGATTTTATTCACAAAAGTCGACAAATTTTAATTAATTTAAGAATTTCATAAAACGCAATATTTGTATGGGAGCCCCCTAAGGGATGGTGATAAAGGGAAAGTATAATTTGAGAAAATGTTAAGAACAAAAAACTAATGGATGCCAGTCATACATTTTATCATCCTAGGGGCAACTCCTGGGCATTTATGGGACTTTTTCTTCAATGTATTTCTAGTCTGCATTGTATAGAAGCCCCCTTAAGGAATGGAGATAGCGGGTGGGTATGTTAGAAATAAATGATTGAGATGAAAAATAAAGTGAGGCTGGTCATACATTTGACCCATCTAGGGGCATCCTAGGCGCTGCAGGGCCAAATTTAAGGCTAGGGTTCTACGCATATAAAAACAAAGTTCCAAATAAAATATGCTATAAGTGATTAAAGTCTGTCTACAACTTTTAATTTTGTCATAATAGATGAAATTTTTTTATTTTTTAAAACCAAACTTAAAAATTTTAAAACATTTATTTTTGTTGTTAATTAGTTAAAGTTAAAGTTTTTATTTAGAAATTTATTCTTCTTCCTCCTGCAGATTCCAACAAATATCCCCTAATAGCGAATCAAGTTGTTTGCCGCTATACCAGTGTTCGAGCCTGGCTGTTACTTGGTGAAATCTCTCGCCATGTTCATCAGACTCGGCTGGTGATTGTTCATTAAATTTTTCAGCATGGTAATGCAAAAAATGTATTTTCAATGACATTCTAACGTTTAAGTTTTTAAATGCGGTTAGCATATTTTTGATTAAAATTCGCCAGTTTTCATACCGATGATTTCCTAATACATTTTCTATTACTGATTTCACACAATTCCAGGCCAATAGCTCGATATCATTCAATGCAACCTTAAATTGATGGTCCTTCATAAGACGACGAATGTCCGGTCCATTAAGAATTCCTTTAAAATAAAAACATTATGATATGAAATATAAATCTAATTTAATAAAGAAGTTACAGTTTATACCTTCTTTTACTTTCATGCCGCTTAATCGTGGAAAAATTCGGCGAAATTCGGTAAAAGCAACATCATCTGGGCTCAATGCTTTTATAAAATTTTTTACAATACCCAGTTTGATGTGGAGTGGAGGGAGCAAAATCTTTCCATCGGCACAAGTGGTAATTCAATAACATTATTTCTATGCAATCTGCTTTCCTCACGTAAAGCCCAATCCCGTGTATTGTACTGGTCGCCATCGAAACGCGTATTCCATAAGCACATGAAGCACATATTTTTAGTATAGCCCAATTGCATGCCTCTTAAAATAGCTACCACTTTTAAATCTGCGCATATTTTCCACTTATGGTCTTCATATTTAATTAACTGTATTATTTTTTTCATTGCGCGTATGTCTCTTAAGTATTTGTGCTTAGTGCTATCGGAATAGGACTTTTTAAATTAGTGGCATGTAGCAAAACTGCTTTTAAGCTACTTTTGGAGGAATCAATGAATAAGATCCAATCTCCAGGATTATATTCATTTTGCATTGTTAAAACCAAGCCACGGATGTCAGTACAATACGCGATAGAATTATTCTCAATTGATTTAAAAAAAGTCGTAAATCGTCTATGGCGATTGATAGCCCCGTATAATTGTACACCTGGTGCTAAAATATTAGCTCGTTTTAGCTCTTTTGTTAAGAGAATGCTCTGTCTTTGAGATAATTTTAGACGCCGTACCATTATATCCAGACGATCTTGCGTGATTTCATTGTGACTGCATGGAACCGTGATGCATGACGGTTCATACATTGAAGTAGCTGGCCCACCCGCTTCAACATAATGAATTATTAGGGAATATGTTCTGTTGGTATTTGGCTATCCGGAACAGGAATTTCATCAGAATGTGGCAGCGGAAATCGAGCATGTGTTGTTGCAGTATAAGATATAAAAGTCATTTTTCTTCTGTTCATACCTGCTGTATAATTTATACACGCATAACACTCATCTTCAACATGAACTATGGGATCTCTCCAAATCATTGGAACACCAAATGGCATGGCGTCTCCATTTTTTCCCCACTTGTTTAAATGGTAAATGCAGTGTGTACACACTATTGATGGTGTCCAACTCTTACCATATATAACACTTAAAGAAAAATATGATTCATACAAGGAACTTGTTTCATTAGTGATTTTACGGCGACTTGGCATATTTTTATATTTCCCACACACATAACAAAAGTAATTAAACTTTTTACACGCCTCCATCTTAGATATTTCAATATAACTGATTAGATAAAAGACTGTCAAAAGCTTTAAACTTCACTAATCACTTTCGCAAGCACTTTCCATATGATAGTGAAGGGGTTGAGGAACTCTTATTTATACTGTAATTGTTTTAATCAAAGTACCTGTCGAGACCTTCATGACCATGTTTTGTAAAAAAAAAAACAAAGCCAGAACGATTCATATTTCTACCTGTTCCAGGTATAACAATAGAATATGTTATTTAAGTTTTTTACAAGACCGATTAGTGCGGTTTCGACTGCACAATAAAATACCGTTTTGTGTGGTTTTGTAAGCACAATAAAATACAAAGATGTAAGCATTTATGACTTTATTTCTTAATTCTAAGGATTTTTTAATCGGTAACTGTGGATTTTCCATATAAATTATATTCTTCATATATATTGAAGAAAAGGTTCCACAACTGCCTAGGAGTCACTCCTAGTGGGTTAAAATGTATGACTGACCGCCATTAGTTTTTTGTTCTTAACATTTTCTCAAATTATACTTTCCCTTTATCACCATCCCTTAGGGGGCTCCCATACAAATATTGCGTTTTATGAAATTCTTAAATTAATTAAAATTTGTCGACTTTTGTGAATAAAATCAAACAGATTTTAATCATTTGTGGCTTGTTTTGTTTGTTGCTTCGTTTTTTATAAGTCTGCAAAAAATTAGAAGCCTAGCTGCATTTTTTAATTTTTTATGAATTTTTGAAAAACAAAATTTCGAAATTTTGATAAAAAAATTAATTTTTTTTTCAAAAAAAAAAAAAATTATGTTTCAATACCGACTACTTATATTAGAAAAAGAGTTTTACTTTTCTGAAATGAAATTTTATTGCGGAATTTCGATTTTTTTAGTAATTTCAATAAACTAACCCGTTTTTGAGTTACGCGAATATATATTGTGCAACCTCCTCCATTTTCGAAATAACGGTATATCTCGAAAACCAGAGCCAATTTGAAAAAACCGCGGGCACCACTGGATTCAGCGTCCCCGAATTATGTTAAAACGCCATGTGCCCGGCTTGTCACGAAAAAAAAGTGTCAATTTCATGCACAGTGTAATTAGTATTGTGGTTATTTTGTTGAACTATTTATGGGTTTTAATACAAATTTTTAATATTTTTAATTAGGCTTAAGTTCATGAAATTTAGTTTTCATTAAATTATTTTTATTTTTACAACATGAAAATTAATTAAAATTGTTATTGATAATCTTTCATTCTTGACGTGGCTCGGGCTCGAACCCTGGCCGGCAGGTTACCATGACATGTTTCGATCGCAACCACTCGATCTCCTCAGATGGATTTGCCGTCTTACACTCGCAGCCATCGACGACTGCTGACGTCAATAGTCAAACATCAATCCTTAAACCAAATTGTATTCTAACATTTGGTAGATCGAAATTTGCTTTCCTGAATGATTATCCATCTTAATTGATTTTACATGTTTTTTCCTTACTTCTGTTTTTTCGTACTTTTGTCAAGAATTTTTCTTGAAGTCCAAGTACATTTTTTGTTTTTTCATTTTGTCTTTCTCTTTTCTGTTGACCTTTTTCAGCACAACTTGAAGGACAAATGTACACATAGAGCTCGTGCCGTAGCTTTAACAATAATTAGTATTGAGGTTATTTTGTTGAACTATTTATGGGGTTTAATCCAAATTTTTAATATTTTTAATTAGGCTTAAGTTCATGAAATTTAATTTTCATTAAATTATTTTTATGAAGAAAGGAATTTTTACAACATGAAAATTAATTAAAATTGTTATTGATAATCTTTCATTCTTGACGTGGCTCGGGCTCGAACCCTGGCCAGCAGGTTACCATGACATGTTTCGATCGCAACCACTTGATCTCCTCAGATGGATTTGCCGTCTTACACTCGCAGCCATCGACGACTGCTGACGTCAATAGTGAAACATCAATCCTTAAACCAAATTGTATTTTAACATTTGGTAGATCGAAATTTGCTTTTCTGAATGATTATCCATTTTAATTGATTTTACATGTTTTTTCCTTACTTCTGTTTTTTCGTACTTTTGTCAAGAATTTTTCTTGAAGTCCAAGTACATTTTTTGTTTTTTCATTTTGTCTTTCTCTTTTCTGTTGACCTTTTTCAGCACAACTTGAAGGACAAATGTACACATAGAGCTCGTGCCTTAGCTTTAACAATAATTAGTATTGTGGTTATTTTGTTGAAATATTTATGGGTTTTAATCCAAATTCTTCAATCAATATTTTTTTAAAGTTATATGTAAAAGTTCATAATTTTTTAAAAATTAGACCAAACAAGCAGAAAAACAGGTTTAATTTGAAACAAAATTATGTACAGTCGTTATGACGAAGGATTACGGTGAAGGGTTAACCCTTATGTGTGCGGCAACAAGAACACCTGTTAATTAGCGGCAAGGTACTCGGGTATCTATATGGGAGATACGTAGAAAACAATCAACTTCGCACTTAATATCTAGTTAAAACGCTGTACAACATTAAAAGACTTCGAACCAGACACTTAATTACTGACTTAAATGACACTATAACCTGAGGTGGATCTCGACCTGCTTTAAAAATTTCCCCATGCGCTTCGATCTATTGTACGTTGTCTGCCGTTCGATGCAGCAAGGATTATTAGATCTTCCTTTTTTTTCGCTTTCCTTCATATATTTTTTCCAGTGCTTTTCATTTTTAAGTATCTGTGTTCATTCTTCCGATGTGTCCCACACAGCGAAATCGTTCTATCTTTATGCGTCCAACTATGTTCACAGTGGCGTAAGTCTTATACAGTTAACGATTCATTCCTCGTCCAAGGTATATTTACACAAGGTAGACTCATTTGGGAATGTGGACATTCTGCTCTATAAAAGGAACCGAGTTGTCAAAATTGTCTGCATATAAAACAAAAACAATTTAACGCACACATGTACAAGTTTTGGTTCATATACACGAAATTTTACGTTTGGGTTCCAACTAGGGGTAATCAGCTGACAAACATATGGGCCAACGAGTTTACCTTGTGTACATATACCTTGTCCTCGTCTACACTCTTCATCAACGCATATGACCCCATACATTATACGAATTAATTTTTCTCTCAACCTTGTATTTATGCTTCGAAGAGTACACATATTTAAAAAAAAGACTTGAAAACACTTAATTGGAGCTAGTAATTTGATTGCTTGCTTAGTCTGTGTTCATACGGCTCATGTCTTATTGACAAGATTGCTACTTTATAGGCAAGAGGGACGAGGGGAAAAGAAACGAGTACACAGATGCATGTACTGTCTTTACGTTTTGCTTTCTTATTCTTTGTTTAATTTTGTTTTTGTTTTCAATATCAAATAAAACAAAATAAAAAACATGTCGTCAACATGACATTTGAACGCCAATTCATGTTCAAAGAAGAAAAAGGAAGCATCTTTTGTCTGAGTTCATACGGCTCATGTCTTATTGACAAGATTCTTCCTTTTTCTTCTTTGAACATGAATTGGCGTTCAAATGATTCATGTCATGTTGACATGTGCTTTTTTGATATTGAAAACAATAACAAAATTAAACAACGAATAAAAAGCAAAACGTAAAGACAGTACATGCATCTGTGTACTCGTTTCTTTTCCCCTCGTACCTCTCGCCTATAAAGTAAATTGGGACTTATTAACTTGATCGTTTACAGGCTTGCCAGAAGAATTCAAATTAAAATAGTTAAATTGTTGTTCAGTAAAAAACAAAAGTGCTAATTTTGTGTTATTGATTTTTATGAACATGTAAATGTAATAAAAAATTTACATTTGAAATTTTTTTACTATCGAGGGCTATTTTTCAAGTATTGCTATCTGGAATTTTTCAAAAATGTGTTTTTTTATAGAAATAGTTTAATAACTGAAGGGTCATCTGTCATTTAAATTTGAAAAAAAATTTCCCAAAACGTTTTTTTTTTTCAAAAATATTGTATTGTGCTATCTAACACAATTCTCAAAAACAGCCGAAAATTACTGTTTTTTAGAAATATAATGGTCATACAAACTCGAACGAGTTGCCCAAAATTGGACCGTCCGAATGGACCACCACAGACGAAGTCTTGACCAACATTTACATGATATTATACAAATAAAACTGTTAAGCGAATTTATTTGTATAATATCTTTAGTTCTTTTAAATCTTTGGATAAAGTTTACTGATGATCTGTCCTAGGAACCAGTGAAATGCGTATAGGAATAGTTTATCCCATCAATAATAAATTTCAGTGTTTTTATCAAAAATAAAAATTGGGAATTAAGCACGACAAACAAAATCTTGTTGATAATTCACAAAAAAATATTTCAGACAAATTACGATAAATTTGAGCCCTATATTTCCACAATACTAGACCAATTATAAATTATGAAGAACTCGGTAAGCACATTTCACTAAAAAACTATTTTTTTAGCATCCAGCTAAAATTAAGAATTAAGGATCGTTTTTAGTTTTGGTTATACCCGAGATGTCCTTATTTGGCAACTTATAGCACGTCTCCTGCTAAGTCTACTGCATTCCAATCAGACCAACCGTTTATAAAATATAGAATTATTTCAATTTTTTTCCAAATTTCACATACACAGTGCAGCGATCATATAAATAGAAGCGAAACCCTTACAATTTGGCCCACGTTCCTCTCAATTTAGCAAACGGATGCATTTCCAAAGCATTGAAGTCTGCTATTTCGCAAGAATATCATTATTTTTATGATAATTTAAAATATGTGGATAAAGTTTTATTATTTATTGCTTTTCAATAAACGTTAGTGTAAAATTTTAACTTAATTTCGAGTTCTGTTAACATGATTACGCGTTTCTTTAAATTTTACTAACTATTTTAATAAAAACTCGTGTAACTTAAACTAAAGTCTCAAAAAATAGTTTTCATTACAGCTCGTTTTCATTTTTGTTCAAAATGTGCTATCTGCTTATTCTTATGTTCAAATCGATAAAATTTTAATTTGTAAATAGTGCTATCAGACATATAATCGCGAATATCTGGAATAAAAAAAAAATTAACATATGTATGATTTAGACGATGTTTTTTAAAAACATTGTAAAATAAAGTTTAGTTAATACTTAAAGTTATCGAAAAAATAAGTTTTTTTCGCTCTCCTGTAAAATTGTGATTTTACCGATAGCACTATTTGAAAAAACCCTCGATATGTAGGTATACATTTTGTTTATTAAAAACACTTTTTTTAATATAAAATTTTAAATGAAGTTGTAAAAACTATTTAAAATTTCAATGATGTAATTTTCATGTTTCTCATATACCAACTCAATTACTTTTCAGATGAACCGATTTTTTTTAACAATATTGTCCGATATGTTTAAAGTTGTTTAATTTTGCACCTTCTCCTATGTGAAGTATGAACGAGACAATTTTTTGTTATAATAAACATCAAACTTCATATATAAAAAACGATTACAAAAATATTAGTTTTTTATATATGCGATTTCGAAAAAAATAAAATGTGTTTTAATACTTTTTACTATGCTATGGAATTTTTCCTATTTGCAAAAATTGTCAAAAGTAATATGCCTAATATGTTTGTATTTTCTTGATACACTTAAGAATTTATACTTTTATTGAATTGATTATGTGAGTTTTTAAGTATTTTTGGGATCTAAAAAAAAAACTAGCACTTAGCACATTTTTCGAAATTCTTAGAGCTAAATCAGAAAAAATATGCTAAATCCAGCCCTAAAAGTGCTAAGCTGGCAAGAATGTTCGTTTATTTGCGTGGGTTCGTCGTTCCGTCTTTGTCACTTTTCTTGTGTCAGTTTAGCGTTGTGTTGTGTTTGATCTAAAGTAAAGTGGGGTACATACGACATATCGAAATTGAGTGACAATCAAAAAGTGACAGTCAAAAGTCATAATAGTTTGCGATTAAGCTGTCATTTATGTTTGGTAGTGTGTACCCCACTTAAGGTAATAATGCTCTTTTGAAGGCGTGTGAAATGTGTTAAACACAATTTCAATTTAGTTGCTTGCTAAACGCGGCATGTAGTAGTCGTTTCATTTATTCAGCTCATTTTATTTTCATTTTCTGTTTTTAATTTTTAAACTCGAATATTATTCAAATCGTTGGTCTTACATGTGTTAGTAGCTTGCTGTGTCTGGAGCGAGCGTGTTCTTCATAACGTGACGTGAAACATGTGCGCGAGAGTTAAAAATTGTATTAAAAAAAATTTACGAGTACAATTTGTCAAACTATTTATCATGTGTAAATAAAAACAATAACATAAAGTGTTAATATGCCTAATGTGTCTATGCACACATTTGAAAGTGCTTAAATATGTACATAAACAAGAATTTACAAAAGAAAAAATTATAAAAAAAATACAAGTAAGAGTAAGTTCGGCTATGCGGAATCTTCTATACCCTTCACCATTGTGCGATAAGAACAGAAAGTTATATAAATAAATATATGTATTTATTTATATATATATATGTATATGTATGTATATACCTGCACTAGTGGACCAAGCTAAAGCAACCCTGCAAGCAACTCAGTTAACTTTAAGTTAACTTTTTTTAAGCTAGTTGTGGTTAATGCCTGGATTATTTTTAATGGAGCCAACTGACTATTTTAACATTGGAATGCCATAGGAAATAGTCAACTGTCCGACTCTGCATGACTTTTCAACTAACTTAAAGTTAGCTACTTACTAGTTAGCTTAAAGTGAGTAAGGTAGTAGTTACCTTTTAGCTAACTTTATGTTAATACACCATAAGCTTAATAAGGAAAAGATTTTATATTTAACTAGATGGTCCGGCAAACGTTGTTTTGCCTTATAACTTATTTATTTCAGATGTAACAGTGTCTGCATGCCAAATTGTAAGAAAACCGGTTGATTAGTTAAGAAGATAATAAAAATTATAGGCTTAAGTTCCTTCCAGATGTTACACTATTTGCCCTCTTGCACTATTTTATGCCCTTTCTCTTTCAGATGTTACAGTGTCTGCATGCCAAATTTTAAGAAAACCGGTTGATTAGCTAAGAAGATATAGGGAAGGGAGCTTTTACCCCTCCTGCTTCACGCCCTTAATAATAAAAACTATAGGCTATAGTACTTTTCAGCTGTAACACTATTTGGCTGCGAAATTTCAAGAAGATATTGGGAGGGGGAGCTTTTACCCTTCTTGCCCTATTTCACATCCCGTTCCCTATTTCCTTTCAGATGTCAAATTTTAAGAAAACCCGCTCATTAGTTAAAAAGATATAGGGAAGGGGAGCTTTTACCGCTATTGGCCCTATTTCACGCCCTATTCCCTATTTTCTTTCAGATGTTACAGTGCCTGCATGCTAAATTTTAAGAAAAAAAGGTTGATTAGCTAAGAAGATATAGGGAGGAGGAGCTTATGCCCTATTTTGCGCCCTCCAGCGATATAAAATATGTATACTCTACGACCTATTCTCATACCTAACAAAAACACATACAAAATTTCATAAAAATCAGTCAAGCCGTTTCGAAGGAGTTCAAAATGGAGATGATTTTGTTGATATTTGTATGGGAATATATAGGAAAATCTAAATGCCGTATCTCCGAAACCACTGGGCCGATTTCATGCAAACTTTACATAAACCATCTACAGACTATCCCCAACGTTTTTGTTGAAATCGGTCTACCCGTTTTCGCAGTTAGTGGCGACATCAAAGTGTACACTTCTTTTTATATACATATATAGAAGATTATTAAAAACGATTTTATTTTAGTATTCTTAATATATTTCTTTTTTAAGTATTTTTACTTTTATTTTTTATGCATTCTGCATGGACTTTTCGTTTTTTTATAAACTTAAAGGCATTTCTAATGTCCGTATCTTCGTCATTTGAGACAAATAATCGGCAGGCGTCACTGCGACACTAAAATTTTGCATATACAAAACAATAAACAGTTATAAAAATCAAAATCGAAATAACAAAAAAAAAAAAAAAAAGACAAGAAACAAACGAAAATAAAAAAAATTGCCGCACAGAATTCACTCGCATTGATTTCGGGGAATTTCAGCATTTATTTATAGTTAGCTTATAGTTAGTTGTTAAAAAGTTAATTATAAATGCGTTATTTTTGTAGTCGACTACCAAATTGCTTGCAGGGAACTTAGAAGTTTTTTTCCCGTTATAATTTTGCAGTTTAATAACACTGTGCGGGGCACCCAGCGAGTAAACCTAATTCGAGTACGCTAAATACAGTGGAACTAACCGTTATTTAGGTCGGCTCTAGTTTTCGAGATTCATACTGTAATTTCGAAAATGGAGGATATTGCACAACATATATTCGCGTAACTCAAAAAATAAAATATAATTCCGCAAAAAAAAAACAATTTTTGAAAAAAAAATGGTTGTCTATAGAAACCAATATGTATTAAGAAATTGATGCTCAAGTTTTTGCCAGCTAAAAAGTAAAACATTTTTATTCGAACATTTTTTTTTCTATAATGCATATAATTTTCAAGCTTAATAGACTGTTTAAATAATAAAAAAATAAGTAAGAAAGTATAGTCGGTCAAGCCCGACCATATGATACCCTACACCACATTAGTTAGAAACACAACATGCTTATGTGTCCATATAAATGTGGATTTATCTATGTTTATAAACTTCATGAAAATCGGTTTGAAAGTTTGTGAGAGGCTAAAATTGCCCCCTACATCCCCTTGTGGTCCTATTTTTGAAAAACTGTATAGCTTATGTGTTCGTATAGATATGGATCTATCTATGTTTAAAATTTCATTAAAATCGGTTTGTGAGGCAGAAATCGCCATTATCTACCCTCGTGGTCCTATTTTTTCAAAAATGCATACCTTTTGTGTCCATATAGATATGGTTCTATATATGTATGTTTTAAATTTCATTAAAATCGGTTTGATAGTTTCTGAGAGGAAGAAATTTCCCCCTATCTTCCCTCGTGGTCCTACGATTCCACCCATTTTCAATAGGCTTGGTCCTTGTGCCAATAAGAACCTATGTCCCAAATTTTATCAAATTATCTCCAAAACGGTGACCTGTACTTTGCGCACAAGGTTACATGGACAGCCAGCCAGCCAGCCGGACGGACATCGTTAGTTCGACTCAGAAAGTGATTCTAAGTCGATCGGTATACTTAAAGGTGGGTCTAGGACCAATATTTTAAGGCGTTACACACATTAGCACATATGCATAATACCCTCTCCACTATTGTGGTGTCCCTGCAAGAAATTTGGTAGTCGACTACAAAAATAACGCATTTATAATTAACTTTTTAACAACTAACTACAAACCAAGGTATATTTATAGCAGGTAGTCTCGGAAAGCCAGCTGGTTATTTTTTATTTGCTTGTTTTGTGATACAAACTGTCAAATGTTGTATAGTAAACAAGTAAACAAGTTTTTTGTCTTTATATTTTGTCTCTTTTCAACCCATTTGCTCTTTGACAGTTCGTATCACAAAACAACAATAAAAAGCTCTGTTCTTTGTTTTGTTGTACAATTGTTGTAATCTCGCGGCTACCTGCTATAAATATACCTTGCTACAAGCTAACTATAAATAAATTCAGAAATTCCCCGAAATCAATGCGAGTGAATTCTGTGCGGCAATTTTTTTATATTTTCGTTTGTTTCTTGTCTTTGTTTTCTTTTGATATTTCGAATTTGGATTTTTATAACTGTTTATTGTTTTGTATATGTAAAATTTTAGTGTCGCAGTGACGCCTGCCGATCAATTGTTTCAAATGAGGGAGATACGGACATTAGAAATGCCTTTAAGTTTTTAAAAATAACGAAAAGTTCATGCAGAATGCATAAAAAATAAAAGTGAAAATATTTTTTATTAATATGGGGGTTAAAATATTAACATAACTGAATTCAAAATAAAAAGAAATATATTTAAATAAAATAGTTTTTAATAATTAAAAATAAAATCTTTTCCTTATTAAGCTTATGGTGTATTAACATAAAGTTATCTTAAAGCTAACTACTACCTTACTAACTTTTAACTAACTACTACCTAACTCACTTTAAGCTAACAACTAAAGGCTAGATTACACTATTATACTTTGTAATAATACATGTCAAAAAATCAAGTAATATGACAAAGTGTGATAGTGTGAATGCAATGTGTCACGAAAATGACAAGTATTATCAAAAAAGTTTGACATCCCATACGACTTCATCGTTTTTTGAAAAATTTCGAAACAATAATACTTTTCATTGGGTCAGGGTTGCATTTTTTTTCATGCGTGAGTGTTTATACTTTGTGTGATGGTGTGAACACAAACTGTCATGTAACATTAAATTTTTTGACATTTTTGACAGTCGCAACAAAACACATTAGACTTCTATCTCACAAAGTATTTTGGAATACGTAAGACTTGTGAGATAGGCTTAAGTAGCTAACTTTAAGTTAGTTGAAAAGTCATGCAGAGTCGGACAATTGACTACTTCCTATGACATGCCAATGTTAAAATAGTCAGTTGGCTCCATTAAAAATAATCCAGGCATCAACCACAACTAGCTTAAAAAAGTTAACTTAAAGTTAGCTTAAAGTTAACTGAGTTGCTTGCAGGGGTGGGTATAAATATATATATATGTAACGGGTTTCTTCCTGTTTTTTTCCAATAAAAATTTCCTAAAAATTCAGTCCTTTTTAGCTGGCAAAAACTTAAGCATCATTTCATTAATTAACGGTTAGCACTACTGGATTCAGCGTACTCGAATTAAGTTTACCCGCCGGGTACCCCGCTGGACAATTATTGAACTGCAAAATTATAGCGGGAAAAAAACTTCTGAGTTGATTTAGTTTGTGCCACTTTCATAAGCTATACCTTTTACATCAGCATTTCAGATAGTTAAGTTGTTTATATTTGACAAGTCATAAACTTTTTATCCCCAATGCACTTATAAACATACCTTTTATTTTCGTTGTCCATATTAAAAAAAAAACTTTTTAAAAATGCTAACATTTCTTATAAATTAGGAATTTTTTTGGACATTTTTTTTTCCTTTTTGTTTTGGAATTTTTTCAAAGATAAAAGTAATTTTTTTCACTTAATTTTTATTAATTTTTGATAAAATGTCAAATATCAATAGCGATGCCAGAACAAAATTTAAAAAAACAGAGTTGTATTAACAAAAACTGGTTGTTTGTTACTAGTTTATCTAAAAAGCTAGTTACAAAAGTGTTTATAATTTGTATAGATAAACAAGTTTCCCGAACTATTTTTTCATCATAAACAACTTATAACCTGTTTATGGCGTAGGTGTAAATGCACTATAATGCAACAGCTTTGACCACACAAATAAAATACTTATATTGGGTACGGTTGTCCGTTTGATACACATTTGTCTATTTAAAAAAATGCAAAAAATTCAACACATTAAAGTACAAAAACAACAAGGGATTTGTTGTTTTTTTGTGGTATATATAAATACATACATAACAACCTAGTCCCAATCATATCTGGGTCATCGGAAACCCCATTTCAACGAATACACGGACGGACGGACATCGTTAAATCAACTTCGCTACTCATACGGACCAAGAATATTATGTACTGCGAAGGGTCTAACTAAGATCAATATTGTAAAAGTTACAAACGCAATGACGCAATGCTTTTACGCTTCGGTGAAGGGTGCACAAAAACAACAAAAAACATATAAACAAATATTTGATTATCTTCTGTATTAACATTGTAGTATGTGAAATTGATGAATGGAAATGTGTAATAATTTAAAAACAAATAAATAATGGCTAGTGTTAAATGGCATTTAATTTGTGTGTGAGATTAAGCGTTTTTTCATTAAGTAAAATAGTAATCAAGTAATTGTATCAAGTAAGTAATAGGAATACAACATGTTTGTTTACATTTTTTTTGCAGATTTTTATTTGTGTCTTATCTTTTTTTCAGAGGCAAAGTTTGTACACACATATTGTTAGTCTTTAATTAATAAGTGTGGCTATATTGTATGTATTAATCATAAAATGTGACGTTTAAAAGACACTTTGATAATGGTCTAGCGTGGGTCGGAGGCCTTGTTGAGAAGATCATTTTGTAATTAACAAAATACAAATATAATTTTTTAATTAGTATTGTGGTTATTTTGTTGAACTATTTATGGTTTTTTAATCCAAATTTTTAATACTTTAATTAGGCTTAAGTTCATGAAATTTAATTTTTATTAAATTATTTTTATGAAGAAAGGAATTTTACAACATGAAAATCAATTAAAATTGTTATTGATAATCTTTCATTCTTGACGTGGCTCGGGCTCGAACCCTGGCCGGCAGGTTACCATGACATGTTTCGATCGCAACCACTCGATCTCCTCAGATGGATTTGCCGTCTTACACTCGCAGCCATCAACGACTGCTGACGTCACTAGTCAAACATCAATCCTTAAACCAAATTGTATTTTAACATTTGGTAGATCGAAATTTGCTTTCCTGAATGATTATCCATTTTAATTGATTTTTACATGTTTTTTCCTTTACTTCTGTTTTTTCGTACTTTCGTCAAGAATTTTTCTTGAAGTCCAAGTACATTTTTTTGTTTTTTCCCTTTGTCTTTCTCTTTTCTGTTGACCTTTTTCAGCACAACTTGAAGGACAAATGTACACATAGAGCTCGTGCCTAAGCTTTAACAATAATTAGTATTGTGGTTATTTTGTTGAACTATTTATGGTTTTTTAATCCAAATTTTTAATATTTTAATTAGGCTTAAGTTCATGAAATTTAATTTTTATTAAATTATTTTTATGAAGAAAGGAATTTTACAACATGAAAATCAATTAAAATTGTTATTGATAATCTTTCATTCTTGACGTGGCTCGGGCCTTCAAGTTGTGCTGAAAAAGGTCAACAGAAAAGAGAAAGACAAAGGGAAAAAACAAAAAAATGTACTTGGACTTCAAGAAAAATTCTTGACGAAAGTACGAAAAAACAGAAGTAAAGGAAAAAACATGTAAAAATCAATTAAAATGGATAATCATTCAGGAAAGCAAATTTCGATCTACCAAATGTTAAAATACAATTTGGTTTAAGGATTGATGTTTGACTAGTGACGTCAGCAGTCGTTGATGGCTGCGAGTGTAAGACGGCAAGTCCATCTGAGGAGATCGAGTGGTTGCGATCGAAACATGTCATGGTAACCTGCCGGCCAGGGTTCGAGCCCGAGCCACGTCAAGAATGAAAGATTATCAATAACAATTTTAATTGATTTTCATGTTGTAAAATTCCTTTCTTCATAAAAATAATTTAATAAAAATTAAATTTCATGAACTTAAGCCTAATTAAAATATTAAAAATTTGGATTAAAAAACCATAAATAGTTCAACAAAATAACCACAATACTAATTATTGTTAAAGCTTAGGCACGAGCTCTATGTGTACATTTGTCCTTCAAGTTGTGCTGAAAAAGGTCAACAGAAAAGAGAAAGACAAAGGGAAAAAACAAAAAAATGTACTTGGACTTCAAGAAAAATTCTTGACGAAAGTACGAAAAAACAGAAGTAAAGGAAAAAACATGTAAAAATCAATTAAAATGGATAATCATTCAGGAAAGCAAATTTCGATCTACCAAATGTTAAAATACAATTTGGTTTAAGGATTGATGTTTGACTAGTGACGTCAGCAGTCGTTGATGGCTGCGAGTGTAAGACGGCAAATCCATCTGAGGAGATCGAGTGGTTGCGATCGAAACATGTCATGGTAACCTGCCGGCCAGGGTTCGAGCCCGAGCCACGTCAAGAATGAAAGATTATCAATAACAATTTTAATTGATTTTCATGTTGTAAAATTCCTTTCTTCATAAAAATAATTTAATAAAAATTAAATTTCATGAACTTAAGCCTAATTAAAATATTAAAAATTTGGATTAAAAAACCATAAATAGTTCAACAAAATAACCACAATACTAATTATTGTTAAAGCTAAGGCACGAGCTCTATGTGTACATTTGTCCTTCAAGTTGTGCTGAAAAAGGTCAACAGAAAAGGGAAAGACAAAGGGAAAAAACAAAAAAATGTACTTGGACTTCAAGAAAAATTCTTGACGAAAGTACGAAAAACAGAAGTAAAGGAAAAAACATGTAAAAATCAATTAAAATGGATAATCATTCAGGAAAGCAAATTTCGATCTACCAAATGTTAAAATACAATTTGGTTTAAGGATTGATGTTTGACTAGTGACGTCAGCAGTCGTTGATGGCTGCGAGTGTAAGACGGCAAGTCCATCTGAGGAGATCGAGTGGTTGCGATCGAAACATGTCATGGTAACCTGCCGGCCAGGGTTCGAGCCCGAGCCACGTCAAGAATGAAAGATTATCAATAACAATTTTAATTGATTTTCATGTTGTAAAATTCCTTTCTTCATAAAAATAATTTAATAAAAATTAAATTTCATGAACTTAAGCCTAATTAAAATATTAAAAATTTGGATTAAAAAACCATAAATAGTTCAACAAAATAACCACAATACTAATTATTGTTAAAGCTAAGGCACGAGCTCTATGTGTACATTTGTCCTTCAAGTTGTGCTGAAAAAGGTCAACAGAAAAGAGAAAGACAAAGGGAAAAAACAAAAAAATGTACTTGGACTTCAAGAAAAATTCTTGACGAAAGTACGAAAAAACAGAAGTAAAGGAAAAAACATGTAAAAATCAATTAAAATGGATAATCATTCAGGAAAGCAAATTTCGATCTACCAAATGTTAAAATACAATTTGGTTTAAGGATTGATGTTTGACTAGTGACGTCAGCAGTCGTTGATGACTGCGAGTGTAAGACGGCAAATCCATCTGAGGAGATCGAGTGGTTGCGATCGAAACATGTCATGGTAACCTGCCGGCCAGGGTTCGAGCCCGAGCCACGTCAAGAATGAAAGATTATCAATAACAATTTTAATTGATTTTCATGTTGTAAAATTCCTTTCTTCATAAAAATAATTTAATAAAAATTAAATTTCATGAACTTAAGCCTAATTAAAATATTAAAAATTTGGATTAAAAAACCATAAATAGTTCAACAAAATAACCACAATACTAATTATTGTTAAAGCTAAGGCACGAGCTCTATGTGTACATTTGTCCTTCAAGTTGTGCTGAAAAAGGTCAACAGAAAAGGGAAAGACAAAGGGAAAAAACAAAAAAATGTACTTGGACTTCAAGAAAAATTCTTGACGAAAGTACGAAAAACAGAAGTAAAGGAAAAAACATGTAAAAATCAATTAAAATGGATAATCATTCAGGAAAGCAAATTTCGATCTACCAAATGTTAAAATACAATTTGGTTTAAGGATTGATGTTTGACTAGTGACGTCAGCAGTCGTTGATGGCTGCGAGTGTAAGACGGCAAGTCCATCTGAGGAGATCGAGTGGTTGCGATCGAAACATGTCATGGTAACCTGCCGGCCAGGGTTCGAGCCCGAGCCACGTCAAGAATGAAAGATTATCAATAACAATTTTAATTGATTTTCATGTTGTAAAATTCCTTTCTTCATAAAAATAATTTAATAAAAATTAAATTTCATGAACTTAAGCCTAATTAAAATATTAAAAATTTGGATTAAAAAACCATAAATAGTTCAACAAAATAACCACAATACTAATTATTGTTAAAGCTAAGGCACGAGCTCTATGTGTACATTTGTCCTTCAAGTTGTGCTGAAAAAGGTCAACAGAAAAGAGAAAGACAAAGGGAAAAAACAAAAAAATGTACTTGGACTTCAAGAAAAATTCTTGACGAAAGTACGAAAAAACAGAAGTAAAGGAAAAAACATGTAAAAATCAATTAAAATGGATAATCATTCAGGAAAGCAAATTTCGATCTACCAAATGTTAAAATACAATTTGGTTTAAGGATTGATGTTTGACTAGTGACGTCAGCAGTCGTTGATGACTGCGAGTGTAAGACGGCAAATCCATCTGAGGAGATCGAGTGGTTGCGATCGAAACATGTCATGGTAACCTGCCGGCCAGGGTTCGAGCCCGAGCCACGTCAAGAATGAAAGATTATCAATAACAATTTTAATTGATTTTCATGTTGTAAAATTCCTTTCTTCATAAAAATAATTTAATAAAAATTAAATTTCATGAATTAAGCCTAATTAAAATATTAAAAATTTGGATTAAAAAACCATAAATAGTTCAACAAAATAACCACAATACTAATTATTGTTAAAGCTAAGGCACGAGCTCTATGTGTACATTTGTCCTTCAAGTTGTGCTGAAAAAGGTCAACAGAAAAGGGAAAGACAAAGGAAAAAAACAAAAAAATGTACTTGGACTTCAAGAAAAATTCTTGACGAAAGTACGAAAAACAGAAGTAAAGGAAAAAACATGTAAAAATCAATTAAAATGGATAATCATTCAGGAAAGCAAATTTCGATGTACCAAATGTTAAAATACAATTTGGTTTAAGGATTGATGTTTGACTAGTGACGTCAGCAGTCGTTGATGGCTGCGAGTGTTAGACGGCAAATCCATCTGAGGAGATCGAGTGGTTGCGATCGAAACATGTCATGGTAACCTGCCGGCCAGGGTTCGAGCCCGAGCCACGTTCAAGAATGAAAGATTATCAATAACAATTTTAATTGATTTTCATGTTGTAAAATTCCTTTCTTCACAAAAATAATTTAATAAAAATTAAATTTCATGAACTTAAGCCTAATTAAAATATTAAAAATTTGGATTAAAAAATATAATTTTTTTTTTTGAAGTTCAAGGAAAATTGTATTTATTTCACACTAGACTTGTTTTTCTCCAATTTTTATTTTTCGATGGGTTATGACAAGTCGACAAGTGTTTTTAATTGGGTGTGTACATTAGATTACCTAAATTGCCGAAAGTATTTATTTTATTCTGGCCATAATAAATCACGCGTGTGAAAAAATTGCAAACAGGCTATGCGCATTGCTCTTTTCACCTATCTTCACTTCCCTTTTTGACACCACAAAGCGGCTTTTTTGGGAAAAATTGCATCAAACCATTTAGCTTTTGATCGTAATTTTGGAAGTATTTAACATCTGATTACTTTTTACCGGTTTAGTAAACGAAAAAATCACAAGAGGTTTTTTGTAGGAAAGCTAATTTCTTATAAGAATGTAGCCATTTAAATTGTAAAAAAATTTTAGCAAAAAATAAAAAATAACAAAAAATTTTTAAATGTAATTTATATGAAAAAACTGAAAGTCGTTGAGTTCCGCGTATAATCAAAATATGGAGCTGATCTGGTGGGAGAGCCTTTTTACTTTGCCAATATTTTAAAATATGCAGGATAACAGGGTAAGCATTAAACAAATTCGTTTAAATACCTGAAAAGCGTACGCATACATACATCATAAGTTTGTATGTATGCGTAACCGTAAACCGTAAATAATTGCATGTTTTTTCTTGTGTGACCGACCAATGGAGGCTAAAACAATATATTTATCTGTTTTAGAGCTTTTCATAAATTTTGACACCGATTTGTTGTAGAATAATTTGTATATTTTAGCCATTGCTGCATTTTTGTAAAAAGATAATTTTTTAAGTTTATAGCGCATATTTTAATAATAATAACAATTTCTTCTAATTCTGTGCCCATGTTCTGTAACTCTCGCGTCGAGAGACTTTTCGATTGAAATGTGTGAAATGAAACAAAAATGCAGTGTATTGAAACAAACAGCTGTTTTTCTCACTAAACTGTGTCTGTAACTTTTGTTGGCGAGTACAAACTGCCACGTAAGGAAATTACTCGCCAATTTACAGAAAAAGTGTGTCTGTACCATTTTGGTGAGAAAAGTTCCCGCTTTGAACTGTCAAATAAACTCACGAATATAAATGGAGCGAGAAAAAATTTTAACACCAAAAAACAATTAAAAATGCAAATAATACTAATAATATCTTGTTTTTGGGACATTTTTTCATTGTTAAATTATTTTGCTTTTAACATTTTTATAAAATATATAAATGTTTTCAAAGCGCTTTTGGAAGCAACACACATTAAAGTCGCACTTTACATTATTTAGTATAGCCGACGGTCGTATTTTCGCCGCCGTCGTTGAAAAATGTTCAATTTCAGTAATTTTTGGTCGCCGTCAGCGATATGAGTTACTGGCGTTCTCAACATCTGCAATTTCACATCGGCTTCGAGTGCAATGTTATGGCATTTATAACGTAACGACGTAACCTCTTTTGATAGTTTTCGACATGAGTTACAGACACAGTTTTTTCTCACTTTTCGAGAAACGATGGAATATTTTGTTTCACGTCTTTTCGACGCGATATGTTCTCACTAAAGTTACCGAACATGGGTACTGGTTAACAAATGGATTTTCCGTTACTTCTTTCTTATTTCCCACTTACGAAATTTTAATTTCACTCTGTGCCAAAGCAAGTTTTTTTTTGAGAAAAAAGTAATTCAATACTGTCGAATTTTATAAAAGAAAAAAATTAAGGAAAAAACAATTATATAAATTTGTGCTGAGTGTCTCAAGCTTATCGTTGCTTTTTTAGTACATTTATTAAATGGTTAAATTTGCTCAGAGTTCCTGCTGAAGACTTTGCACCACTTCATCTACAGTGTTTTTAAACTAATTGTGAAACGCTGACTCCTTAAGGAGATTATGCAAAACTTTAATGATTTCTACGTATTTGTAATTTCTGGTTATGCTGGGGTGGATAGCAACTTTGTTTTACTTGCTAACCTTTACGTATGGTGGAAATACAGGAAATTTTTTTCCTAAAAAAAGATTTCTTAAATACTGTATTGAGCTTTTGTTAAATTTAAATCAATTCATCAAATGCCTGAGGCATTTTAGACTCTTCCAGAGTTTTTAGAACCTTCTTTTGGTTGTTAAAAAAGGCCTCAAAGGTTCAATAATTTTTGCTTCAACTACTTTGCCAATTGAACTCAGACCTTGGGTATACGCATCATGAAAATGATATACTCTATTATCCTAAGTAAGGAAGTATTTTTAAGGACTTACTGTTGATAGCAAAGAAACAACACATTTTGTCTTAAAGCAATTTTCCTTTCTTTCAATAAACACTTTAACAGTTCAGTTGCATGTATGCTTCTGAAAACGGGTAGTTTTTTTGGTAAAAACTTAGTAACACTTAACAGATTCTTACCACTTACAATGAAGGCATGCATCAAAGTGCACATTGAGCACTTAAAATTATTAAAAAAATAATTATAAATATTAAAAATGCGCTATTGAATAAGGTATAATTTTATCTCCCCAAATCTTTAAAGTCGAAAGTAGTGTGTTCTGTCGCCATTTTCGAATACAATGCAAATAATAATTGCCTGACATCTTGGCTTTACCATATTGTTTGTTTTATTTGCAAGAATCATTTAAGAGATGCAAACACCTTATATTATTCACTGTGCACCACCCTTAAAAATTGATAATTTTGTTAGAAAAAAATTATGTTATATCGACCCTTTTGCGCAAAATTATCGTATGTTACAAAAACAAGATTTTACAGGACAGCCATTTTTCTACTTTTCTTTGCTTTCGCTTGCAATATCAAAATGAAAATATGTATACATTCAATTTTTGGAGCAACGAAGTGGAATTCGCGTACAATATTTTGTCAGGTGACGTCTCTTTGAATGTAGAACAAGATTGCATTAAAAAAAAAAATTGGCATATACGATAATTTCGCGCAAAGGTGTTGATATATTGTTAAATTTTGTGAAGATCGGTCCATAATGAATCATAGGCCTCATATAGAGCCTACTCTTAGAAAACAGCTTAGTACACATAAAACCGTAACAAATGACGGTACAGTTACAAAATTTCGTACATCACAGTTTTATAAGACGAGACCTTGCTAAATTTTACGAAGATCGGTGCACAATTTACCAATAATTGGAAAATTATTTTAAAACGCCTAAAATCGTAGCAGATATGGATATTGTGGTAAAATTTGGTCCAGTTATCTTCATATGACCGGAAATAATACCATTTATTTTTGTAATAATCTGCCCGTAATTTACCTTATGTCCCATATTAAGGAGCCCTCTAATAAACCACTTTTAAACTATAAAATGCTATAAAAAATTTCAATTTTAAATCGAAATTTGTTTTGATTTAGGATTTTAATACCAGAAATCTCTCTACAGAATTTTGCGAAGATTGGTCCATAATTTAGCATGGGTCCAATATAAATTCCCTCGAATGTTCGGCGGAAACCACACCTAAAATATTCTAACTGTCGGTTAGAATTAAAAAAAAGGAACAACGGAAGAAGAGAAAAAACTCCCGAGAAATTTGTATTCATAATTGGCTTAAAAGTGTTCTATTGTTTCATATTGGTTGTATTTGCTATATTTCTATGAATGTCACATTTGTAAATTATTGCATATACAATCAATATAACACAATAGAATACTTTGTTAATTAACTAATTTTATCTACAGCTTTTATAAACAATAAACTTTAAAAAACAACAGAGTTTTGTATTTGCTTTTTCTTTACGCCTACACAAAAATACATCATTCTCTTATAAAGCCATCAAAAAAGTGAATTAAAGTCATTATGGTGTTATTACTTATTTAACATATTTTTGCTTCATGTAATTCTTAACATTTTTTATTTCATTCAAAAATGTTTTGTTTAAGTGATTCCTTAATTTGTTTATGAATATTTGGCCCAAAAAGTTAAAATAAAAAAGGGAAAGAATCAAAATCTTGAAATGGCAAAACCCCGAATATCGGAGTTCTGAATCTCAAAATGCCGCACTTTATAATCCCGAATTTTGGAATCCTAAATTTCAAAATCCTGAATTTGTAAGCTTAAGTTAGCGAAGCCGTTGTTTGTTGTACCACGCACCGATTTGCTCCTATACGGCACAACAAATGCCGGCATCGCTTACTAATGCTTCTCTGCATAGTACTGGTTTATTAAGTTTTCTTCTTTGATTGCTAAACTATATTGGCGTTACTGCACTTGGGTGTTGGTGCTGGTAATAAAGCCATTGAGAAATAAGGTCGCATGGCTTACCCAAATTTATACATAGATCACTTATCTTAGAATAAAAAGCTCTATAAATGGTATAAAAATAGTTTAGAGAGCTTAGCTATGCTAGAAACACAACTGGGACGAGAGACGAATTATTCGCAACGAATATTCGTCATTAGAAATAGAACACATTGGTGTATATGAAAGTACACACAATCATTGCGTAGACCGAAATTCATCGTGCGTAACAAACTCTGCGATAGGTTTATTTCTTTTTCTTACGCATACGAAAGACGAATAAATTGGGAAAGGGACAGCGCAGCATGGTATACAAGTCTAATATTTGTTCAAAATCGTGAATGCAGTAATGAAATTGCTTCTATTGTAACCTTGGCTAAAATGCGCGAAAATTTGCAAACTCTTAAAAAAACACACAAGTTTATTTGAAATCGCTAAATGGGTGGAAAAAAACAAAATGTCGAAAAATTACAAAAAAAAAAAAAAAAAAAAAAAAATTTAAAACATTGCGAAAATATGCATAAATTTTTAATGTTATAAACAAGCCATAAAATTAAAAGTCTCTAATATTGCTAAATTTGCAAAAACAGCGGGATGATAGCAAAGTCTACTATTTATTATAAATCGTTAAAGCTGCCAAGAATCAGAAAACTTAGTTACGCTTTTATCGGAAACATGGCTGAAATTCGCGGAAAATTGCAATGTTTAAAACAAACAAAAAAAAACTAATTAAAGATCGCTAAACCGAAGTGCCGAACACCAAAAATGCTGAATGAATCCACCTTCGAGTGGATTCAGATTCTAGAACACAACCGATTAATAGTTATTTATGTTTTTTTGTTAAAATATGATCAACCTATGATTTCATAAATGTTAACAAACAAATAAATTATAAAGAAATTTTAATAATATATATTGCTAGTTAAAAAAGATGAAAATGGATGCAGTAAAATAATTAAAGAACTTAAGAATAATAAATGTTTATATAATCTAGCGTCCAAAATTAAAAAAAAATGTTAAGTCACATTAATACCTGGAGTTTACGCACTTATTATGTCTCGTTTGACGAACTTACTCAACGAATTCGTAGTACTATGCGAAGTTCGTCCCAGTTGTGTTTATACCATTATACCTATTCAATTTCGGCCCTTTACTTTCAATGAAACTTCTTTATTAACATAGACTTTTTAAAGATCTCCTTTTTAAATATGAGAAATGAATTTGAAATGTATAAAAAAAAATTGTATTTAACTATTATCACAACTGTATGTTCAACAATTTCAAACGTAAACGTTCGCATAGAATTTTATATGGAAAATATTTTTAAAACTGAGTGATTTTCCTATAAATTTTCTATGGGAACGTTATCGTTCGAATTTGTTGAACTGGCAATTAAATTGTCAATATCTAGGCTTGTATAAACATTTTGCAAAATGAAAGTGCGAATTGACGATAAGCCTTCAAAAAATGTTGGCAACAATGAGTTTGAGCTAGACAGCCGGACGTACCTATTTTGATCAATTCAAAAATAGATTTAAATCGATCGGTATACTGAAAGGTGGTTCTAGGACCAATGCTATAAGGTGTTACAAGCACCAGCACAAACGCTTAATACCCTCTTCACTATTGAGTAGGGTATTCATTTAATCGGACTTTCGCTTTTATCGCTCGATTAATTAACCGAGGTTTTGGTTTAATCGGTTAATTATATTATTGATCGGTTTACCGATTTGCAAAGTTTTTTTTATAAATTAAGAAATTTCAATAAAAAATACACATAAATTCTTTAAAATATGTGTTTTTTTAGTAACAAAAAAAATAGCGTTCCAAACATAACAATTCTTGAACTAAAACGAGCAAAAAAAAAGAATGCATAAATACGTAATACATATTTTTTAATCAATACATATCGATCGCTAAGGTAACGGTACCTTTTTTTATAGCAAGAACAATTTTATCGTAAGCGACAAATTTCATACAAAATTTATATAAAATAAAAAACTCTCTCCTGTAAAATTTGATTTTTGCCGCTTACGTTACTTTCGCGGTTAGGGCTTGATATTATGTTTTAATTAAAAAAAAAACAACTGTGAGATCATTTAATTAGTTATTTCAATAGTTTAAGGAGATCATAGTTAACAATCTTTTAGAAAAATAATTTGGTTTAAATGTTTAGGATTTATGCGATTCTTTTCTTTAGTTTTGATAAAACTTGACATGGAAAACAATCTTTCACTTATTGTAGATGTCGGAGAACTCGAAAGCAACCCATTATTTCTCAGCCTTTTTCCAGAATTTCCCTAAATATACGATAAAATCTTCCATTATGCCATTATAGCCCTGTTTTAATTTTGAAAATTTTTAGCACTTCTAATTGTTTCGGTTAATTATGTTAAAGGATTGCTTGTGTTAGTATCGAGAGTTTCTTTTCTTGTCAGTTCATCATCTGACTTATCCTGGCAAAGTTCAGCACCGAACATTCTGCAAAAAATGTATTTCCGAATTCCTTAGCTTCTGATTTTGTACTGTATTTTAAGAATGTATTGCTAGAAGGAAAAATATTGTATGTAAAAATATTTTTCCAAACACATACCATAACACAAAAAATATGTTATAATACTACAAAAAAATTTAAATTCTGTTACATCGGTTAATCGACTAAGATTAAACACTTTAATCGTTAATCGAAAATAGCCAATTTAAAATTAACCGATCAGTTAATCTGGTAGTAATTAATCGCTCAACCGACTAACGGTTAACCGAATGAAAATCCTGCTATTGAGGTGTGGGTATAAGAAAATTCGACCATGCACTTCACACATTGACTGCTAAGGCACTTTTAGCAAATAAGATGCCATGTCGGACATAAATGCACGACAAAATACACTCTCACAAAAATGCAACAAATTGGGTTAGCTCTATATTTTTCCTTATTACGTGTTAATTTGTGTCTTTGCATTATAAGAATAAAATGTAAAATAATTATTCTTTAACTTTTTCTTTCTTACTGTGTATAATAAAATGAATTAAATTAAAAAAAAATTTTTTTTTTTTAAATTAATTTTTGAGCTGCGCCGAAACCACTATTACAGAAATTTCATGGGAGGCCGAACATCATATTACTGCAATAAAATCCTATTTATTTATCGTCAGCCACTTTTGACATGGCTAGAAAGAAGGAAAATCCCGAATCCTATTTATCATTTATCAGCTTCTGGGTGTGCATGAAACGGCAGCAAAGTACTCATTGAAGTAAAATTTAAATTTCACTAACGCTGGGGGCTACTATACTATTGACATAAGCATGGAAATTCGTGGCAATTTTAATTTACCACAGAACTTTACTACCGTTTCAAAAACCCTTTATACAAAAAAAAAATATTAAAAATTATATTTGAAATATATTTTTTATCGTAAAAAGTTCTTAATAATTTCCTTTTTGCTGGGAAGAAACGATTATTTAAAATTTTTATTTTTTGCTTGAAATGTAAAGATTATTTCAGATTTTTTATATTTTGCTTAAATAAAAGTTTTTATTCGTTTATGTAGTTAAAAACAAAATATTTCAAGCCTTCATTGCAATTGGCATACAAAAACCATATTTACATTATGCAATCAATGCCGCAACTTTTGCATGCAACTTTTTGTTTATTAGCAAGAAGTGTAGGGAAGAAAACGGGGTTGAAAAAATGCATGAAAAAATGCAAATGAAAATGTGAAAAGAGTTTTGTAGCAACTTCTTTAAAAGAAAATAGAAAAAAACTCGGCGTTAATTGCATAGTCTAAATGCGGCCAAAGAGAAATATAAAATACCAAACTAATAATGTTTTTTTTATGCAAAATATGAAAAAATCAAGAAATAGTTGTTATACATCAAGCAAAAGTAAAAACTATAAATAATTGTTATTTTTCAACTAAAAATTAAAATTATTCACGATCCAAAACAAGTTTTATTCTGAAACTAAAAAATAAAAGTTGGTATAAAAAACTTAAATTGTAATTTTATGATACTGCTCATATTTGTTCCGGTCCATTAAAAATAAAAAAATCTTAAATTTGTTAAAAAACATACATTAATAAAATATTCATAAAAAATTCACTTGAACTTGAAATCTGTTTTAAAAAACATTTGTATAAAAATTTTGTTTGTAAATTAATTTTAAACGTACTTATGCTATAAACACATTCGAGACAGCAGGCTACCGACAGCGTTACCGTTGTGATACTAAATTATCAATTTGACCCTTTTTCGACCTTTTATGACCCTTTTTTTAAATTATACTTTTGTATCATTATCACCTATTTTGTGACACTTTTTGACCCTTTTTTGGAAATAGCTCTCACATTTTGTTTTTTGTCAACACTGCGGAACAGAAGTGCTAAACAAATGTTTTCGAAATAAGCATTGCTTGATATGGAACAGACCAGAGAACTGCAAAATCACAATTTTTCTTGATTTATTCATACGCTAAAATTTACATTCATTCTTTGCTTGCAAAACAAAGTTCAACGTTGGTAATTTTTACATCGTTTCGTACACATTTGATTTTTGCATTTATTTGTTTTTTATTGAAAGTGCTTTATTTGCATTTTTGTTGCTTACGCAATATAACACAACTGTGTAAATTCAAAAGAACACATACTTATGGCAATTTTCTCAATGTATCGACAAACTGCCTGTTACTTAATGTCAACATAAATTTATTGGACCGATAAACTGTCTGTTAACGATTTTGGGTTTCTCAATATACCGACAAAAAACATTGTTTTCAGCTGGCAACGCCACTCAAAATACATGTAAAAGTTGGGAGTCAGCTGATTGAATTTATCTGTACGGCACATAAAAGGAAAATAAATAATTGCCAGATGAGTGCCGGTTAGCTTTGCGATAAAATCGAAGCAAATGAGACATTGAGATAACCAAATTTCTTTAATGCGCAGTTTTCGTTGGGAAAACAGATAATTGCCTAATGAGTAAATGGCCATTATACTTTTGCAGTCAAGTAGTCATTGTCCACTCGATGAGACGCTTGTTAACAATAACAACAATAAACCACTCTCATGCTTTGTTAAAATTAACAACAATAAAAACAACAATAACAAGAATACATTGTACCTACATAGGTCCTACATACAGAAAAATAATTATTTAACCTTTGATATTTGCTCAATTAAGATATTCTGTATTGCGGTTTTTCGGCGTTGCGGAACACTTATTATTTAGTACATATTACAATAATTAAATATGCAACAAGTACATAAATTAATACCAGACATATATTTTTACTCAAACTTTTAAATAAATTGAGTAATTTTCCAAAATTAAGTTTTTAAAGATTAATAAATTTAAAACTGTATATGAAGTTACTAAAAATATGGTATATAAACGCCTTGAGTGTTCTTTCCTAAACATAGAGGGAGTTTACACGGTGTCTTTTCAGACATGTCTGACAAACACGTCTGTTTTGTTTGTAGGCGATCGGGGTAGAAAAGAAAGAGGGGTTGCCAAACAGACATGAAATGAGTTTTCATGTTTGTTTATATGCATTTTCATGTTCTCAATTTGTATGTACCTATATCAGAGATCAGCAATGAATAGTGAAAAAGTGAGTAGAGCTAAATCATGACTCATAAATTCATAAATTCTTATACGCACTCATACTTATTCCAATGTTATTCAAACTCATATTCACTCAAAAGTTTCATTTTATTCATGGTACTCATACTTAGCAACATTTGTTGTGTTTGATTTAGAATCTACTCAAGTCAATGTGTATAGGCGAAGCAAAATGCGAGGCTGCCAGATTTGTCCCCGAAATAGCAAAGTGACGATTTGGCAATTACAGTTTACTAAAGTTACATGTATGAAGTGGACGATTTTTCGGCAAATTTATCTGGCAGCGCTGATTATTAAGTTGTGTGTTTTCTCTGTTGCGTTAAAACGGTAAATGGATGAGCTAAATGATTTGAATCATTGTGAGTATTGTAAGTATTTTCTTGAAATTATAAATCAAGCTGAGGTTATTTATGAGTATGCGTATAATGTTGATGTCGCACTCATAAATATTTCTCTTGTGAGTATGAGTGAATCAGAGTAGTTAAGTTGAAATGATTTCTACGCACTTATACTCTCTGATGTATTTGTATATTAGACTATTAGACATGAAAACAGACATGTTTGGAAAGACATCGTGAAAAGACAAAATTTTTTTGGTAGCATGTTCAGAAGAGAATGTCAAAAACAGACAAGTCTGGAAAGACACCGTGTAAACTCCCTCATATACTGCCGTATTCATAAAAAATAAAACAAGTTTGAAATGTGTTTTAAGGTAACATTTTCATACATTTCAAATGAATTTTAATTTTTTTATGAAAACGGCAGGCTATGTTTTAATAAATATGTTTATTTACAAAATTTTAAGTTTTGTAAAAAAATCTTTCAAAAAATATTTATTTTTGAAATTGGCTCTTAACGGGCTAATAAAATAGTTTCTAATAAAACCAATACTTCTTAGATCCATTTTTTACCTAAAAAGTTATTGATAAAGGGTACGTTCGTAAATGCAGTTGTTGGGTAGCACTTGCGCAGAATTAAAGTTTAATGTTCGTAAAAGCATCACTTGTAAGAAACTTGGCAGCACTCTCATATGTTAAACGTTTTGATGCAAATTTTGGCAATTATTGCTTCAGTTATTTTCCAAAGCAATTCCTTTTGACAAAAAATAAATCGTTTGTCATTTATAAGAAACCTGCCACTTTTTGGTTCAATATTTTCAAAAGAATTTGTCATCGTTATTGTAAAAAATATTTTTATTATTATTTAATGTTTGCTTATTAAACTTTTGAAATTAAGCTCGTGTTCAAAAATTCAAACTTTGCACAGCTGTTGTGCAGTAAAAAGTATCAGCATCACAAATGCAACTGGTAATCACGCATCAGCAACAACATTTTGCATCACTGCAGCAGTGCTCTGACACTTTAACGACCTATACCACGTGGGTTGACGGAAAACCCCTTTCTATTTTTTTTATTTTAAAAGAAGTTCATATGGATTTTTTTTTTAATCTGCCGTTGAAATTATATTGTTTATAGTTCCAAAATTTAATTTAAAGACATAGTAACCTGAAACAGCTGTTTATACTTTTTCAATTGTAGCTGCCGGCTTCAACATAATTCAGTAGCTGACTACACGACTATAGGTGCGTTTGTTTTCCAGTAATATCCAGTAGGTGAGTAAACTTTGGGCAATATGAAAATTTTACTCTCAAAACTGGCTCTTGCACAAAAAAAGTTAACGAACGGAAAAATTGCAACAACTTGCAGGTTAATTCAAACATATGACCGCTAGAAAGCTTAGTGTTGTAAAATATGTATTACTTAAGGCCAGTTTACACGGTAATATAATGTATTACGACATAATGTAGAATGAGAGAAATCATATCATGTAAAAGCAAAATGCATTGAGTAAGAGGGAATACGAATACAAAATCTGACAAGCGGTCGATAAATGGTTTTTTTCTAAACCATTTTAGAAACCTATATATTCTCATCACACCAGGGGTGTATTTTAAGAGAGTATATTGAAGGTGATAGCCAGGGGTGCCAGATAATTTTGATAAAAAATAGGCATATTTTAAAAAAAAATCGGCATTATCGGCACTTTAATATAAAAAAATCGGCAAAAAATCGGCAAATTTAAAATACCTATTTTAAATACAATAAAACCTATTCTTACTTACAAATAAGAACAATTCAGAATTATCTAATGTTTATAAGTTATGAAATTTCAAAAGAATCAATCAAAATTGTAGTTAAATATAAAGTTTTTTTTATCTTTCTTATAATTAAGTATATTCCATATACAAATATTTGAGTTTGACATTTTTATTAAATCCGTTTTAATATTAATATCAAAACAGTTTAAATTATTAATTTTTAAATAATCTTTAAAAAACGAATAATTTGCAAAGATACATTTTCCAGTGAACATCAAAACTCTGTTACATTAAAAAATTCTTTCCACATTTGCGGAAGAATGTGGTAGGACCAAAAATTGTACCAAATGCTGCCACGTTCACGTTATAAATCTAAAATTTTTTGCCAAAAAGTTTGCAAATTTATTTAATTCTCCTTACATAAGAATTGGCTTTTTAATTTATGTACTAACATCGTCCTCAATTGCGTTATAATCTTAAAAAAAAATTATTTAATTATCAAAGTAATTATTATTTAAATTATATTCATTGATAGTGAATATAAATTTATCTTACCTTTATTCTTTTGTAAGTATTTATCTATCAATTTTCAAACCCAAATATAAAGTGTTTTATATTTTCCTAATAGAAAAAGAAAAGAAAAAGAATAAAACTAACCCCTTTTTCTTTAGTAGAAGCGCTGACTTAATAACAGTTGTCTGTTTTCAATGTTACAACTGTTTCAGTATCGCTTAAAGTTAGTGTATTATTAACAAACAAACAAAAAGTAATCGCCTTTTACGTGTTAGTCAAAAAATCGGCATTTTTGGAGCAAAAATTGGCAAATCGGCACTTTGATAAGTTAGGGGCAAAAAATCGGCAAAATGCCGATAAATCGGCAAAAATGGCAGGCCTGGTGATAGCATTTTTATACGATTACAAAAACAACTAAAATCAACTCAGGAAATTTTCATGTTGTTTTTGTAAATATTTAAAACTGCAACCATCTGATTTTTTGTTATTATTTTGGATTTTACTTATACCATCCAAGGCGAATTGACTAGAAGGTGGGGTCAAGTCAACATATGGTGTTTTTTTTCGGTGGTCGACTTGTCAAAGTTTGTATACAAACTAGTTTTTTATGTAAACAAACCTGTTTTTATACCCTTCACCGAAGGTAAAAGGGTATATATAACTTTGTCATTCCGTTTGTAATTTCTACAATATTGATCCTACACCCTATAAAGTAGATATATTCTGGGTCCTTATGAAAAGCGAAGTTCAAATCCGGTTGTCCGTCTGTCCGTCTGTCCGTCTGTCTGTTGAAATGGGTTTTCCGAAGCCCCCAGATATGATGGGAGCTTCGTTGGGGTATCTTTCTGTCAGGTATTCTTATTATAATTTTGCTATTGAAATTCAGCCAGATCGGTCCACAAATGGCTGAGATATGAGCAAAAAACCACGACTACCTCTAATGTTTTAAAAAAATCCCTTGTTGTTGTTGTATTTTTATTACTTTTTGCTGTATATCTGGTGAACGGAAAAAGCCAAATCTTCCAAACTAGGTACACAAAATTAGGTTGCCAATACACACCATCCTACAAAATGTGGGCGGGATTGGAGAAGTGGGCGTGGTACCTCCCGTACAAAAAAAATTAAAAATTTTATAAAAACCTAAATTTTAAGGCTGCCATATGTCCTATGGATATGATTTATATACCAAAATATCGGAAATTTTTAGTAGAACATATTTTATAAAAAACTCGGGAAAATCGGTTCAGATACAAAAAAGTTATGACCAAAATTTAATTTTTTTTTTAAAATACCCATTTTCGGTAACCATGGATCTTCCCGAGTCCAAGTTTTATAACACAAACAAATGGTAAATTTCTTGCTTAACACGTCGGTATATAAATCTGTCAAATCGGTTAAAAAATGGCTGAGTTATCAGCGAAAAACCACGACTACCTCTAATTTTTTAAAAAAATCCCTTGTTGTTGTTGTATTTTTATTACCTTTTGCTGTATATCTGGTGAACGGAAAAAGCCAAATCTTCCAAACTAGGTACACAAAATTAGGTTGCCAATACACACCATCCTACAAAATGTGGGCGGGATTGGAGAAGTGGGCGTGGTACCTCCCGTACAAAAAAAATTAAAAATTGTATAAAAACCTAAATTTTAAGGCTACCATATGTCCTATGGATATGACTTACATACCAAAATATTGGAAATTTTTAGTAGAACATATTTTACACAAGACTCGGGAAAATCGGTTCAGACACAAAAAAGTTATGGACAAAATAAAATGTTTTTTATTAAAATATCCATTTTTGGGAATCATAGATCTTCCCGAGTCCAAACTTTTTAAGTCAAGTAAATGGTAAATTTCTTCCTAAGCACGTCGGTATTTAAATCTTTCAAATCGGTTTAAAAATGGCTAAGTTATGATCAAAATACTGCAATCCCAAAAATTATTTTTTTTATACCCTTCACCGAAGGTACACCCTATAAAGTAGATATATTCTGGGTCCTTATGAAAAGCGAAGTTCAAATCCGGTTGTCCCTCTACCCCCCCCCCCTTTCAATTGTTTACATATACTAGCATAACGCTCAATATGATTTTCGTTATCATCCTTCTATATTATTTCATCTATTTAACCAAATTATTTTAACAAATCGAAACTAGGAATTTTTGTGTGTTTTTTTTGCTACTTAAAAACTCCCCAAAATGATAAAAGAAAACAAACACGCATACTTACATGCCACAAACTATTTTGGTGAATATGTTTCCATATTTCAGTTCTCAACTCAAATAAGTTTTATGGTTTACAACTTTGCTATTGTGGTGAACAAAAGTAATTACAACCCTACACAGTGAACATAAAACGGGCCATATTTCATTTTAATGATATTCAAACAACGTTCCTTCATAGTTTAGTTGTCTAGGGGGTTAAGTTAGAAACTGTGAGTTCTCTGGTTCGAATCTGGTTTTTTTAAAAGAAAATTTTTTTTTTAATTTTTATTTTTTTATGTTCTAAAAACGATTTAAAAAAAATATTTACCAGTTTTCGCTTTTTAAATTTAATTTATAATGGAGTTTAAAGTATTATAATTATGTATGTATACATATGTAAAAATTATTTAGTTTTTGTCTAGTTGCTCTGTATTCTGCTCCCACAATGGTGAAGGGTATATAAGATTCGGCACAGCCGAATATAGCTCTCTTACTTGTTTTTACTAGCAATATTTTTGTCAACCCGACCACATAAGCATTGTAGTTGTAGAGTTGACCTCACCTTCTAGTTAATTCGCCTTGATACCATCCGTGTAAACATGAACTATACTTACAAAAGATTTTTATTTTTTTCTTTTAAACACGTAGAGAATTTCATAATATTTTGATTCTTCAAAGTCGTAATGCATTGTATTACGACATGTCGAAAGATTATGTAGAATGAGAAAAATCTTATCACGTAAAAGCAAAATGTATTGAGTAAGAGAGAATACGGATACAAAATCTGACAAGCGGTCGGTAAATGGTTTTTTTCTCAACCATTTTAGAAACTTATGTATTCTCATCACACCAGAGGTATATTTTAACGGAGTACATTAAAGGTGATAGCATTTTTAAGCAATTACAAAAACAACTAAATTCATCTCAGGAAATTTTCATGTTGTTTTTGTAAATATTTAAAACTGCAACCATCTGCTTTTTTGCTATTATTTTTGATTTTACTTATACCCAGGGCTGCCAGCTTTGGGGTTTTGACCCCGAATTAGGGGGTTTCTTGTTGCTAAAAGGGACAAAAAATTTGATTTGGGGTTTTCATTGGGATTTAAAAAAAAATATAGGATTTTTTGGGGAAATAAATACACGGAAAGAATTATTTAGTAAAGCACCACAAAATATGGCTTGAACTAAAAATATTTTGCACCATTCTCGTCCAAGCCAAAATTTTCTTATTTTAAATTTATGTGTGGCTTGGTTTAAGCAAAAAGTTACGACTCAAAGCGAACTATATTTAAATACAGCTAAAAAAAATTAAGTATTCGTTGCTTTTGGCTAATCTCAGCAATTCAATTTAAATATCAATTCATATTTAAATACTAGCTGACCCGACAGACGTTGTCCTGTCCAAATTAGAAAAAATTTTTGAGTTCGATTTTTAAAATCCGTTAAAAAAAGGAAAAAAGTATTTTTAAATTAAAATTTTATTCATATACACAGAAAAAAATTATCCACAAAATATTTTCAAATAAACTGTTGTTTTAAATTGTTCTTTACTATCTATAAATATTTTGTTTTTATCAGTAATTGATCATTTTCAACGCATCATTGTTGGAAATTAAAATATGCTTGTGCATTATAATTCGTAAAAATTAAATATATTTGTTTTGGTAAATATTTATATTTACAAAAAATTTTTTGGATAAAATATTGGAAAATGTTTTACTGAATTTACGAATTTCTTCATAGGACCTAAATTAAACAAAAATTTGTTTGATTGTGCGAATTTCTTTACTGAAATCGATTTTCAGTTTTTTCTGTGTAGATTTGGGGTATGTTTGATTTACATTTGATTTGAAAATACATATGTATGTGCTGTGAATCTTATAGTATTCTTTTTACATTTTAATTGATAGATCAATATTCAGGTAACCAGTAAAAAAAAAATAAAACTTATTCGATTGCTTTGCAAGGATATGTTCATTGCAATGCTTTGTGATATACGACTTTTTTTGTTTGGTTGTCTGGTGCGTAAACAAATAATGCTAATGGACTTCCGACGCGGGAACAGGCGACATATAATTGACCATGCGAGAAGCATGGATTCTCAAGGTTAATGCCGCAAACACGCAATGACTGCCCTTGAGATTTGTTGATTGTCATTGCATATGCAAGCCTTACTGGAAACTGCAAGCGCTTAAAATCGAATGGCATGTCGGTTGGAATCATTGAGATCCGAGGTATCAAAACATTTTCTCCTTTGTACTTTCCTTTAAGTATTGTTGCTTCGATGACGTTATTCATCAACTTTTTTATCGTAAGTCGGGTGCCATTACAAAGACGTGGTTGGTTTATATTTCGTAACATTATGATTACCGATCCAACTTTTAGTCGGAGAATATGAGGCGGTAATCCGGGTAATTCCAGGGAGTTTAAAAATTCGATTGGATAGTTGACAACATCGTTCTGAGAAGAAACGGAATCCACCGATTTGTACATCTTCAATTCGCCAGCGATTTCACTTTGAATCTTAAAATTCAATTCGTCGACATCAACGTTTTTCGCAGCCAATATAGCACGTTCGCTCAACCAATCATGATTTCTGTAATTTTGTGTAATGTTTGGAAACACCTTTCGGATGAGTTCGGACTTTGATTCGGTGAACTGGCAGAAATCAACGGGAAATTGAATACAGCCGGTCGAAATATCCACCGGGATTTTGCCGTTTCCTATGTCCAGCAATTGTTTGGAAAATACGTCTCGAGATTTATCGTTCTGCAGCTCGACACGCATGTTCAGAGTCAGTTAGAGTTTCCTGACGTATTTCCACAAAGCAGACGACTTCAAACATGCATTAAGTTCATCGGCTGGCGTTGATCGTGGTATCACTGGCAGCGTTTGCCGAAAATCACCTGCCAACAGAATCATCGCACCTCCAAATCGGCTTTGATTGTTTCGTAAATCTTGCAACGTTTTGTGTAATGCCTCCAAAGATTTTTTATGCGCCATTGTACATTCATCCCAAACGATCAGTTTGCTTTGCTGCAAAACTTTGGCCATCGATGTGTTCTTCGATATGTTGCATGTTGGATTTTCATTGGTTTGCATATAAATTTAAAATTAAAAAGAAAGTCCAACTGTTAAATTAAAAAATTTAAATATCATAAGCATTTTCTTAAACTTACAGAAAACTTAAATTGGATTGCTGCGAATATTTGAAAGAGAAATTAGCCAAATCGGTGCAACTGTTTTCCGATTTTAGATAAAACGAAAAAAGTGGGCGTAAAAGCAGGCGTGGCAAATTTTTTTTTCGATGAAAACTTAAAATGGATTACTACTAACATTTGAAAGAAAAATTAGTCAAATCGATGGAGCCGTTTTCTGATTTTAGGTAAATCGAAAAAATTGGGCGTGAAAGTGGGCGGGGAACAATTTTCTTTCCGTGTAAACCTAAGTTGGACCATGGCGATCACGTTAAAGAAAAAATCGTCCAAATCGGTCAAGCCATCCTCAAGTTATGTGCTTAATAGAAAAAGTAGGCGTGGTAAATTTTTCTTTCCATGGAAACTTTAAATGCATTGATACGAACATTTGAAAGAAAAATTAGTCAAATCGATGGATCCGTTTTCTGATTTTAGGTAAATCGAAAAAAGTGGGCGTGAAAGTGGGCGTGGCAAAATTTTCTTTCCGTAAAAACCTAAGTTGGACCATGACGATCATTAGAAAAAAAAACTGTCCAAATCGGTCCAGCCGTTCTCAACTGATGCAATTACCAACGAACAACATTGATTTTTATTTATATAGATAGTTGTTCCTATAATTTTATTTTTATTTGACATGAAAAACTAACTAACAAAATACGAAGAAAAGCCTGAGTTTTAAAAAACGTATAGCATTAGTTAGTTTAAGGAAAACTTAATATAAAAAAAGAAGCTTTTTATTGATTTGCCTAACAGGTCGATTCAAATAAAAATTAATTGAATTAAACCAAGTTTTCTTGAACATTTTCTGAAAAATTAAAAAAAGTCCCTAGTATTTGTTTCTTGATGCAAGAAATTCGATTATTTTAATTAATCAAGATAACCAGATTAATATTAAATTAATGCAGCTTGATTTAAGCAAAATCTTTCTTATTTTTAATAAAAACAAGCTTCTTTTGAAGAAATTTTTAATCATATACCAAAAACATGAATTTTTTGATTATGAGAAAATTTTTGTTTATTCAAGAAAATTTTACTAAATACGAACAAAATAAGTTAAAATCATAAAACTATTATTGGATTTTCTGTGTTAAGAAAGGAAATTGGTTACTTTAGAAAATAAACTTATTTCCGTGTAAAAAATATGAGTTTAATTTTTCTATAGGAGATAACTAAGTTTTATGCACACATAAAAAATAATATGATTATGTATAATAAGTACAAAATTTTTATTTTCCTAGTGAAGTTCATGTAGGTACAATGTACATATACTTATAAGAGGTGATAAAAACAAAAATTATGAAGTTTGGTGACGATTGGTAAAAGAAAAGTCGATTGATAAGTTGAAAAGTGAATACAAGGCGAAAAAATCGCTTATTTTAGTTTTTGTCAATTTTTTAAATGTCGTAAACTTTTCTTCTAGATGATAAAGTAATCAAAGTGTAGATACAATTATGTTTTCAATGCAGATTCATTATAGGGAAGTTCGACTGTATATACATATATATAAACTATATATGATATTAATACAACTACATATTTCCCTACAATAAAAATGATCTCTTGTAGAACATAGTACAAGTAAAACTCAAATAAATATTTAAATTATCCGTTAAAAATTGTGCATTTTTTAAAGGGGTTTATTTTTGGGGATTTTCTCTTTTATTGGGGAATTTTAAGGGATTTTTTTTTTTAAGTTTGGGGAGGACGGAAAAAAGTACCTGTCAGCCCTGCTTATACCATCCGTGTAAACATGAATTATACTTACAAAATATTTTTATTTATAATTTACTTTTTAATAATACCTATTAGAAAATTAGTTTTTAGTTTATGCTGCACTTTTAATTCAGCTTTTGTTATTTTAAATGTTTTTTTTTTATAAATTGTAGACTCTTGGTTTGCAATTGTACCATATGTTTTTGTTTTCTACTGGATTTTACAGGCAAAAGTTTGTTCAGTTAAAATTTTCCGGCTCTTTGCTGACAACTGTCACTTTACTCCCTCAGTAGATGCTCTTCTTTTGCACATTTTTGTGTACGCAAACGTATTTCAGTGAAATTCAGTGCAAATTTGTGCAAATTTTGGGGTAAACGAACGCAGCTTATAATTGCACCTAGCAGCATTTGTAGTCGTGTGTTCGTGTAGCCTGCTGTGGTGAATGTGTTTAATGCATTAAACAATTTTTCATGAATATCCCATTATATGTAAGTATAACAGTACCCCGGAGGTATACTGAACTATGTCAGCATAGTGTTACAGTTTCTATCGAGGTCGATGCTAAAGTACCCTTCACCGAGTATTAATGGCGTCACAACTAAAGATAGCAGCATATCTCTGAAGTATTGATAATTAAGCTTTAGATGAATAACTGTTTGTATGTAATATAATCTCATGTTTTATACACAAATACATTCATACATTGATTGAAACCATTATTTAATATTTTCGAACATAAGTCAGCATTAAAACATTTTAAACACAAACATGACTAATCAATTTAAAATTGATTTGATTAAAATTTTTTTTGTTTTGTTAGCTTATTAAATAAAATGAATTGTTTGGTTATGTTTTCTTCTTTTAAAATTTATGTTCTGTTTATCAAACTTTTAAAAATTCATAAATAAAGGGTTGCTTATTTTACAAAATGTTGTATAGTAAAAAAACACATTAATTTCGGGATCCCGAATCCCAGGATTTTTTTAAAATCAAACCACGCGTTTTCCACGCAGCGCATGCTTTTATAACCTTATACCATGTTCACACGGACAGCAATATTCCTGTTTCGCTCTCTTATTCCTGTTTTGCGCCCCAAACATGATTGAAACGACTTGTTTCCCCATACAAAATTTTGAGAGCGAGACAGGTCGTTTCATTTTGAAACAGGCTGGGAAACAGGAAAAATGTAATATCATCTCCAATTTTGATAACATTTATCGTTAGTTTATCTGAACTAGCTCTCAAAAAAAATCAAAACAAAGAAAAAAACAAAATAAAAATTGATGTTTAATAAAATAAAGTGATAATTATAACATAAAAATATCAATAAAAGTGTTAAATAATATATGTTTAAGTTTTATTTACTTTTTTTATCTTTTTTAAAAAAATCACACTAACAACACAAAAAAAATGTCAAAATGAAACAAGAATGAATCGTATGAACAGCATGTTTGGCAAACTAGTTTCAAAGAGCGAAACGAGTGGTTTATAACGTCGTATGAACATAGCATTACTTGCGTTCTACGTTTCAAGTTACATGCAACGCTTTTTATTCAGCAGCAGCACAAGTAAAAATAAAATGTCAAAATCAGCTGATTTGTTCGAACGCTGCTTGTGACGCTTAAAAAAGTAAACCTACTTTTCGCCTCAAGGCATCTACGCTTTTGTGCATGTAACTTACTACGTATAACTACAAAGATTCTACTTTTTTGACAGCTGCGTATGCAAAAAGCGAGTAACGCGTGGTGTGGACCTCCAACTTAAGGCCTAAAACAGAATAAAGTAGTTGTAGTAGTACCTGAAATTGACATGTAGCGCAACAAAGTTCGAAATTTTGCACTTCAACTGCAATGACTACTACAACTACGTATTTTGTTGACACTACTTTGAAACTGCCGTTTTTAACTTTTGACAGTTTGCAGCGCTATTTGAAACGTTGTAATACATCAACTAGTTATTCTGGCTGTGTCTTTTGTCTGGCAGCAAACATGTCGGCAAAAGTTGCTTGCTGGATATGCCCAACAATTTTTTGGGTATGATTCTGTTACATTTTCAAAAATTGTTTACTAAAATTTTTATTCAGAATATCGCAATAATATGTATTTGCATATTATCTAAAAAATACATACAGTCAAGGAAAAGGCATACACATTAGTGTCATATATGGAAGGCTACTTATCAGGTTATATTGTTATGTAGTTATCTACACAGCAACAAAATACGTTAAAAAACAAGGAAGTGTTTTATATTCGAATCTTTGATACTCTCCACCGACAGTACGAATGTTTTAGGCGTAGGTCCTATATTGGATCTATAAATTATTATTTAATCTTTAGAGTTTCAGTATTAAAATTCGTCGCGGTTTTTTTTTACTTTTACATCCGACAATCAGCAAGCTTTATTATTTTATTCGAAAAAATATGTTTGAGAGGGGAATTCATATTGGATCCATGGTAAATTATTGACCAATCATCACAAAATTCTGTAGAGTGTTTTCTGGTATTAAAAACCCTAAATTAGAACAAATTTCGATATAGAATTGAAATTTGTTATTGCATTTTATTGTTTTAAAGTGGTTTTCAGAAGGCTGCTTTATATGAGATCTCAGGTAAGGTTTGGACCGATTTACACGACATTTAACAGCGTGATTTTCTTACTTTTTATAAATATATTAAGTTTTTTTAACATACCTGCATTTCATTTTTTTTCACCACCACTAGTGGTGAATGAGGATATACATCCATAGTTTGTCATTCCGTGTGAAACTTTTTTCCCATTCATCTTAGATCCTATAAAGTATATATATTCTGCCTCCTTGAGCAATTCTTATTCGATATAGCCATTTCCGTCTGTTGATATCACGCCCACATCCGAACAACAACCTAAGCAGTTTGGTATTGAAATCCAGAAAAATCAGTTCAGTAGAGTAAGAGTGACGAATCCAAATGTCGAACCACCCTCCTAAAAAAATTTATAATTTTGTTAAAAAAACTTACATATGTATGTAAATGGGGGATATAAGACACGAATTGATATAAGATTTTGCACTAATAAGTTCTACATGACTAGAAATCATTCTGTTAAATTTAGTGAAGATCGGTCCATAATCACGGTGACCATATTTTTCAAACGAAAAAAAGGATATTTTGAAATGTAGTAAAAATGATTAATAGTATCAAGGTTATTGAATAGGTAATAAGATAATGCAAAGAATATGATATAAGCAAGTATAACTACTTTTAATACATACAATTCCACGGATAATTACCTCGACAAAAATGCCAATATTTTTGGGTAATTATGCGGGGTAAGCATTTACACGAGTACGCTTAACTTCCTCGTTGAGGTAATAATAAGAATACGTTTAACTACCTCATTGAGGTAATTAAGCGAATTCGTTTAAATACCTCAGTGAGGTAATTAGACGTATTTATTTACAAGATAACTTAACTTTGATGTATGAAAAAATTTAAGAAAGGAATTTTTACATGTACCAGCTAAATCTTAAGAGATATCAACAAAAAACAATGAGATTTGTTGTCTTAAATTTGATCTGTAGTGCTTTTTGAGATGTCCTGTCATATCCTAATACTACTCATGGAAGCCGTAAATATGCAATTACATGGTTTTTCTTGGGCGACCAATGAACGCAGAAACAATATATTTATGCGTTTAGAGCTTTTAATGAATTTTGGTATCGATTTGTTTGTAAATAATTTCCATATTTTAGCCATTGCTGCATTTTTATTGCACACATATTTTAAGTTTTCAACATGTTAAGCAAAAAAAAAATTGCTTAAAATTCTGGTTAACAGATGAATTTTCTGTTGCTTTAATTTCGCCACCTACATAAAATTTTCACTGTACAATTTTAACCCAAAGCAAGTTTTTGTTGAAGATAAATGTTTTTCGCAACTTATAACATAGAAACCTAGACGCATCGTTTAGTAAACGATCGAATCAGAAACACTTTTTTAAGTAATCTTTTCGTGTCCGGCCGTCCATCTTGCTGGTTGTATGTCCATGTAAACTTTGTGCAAAAAGTAAAGGTAGCAGTTTTTAGATAATTTGATAAAATTGGGTAAATACGTTTAATTGTCATAAGAACGAAACCTATGTAAATTGTAAGAATCGGTCTATAATATCACATAGTCCCCATGCAAACTTCCAACTTTAATCTCTTTAAGACAAAATATCTCATAAATTTGGTGTATCTAGATAATATATAACCCTTATATGAATCTTGACTTTTAATTTGTTGAATATTTTGCTTTTAATCAAGCCATATTTTGTTTTTAAGGCATATTTTTTAAAAAAAATTTTAGTGCATATTTTCAAATTATTAACAAGTAAAACTTGGTTGCATTACTTGCTGTGTTTTTGTCAAATAGTACTAAGGCAATTAAACGAATGAAATTTAGGTATAATTTTGTTTGGGAGTTAAATTTTTAAGGCAATTATCCGAATCGGGTAATTAAGCGTATGGCAATTAAACGAGGATTTTTGTTTAAAAATGGAAGAAAAAAAACGGGGATTTAAAGCTCGAGGTAAATAAGCGTGAAAGGCATTTAAGCGTGGGGTAATTAACCGGGTTATACTGTATACTTATTTTATTGTCTATGAAAAAATCAATCAAATGTAAATATAAATTCATATAAAAGAATTATGTAAAAGTCTGAAGAAGAAAACCATTTATAATTAAAAATAATTGATATATTTCTGTTAAAGTAATTTTTTTTAAACATAAAACTAATTTAAATTCTACAAAGTCAATTTGAAGTTTGCACTTTGTTATTAAAACTGATTCATAAGCAACCATTTTTAATTGGGACTTTTCGATAATCCAAAAAATATTAGCAAGTGAAAGTTATCTTTTTGTTGGCGCACTAAAGGACGGCAGATACAAATAAAATGCTACAAGCTTCATTATATTTTTACCACCAACCATCTTTTCTCCATCTCTCTGCCAATCATGAAGTAAACATTTTTTAAACACTGCACTTTAAATCGTCAGTACAGAATACTTCCTGCCAACTCAATATGCCAAAATTGTTTTAATAACCATAATTGTTGAAATTTTGGGGTTTTGGTAAAATAAAACTTAAGGTTTTAGAGTTTAAAGAAGAAGTCATAATCTAACAAGAGGGCAATTCTCTAAAATCTTGACGGACATCGCATCAAAAAAAAGTACCGTCCTCTTAAAAAAAAGACGAATGGTCACCGTATCCATACTATGCCATAGGCCCCATATAAAGCCTTCTCTCGGAAAACAGTTAATTACGCCTAAAGCCGTAAGTAATAATGGTATTGTAAAAACAGTTGGAACATTACAGTTTTATAGGCACTGTTTAATTTCATGAAGATCGGTTTAATTTAGCTTCATATGTCCAGAAATAATGCCATGCAATTTTGTGATAATCGGTTTAAAATTTACCTAAGGTCCCATATCAAGCAGCCTTCTGAACCCACTTTTAAACTATAAAACGCCGCACTGTGGCTGAAAATTGAATTTCATCGGCCAAAAGTCCAATTTTTTGTCATCGCCGATTTCAAAAATTTTAATACCATTCGATAGCAAACATATTAGAACTAAGGTATCTAAAAAACTAGATTAAAATATTGATAATTGTGGCTGTGGCATGCTGCTGGAAACAAATATTTTATGTTGTTTTAGAAAAAAATTAATTTTTGTAAATTTGATCAGAACTAAATTATGATTTCTCGCAAACCGTTATCAATAATGGGTCGAAATTTTTTTTGTTATATTAGTGGGATAGTAGTCTTTAAAAACTGGTTCATTACATCACTGTATCATTTATGCCTGATGTGTTATTAAATGTTTCCCCAGGTTCTATATTTTAGTTAAATCCGAATTTTAGAGGAGTAGAACTTGTTAGGGTCAAAAGGGGTTAAAGAGATTTTAGTACCATCAGAAAGCTGAAAGTGTTCTCTTTAACATCATATGTACTTGTTGAACTGTTTGGAACTGTCTGTTGAACACTTTTTTCATTTTAATGAAATCACTCGCAACATTTTTTTTTGCTATTTTTATTTAAGCTGCTCATATGACTGAAATATAACACAAGGGTTTACGAACGTTTTGTTTTGAAAAATTATTTTGCTTCTTATGAACGGCTGAACATATTTGAATGAAATTTTAAACTGTCATAGCCGGATAGCTTTTGAGTTGAATTGAAAGAATGGAGGGTCGGGAGTGTGACTTGCGGACGTCTAAAATTGGTAAGCTCGGAAATTCAAACTTTCAAAAAATTCACCAAAAATATTTTATGGATTTCAAAAAAAATTAAATTTAAGGTGTGCTACAAAAAATATGGTTAAATTTTAAGGTTATCTCCTTTGCCTTTGGAGAAATTCGGATAAAACGGATTTTTTGGTTTGATTTTATAACGGGTTTTCTAGATTTTTAATCGGATGGATTATGTTTTATGTCAAACTAGATGACCCATGCGAATATTTCGCACCGTTAGTTGTCATTTTTGTAACATAAAATGAAAATAATAAATAGAAATTTTAGTAACTTCAGTACATTTTAAAATATAGTTTTTATCAATGAAAATATTAATTTTTCAATTTCTAATTATTTTTCGTCATTAGTGTTAGAAATAAGCTTTAAAATGAGATATCATTGATAAAATTTGATGCGGTGGTATGGGAGATATTTGCAACCGATAAAAAAAAGTGCTTTAGAAATTATATATATGATTTTTCGTCATTAGTGTTAGAAATAAGCTTTAAAATGAGATATCATTGATAAAATTTGATGCGGTGGTATGGGAGATATTTGCAACCGACAAAAAAAAGGGCTTTAGAAATTATATATATGATGACCCTTATCAATAGTGTGTTCAATTTCGGCAGAGGTAAAACTTCAAGGTCTACTTAATCATACAGCTCAGCGTTTACTACAACCACTTAAAGGAGATGATTTGAAAAAATATGGGAACTGCAAGTTAACTCTCTTTTGCAAATGGGGATGTGATGGTTCTTCTGGACAGAAACAATACAAGCAATCTATATGTGAAAATACTTCAGATACAGATATGTTCATGGTATCATTTGTTCCATTGCGATTGGTAAAGAATTTGGAACACTCGGAGCCTTCGACCAGTACGATGCAAACAAAGGATATTTGGAAAAATTTCACACCATCTTCTACAAAATACTGCAGACCAATTAAATTTGAATTTAAAAAGGAAACTGCTGTTACCATTAAAAATGAAACCAGTTATATAAGAGCCCAAATTGCAACACTACGGCCATTAGAATTAGAAATAGATGGCCATATAATTGAAGTTAACTATCAATTAGTGCTAACGATGATAGACGGAAAAGTAGGCCAGGCTTTGACTGACACAAAGGCTTCATCCAGCTGCATTATATGCCAAACCACATCAAGCAAATTAAACCAAGTCCCGGAAAAATCATTAGATAATACTAATGCATATGAATTTAGATTATCGCCGATACATACAAGAATACGAATTATGGAGCACATACTAAAAATCAGTTATGATTTGGATTGTGGACCTACAGGATCAATAAGAAACAATGAAACCAACAAGGATTTAAGAAGTATAAAAAAGAAGCATGTTCAACCAAAACAAGGATCAGGCAATACGAATGATGGGAATACAGCAAGAAGGTTCTTTTCTGATCCCAAAAAAGCATCTGAAATAACAGGTGTTGATATAAGTCTTATATCAAGATTTAAAACAATCATTGATGTACTTGCATGCAATGAACAAATTGATTATAAAAAATTTGGGGATTATGCCAAAGAAACAGCTCGAATATATACTTTCAAATATCCATGGAGAAATATGTCTGCAACGGTTCATAAAATCCTTTATCATGCAGAGGATGTCATTAGGCATCATTTAGTACCACTAGGAGATCTGTTATTATTTATTTATTTTTTTAATCTAAAAAGTTTTCTAGTGGAACTGGTTCCAGTTGAACCTGTTATAGAGTTGATAATGTAGAAACCTATTCACAAAATGATCATAGGTATTATTACATGCCTATTCATTTTTTTTAAAGGTATAGTGGCATATACGAGGCGAATGTATATGCATATAAAGGTTATATGAATACGAATTTGTCCAGAAATATATATATGTATATATATTTTTATTATATTTTTCAAAAGAAAACATTAAGTGTATGCTTGTAGAAGCAAATTTTAGTCAGTTTGACATTTTTACTCCCATATGCCCTATTCCAAATCAAATTTTTCAAACAAAAAAAAAAAAAAATTATTTGAGTAAAAAATTCTAATAATTCAGCACACCGATTTTTAAACATTTAGAACAGTTATGTTTTCTAATATGTCCATTATTTTCTAGAAAATTCTGAGCAATATCGAATGGTAAATTATATTTACCATTAAAAATATTATAAATTATATTTACCATTCGATATTGAACAAAAAAAAAAATTTAAAGCCGTTTTCCGGGATTGGGAATTTGGGTATTTGTTCATCAAAAATGGGGATTTTTTTCAGTCCACTGTTTTAAGAAGTTTTTAATCTACATAACTGCCAAAATTCATTATGATACCTTTATTCATTTTAGATTTATAGAATGTCAAACATTAAAATTATTAAAATATAGTGTAAATGAATAAAAGGGCTTTCAATATGAGTAAAAAATAATATTTTTAAGGTTTGACATTCTATAAATCTGACATGAACAAAGATATGCTAACGAAATTCGGCAGTTATGTAGATTAAAAAGTTCTTAAAACAGTGGGCTGAAAAAATCCCCATTTTAATAAAAAAAATACCATAGTTCTCAATCTCAATCATTAGCATTTTCATACTAAATGCTAAAAAGCAATAAAAGTTCAACTTTGACCTTAAATTTCTCAGCAACTGCTGAACGGATTTTAACAAAATTAAAACTGTAAAAAAGTTCAAGAAGTCTTCTCTCCTGCAAAAAAAAAAATGCAAAATTATCTCTATCGGTTCAAAAGTTACAGATTTTTGGCCGATGAAAAACTATTTTCAGCCACTGTGCGCCGTAACAAATTTCACTACTATATCGAAATTTATTCTAACTGAGGGTTTATGATACCAGAAATCCCAGTGTTGTGATGATTGATTCATAATTTACCATGGGTCCAATATAAATTCCATTCTCGAAAATAATTTAAGTTCGTCTGAAACTGTTACTAAAAGTCATGATATTTTACTCAAATGTGTTTAAGTAATGTTTTATATGACTAGAAATAAAAGCATAGCAATGTAGCACTCCTTCTTGTTTTTTCTAAAATGTTCGCCTTTAATAAAAATAAATTATCTTATGTTTAAAACTTGACCAATACAAATATTAAATTTGCCGTTGAATTCCAAATTACTATTCAATTAAGTTTTATCAGTTTCTTCAAAATCTTTTTATTTAAATTCGATATAATATTTTTAATTTTTATATATTTTTGCTAGTAACAGCTCATCTACTTAAGTTTTTTACCTAAAAAAATTGATCGTTTTGTTTTATAATAAAAATATTTTTTTTCTTCTTAACTTAATAGACACAAAAAAGAAGAAAATGTCGCATATTAATTTAATTTATGTATTTATTTGTTTTTTATTTTTTTTATACTTTTTTGTTTGTTTAGTTATTGTTGTTTATATAATATTTGGTATTTTTTTGGTTATTTTATTGGCATAATCGCATAATTTGCCTTATCTGTTCAATCTAAAAACAAGTTAGAAAGTATAGTCGGTCAAGCCCGACTATATGATACCCTACACCACAGTATATAAAAACAATTTTTGCTACCGAACATTATTTGGGACACATGGGCAATCATGGAGCCGCCCAAACAAAATTGTGTTATGAGATTTATGTAAAAGTTCCTTGTGCCGAATTTTATTTACATATATATCTTCATCTATTTGATATTTTAGGATAGGGGTTCATATGGGACCTATGGATAATTTTGGATCCACCAGGATTTTGGACCTACATACTTGCATTCGTAAAAGTTATTATCGCCAATAATTAGTATTGTGGTTATTTTGTTGAACTATTTATGGTTTTTAATCCAAATTTTTAATATTTTTAATTAGGCTTAATTAAGTTCATGAAATTTAATTTTCATTAAATTATTTTTATGAAGAAAGGAATTTTACAACATGAAAATCAATTAAAATTGTTATTGATAATCTTTCATTCTTGACGTGGCTCGGGCTCGAACCCTGGCCGGCAGGTTACCATGACATGTTTCGATCGCAACCACTCGATCTCCTCAGATGGATTTGCCGTCTTATGCGCCCCATACACGGTTCAATTCAGTTGTCAACTGAGTCTTTCAACTCAGTTGACAACTTCATCAACTGAATTGAAAGATTTTAAATTTATTTTAAAATTTAATGAAATAAAAGACATTTTTTAAAATACTTAACTACAAAAATTAATTTTGACAGCTGATCAAGAGATTTGAGCACACACAGTACAATCGAATTGAAAGACTTAGTAGTCAACTTGAAAAAATCAAAATCTTTTGATTTTTCTTCAACCAACTCGACAACCGTCAAACTAATCAACTGACAAGGCCATACACGCTTTGATTTGGACAACAACCGACTCAGTTGACAATTGAATTGAATCGTGTATGGTCTGCTTTACACTCGCAGCCATCGACGACTGCTGACGTCACTAGTCAAACATCAATCCTTAAACCAAATTGTATTTTAACATTTGGTAGATCGAAATTTGCTTTCCTGAATGATTATCCACTTTAATTGATTTTACATGTTTTTTCCTTTACTTCTGTTTTTTCGTACTTTCGTCAAGAATTTTTCTTGAAGTCCAAGTACATTTTTTTTGTTTTTTCACTTTGTCTTTCTCTTATTCTGTTGACCTTTTTCAGCACAACTTGAAGGACAAATGTACACATAGAGCTCGTGCCTTAGCTTTAACAATAATTAGTATTGTGGTTATTTTGTTGAACTATTTATGGTTTTTAATCCAAATTTTTAATACTTTTAATTAGGCTTAAGTTCATGAAATTTAATTTTTATTAAATTATTTTTGTGAAGAAAGGAATTTTACAACATGAAAATCAATTAAAATTGTTATTGATAATCTTTCATTCTTGACGTGGCTCGGGCTCGAACCCTGGCCGGCAGGTTACCATGACATGTTTCGATCGCAACCACTCGATCTCCTCAGATGGATTTGCCGTCTTATGCGCCCCATACACGGTTCAATTCAGTTGTCAACTGAGTCTTTCAACTCAGTTGACAACTTCATCAACTGAATTGAAAGATTTTAAATTTATTTTAAAATTTAATGAAATAAAAGACATTTTTTAAAATACTTAACTACAAAAATTAATTTTGACAGCTGATCAAGAGATTTGAGCACACACAGTACAATCGAATTGAAAGACTTAGTAGTCAACTTGAAAAAATCAAAATCTTTTGATTTTTCTTCAACCAACTCGACAACCGTCAAACTAATCAACTGACAAGGCCATACACGCTTTGATTTGGACAACAACCGACTCAGTTGACAATTGAATTGAATCGTGTATGGTCTGCTTTACACTCGCAGCCATCGACGACTGCTGACGTCACTAGTCAAACATCAATCCTTAAACCAAATTGTATTTTAACATTTGGTAGATCGAAATTTGCTTTCCTGAATGATTATCCACTTTAATTGATTTTACATGTTTTTTCCTTTACTTCTGTTTTTTCGTACTTTCGTCAAGAATTTTTCTTGAAGTCCAAGTACATTTTTTTTGTTTTTTCACTTTGTCTTTCTCTTATTCTGTTGACCTTTTTCAGCACAACTTGAAGGACAAATGTACACATAGAGCTCGTGCCTTAGCTTTAACAATAATTAGTATTGTGGTTATTTTGTTGAACTATTTATGGTTTTTAATCCAAATTTTTAATATTTTTAATTAGGCTTAAGTTCATGAAATTTAATTTTCATTAAATTATTTTTATGAAGAAAGGAATTTTACAACATGAAAATCAATTAAAATTGTTATTGATAATCTTTCATTCTTGACGTGGCTCGGGCTCGAACCCTGGCCGGCAGGTTACCATGACATGTTTCGATCGCAACCACTCGATCTCCTCAGATGGATTTGCCGTCTTACACTCGCAGCCATCGACGACTGCTTTAACAATACTAATTATTGTTAAAGCTTAGGCACGAGCTCTATGTGTACATTTGTCCTTCAAGTTGTGCTGAAAAAGGTCAACAGAATAAGAGAAAGACAAAGTGAAAAAACAAAAAAAATGTACTTCGACTTCAAGAAAAATTCTTGACGAAAGTACGAAAAAACAGAAGTAAAGGAAAAAACATGTAAATCAATTTAAGTGGATAATCATTCAGGAAAGCAAATTTCGATCTACCAAATGTTAAAATACAATTTGGTTTAAGGATTGATGTTTGACTAGTGACGTCAGCAGTCGTCGATGGCTGCGAGTGTAAGACGGCAAATCCATCTGAGGAGATCGAGTGGTTGCGATCGAAACATGTCATGGTAACCTGCCGGCCAGGGTTCGAGCCCGAGCCACGTCAAGAATGAAAGATTATCAATAACAATTTTAATTGATTTTCATGTTGTAAAATTCCTTTCTTCATAAAAATAATTTAATGAAAATTGAATTTCATGAACTTAAGCCTAATTAAAAATATTAAAAATTTGGATTAAAACCATAAATAGTTCAACAAAATAACCACAATACTAATTATTGTTAAAGCTAAGGCACGAGCTCTATGTGTACATTTGTCCTTCAAGTTGTGCTGAAAAAGGTCAACAGAATAAGAGAAAGACAAAGTGAAAAAACAAAAAAAATGTACTTGGACTTCAAGAAAAATTCTTGACGAAAGTACGATAAAACAGAAGTAAAGGAAAAAACATGTAAAATCAATTAAAGTGGATAATCATTCAGGAAAGCAAATTTCGATCTACCAAATGTTAAAATACAATTTGGTTTAAGGATTGATGTTTGACTAGTGACGTCAGCAGTCGTCGATGGCTGCGAGTGTAAGACGGCAAATCCATCTGAGGAGATCCAGTGGTTGCGATGGAAACATGTCATGGTAACCTGCCGGCCAGGGTTCGAGCCCGAGCCACGTCAAGAATGAAAGATTATCAATAACAATTTTAATTGATTTTCATGTTGTAAAATTCCTTTCTTCATAAAAATAATTTAATGAAAATTAAATTTCATGAACTTAAGCCTAATTAAAAATATTAAAAATTTGGATTATCGCCAATTTTATTGTTAATACCAACATTTATAAGGAAGTTATGGCAGTATGTATTTGTATTTCAATAAAATTTGGCAAGATGATTTTGATTGCAATAAAATAAGTTTGGATCTAACTTAATCTAAATATGTACCAACTTAATACCACTATTGTGGTGTGGTTATTAAAAGGAATTATGTTTGACGTTTGTTGCGATTTTTATATGCCTTGTGTTCCTGCAGAAAATAATTTCTGCAATGTGTTTTTTTATGTGTATGCGTTAATTCCTAATATTGTATTCAAATATAAGTGAAAATATATATAATCACATGTATATTGGATTGAATTTTACAAGGACAAAAAAATGTTCACTGTGTAGTTTTGCTTAGACTGGATATTTTATCTCTTGTCTTGAGAAGGCCAGACAGCGTCTCCCGGTTTGCAAATAAATTGTTTAATGTTTCTTTTGATAATCTTTTAAAATGTCGCAGTTTAATTTTCCTACACAAAATAATCTACACCAAGGAACCTGACTATCTATTTAGAAAATTAGCATTTGCAAGATCAGGTAGAGGCAGGGTTATATTGCATATCCGTTATCATTACCTAATGTCGGAGCGGCAATTTTTTATATACGCCGTACGGCTCTGGAATCTACTTCCAAGTAATATTCAAAGCACAATCAACGCAGTACATTTCAAAACAGCAATTTTTTATATTTTTGACTAATAACAATGAAAATTAGTTCTTATTATGGTATATTACTAATAATTTATCAACCTATAATATTTTTACACATCTATAAATACATTTAATTTCAATTTAGTTTTTTTTTTTAATTTAAAATTTATTGTAATACTTTATAAGTTATTCAAATTGTATACGTTGCCAATATTGATGTCCAGTGCTAAATTTAAAAGATATTATATCCAGGGTTTAAAAGCACCCATCAGCTGGCTGCTTTTTATTTTTGCTTTTGCCACTGCTTTTGAAATTTTTAATTTTTTTTCCAATAGCCAATGTTTTGTTTTTCGTTTGTGCAAAAAAACAAATTTCCTATTTTGAATATTTTTATTTTCTGAAAACTGCTTTTTACCAGCCAGCGACAAAAATGGACAACCACATAAAAAGCAAAAGCTAAAAAAAATTATTTCGCCTTTTGCTTTTTTACTTTTTCCTGAAAGAAGAGCTAGTTAAAAAAGACAAACCAAAAAAAAATCTAAAATTCAAAGAACAAAAATTCTTCTCTGGCTGGTAATAACAAAAAGCCGATTCAATAAAATGAAAAGCAGCTGAAGTGTGTGCTAAAAGCAGTCTGAGCAGAGCTATTAGCTCTGCAAAAAGGCAGATTACAACGAAAAAATACTGATTAGTCACTTGTACACTAATCATTAGTGTACATTGTACACTGTACAAGCAACATGGTTTTTTTCATGGTGGTGAGGAAAAATAAATGTTTGCCTTTCTTCAGTAATGTTGTAGTAATGTTGTTGTTGCTCGACAGTTTGCATGACTATAGCACGAAATGTGTGTGTGTGTATTTTGGTTTTTTCAAATATTTTTAGTAAAGGCAACCAGCCAAAGTGTCTGTTGGATTTTTTATTGTATAGAAACAAAAACAAATTCTTGTTGTATTTGTTTTGCATGAAAAATATCACTTGTCTTCGTCGATCATGTGCAGCTATGGGCAAATGCAAAATGAAAATGCAAAAAGAGCGAACGATGTGTATACATACACAAAAAACAAAGAGCAAAAGAGCATAAAACCAACAAATGCAAACGTAAACAAACCAATACAATGCCACACATGCAAAGCTTTCAATGTAGTGGTGCCCATACTTGATCATGTGCCTTTCAGCAACCTTTGCGCTGCTTTTATCACCTATTTTGCGGCTATTAGCATGCAGTCGTTTTTGATTTGGCGGCAGTTTGACAGAATCTTTTTGTTTCATTCTCTTTCCTACATATTTTCTCCTACAACAGAAAAGTTATTGCCGTTGCTTTTTGAGTTCCATCAAGTCAGAAATTTTTGCTATTGTTAAAAAAGCAATAGTTGGAAAAAGCAGTGTCCATTAAAAGGTTACTTTTCAAAAACAGTGTGTTTATTTTGCTGCTGCTTTTGAAAAGTGTGGGCTTTTTTAGCAGTGGAACTTGTCGGCTTTTTATTTTTGATTTTTTTTTTAATAGGAAAAAGGCAAAATTTGGCTGCTTTTGCTAATATGGCGATAGCATTTTAAACCCTGATTATATCTTATTGCACTGGTGAAATTTTCTAATAAACAAACAAACAAACAAGTCAGAAACACTTTTCTGACATGATATAGTCATATTTCTAGAGAAATGTAGTATTTGAGTAGGTATTTATGTATGTTAGAATGTAATTGCCCAACAAACACGAAGTCAAACCTTTGATATGGAATGACTTTATTATTTGACATCAAACACAGTTCTCAAACGTTTTACAATTGTTTGATTTAACATCTAAATTCAAATTGATAATGATTTGAAAATAAACATTTGATATCAAATGTTTTATCAATTTGATGTCAAGTGTTTGTCAAATGTAAAATTCAAATCAAAAATAAACTTGGCAATACTAAAGCGAAAAATAAATGTAATCATTAAAAATGGCGACTAAATTTACATTTTTTACTCTGTGGTTAGTGCTGGTTCACACAGGTCAAGTTTACTTGAACAGTTTTATTTAAATTTTCTTTTGAACTTGCGTTCACGTTCATGCACAAAATTAATTTTTGTTTTCTTTTCCTTCAACTTTGTAGCTTTTTATTATATTACGGATGAAAAAAGAAAAGAAAAATACAAAACTGACTGGTACGGTCAAGTATGTACCCCTTTCCATTCTCTTTACCCCTCTCTCCTAAAAGCTCGAGACTTGAAGAGTCAAACTTGACCTCTGTGAACCAGCCAGGCGCGGATTCAGGGGGGGTGAAATAAGGAAATTTCCCCCCCGTAAATTATAAAAATATTTTTTTTTTTTTTTTTTAAATTTATTTTTATTATTGAATCTTTCTTATCGAAATTTACAATATGTATTCAAATCTTAATTCTACTTGTTGTTTATTAGTTGTTACCAGTGTAACCACTAACTGCTGTATTCAAATTTTAAAAATGTCTTCTAGTTAGGCTCAAAGTATCGGTTCTTTTTAGCCTCTGGTGACCTTCGAACTGAAGCAAACCCCGAGCGAGGTAGTTAGGGTGGACCATTAGTTTATCGATGTAGCTTATTGAATATTTTTTAATTATTATATAAAAATATGTTTTGTTTATTTCGATAATACAAGAATACCCATTAATATTATCTTTTTTTAATGTACACAATTTTTGGAAATCCCAGAAAGTTTTTTTTTTTGTTTTTTTTATTGAATCTCTAACGAAATTTTCAATAAGTATTTTTTTGTTTTTTTATTGAATCTCTAACCAAATTTTCAATAAGTATCCAAATCTTCATCCTAATAGTTATTAATTAGATATTTTCAATGAAACATCTAGTTTAATGTATTCAAATACTTATTATTCTACATTCAATCCCAGCAGGTGCCATCTATGTATAACCAAAGAGTAAACGTTTAACTTGATAATGCGTGCGGTTGAATTATTAAAAAGCCTTAGTACTTGTAATATTTATGTACATACATATATATGAGTTATATGAAAAAAATTCCCATTTGATAATTTTTGACGAACGCAAGGATTTGTCGGGGAAAAGCCAGATTTCCTTATCTTTAAAATATTTCAACATACAACAAAAAGTTGTTAGGGAAGAATTGTTTTGGCTTTGTTGTAAAAGCATTTGAAGAGAATTCACAGGATATTGATTATGACGCTGATGTGACAATTGATGCGATGCCACTATCATCAACAGTTCTTAAAACTTTGTATAGGAGTTGGAACTGATGGGTGTCGTTTGATGTCAGCAGAAAATGGAGCTGTTAAAAAATTCTGGAAACTGTTACAAATGCGAAACAAATGTCTTGCTATTTCCCGTAAATCAGGCAAAACACGTTTTTAGTAAAGTATTTGGGAGCCAAACTCTCTGCATTATGCGAGACAAGATGGGTGGACCGTCACGACTCAGCTTTACACTTTGCAACAAGTGTACATCATATAGTAGAAGCTTTGGAAAACATATCTGAGTGGAAAGGTAGAGATACTTCATCAAGAGCCTTATATTAAGGAACTCACTTAGAACTTTTGAATTTATTTGCGGAATTAACATATTAAGTGTGATACTTATTGTAACACAGCCGCTTAGTATCATTTTACAAAAGCACGATATAGATCTTCAAAAAGGATCAAGCCTTATCAAAACTTTAATCATGTGCCTTGAAGAAAAAAGAAATAAAGCCGAAGAACAATTTAAAGTGATTTTTAAAAAAGTTAAAGTTATTTGCGTTCAAATCGAGGTTCCAACCTAAAAAACAAGATTTGAACGAAATAATTACATCCAAAATGTTGAAGATTTCTACCGAGTTGTAGGTTTCATTCTCTTATTGAATTTATTTTAGAAGATCTCGAGATAAACACTTACTAACATCTAAACTTGAGCCTGAACTGTAGCATTGGCAACAAACATGGAAATTATCTGAAAATCTATCAGATAACGTTGTAGATGCTTTAATAAACTGTGATGAAGATATCTACCCAAATCTAAGAAAAATATTTCAAATTTTCTTTTCAATGCTCGTAAGTAATGCTACGAGCGAGAGGTCATTTCCTACCCTTCGTCGAATAAAAACATGGCTCGGATCAATAATGACAAACTGAACATAGACTGTACTATCTAAATTTGCCTCACAAGGAAATCATAAATTGCCTTTTTAAAAAGATTAGTTTATTTTAATTTATATTGAATATTTTATTTAACCTTATTGTTGAGTTTTTTTAATATAATATACACAAATTGCTTTTAATAAACTTTTAAAAACAAATTTTTTTTTGTATCATAAAAAATTTCCCCCCCCCCCCTAAGGCTCAAGCTGGATCCGCGCCTGGAACCAGCACTAACATGTGTTTTACTATTAAACATAAATTTTAATATAAAGTGAACAGCTTATTATACCCTCCACCACAATTAGTTGTGAAGAGGGTATATTAAGTTTGTCATTCCGTGTGAAACTTTTTTATTATTCATCTCAGACCCTATAAAGTATATATATTCTGAGTCCTTGAGTAATTTTAAGTCGATTTAGCCATGTCTGTCCGTCTGTCCGTCTGTTGAAAACACGCTCACTTTCGAAAAACTCAAAAGAAATAAACAAACTTGGTGTCAAATTGCTTGTAGTTATCCTAAGCAGTTTGGGATTGAAATCCAGCAAAATCGGTTCAATAGGATATGAGCTATGAATCAAAATGTGGAACCACCACCTAAAAAAATTGATAATTTTGTTACAAAAACTAACATAAATGGTGGAAAAATGCACAGAATGATATAAGATTTCGCAACAGTTCGTTTTATTTAACTGGAAATCACGCTGTAAAATTTCTTGAAGATCCGTCCATGATTTACCCTAGGCCCCATATAAGCCCTACTCCCGGAAAACAGTATAGTAAGCCTAAAACCCTAACTAACAATGCTATCATAACAAATTTTGGCACGTCACAGTTAAATAGGACTAGAAATGAAACTGTTAAGTTTCGTGAAGATCGGTATATAACTAACCATAGGCCCCATATAAAACCTACTTCCAAAAAACAGTTTAGTACGCCTAAATCCGTAAAACATAATGCTATCATAACAAAATTTGGTACATCAAAATTTTTTAGAACTGCAAATGAGACTGTGAAATTTAGTGAAGATCGGTCCATAATTTACCATAGGCCCCATATAAACCTTACTCCCGGAAAACAGCTTAGTACGCCTAAAAACGTAAAAAATAATGCTATCATAACAAAATTTGGTACATCACAGTCAGACTTGGGGGATTTCAATTACATTTCAATTAAATTACATGTAATTAGTAATTGATTTTTTTTTCAATTACAATTACAAGTAATTGTAATTCAAATGAAGGACCAAAAAATTGCAATTACTTGTAATTGTCATATTAAAAGTTCAATTACAATTACTTGTAATTGTAATTGAAAAAAAATCAATTACTAATTGCATGTAATTGTAATTGAAAATTTTCAATTTGCCATTACATATAATTTGTAATTGTAATTGAAGGAAAATAATTGGTCAAATTTGTAATTAATTACATTTCTGAACAATTAAGTTAAATAAAATTACTGATGTATTTAGGTAGAGATCGGAAAAAAGCAAAAAATACAATTAAATGCATTTTATTGGTTAGTAACAACTCATAATTAAGAGAAATAAAATATTCTCTTTTATTACTTTTTATTCGAAAACTTCATTATCTCGATAATAATACTATTTTTTTTCGCAGAATATTTAATTGCTTTTGATCATTGAGCGATTATTAATTTACTATGTTTTACTCTCTGTATTATTTGAAGTTATTTTTTTTTTATCTGCTTAGGCCTCAAAATTAAACTACATAATATTATACAGGGTTCATGTTCGGCTGATTGTTTTAAAACGTTAACAAGTTAAATTTATATTTTTTTAATATCCCAGGAAAAATTTAGTAATAGCAGCTCATTGCTTTTTGCATTACCAATAATGACCTACTCCTGCTCACTACATTACTTCTAAACTTAAAATAATGAGTTACTAATAATATGTTACATAGCTACTTACATATATTCCATGGTAGCTCTTTGAATACTGGATTGCTTTCAAAGTGAAAAGCATCCAATTCAAACTTAGGATATACTGATATTGAAGTTGAACTTCGGAATTATTTGCACGACACCGATTCTTCATTACAAAGTTTGAAAAAATATCCAACAATTTCTAAAATTTTTCACCGGTCAAATACTGCTTTAACATCTTCAGCACCAGTAGAAAGACTTTTTTCCTTTGCTGGCATCATTTTAACACCCCGGAGACAAAGGTTAACTGATGACAATTTTGAAAAAATGCTTTTACTTAAAGCTAACACAAGTTTCCTGCAAAATACGTAACGCGTTCCAGAAACATGCTACAGAACTAGTACTTGTCCTAAGAAACCAAAGTGGAATTAATACTTAAACAACTTAAAATGAAAAAATTCCAATTTTTGAATATCAGATTTTTGTTTAAATATAATACTTCCCCTTATTTATAAATAAATAAGATCGCTGTTAGTACTATAATTATTATTGTTATTATTGGTTGAATTGTGTTTATTATTTTCATTGTTATTATCACTGTCGTTATTGTTATTATTATTAATTTCGTTCTTATTGAATGCTCTTATTATATGTAATTGATAATAATTGTAATTGAATAAATTTTTGAAATTAATTAATGTTAAATGTAATGATTACAGTTTTCTTCTTAAAACCAATTCCTTTCTTCAATTTAATGTAATTGTAAGGGAAAAATTTTCAATTTCAATTACATGTAATTAGTAATTGATATTATTTCAATTACAATTACATGTAATTTGTAATTGATATTTTCTCAATTACAATTACATTTTTTTGTAATTGAATTTTTTGCTTCAGCTTAATTACAATTACATGTAATTGTAATTGAGTTTTTTTCAATTACAATTACATGCCATTTGTAATTGAGTATATAATTAATTACAAAATGTAATGATTAACCCCCATGTCTGATCACAGTTTTATTGAACGAGAAATAAGACTTTAAAATTTTGTGAAGAACGGTCCATTATTACCATAGGCCCCATATAAACCTTACTCCCGGAAAATATCTTAGTACGCCTAAAAACGTAAAAAATAATGCTATCATAACAAAATTTGGAATATAAAAGTTTTAGAGGACTAGAAATAAAATAATTAAATACGCGGTAATTTTTCTTCCAGTTGAGCTTCATATGGCCAGAAAAATGTTATGCTATTTTGTGATATACGGTCCATAATTTTCCTTAGATTCCATTTTAGCAGCCTTCTGAAATTTACTGCAAACGCTAAAACTAATTGCATCGCTGTATGGAATTTTATGTTTTTTAATACCAGAAATCGTTCTGCAGAATTTGGGATGATTGGTTAATAGCTTACCATGGCTTTTATATAATTTGTTCTCTTGAAAATCATTTAAGTTCAGCTTAAACTGATATTCTACTCAAACTTTTTAAAATTGATTCTGATTGTCGATCAGTAATTTTATATAGGTCTAAACCGCAACAGATTTTAATGCAGATGTCTGTTTTTACAAAGATTATAATAATAAATAGGCATCATACAGATATTACTCCTAAAACATTCGAAGTGTCGGTGGAGGGTATCAAAGATTCGGCACGGCCGAATATAGCACTCGAACTTGTTTCTTGTGAAAAATAAAAAAGTGAGTAATTACAATGATTAAAAATACGAAAAAAGGAAAATAAAACGGGAAAGTGAAGAAAGTTTGTTGAACGATCGCGGTGCTACAATCCTCAAAATAAAAGGGAGCCAAGTAGTTTGTCTTTCCAAGAATTAGAGGACGGAAAGAACATTATTTCATCTTTTAGCTATGGTGGCGAATGTTTATCTCATAAATAATAAATTTAAATTTAAAAAAAAAATAATATTTTTATTTATATTCCACATTGTTTTATAATCCACATTTGAAAAGCATTTGAGAATTACGTTTGAAAATAATTTCCCCTTTTAGTTGAGAACGCTATGATTTTCAAATGTTTGTCGTTTGAGAAAACGTTTGATTTCTAATCGTTTTCTATTTGAAATGAACCCTCCGTGCTTCTTGGGTGCTGAGATATTTACACTCTAAGGGCCATTATTATAACTTGTCGTTAGCTGTTATCCGACAGTTAACAGACGCTTTTTGACAGATAACACATTATTATCTGTCAATTTAATCTTAACTTTAGCTAACTTCAAGTTGTAACAATGGCCCTAAAAAGGTTTACTTCTTGTTGTAGTTCCGATCGCATTTTCTCTAACTTAAGATATGTATACTGTAATTTTGACTTAGCTGCACAATCTTTTGCACGATTTTGTGTGCAGTCAAATAAAAAATGCTGTCATCTTAAATGTGTTTACCTGTTTTAATGTGCAGGTACACAATTGTGGCTTCCTGCATAAAAGTACGGCTTAAGTAAAGTGTTATGTTTTGTGTGAAAATATTTTATACAAAATAAACGTTAACTAGGGTTTTGAAGAATAATTACAGAAAATATGTGTTTTGGGCAGTTAAGTCAAAGTGCAGCTAACTTGAATTTTTGTATGAAAATAATTTTAAAATACCAAAAACTTTGGGCTTTATCTTAAATGTACAGGTATAGAAAGTGCTTCATTATACCTATTTTGGTAATATTCTTATCTTTATTTATTATGAACGACTTAATGATAATTCCAAAGTCGTTCAAAGCATCTTGATAAAAGTGTGAAATGATTTTAAACGCTTAAATTAGTTTTCGATGATTGCAAATGGATCATTTATGTATATATAAAGTGTTCTAGTGCGAAAAGCTATAAACTTGCGAATTTCGGTGTACGAATGATAATTTGTTATCCTTTTAAAAGTTAATTACATTATATTAAATTAATTTAAAGATCGTAATCAAAACCTAAAGAAATATAAATTTACGTCATTAAAACAAAAATTATCAGCCCAATTATGAATAAAAATTCCCCGGGAGTTTTCTCCCTTGTCCCATTTTTCCTATGTAAATTCAATTGTAAAAATGGGGCAAGTGAAAAAACTCCCGGGGGATTTGTGTTCATAATTGGGCTGTATGTGTTTGGCAACATGAAGGCCAAACCAAATTATTTACTGTGGGCCTTGTAGAGGTAAGAGAATGGATAATCTTAATATGCAACTTCGTGCACTTAACAGAGGTTTTCTTTATTGGATTTGATACATCTCAGACGTCATATTTGCAAAGGAGGCTACATATGGTGCTCAACGCCACATTCCTAACATAAAATTATAAACAGAGCATATTAGTTGCAGTACATTTTGTTGTTGTTTCTTATGCTATAAACACATTCGAGACAGCAGGCTACCGACTTCCATATGTCAAAAATAGAAAACATGTGTGTTTAATAGGGCCCATACACAATACCATCATAATTGTGCAATTAAGGTTGAAGCACACAATACACCAGCATGCTGGTACAAAATTCATTTTTTACCAAAACATGTGTGGAAAAGGTCGTAATGAACGACGACAAAATGTTCTATCATTTTATTGTAGCATTGGTTTTTAATCCACATTTGCAGTATTCCGTAGTTTTAACTTTCCAAAACTCCCAAAAACATTTTTTTCTGGCATTCATAATTAAAAATTTTTATTTTTTGATGTTTATGCCTTGACGATTTAACTTTTATGAGCTAACTTTACAACACACGATTCAATCATGCTGGTGCAATCAAAAAAATATCAAACTATTTCTGATAAAGCACCAGCAGCTGGTACAATCACACCACAAGCTCATACACGGTCAATCAGCTGGCACAATCACTTGATTGCACAGTCATGATGGTGTTGTGTATGGGCCTTATAACAGAAAACAATCGGCTTGAAATAAGAATATTAACTCGGCTCATCACCAAATTGATATTTATATAATTTTTTAGTATCCTTGAAAGAAGTTCTATAGGAAGATGTTTTTCGCGCCAACGATTCTAGTTAATGAGTTATAAGTCTTTACTTTATCCATATCTCTTTACCCCAGGTCTACACTAAAGATAAATATCTCAGCAATTACGTCGGCAGAATAACAGTGCAATATTTCTTATTGCTCAGCTTATGTTAAAGGCATGGGAAAACTTATTTATGTTAACTCATACTTTGAAAATAATCAAGAAGAAGGTGCAGTGTAAAAACTGACGCTATCTGAAAAAATTATTTTTATTAATTTAAATCCTTTCTTATTCGACTTAATTATCTAAATGTATATTAATTTGTTTAAGCTTGAGGTCTTTTTTTATATAAAAATATTAATTTTATAAATTTTTTGTTAACCTAAAATTAATATTTTTATATAAAAAAGAACTCAAACTTAAACAAATTAATATAAATTTAAATAATAAAGATTGAATAAGAAAATAATTATATTAATAAAAATAATTTAAATTTAATTTTTGTGTTTATTAAATTCTTTAATTTAATTCTTTTACTACAATAATAATTTGCTACTATTTTACAAATTTAATTTTTTTCTCACACAATTTGCTTCTATTTTTTTTTCTTTTTTGCTTCTTTTTGATTGACAACCAAATTTGACGTTTTAAGTTGGCAATAATTGAAGCACAGCCGCGAAAAACGTTGTAAACGCCACATTTTGCAAAAACTGTTTTTTTGCAGATAAACGTTGACTTTACTCTCTTACACAGTTTAAACATCAAATCAACCAAAACTATGCACCTTAACGCCTTCAAAATGGCGTACAAAGTGTCAGCCAGTGGAAGAACATTGCAAGTTACTAACATAATGATGAAACCGAAATGGTTTTGCAGTGCGGAATAATGTTTTAAAAGCCTTTTGCATTAAAGTTTTTATTATCACTATTTTAAATAATAGAAAAAAAAAATTTTTAAAACAAATAATGCTGCTTGTCAAAAAACGTTTTTTTGCTCTCCTGAAAAATTATTATTTTGTAACTTAAAACGTTATTCGCGGCTAGGTCTACACTAAAGATAAATATCTCAGCCAGTTGACAATAACGTCGGCAGAATAACAAAGTAATATTTCTTATTGCTCAGCTCATGTTATAGGCATGGGAAAACGTATTTATGTTAAGTCATAATTTGAAAAAAATCAAGGAAGAAGGTACAGTGTAAAAACTGGCGCTATCTTGCAAAAATTATTTTTATTGATATAAATTCTTTCTTATTCGACTTTATTATTGAAATGTATATTAATTTGTTTAAACATGGGGCCTTTTTTTTATTAATTTTTTTTTTTTTTTTTGCTAAAGTAAAATTAATATTTTTATATAAAAAAGAACTCAAACTTAAACAAATTTAAATAAATTTAAATAATAAAGGTCGAATAAGAAAAAAGTTATATTAATAAAAATAATTGTTGTAATTTTATTTTAGTGTTTTTTAAATTCTTTAATTTAATTATTTTACTTCAATTATAATTTGCTATCATTTCACAAATATAATTTCTTTCTCACACAATTTGCTTTTATATTTTTCTTTTTTGCTTTTTTTTTCAATTGACAACCAAATTTGACGTTTTATGTAAGCAATAATTGTCAACGAAAATGGACTAAAAATTATTGCAACATAAATTGTCGGCAATAAATATGTACAAAAAATTGATGTCTACATTAAAGATAACATAATTTTGACATTTACTGCAATATATGTCGCAATAATTATCTCTGGTATAGACGCGCAGATATGTACAAAAAATTGCTGTCTACATTAAAGATAACATTATTTTGACATTTGCTGCAATATTTGTCGCAATAATTATCTCTGGTATAGATGGGCAGTTAGGTATAAAATGAATCTATAAAATATGAGAATCATTGGAAAATGCTTTAAAGTGTGTTTCACATGCACACAGAAAAAAAATCAATGTAAAACCGTCGAAAACAAGGTTGATCTTACCGTTTTCGGTAGTGATTTTGCTTCATAGTTACTTCATTTTAATTTAACATGATTTTACAATACCTTGCGAACAACATTTTTTTTCTTTTAAAATAACTATAATTCATCTTAATTTAACATTGCAGTAAAGTTAGAGCAAAATGTCATTTATATTGAAATAACAATCCGAATCGCGTTAAATGAAAGTTATTTCAAGTTGAAACAACGTGAATTTCATGTAGAATCAAATTGGTTTGAGTGTGATATAACAGTGAGAAGAACCTGCAAAGACAACATATGCATTTTTTTAAGAATAATTCAAAACAGTTACCCCTATAACACATGTTTCACTTATTTTGTATTCCCCTTTGTTATGGCCCGATATGGGTTTCGCCATCATTCTACTTTGAAAACTTGTTGTACTCAAAGAATACGGGAAAAAAAACAAGTAAAACAGGTTTTTATGGTTTCAATATTGAACAATGTTATTTTAACATTTTTCAATTAAAATTAACTTAAAACAATTGTAATTTTAAATAGAGTCCATTTTTTTGTAGAAATTAAGTATGGTTTTTAACCAACATTGCGCCATGTTAATTTAACATTGATATTTTTTCTGTGTGTACATGCATACACACAAACATACATATGCACCTGCATACATAAATACTTAAGACAAACTTAATATAAAACAGGTTTTTATGGTTTCAATATTGAACAATGTTATTTTAACAGTGAATAATATTAAACGTGATTTAAGGTTATTTTAATATTTTTCATTTAAAATTAATATGAAATAATGATAAATTTTATAAAAGACATACTTTTGCAGAAATTTACTCTGATTCTCAATCAATATTTCGCCATGTTAAGTTAACATTGGTATTTTTTTCTGTATGTGGCTTTTAAAGCATAGGTTAGGTTAGAGTGGCCGGTCACAAAGACTTAGCATAGACCAAATAGGTCCCTAGCGTTACCACATTGTATAACCCGCAGAAGAAAGTCAGTAAAAAGGTCAGTCAGATGTGATGGTACCCAGAGTGCCCCACACTCTCTTGACCAGAGTATGAAAACAAACAAAACATTTCGCAAACGTTTGCAAAATGCACAAAACTATTCAAAATTTTTAAATTGTATTGTACATGAGCAAAACCAAAACAAAAACTTTTCAAGTGTCAAAGAGAGAAAACGAAACAATTGGCTTTCCACTCATCTGCATAACTTAATTTACCGTTACAATCGTACATCTGAGTACAAAACAAATAGAGAAACGTTTTGTTTTGAGTAATTGATTTAGTTCTTGTCTGGTTTTTGTAGTAGCATAACAAGAGTGAAATCCACAATGCCTCGTCCAAAAAATGATTTGTTACGTTATTTTTTATTCTTTTTTCTTTGAATTACTTTTTATTTAATTTAATTTGTTTTTTTTTTTTTATTACTATGGTAGACAATGTAAGCATTAATAAAAACAAAACAACCTAAAAACCTCTCTTTTTATTTCACTTAGAAACAATAGTAGTGAGTAAATCAATTACCAAACGTTTGTCAAACGTTTTTTCTCTGAATGTTTAAATTTTGTTCTTACTCTTTTCTTTTCCAGCTGTGTACGTTTATATATATGTACAATTTGCGATCACGAGCAAAAATAATACAAAACAAAATGGCACAATCATGCTCATTGTTTTGGTTTTGTTTTACTCACTGCAAAGAACAAAACAAAACGAAAGCAATCGTGCCGGACAGTAGCATAGCAAGTGCTCTACCGTCTCCTTTTCTCCTGGTACCCCAAAAAATCTACAATTGTCGCTATTAAACCGCCCCGCCCTACGGGCGAATACCGCAGTCCAACAATGACCCGTCATAAAACCTATCAGAAGTCTACAGTCCCTTCTCGATTGCGACAGAAGAATTCTCGTCGGATCGTAGGATCCCCACATTACCTTGGAAACCCTGCACGTTCTTGTGTTTTCCTAAAACGCCTCTGATCTCCTCCGTATAGCAGACTCCGTATCTCTCCTTATATTCTGAATTGGAGCCGGGATGGCCATCATCCTATCATGTGGTAAATGGGCCCCCGTTTCGCCCCCGTCCACCTCTTCGTTGCCCTCTATACCCTGGTGACCGCGAACCCAGTAGATATGCACTCTCCTATTGGCACAGAGTCTATCTATCGAGTCCCTACACTCCTGGACGACAGAGGAGTATGAGTATTCAGCGGTTATAGCCCTGATCGCCGCCTGACTGTCAATGAAAAAGTTAACGTGCGAGTTTTCAGCTTTTAAAGCATACCGATTTACCAATTAAGAGGTCATTTCATGTATTTATATTTCGTGGCAGACTTTGTTCCCCAAAACTAGCCTTATCTTTAAATTATGTCGATATAACAAGAATTATTTAACCCTTAGATATTTGCTCAATAAAGATTTCCTGTATTGCGGTTTTTCGGCGTTGCGGAACACTTATTATTTAGTACATATTACAATAATTAAATATGCAACAAGTACATAAATTAATACCAGACATATATTTTTACTCAAACTTTTAAATAAATTGAGTAATTTTCCAAAATAAAGTTTTTTAAAGATTAATAAATTTAAAACTGTATATGAAGTTACTAAAAATATGGTATATAAACGCCTTGAGTGTTCTTTCCTAAACATATACTGCCGTATTCATAAAAAATAAAACAAGTTTGAAATGTGTTTTAAGGCAAAATTTTCATACATTTCAAATGAATTTTAATTATGTTATGTTTTATTAATGTTTTAATTAATATGTGAATTGACAAAATTTTAAATTTTGAAAGAAATATTTATTAAGAAATATTTATTTTTGAAATTGGCTTTTAACGGGCTAATAAATCGGAATTTTTTAATACATCATAAGAAAGATATTTCGAAGTATGTAGTTTCTAATAATACCAAAACGTCTTAGATCGAGTTTAACCTAAAAAGTTACTGATAAAGGGTACGTTTGTAAATGCAATTGTTGGGAATCACTCGCGCAGAAGTAAAGTTTAATGTTCGTAAAAGCATCACTTGTTAGAAACTTGGCATCATTCTCATAGGTCAAAAGTTTTTATGCTGTGATGCCGCAGCTCTGCAGCAAATTTTTGCAATTATTGCTTCAGTTAATTTTCTGAAGCAATAGACTTTGACAAAAAAGAAACCCCCAACAAACACGAAGTCAAACCTTTGATATGAAATGACTTTATCATTTGATTCTCAAACGTTTTTCAATTGTTTGATTTTAATATTTAAATTCAAATTGATAATGATTTGAAAATAAACATTTGACATCAAATGTTTTATCAACTTGATGTCAAATTGGTATCAAGTGTGAAATTTAAATTAAAACTAAACTTGGCAATACTAAAGCGAAAAATAAATGTAAACATTAACTGACGTATTCATAAAAAATTAAAATAGATTTGAAATGCATTTTAAGAAAAATTTGTATGAAAATTTTGCATTAAAACACATTTTAAACTTATTTTATTTTTTATGAATACAGCAGTAAAAATGGCGATTAGAGTTAAATTTTTACTTGATAGTTAAATGTTTTTTTAACAAGTGAACGATTTACTTCTTGTGTAAAATTAAAATTATTTGTGAGAATTACAATTATTAAGAACACGAATTTAACAAAATATAACGGGAAAGTAAAGAAATTATTAGTTGTTGTATGATCGCGGTGCTACAATACTCAATATAAAAAGGAAGCCAAGTATTTCGCTTTTCCAAGAATTAGAGGACGAAAAGAACATTATATCATCTTTAAGCTATGATACCGAACGTTTATCTCACAGTTTATTTAAATAAATGATGTATTTAAATTAAAAAAATAAAATACTTTTATTTATGTTTCACATTGTATTATAATCCACATTTGATAAACATTTAAAAATTACGTTTGAAAGCAAGTTAAAAACAAGTAAGAAAGTATAGTCGGTCAAGCCCGACCATATGATACCCTACACCACAGTATTTAAAAACACATCATGCTTATGTGGCCATGTAAATATGGATTTATCTATGTTTATAAACTTCATGAAAATCGGTTTGAAAGTTTGTGAGAGGCAGAAATTGCCCCCTGCCTCCATTTGTGGTCCTATTTTTTAAAAACTTTATAGGTAATGTGTCCCTATAGATATTGATCAATATATGTTTTAAATTTCATTAAAATCGGTTTGATAGTTTCTCAGAGGAAGAAATTTTCCCCTATCTTCCCTCGTGGTCCTACCATTCGGCCCATTTTCAATAGTCGTGGTCCTTCTGCCAATAAGAACCTATGACCCAAATTTTATCAAATTATCTCCAAAATTGCGACCTGTACTTTGCGCACAAGGTTACATCGACAGCCAGCCAGCCAGCCGGACGGACATCGTTAGTTCGACTCAGACCCCTTTCTCGGTATACTTTAAGGTGGGTCTAGGACCAATATTTTAAGGCGTTACACACATCAGCACAAATGCATAATACCCTCTCCACTATTGTGGTGTGGGTATAATAAAGGAATTTTTCAATTTGAAAATAATTTACCCTTTTTGTTGAGAATGCTATGATTTTCAAATCATTATCAAACGTTTAATTTCAAATCATTTTTAATTTGAAATCAAACCTCCGTGTTTGTTGGGTTATTGCTTTTTCTTGTCATTTATAAGAAAACTCTCACGTTTTATTAATATTTTAGTTATTTTTTTCATTATTGTTTAATGTTAGTTTATTAAACTTTTGAAATTTAGCTCGTGTTCAAAAATTCAAACTTTGCACAACTTTTGTGCAAAGTATCAGCATCACAACTGCAACTGGTAATCACGTATAGTTTTTATGCATTAACGTCCCTGCAAATAAAATTGGACCACCTAATCCATTTTGATAAAATGGACTACTCCATGGACTGGTCCGATGTAATGCAAGCATGGGCCATGTCATTGTTAAAAAGTGTTTGCAGTGAGACGACATGTCTTCGTTTTTTAACGACATACTTTCGTTTTTAAACGACTTCAAAACTAATCCTCTTGTGTACACCATGGAGTAGTTTTAAAACTACTCCTTAGTGGTCCAAAGGTGGGTTATATGGTCCTCTCCTAGGACATCGTAATGTTAAATAGACCAGGTTTTTTCCATACGTTAGGGTTAGTTTTGGACTAGTCCTACTCTTTAGACGCGTGTTTGGACTGGTCCTATTATTTGCAGGGGTATGTACCCAAAGTGTTCCGCGACATGCGTTGGCGGAACATACAATTATGAATGTTTTTCCATTTGGCACCACTGAAATATAAATACATAAGGCCTTACTCATAAACAATATTCCATGCTTATAACAGGTTTATAAGACGAATTTTGTATGAAAATTTGTTTTATTAACCTTCAATGAAACTCAAATATTTTTTATGAATAAGGGGGATAATAAGCAAAAACAGCTGTTAATATTTTTTCAATTGTAGCTGCCGTCTTCCAAATAATTCAGTAGCTGCCCTGCCACTAATATTGGACTACCTGATCCATTTTGATAAAATGGTCTACTCCATGGACTGGTCCAATGTAATGCAAGCATGGACCATGCCATTGTTAAAAAGTGTTTGTACTGAAGACATGTCTTCGTTTTTTAACGACATGTTTTCGTTTTTAAACGACTTCAAAACTAATCCTCTTGAGCAGTGCTGGCACAACCAATACAATTTTTACAACCAAAATTTTTGAAAAAGTTACCAAATGTAACAAATATAAACAAATTTAAAATTAAAATACCTTTTATTAATTGAGAAAATCATTAAAATTTATTTTGAGTTGCATTGTAATACAAAGGTTACTTGCACTTAATAGTAAAATAATAATTATAAATCAAGAAAACAAAACAGGAAATGTAATTATCTTACATATTAAAAAAATAACGAGAAACTTAATTAAAAGTTTTTATTTATTTGAGACTTTTTTTTACAAGAGTGGCGATTTCTTAATATTCTAATTTACATATATCTCAAATAATATAAAAACTTTTTTTTTTTTTTATTTGAAAAATTTTGTAATACTAAAAGCCTTCATGGCCAAACCATAATATAACAATAGATAATTTTTAAAGTTTAATATGGAACCCTATATTAATAATCTAAAAATATTTTTAACTAATATAATATGGCATCAACTTACAACAATTTATAAAACAAATATAATTAATAAATATAACGTAAAATAAGATCACATTGTCAACGATTTTATTTAAATGGTATTGAAATACTCAATTAAAGCTTTCTGATAGCTATTAGGAGACAAACGATAATTCCTTAGTATATGAGTCAAATGATTCCACACTCTGGCAACCCTTACAAGGATCGACCTTTAAAAACCCGAGTTATAAATTCTGGGTATAAACATTTTCATATTTCTTGAAGAATGCATAAATTCAAAGCGTTGAACTAAAAACGAGGGTGTTGAATTCTTTATAAGTTTGTAAAAGCTCATAAGAATTTTAATGGTTAGAAAATCAGAAAAACTGCAACCCAAGAATTGGATTACATGGGCTGTAATATGATCTCTAACTCTTAGATTAAATACAAATCGAATGACTTTATTTATTAAAAGTTCCACTCTACGAATATTACCGTAAGAGGTACAAAGAAAAATTTCTAAGCAATAAGATATCTGCGACATTAGAAGTGCATGGGCCACTTTACGTCTTATCTGAAATGGTAAATATACATTCAGGGAGTATAAACGACGAAGAGTAAAATTAACACTAGAAATTACCTTGTTAATATGAAAGGTATATGAAAGTTTATTATCAAGTAACACTCCTAAAACTCGCATTTTATCAACCCAGTCTATACATTGGCCACCAATTTGAATACGAAAACGCGGAGAAACCAATCCCCCAAAGCCTATGACATTTGTCTTAGATAAATTTATCAGTAGGCAATTTGATTGCATCTATTCCTCAACCAAACTCAAGGTATTGTTTACTATATATTGAAGATTCGCAGAAGATTGTGAATCAAAAAATAAAAGCTGAATATCATCAGCATATGCATAAGCTTCGCATGTTATCGAATCAAGAATGGAAAATAAGTTGTTAATATACATTGAAAACAACAATGGTCCTAATACTGAACCTTGAGCAACACCCGTATAAATTGATCTTAAATATGATTTATTTTTATTAATTTCAACAAATTGCGTACGTCCCAATAAATACGATAACATAAGATTAAAAGATGTGCGGTTAAACCTAAATATTGAATTCAATTTTCTTACCAATATTCTCTTGTTTCTCTTGTTTGTAAATTTTATTTCAAATTTATAATTCAAATTATAAATAACTGTTTCAAAATTGTCCATTTGAAATATTTTGTGAATCATTGTAGAAATATTATGGCGAATAATAAGGGAAAAAGTATATGACTGACAGTCAAAAGTGTTATTTTTTTACCAAATAATTATCTTAAAAGACATTTAATAAATATACAAGTTATAAACAGTAAAATATCAAATTTCTTAAACTTACAGCCATTTCTCAAAGAAAATTACATAAATTTTAAAATTATATTGATAAACCAATGTATTTTTGAAAAAATCTTTAAAATTCCTATGTGTATTTTTAAATACAATTTTAATTTATTTTTGGAAATAACCTAAATTTAGAACATTAAACTTATTTTCAAGTTTTTAGAAACACTAAAACGACTTTTGTGTAATTTTTCAGTAATTTTCTGAAATCGATTCCGCATGACTTTATGCACTTCCTACTTTAAGTACTACTTATCTTTACTACTCTTAAAATAAAAAAAAATAAAAAATAATTGAAAATCTCCATAGATTAAAACTTCATTTGTTTTCGACTTCAGAACATGGCATGGCGTTTTTAATTTAAAAATCCCAAGTGGCAATACATATTTTCTTAGCAAAAATCTTGAAAAATTATTTGGTTGCTGTTTTGAAAGGAATTTTTTGTTTTCGATAAATAATAAAAAACTTCCGTTCATTGGTAACAAAAATCGTAGTACACAGTTCAAATTATAATATATTTGAGCTCGTAAATAATTGTGTCAATAAAAACATATTCGAACGTACACTCATAAAGTTATTGCATTTTACTGTTAAAATCGAATAAAAATATAGTTATTTTACGAATAATTTTATTTTTTAACATTTATGTTTGTTATTCAAAAAACAAACTACCAAAAAATAATGTTTTCCCGTCTTTATTTTGATATGTAGTTTGAGTTTTGTCGGTTAAAATATATTTTTTAAAAGTGAAAACTATTCAATTTTAAGGAATATGATGTTCAATAAATAAAAAATTCAGAAATTAATGAAAAAATCATTTGTTTTAAATGAAATGTAAATGATCCGTTTTTTAAATGAATTTTAATTTGTTTAAAATGAATTTTCTTTTGAATTTAACTACATAATATTTTGAGTGTATTATTATTTTTAAAAAAAGTAACCAAAATGAAAAAAATATTCACATCTACACATTGAAAAAAAATATAACCAATTTTGGTTAGAAATAACCTTAAACGGCAGCTCCGCTCTTGAGTATACCATGGAGTAGTTTTAAGAATACTCCTTTGTAATCCAAAGCTGAGTTATATGGTTCTGCCGTAGGACATCGTAATGTTAAATAGACCATGTTTTTTCCATACGTTTGGGATACTTTTGGACTAGTCTAAGTCCCTTGTGGGCTATATTTTACACGCTTGTTTGGAATAGTCCTATTATTTGCAAGCTGACTACACGACTTTAATTGTACCCAGCAACAATTGTAGTCGTGTGTTCGTGTAACCTGCTGTGGTGAATGTGTTTAATGCATTATACCCTTCAGTTTTAAAAATTACATGTGGTGGACTTTATAGGTGTACCCGGGTGTTAAAGCCACATGCGACAAACCTTTGCAAATAATTACCAAGAGCATCAAGAGCATCCAAAACCATACTACAACACCGGATCAATATTTTATCTTAAAATGTGGAATAATAGATATAAAACAAAACGAAAAATTTTATTGTTCTAAATCAACGCTTATGATTTCTGAATTTCTAAGATTATTATGCATTATTTGCAACATAACCTTAAATATTCAACATTATTAAAATCTAATTTAAAATGCGCTAAGTCAAACTCTAAAATCCACAACACCTAACTAACACCAATATCTGTGGCTTGGTGCTAAAAGGTCCAATGTCAAAATTTTTTTGTTTTGATTTAATCGTTACATTAGTTGTTTTCTCTTAACATCTTTTTTTTTTGGTGAAACAGCCAATGTTTTTAGCCCAGAACAGCTTCATAAGGGTGTTGCTAGCAAATTTCAGTAAGAACTCTTCTATAAAAACAATTTAATTTAAATTTACTCAAAAGTAAATATTTTGACATTGGCCCTTTTAGTACCAAGACCGAGATATAATACATGATATTTTAAATAATATATCATAAATTAAACTACTTCCTCATTATAATATAATATAAAAATTGCATTTCATTAATTAAAAGAATTATAAATTAAATTAGCTAAAATCAATATGATTAATAAATACTTAATCACTGCGTTTATCTTTTTATAACTAAAGATTTGTTTTTTTTATTAATACGCAATTTATCAATGATAAAACGTTTTTCTTTTATTATAGTTTACTAATTTCATTTTTCTATTTATATAATGTATCTTTTAAGAATATGAATATGAATTCTCACAAACAATATTTCTTTCTTCTAAATTAAACCAAAAATAATAACTTACATTTATTACTTAATAACTAACAATTTTTTTTCTAGTGTACAAAGTACCTTTTTATTATTGTTTTTTTCTAACATTCTAAATCCAAAATAAGTTGAATCATTAATCATTATCCACATGTAACAGAAATCAACAAAATACATTTACTATATTGGTCCGATTCCTATTTGTCCCCACAGTCTGTATTGTAAAAATATGTAATAAGAAAACAACAAAATTTAAAAAAAAGCCCAAAACACTTCTCATTATATTTTATTATTTTTAGCATTGATTAGTTTATTCGAAGCTCTAACTGAGTAACGATCAATTGTTTTCATTATGCTTTATTATTATTTTCCTCTTCTTGGTTAATAAACTTTCAAGGTATATTTAAAGCAGGTAGCCGCGAGATTACAACAATTGTACAATAAAACAAACAACAGGGCTTTTTATTGTTGTTATGTGATACGAACTGTCAAACAGCAAAGGGGTTGAAAAGAGACAAAAGATAAAGACAAAAAAATTGTTTACTTGTTTACTATACAACATTTGACAGTTTTTATCACAAAACAAGCAAATAAAAAATAACCAGCTGGCTTTCCGAGACTACCTGCTATAAATATACCTTGTAAACTTTATTGGATTTTTGAAATTACGAAAATGAAGCTTAAATTTCTTAATTTGGGAAAAATAGCTTTAACAGATTTGAGAGTATGAGCTGAAAAGAAATTTTGACAAGCACAGTGACAGATTTAAATTAAAGGTTATTCAGTTTGTCGTAGGTGTAGGGAGGATACAATGTAACCCATATGGCATACCACATTGCCATCGATTCAATGACTTGGAATTGTAAAATGTTTCTTTTTTTTTTATTTGCATAACTACTCTGGTTTCGCTCTCTGAAACTAGATTGCCGAACAGAGAACTGCAAAATCACAATTTTTCTTGATTTATTCATACGCTAAAATTTACATTCACTCTTTGCTTGCAAAACAAAGTTCAACATTGGTAATTTTTACATCGTTTCGTACACATTTGATTTTTGCATTTATTAGTTTTTTATTGAAAGTGCTTTATTTGAATTTTTGTTGCTCACGCAATATAACACAACATCCATACTTAAGGCTCAGTTAGGCGAACGTTGTTGTACCCGTAATGTAACGCACCGTACTGTAAGCACGTTGGTGCACTTATAGAACGTTTAAAAACGTGTCATATGTTTCCCATACATAAACAAAAAGCAATAGTATACATAAAACAAAACACACAGTGATGGGAATCAAAAATGTTCAAATGGTGACCGTTGTGCAGAAAAGGTATTACGTGATTTAAATGGTATTAAAACAGTATTTTGTGTATGTAAAAAATTTTAAAAATTTAATATTTTTTTATAGATTTACAATAAATAAATTTGTATTTTAGCATATATAAATTTTTAGCATACAGGGTGAATGCACCAATAGTCGGCACTTTAACTTTTTTCTGATATTTAAACTGGTACTCTCATGAGTGTGAACATGATATTGGGATGCCAACGAATTATTATTGTTCAGTAGTTAGTATAGTTTTAGACTCAATTTACTGAGTCTAAGCATATTTGTATTAAATTTGAGTAATTTACATTTTTTCTAAAATACACGATTTGCGCCTGTAGTCGGCACACCTTTCCCTAAATGCGGCACTTTATGACCCTATTGTCGGCATTGAATTTATTATGAAGAAAATTACAAAATCGTTAAAAAATTTAAAATATATTGTATTTAATACCAATTATTATTTAACAATTTTCCATAATATGTTTTAAAAAAAGCTATGCCGAATCCTAAATACCCATCACCAAGTTAATGTTGTTGCTTTCTTTCTTATATATGTATACATATATATTATAATTATTAATTATAAATTCCCTATTTGTTTGTTGTTCTTTTTTGTATATTCAGAGCTTTTTGAAGCCCACTGATGGGCTAGAAAGCTGAAAATCCGCATGCATATAGTAAAATATCTAAACAAAATCTTAACGTCGCCATATTTTGGCCTGTGGGCAGAGAATTAGGAGGAAACGGTGTGGTAAAATTCGATTTTTTAACATTTTAGTTTTTATTAAAGCCCCTTAAAAACATAGGAAGCTGAAAATGGCCAAGCATATAGTCCTTATAGTGCATTTACACCTACGCCATAAACAGGTTATAAGTTGTTTATGATGATAAACTAGTTTGAGAAACTTGTTTATCCATACAAATTATAAACACGTTTGTAACTAGCTTTTGAGATAAACTAGTTACAAACAACCAGTTTTTGTTAATGCAACTCTGTTTTTCAAATTTTGTTCTGGCAATGCTAGTGATATTTGACATTTCCTCAAAAATAAAAAAAATCAAGTGAAAAAAAATTTACTTTTATCTGTAAAAAAAGCCAAAACAATAGTAAGAAAAATAATATAAACAAAGAAAATGTTTAAACAATTTCTGAATATATAAGAAATGTTAGTTTTTTTACATATTTTCTTTTAGATGGACAACGGAAATAAAAGGTTTTTTTATATGTTCGTGTGTATGTGCATCAACGTTTTTTTTTATTATTGGGGCTAAGAACTTGTCAAAGATAAACAACTTAACTGTCAAAAATGCTGATGTAAACGGTATAGTTTATGAAAGTAGTTTATGATCGTAAACTAGTTTGAAAATTACAAGTGTAAATGCACTATTACAAAGGAGCATAGTCTGAAGTAGTTGGATATAAAATTTTTGGACTGTGGGCAGAGAATTGAAAGAAAAAGGTGTGTTGCAAAATTATGCTATTTTACATATCAGCAAATTTTTAAGCCTCCTAAAGACCAAAAAAGCTAAGAATTGCCAAGCATTTGGTACTGACGTTGGAGCTTACCTTCAAGTAGTTTCTCTTCCTGCTTGGCAGGGACAGGCTTAACAGCTAGTTTTTATATAATTTAGTGTTCTGTAAGTGTAATCTCCCTCAAACGGAAACTCCCTTAAAACGGACTCCGTTCCCTGATCCTAACAATGTTATAAAGGAAGGCAATAAGTTCTTTTGAGAGGCCATTTCCCTTGTACGGACACAATTAACGTCCCTTTCAGTGTACAATCATGAAAGATTCCACGGTATTTTTTATTTAAATTTAAAGCTATCTGACGTCTTTAATGCTACTTTCTAGAATGGAAGTTTTCATTGGTACCCATTGCACCGAAGCCAGGAAAAGACCATACTAGAGTTGAGTCATAAAGGTCTTTTAGTATATCATCCAAAATTTTTAAGCCATTTGAGAAAATAATGTTGTTAAAATCTTCAATTTGGGCTTAAAAGTTAATATTTTGATAAGATAAACTTACCCATAAGTACTTAGAAGCTTTTGAAAAACTATTTGATTGGTCTAAAATTTGTTATTGAAGTAGGAAATTTTTTAAGTTCTTCTTAATCGATAACCACAGGAGTCGCAAGGAGGCAATTTATGACCTCTATTTTATTAAATATTTACTTCAGACAATCCAAACATCAACTGATACAGCTTTTTTAAGCAAACTGCTACCTATAAAGCATCTCGATAATTACAGAACCATATACATATTTCAATTAGAATATTGTTAAAACTATTGAAGATCAAGATCTATTAATAAATATATATATATATATATATATAGAAAATCCGCTTTGCGTTGTGAATCATTCATTAAACAAAAAATACATCTTGATCGATGTTTAACATGGAAATGCTATATACAGGCCTGTCAAAGAGATCCATTTTCGATCGGAAGTGGAAGTAATTCTGGTTTCTCCAAAAAAGAAAATTAAATTTAAAGAAGCTAAAACAAATTCGATCCGTAGTATTTTGATCGGAATGTGTGGCAGGCCTGATAGAGGCAAAATTAACTGAAATGAAAATAAATTCAAATAACCTGGCTCCTTAAGCGGAATTCTTTCCTTAGTCTAGATTGTAAACTCCCTCTTTACAACTCTATCTTAAACCCAATCTGGTCCAATGACATTTAGTTATCGGTTGCAAAGGCGCCAAAGTAAAATTTTTGTTGAAAATTTACAAAATTTTTGTACATTAAACTTACCAATAGGTTATAGTAAAGTCTTAAAAATAAAATTTGTATCGAAATTTTGATGATTTTGCACCTTTTACTTATTTCTTAGCCATTTATAAACGATTTTTATATAAAAAAAGCAGCTGCCGACTATAGGATCATTTATATCCTAAGTTCGGCATATATTTGGGCACTCAATATAAACTGTGCCGACTATTAGGTAAATTCATTTAAGACTCATTTATTTTTGTACTGTTGTCAAGGGAGATGAGTAAAGAAACATTTTTGAGAATTTGAGCTTAATATAAAAAAATTATGATTTTCCAGTAGTCGGCATCACTATGCCGACTACTGAAATTTGCAAAAAAAATTGTTCCTAAAGCCGGCATCCATAAAAATAAGTTAAAATAATATTTTTTTTGCAGATTTATAGATTAAAGGCAATATTTGAACATATTTTCACCTATAAAAACTGTTTTGGTAAAAATATTATTTATATAAGTACGATTACCACTTGTTCTAGTTTGCCTTGGCACTAACAAATTATTTAAAAAACAGCCACTATGGAGCGTGTAGAAAGCTTGACACTAAATAACGACCAACATAGACTTAAGTTCTCATCCTAGCCAAATGCAAATATTACATAATGAGAAATGAGTGTATTTTGAGTTAAAGCTGAATTCGAAATATATGTATATACAATTTCCGTAATTCTTATTTATTTAAGATTTAATTCAAAAGTGCCGACTATTGGTGCATGCCGAACTTAGGGGCTTTCACCCCATATATTGTAAATGTGCATACACCAAACAAGGTTTTTATACAATTTAAAGTCTTTTATATGTTTCACATTTCCATTGTATGTGTATATGCATTTGTTTATTTTAAACATCTAAACATATGTATACTTGTATATTTGGAAATATGTTGTATTGTAAGTTGTTTTGTCGCAATTCCATAGATATACTAAAAAAAGTACCAAAAAAAGAGCAAAATTACCCGCATTCAATGTAAAATACAAGCCGCCCATCACTGTCTTACAAATGTCACGTAACAACGGCATGAAATTCTATTTTATACAGATTGGTACGTTGCAACTACGGTACATTGCATTTCGGTAAGCTTTTGTATTGGTTTTCGTATAACAAAAAGCGAACAGCTGATTGATACAGTACAGATACGGTACAGCAACGTTCGCCTAACTGAGCCTTTATACTTTTGCAGTCAAGTAGTCGTTGTCCACTCGATGAGACGCTTGTTAACATTAACAACAATAACAACAATAAACCACTCTCATGCTTTGTTAAAATTAACAACAATAACAAGAATACATTGTACCTACATACAGAACCACTGTACTTTTTAAGATAAAAAAAGTATTTTTCTATGGAAATTGTTCGTATGTATGTATGTACCTACATATGTGCGTTTAGTTTCATTTACATTTTTTTTCTTGTACTACATACCCAGCGGGAAAACTCAGAAGACCTTCTTACTTCAGGCCTTTTTAAAGGCCTGCTTAAAAAATTTTTGGATTTAATTCATATTCTTACGTAACTGCTAAAGAATGCCTCATAGAAGGCCTCGGCTCTTTGGTATGAGAAGCGAGAAAAGAAGGAGTAACATTTTTTGTTTTGTTTTTTTTTTGCACAAGCAAAAGCAAAAGAATTCAGATCCCTTTACAAAAACAAAGTAAAATATGCTGTAAATCATTTTAGTTGAAGTGGAAAAGAGAAAGAGTAAAATTTTTTGTTTTGTTTTTTTCAGATCCCGTTATAAAAACAAAGTAACAAAGTAGTTGCATATTAAAATACAAAATAAAAACAATAATGTAAATCATTTAAGTTGAGTTTTGTCCATTAAGGAAGATAGGTACTTGTGCTTAAAAGTTTTTTTTTATTATAGGTATACTTTTATTTACAATGTTTAGCAAATTTGATTATTTCAATAAAAAAATAGGTATGTATCACATGTGTTATTAAACCACAATAAGTTTAATAAAATATATAAACATACGTTACATGAAGCCTATTCAGTCTTCTAATTTCATTTGTAAGGAAATATTCCTTAATGTTTTAGACTGATAGCCCTTCAATATGACCTTTAATGCATTCGTAGAAGGATGGTCTGAAAGGCCTTTTAAGAGCCATTAATTGAAAGGCCTTTTAACATACCTTTCTTAAAAGCCCTTCAAGATAACCTTTCTGCTTAGGCCTTTTGAAAGTCATTCTCTGGAAAGCCTTCTAAGAGCCATTTATTTGAAGGCCTTTAAGAAGCTCTGGGGAAGAATGGAAAGCGGAAGGCCTTCTCCGCAATGACAACGCGTGTAAAAAAGATATGAGTATGGAATGGAGCGAGAAGGCTTTGTTTATCCAAAAGAAGGGGTACAGAGGCCTTCTGGAAGGCCTCCGTACTCCTTCTTTTTCCCGCTGGGTAGTTAATGCTGAATGAATACATGAGTAATAACCCTGCAAATAAAATTGGACCACCTGACCCATTTTGATAAAATGGACTACTCCATGGACTAGTCCGATGTAATGCAAGCATGGACCATGCCATTGTTGAAAAGTGTTTGTAGTGAGACGACATGTCTTCGTTTTTTAACGACATGCTTTCGTGTTTAAACGACTTCAAAACTAATCCTCTTGAGTATACCATGGAGTAGTTTTAAAACTACTCCTTACTGGTCCAAAGGTGGGTTATATACCATGGAGTAGTTTTAAAACTACTCCTTAGTGGTCCAAAGGTGGGTTATATGGTCCTCTCCTAGGACATCGTAATGTTAAATAGACCAGGTTTTTTCCATACGTTTGGGTTACTTGTGGACTAGTCCTGGTCCCTTGTGGACTACTCTTTACACGCGTGTTTGGACTGGTCCTATTATTTGCAGGGAATTGCTTCATTTCTGGCTTTTTTGTTTGTATTTTTTTTTCTTTACCAAAACAATCATTGTCGCAAAGAACACACAAACATCTTAATTAAAAAACGAAGCTAACGATTGTATAAATAACAAAGCACGATGTGCAATATTTGAATGACTGCAAACCAGCAGCGAATATTTGCGGTTGCGCAAGTTTGATTGCATGACCGCAAGCGTGTGTATTTGTTGTTGTTGATTAAATGCGATTTTTTTTCAATCGCATAAAGCTGTTCTCTGTTACCGAACATGCTGTTCATACGATTCATTCTTGTTTCATTTTAGGGTTGCCATACGTACTGTTTTAAGCAGTACATGTACTGATTTTTTGCAATTGTACTGTTTTATGCACAACTCCTAAAACAGTACGCAAATGTACTGTTTTTTACACTTTGTACTGTTTTTTGTACTGTTTTTTTTTGCTCAGTCTATATTTAACAGAACTGGCTTATAAAAAATTATGTTGTGTTAAAAAAAAAAGTTCTAAAATAATAACAGTTTTTACGCTGTGGTCATTGTTTTCTCATAAATACACAGTAGAAATCTAAATTATAATGGGTGGCTCGTAGCAGTGGTATATTTTCGTGTTGTTATGATTTTATGGCTACCTCTTCCAATAGTCTTTCCCTTTCCACACCTGAGAAAGACAAAAATAAAATCAAAATTTTTTTAAGTACTAAAAAATACTTATTCCAAAACAGTTATCGTTTATTTTTAGAACTTTTTTAATTTTCGGGCATGTTCTGGAAATCGAAATCACGTAAAATTGAAAATAAACAAATTTGGAAAATTATCCGTGTTCAAAATTTATAAAAATACGTAAAACCTTTGAGGACCACGTTTCTTTACCTAAACTACTAAAATAAGAAAAAGATAAGTACATTTTTACAAAAATTTTTTTGAAAATATTCATCGTTTTCAATTGCACTTGATTTTAAATATTTTCCGATTTTGTGAAATAAATATAAACCAAACTATTTTTTTTGGATTTTATAGATTAATGGCCAATTTCACCAAGTTCAGGGGGCAAATTATGGCAGTCGTGATCGAATACTTTTTCGATTCGAAAGCGATTTTATTTCTAATTCTCTCTGTCTATACTGAACGTATCGAAATTATTTTTTTAGTATTGTAAAGCATTTATTTTAGTTTTCACAACACTGAAAAAATAATAACGATTCGTTCAGTATCAACTGAAATAACATTGCCTTCGAATCTAAAAAGTATTCGATAACGAATAAAAGTCAAAAAACCTATTGTTTTAGTAATAGTTAATTATAGCTGAACTTGGTAAAATTAGCCGTAAATAATTTAAAAATTATTTAAAATTGGAAAATTAAATTAGGAAACAAAGATTTTCTCAAATTCTATATGATTTGTGCAACTATGTATGTAGTGAAAATTGCTTTAAATACGAATATGTTTAAAGAAAATCGTACTTACAAAATCAATGAGTTGATTGTTTTGAGCTAAGTAAGGCTTTTCTCCTTTCTTATATGGCTTACAGCAATGTTATGGTTTTCCTGGCCAAATGCTTCGTTTGTGGTGTTTGCTTTTTAAACGCAAATGGAGTAATTTCATATGTATATTTATGAAATGCCATAAACTGGAAATAATTCCTTTGACGTTACACATTTTAAGTGTATTTCTTTCTTTATATAATTGTTGTTGCATATTCAATCAAAAGTTTAAAATATTTACCCCAATTTCACCAAGTTCAGTTAAAACTAACTATTACTTTAACATCCAGCTTACAATATGTTTTGACAGCTTGAACTGATAGTTTATTATAGCTGAACTTGGTGAAATTGGGGGTTACTTATTAAAACAAATGGTAATGTTGTCGTCAAAAAAAAATGTACTGTTTTTTTCTTGATTGTACTGTTTTTATGTATTCAATGTACTGTTTTTCCGAATTTAAAATCTGGCTACCCTATTTCATTTTGACTTTTTTTGTGTTGTTAGTGTGATTTTTTGTTAAAAATATAAAAAAGTAAATAAAACTTAAAAATAAATTATTTAATACTTTTAATAATATTATAATGTTTATTTTATCCTTTATTTTATTAAACATCAATAATTATTTTGTTTTTTTCTTTGTTTTGATTTTTTTGAGAACTAGTTCAGATAAAATAACGATAAATGTTATCGAAATTGGAGATGATAAAAATGAAACGACCTGTTTCGCTCTTAAAATTTTGTGTGGGGAAACAAGTCGTTTCAATCAAGGCGAATTGATTAGAAGGTGAGGTCAACTCTACAACTACAATGCTTCTGTGGTCGGGTTGTCAAAAATATTGCTAGTAAAAAAAACAGGTTTGTTTACATAAAAAACTAGTTTGTATACAAACTTTGACAAGTCGACCACCGAAAAAAAACACCATATGTTGACTTGACCCCACCTTCTAGTCAATTCGCCTTGGTTTCAATCAAGTTTGGGGCGCGAAACAGGAATAAGAGAGCGAAACGCGAATATGGCTGTCCGTGTAAACATGGTATAAGAGCCAACTTGAAGAGCTAGCGGGTCACAATTTTCATGCCCCTTAACTTGTTAATGTAAATGAAAATTTTTTCAACTTGCTATAAATTTCAACAGTTTTTATTATTCGGAGAGAAACTTGACCAAATCATTTTAATGATTAATTGTTGAATTTTGTTCTTAAAACTTCGCAAATACGACTGATATTATGAGTTGCCATATGAAATTACTAATACTATAAAAATTCCTTAATTGTGCTAAATAAGATTTTCAAGCTTAAATTGTAATTCATACTCTCGGAAAACAGTTAAGTACGCCTTAAACCTTAATAAATAATACAATTGAGAGAGTTTCGACTCTAGTCAATCTTCTATAGCTGACATCATAACATATAATGTAGAGTTTTATTTAATTTATATATAAATGCAAACGAAAAATATATCGCGACCTTAGGACAACAAGGTTTTAGCTTAAGCTAGTTTACACTATTATACTTTGTAAATATTAATACATGTTAAAAACTCAAGTAATATGAGAAAGTGTGATAGTATAAATGCAATGTGTCATGAAAATGACAAGTATTACAAAAAATAATTGGACATCCTACGACTTCATCATTTACTAAAATTTTTCAAAAAAATTATACTTTTCATTTTATCAGGGTTGCATTTTAACAAAAGCATGTCAACGTTTGATAGTGTGACTAGGAACTGTTATATTACTCATTAAATTTCTATCTCATAAAGTATTATGGAATACGTAAGACTTGTGTGATAGTGTAAACTAGCCTTTACATGTAGTTTTGGTGCAAATAGAACCTCGTTGTCCTAAGGTCGCATTATGTAGTAAAAAAATACATTTTATTGATCATTTAAATTTTTTGTTATTTAAATATTTTACTTATGTATATTTTATTGTTTAGGTATAAAGAAAATCATTTCGTTCTTTTTTTTTTGTTAAGACTTTTTCTAAAAAACTTTTTGTAATTTTTTATTCAAAATCTAGGTATGTAACTGAACAAAAACGTCATACAATTTATCCATGATCTATTTTTTGCATATCAAAATATTTTTTTTCTGTATATTTTTTGTAACAAATTTTTAGAATTTTGCTGTACAAATTTGAAATTTATTATTTTCATTTGGTTTCAGGTGTTTTGAAATAAAACAGATTATAGACAGTTTTTCTTAAATTTAGCTAATTTTAATCATTAAGTATTGGTAACACTGATCTGAAGTGATGTGAATTGTGAAAAATGTTACATAAATGCAAACAATTGTTCTTCATTACGATGAGGACGGCAAACTCGTCACATCGCGTTTTTCATCATCATCATCATCTTTATCAACAAAAGAGCTTGTTTTCCATTTTATAATAAGTTTTCTCACATTTCTATTTGGGGATTTGACAGTTGTTGCTATAATTAGTACACTTAAACATAAATACATATTTTATCTTGATCATGACTTTGTTTTTGTTGTAGAGTTATCAAACATTCGACATATAAAAAAACCGGGTTTCGAAAAAGCACAATTTTAAAAAACAGATTACCTTTTTTTATAAATAGAAGAAACGAAGTATAAAAAAAGGTTAAATTATAATTTAAATTACATATTTTAATTTCAAATTAAATACAAAAAAAAGGTTATATGTGTTGTTAGTATAAAGGGCGGCCAAAATTGAGGTATTTATAATTTCAATTTTAATAAAACGAGAAATTTTTTTTAGATATTAAAAATACTTAAATTTCAGTTTATTACAAAAAGGTTTCGGTTAAAACTTAAAAATGATGTCGGTCAAGTGGCTCGGCGGGCTCCCAATCTTTTACTAAAATTCGCAATCACGTTTTTGAATAAACTATTGTCAATGGTTGATACATATCTGCTCGATAATGTTGCTTTTAAGGTCTTGAACTGTTGTGGGATTATTGCTGTACACTTTCGATTTCAAAAAAACCTTACAAAAAATAGTCTAAAGGTTTCGTGGCCAATTCACTCCTCCTTTACGAGAAATAATGCGATTTTCGAACATTTTTTTCAAAATATCCAATGTTTCTCTTGCTGTGTGGCAAGTTGCACCATCCTGTTGAAACCACATCTGCATCTAAATCATCAATTTTCCGCCACAAAAAGCTTCGGATCATCTCCTTTGACCGATGATACCTCAATTTTTGACACAAGTTATAAAAAAAATGAAACTAATGGGTCGATTAGGAATGACGACTGAAATGAAATTGAGTTGCCAGCAGCGAAATCAGGCAACGTAATCGACACATAAGTTTTTGAAAGAATGCTAAATGTTATTAATTTCCAGCTCACATTTGCCGATTTCTTTGCCAAATTACTCGACAAAAAATTATAACAACGCATTCTTCCTTGGCTATTTAAATATTTAAAGTGTTTAATAACTTCATTCAATCCCGATTTTTGATTTGTTTGCCTTTAAGTGATTTAAGGATGGGGGCTTATAAGGGACACCAATATGATGACATAGTAGCTATTGTAGATGTTATTTTCGCCAATTTTGATGTGAATATCAGCATTATGTGAATGTACATTTAAACATATATCTTTTTGCGCAATATAAGTCAAAAGACTTTTGATTTTATCCAATATATTGTGTCACCTACTAATACGATATACACACTGCTAATTTCATTGTACAGTATCTATTATTGAATTGCAAATGTATGGGTACCTTTTCTAATTTTGTTAAAAATGTTTTATAGCTTGTAGGAATTGCAAATTTTAAGGACTTTTGAAAACTATCAACTTTAATCGACAATCGCAAACTATCGATAGTTTCAGACCAGACAAGTGTGTGGGTTTTTAATTGTCATGAATTCTTTTCAAAACCAAGATTTTTTTTTTTTTTTTTTTTGGTAAATGTCAAGAATTTTGCAAATTTTAATATGGCAAGCCTATATCAACTTCATGAGTTCAACTGATCAAATTCCGGTTTGCTGAATAACTTGCCACGGTTAAGTGGTTTTTAAAATCCCGTTTTAAACAAATTGGTTTTTTCGAATGATTCGAATACCAGTTTGAGAACTCTACTTTGTCGTGATGTGTGCTGATATCGAGGTGACGTTTGTTTTGCTTGCTTGGTTTTTTTTTTATTTTTTAACACCAAAACACATAAATATTTTTTATTTTTTGTTTAGTAGACTTCTTTCTCTAATAGTATGTTCACATTTGGGTTTTTAAACGCGTTTAAGCAAAATGTTGATTTAGCTAATCAAAGCCGTTCACATTACATTTGAGATGATTAAGATGACAGATGATTAAGAAAAAACACACACACAAGCACACAAAAAAACAACAAACAAATTTAAATTTCTTTAAAGTATTAAACATGGATAAAAACACTTTTATAAAATTATCAGAAGATTATTTTAATCAATTTAATGATGAAATTGTGAAAATTTATGAATTATTTAAGGAAAAAAAAAATAAAAATATTAAGCAGACATCTTGGCCGGTTGTACACAATCGAGCGATTCTACATTATTAGGGTATGTTCAGTGGATTCTATGTGGTTTATGAAGTGATTTAGTTGTAATCATGTCGATTTGAAGTGATTAACAAATCACTTCAATGTATGGGTAATCATCTCGATTTTGAAGTGATTAGAGCTTAATCACGTTCGAACTGCTTAAACGCGTTTAAGAAGCCAAATGTGAACATACTATAAGATTATCTAAATATCATAAATTCTTTTTGTTATTTTTTTCCGATATATGAAAATACAAAATAACATCTTATTTAAATGAACTAACACCAACAACAAGCACTTACAAACTCATCATATTTAAATAACTAAATTAAAACAAATATGCAAATATTTAATTGCGATTATTTGTATTCGTATTCTAACAAAATGCCGAATATTCGTCTATTTTACGACATTCGTATTAGTATTCGCAAAATTCAAGCGAATATTTCACGATTATTTTGTTAATACATTCCAAAAGAAAAACTAAAAAACAAAAAAAAAATAAATTTTTGTCTTTAACGCAAAATTAAATTTTATTTTAGTAAAGAAAAAAAATTAAGACACATTAAGCGGCTCATACACTTTCAATAAAATTGTTCAATTTTACGTACTGTACAATTATATCGCTAATGTGAATGTGATATTCGATGATGGCACAATATATTGGCAACAATCAAAAGACTTTTGATTTTTATTGCACAACGAAAAGAAAGTATAATGTGTTGGCAACATTGTACAATGCTGTTTATGTTATTCCTATAGGTTATGTTCACCTTTTTATTGAATGAATGAAAACAATGTGCGACTTATGCATAATATAGGACAAAATGGAAATAATATGGCGAATACCATATACAATATTATTGCAAGTGTATGGGCCGCTTTAGAAGTATTGTGCGTCCCCGAAAAGAATTTATGAAAGTAACTCAAGTTGATGTTAAGTATTACTTTCATTTGAAGCAATTTTCTAATTTTCGTATTATCAATTTTAAATTATCAATTTTTTAGGCGGTGGTTCCACATTTCCATTCATAGCTTTGATCCTACTGAACCGATTTTGCTGGATTTCAATCCAAAACTGCTTAGGATAACTACAAGCAATTTGACACCAAGTTTGTTTATTTCGTTTGAGTTTTTCGAAAGTGAGCGTATTTACAACAGACGGTCAGACAGGCGGACATGGCTTAATCGACTTTGAATTACTCAAGGACCCAGAATATACATATATACTTTATGGGGTCTGAGATGAAGAATAAAAAAGTTTCACACGGAATTACAAACTTAGTATACCCTCTTCACAACTAATTGTGGCGGAGGGTTTAATAAGTCTGGGATCACACTATGAAAGTTTTCTTTCCGAAAATCCGAGTTAATTGGTGAGAGGGCCCTTTATTCTCTCCCTCCTCACCAATAAACTCAGACTTTCTGAAAGAAAACTTTCATAGTGTGAACCCAGACTTAGTCTGTATTCATACGGCTCTTGTCTTATTGACATGATTGCTACTTTATAGGCGAGAGGGACGAGTGGAAAAGAAACGAGTTCACAGATTATCTGTCTTAACGTTTTGCTTTTTCATTCGTTGTTTAATTTTGTTATTGTTTTCAATAACAAAAAAGCACATGTTGTCAAAATGACATGAATCATTGGTTTTTTTTTCGTTGTTTTCTTACGAAGACAATGGAATGCAGCGGTTTGTTTTTTAATTTTGTTTTTTCTTTTAACCCACTTACAACTACAATTCGAGTCGGAAAGAACCCAACCAATTGTAGGTGGATGTAAGAAAAGATAAACTCACGGTTTATTGTTGGTGTTTTGTTTAAGCTTTAATATTGTTACAAGTAAGACTTAAGGCTCAGTTAACCGGGAGTAATAGTAACAGTAACCTTACCGTAAAAAAGTAAGACCAATCTATTTCTTACAGATTGAAACATAACATCTTATAGTGGAAGGCCAATGTACGCGGCATGCGGCTGCGGGCGATAATAGCATTGCCATTGTAAAAATGTTAGCATTGTGACAAAAATGTTCATACAAAAAAAAAGACTCATCACAAAAATTAAGACTTGGTATTACTTGGAAAAGATGCCGCGCGGCAAAGTTGAATTTTTTCAACTTTTGTTTTAAGCCGCGTGAAGTAGACGTTGCCATACACACACATAATCATTTAACAAAAGAAATTTAAAAAACATTACAATTGAAGTGGAAAAAAATCCAATTTGATAAGTAAATTCTTATTATGTTCAAATAAATCGTTTTTTTATAGATTGAACAATTTTTTACAGCTTATTCAACATTTGCCGCTTTAAAATGTGCCGCTTTCATTTGCCTTACAAAAAAATTTCAAGCGAAAAACTAAACAGCTGATCGCCGCCCGCAGCCGCATGCCGCTTACATTGGCCTTCCACTATTACTGCTAACTGTAATCGTTCTAATTGCTTTACATACAACAAAATGAATCAGCTGATTTTCAACGTTACTATTACTCCCGGCTAACTGAGCCTTTAGAGTGTTTATAATTCTTATTCGTTTTAGGGTTTTATTTGTTTTTTGGTTTTTCTAAAATCTTTGGAAAAGGTTTCCTGATGAGCTGTTCTAAGCAACCAGTGAAATGCGCATAGAAGCTAGCTTTCCCTCAACAATAAATTTCAGCGTATTTATCAAATATGAAAAACTGGGAATTTAGCACGTCATACAGAAACTTTGTATTCCCGAATATAACTTTGGTAAGTAGGAATAGTTTTATTGATTAATTGAGCTTTTTTATTTGTAATAGTTTATTTATTTGAGCTTGAGGTCTTTTATTTAAGAAATAAGTAAATTTATTTATTTGTTTCAATATTTCGCTAACTCTTGATTGGCATCTTCATTAAAATAAATTAACAAAAATTTCTATATGCACATATAACAGAAAAGAATAAAAATTATGAAAAATATTTAAAACGCTAAATGCAGAAAGGGAACTACTGACTTTCTTGGTCGAAATGAGTTAATAATGTATTCATATACATAGATTTGAGTACGCTCTACTAAATGAGTGCACTTAGAAAATGATTATTTTTTTAAATATAGATGCATTTTTAAAATTTGGATAGTTATTTAATTAATAACAATGATGACTTCTAATGTGTTTCTTTAGAATTAATATCTCTATATTTTTGATCCGTTTTATGTCCCGCAACCCAAGTTACATCTTTCATTATCATCTCCATTACATGAAATGGTAGACAATGTTCGACAAATCAAAGTTACTAGTTCTATTATTTTGTCTTGCTAAACAAATAATTCAATATGTTGTAAGCAGGGAAACCAGAAATATGCTCTAAAATATACGTATGATGCTCATTAAATATGCAGTAAAAACTTGAAAATATGCCCTGAAAAAATTTAAAATTGCTAATTTGAAAACAAAATATTCAACAATTTAATAATAGTTCCATTTATTAAAAACAATCCTAAATTATAATCGGTAAAGCCCACACACCATAGTATTTACAAACGAATTTTAAGGATTTTTTCATATTTGGAAACGATGGACAGTCATCGGCTCACAAAAACAAAGTTAAGAGGTTCAAATTCATACATATAAGAGTTATTTGTGCCGAATATTATCTGGATATGAACATCCATATGAGATTATTTGTCTTAAGCTATGTTCACATTATGTGTATTTGTTATGTGGAATGTCATTTTTCTTCTCACATAGGATTTCATGTGAATGTCAAAATTTGAGTTTTACATAAGGTGTATGTATAATAGACTGGTCGCAATTTATTCTTTTTTTTAAATTTAATTGTTTGCGCTGCTTAAAATATGAGGTTTGGTGTAAGAAATCATGATCTAATTTTCAGGTCAATCCGACGGTGCCTAACCGTGCCGGGTGGGGCCCAAAGTTCTCCATATTATAAAAAAACATATTTTCTATCAGATCTTTATAGTTATACTAGTTGAAAAGCCGAAAATCAAAAATATGGCTTCGTTACGATCTTCCGCAGAGAAAGTACTTCAAGTGTGCCAAATTTCAGCTTCCTGTGCCATCAGATGGCTTCAGAAAGTTGCGGAAAGAATAGGACATACATGCAAACATCCTGACATACTAAGAAATAATATATTGTATAGATAGATTAACACAATGTTCGCGCAACTCAAAACCCTTTAGCTTATTGAAAAACTAAAAAAAACCGAAATTCCGCAAAAAAAATTTCGTTAAGAAAGTTAAAACTTTTTTCTTTATGTTGGCTTTGGTTTTCGAGATATACCGTTATTTCGAAAATTAAGGACGTTGCACAACATATGTTCGCGTAACTCAAAAACGCTTTAGTTTATTGAAAAACTAAAAAAAACCGAAATTCCGCAATATAATTTACTTTAAGAAAGTTGAAACTTTTTTCTTTATGTTGGCTTTGGATTTCGAGATATACCGTTATTTCGAAAATTAAGGACGTTGCACAACATATGTTCGCGTAACTCAAAAACGCTTTAGTTTATTGAAAAACTAAAAAAACCGAAATTCCGCAATATAATTTACTTTAAGAAAGTTGAAACTTTTTTCTTTATGTTGGCTTTGGATTTCGAGATATACCGTTATTTCGAAAATTAAGGAGGTTGCACTACATATGTTCGCGTAACTCAAAAACGCTTTAGTTTATTGAAAAACTAAAAAAAAACCGAAATTCCGCAATATAATTTACTTTAAGAAAGTTGAAACTTTTTTCTTTATGTTGGCTTTGGTCTTCGAGATATACCGTTATTTCGAAAATTAAGGAGGTTGCACAACATATGTTCGTGTTACTCAAAAACGCTTTAGTTTATTGAAAAACTAAAAAAAATCGAAATTCCGCAATAAAATTTACTTTAAAAAAGGTAAAACGTTTTTCTTATATGCGCAGTCGTTTTAGAAACATAATTTTTTTTATTAAAATTTAATAAAAAATTTAAAAATGCAGCTATGCTTCTAATTTTATGCAGACATATAAAAAACAACATTGCAAACAAAACAAGCTATAAATGATTTGATTTTATGTATTCACAAAAGACGAACAATTTTAATTAATTTAAGAATTTTATTAAACGGTCACATCTTTTGTGAATACATAAAATCAAAAGTTGTTAACAGATTTTAATCATTTATAGCTGTTTTGTTTGCAATGTTGTTTTTTTATATGTCTGTATAAAATTAGAAGCATAGCTGCATTTTTAAATTTTTTATGAATTTTTAAAAACAAAAATTCCGAAATTTTAATAAAAAAATTATTTTTTTTCCAGAAAAAAAATTATGTTTCTAAAACGACTGCGCATATAAGAAAAACGATTTACCTTTCTTAAAGTAAATTTTATTGCGTAATTTCTGTTTTTTTTTAGTTTTTCAAGAAGCTAAAGCGTTTTTGAGTTGCGCGAACATTGTGTTAATCTATCTATACAATATATAATTTCTTAGTATGTCAGGATGTTTGCATGTATGTCCTATTCTTTCCGCAACTTTCTGAATCCATCTGATGACATAGGAAGCTGAAATTTGGCACACTTGAAGTACTTTCTCTGCGGAAGATCGTATCGAAGCCATATTTTTGATTTTCGGCTTTTCAACTAGTATAACTATAAAGATCTGATAGAAAATATGTTTTTTTTTTATAATATGGAGAACTTTGGGCCCCACCCGGCACGCCTAGGCACCGTCGGATTGACCTGAAAAATTAGATCATGATTTCTCACACCAAACCTCATATTTGAAGCAGCGCAAACAATTAAATTAAAAAAAAAAAAATCCCATACAAGATGCGACCAGTCTAGTGTATAATTTACATGTTGGTATGTAACGTATATTTGACATAACCTATCAAAAATAAAAAAAATCATTTTTATAAATTAATTTGTGTATTTTTTTATCTGTTTTATTATTTATTTACTATTATAATATATGTATGTATGATGAAACAGAACTGAGTCTTCAACTTCAGGCAAAAATTTTGAGGCCCATAATTAAAACGTCGGCAGCAACTTCAAATTCTCTCTCATTTCTTTCGTTTTCTTTTGCTCTTATTTTTCTTTGTTTGCAAAATGTATGAAATTGAATGAAAGTATGGTAGCATTGTTAAGAGAATAAGTGTCTATATGTGAGAGCATTAGAAAAAACGTCCTCAAAATAAATGATGAAACAGAACTGAGTCTTCAACTTCAAGCAAAAATGTTAAAGCCCATAATTAAAACGTCGGCAGTAACTTCAAATTCTGTCTCATTTCTTTCATTTTCTTTTGTTCTTATTTTTCTTTGTTTACAAAATTTATGAAATTGAATGAAAGTATGGTAGCATTGTTAAGAGAATAATTGTATTTATGTGAGAGCATTAGAAAAAACGTCCTCAAAATAAAATTGATTTTATTTCTCGACCGCATTCTCTGGCATAATTTTATGTCAAACTGCATGTAAAAAAACGTTCAGCCCCAGTTCTGTTTCATCATTAAAATTTATTTTATTTCTCGGCCGCATTCTCTGGCATAATTTTATGTCAAACTGCATGTAAAAAAACGTTCAGCCCCAGTTCTGTTTCATCATTGTATATGTATTAAAATTTCAATTAATTATTGCCGCCACAAACAATTTCGTTAATAGAAAACATCTAATGTCAGATGCTTTGTCACTTGAAAATAGAACTCGTTCTAAATCAGAGATCTGCAAAACACCGCACATCACTGATGGGATTTGTGATACAATTGTACCAAATTTGGTACAGTCGAAACTTTATTGGTACACTGGTACAATTCATCTTTTTTTGGTACAATTAAAACAATACCCACATAGTTTTATCATTTCTTTTAGGCGGATTAACTAATTTTTCTTTTCAATAACAAAATATTTATTAACATACCTCCTGACCAGAACTACCAAAAATTGCATTATTGTTATATTAACATGTTATATTAACATATTAAGCACATACAAACATACATAAGTATATTCCTGTAGGAATTATGGGATCAAGTGTCTCCAAATTCCACTTTTGTTTTTGTGACACTGTCTACACTTTTGCCTGCCTTTGACAAGAAAAGAGAGATTGTGTATTCCTTTTTATTTTGTATTCCCCCTACACAATAGTGGAGAGGGTATTTAGCGTTTGTGCTGATGGGTGAACACTAAAAAATATTGGTTCTAGACCTGCGATCGGCAAAATCAGGGCGGCGCGTTTTCTCTTCTCTCTTTTATTCTCTGTTATACGTACGTGTGTACACACATTAAACAGAATTTAGCAACATTAACAACAACATATAGTCGGTTGATTTTTTAATTGTCGAATGTAATTTGTATCCACATACGACAATTAAATAATCAACCGACGATATGTAAAACTCATACAGCGCATACAATCACAAACTGTAATGGTATAGGGTGCCGATCGCAGTTCTAGACCTACCTTTAAGTTTACCTATCGACTCAATATCGCTGTCCGAGTCGAGTTAACGATTTCCCTCAGTCTGGCTGCAGGCTGACTGGTTGTTTTGTCCATTTAATCTTGTGTGCAAATTAAAGATCGCAATTGAAGGTAATTTGATGATATTTTTTACATTTCTTTCAATTTATAAGCACGAAGCCTACTGAATTATGTTGGTATTTAGATTTAAATTGGGCACAACTTAATTTATTGCAATCTAAATCATCATACAAAATTTTATTGAAATCGGTCCATATTTGACAATACTACTACCGGAAAGCTTTTAATGCCGTAACTTTATCATAAATGTTGGTATTGACATAAACATTGACTACAATAACTTTTTCAATAAACATGAATCTTAAACTCCTTACATAATTTTGTTCAGGCTGGTCCATGATTGCCCATGGGTCCGAAATATAGTGTTTAAATACTGTGCTGTGGGATATAAAATTATCGGGCTTGACCGATTATAGTTTTTTAAATGTTTTGTTTTTAATTTTATTGAATAAAAAATGTTATGAATTACTTTGTATGCTTTTTTATTTACAGCGAAGTTTTGGTACAATTTATGTCAATTTGGTACAATTTTGCCATTGAGACGGTACAATTTAAGAATTGTCAGATCCCAACAGTGCCGCACATGTGCGAATGCTCTCACACAAATAAAGAGTGCATGAGAAAATAATTTGTATTTTTAAGGCCATGTCAGATAAAACTTCATCGCTTTGCGTGACGTTTCTAAATTTGACTGAAAAGCGTAACGCAAAAGGTGTATGTCACAATAAACACTTTGACAACACTCACGCATTGTGTGTTAAAAAAAAATAAACAAAAAAAATGTATACTAGTAAATTGTCAAAGCACGCAAAAAGATGAGAGTTGCCTAACTTTTCGCTTCGCTTTGCGTTAAAAGTTCTTTATGTGACATGTTTCGTATAAGTATGTATATTTCATCTTAAATGTCAAAGCGAATCTCTGACGCAAAGCGAAGCAAAAGTTTTATCTGACATGGCCTTTAATGATGAAACAGAACTGAGTCTTCAACTTCAAGCAAAAATTTTAAAGCCCATAATTAAAACGTCGGCAGTAACTTAAAATTCTCTCTTATTTCTTTCATTTTCTTTTGTTCTTATTTTTCTTTGTTTACAAAATGTATGAAATTATATGAAAGTATGGTAGCATTGTTAAGAGAATAAGTGTCTATATGTGAGAGCATTAGAAAAAACGTCCTCAAAATAAAATTGATTTTATTTCTCGACCGCATTCTCTGGCATGATTTTATGTCAAACTGTTTGAAAAACATCGCTCAGCCCCAGTCAGTGTTACCGTCGGATATTTTAAAAAAGTACCAAAAAAAGGGGATATCAACAAAAAAAGTGGCACCAAAAAGAGGATTTAAAAAAATGGGCACATCTTTTAAAATTAAAATAAGTACACCACATTATGAATTTTTTACGTTTTTTTCTATTTATTGTAATTTTAAATGGTATAAAAACATAACAAAAAACATTATATAGTAATTAAATACACTAAAAAACTAAAACAAACTAACAAATGGCTCATTTGTTGTAAAAACTAAAATAAATATTTTGTAAATATTTCTCTGGAGAAGTAATTTTTATAAAATATTTACTTTCATGTTTTGGTAATTCAAAAACGTTAAACTTGTTTTCTGCCAAAACATGTTTTTTGGATAATGACATTGTTGCAGCGAATAGAAGATATTTACGTAAGGTGTTTTATAAATACATTTATTAATATATTTCTTGTCCTTTCCCTTTTGAATACATGTTCCAATTTCACGCCAAAAATCTTCGGCATTCGAAATTTTAAATATGTGTTCATAATTCGTGTTATTTACTTTACTCTCTTGAAGTTTAAATTCATGTTTAAATGCATCTGGGTCAGTTATGTATAAATGCATATGGGTCAGTTATAATATGTTTAACCTCAGAAACTAATTGGAAGTAGTTTATATCTTCATTAGACACTGTATATAATGGGTCTAAATACTTCAATATATTGAGCTTTTTGTTTTTTATATCAATTCTTGTTATCAATTCTTTACACAATTTTTGGTTTTTAATATCAATTACACAAATTTTAGAAAACTTTTCGGTACACAACAGTTCAGTTTCTGCTTCCCGACCAATATATATGGAGGGCTCAGAGCTGAACCGAACCAAGTCATAAAATATATCACGTATATGTATTTCAAATCTGGTTCGAAAATCTCCGCAAAATTTTACTCAATCCAGTTCTGTAATGGGGTAAATCAAAAACAGTTTCGTTCCTAAGGTAACGGTAATAAACCCAAGTCAGTGGATCCAGTAATTAATGGCAATTTACTTACTCAAACTCAATATATTTTCGAATTTTCTTTTTTGACTTGGTTCCCTTCAGCTCTGAGCCTTCCATATATGCGAGATATCTTTACCCCCTTATTCAAAATAAATAAAACAGGTTAATAGAAAGCTTATTCAACCGATTTTCAGCTAACCACGCATGACAAGAAAAAAATTCTTATAAAAGTGTATTTCTCTAAAGCATTTTGTGGCGGTTGGAAAAGACTTGAACCCACCAAGGACGCTAATTTCTTAGCGTATATTAAAGCTGGGAGTTATTATAAAACAGAAAGAAAAAATGTTTATTTTCCTAACGTAAAAAGTATCACAAAAGTGACAAGAATCACAATAAGTACCACATTTGGGTGCATTTTGTAAAAGTGGCCAAATAGTATCCAAGCAGCCGAAAAAGTGGCAAATTGCCACTTTAGTGGCACCAACGGTAACGCTGGCCCCAGTTCTGTTTCATCATTTACTCGAAAACACTGAACAAACAAAAACAATTACGCTCAAAAATAAACAACCAAGAGAAACAAGAAATGTAAATGTATGTGTTTGGCGGACTCTGTTCTAAATCAAAAATGGCATGTGTACTGTGCACAGAGAAATAACACATTATATTAGCTCTGTTTCTTTACTCTACTTTGGGATCCCTCGGGATCCCAATTTGCACGAAAAGCGTTCCCGTACTTTTAATTTGTGTAAATGAGAGCGGATTTGAGAGAATATAATTCTTCTTCTTCTTGCACGAAACAGCCCAGACTTTTTCTTCGTGCAAATTGTGTAAATTGTCAAACAGCTGTAAAACATAAACAAAACAATAAAATGCAAAGGAAAAAAATCATGAACCAAATTTTGCAAAAAGTGTTGTGGAGTAAAATAATGTACTAAAATATAAAGTTTTATGTTGAAATTTTAGGAAAACATAATGTTAGTTATTGTAAAAGTGTTTGTTTGGTTTAATTTTTGGTAAAATTAGTTTATTTCTGCAGACAATATACAATTTTTCAAAAGTGGCATAAACTTTTATTGTTTTGTAAAAACTATCAAAACAATGACTTTTTATTTTGTGCTTAAAATTTGGTTTTTTCTGTTCCCGTACTTTTGTGTAATTTTGTATCTTTATGAGAGAAATTTATGCTTGCTCTCATTTTCACGAACTTTACCCAAAAAGTAAAGAAACAGAGCTATTGTTTGAAGATTTTCAGACGATATGTACAAATTTAACATGTGAAAAAGTGGCAATCCACATGACAAATACACATAATGTGTACATAGCTTTAAAGGGATTTTAGGGACGTTCGCTAAATTGTTTATTTATGATAACATTAAAAGAAAGTTGCAGCTATTAATAGATTTGAGCTTTCGGAAAATGTGAACGGATTCGAAAAGAATTTAATTCGCATAAAATATTTTTAGGGCGAATTTAAACTAAATAACAACGTAATACGATGTTTTACGGACACAAAGAGTCCAATTTGGAAAGAAGTTTTTATGGGGAATATGTGAAATTATAGATCGATTCTCAACATTTACATTGATTTCATCCTTAGTACAATTTAAATGTATTTACCAAATTTGATCAAATTATATACAGATTGCAGCTTGTACTTTGCGCACAAAATTTACATCAACGGACAACAAGCCAGACTTTAAAAAGTGATTCTGAGTCGATCGGTATACTAAAAAAATTGGTCCAAAACGTATATGATTAACTTTTCCTTCATTTTTGCTTATACATACATAAACTTTTAAAGTTTAAAATTACATTTACATATCTTTAGTAACATTCTGATTTGTCTTACAATTTTCGAGTAAATATCAAATGAAGATGGCGAAATTGAAGAACACGTTGGTTCTATTGTACTCGTTATGTGGACTGATTAATTTATAACTGAAACTATTTGGAAAATGGTTTTTCCTTAATATATTCCAACAAGATTTTGGAGTGGAGCAACCAAATGTCTTTCCAAGGGTAACTTGGTGGGCTGAATTCGAATCTGTAATTGGTTTTTCTCTATCACGTCAGCTTTTCGAGATACAAAAAAATGTTTTTATTCGTTTCTTACATAAAAAAATCACTAGTTTATTTAAAAATCAATGAATTTTCAAAAGTGAATGGCGTTATTTGAATTTCGTTTGCATTTTGCTGGTTCGGTTTCACTTATTGGAGTCCAATAATAGTCTCCGAGCATGCTTTTGTTTCAAAATCCTTGATAAATTCTTTTAATTTCATTAATTCTTAGTAAACACGCTCCGCACCCCTTGTTCGCGCTCACTGCACCTAGTTTTTTTTGAAAAAAAAAAAAAAAATCTAAATGCAAATGAAGAATATGCAAAAAATTGTCGGTGTCCACGGTTTGTCCACGTTTATGACTTAAAACCAAAAAAATGTAAATATGAATATTTTAATGATTCTAATTGGCATATCCTCTTTTTCCAACCAAATATTCACCACACACAAAGCAAAAATAGCTTGAATAGCTTGAGTAATACACGATCTCCCGTATATGCTTAAGCGCTACTATTATGAAGATTTAGAACGAATGTGGGCTTTTGCAAATAAATAATTGTGAAATTGTAGTGTCAGTATTGACTGTTTTACAGTATTGTCAGCATGCGATAAAAAAAATTAACAAGACGTGATAGCCCAATTTGTATGCTAGATTTGAATTCAGCGCACCCAGATTAGTTAAAAAACATGCTTCGTTTCTGCAGTAAATTTTTTTTTTCAAATTTGTAGACCAGTGTAATCGTTAGTGCTCTATCAATCAAATTTCCAGCAGTATTTATAATTATCCTTTTACTATATCTATAATAATAATAATAATTTATAATTATTTCGGATGCTGTTGGTTTTTGATATTAATTTTGCAATAAATTGTCTCCCTTACTTGTTAAAGTACCTAAGAAGCAGTGTTGCCAATTTAGCCATTTAGTGGCTAGATTTAGCCATTTTTCACCCTGTTTAGCCATTAAAAAATGAGTTTAGCCATTAGCCATATTTTTAGCCATTTTTCAACTTGTTTAGCCATAAAATTTTTTTGCCGTTTTTCTTTTAAAAGAATAATGTTTATTTTATTATAAAAATGTTTAAAAGTAAAATAAACATTTTGCACAACTAAAACGCCTTAAATTTAAATCACAACTTTTACAAATGTTAAAAATCGCTATAAACAATGCCGCTGAAACATCTTTCAAAATAAAGGAACGGTATTTCACTATTAAATTTATAAAATGGATCAACACAAACATAGCTGTTTCTTTCTGGCTGCAAGTATTTCAATAAAGGGATGCAGGCGGTAACAATTGTTTTAGAAATTTAGGAATAGACTATAAAGTTGCTCTCACTTCCATTGTCTAATGCTGAAGTGGAGAGGGGGATTAGCCAAGTAAACATCGTTGAAAGTAATTTGAGAAGTAGGTTACATTAAGCAACCGTTAATTCGATTTTATCAATTAGGTAAATATTTTTCCCATAACAAGACAATATTTATACCACCACCATAATAGCGGAGAGGGTACTATGCGTTTGTGCTGATGTCTGTAACACCTTAAAATATTGGTCCTTAGCCCACCTTAACGTATACCGATTGACTTGGAATCACTTTCTGAGTCCATGTAAACCTTGTGCGCAAAGTACAGGTCGCAATTTAGAGATTATTTGATGAAATTTCGTACAAAGCTTCTAATGTGGTATAGGGCATCATAAAGTCGGGTTTAACCGATTATTCTTTCTTACTTGTTTTTTATTGTAGATCTGGACACAAAGGGTTGGATAAATGCTGTCGTGATTATGATTTACCTTTAAATTATTTAAAACTTATGATTATTTGAAACTAATGAGTGAGTGATTCCTATGAGATGAACAATAACGACATCGCATTTTTCGATGATTTAATTCTTTAATATTAATTTATTTTTATATTAATTTACGTTTATTCTTATTTAACAAATTGATCTGAACTCACAATTTTATCGTTAACAACTTTAAATGAATTATTTCTGTTTTGTTATTGAATTTTAATGTGTTTTTATTTAAAAAAGCTTTTAGCCATTTTTTAGCCCATTTTTAGCCATTTTTTAGCCATTTTTTGCCGTAAATTTAGCCATTTTTGGTCACCAAGTTTTGGCAACACTGCTAAGAAGGGTAATTTTGATTTAAATTATATTTCTAAAGTTATATAACTATTAATATTAAACTTATTAAATGTTTTTTAAAAGTTATTTACCCCATACCTATCATCATATATATTATTTCTAAAGCAGTTTTTTTTGTCGGTTGCAAATATCTCCCATACCACCGCATCAAATTTAATGAATGATATCTCATTTTAAAGCTTATTTCTAACACTAATGACGAAAAATAATTAGAAATTGAAAAATTAATATTTTCATTGATAAAAATTATATTTAAAAATGTATTGAAGTTACTAAAATTTTATTTTCATTTTATGTTACAAAAATGACAACTAACGGTGCGAAATATTCGCACGGGTCATCTAGTATATATTATTTCTAAAGCACTTTTTTTGTCGGTTGCAAATATCTCCCATACCACCGCATCAAATTTAATGAATGATATCTCATTTTAAAGCTTATTTCTAACACTAATGACGAAAAATAATTAGAAATTGAAAAATTAATATTTTCATTGATAAAAATTATATTTAAAAATGTATTGAAGTTACTAAAATTTTATTTTCATTTTATGTTACAAAAATGACAACTAACGGTGCGAAATATTCGCACGGGTCATCTAGTTCAGTAATAATGCTGAATATGTCATCAACATATTTTATAATTTTTTAAGGTTTAATTTCCAATAGATTTGTCCATTCGATATTGATTGAATTCCTATCTAAATTTGATTGTAATTCCCATTAAAATTGTATTGTAATTTCGATCAATATCGAATGCCGTAATTTGACCCCAGGGCTGTGGAGTTGCATATGAGGTTTTTGTAAGGGAGTCGGAGTCGAATTACCCACAAAAACTCGCGACTCCGACTACAAATTTTTTTTTTCATAAACAATTTTCTAATACCCCTGACAGACATAGAATTTGTATACTATACTAGCATAGTATACTACATGTGTGTCAACCTAAACTACAATTAAAAAAAACAAACGAAAAAAGTGGTACATATATTACTGGTTTATGTACTACCAAAATGTACGTAGTATAAATGAGGAGGTCCATAACAAAACGCAATAACTACACCATAAAATTTTTTTGGATAAACGACAAAATGTAATTTAAGTAAGTAGCACAAATATTTTTTTAAAAAACAATTATTGAGGTATTATTGTCTACAAAAAAAAATATTAATCACAAATTAATTATTTATCTGACAATTTATTTTAAAGTTATTAAGTCAACAAATTTGGAATTATTGCGGTTTGGTCCGAATCATAGTATTTATTTCATTTTGCTTTGGACTGTATGTAGTAAGGGGTTGGTGAAAGTAAGCCGAAACGACTTTTATTCTAAAAACAATTTTGTTTTAAGTTTAGAGTGTTCTTTATCCAATTTAATCAAAAATATATCGTTACCTAAAACGCAAAAGTACCTAACTAACCCAATATTTAAAATCGACTTTTTCATTGATTTAATTGTAAAAGGTATTAACTAAACAAAAGTTCCTTACGTTTTACAGTTATCTAAGAGTTAACACCAGAGCATCATTTATTTATAAAGTAGACTTTTTAAAATTTCTTATATCGATTTATTGCAAAGATTTGTAATTATTGCATTTTTCTCTGAACCATTATATTTGATATTGAATTGCAGTGTAGTTATTGAGTTTTGGAATGCTTTATAATCAAGGTAATATAGATTTCAATGTGTGGAATAGGATTCAATCAAAAAACTTGAAAAATGTAATTATTGCGTTTTGTATGGACATCCTCAAATGTGGTATCTTATTAAACACAGCTTTTTAGCTATGTTCTGAAATAATTGTAGTATGCATACCATGGTATGTTAACTATATGTCTGTCAGGGGCATAATATTTTCCAAAATAACAATTTTTGAAACTGGCTTTGCAATATTTAATATATCGATTTGAAATGTATACAGAATAATTTTTTTTAAACTTTCCTAAGCTAATCCCGCGAAGCTCTACGCTTGTCTGCAGAAATGAAACCAGAGTCTCTGGCGGGAATCGAACCCGCAACCCTGGCGCTGACAGACTAGCTCACTACCAGCTAGCCTCCCTGGACACTTCTCAGCGGTTGGAGTCGGTGTTAGAACTTTTTTTGACGACTCCACAAACCTTTTTAAATTTTTGTAAATTGCTCTATTATGTTCCACTTTTCTTCTATTATTTTCAGTGCTAAGTTTACTAGTACGCTAGGAAATAGCGCTACCAAATCTCATGAAATAAACTTTTCATTTGTCTGTATACAATGATTCCTTAACCCTGAAAGGTTACTCTTTATTTTGGTACATTAAGGTTACTCTATTCCTGCGGAACGATTTTTAAAGAAAAAAACAAAAACTTCTTTTATTAAGCATTTTATTAAAAAATAAATTAAAATAAAACATAAAAAGTAAAAGTTTTTCATCTATCTCAAAATTTGATATGAATTTGAGCAATTTTTTGTGTTTTCAAATTAATTATTTTTTAAACCTTTCGTCATCAGCTAACGTTGTTGAAAAAAAAGAGCGTAATCTGAATACACATACAAAAGTTATATGATAAAATGTAACTGAACTTCGTCGGTTCGACGAAGAGTAACCGTGCAGCGTTTAGGCCGTTACACAAAGTCTTAAGTGTTTTTCAAAAATGCTTCCTTGATCTGAAGTTTCTTTGAACGTTTTCAAAAAACAATAACAACTTATAATGACTGGGTTGCATTTTTGTAAATTACTAAAGACTTTGTGGGATAGTGTATAACGGCCTTTAACAGCATCAGGAAGAGTTAAAAATTATTATTCTACACACAGTAAAAGGATTATTATAAATACTGCTGGAAATTTAATTGATAGGATACTAACGATTAGTGACAGGGTTTATCACAAAATAAACATAATTAAAATTAGTAATATATAAGTTACAAATTAATCAATTAGAAATGTCATAATAATGTTAAATACATTTATTACTATGGACGAGAACGGGAGATTTTTATTTAATCAAATTTAAATTATCGTGTGGCACAAATTGGATAATCATATTCGGTGAATACTGGCGGACTTATTCTTATTCACATTCCTATTCGCTTATATTAAAAATTGATATTTGTAACATCACTAATATATACATACATATATATCAATATATACTTATATATCTAAATACATACATAAGTATGTATATTAGGCATATTACTAAATCTCACGAACATTTGGCATACCACCACATCGTGGCAAATATTTTTAAAGTAATGAATATCACTTTTTTTAGGTGATTTGGGTTCAAAAATGTTCCGCAACGTTAATTTTTTATAAAAGACCGAGTTTTTTTTTAAATATTTTTTTTGAAGCACAAATGTTTTCAATTGTTTTATAATTGTTATATATATATATATATATATATATATATATATCTATATCTATATATATAAAAATGAAAAATGTTTGTATGTTTGTGTGTTTGTTTGTTTGTTGGCTTATAGACTCCTAAACTACTGAACCGATTTTCCTGAAATTTTTACAGATACATCACGTGAGCCCTAAAAATAAAATAGGCTACTTATTTTTTCGATAGGGGCAGGGGAATTGGTATCCCCCATAGGATGCCAATATTAATTATCGCATATATTAAGATCCGCTGCACGCATTATGCAGAACTTTTGGTAGTAAGATCTTCTGAGCCCCAAAATTAAAATAAAATAGCAGCGGGGGAAGTGGAATCCCCCATAGGACGCCAATGTTTAACATCGCATATCTTAAGAACTGTTATAGTGAGAATGTTCAAACTTTGTAGAAGTCACTCTTATGGTATACTACACTTTTGAAAATAAAAATAAAGCGGGTAGGCGCATGGGGAAAACACCTCACATAGGATGCATATATTAAATATCGCTCAACTGAAAAACTATTAAAGGTAAAGTCTTCAAAAGTGGTTACAGCTACTATTAGGGTAAACTATAAATTTCAATATAAAAATAGGCGTGGAAGACAGGAGAGGAGCAGTACCCCTCATAGATAGAAATATTAATAACAGCCACTGCACGCATTTTGTTGAACTTTTGGTAGTAGGATCTTCTGAGTCCCAAAATTGAAACAAAATAGCAGCGGGGGAAGTGGTACCCACCATAGGACGCCAATGTTTAATATCGCATATCTTAAGAACTGTAATAGTGAGAATGTTCAAACTTTCTAGAAGTCACTCTTATGGTATACTACACTATTGAAAATAAAAATAGAGCGGGTAGGCGCAGGGGGGAAATACCTCTCATAGGATGCATATATTAAATATCGCTCAACTGAAGAACTATTAAAGGGCGAGTCTTCAAACGTAGTTAAAACTACTATTATGGCAAACTTTAAATTTCAATATAGTAATGGGCGGGGTAGACAGAGGAGGAGCAGTTCCCCTCATAGATAGAAATATTAATAAGAGTCGCTGCAAGCATTTTGTTGAACTTTTGGTAGTAGGATCCTCTGAGCCCCAAAATTGAAATAAAATAACAGCGGGGGAAGTGTTACACCCTATAGGACGCCAATGCTTAATATCTGAAAAACTGTTAAAGTGAGAATGTTCAAACTTTGTAGAAGTCACTCTTATGGTATACTACACTTTTAAAAATAAAAATTAAGCGGGTAGGCGCAGGGGAGAAATACCTTCCATAGGATGCATATATTAAATATATCTCAATCGATAAAATGGTTAAAGCAGTGTTGCGAAGCGCACCGGGTTAAGCTAGTATATATATAAAAAGAAGTGTACACTTTGATGTCACAACTAACTGCGAAAACGGGTGGACCGATTTCAACAAAAACGTTGCGGTACGTTGGGGATAGTCTGTAGATGGTTTATGTAAAGTTTGCATGAAATCGGCCCAGTGGTTCCGGAGATATGGCATTTAGATTTTCCTATATATTCTTATACAAATATCAACAAAATGCCCTCCATTTTGAACTCCTTCGAAACGGCTTGAATGATTTTTATGAAATTTTGTATGTTGTTAGGTATGAGAATAGGTCGTTGAGTATATTTTTTATCGCTAGAGGGCGCAAAATATGGCATAAGCTCCCCCTCCATATATCTTCTTAGCTAATCAACCTGTTTTCTTAAAATTTGCCTGCAGGAACTGTAACATCTGATAGAAAATAGGGAATAGGGCGTGAAATAGGGCAAGAGGAGTAGAAGCTCCCCCTCCCTATATCTGCTTAACAAAGCGACCGATTTTCTTGAAATTGTGCAGAAAAATAGTGTAACAGCTAGAAAGACCTATAGACTTTTTATTATTTAGGGCGTTAAATAGAGCAATAGAGGTAAAAGCTCCACCACCTCAATCTTTTAAACTAATCAACCGGGTTTCTTAAAATTTGGCATGCAGACACTGTAACATCTGAAAGGAAATAGCGAATAAGGAGTGAGATAGGGCAATAACTGAAAAGCCCTTCCCTATATCTTTTAAGCTAATGAACGGGTTTTCTTAAAATTTGGCATGCAGATACTGTAACATCTAAAAGGAAATAGGGAATAGGATGTAAAAATGGGCAAGAAGGGTAAAAGATCTCCCAATATCTTCTTGAAATTCCGCAGGCAAATAGTGTTACAGCTGGAAAGTACTATAGTTTTATTATTTATTGCGTGAAGTAGGAGGGGTCAAAGCTCCCTTCCTTCCCTATATCTTCTTAACTAATCAACCGGTTTTTTGAAAATTTGGCATGCAGACACTGTAACATCTGAAAGAAATAATTTATATTGCAAAACATCGTTTGCCGAGTCAGCTAGTTGTTATATATAAATAAGCTGATTTTCCTGAATAGCTGATGGTTTTTTGAATCAATTGTTGAGAAAACATTAATTTTCTTTTTGTTGAAAGTATGATCAGAAAACCAAACTCCGCTCCAAGCACCACATGCAAATTTACAAATAGGATATACTTAATTGCAATCGATACTCCGGAATAAGTATAAATGACAAAAGTGCCAAAATAGCTCTAAAATTAAGGCGAGTATTACTAAGCACTGATGGGATTTGTGGTACAACCCAGCAAAAACTTTGCTTACAAAATAAGCAGAAAAATAATGAGAATTTGACAAGCCGTCTACTTACTTTTCTACTAGAAAAAGTACTTATTTTTGTTCGAGATGTCCCAAAAGTAATCCTTTAGAATTTAGCCTATTATAATCTAAAAAATAATGTTTTTTTTATACTTAAAATTTTTATTAAAATATATAGTTACACAAAGTCAATAAAGTAAAAATTTTTTAATTTTTTTTTTTTTTTTTAATTATTTTATTTTTTCTTATTCTATTTTACTTTATTTTATTTTTTTTTCTGTCTCTGGCGGGATTTGATCCCGCAACCTCGGTGCTGATAGACTAGCTCTCTACCAGCTAGTCTACCGGGGCAGTGTAGTTTTTGTATTAAAAAACTATGTTTTTTGACTATAAATGACTATAATGACATTTTTATTGTCATAATGAAAATATAAATTTTTCTGTATATATAAGATATAATAATAAAGTTATTATTTAATATATAACTAATAATCCAAAAAGTGGCGAATAAAGCTACAAAGTAATGAATTCTTGAAGTCATTAAAAGTAGGATTGTAAGTAAAGTTTTTGCTGGGAATTGTACCAAATTTGGGACAATTTAGTATTGCTCATCCCTTTTTTGATACAATTAAAAAAAAAAAAAAAAAAAAAAAATACCCACGAAGTGTGGATTAACTCACTTATCTTTTCAATAATAACATTTTTAATAACATATCTCCAGTCGTGACCAGAACTACCAAAAATTTTACTATTGTGAATTTAGTATACTATGTACTCGTATAGAATTAAGTGATTCCAAATTGCCACTTTGCTCGATTGTTTTGGTGAAACTGTCAACCAAGTGTTTACATTTTAGTCTGCCTTTGAGAAAAAAGAGAAACACACAAATTTTTGCTTTTCCTTTTTATACCCATACCACAATAGTGGTAATTAAAAATTATAGACATGTATAGATGTAACAGTAGACCGACTAACCTTACATGGGCAAAAAAAATTTATTAACTTTGACAAATTTTATGGTGATTCCCAAAATATTTGGGCCTTAGATTTAATTCCCGTGAGCTAAACCGCGTCAAAAAATGGACCATATATAATATTTTTCATACATAAATAATTTGGTAAATTTTTTTTGGTCAATTTATAGATATTTTGGAATTCTTTGATTTTGCATTAAAACATGTTAAAAATCTAACCACAGCCTCGAGATAGGGAGATGCTTATGTTAGTTTTTTGATGCTTTTCTATTCGATTTTAGCGGAAAATTAAATAACTTTGTAATTTTTTGTCCGATTTTCATTTCCAATACATCGCAGCCCTTTTTTGCGGATTAATTCATATCTCCTCAGCTACAATAGTGAGACACACTTAATTTGATGTGGGAAACTCTTAGAACAACTTTCATGTTCTAACAAAATCTTGGTGGTATAGGAGGGGTAGATGGGTAACCCCATAAAAAAATATTTTATTTTGCTAGATTCTGAAAAACTGCAAAAGCGAGGCACAACAAATTTGATGTAATTACGTATTTCTTAGAACAAAGTGCATGTTCCAACATTGTCTTGAAGGTATAAAAAGGGGGAGACGGCCACCCAACCAAAAAAAAGGTTAATTAAATAATATACTTGATTTTTTATTTCACGCACGCTTCCACTGAATTGCCTGCCATTGAATGAGTTCGAATACGAATTACCCAAAAATAGATTTTTTTTAACAAATCTAAGAAAGTTAGTTCGTGAGTGCGTGAGAATTAAATATTCATTAACGCACTCAATTTTTTAATCATTACAATATATACATTTAACCACGGTCACGCGTGACTTACGAACTAGGTACTCACGCATAACAAATCATGACATTTGCACTTATCTTACCCTGCGGCCACACGGTCAAGTTGTTCTTGATAGTCTTTTAATTAGAATTTCAATTTGATATTGAGAATATACAAATTGATAAAAAAAAAATCGATCACGAAAACTCGAAAAAAAAAGTTTCAACCTCGATTTTTGGCTTAAATTCCAAATATCGTCTGAAAAATCTAAAAAAAAATCCCAAACAAATATTTGACCATTTAAGCTTTCAATTATCGAGCCATAACCGCAGAAAAAGCTTAAGCGACAAAAACAAAATTTTACAGGAGAAGGTTTTTTTTTTATAAAAAAAAAAGAAAACATACTAAAAATGGCACTTAAGCTAAAATTGTTTTTTTTTTTCTATAAAATCGTAACGGTAGCTTGTATGACCATTAAAATTTTAGGATATGTTGCAAGTTGCGCCAATTAATTAATTTATTAAATAAAAACGAAAATTGAAAATTATGTTATTAATACGATTTCCGTATGACGTGCTAAATTCCCAGTTTTTCATATTTGATAAATATACTGAAATTTATTGTTGACGGAAAGCTAGCTTATATGCGCATTTCATTGGTTGCTTAGACCAGCTCATCAGGAAACCTTTTCTCTAAGTCTTACTTGTAACAATATCAAAGCTTAAACAAAACACCAACAATAAACAGTGAGTTTATCTTTTCTGACATCCCCCTCAAATTGGTTGGGTTCTTTCCGACTCGAATTGTAGTTGTAAGTGGGTTAAAAGAAAAAACAAAATTAAAAAACAAACCGCTTCATTCTATTGTCTTCGTAAGAAAACAACGAAAAAAACCAATTTGCCAATTCCGTTTTATGCACGGGCACATGCAATTATATTATCAAAGTTTTTTTTTGTCGCTTGAGCTATTTCTGCGGTTATGGCTCGTTTTGTTGAGCCCCAAAAAAAATTTTTTTGGGACACACACTATATACATATGCAAACCTGTTAACTCCCTTTCAGTACATTTTACAGAAATTCTTCATATTTGCAGCTTGAAGCGAAAACCAAAAATATATTTGGTTTAACATACTTCAAGACTCAAAATGAGGAAAAACTACATGCTGGTCGACGAGGAGTATCATTCTCTACCTCACGTCATCAAAATCTCAATTTACTTAATAAGTGGATTTACCAGGTTTGAATATAAGGCCGACGATATGTAAAGTATATATTTTTTTATATACCCAGCGGTAAAAAAGAATGAGTAAAGATGCCTAATAGAAGCCCTTATTTAGCAGACACAAGATCTCCTCGTCGCATTCCATACTCATATATTTGTAACACACGTTTTCACTGCGAGCAAGACCTTCCACACTCCCTTCTAAATTCTAAAATTCTAAAAGGCTTTCAAAAGAAGAGGTTTTGTTAGCTTCTATTAAAGTACTCTAAGAATGCATACAAAAGAAGTACGATTTAAGTACCTACACGCAGAGAAAACACATGTTTAAATATGGTCACCTCCAACAATACTATGTTTAAAGAAAATTTTAACCATATAATGTTTAATTTAACCATATTTTTGTTACCGACAACCATGTTTTGTTTAAATTAGTCCCCTATCAAGAAGCTACAACCATATTATGGTTGCCTCTAAACATGTTATGGTTAAATATGACAATAAATTGTTTTTAAATTGACAGTTGTATTTTCCTCTTTTTCAAGAGCAACATGCTATGGTTGAAAACCAACCATGCTATTATAAGTGTTAAACATATTTTAGTTATTATTAGCAATAATGTGTTCGGAGGCAACAATATTATGGTTGTGGCTTCTTGATGGAGGACTATTTTTACTATAATATGGTTGTCGTTGGCAATAATATGGTTAAATTAAACATTACATGGTTAAAATTTTCTTTAAACATAGTATTATTGGAGGTGACCATTTTAAACATTTTTTTTCTCTGGGTGTACTAAAAAATTAATCAATTCTTAATTTAAAATGGTTAGGTTAGGTCGAAAGGAGGACGAAGCGTCAAAGATGCAACCTCATATAAGTATGATGTTGCATCTTTGATGCTTCGTCCTCCTTTCGACCTAACCTAACCTTAATTTAATTCTTAAGTTTGCGTCATGAAACGGCAGACGGAATTCCTATTAATCACGGTTCTTGTCCACAACGGTGATTAGCGCTCTTTTAACCAAATAAGCACTGCCATATATCATCCTTTAGCGGGTATGGCCGCCAACATTCAAAATATTTCGAGCTGGTGGAATTGGGTCATGTTCGTCGATTTATCAATGAACATTATCAATCAAAAATCAAAAAAATATTAATTGCATCAGGTTCATCTTCAACGCAATGTTACATTTACGTAAGAGTACCTATTTATACATGCTTGGTAAGAAAACCGGAACAGGTGATCCGTAACGTATACATTTACAAAAGAGTTACGAGGCCTTAAAAGACATCAAAACAATTAAAAACCGTTATAAAACAAGATCTGGAGCAAAAAGAAATGTATAAAATTGTTTTTAAGAATGCTGGAAACAAAAAAAGAAAAATATATAAAAATTAAAAAACTTCTATCCCTTCCCAGAGAAGGTAGTAAGGAAGGTCCCCAAAAACTTAAACTGAACAACTTCCTTTCTCCGAATGTGCGAATGTGTACTGAATATTTTGGAAGGTCTTTCAAAAAAAGAAGGGGAAGGCGTTCTTCTGAAGGCAGGATATCATACGAAGCGAATCTTTTAGAAAGGAGTACAGAGGCCTTCAAAAAGGCCTGTAACTTTCTCTCCTTTCAATATTTACCGCTGGGTATCCTTTGAATATACATAATTATATTAAGTACACATGGATTAGTTTTATAGATTAACATATACTTAAACATCTATTCGCATTCGCTTTCGAAAACTTAAATTTGCTTCACATTCGCCCCATTATAAACACCAAAAACAAAATGGAAAAATTCAGCGAAACAAATATGCAAAAGCCTAAATATCATCGAAAATAAATGAAAGCATTTAAACAGATGTTGCTATAGGAATAAGATGGTGCCGTGCAATAAAGCCATAGCAAATAAAGCCATATAGCCTTATTTCTCAATCCATTGAGCAATAAGGCCATATGACTTTATTTCCCTGTAAGGAGTGAAATAAAGCCATACATGGCCTTATTTCCCATTTAAATTTTTTTCTTTTAATATAATTCTAATTTATTTAAAATTTGTATTGTTGTGTTTTCTCTGGGTGTATATATACAAATTTAACGAAAACACTTTTGAGCGCAAGGATTTTCTCCTCTATGGTAGAACAAAAACCGACTTCGCTAACTAAAGCTTCTCTGCGTAGTCGGCCTTCGTTAGAAAACAAGGCGGATTTTAGAACCTTTACTTAGTGAAACTGGTACTTGTTGTACCATAAAGTAGAAAATTCTTGCGCCCGGCCCAAGGCCGGCTATGCAGAGAAGCTTTAGTTATCGAAGCCGGTGTTTGTTATACCATAGAGGAGAAAATCCTTGCGCCAGGCCGAAGGCCGCCTATGTTATACCATAGAGGAAAAAATCCTTGCGCCCGGTCGAAGGCCGGCTATGCTTTGGAGTTTGTAAACATCTTGTGGCAGGCCCGCCGGACGCGCTCTCTCCCCTCCCCCTTCCACCTACTGTACCATATTTTTTCAACACTTGACAATGGCAACTCATTCTTTTGGCAATTTGTAACCATAACAATTACACTGTTATGGAGTTATTTCCACTTTGGTTATTAAGCGATTATGGTGTTATTGCACTTGGATGGTGGTAATGGTGGTAATGGTTTTATATCTCAATTCATTGAGAATAAAGGCCATATGGCTTTATTTCCTATTGCTTTATTACACGGCACCGAATAAGATACACAAATGTTAGTTTTTTTTAGATTTTCAGGCATTTTCCTTATCAACTTATTAAATTTAATGCCATATTAAATGCAAACGGATGTTAATTAACTTTTATATATTTTACAGGAAAAGCATAAAACCTTATAAAATAGTATAGTATTAAAAAATTTTGCCTGAACACATACATATGTACGTAGTTCGATATAACAATGATTATCAATTAAAAATACGTTTTCAAAGTTTTTTGTAGTTACGTCCATTAGCATTTCTGTTGTCGATATAAGCAAAATATAGAACGGCAGAAATGTCTGTATTCATTTTAAACCAAAACTTTTTGTTTAATATGCAAGTTTAACATAAATATTAAATTACAAACATTTTAAATTATTTCGCAATATTTTCTGTGAATGTTAAAAAAAAAACTAAAAACTGTACACTAGCAGTTTTTTTTGAAGATAAGCAAATATTTTTAAAATTATTTAACACATGCATACAATATTACCAGTTAAGTTCGTCATATGATTTCAAAAAAACTCCAAGTTACATTGAAAAAATTTTACAGGAGAAGCATAAACTGTGTGTATTGAAAAAAACCCAACATTTTCAAATTGTTTTAAGTTTAAGCTTAGTTTTTATTGAAGAATTAATATTTGGCGTAGGTACCAATAACACTTGCGCCTTAGAGAGTTTGTTTTATATGAAAACAAAAGGGCGTAAGTCGGATTGCAATTTTGAGAGTTTTGTTGATAAGAACGTTATTTATTATTGTAGGAGTGTAACATTTTTTTTTAAACTTTTATTTGGAGGGTGTATCAATCAAGAAGTCCATATTGAAGTTTTTGTCACTTAGGACTTTTTTTCATATGACGATATGTATTTTTTTAATTTCGTTAAAACTGTTATTTCAAGGAAATTAAATTAAACAAGTAAGAGTGCTATACTTGGCTTTGCCGAATCTTATACCTCCTTCACCATAGTCTGGGAGAACACTTCCAATTCTAAATAGGTACTTTAATTCTTTTTCTGAGCCAAATTTTTTGAATTCTTTTTAGATAATTAAATGTTTCTACAGGAATTATCGAATTACTTCCTTGATTTCTTGCCCTTATAGCGCTTAGAGAAAAAATTTGCTCTTCTTCAAACACATTATATGTCATACTTTAAGAACCAACTGTAAATGCCAAGAAAATAATTACAAATTTAAAGCAGTGACCCACAGTGTAACATGCGCAGACAAAAAAATTTAACAGATACATATACATATGGAGGATTTCATGTCAAGTGACCCAATTTTTAAATTGATGTCTTCCGATTTGGATGAAATTTGCACCACGTGGGAATGTTTTTTTTTTGCTCAAAAGAAAGCTTATGTCTTTTCCTTAAAGTTAGTTCTGGTCTTTAAAGAAAAACTTGAAAATAGTGCTACATATGCTAAAAATTTAAAAACCCTCGTCTTGAGTTAGAATTTTTTTTTTTTTATACATAAGCCATACATAAGCGACCAAAACTACCTTAAAGGGACATAATCTTTCTTTTGAGCAAACAAAAAAACATTCCGGATAAAAAAAAAAATATTAAATTTTAAAATTTTTTTTTTCAAAAGATTGATCAAATAGCTATCGAAGCTACTTGGGAACTTTGACTGAATTTCAAAAAGCTGCTTAAAATAGATCTAAGATTTATTATGGACCGTATATCACAAAACTGCATAACATTTTGCTAGCCATATGAAGCTAAGTTGAAAGAAAGTTTACCGCAATATCTATATCTGCTACTGTTGTAGGCGAATTTAATTATTTTACCAGAGTGGGCTTTATAAGAAGCCTATAGTAAATTATGGACCGATCATCACAAAATTTATTTGTGTGATTTCTAGTCATATAAAACTGTGAATTATTTAATTTTATTCTGATAGCATTATTTGGTACGGTTTTAGGCATACTAAACTGTTTTCCGGGAGTAGAGTTCATATTAGGCCTAGGGTAAATTATAGGCCGATCTTCACGAAAGTTCACAGTGTCAGTTATGATAGCATTGTAAATTACGGTTTTAGGCGTTCTAAACTGTTTTCCGTGAGTAGGGTTTATATGGTGCTTAGGGTAAATTATGGACCGATCCTCACGAAATTGTATAGTCTTATTTCTAGTCCTAGAAAACTGTGATGTACCAAATTTTGTTTTGATAGCATTAGTTTTTACGGCTTTAGGCGTACTATACTGTTTTCGGGAGTAGTGCTTATATGGGGCCTATGGTAAATTATGGACCGATCTCCACGAAATTTAACAGCGTTATTTCCAGTCGAATAAAACGAATCTTTGGAAAATCGTATATCATTCTGTGCATTTTTCCACTATTTATTTACTCAAGGACCCACAATATGTGCACTTCATGAGGTCTGAGATGAATAATAAAAAAGTTTCACACGGAATGACAAACTTAGTATACCCAATTCACAATTAATTGAGGTGGAGGGTATTCAAATTCAAAAATGTACGAAATGCCTTATTTTTTTAGTATTTTCATGTTTCTTTTTAATATATTTATAATACAATTGATAATGCATATTAAAATTAATATTGAGCACCAATGAAAATACGTATTAGAATCATTGAACTTCATTGGATTTAGTTCGCACGTGTATGAATAGTTCATATCAATGAAATTCCTAATTTATCCCTGAACTTTTAATGACGAGCCGTTTAACTAATGCGAACCCATTCTCGCCAATGACACGCTAATGTTAAAATCTTGCATGTTTCGCCTAAAAGGAACCAGTGCATTATCCTTGTAACCCATGCATTTATTACTTTTTTTGCATGTCTTTTTTTATTGTCTTGTCTTATTATGTATCTTGTATTAATATGTATAATAATGAGCTGGCGAATTGCCATATTTTTACAAAATTAAATAGGTTTAAATTGTTTTCGGTTATATTTTCCGTACGAATATTTCTAAAAATACATTATAAATCCATTTAATTTTTAATAAATTCTAATATTAGTGATTTATAAATTTTAGGCAAGAAGATTTTAGTTTGGGAGCTATGAATCTCATACGCCACATGAAAGCTTAAGGGTTGTAAATTTAATATTACATTTTTTGATACCGTTGTTATATACAAGATATTTTGATTGGATTGGATTTTTCTTAATGGAATAATTATTAAAATAATGTTGGAACAGCTTTTAAAATATATTCTTAAGCACTTATATATTTGTTTAAAAATGATCATAAATATGGAAGGAGAAATTTTTAAAGTTTTATCTTTTGGTACTAAATACTTGATTTTTTTGTTCTTTAATATATGAAACTTTATAATAATACGGGTTTTCTTTTAACAAATCATTTTTTTCATCAATATTCTCAAAATTAACAATCGCTAATCTAAGATGGCTTTTTTTATATTTTGTATATCCAGAAATAATGATGTCATTTTGTGAGTTCTAGAAACTTGGAACAAAAGTGTGCAAGCTTATACAAAACATCATTGTTTTAAAAATTTAAGGTTTTAATAAAATTGTGTATTTTGTATAAACAAACTTAAATAAGAACATTTAAAAAAATTTTTTTAAAAAACACTTTTCTTAAAAAAGAACATTTAAAAAAAATTTTCCCCGCCCCCCCCCCCTATATTTTATCCTGGCTACGCCCATGTACTCGTGTACTATCATCGGGAATATGTATGCCTGCAAAGTTTCATCCATTTGCATTGAGTATTAGACGGTTAAATTAACGTTACAAGATTTGATTTTCCGAAGTGAAGCAAAAGAAAAGGTTTTAAAAAATTTTGCCTCCCCCCTAGATTTTATCCTGGTTACGCCCATGTTTTCGTGCCTGCAAAGTTTCATCCATTTGCATTGAGTATAAGGCGGCTAAATTAACGTTACAAGATTTGATTTTCCGAAGTGAATCTTAAATCGATATCTTCCGATTTAGACCTTGCACCAAGGTAAGTCCTATTGGATAGTAGTTTAGACGCAAATTTTCAACAAGATCGGTCAAAAAGTTTCTGAGTTAGGGGGGGCCAAAGTTTGACATTTTGGACAAACAGGTGTTCTTTCTCATCCATGTAACTTATTACCTATTGGTGTTAGCAAAATTTGTCCGAAGTAGCTTCGATAGCTATTCGATCAATCTTTTGAAAAAATTTTTTTTGTTTATTTAAAATTTTTTTTTGTGTTTTAATACGGGGTTCTGTTGCAAATCATCATCTCAGTGTTGTCAAATTAGTGTTAAATAAAGGGAACGTAGTTTTGATAGATTTGTAAACAAATTTCTAAATACAAAATAACAAAAACTTTGAATAAAAGAGTAAAGAGATGAAAAGAGGAAAATTAGTTTTACTTTAATTTTGTGACGAAGCTGTTGTGTATGTGTGAATTTTTAACGTGGTAACCGTGGAACCCTGGCCGGCAGGTTACCATGACATGTTTCGATCGCAACCACTCGATCTCCTCAGATGGATTTGCCGTCTTACACTCGCAGCCATCGACGACTGCTGACGTCACTAGTCAAACATCAATCCTTAAACCAAATTGTATTTTAACATTTGGTAGATCGAAATTTGCTTTCCTGAATGATTATCCATTTTAATTGATTTTTACATGTTTTTTCCTTTACTTCTGTTTTTTCGTACTTTCGTCAAGAATATTTCTTGAAGTCCAAGTCCAAAAAAAAAAAAAAACAAAAAAAAAAAAAATTTACTTGGACTTCAAGAAAAATTCTTGACGAAAGTACTAAAAAACAGAAGTAAAGGAAAAAACATGTAAAAATCAATTAAAATGGATAATCATTCAGGAAAGCAAATTTCGATCTACCAAATGTTAAAATACAATTTGGTTTAAGGATTGATGTTTGCCTAGTGACGTCAGCAGTCGTCGATGGCTGCGAGTGTAAGACGGCAAATCCATCTGAGGAGATCGAGTGGTTGCGATCGAAACATGTCATGGTAACCTGCCGGCCAGGGTTCGAGCCCGAGCCACGTCAAGAATGAAAGATTATCAATAACAATTTTAATTGATTTTCATGTTGTAAAATTCCTTTCTTCATAAAAATAATTTAATAAAAATTAAATTTCATGAACTTAAGCCTAATTAAAATATTAAAAATTTGGATTAAAAAACCATAAATAGTTCAACAAAATAACCACAATACTAATTATTGTTAAAGCTAAGGCACGAGCTCTATGTGTACATTTGTCCTTCAAGTTGTGCTGAAAAAGGTCAACAGAAAAGAGAAAGACAAAGGGAAAAAAACAAAAAAATGTACTTGGACTTCAAGAAAAATTCTTGACGAAAGTACGAAAAAACAGAAGTAAAGGAAAAAACATGTAAAAATCAATTAAAATGGATAATCATTCAGGAAAGCAAATTTCGATCTACCAAATGTTAAAATACAATTTGGTTTAAGGATTGATGTTTGACTAGTGACGTCAGCAGTCGTCGATGGCTGCGAGTGTAAGACGGCAAATCCATCTGAGCAGATCGAGTGGTTGCGATCGAAACATGTCATGGTAACCTGCCGGCCAGGGTTCGAGCCCGAGCCACGTCAAGAATGAAAGATTATCAATAACAATTTTAATTGATTTTCATGTTGTAAAATTCCTTTCTTCATAAAAATAATTTAATAAAAATTAAATTTCATGAACTTAAGCCTAATTAAAATATTAAAAATTTGGATTAAAAAACCATAAATAGTTCAACAAAATAACCACAATACTAATTATTGTTAAAGCTAAGGCACGAGCTCTATGTGTACATTTGTCCTTCAAGTTGTGCTGAAAAAGGTCAACAGAAAAGAGAAAGACAAAGGGAAAAAAACAAAAAAATGTACTTGGACTTCAAGAAAAATTCTTGACGAAAGTACGAAAAAACAGAAGTAAAGGAAAAAACATGTAAAAATCAATTAAAATGGATAATCATTCAGGAAAGCAAATTTCGATCTACCAAATGTTAAAATACAATTTGGTTTAAGGATTGATGTTTGACTAGTGACGTCAGCAGTCGTTGATGGCTGCGAGTGTAAGACGGCAAATCCATCTGAGGAGATCGAGTGGTTGCGATCGAAACATGTCATGGTAACCTGCCGGCCAGGGTTCGAGCCCGAGCCACGTCAAGAATGAAAGATTATCAATAACAATTTTAATTAATTTTCATGTTGTAAAATTCCTTTCTTCATAAAAATAATTTAATAAAAATTAAATTTAAAATAAATAAATTTTTTAAATAAAACCACATTAAAATTCAATAACAAAACAGAAATAATTAATTTAAAGTTGTTTACGATGAAATTGTGAGTTAAGATTAATTTGTTAAATAAGAATAAACGTAAATTAATATTAAAATAAATAAATAATAAAAAATTAAATCATCCAAAAATTCGATGTCATTATTGTTCATCTCATAGGAATCACTCATTAGTTTCAAATAATCATAAGTTTTAAATAATTTGTAGGTAAATCATAATCACGACAACATTAACCCAACCTTTTGAGTCCAGATCTACAATAAAAAACAAGTAAGAAAGAGTAATCGGTTAAACCCGACTTTATGATACCCTACTCCACATTAGAACCTTTGTACCATATTTTATCAAATATTCTCTAAATTGCGACCTGTACTTTGCGCACAACGTTTTCATGGACAGCCAGCCAGCCAGCCGGACAAACATCGTTAATTCGACTCAGAAAGTGATTCTGAGTCAATCGGTATACGTAAAGGTGGGCTTAGGACCAATATTTTAAGGAGTTAAAGACGTCAGCACAACGCATAGTACCCTCTCCACTATTGTGGAGGTGGTATAAATCAGTGTTCGAAAATAAACACTAAATATCGTTCTTTAATGTTCGGTTCGGTAGATTTGTGGAAAACACAAACGCTAATAGTGTTTGTGTAGAAATTCATTAAAAAAAATAACGTTTCCCTGTTTGTCATCTTTCGAACACCAAAATAATGCTGTTTTCATCATACTCAACAAATGATGAGAACATTAAATTCCGTTCGGTTTTTTTTTAAATCCACGAACTTCAATGTGTTAGGTTTGGCTCGTTAATGTTCGTCGCTTTTTGCTGATAAAAAAACCAAACATTTTTTACAAAAACAAAATACACACACGAAAAAAACATTATAGAACATTAAAATATAATGTTTTTCTACAGTATCACTACCATTGTTCTGTTTTTTAACGAAGAACCGTTCGGTTCTTTCTTGAAAATAGTTACGAACGGTGTTAAGGTTTGTGTATGTTTACACAAACACTAAAAAAATACATATCGTTCTTCGGTGTGTGAGCCGAACGCTAAATAATGTACTGTTTATTTTCGAACACTGGTATAAATATTGTATTGTTATGGTAAAAATATTTACCTAATTGATAAAATCGAATTAACGGTTGCTTAATGTAACCTATTTCTCAAATCACTTTTAACGATGTTTTCTTAGCTAAACACCCTCTCTACTTTAGCATTAGACCATGGAAGTGAGAGCTACTTTATAGTCAATTCTGAAATTTCTAAAAAAATTTTGTTACCGCCTGCATCCCTTTATTGAAATACTTGCAACCAGTAGCCCGTTTCAGTATTTCTCACATCGTAAAACTTTTCGCATGAAGCGTGTGAATTGCAACAAAAATAGTGTGAAATGAAACAAAAAAAGAAATACAGAAACGAGCTACAGAAAGAAACAGCGATGTTTGTTTTGATCGATTTTATAAATTTAATAGTGGAATACTGTTCCTTTATTTTGAAAGATGTTTCAGCGTCATAGTTTATAGCAATTTTCAACATTTGTAAAAGTTGTGATTTAAATTAAAGGCGTTTTAATTGTTCAAAATGTTTATTTTACTTTTATAAATTTTTATAACAAAATAAAAATTGTTCTTTTAAAAGAAAAACGGCAAAAAAATTTTATGGCTAAGCAAGTTGAAAAATGGCTAAACTCTAGCCACTAAATGGATAAATTGGCAACACTGATAACTACCGATAGTTTTCAATAGTTCTTAAAACTTACAATATTTCCTACAAAATACAAAACATTTATCTATAGTATAGATTCTGTACTAATATTTTAAAGTTGAAAAGTTTGTATGTTTCTATGTTTGTAAGTTTGTTTGAGGTAATCTCCGGAACTGCCGGTCCGATTTTAAAAAATTTTTCAACAAAATGAAGAATGGAAGCTCCTAACGGACATTGGCTATAGAGTGCTCCACTAAAGTGCTTAGGATAGGGTCCAGGGGCGCTAATTCTAACCGACCGCACACATATATCCAAAACTAAAGAGACAGAAATGTTATACTTATCGTTGTTCTTTAGAAAAATAAGCGGAATAGAGGTTAAAATCTGAAATTTGGTACTTTTATTTTACCTCGTCTATCTTTTAAGCCAATAAACGTTAAAATAAACATTATATCACATCCGAAATAGAACAAAAAATACGAGCCTGTTCGTCGATAACGAATTAAAGGCTCAGTTAGGCGAACGTTGCTGTACCCGTAATGTACCACACCGTACTGTAATCACGTTGAACGTTTAAAAACGTGTCATATGTTTTCCCATCCATAAACAAAAAGCAATAGTATACATAAAACAAAACACACAGTGATGGGAATTAAAAATGTACAAATGGTGACCGTTGTGCAGAAAAGGTACCACGTGATTTAAATGGTATTAAACATTATTTTGTGTATGTTAAAAATGTTAATAGTTTAATATTTATATTATAGATTTACAATAAATAAATTTGTATTTTAGCATATATAAATTTTTAGCATACATATATTGTAAATGTGCATACACCAAACAAGGTTTTGATACCATTAAAAGTCTTTTATGTTTCCCTTTTTCATTGTATGTGTATATGCATTTGTTTATTTCAAACATCTAAACATTTGTATATTTGGAAACATGTTGTATTGTAAGTTGTTTTGTCGCAATTCCATAGATACTCTGAAAAAAGTACCAAAAAAAGAGCAAAATTAACCGCATTTAATGAAACATACAAGCCGCCCATCACTGTCTTACAAATGTCACGTAACAACGGCATGATTTTCTATATTATACAGATTGGTACGTTGCAACTACGGTACATTGCATTTCGGTAAGCTTTTGTTATGGTTTTCATATTACAAAAAGCGAACAGCTGATGGTACAGTACAGATATGGTACAGCAACGTTCGCCTAACTGTGCCTTAAGACTTCGTTCACTTAACTAACATGTAAAACAAAAACAAATTATAAAATTTTATAATTTGTTTTGGTCTTAAACGCAATTTAAGCGAACGAAGTCTTCATTCGTTATCGACGAACAGGCCCACAAATACAAACTTAGTACTTTTTAGAAATTCGAACGTTAAAGGGGTGAAATTCGTAACTATTGTTGGTACTTTTTTTTACAAATTTTTTTCTCCATTCTTTAATGGTGAGAAAAAAAGTCCAAAAAAGGGGAAATACGGAAAACTAGATTTCTTTCTTTGGGGTTTTTTCATAAAATTCAAAATGCATTATCCTGAGTGAAAAGACTCTATGGGGGAGCTTTTTGGAACTTATTTGACCTTTAACTGGTACTTTTTGAATATCCTTTGGTATTGGACTTGAAACATAAAATTAAACATGCAAAGCCCTGAAAGAATATGTAAGAGGGATTTTTTTTTGGTATTTCTCTAACTGGTACTAACTTAAGATAGGGTTCAGGGGCCGCTTAACCTCATATGTCCAGAAAATATTAATTATCGTTTCCGAAGAGATCTTTTAAAGCAATAGTTTCCGTACAAAAAAGAAAAGCTATTTTAACATGAGTTGACCATCCATTGCCTCCCGTCTATCTCTTCGCTCGACCTCAGGGGACTTGTGCATCTTACAATTCAGGGTTGCATATTTAAATCATATTAAATATCGGTATTTTAAAAATAGTAATAAAATTCGTATAGAAATAAAAGATAAAACCTACTCCCGGAAAACAGTTAAGTACGCCTAAAACCGTAGCAAATAATGCTATCTGAATAAAATTTAATACTTCACAGTATTATAGGACTAGAAATCGCACTAAAAATTTTCGTGATGATCGGTCCATAATTTAATATAGGCCCCATACAAAGCCCACTCTGATAAATTAATTAAATACGCCTAAGATAAAGATTTTGCGGTAAAATTTCTTTCAACTTAGCTGCATGTGGCCAGAAAAAATTTCATGCAATTTTGTGATATACGGTAAAACTAATTTCACTGCTGTATTGAAATTAATGTTTTTTAATACCAGAAATCACTCTTTTGGAATAATTGGTTCATAATTTACCATAGCTCCAATATAAATTTCCCTCCTGCAAATCATTTAAGTTCGGCTTAAACTGCTACGAATCATGATATTTTACTCAAGCCAGTTAAAATTACTAAAAAAAGCATCAAACTTTCTCATTGTCGGTCAATAGTTAAATAAGGGTCTAAAACGCAAACAATTTTAATGCTCTATTTTTATAAAGATAAATTAATAATAAATAGAAATTCGGCGGAGGATATCAAAAATTCGGCACGGCCATTGGGCGAACTTTGTACATTGAGTACTTCTGTTTATTTAAAAAAAGTTTAAAAAGCTCGTTTATATAAATAAAAATAATGATGGTAAAAAATGTCACGTGCGACATGTCATGTGACAGTGATTAAAACTAGCTTAAAAAAAGTATAAGTCATTTATGTGTTAAATCAAAACTATTTTTAAGAGACATTAGAGCATAACATTCTAAAGCTTGTCACATTTAAATATTGCCACAGGTTTTGCTGACATCTCCGATTGAATTGGTGACCGCGAAACCCACTTCTTACGTTTGTTTCACGTGCGAATGCCTTGTTTTTAACCAAATGAACAATAGCACTTATTATAGTTAATCGTTTGGCACAATAAAAATCCGTTTTATTTTGACTCTTTTTTCACTTTAAATGTGTAAGACGGTCACGTTCGACATGATGAAAATGCCCATTTATAAAAAATTTTAATTTTCGACATTTTAGCAATTTTGACGCACTAGGTGCATTTTTCCGGATTAGTTTTTTATACTTTTTTTCTCCTAGTCTATAGCTACAACTATAGCGAAGACGGGCGAAAAAAAATTAAAAGTGGTTTCCAAGATATAGACGTGAGAACAAATTTTATGTTTTTCTGAAAAATCAAGTTTAAGACAAAATTTACATGGGGCCATAAAATCAGAACGGCACACATAGGGGTTTTTTGCCAATCTAGCCGGACATTAAGCAAAAAATTTTTTTTAAGAAATGGAAAAATTTAAGTACGCAGCTCGACAGACAACAAAGTTCTGCATCGTATAGTGAATTTTCAAGTCTTTTGCTTGAGATTTGTGGTTTTGGGACACTGTTAAAACCAGGAAAGTTGATTAAATTGCATGCGTGTTCATTGACTTTTTACGGTTTTGGGAGGTTTACAATATATTTTTTTGTAGATAAACGAATAAAGATTTTACATTGAATTTTTTTTTCTGTGAAAGACTATATAAACAGCTAATTATGAAAATTTTTAGAAAAATTTTATTTGAATTTTTTATGATAAAAAAATTAGTACGAAATTAAAAAAAACGATTTTTTTGTTCACTTTTTTGTAAAAAAAAAAAATTTAAAAGGTTTTTGAAGGTGAGTTCCGCTGAGTTCTTAAAAATTTTATACATCACGATAAAATTTGAAATCTCTACTTTTAAATTCAAAAAAAAAACGTTGCGCGTTGTTGCGCCATTTTTTTTTATGATTTTTTGAAAATTTCACCTTTTTTCTGTTTTTGCTCATCTTGCATAGGTACATATGATAGAAACCCTTTCGTCAGTCATAAAATGTTTTGGTTGTACGTAGATGGTTTTTATTTAAATTATTACATATAAGCCTAATATTACCTGTGTAAAAAAAGGGATGTGCGAAACAGTAAGTAACGGGTTTTAACCACATGTGCGGCCGCTAAAGGACGTTATTTAATAGAGCAAACAAATTTTTTTACCTTTTTTCTGTTTTTGCTCATCTTGCATAGGTACATATGATAGAAACCCTTTCGTCAGTCATAAAATGTTTTGGTTGTACGTAGATGGTTTTTATTTAAATTATTACATATAAGCCTAATATTACCTGTGTAAAAAAAGGGATGTGCGAAACAGTAAGTAACGGGTTTTAACCACCTGTGCGGCCGCTAAAGGACGTTATTTAATAGAGCAAAATAAATGTACCTGTTTTGCATAACTTTTAAAATCATTAACAACAAAAATAATATATAATAAAAAATCAAATCTGGGCTCTAGGTACTTAGTTTTTTTAAATATATATTGTGGTTTTTGCATAAAATTGTTATCAGAACCATTTTGAAGCTTCGAGAGTAAAATGGAAAAAGTGTATACGAATTTAGAGTTATTCCAAATTATACAAGAATGTAGTTCTAAACTCGTTGAAGAGAAATTACAATTTTTAGTTAGAAAATTGTGCGAAATTTCAAAATGTCAGGGAGATAGTGACATATCAGTAGTAAATCAATGCTTAAAGAAATTCAAATATTTTTTTAAAATATTTTGGCATTCAGCACAAAGAAAAAAGGATCGATTTGTAAGCATGCATGCCAAATGGCGGGAAGGAACAGTGACAATACCTTTTTTTGGGAGTTCGTCTTCAAAACGACTACAAAAGCCGTTTGTTGAATTGACCGAAAGAAGTAAGAGAAGAAAAACTGAAATCTTGCGAACTCAAACCGATGCTGATTTATTGATGCACGCTACCCAAACACAACTACAAACGTCTGGAAAAAAAGATGCCTCAGGTCTGCTTAAAGAAATTGTGTCTTCTCCGGCAAGAGCTACAAAAATAAAAAAAGCATACAAAGCTGCACAAGAGGATAAAGTAAAACAGCTAACCCCTCTAAAGGCTCTTTCTATATTTGTAGAAGCTGATCTTTCTCGAAAACAATATGAAATAATCCGAAGTGCGGCTAAGAAGGTTTATCCTAGCTACAAAATTCTGCAGAGAGAGAAAAGTGAATGCTATCCTCCAAAAGAATCATTTGAAGTAACGGAAACATGTGCTCAAATAAATCTTCAGGATTTGCTTAATCATACTGCAAGTAGATTACTTACATATTTAAAAGATGTTTTATGTGATTCACAAATAGAAGAATGCAACTCCCTCGAACTAATAAGCAAATGGGGCTGCGATGGATCACACCAGGCACAATTTAAGCAAAAGATGAAAAATGATGCTTCTGATTCTCATATTTTTCAGAGTAGTTTCGTACCGCTTCGACTAATATATGGTGCAAAAAAGGAGAAAATATTATGGCAAAATCCAACTCCTTCATCACCGCGATATTGTAGACCTATTCGCATCAGATTTGTTAAAGAAACTGTAGATGTAATCCAAGAAGAAATTAATTATGTACAAGATGCCATTACTACATTACAAAACACTAATTTTTTAATGGAAGGAAAGTTATATTCCATAAAACATACAATGGTATTTACAATGATAGATGCAAAAGTATGTAATGCCGCAACACAAACTACGTCCACAATGAAGTGCTATATTTGTGGGGCTACTTCAAAAGAATTTAACAATTTGAAAATCAAAAGGGATATTGACGTAGATGCACTTTCTTTCGGATTATCTACTTTGCACGCCAGAATTCGTCTATTTGAGAGCATATTACACCTATCGTATAAACTCACAGTAAAAAAGTGGCAATTAAGATCGGATGAGGACAAAACTATTGTTAATGAGAGGAAAAAAACTATCCAAGAAAAATTTAGAAGTGAATTAGGGCTAATAGTGGATGTACCGAAGACTGGATTTGGAAACAGCAACGATGGTAACACCAGCAGACGATTTTTTTCCAATCCTGAATTAGCTGCAGAAATAACTGGAATTGCATTGGATTTCATCTACCGGATCAAAGTTATTATTGAAGTAATTACAAGTGGTCACAAAATCCATTTGCACGAGTTTGCCAATTATTGCTTAGACACTGCAAAACTTTACGTTACTCTATATCCCTGGCATCCTATGACACCTACAATGCACAAGATTTTAGTATCGGGCTATTATCAGAAGAAGCGTCTGAGGCACGAAATAAACATTTTCGGCTTTACAGGCAGAATTTTGCTAGAAAGTTTTCGAGGGTTCAGTGTAACAAAGATGTTATAAATAGACTTTTGCTCAGTTCTGACTAGGGGTTATATTACCGGTAAACGGTTAACCGGTTTTCCGGTTTTACCGGTCATATTGATTACCGAATTTACCGGTAAATTTAAAAGAAAATGACCGGCAATTTCGGTAATTTTTTGTAAATATTTCACTCCAAATGAGGTTAAATTTCAACACAAAATTAAAAATTTTTGCAAGTAAAGGTTAGTTTTAAATTGTGTTTTTGTCTTGCTTTAGTTAGTTGCATTTAAACTACATTCAATTCTTTTTTATTTATATTATTATTAGTTATTTTTGCAGTTATATTTATATTGTACGAAATAAGAAGGTATTTGATTCTATTTAGAAAATATTTTAAACATTAGGTGCGTTTGAGTACTTTTAAAGTAAAATGCAGTAAATGAGTAAACTAAAAAATTTTCTCTCACAAAAAGCTGTTGTGCAAAAAAGTACGCGAACGCAAAATTTGTAAAAATTCGTAAAATAAAGGCAACAGCTGATGGCAAATAATTGAAGTGTGGAAAAATATTGACACTTTTGACAACTTAACTCGTTTTCTTATCGGTACTCGATTAAATACTTTTTATAACACGAACATTTTTGGAAAATACAAACAAACTATTTTATGTTATATTTCATATTTGTTTGTTTTTTACTTTTTTTGATTTTACTAATTTGTAGCGGGTTAAATTATTTAAAAGAACATGAATATTTTTTTTGCTATTGATTACTTAAGTACCCAAATACTTCACACTTTTACAACTCTAAAAAATTAACATAGCCAAAAAAATATGAAAAGTTTGTATTTAGCCAAATTAATGCTTCACAAACAAGTTTAATTAATTAAGAGTTATTCACTTTTTGTTTTAGTTTAATTTTTATTTCAACTTTTCTTTTATTTAACAATTTTTTCACAATTTGTATGCTTTTTATTTGTTACTTTTGTTTGTTTACCTTTTGAAACATATGTTTTTTTGATTTCCTAAATTTTACTGCAAAAATTTCTGCAGTAAAAATTTGTAAATACTCAGACAAGAACTGTCACTTTTCGCTCTCAATTTATGTTCTCATTTACTGTATTTTGTGTACTCGAACGCAATTTGCTGCATAAGTTTAGTAAAAAATAGTAAAAACGTTTGTGTTCTTGAACGCAACTATTTAAAGCTCTGAATACTGAAGAAAACAAAGAAGGCGGTATGGGAATTTTATACACGAAATGGAAAGATATTGAAAACAGCTGTAGGTTCAACTAGATGTTTCCCTGCCCACCTCAAAAGTCTGCATCTAATAAATGTTTCCAAACGATTGGAACAAGATCCTTCCACTACTTCTCAACAAAGAGAGAAATTTTCAAGTGTGAGATCATCTAATAATACCATACAACATGACTTCAAACGGACTGGTGTTGTAAATGGATAAATTACTGGCTATGGTGGAACGGTTTCATCAATTAAAATCGTGTACCAGAAAGAGTCTGATTGACTTAAATATTGAAATTTCGTTTTCAGAAGAATAACTTAATTTAATTAGCATGATAGCATATGCATTGGTTTCTGTAAAATTGGCTGTAGAAGCTTTGGGTGCAGTTAACTGCACTTGCTGACAAGCGATGGCACTCTAAAGTTCATGGTTGATGAATTTTCTGCACAAAATGATGCTCTAAGCCAGATATTAAAATGTCAGGTAATTTTACGCATCCAAAGGCGATGTACAAGTTATTTGGACGTCATGCAGTTTATACATAATCCGTTAGAATTTAGAAATAGTCATCTAGAGGATAATTATGATTTATTTAAACTACATAAACCTTCATTGATAAAAACTATTGCGACGCATCTAGAACGATTAGACATGAGAGATGAAAGTGGCTAGACAAATGATTCAAATGAGTCATCTGATGATGTCGAAGAAATCCCTAAATTAACCTAGTTAACAATGAAAGGCAGTTTACGTTTGACCATTAAAAACCAAAATAAAATTTCCAACCCATCAGTAACCAATACAACAATTTTATAAAAAGTAATAAAAATAAATCGGCTTGCATGAAGAGGAAGAAAAGCGTGGAAAGTATCTGATGATAGCGTCAACAATCTCTTGACAGAAAACCCCACTAGCGTGGAATCAGAAAGAGTTTTATCTGCAGCAAGGCTAATTTGCACATTGCGAGCATATTTTAATACACAGGCAGATCCATTCAATAATTAAAATTTTCTTTTAATGAAATAATATATTTTAACTTTTTTATTGGAAAGATATTATATAATATCATTATCTTTTCTAAAGTGTTTGGAAAAAGGTTTTCTGATGATCTGTCCTAAGCAAACAGTGTAATGAGCATATGAACTATCTTTATGCCATCAACAATAAATTTCAGTGTGTTTTTTAATATTACGAATTGGGAATTTAGTACATTTAAACGAAATCTTATTAATTAATTTTAACTCTCAAGAAAAACTTTGAATTACATTTTATTTTTAATTATTTTGTTGAATTATATAACAATATGTATTTTATCTTTAAAAAATGTTAAGTTTAATTTACTGGTTACTTATAAACTTAACATTAAACAAAATTACCGGTAAATTACCGATAATCCGGTTTTTAAGTTCTGGAATTACCGTTTACCGGTAAAAGCAAATTTCGGTAATTTTATATGCCCTAGTTCTGACCCACTGATTACTAGTATAAGACCAACTCCAAAAAAAAAGTCACTACCCTTTACGAAAGAAGCAATTTCTTTTATGCTTCCACCTGTACTTGGCTCTGAAGAGAATTCAGATTCAGAAGAGGATTTTGAAGAAGCAGACGAAGAAGAACCATGGCACTCATCATCATCTTAGTGCAAAAGAGAAGTTATTTTAAATAAATTAGTTGTTATTATTTTAAATAAAATTTGCTGTTACTATTATAAATAAGTTATTATTACGAATATATTAATTATTTTCAGATAAATTAAATACTATAAAATATATAAAAGTCACATAAAATCTTAAAAATTAATATGTTTTGGAAATAAGCAAAAAAAAAAAAAAAATTTTACAGGGTCGTTCCGGGGGGGGGGGGGGGGTGTTTGGAGGGATATCTCCCCCTACCCATTAAAGTTCAAAAATTTAATTTTTATAGTATTAAGGCGTTAGTAATCTATTTCTTTTAATATTTACATTTTTTTTAAATATTATTTTATGTAACCGCCCTCAAAAGGGGGCGGGGGGCGAAAAGTGTAATTTTACGATCTCATGGGTCTTATTTTAGGTTTTTTAACTTTCGCCGACGTTAAAAGTTGCATTTGCCAAACAAAAGTATGGGAAAAGTTTAAAAAAAATTGCATTTTTCAGAGGTTGGATTAGTTCTTCTAGGGGGAACATTTTCCTCCTTGGTCCGATTTTTTTTATTTTTTAGGTTTACCTGCCTATGACAATATCACATATTTCTGCCAAGTTTCATCGATCTAGGGGCACTCAATAACTTTTAAGAAGCAATATAAGCTAAAACAAAAAGTAATGTCCGGCTAGATTGGCAAAAAACCCCTATGTGCGGCAGCTAAACTAGCAAAACCTAAATAGGGGTTTGTTGGTTTCGATAACTTCTTCGAGAAATCCACACGAGAAAGAGTTTGCACTCGATGACTTTAAAAATGATGCTCAGTTTTTAAAAAACATAGCTTAACCCCAATACAAAAAAAAATAAATAACATGTATGTATAAATAGATTTAATGCACGTTTAAAATAGCCTATATGTTTCTAAATTTTAGAATAAACCAAAGCTTAGAACATTGATTTTTGTCTGAGTTGACGGAAAAGAGTATCGTCTTTGTGTATTGCCTGAATACTTGCCATCCTGAATTTCAGTTAGTGTTTCTTTCCACAAGCATACATACATACATCCATAATTTTTATTGAAAAGAAAATTTAGGCAGATCTGGGGGGAATCGAAATAATTTTTTCAGTGTATTCGAACACGACTGCCAGAATTAGCTCTCTGCCTGAAACGTTGTACTTTTTCGCTGAATTGCAATGACGCAAATTTGTTAATATACATTTTTATAAATTCAAAGTAAGGTTTTTACTACAATTCTTATAATACTAAAATAATTTTTCATATATATATTTTTTTTTCATTTTAGTTACTCATTTACACTACAGAACATTTGTTAAAAAATTCCAAAAAAAAGCTCCCAGAAAAATTTAATAAACACTTTTATCGCTGTACGAATTAAATTTGGTAACAAAAAACATCAAAATGCGGCATAAACATCAGCAGTTACACCTCCGATTAACGTCGCGCAATATGAAATCATCATTTGCAGTTTTAATGTTTGTATACGTTCTTTTTCGAATATCGTCTATTGCGGCGGCCAACCAAAATATCAAACAACTAAACACAAACTTGTTTAAATACCAATGCTTTACTAAAAAAGGTAAGTTACAAAATTAACTAGCAACCGTTTGCATTCCTCTCTTACTATTCCCATCTATGATCTTTGTGGGTAAAGTTGACCCAACTATTTCTTAGAGGGTATCATTTAGAATCTATGAAAATATCAGATTATGCAGATGTACATATATAAAGTTCTTCATTACCAAGAAACCACAAACATGCAATTGCATGTTTTTCCATGTGCGACCTATGAAGACAGAAATAATATATCTATCCGTTTTAGAGCTTTTTATGAATTTTGGCATCGATTTGTTAGTGCATATTTTGGCATATTTTACCGTTTGGAGCATATTTTTTGCATAATTTAGTTAAAATAGCCTTTTTGCAGCATCTTTTAAGTTTTTAGCACATATTTTGATACATATTCGGTTTTTTTTTAGATGCCTCTGCAAGCTTTCGCCGCAAAAAAAAATTTTTTTTTCGAAATTCAGATGGCTTTTCTGTTTTAAATATTTATCTGTGTTGCTTTAATTTCGCCATCCACATTTAATTTTTACTCTAAAATGAAGACAAAGCAGGTTGTCATTAAAGATAATTTATTTTAAACTTTCATATTTTACATAAGAGCAAAAATTAAAAAATGCAATTATAAACTTACGTTTTTGGCGATGCGTGCAATACATAGAAATCTGACCAATCTTTTAGTACACCGATCGACTGAGAATCCATCTTTAAAGTGATTAAACGATACCTTCCGTCCGTCTGGCTGGTTGTCTGTCCATGTTAACCTTAAGTACATAATTTGATCAAATTTCGTAAATACATTTTAATTGTACCAAGGACGAAGTCTTTGTTAATGGTGAGAATCGGTCTTTAATTAAATATATTCCCCATAAAAACTTCCTCCAAATTAGACGCTTTGTGTACGTAAGCCATCTAATTATATTGGCATTTAGATTAAATTCGCCCAAAAAAATATGTTACAGCAGATTAAATTCTTTTCGAATTGGTCTGTAAATACTATTGTATTTAAGCTTCATAGATTATAATTTTAGTATTTTTTTTTAATGAAATTGATGAATATTTTGTTTTTAACCCTTAAATGCGCAACGTCTTGTATCTTAATGAAAAAAATATATTGAACGTAAATAAGAAAAAAATTTAAAACTGCGTTTTTATTTTTTAAATTTTTTGTTTTGTTGTAGTTTTATTAAGGAAAAACTGATTGTATCTTATGAGATCCACTGCGCACTCCATACACAAAGAGAAACGCATAAACAATGAAAGGATTTTTTAAGTGAAGTTTATTTTTTATATGAATAAAATTAAAAATTACTGTGATTGTATTAAATATAATTCAAATTCATTTAGCTAAATTTAAATTAACAAAACTAGGACCACGAGTGGAGTTAGAGGGCAATTTCTGTCTCTCCGAAACTATCCAACAGAATTTAATCAAATTTAAAACATAGATAGATCCCTACTTATATGTATACGTTAGGTATACATTTTGTAAGAAATAGGACCACGAGGGAGGTAGGGGGAAATATCTGCCTCTCCAAAACTAACTAACAGATTCGAATGAAATTTAAATGAAATAGATCCCTATTTAGATAGGCACATAAGCTATGAATGTTTTACAAAATGGGATTACAAGAAGGGGGAACGTAGTAGCAGACGCCGGGTATCCGCTAGTTCTAAATACAGCTACTATCTTAAAGATTATAATAATGCCACTGACCTATCATTATTATTTGACCAATAGTCTCTTGAGTTATGTAGGTTGAAATATATCATATTGTGTAAAATACCAATTATCTTTCGCAATTCTAAAACATTGAAGGAACATTTTTCATAGCAAATCGCAAAGTTTCCTCAATTATATAATTTTCCAATCTCTCAGGTAATTAGTAACGACAAGCCTGATACGGGGTAACTAATGATTGGATATAAACAGGCAGAGAGCTATCGCCCTTTAACTCTACTTCCTGACTGACGAATTGCATATTACCCTGTATTTTTTTTAGATATTTTTTTCAATTGCAGAAGCTTTTGGATCGAGGAAAACATTTTGAAAATTTGAGGAAAGTAAATCAAATGACGTTGGACTTGATGGTAAGTCCTGTCAGTGAATTGAGCACTGATTAGCTGCCGATTCTTGTAAGCTCGCAGTTGAGGAACTGGATGCAGTAGGATTTGATAATAAACTATTTCTGGAAACTCGGGATAGGATGAAGGTATCCGTTCTCAAATTTGGTACTAGGGTATTTGAGGTACAAAATTGTACGTGGCCAGGATACAGAAGAGTACTAGCGTTAGCAGGTACTTAGCGTGCAGCTACAGGAAAATGTATTGGGCTTGAGAACAGATTATCATCGTTCATAAATGCAATAAACGAGTCATGAACTGACTCTTACAATATTTTCCGATCCTTTCTCCGGATCAGAGTCATTATCAATCAGGACAACATTTTAATTTTTAGAGGAAACTATATTTGGAATTTAAATTTCATCATCACTATTTTTATCAGTGCAGTCATAAGGAAATTCTGCGCTGTTTCAAGAAATTTTACATATTTTATCATTTGTCGTTTTGGATCTACCAATACGTCTGAACGCATTCATATTCATATCGTTACCTAAAACGCAAAAGGCCCTGACCAACCATAAATTAAAGATCGACTTTGTCATTGATTCTGATGTATTGCATCAACACAAATGTCTACAAAACATTTTAGAATCTTTCGACCAAAATTTGCAATTGTATTAGCAAAAAACAAAAGGCCCTAATTACAAAAAATTATATGGTAAACACTAAAAGGCCTAACTAAGAGTTTCCATAATGTGCAGCATTGTCAATTGTCAAAGCAATTGGTAGGTTTTACAAGAAAAATAGAAGACAAATAAATTATAAATAGTTTAAGGCAATACTTATCCTGTAAAATTTTCAAAATGTTATATAAGGCCTTTTGCATTTAAGGTGACGATATTTGTAATTATAATTAGAATAAAAAAAATTTAAGTAGCGAGCGAAAAGAACTTATGTCAAATGACTAAACAAGAAGAACACACAATACAAACAGTCTACAAAAAACAATAACAGCCAAAATTCCTAATTTGTGTGGAATGCGCAATGTGTCTTTTAAGATACAACCACTATATACGATTTTTTGACGAAAGTATGAATCAGACCACATTGAAAATTTCTGTATGGTTTAAGAACACTATTTTAATCAACATATATTTTTCTGGAGTAAATTCGTAAACAAAATAATGCAAATAAAATTGGGTAAAACTTAGCTTTTTTTTTTGAAAATTTTGAATCTACGGCTCTGTATTTTTCAGAAACGATCCATTTTTTATAAAATTAATCCAGCATAAAAGAAAAAAGTGTTGTTAGTGGTAATCAGCTAAATTTTTTTTAGTTTTTTTAATAATTGTGCAAATAGCAGCAGTTTAATTGGTTGTATCTTTAAAGATACAATGCTCATTTAAGGGTTAAATGAGTAATTTTAAATTTTTTGGGGCATATTTTCGAATATTTGCTGCATATTTAATTAAATGCGCATAAAACGCATTTTTTAGAGCATATTTCTGGTTTCCCTGTTCATTACTCAATTTACTTTTCTTCTTCATTCCATAAAAAAAACATATGTACAAACAAATTTGTAAGTAGCTTAAAAACTACCACTATAATGCCCGTAATTTTACGATTAGGTAACTACCAGTGTAAATATAGCTTTACCTAGCTGGTAAATTCGCGTTGGTAATTTCAACGTTTATTTTACCTACGTGTTTCAATACGATTAATATTTTGGGAAACCTGGCAACATTCATGTTTGACGTTACTTTTTATGTCGAAAATATTCGTTAAATTAAATTTTTTTTGGAATAGCGGGACTGTGGGTAGGACCACTAAGATTTAATGGGGTAACCCAGACGAGAGGAGCCTCCTCAAGGGAAGTAAATCTGAAGTTAGTATGATGGTACGTATCCTGACTGGTCATACATGATTACGAGCGCAACCTGACGAGTGCAGAGCGTGTGGTGAGGAGGGTGAGACGCTGGAAAACTGTCTCTGCCACTTTCAGGCCTTCGTCGAAATAAGATCCAAACACTTTGGGAGCGATGTCATGTTGAACTAAGGATCCCAAGGAACGTTAACTGAAAACCTTAAGGAATAAACTCCGATAAACGGAGTTTCTTAACGGACGTTAACCCCCTCTCAATAGGTAAGGGTTGCACTACCCACCTTAATTTCCATGTTCTTTAAGGAGGGCACAACAGGCTCGGTAGTCCCCTAGGTGTGTATCGTATATCGTACTAATATGAGGTTCCATCTTTTATGCTTCATCATCCGTTCGACCTAACCTTAATTATTTCTTGTGAATTTTGTAACTTTTTTTAAAAATAGAAACTGGGAATTATTCCTTCCGAAGGTAACTTTATATTATATTCAACATTTTTAATTTTCGAATTTATTCTATGAGCTAAATTTCAGTTATGTATTTTATAAAGCTTTTTTGTAATAGTTCTATTCCTACAATTTTTCAGAAATGACTTTATACACTACCAGACTATTATATTGTATTTTCTTTTCACATTTTACCTTAGCCTTCCGTTGGAAAGCAATGAGGTATATTGAATGTACAGAAAAATTTACAATTATTAGACACCAGCAGAATGTAATGCATTTTCTGGCCCGCTACGGCCTTCGTCAGCATTCTTTGTGTCTCACTGGATAGTGTTACTTTATACATTGTCCCCGTGATAGATCTTTGGTGGTAGAGACCGGTTCCAGTTTCAACACTTTCTATGAATAAGACCTATCACTTTAACATGGGGTTGTCATTGGAGGGGGTCATTTGACACCATTTGACCAGTCACACATCTATTCTCAATGGACGTTTTTAGTGACAGTTACTGCAATGTAGTATTATTTCAATACAATGTAGTATTCTTTCAATAAAACAAGTCCTAGAATTAAATTCAAGAACCAAATTTTAGAAAGTCCCAAAAAATGTGTCACACCACCGTTGAAGACTGTACTGTCATTTATTACTTTTTCTTTCTTTTTTTTCTTCATAAACCAGTTACATTATCGGTTCTCCTTTCACTGGTCATGAGTCCTTTCTTTTTGTACGTGATGTGTTATTAAAAGTTTTCCCATGTTCTATATTTTAGTTAAATCCGAAATTTAGGTGAATAGAACTTGTTAGGGTCAAAAGGGTTTAAGAGGTTTTTGAACCATTAGAAAGCTAAAGTGTCCTCTTTAATCCCATGTATACATTTGCAACTGTTTGGAGCTGTCTGTTGAACACCTTTTTTCATTTTAATAAAATTACTCGCAACGTTTTTTTTTCTCTTTTTATTTTACTGAAATATAACACAATTGTTTACGAACGTTTTGTTTTAAAAATAATTCTGCAACTGTCAAAGCCAGGCAGCATTTGAGTTGAACACGGGTCCATTGAGGGTTTTGAAAGTGACTTAAATTGGTAGCCTCGGATATTCAAGTTTTTCAAAAATTCGCCAAGAGTATATGTATTTATGGATTTATGACCTACAAAAAATATGCTTAAATGTTAAGTTATCTCCTTTGCCTTTCAATATATTTGGATAAAACGGATTTTTTTGGCTGATTTTTTAACGATTTTTCTAGTTTTTGGATTATGCCTAATATCAACCTGTTACCAATAGGAATACGTATTAATACTTATAAATAAAAATGTTTATATTTTTCGAAAGAAAACGTTATGAGTATGATTATCGAAGCAATTTTAGTCAATTTGCATTTGTTTCTCCCACATGCCCTATCCAAAAACAAAATATAATTTTTCAAACAAAAAATATTTATTAAACTAAAAAATTCTAGTAATGCAACACATAAATTTTATAAAATTAGAACAGTAATGATTTCTAGTATGTGCATGATTTATGATTTTCTGGAAAATTCTGATCAATATCGAGTGGTAAATAGTGGCAGTTTTTTAAAGCGTTTTTCCGGGACTGTTTATTCTTCCTTCCCCATTGTTAATTTTACTTTCTGCGATATCAATTAATTTGTCTTGAATATTAAATAAACTCCGTAGAACAAAATATATTCGTAACTGGAAAATACAAATGCTAATTTACTTCTGATGTTATTTAAATTTAATATTTCTATTAATTTTTAAATTCCATAATCATCGGTATCAACAAGCTCTTCTTAAAATCTTTAATTGTTAAAAGTTTTTTGAATAGAATTCTGAGGCATCCAGCCAGGTCCCCATCTTGTTACTACTGTCTTCTGTGGTAGGGGAACCAAGGGATATATTTCATTAAAAATTGCAATATAATAAAATTGGCTGTTAATTTCCTCTGCAACGCGATATAACCCATGTGCCAAGCAAGTATATTGTTACAGTTTTCGATACAATTTTTTTAACCCTATTGGAAGCCTTAACCATGCAAGGAGCTGCACCGGTTTAAAATAGTCGAAATCTTATATTTAAAGCAAAGCTCCAAAATAATTTGTTTTGAAAGGTTTTTTTTGTGTATTTCAAAATGTCAAAATATGCAAACATTTTAATTTAAAACCTAAATATGCAAAATAGCCATTTTACCAAAATATGCAACAAGTCGATTCCATTTTAACGCAAATTTAATGATTCGGAAAGTTAATTGGTCGACATCGCTCTCAGACTATCGGCAAAAAACATGCATTTGCATTGAAATCGCCTCCATATTAATTAATAATATCACTGTGCAAGAAATTTACACTTTTTTTTAGACAAGCCGGGTACATGGCGATTAATCATAATTCGGGTACGCTGAATCTCGGTTTTTTTTAAGATTGGCTCTGGTTTTCGAGATATACCGTTATTTCGAAAATGGAGGAGGTTGCACAACATATATTCGCGTAACTCAAAAACGGTTAAGTTTATTGAAATTACTAAAAAAACCGAAATTCCGCAAACATTTTTTTATGAATTTCAGCGTACTCGTCTGTTTTTTTCAACTTGCATAATGTATTACACTAGTTTTTTTTTTGGTCATAAAATCTGCTACGAAATAATATTTCTGATCAGCAGATGTTTTTTTTTGAAGACTTAATGGGATATTTGCGTTTTAAATGATAAGCCTTTAACAACTGTATGACTCTTGTATTTGAAACGGAAGGAAGGCATGATTTTCTCAAAAAAATCTACCTTTTAGGCCACCAGCTTAATCAATTACATGTTAGGTTTGCAAAACCTTGTCCTTTATATCTTTTACTTTTCAAAATATAGAACACAGATAACCTATATAACTAAAAAATAAACAAATTCAAAACCTTAACATTTATTTAGCTAGAAATAATACATTTTGATACGTAATCACTGTGGACACTTTTGTCCTTTGCTTGAAAGGCTGCGAAATTTACAAATCAATATTTGGTATGGCCACCACGGGATTTTTTTACAGCTTTAAGTCTGTCAGGCATACTGTTCACAAGATTCTCCAAAATGTTTGGACTTATATTCGAGAAATTTGATTCCGTTATTCACAAATCATTTTATCCTGCATAAATATGTCGCTTTGTCCCCGTTCTAGGCCGAATATATCCAAACTTGGAAGATAAGAATCCTCCAATATGGTTATATAGTCTGTTGCACGCATATTACCATTGATACGTCGAAGCACACCAAGCTCGTTGCCACGAAAACATCCCCAAACCATGAGTGAGCCGCCCCCGAATTTCATAGTTTGGCATATATTACGATCCTGTACACCAACACGTGTATCTATCCAAGTCCATTTGCGTCCGTCTGACCCTACACGATTAATCTTAGTTTCATCTGACCAAGTAATTCTTTTCCAATCGTCTGCAGTAAAGTTTTCGTAAGCTTTAGCAAACGCTAGTCGCGCCTTACGGCGACGATCACTTAAAAATGGTTCTTGCTTTAAGCCCATTATTTTTAAGACATCTACAGATCGTTCTGTTACTGACGTTGAGTTCATGCGCTCCTCTTAGTATTGCATTAGTTTCCACTGCAGTGGTTGTGGCTCCTGATACGATTAGGCGTTTGGCTTTCGCTCAATACCTGGAGTTAACTTCTCTGGACGGAGCACAGAGGAGTATTTGGCCTGAAAAGCTGGCCAAAAAGGCAAAACTGAATTTTAAGAAATCTTAAGAACTAAGTACGCAGCTCGACAGACAACAATATTTTACATTATATTGTAAATTTTGAAGAGTTTTAGTTGCGATTTGTAGCTCTGAGACCCTGCTAAAGTCAGGAAAGTGAAGAAAATTATATGAGATTTAAATGTTTTTTTCGGTTTCTGGATGTTTATATGATATTTTTTTGCGGCTAAACGAATAAAGGTTTAACAAAGATTTTTTTTTCGCTGAAAGGTTTGATCAAAAGTTATTTAAAACAGCAAAAAAAAATTTAAAATATGTTGAATATTCATGTTGAAACAATTCGTTCAAAAGCTAAAAAAAACAAATTATACACTTTTTTTTTGCAAAAAAAGGAAAATAAGAGGTTTTTAAAGGTGAGGTTAGCATGTCTACGAATTATGTTTGATACCACAATAAAATTTGGAATCTCTAATTTTAGAATCCAAAAAAAGTGTGCGCAAGTTTGCGCCATTATTTTTGACGATTTTTTAAATTTTCACATTTCTTCTATTTTGCTCTTATACCTTTATATCGCCATAAACTTTTATGTATTTTGAATTATTGATTTCAACTGTTATTCACATCACTTTTAACACTTCACAATATTAATATCTGCCTATATGTATTTATAAATTGCAAAAATTCTTAATTATCCAAAATAGTTTTAAGGGAATGTCCCACACATCCCCATAAAAGATATTTTTATATACCTGCTCTAAAAAACAAAAATAAGTTTACAAAAAATAAATATAGGTACATGAAAAATACATGGGCACCCAGGTATCAGGCTACCATCCAATTAAGACATAAAAGCATGCGCTTGAAAATACTTATAAAAGGTTATCGCACCCATTTTTTATCAAAACCGTTTTGTAACACCGAGAGTCAACATGGAACAAGTTTACACAAGATTACAGCTATTCCAAATAGTGAAAAAATCTAATGCTGGAACCATGGACGAGAAATTGGATTTTTTGGTCAGAAAATTGAGCGAAATTTCAAAATGTCAAGGGGATGGGGACATATTAGCACTGAAGCAGCGTTTGAAAAATTTCAAAAATTGTTTGAAAAGATATTGGCTTTCGGCACAACGAAAAGAGGACCGCTTTTTAAGCACAAACGCTAAATGGCTGGAAGGAACTGTAACAATACCAGTATTTGGCAGTTCGTCTTCAGGGCGACCACGAAAAGAATTTAATGAAGCTAGTGATAGAACAAAGCGGAGGAAAACTGAAGAAGTTCGTCACCAATTAACAACAGAGGAGATCACATTTGCTGCATCCATGAGTCAAAGAGCAGCGGGACATAATGATGCGGCTAAATTAATAATGGATATAACGAGATCCCCAAGAATTTGCAAGCGATCATTAACAACTTCTGAAGTCAACCCTGTGAAGAAACCTTCAGCGGAAGGAGCTTTAGCACTCTTTGTAAATGCAGAGCTCACGAAAAAGCAATATGAAATTTTATACAATGCCAATAAAAATGTGTATCCATGTTACTCGTTACTAAAAAATGAAAAAAAAAAAAAATTGTTATCCCAGTGAAGATGCCATAACCGTTACTGAAACATTAGCGGAAGTGAAGCTCCAAGCTCTCCTCGACAATACAGCAACACGTTTATGTATATACCTTGAAGAGGTTTTGCAGCAGTTAGACTATAAAGAGCTAAATTTCTTGGAACTTATAGCCAAATGGGGCTGTGACGGATCGCACCAATCATGTTATAAGCAGAAATTCGAAAACGAAGATATTAGCTAATGATGCAGCTAATGAGGATACACATACGACATAATAATTAGTAAGGAATTTTTATTAGTTTAACTTTTCGTTTATAAAGTATTAAATAATATAAAATAAATATAATAAAGCCTTTTTTCATAAAAAAATACTGTTTTAAAAGAGCCTTACAATTTTCAAAATTTTTTTTTTAATTAGACTGTAAATCATATGTATGTATGTACATACAGTCTGTCAAGAATGAGTTTAAACCTTTAAAATCAACTTTTGTTTTTTTTTTTAAGTTTTGCGATTTATACCAACTTTTATTCCTTAGGAATGTGGCTTTTAGAAAAATCTTAAAAATTTAAACTTTTTTGGTTCTTAAATTTTTTTATTGCATTTTGAAAACAAAAAATTTTACGCATTTTGCATGTAAATTTTTTTTTGCGCCATTAAATTTTTAATAACTCCAAAATAAATGTGTATGGTTAGTTTAAGCAGAATTTTCCGGTGCATCTTCTGATCCTCCTGCTTTTAAAATCGGAGAACACGTTTTCAAGTTATGGCAAAATATATAAGGCAACCCAACGATTTAGGGGGTGAAGTATGCCACGCCTTTAAAAGAAAATCCTTACGTACTAGAGAAAAACGGAAAAAAGATTTGAATTAAGGGCATCAAAATCCATATAGTTCACATACTTTTATTTCTAGGGTAGAGAACAATTTTTTTGTTGCGCAGTGTACTTTTGTTGCGCAGTGTAATTTTTTCAAAATCTGCCACTAGACTTTTTATATCATACTACACTTAAACTATCAAAAAACTAAAACTTTTAATTCAAAATACACGTTTAATAATTTTGGCCAGCTTTTCAGGCCAAATACTCCTCTGTGCGGCCTCCAAAATTTTTTGGCACTAATAAACTATTCTGGTTATTTATTTTACTGATCACTCCGAGCGAAACGTTGTATTTGTTTGCAATGGAGCGATAAGAAACTTTATTTCTTATATCCTCCAAAAGATTTCTCTTCACAATGAAATTCAATGCTTTTCCCATTATATCGTAACTAAAAAGCTAGATTACTAATATATTTGATGTATTTTAAATTAAATGCAGTAAAGTTTATTGTACATATTTACCATATACCTTGTTTTATCTTGAGAATTTATGTAAATATTTTTTTCCAAAAATTTATTAGCGGACAAACTGTTCACAGGTGTTGTTTGTTAGATGCCATTAACTTGGTGGCCACACGATCAAGTTTTGCCTTTCAATTCCTTTCAATTTGCAATACACTCTCAGTTTTTACTTACACACTCACAATTTTTAAATTGATCACGAGATGGCTTTCAATTTCACCTTTCCATTTGTTTGGCAATATTACTCTCAATTTAACAGCTGAGTAGAAGTTTGTCTTTATAAATTGTGTTGTTGTTGATATCTTGGAAGTAAATTGCTTACAAATTGAGTGCAGCCTACGTCACAGCTTTCAATTTATGTACATTTTGACAAGCAGTATATGTAAAAGACTATCAAGAACAACTTGATCGTGTGGCCGCAGGGTAAACAATCGTTTCAAAGTTCCGTTAGTTTTGAAGCAAGTTACCAGAGAATATTAAACGAAGTTCTTAACAATTTAAAAAAAGAAAGAGTTACCAGATCATCTTCATGTTGATAAAATCATGCATTAAGCAAAATGTGATATGTTCGTGAACAGTTTTGTCGTCTACTGTATGTATGTCATATATTTATATTTTTCACTTTTATGGCCTGTTCGTCGATAGCGAATGAAGACTTCGTTCGCTTAACTTACAAATTTTAAAATATTGTTTTTGTTTTAAATGTAATTTAAGCGAACGAAGTCTTCATTCGCTATCGACGAACAGGTCTTTAATTTTTATATTTTTTATAGCATTTATATGAATTGTTAACTGTTGTTCTTAATAAAGCAGATTGAAATCAAAACTTTTCTATTATAATTTTTTAATTTTAAATTTTTTTCTGAATTTTAAAAACCGTAACAGGTTTTTAAAAAAGTTTAATGGGATGGCTTCTTACAATTTTGTGCAAAAACTATATACATAATAAACACTTATCATTGAAATTTGGCACCGAGCAATTAATTGACTTAATTGAAAGAAATAGACGTTTATCAAAATCGCGCCCACCGCCCATGCAACTCCAATCGATTTATTTGCCTAAAATTTGTCCTATCCAAGCAAAAGTCTTGAAATTTGGTACATACACAAAAAGGTTTTGTTATTAACTATTTATATGCACTTGTTTTGCTGCAATGGTTTATAAATTAGTGTTATATTCAATATTCAATAAATTCCATGGCCTCAAAGAATGCAAAAGTTTTTTGCACAAATGTTATGACAAGTTTCTTGACTTATCAGATATTTAAAGTTTTCATCCTATTCCGAAAATTTCAGAGGAATATCTGCTAAATCGAAAGAAGACACCCAATTTTTATTTTATTTAAAGAGCAGCTTGGGAGAAAGTGAGGCTTCATATTTTTTACGTTTTTAGAGGGTTATAGATTTGGACAAATCTTATAACGGCTTATGATATCCAAATAATTGTTTCTTTAAATTTATGGAGAAATACAGCTTTTTAAAATGCGTTAAAGTTAAATGATAAAATCAGGCAAATCATACATAAATGGACCACTGAATTGCGTAAAAATATAAGTTAATTTTTGCGTAGCACTCTTGCATGGAGTTTACTTTAATATTGAAAAATAAAATTCAATTTTTCTAACAAACTATAAATACATATAAACTGCCTGTTTTAAGAGAATGAAAACAAGTGAGTGAGTGAGAAATTATATAGAAAACAACAATAAAAGGCGAAAATTTGTTTTTGTTTTCACTATAATTTCTCACTCACTTGTTTTCATTTTCTAAAAACAGGCAGTTAATCTTTAAACAGTTCTCTTCAAAAGTGCATTATTTGAAATTTGTTGAAATCGATTGGTCGGAAAAAGGAGTTTTGATACAAAAGGCTACAGTGCAGTGCAAGGAAAGTGGCTCGATTTCTTGTTAAAAACTCTGATGTTGGTAACGAGCAACTTTGCAAGTGCCAAAAAGGTTGGGAAAAATACAAACAATTTTCGGAGGCCGTTTACGTTGTTTTGCTATGATAATCTAGATTCATTGATCTCATCATCATAATACTCCTCCATTCTTAAAAAAATGCAAATTGCATTCGCAATTTTTCGCTTAATGAAATATTGCAAGACCAAACAGCTCCACCACTACGATACCAAAGATGTTCGCAGAATCTCTTTACTATTCGAGGTGACACAATCTGATTAATTGAAGCATAACCAGCAATCGCTTTCAATCATTATTTGGATCTTCAGTTACTCTGGTGGTACTAGGAATTTTCACACCAAGGAATATTGCAACGATTTCTAAAAACTCCAAAGTTATAGCTTAAACGAGGTCAGGTATTTTCCACGCTTGGCTTTTCCTTTACCTAATGGTATTTTTGGCACTCCAAAGAGTTCGTCGTTGCCGTCATTAGTGACTATATTTTTGGCACTGCAAAGAGTTGCGCTTTATCGTCATTAGTGACAGTAGGTAATAAGAACTTGATCAACCTTTCTCCCACGGCATTGCAAGTCCTCCAATGTTTGAGTATTCCAGTGCACTATGCATTTATCATAAAAAACTGAATAAAAAAAATTCAGTTTGTATGGGAGTCCCTAAGGAATGATGATTAGGGAGAAGTTTATCTGAGAAAATGTCTAGGAAGACAAACTCATGTAGGTCGGTCATATATTTTACACTCTAAAGGGGGACTCCAGGGAGTTATGGGAATTTTTCTTTAATATATTTCCAGTCTGTATTGAAAATGTTGTATGGGTGCCCTCTTAAGGAATGGAGATGGCTAGTAGGTATCAGAGAATTACAAAAGTATCATTTTAAGTACTCTTTCAATATTAGTGAGAAAACATGTATGGACATGTATGGGTAAAGATCAAAACCATACACATACGTACCAATACCCATTACAAGCTAAAGTTGAATATGTATAGGTATACGCTGCCAATGTGTATTTGCATATTCATTCTTCTTTTTGAATGTACATGAAGATATAAATAAAATTTCTGTTAGCTATCTGCAATACCCATATAAGTATGTGTATTACCGTAAGTATAACGTAAACATACAGAGCGCGAGAGAGAGCAGAGATGGCAAATGCAACTTTAAAAATGTTGAAACTAGGCAAAAATTTTTTGTGTTGGTATTCAGAAAAATATCAAGATAATTTTAAAGCTTTTTAACATTTGACTAAGGCGGTAAGCTTATTTTATTAGAACAACGAGGGGCGGTTGGCGGCAATTTCTGCTTCTCCGAAACTATCTAACAGATCTCAATAAAATTTCAAACATAGATATATCCATATTAATATGAACACACAAGCTTTATATATTTTTTTAAAAATAGGACCCCGAGGAAAGCTCGAGGGTATTTTCTTCCTCTCCAAAACTATCTAACAGATTTTAATGATATTTAAAACATAGATTGATACATATTTGTGTAAGCTATGTATTTTAAAAAAAATTAGGATAACGAGGGGAGATAGGGGGCGAATTATGCCTCTCCAAAATCAATTATTTTCTCTAAAATTTCTTGATTATTTTCCATATTTTAAATTTATAATTTTTTATATGCTACATACATACATACACTGGATGAAATTTTTAAAGAAAAACTCTTGTTTACAACTTATTAAAAAGAAATGTTTGAATTTAAAAACGTTACAGAAAGTCGTCTAAGCAAGCGCTAAATGTATTAAGTGGCGGTTACACTCTTTCTTATTAACACAACATACAAATCAATACTTTCATTCATACATAAAAAACAATATCTTCCATCTCGTGTCGTCTACCTTTGCTTTGTGTGTGTGACAGCGATAAGTGCAAAAAAATTGTGCGGATGCGTAATGGGTTTTTACATGAAAAAATAAAAATATCGTAGAGCCACTTATTGCTGTCACACGCACATAGCATAGGTAGACGACACGAGATGGAAGATATTGTTTTTTATGTATGCATGTAAGTATTGATTTGTATGTTGTGTTAATAAGAAAGAGAGAAACAACCACTCACTACATATTTATTTATAGCGTTTGCTTAAGATACATGTACACGACATGTTTTTTACATCTGACTTGTCAACTTTTCATGTCACATGTTGCTGTGCATGTGTGTTAAGCTTAGTCTACACGATATGTTGAATCAGCAAATTTATGTTGAAAAATTTGCTTTCGGCGCCAACATATCGTGTAGACACCAAATTTTTTCAACAAACGTATGCTTACTAACATATGACAGGCATTTGTTAACGAAGTCAGCAAACGTTTGTTCACAATTATAGCATATCGTCTAGACACAATAATTTTACTTTTCAACAAACTTTCTACGTATGTTGACAAATATGTTATTTGTTGAAAGTCGTATGCAAGCTTTTCAGCATACGGCAAATTTGGTAGCATATAAAATAGATAAAAATTGGTATTCTTTCAATTACTTGTTTCATTTTGTATTTAACCCCGGAACTTATCAAGATTTCTAGCTCATCGGCAAACAAAAAATTGCATTTAGAAGTGCTTTGAAAATAAAAATGTTGGTCAACGAACTTTGTTTTAGAGATATAGATCATAAAAGTTGAAAAATTCTTTACCAATATCTCTTGAAGTATAAATTTGATCTCAGCAATATGGGTAGCGCTGAAGCGTGTTTCCAAATATCTTTTACGTGGTATATAAAACATGCTGAATTATTAACCCATTAAGAACCAATTTCAAAAAATATTTTTAGTTACTAATGTAATTTGTCAAAATGGCTCTTATCTCAAAATTAAGGTATTTTTATTTACATATAATATTTTCTAGAGAAATCTTCAAGCTTTCATATAATATAATGCATGGTACAGTAGCGTATAAAATTCTGAAGCTATTAAAGTTAACCATTTATATTCTAATAAATCTTTTTGTTTAATATATTAGGTTTGAGTAAACATGTGGTAATATTTAATTTACTTTATGTAATTGCTTCAATATAGGTATTAACTATATGGTATGACAAACATCAGCTTCGCTTAATAAATTTTTTCCTTATTGCCGGGTTCTTAATTTAATGGTATATCAAGCAACGACTTCGCTCAGCTGAGTAAATTTTCTTCTTTTTAACCAGAACCCCAACACCCTTAAAAATTGATGTTTCTGTTAAAGAAACTAACAAAAATTCGCGACAGAATGAACCGATTGCTATTTAATTTTGCAAGAACTTTATATGACTAGATATCACACTAAGATGATCGTTCCATAATTTACCATAGGCCCCATGTTAAACCCATTCTCGGAAATACTTAAATATGCCTAAGACGTACCTAATAACGCTATTTTAGTAAAATTTGGACTTTAAAACGGTTGAAACATACAAGTGTTTTGTATTGAAATTTGGTCTTATTTATGTTTTTAATACTAAAAATTACTCAACCGATCAAGATTTTTAAGGACGTTATGGTATTGGTAATATTTTTGGGAGTGGTATTTGTATGGGAACAATAGATTTACAATAAAACTTTTTGACCCAGATTTAGTCTTAATGGTTTATGAGCGCAAAGACTCTTATTCGGAAAGAAGTTTTTATGGGATCTTTGAGAAATTATGGACCGTTCCTTATCGTTTAATTACAATAAATAATAGAACCAATGCACCAAATTTCATCAAATTATTGCGACAAGTACTTTGCGCACTACAAAGTGGACAGTCCGCCAGCCGGCCGGACGGACATCCTTATATCGACTGAGTCGATCAGTATACTTAACGATGGTTATAGGACCAATATTTTTAAGTGTTACAGACACTATAGTGGTGTGGGTATCAAATAAATCCATAAAACATTCTGGTCTGCACATAATTTACCATAGGGGTAGAACTGAAATAAATTAATAAACTGTGAGACTTTACTAATAATTTTAAGATCAATACAGTCCTTAAATATTTAAATTTTTTGCGGATTTAACCAAGCCCAATAAAGCACTCTTACTTTTTAAGTGTTAATTACACTATAACTATTCATTTTTGCAATAAAGGCGATAATTGATAACAAATTTTAAATAAAATAATAAAAAAATAGAATTGTCAAATGAATTTTTAAACAAATGTTCTCTTTACTCAACATACATAACAACATACGAAATTCAACATATCGTGTAGACACAAAAATTGTATGCTAACTTATTTGTTGAAATATCATTTGCTAGCATATGATGAATTTTAAAAATTAAGTATTTTCAGCATATCGTCTAGACACCTAGCATATTGCATATGCTGATAGAGACATTTGTTATTATTTTTAAGCATATGAGTATAAGCATACATTTGCTGATTCAACATATCGTCTAGACTAAGCTTTACAATTGCTGTTTAACAAAGTTTTTTTTAATTATTGTTATTGGCCCATAATCATAGTCAAACGCTAAAGTCGGTTCTATTTAAAGACAACTTTAAAATAAAAACATACTTTTAATTATTTTGCTACTATAGTCGAAACTAAAGTATGTTTTAAATTGAACCGACTTTAACTGGGTGCCAACTCAAATGTAGAAAATTTTTCATACAACATACAACAAAATATAAGCAAGTGGCAACTTTAAGCAGCCGACATTGAAACTTAAAATATAAATAAAACACTGCATATCTTGTGGGGTTGAAGAATTTTTAACGCGACATATGAATTTATGTAGAAAGCAACAACAAAATTACAAAACATTTTGGCTTTGTTTTTGCTTTCAATGTAATTTTGGCCTAGCGTTTTGCACAATTAGGGCCCACACATATGTATTTTGTGTTTCTTTCCATAAAAGTTTTCCTCCAAATCATTTATAATTGCAAAATATCGGCCAATATCTTGTAACATAAACATTTTTAACTTTTTGCAAGTACTTTTTTATTTGGCGAAAAACAGCTGATGCTGTTGTTAAATGAGTTAAAAACAGCTTCATCTAGTTTTATATATAAAGTCAACTTTAACGTCAAAAGTATACTTTAACTTGTTTATGAAAGACCTAAAGTCGGCTCTTAAGTAAAGTCGACTTTAGTTTTCTTAAAGTATACTTTATTTTTGACTATGATTATGGGCCATTGTGTTTGGCGTTTTTAAAATACGTCTACGACTGTTTGGTAATAGATTAAAGAAAACAAATTCACGTTCTCTTTAATCTATAGCTAAATAGTCGTAGGCGTATTTTAAATACGCCAAACACAATAATGTTCATACGACGTTATAAAGCACTCGTTTCGCTCGTTGAAACTAGTTTGCCAAACATGCTGTTCATACGATTCATTCCTGTTTCATTTTGACATTTTTTTTGTGTTGTTAGTGTGATTTTTTTTAAATAGATAAAAAAAGTAAATAAAACTTAAACATATAGGCCCATAATCATAGTCAAACGCTAAAGTCGGTTCTATTTAAAAACAACTTTAAAATAAAAACATTCTTTTAAATATTTTGCTACTATAGTCGAAACTAAAGTATGTTTTAAATTGAACCGACTTTAACTGGGTGTCACCTCAAATGTAGCAAATTTTTCATACAACATACAACAAAATATAAGCAAGTGGCAACTTTAAGCAGCCGACATTGAAAATTAAAACATAAATAAAACACTGCATATCTTGGACGGTTGAAACACGCAATATGATTTTATGTAGAAAGCAACAACAAAATTACAAAACTTTGTGTAAAACGCTAGGCAATTTTGGCCTAGCGTTTTACACAATTAGGGCCTATACATAAGTATATATTTTGTGTTTCTTTCCATAAAAGTTTTCCTGCAAATCATTAATAATTGCAAAATATCAGCCAACATCTTATAACATAAACATTTTTAACTTTTTGCAAGTACTTTTTTATTTGGCGAAAAACAGCTGATGCTGTTGTTAAATGAGTTAAACACAACTTCAGCTGGTTTTAAAATTAACATCGGGTTTAACGTGTAAAGTATGCTTTTGCTTGTCTATAGTAGATCAAAAGCATATTTTTAATAAAAGTTTACTTTAGAACTCTTAAAGTATGCTTTGTTTATGACTATAGTTATGGGCCATATTATTTAACACTTTTATTGATATTATTATGTTATACATAATTATCACTTTATTTTATTAGACATCAATTTTTATTTTGTTTTTTTCTTTGTTTTGCTTTTTTTTGAGAGCTAGTTCAGATAAACTAACGATAAATGTTATCAAAATTGGGGATGATAGTACATTTTTCCTGTTTCGCAGCCTGTTTCAAAATGAAACGACCTGTTTCGCTCACAAAATTTTGTATGGGGAAACAAGTCGTTTCAATCATGTTTTGGGCGCGAAACAGGAATAAGAGAGCGAAACACGAATATTGCTGTCCGTGTGAACATGGTATAAGGGTGAATATTCGATCAAAAACGTACATGTAATTTGCCCCTCGTGGTCATAGTTTGAAAAAAATACATAAGTAGCTAATGTGTCCAAATAAATAAAAACCTTTATATTTTTTAAATTTTATTGAAATCTATTAAATAGTTTCGGAGAGGCAGAAATTGCCCCCTATAACCCGTTTAGTCATATTTTTTAAAAAATACATAGCTTAAATATGTGTATACACAATAACGAAAAGCGTGGGTAAATACCTCTGTATATTATTCTTATGGGTACTTGTTGTCATTCTCTGGTAGGTATATCAAAAACAAATGTTGGGGATGAAAAATAAGGTGGGGTCGTTAATACATTTTACCCATCAAGGGTGCCAATTTTTACAATGTCATACCATTTTAGACTTTGTATAGGATACCCTTAAGGAATAGATTTAGGGGGTAAGTATGTTCAGAAATAATTTCGGGAAGAAAAAATTAAGGGTGTCCTATATTTTGCCCCTCTAGGAGAGGCTGTTTGGTGGTTATAGAGTTTGTTTTTCATTTTCTTGCATTAACCCCCCCAACAATTTGTTTGGCTCATGACTTCTTTCCGCACTTTATAAAACTAGAAGGTCTAGCGCATTAAAATTCTGTAACTAAGACACTACATACATCACTAGCTCAAACCTAATGCACTTACATACATGTTTATATGATTATTTTATAAGGACCCATTTTTTTATTTTTTTAGACTACACCTCATCCAATTTGAGTTTTCGTCAAAACTCTATTGGTATACAAGTTTCTTATTGGCCTTCGCATCAAATTATAACGCGTATATTTGCAGTTTTTTTACGGGAAATTCTTCACTACCAAAACGTCTATATTTTACCAATGGAGTATAATGGAAACCCCGACGAGGAGTACTATGAAGGCAAACGACTAACTAACACTCTTGACTTATTAATGTAAGTCCTATTGTGAAAACGTTTGAACCATGTCACTTCCTCATTCCTTTGACCAATTTATAGAAACCATCCTCAATATCCAAATTTACCAATGATTAATTTAGGCGTTTGGAGACCACCAAGGGGACATGGAAAAAGAACAATGGAAGTTTATGAGTCTGGTGTTTCTTTAGATCCGGGGCGTTTTGGCTGGTTTGTTGGTCCAGTTGAACTCAATGCAACAATGGAGGGTTTGCACTATTCAATTTTTCTGAACAGGTCAAGTTTATTCTACGACCAATATATAATGCACGAAGAAGAACTAAATCTACTGACACAAGGAAACGAGTGAGTAAATGATGTTTTCCTCTCGAAATACATTTGACATAAATCCTTATATTTAAAGATATGAATACTTTAGAAGTCCCATGTGTAAAAATTATCGATGTGCCACACTCCTGGCAGAATATAAAATAGAGACATCGTTTGTGCAACGGCAAATTATAGAAATGAAAGGTTATTTGAATATACTTTGGTTGGGATCACGATTTCGTTCAGAAATAGATCGTTTATACACGAATTATACAAACTATAATGTAGATGGCAAAAATAAAAGATTTCTTGTTTTGCACTGGAATCCTTCGGATGTGATTGATGGTACTCACACATTTCAACACATTGAATTGCCGCTTTGTGAAGAATCATTATCGTTGTGGAAATCTTATTGTAAATACGAACTAACGCCAATTTTTAAATATCATTCTAAACATCTTTTGACTGATGAGCGCCTAATGCATGCTTTACGTTTGTTTTGGATCAATAATTATGATATGACGTACATTTTCATTCAACTCGATCAGAAACGTTTAGAAATGGGCTTCATATCGGACGATGTTTACAATGAGTTAGCATGTGATTGGCTTCGATATCATACTACAACGTATAGTTCATGGGTATCGGAGGACCCAATGAATATCTCGATCGGAGCAATACTTCCTATAAAGAAAAACACAAGAGGTCACCAAAATCTGGTACTTGCTGTAAAAAGAGCAGTGCGTGCTGTAAATGAGAATAGCACTATTTTAAGAAACTACAATCTTAATGTTATCGAAAATGATGGTGAGTGCAAAGCAGACGTCGTTATGAAGTCGTTTATACACATGTTCAATGTCCCAAAACTTTTGGGTGTCGTCGGTCCCGCTTGTAGTGAAACTGTTGAACCAATTGCTGGTATATCAAGACACACCAATATGGCAGTAATTTCATATTCGGCTGAAGGTGCCTCATTTATAGACAGAGCCGCATATCCGTTTTTCTTTCGCACCATTGGTTCTAATCGCCAATATGTAGATGTTTACACTAGTTTGATGAAAGATTTCGGCTGGAACCGACTTGCTGCTTTAACGGAAGATGGTCAAAAGTATACAGAGTATATTTCTCATATGGAAACAGCATGGAAAAATAACAATCTAGAACTGATAATAAATAAAAAATTTCTCAGTGGCATAACACATTTGGAAATGAATAAGGTACGTGCATGGCTTTATAGTTTAAAGTTTTTATATATCTTTTTCATTTAATGAGATAATTCTTTTAAAAGACTGCAAACATTTGATTATTTTCGAGAGTGTACGCCACTTGGGACCCATGAGCAAACATGGATCCGGCAGAAAAAAATTATGTTATAGGGTTATAGGGGCGAATAAAAGTAAGATATCCTTGTCTACATGAAGAACATTTAATTAAGAGAGCTTATATGGGACCTATGGTTCATTTTGGACCTGCCAGCATAATATTTTGTCTGAAAATATGGCAGAATACCACTTAAAGATTAAGAAAAATCAACCGTGAAAAAAACCGTCCGAGCCGTTCGAGAGAAAATTGGGTTCATCCAAAATGGTCAGTTTTTGAATTTATGTTGTATTCTTATTTCAAAGTGACAAGTGCTTGTTACACCCATCTTATGTCACCGGTCGATTTTTCGACCGGTACCTTTATTACCGTAAAGTTTAAAGTTTACTAGAATTTTTTTGATCTGTTTTCACAAAAATAAAATCTGAAATGATTTTTAATATATTAGTAATAAATTGATTTTTTAAAGCCCATTTTTGACAGATTTTTCCATTTAAAAAATTTATTAAAAAATAGAAACTGGGAATTATTTCCTTCCGAAGGTTACTTTATATTATATTCAACATTTTTTCATATTTCGAATTTATTCTATGAGCTAAATTTCAGTTATGTATTTTATAACGTTTTTTTGTAATAGTTCTATTCCTTCAATTTTTCAGAAATGACTTTATACACTACCAGACTATTATATTGTATTTTCTTTTTACATTTTACCTTAGCCTTCCTTTGGAAAGCAATGAGGTTTATTTTATGTATAGAAAAATTTGCAATTATTAGACACCAGCAGAATGTAATGCATTTTCTCGCCCGCTACGGCCTTCGTCAGCATTCTTTGTGTCACACTGGATAGTGATACTTTATAAATTGAATGTATTTAACTCAACTATTTTAACAAATAGAAACTGCTTTCCAAAGGAAGGCTAAGGTAAAATGTACAAAGAAAATACAATATAATAGTCTGGTAGTGTATAAAGTAGGCCTGCCATACGTCCTGGTTTTCCAGGATTGTCCTGGTTTTAGACTACTTGTCCTGGTGTCCTGGTCCACTATCAAATTGTCCTGGTTTTTCGAACAGGTCAAGACAAAAAATTTGTTTTTTGTTGTTAACAAAGTTTAAGATTTCTGTTGTAACTTTAATTAAATTCAACTGTTATGTGGTGTAAACGTCGTTTAACTAAAAGCTTGCAATAATATTAGATGCGACTCGAACCTCTTTCAAATGTTGTTTCAACTAGTTGCTGTAAAAAGTTATACCGTGTAAACAACTTTTGTAAGTAATCGAAAACCGACAACAAATTGCTTTCTCTAAAGCAGCCCATACACGTTTCAATTCAATTGTCAACTGCGTCGGTTGTTGTCCAAATCAAAGCGTGTATGGCTTTGTCAATTAATGAGATTGACAGTTGCCGATTTGGTTGAAGAACAATCAAAAGATTTTGATTTTTTCAAGTTGAGTACTTAGTCTGCTCAATGGACAAAAGAAAGAAACTCGTTAAAGACTGAAACACTGGAGAGTATTATTCAATGTAAGTTTAATTTTAATATGACATGCTGCCTGTTTTATAACTATATCAAAGACCGAAATAAGATCTAGAAAAAGTGCAATCTTCTGAACAGTTTTATAGTTTAGAACCTTTTAAGCTCAACTTTTTATTATTTTTTATCATTTTTATTTACATGAAGTACACGTTATTTTTTATATATGAGGCTATGAGATAATGAGGAGTTAACACTACTCTTGCACTATAATACTTGGTTTGCAACAAATTTTTCTAGCTCCATCTGTTTTGGATACAAACAGTTGGCTAACTCGATTATTGCACTGTAAAGAACAGTGCAAAGAACATTTCTTACACCATAACCGTAACCAAATTAAATTGTGGGTTACACCACTTCTGCGCTAATAGCCTCATATATTTTTGGATTTAAAAATTAAAAATGGATGGTTTTTACATATACATACACATGTATTAAAAAAACTTTTTTGTTGGTGTAATTTTTTATCCATATTTTCTATGTGTCCTGGTTGATAGGTTCAAACTTCTGGCAGCCCTAGTATAAAGTCATTTCTGAAAAATTTAAGGAATAGAACTATTACAAAAAAGCATTATAAAATACATAACTGAAATTGAGCTCATAGAATAAATTCGAAAAATGAAAAAATGTTGAATATTTATTAAAAAATATAAAATTAAGGTTTTTGGTTTTCATTATTTTTAAAGCATACATATTATGTTATAAGAATCGACAAAAATCAATTTGAAGTTGATAAGTTTTCTGACTTATAAATGCCCATAATCTTTGGTGGTCGAAAAATCGACCACTTGTCGGAAGCACTGCAATAGTGTTATCACTAATTGGCAGTCGGCTCAGATCATCTAAAAGGTATTATCATCTAACAGATAATAGTCGCTAAGGTACAACATATTGTTTTGTCAAAGTTCGCCAACTTGTTGATGTTCCCAATAACAATTGAATGAAGTTTATGGAAATTCGTTAAGAGAAAACCAATCCGTATGTAATTTAAAAGATTTTTCATACGCTGCGAAACTGAAGATTTATTCTTCAGTATTTTATATTGTTGCTCAAACTGTCCTGTAGTTACAGGATAATAAACGTAACTGATCCCGATTGTCATATACTTACATTGTTTTTTTTTGACAATTTTTTCTTATCATCTCTTCTTTTTATTGAATAATAACTCCGCAGTGGACCAAAGGCTAATGTTAAGCGGCATTTCAAAGCCGAAAGCAATTCAGGAGTATAATCATGATATGGATGGTGTCAGCTTTCATGTTAATGACGCTCTTTCACAAATTGATTTTTGACCTGAAGTCAGAATACAGTTAAGCATATTTATATGTTCCTAATTCCGCAAAGAGTATGTGAAAACATTTGAAGGATATGCCATCTTGTTGTGTTACTTCCTCTGGGCAAACCGGGTAGTCGGCATAGTTCAAAGTTGACATATTTCTTCAGATCGCAGCTTACCCGAGACCTTCCTGGTACCAGGGTAGTCATTAGCCCCTGGAATCAAGACTCCGGTCTGACCATTGATTTATACTTAAAGTCACGGGAAGGGAGATCTTAAAAAGAGGCTGGTAAACGCATAATTTGTCTCAAAGTGTTGCTTATGTAAGTCTGTTTTACTCATACTCCTAAATCCGCCACAATCAATTCAATTATTAGACAAACACTTTGTATATTTACATGCAAAAATACATATATTTGAGGCTGTCAGCGCAGAAGTAGTGTAACCCACAATGTAATTTGGTTACGGTTCTGGTGTTAGATATGTTCTTTGCACTGATCTTTACACTGCAATAGTCGTGTATCCAAAACAGATGGCATTAGAAACATAGTTTTTGCACGGGCCGTAACAACCAAGTACAATAGTGCAAGAGTAGTATTAATTCCTCATTATCTCATAATAAGTAGTCTGGGGTTACACCACTTCTGCGCTGATAGCCTCATGTACAAAGACTTCCATTAAGATTTATAAAAAAAATACATTTTTGTAATAAATTCTTATAAATTAAACCCAAAGAAATATTTTTGTACAAAAAAATAAAATAATTTTTTTTTTAATGTCTTCGGTCCAGTCCATATAAAGAGAACTACAAATCGGGAGGTAAAATTGTAGGAAAAATATTCTTAATTAAAGTCTCAAAAGCACCTCCCTGCAAGGGATTGAAAAAATTCCTGCGTTTTATGGTAGTGGCCAATAATGGGTTAAATATAGAGAAAATAAAATAAATTTAATTAAAAAAATATTATTCTCTTTTGAACTTGGTAAACCTTTCACAATCATGAAATTAATAGACAGACAGAAATTTTTCAATTCCTTATTTCGTTCCTTTTCGTTATTTGTGGATATGAACTGGCGTTGATACTAAAGACACAACCATAATGTGCTTAAGTTGGCTTAAGAAAATGTGCGAATACATGTAAATTATATGAGCCAAGCCATAATGAACTTTAGGAAACTTTTTTCTAAGTTTAATGAAACTGTCATTTGCTTAAGTAAGGTGCGAATCTAATCGAAAGTTCCGTACGCAATCAAATGTTTTTTAATTTTGTTTTCTTTAGTACATTTGAGAGATTTTTTGTTAATTTTTGACGGTAGGTTAAGCAAAGCTATATATAGGTATTATGGTTGAGCCTTAACATTGATGTGAGAAAAATTATATGAAGCAACAACAAGACAAAACAGTGGAAAAGAGAAACAAAAAATTTCTAGTACAGATCAGGGATGATAAATGACATTTTCAAAATTCTACTTAATTCAGTAAAAATTGTACTTTTAAGACCATAATTGTACTTAAACTCAACAAGCTAGAGGGCTATATTCGGCTGTGCCGAATCTTTGATACCCTCCACCGACAGTTCAAATGTTTAAGGAGTAATATCTGTATGATGTTATTATTATCTTAAACTGTGACGATTTGTTATTAATTATGGTTTTAGGCGACTAAACTGTTTTCCGGTAGTAGGGTTTATATGGGGCCTAGGGTAAATTATGGACCGATCATCACGAAATTTCACAGCGTCATATCTAGTCCTTTAAAACTGTGACGTACCAATTTCTGTTATGCTAGCATTATTAATTATGGTGTTAGGTGTACTAAAATGTTTTCCGGGAGTAGGGTTTCTATGGGCCCTAGGGTAAATTATGTACCGATCTTCACGAAATTTCCCAGTATCATTTGCAGTCGTACAAAACTGTGACGAGCCAAAATTTGTTATGATTGCATTATTTTTTACGGTTTTAGGCGTACTAAACTGTTTTCCGGGAGTAGGGTTTCTATGGGCCCTAGGGTAAATTATGTACCGATCTTCACGAAATTTCCCAGTATCATTTGTAGTCCTACAAAACTGTGACGAGCCAAAATTTGTTATGATTGCATTATTTTTTACGGTTTTAGGCGTACTAAACTGTTTTCCGGGAGTAGGGTTTCTATGGGGCCTAGGGTAAATTATGTACCGATCTTCACGAAATTTCATAGTGTCATTTGTAGTCCTATAAAACTGTGACGTACCAAATTTTGTTACGCTAGCGTTATTTTTTACGATTTTAGGCGTACTAAACGGTTTTCCGGGAGTATTGTTTATATGGGGCTTAGGGTAAATTATGGCGGGATCATCACGAAATTTAACAGCGTGATTTCCAGTCAACTAAAACAAATTTTTGCAAAATCTTATCTCATTCTGTGCCTTGTTCCAGCATTTATGTTATTTTTTGTAACAAAATTATCAATTTTTTTAGGTGGTGGTTCCACATTTTGATTCATAGCTCTGGTCCTACTAAACCGATTTTGCTGGATTTCAATCCCAAACTGCTTAGGATAACAACAAGCAATTTGGCACCAAGTCTGTTCATTTCTTTTGAGTTGTTCGAAAGTGAGCGTGTTTTCAACAGACGGACAGACGGACAGACAGACGGACATGGCTAAATCGACTTAGAATTACTCAAGGACCCAGAATATATATACTGAGATGAATAATAAAAAAGTTTCACACGGAATGACAAACTTAATATACCCTCTTCACAACTAATTGTGGCGGAGGGTATAAAAATGTATTTCTTAATATTTTTATTATATTTTATTTTTATTATATTATATTACACTGGTTTACAGCCAAAAAATACCAAGAACGCCACATGCCTAGATAAGTTAATTGGGACCTCCTGAACACGGAAAACGCTGTAATTTTGTATTCCTAAGTACCGTTTTTTAGATAACGGTACTTTTGTGTTTTTCGGTGCATGGTCCCACTCAAACCCTTGTGGAGCCCAACCAAAGTCCGATCGAAATAAATGGCATATCGTTGGAAAGGTAATTCAATGCCTTTTGTGGCTGAGTAATGGCACCTCAAAAATTTGCCTATTTTTTACGTTTTTTTCAAAATTTTTAATTTTTATTTCCTTTTTTTTTCTACGTTATATTAAATATCTGGAATGTTTTATTTTTTAACCAAATAGTATATTTAATTACCAACATTTTAAGCGTAATTTGAAAAAAATCGGATGAAAAGTTTTTATTTAGGATTTTGTGGAACGACAATAATGAGTCGTTTGTAAAAATTGGTCAAGAAGTGACAGACTTACAGTGGACAAAACTTAAAACTTCATGAGAGAAATTATGATTTTTTGCAATTTTGCTTTTTCCAAGCTATTTTTTTTAACCAAACAATTCAAAGTTTTTCTTGGGATACAAAAATTAATTACACAGTACAACAGCCAATCTGGGGGGTGAGAAATTCCAAGTCAGGGTGATGGTACTAGGTCAGTATAGTAAAACCCTCAAAGGGTTTGGCGTTCGTATGTGTCAGTTGTTTTTATGACATTTTAAATTTTTTCCTTATCTTGATGTTTTTTCGCTTAGTTGTAACATTTTGGCAAAAACGTAGTTTAACATAACTCGAGAACCACTTGTCCGATTTTGATGAAACAAATTTAGAAAATTAAGAATTACAATTTCTCTAATCTGTTTCTATACCGTTTTCCTATATGTGCAACACTTTCGAAGTTAAAAATGAATGTATGAAGAAAAAAAATATGTTTTGCCCAAAAAATTTAAATTTTTAATTCATAAAAAATCCAAAACAGTAAAAAAAAGTTTCAAGTCCTATTACTTTCACTTGAAGTCGCATAACCTATGAAATAAATGAGACATTAATCATGAAAATCGATGAACGCGTTTCGCTTTTATTAACAATTAAGTGAAGGTATGCATTTCAAAAATTTGCTCGGGATATGCACAAAATTCTTTGCAAAAACATTTATGACTTTTTTAATGATTCTTAGAATTCAAAAAAAAAGTAATAAACAAAAGGTTATTTGATTTTTATGATTGCGGTAGCAAAGTAATAAGCGGTAATAAATATGCGTGGACAATTGAAAGGAAAAAAGGAAAGTCCACTTTTTTAATTATTTGGGGTTTTCCGTTGGCTACCTGTATGATTTTTTTACAGAAATTCCACCCACATCTATTAGTGCTCATGTTTTGGAACGTACCTGTCAGTAAAATATTGAAAAATACGTAGTATTTATAGGTGTTCATTTATCGATTTTTGTCATTCAACAAGTGCCGACGAACGCGAACAGTAAAAGTGATTTTTCTCCAGTTTTTTAAAAATGAACAAAAGAGAACAGAATATGGAACTGTGCAAGCCAGATATAAATAGCTTTTGCTACTGCTGTGGTCAATATGTCTCAACACATAAAAAAAAGGGGAAATTTCAGTACTGATTTTGTTCAAACATACGAGATGTACTTCAACCAAAATGTTATAGTGAACGATAATTGGGTACCAAATATAGTGTGTAAAAGCTGCTACAACCGTCTAATGGATTGGAAAAATAGAAGACGTGAAAGTATGCCATTCGGTATCCCAATGACTTGGACTAATTTTGGCGAAGGTCACAATCCATTGAATTCCTATGCATGTGCGAATAAAGGAGCCGCAAAAAGGATAAGAAAATCGTATAATTACGTTGGTGTTGCAAGTGCCGCAACACCATTGCCTCATTTGGAACTCATTCCTGTGCGAAAAGCTTCTAGCCCAGATATTTTCTCTTCTACGATTGCTCCGAAATATCATGCACGTGATGATCCCCCATATGAGCCATCAGTATCCAATGAGCCAATTTTAATAAATCAAAATAAGCTTGATTCAATTGTTGCCAAGTTGGAATTAACACAGCATAAATCGGAAGAGCTGGCTTCCATTTTGAAATCAAACAATTTGTTGGCACCCGGTGTGAAAGTCACAGCTTATCGAAGTCGTCAGGCAACACTCCAAAGTTTATTCCTTGTGAATGATGAAAAAACTTCTGCATATTGCCCGGATGTAGGAAAATTGATGACTGGAGATTATTTATTGACAGTTCAAAACTCAGCTTGAAGGCGGTTTTACTGCATAAGACCAATAAAAAACCTTCCGTTCCAATCGCCTATAGTACAGAAACGAAAGAAACATATGATGCACTGGAAAATATTTTAAAAATGGTTAACTACGCCAAACATATGTGGCGCATATACTGCGATTTAAAAGTTGTAGCAATGCTTTGCGGTCTTCAAAGCGGCTATATAAAATATATGTGCTTTTTGTGCGATTGGGACACACGATTTTCCGGTGACCAATATGCATGCCACGGATGGAAACTCAGAGAGCACAGCAGGTTACAAACGGCCAATATTATTCGTGAGCCTCTAGTGCCGAAGGAGAAGATATTGCTGCCTCCACTGCATATTAAACTTGGAATTGTTAAGAATTTTATCAAAACTGGCGCCAAAAGAGATGAAGTTTTCTTGTGTTTAAAACTAATTTACCCGAGACTCAGCGAAAGTAAAATTAAAGAAGGTAAGTTATAATACCACATTCATTTCCGATGATTTTCCATCTTAACAAATTAATTTTTTCCAATCAGGCGTACTAAATGGTCCAGATATACGAAAGCTGATTAAAAGTGACGCATTCAAAAATATTTTGATTGACGCTGAATTGAATGCATGGCAGGCAATCAAAGAAGTAATAGCAGGCTTGTTGGGAAAGCATCGTTCTAACAACTACGATGTTTCTGTCGCAAGGATGTTAAGGGCATTCTCGGAAATTGGTTTCCACATGTCCTTGAAAATCCATTATTTACATAATCATCTGGACTACTTCAGCAAACAATTGGCTACCGAATCTGATGAACAAGGTGAACGCTATCATCAAGTTGCTATGCCATTTGAAATGAGGTAATACTGATTTTTTATTTTTTCAAACTCATTTTAATAAAACAAAAACTTACAGATATAGAGGCAAAAAGTCGCCGAGTGCAATAATTGCGGAAATTTGCTGGTGGAGTAAGCTTGTGTGGCAAGTCAAGGATGAACTTGATGATAAAGAATTTTCAGGAGATGCAGAGGGGCCAACAGTGGAGTCACACATTGACATTATGTGTGGTTCAGAAACTGATGATAGCGATGAATGCGATGCCACTAGTCCCGAACAACCACCATCGAAAAAGTCTAGGAAATATTTATTAAAATAAATAAAAATAAATAAATAAAATTAAAATAAAAAATTATAAAAATGTTTGCTTAATTTTTTTAGTAGTTTATGGCCAGAAGTCTGGAGTTATTGGGGAAAATTTATAAAAAAGGCGATAAATGACACTTTTTTGAATAAAAACAAATATCAATATTCTTGTCAAAATGGGATACCTTCACTTAATTGTAAATAAAAGCAGAACGCGTTAATCGATTTCTATGATCTATGTCGCATTTTGTTTATAGGTTATGTGACTTTACATGAAATTAATAACACTTGATCCTTTTTTCCGTTTTGGATTTTTTATGAATTAAAAAAAAAAAAAATTTTAATTTTTAGGCAAAAAAAAATTTTTTTTTTTCTCCACAAATTTATTTTTACCGGCAAAACTGTTGATTATAAAGAAAAACGTTATATGAACGGATTAAAGAAATTGTAATTCTAAATTTTTTTGAGTTTGTTTTAGCAAAATCGGACAAGTGGTTCTCGAGTTATGTTAAACTACGTTTTTGCCAAAATGTTACAACTAAGCGAAAAAACATCAAGATAAGGAAAACATTTAAAATGTCATAAAAAAAAACTGACACATACGAACGCCAAACCCTTTGAGGGCTTTACTATACTGACCTAGTACCATCACCCTGACTTGGAATTTCTCACTCCCCAGACAATAATCCCAAAAATGTTCCATAGTGTTATCAAGGCTTAAAGTTTTAAAATATTTATTTAATAATATGTATTTTATTCGACCTTTATTATTTCAAATATAAATAAATTTTGCGAGCTTAAGGTCTTTTTTTATAAAAATCTTTTAACGTTTATTTAAAACAAATATTTCGGCACTTCCTTGAGTGCCTTTTTTGACATCCCATCTAAATCGTTTTTTGAACATTTCTAATCTGATCAGTAGTGCGATTTACTGTGCTTTTTAAACCACAATTGGTTCGTTTAAAAACGTTAACCACAAAATTAACCATTTTGCTATTCACTAACACTTTGAACGAGATCTGCTGGTGTTTAAAGTCAGCTGTTTCAGTCAGCTGTTATTTTTAACAAAACAAATTGTGGGTTATTAACACCAACATTTTTGGTGTGGTTAAATCCGCTTAGAAAAGTGTTTATTTATCGTTGTACCTACTTACATATCGCTCATTTGCTGCAAGACCGGCATAACTCAAAAAATTAAATTTTGGAGTTAGAGATGCAGAATTGTTCGCTTTGTTTTTCTTTATATTGTGTATTAAATTCATCCTTATATCTTTTATACTTTCCCAGTTTGAAGAGAATGTGTCTTCTTTTTTTCTAAGTAGTTAGAGCTAATCAAAAACTTTAAATGCGTTTATCTCGAAATTGATTTTTTTGAGTTATGCCGGTCTTGCAGCAAATGAGCGATATATAGTCGATAAATTATATGGCTTTGATGTATTTAGTCTGCAATTCACTTCTTGTCACGCACTAATTTTCCGTGGAGCTTCTTATTTACATATTTATCCTAAAGCCAACCAATTGACTCAAATAAAATTAAAAAATTAATTAAGTTAAAGTTAAATTAATAAAATTATAAAAATTAGTAATGCTTTCGCACTTTGCACAATATCATTTAAATTCTATAAATAAGTTAGTGAATCAAATAGTGGTTAGTGCAAACATCAAAATGTGTGGTTAAAGTTAACACTTTTTAGGCCCGTTTTCACAACTTACCGATAGCTAAAAGTACACTTTAACCGGCCTTATAAAAAGTGTTCTGTTATTAAAACTTTACTTTAACCTAAAGTAAGCGATTAAGTAAATTAAGGTGCATCCTAACTGGTAGGTTAAAGTAAAGTTGTTATAATGGAACACTTTTTATACGGCCGATAAAATCCTACCTTTAGCTATCGGTAAGTTGTGAAAACGGGCCCTAAAGTATGAAAAGTAAGTGGGTTGCATTTGAACAAAAGCATATTCATGTCTAATAGCGTGACTAAAAACTGTAAAGCTACATTCGATTTGTTGGCAGTCGCAACAAAACTCATTAGAATTATATGTAAAGGCCCAACCAGAATGTGCAAAAACAAACATAAGCTTTTGTCAAAAAGTAAAGAAAAGCTTCTCAATTGTATTAGAAAAAACTAAATCAAACAACATTTGATTCTGTACGGAATGTACAAATGACAGTTTCGTAAAACTTAGCAAAAAGTTTCCTTAAGTTCAATATGGTTTGACACGCATGATTTACACAGTTGATATGCACATTTTGGTTAGGCCTTAAGATTTGTGTGATAGTGTAAACTAGCCTTAAACGTTTTGATTACCTTGAAACACTTGAAACAACAATCCAGACAATTTTTTTTTTCAAGCTAATTACAAAATGCATTTAAGCTGTATTTTAAAGTTAATCCGGAAAACATTTTGATATCTTGGACCGCAAATACTTTATGCAATTCATGCAAAACTCGTTTAACTATGTGGATATCGGGAGCAAACAAAGTAATGTATTTCTTAATTTTATGTTTAAAAAATATGCCTTCAAAATCCTAAGTTAATTTACTATACCGCAGTCCGTATATGCCATTTGATCTTCCCGCAATTTGGCGCAAGTAGAGTTTTTCACGGGAATTCCCGGGACGGGAATTCCCGGGAATTCCCGTAAGTTTTTGATCCCGAAATCCCGGGAAATAGAGCGGGAATTCCCGGGAATTTTTTAAAAGGGACGAATGGCAACTCTTTTATGGTTTTAAACAGCTCAAGGCGAATTAACTTGAATTCGCCTTGAAACAGCTGTTGATATTTTTAGGTCTATTGACTACTATTTTATTGATTGTTTTAAGGTTTTGTTGAAAAAAATTGGCTGCTTAAGGTAAATAAGCAATTAAGTTGAATTTTGATTATTTGTACTATTACTTTTTGTATTTTTTTAGATGGAAAACTCGTTTGTATGGGAATATTTTATAAAGAAATCCATAGATACTGCTGCGTGCAAATTATGTGCAAAATTAATTTCATGCAAAGGCAAAAGCACAAGCGGTCTTATACGCCACTTAAAAGGAATACATAATAAACAATTGGAAAAAGTGGTACCACAGGAAGAACCTCTAGAAAAGGTCAGAAAAACACAGGGCACATTACATCATTACGCAAGTAGTAAAAAGGATGACATGGGCTTAATCATTTCAAAACTAGCTGCAATTGATGGGTTTTCAATACGGTCAATAACCAGAAGTTCTTTTATTAGAGAATCGATGCTAAATAGAGGTTTTAATCTGCCAAAAACGGAACGTGATGTCCAAAATCTGATTATTCAGCATTTTTTAAAAGTCAAAGGTGAAATAAAAGACGACATTGAAGCTAAACTAAATGATAAATGTAGATTCTCTTTGGTAATGGATGAATGGACGAGTATTAAAAACCGAAGATACTTAAATATATGTTTATATGGAAGTGAAAAAACTTTTCACAACTTAGGGATGGTTTATATATCCGGAAAGTGCGGGGCTTTTGAAATTCGTAATTTAATGGAAACGAGATTATCGGAATATAACATCAATTTCAAAAAAGATATAGTAGCCACCATAACTGATGGTCCAAATGTCATGAAAAAATTTGTAAAAGAAAGCCCTGTCGAAGGCATATTTTGTCTCAACCATGCTTTGCACTTAGCGGTTGTTGATGTGTTTTATAAAAAAACATTAGAAACATCAATTGTTGATTCGGAGTCGAGCGATGAGGATAATTTTAACGATGATGTTGAAGATGTTTTAAATACTAACGAAATTTTTGAAATCAACACCAACTATAAACAAGTATTACAGCAAACACGTAAAATAATAAAATTATTTAAAAAAAGCCCTACAAAAAACTGTGTCTTACAAAAATACGTAGTAGCAGAACATTCAAAAGAAATTTGTCTTGAATTGGATGTTGCTACGAGATGGAACTCAATGGTTCCGATGATGGAGAAATTTTTGTTGTTGAAGAACTCAATTAGGAAAAGCCTAATTGATTTAGATATGGCTGAGCTATGGGTTGAAGATAACATCATTGTATTAAAGAACTTATCAAACATTCTCAACCCAATAAAATTAGCTGTAGAGGCACTTTGTCGTCGTAATATTAATTTACTAACAGCTGATGTTGTAGTAAATACATTATGTAAAGAAGTTGCATCACTTCGTACTACTGTTGGACAATCAATGTTTGAATCCCTCAAAAATAGAATAGAAGAAAGAAGACATTCCAAGCTGTGTACCCTAATTAAGTTTTTGAAAAATCCCGATATCTTTAATGATGAAAATAATGACAACGTGTTCCCAAATGCTTCAAAAAACTCGGTCTTTATATATGCAGAACATCTTTACGGTCGTCTTTTTGGTGAAGAAATCGAGTTGGAAGAAATTGAAAGCAGCGATGATAGTGATATTGTAGAAGAAAAGACATTTGCCGAAAAATTAAATGCTGCAATATGTAACGTTAAAGAAAAAACTAAAGAAAATTCAAAGACATTGATATGTTCCATAAAAAAAGATTTAACATTTTTTGAAAGATCTGGTAAAAAAACTGAAAACATTCAAAAATTCTTTGATGCTCTATTAACAATACGACCCACCTCTGTTGAAAGTGAACGAGTGTTTTCTCTGACTGGAATTTTAGTTACTAAACTTCGAAATAGACTTTCAGACGAATCTATAAATGCTATTTCTGTTTTAAAAACGCATTTTAAAAACAAAGACTAATTGCTTTTTTATATATATTTGAATCTTTATACATTTATTAATGTTATGTATAGGAAAAAGGACTGAATTATTTTATTTTATTTACTGTTTAACGTTTTTTATTAATTTTTTAACACTTTTTGTTTACGTTGTCTAATGTTTATTATATAGTTTGTAGGTATGTATGTTAAAGAACTGAACTGATTTGTTTTTTTTTTAATATGCTTTTTAATCTCATAAATGTGATTTTTTTAATAAAATATAATTACTTAAACAAATTACCATTTTCTCTAACAATTTTTTTTTTGCGGGAATTCCCGGGATCCCGGGAAATTGAAAAATGTATCCCGCTTTCCCGGGAAATGAAAAAGTCCGGGAAAAGAAAAACTCTAGGCGCAAGCCTACGAACAGTTTTACAGTTTAAACACGATTTTGTTTTTTTTTAATATTTTTTTCTAATAAACATTCCTTTTTATATCTAACCTAAAACGGTAGTTAATATGACTTTAAAAATACAACTTCTGCGTCCACGCTTAAATTTCTTGCCAAATAACCTTGGCGATGAAAGTGACGAGCATAGTGAGCGTTTTCACCAACAAACACAAGAAATGGAACGTCGGTATCAAGGGACGTATGATGGGGCGAAAGGCAGAAAATAATCACAAAAAGCAAAGCAATTCAACAGTTTTAAGCCATTTTTAATATTTATTTAGCTTTGTATATTAATCTATGTACAGCATTAGCAAAATAAAAAGTTAAGGTATACAGGCTTTTTGAGAATATTATTTTATTTCCTTTATTCAATTTGTGATCAGAATCGATAACCATCTAAATCGACTTGCTAATTAAGAAGTTAATTCAACAATTGAATAAATTAGAATGTATAATTTAATATAAATTTCGTATTCGCTTTAATTAAAACTTTGCCAAATCAATTTTCGAATTTGAATTCCTCTTACATTCTTGTACCTTTAAATGTTAGCGCCCTTTAAATTATGCCGCCGTAGGCCCGGACCTAGGCGATAAGCAACCACTGTCAATGCTTAAAATAATATAATATTATGAAAAGCGTTTTGGGCTTTTTTTAAATTTTGTTTTTTTTCTCATTACATATGTATTCTTACAATACGGACAGTGGGGACAAATAAGATTCGGACCAACATCGTAAATGCAAATAAGTTCAACAATAAAAAACAATACTTAAAAAGGAATTAAATGAAAGAGAATCATAATCACTTACAATGTTTCATTTCACTTCTTTTAAGATGTTGGGCCCAGCAGTTCAATGAGTGTTGTTGTTATTTTGTTGATTTCTGTTACATGTGGATATTGATTAATGATTCAACTTATTTTGGATTTAGAATGTTAGAAAAACATAAGAAATTATACTTTGTACACTAGAAAAATATTGTTAGTTATTTAGAAATAAATGTAAGTTATTAAAAGATTATTTAAGGTTTAATTTAGAGGAAAGATATAATGTTTGTGAGAATTCATATTCATATTCTTATAAGATATATTATACATATTAGGGTATTCATTCGGTTAACCGCCAACCGGTTAACCGATTAATTACTACCCGATTAACTGATCGGTTAATTTCAAATTGGGTTTTTTCGATTAACAATTAAACCGGTTAATTTCAGTCGATTAACCGATTAACCGAAGTAACAAAATTTACAATATTTTGTAGTATTATAACATATTTTTTTGTGTGTTTTTAATTATTTGTTGTATCTCATATACAAAATGTATTTGTTTAGAAAATATTTCTTCATACAAACAAAGAAGGTGTTCAGCGATTTTCATTTTAACCCATTTTCCGCCGACCAATGACTTAAATTACATTGTTTTTCAATGTTTTTTTTATCTTCTTCATCGATCAACAGGAATGTGGCGAAAAATGGGTTAAATATATGATTGCCAATACCTTTTTTTTGTTTCACGTACTTTTTATATATTTGTGTTTAGTTATTTGTTTTTTATCATATCAGTCTTTTAACAAAATTAACCAAAACAATTAGTAGTATTAAACATTTTTAAAAACTCTAATGGCATAATGGAGTATTTTATATGTTAAGAAAAACCCTGGAAAAGTACTGAGATATTAGATATTCATCTACGATAAGTGAAAGAATTGTTTCCAAGTCAACTTTTGTCAAAACTAAAGAAAAGAATCGCTTTAACCCTAAACATTTAAACCAAATTATTTTTCTAAATGATTATTGTATAAGATGTCCTTTAACTATTGAAATAACTAATAAAATTATCTCAGTTTATTTTTGAATAAATACGTAAATATTTTCTGGGTTCACAAGGTAGTCATAAAGTCTTATGTCTTAAAATAATTACAGGAAATATATATCGTCGGCTTAATATGCAAACCACTTTTTATTTAAATTGAGATTTTGATGCCGTGTGGTAGAGAAAGATACGCCTCGTCAACCAGCATGTAGTTTTTCTTCTATTAAAGTCTTAAAGTGTGTAAAACTGACTGTTATTTTAATTTTCTATGAAGCTTCAAATAGGAAAAATAAACAGTTTTTTGTCTCTCCTGTAAAATGTGCTGAAAGTGAGTTAGCAGGTTTGCATATTTAACCAACGACATGACTGTTGGAAGCTACCGCTTATAATATAGATTTCTACTATACAGTTATGAAGAATCAATGAACACAGCATTACAATTTTTATTTTGTTTGAAACACAACAATATTTATTTTAAACAAATTTAAATATTTTTCAGTTTATTTTTTAGGATATTATGACGATATGACTTTATACAACACCTTGCGCATTAATTGAAAAATGCATATTACATATTAATGAATTGTTTTTTTTTGCTTGCTCGTTTTAGTTCAAGAATTGTTATGTTTGGTATGCTATTGTTTTTTTTTACTTATACACTCCAAATAATAAGCAATTAATGCATTTTTATATATTGAAATTACTTAATTTATAAAAAACTTTATTAATCGGTTAACCGATCAAAAACAAAATTAACCGATTAAACCAAAACCTCGGTTAATTAATCGAGCGATTAACCGATTAAAGCAAAAGGGCGATTAAATGAATACCCTAACACATATAGAAAAAATAAATTAGTTAACTTTTATTATAATGCAAAAGTTTAATTTATGATATATTATTTAAGATTGCATGCATTATATTAGTTTTTATATGTAAATGTAGTAAAAATTTTCCTTTTGTTTTATATTTAGTTCAGATGTTAGATTTTGGAATTATACAACATCTTAAGGTATTTATAATTTCCTGCAATTCCCTACCAGGAATTGACCTTGTCCAAAATGGTTTTGAATGCTCTTGATGCTGATTCGTAATTACTTTCAAAGGTTTGTCGCATGTAGCATTTATATCCGGGTACAACTATTTAATCCATCACATGTAGTTTTAAAAACTGACGGGCATAAGAAACAACAACAAAATGTTCTGCCACTTCATATGCTCTGTACACACGTATATATGGTATAATGTTAGATTAAGAATGTGGCGTTGAGCACCCTTTGTAGTCTTCTTTGAAAATTTAACGCCTGAGATGTATCAAATCCAATTAGATTTACACCGTTCAATACAAAAATGTATAAAACTAGATCTTCCACTCAATTAAGTGAAACCAAGCACAAAGTTTCACCCACTATGTCACCTGAATAAAGAAACTGTCGGCACCTCTTTATGCTACTACACCAAATTTATCTGTAGCCTAGATCAACACCAACACTTATTCAGCGAACTTAGGAACGCACTACCTGCTTATACATTTCAGTTTACTGACGGTTCAAAATAGAATGACTCAATTTCTTTTAGTATCACAACAGAAGATGCGGAAATGATAGCTATCTACGAGATAATTTAACACACATTCTACAACAGGGGAAGGTTTGCCATATGTTCCGACCAGAGATCAGCAATGAGTAGTGAAAAGTGAGAAGAGCTCAATTATGATGCATAATTTCTCGTACTTATACGCACTCATACTTATTGCAATGTTATTGAAGCTCATTTTCACTCAGAAGTTTTTCAATACATACTAAGATAAATAAAAATTGTATTATAATATTAATTTTTTTCCTGAAACCGTGTTCACTATTCAGATGTTTTTAATAATGGCAAAATCTGACACTATACAAATTTTGAATGCAAGTTTTTTTCAATTGCTACCGTAGTCACACATATTAAATATTCTAAATAAATATTAAGATGAGCCAACAACGTTTTGCTCCGCTATGGAAGGGGTATATAATCTTTTATTCTCACAGCATATCGGTCTATACGTGTGCCTCCAAAAATAGCAAAAAACTCAATTTCCAAATATTGTAACTGAGCCCTTTTCGAAATAAACGCTAATAAAATAATAAATTTCATTTCGTTCATGTTTGTCGTCCCAATTTCAATTAGTCTGCGCCATGTGTGTGGCCGCCATTTTCTGCCCTGAAGGTGGCATAATCAGTTCCACTTATGCCTAAGTATTTCAGCTGCTTTTTTTTATTAAAAATTAAATACGTCTTGCGGCCAGAAAATTGTAAGTGCTCTTTTAAAACATTTGTTTGTTAAATCCTGCAGGGTGTTCATATCGCGAGGGGCTGCATTCCATGTTTCGCAACCGTAGTGTAATGTAGATCGGACGATGGAGTGAAAGATATTTATTTTGACACGGTGAGGGAGATTTAAAGAGTTCCATATCTTATTAGGTTTGCCGTAGGCTTGGGTCGACTGTTTTAAGCGATTGACAATATCTACACTGTGATGATAATGCCAGATGCTGTGATAATAATGCCAAGGCAACAGAACAAATCAACCTACTCAGCTCATTTTTCATTTTTAGATTGGCTGTATTATTCGCATTACTTTAGTTTTGCAAATGTTATTCTTCAGAGCTGCGCTCTTAGCCAGTTCCGTAAGACGTTGTATAAGATTGCCGATGAGAAAGAAGCCAAATCTCATCAGCATACTCCAGATCATCTAGCCGATCTTGAAGTCCTCAGGCAATGCTTCTATTATCGGACATGCCATAAGGTAATAACAATTTTAAATAACAGTGGTGGCATCACGCAACCTTGCCATACTTCAATACCAACGCTAATTTTTATTGGCTCAACTTGCCTTCGTGTGAAATGCGACCGACAGCTTGCGTTGAAAACTCTGCAAAAATATATTATACGCGTTATTCCTTTCAAGGTTCAATGACATTTGTCTGAAGTAATTACGCACTTTAATGTGGTCGTTTTTATTGTAAGCAACACTTCTTAATGTAAAAAAAATATGAACAAAAAAAAAAAATATACAGTCTATTTTTGAACGCATCAAAAAGTACAACAATAAAAAATATGAAAATACAAAAATAGGTAAAAACAAGCGAGAGTGCTATATGCGGCTGTGCCGAATCTTAAATACGCTCCACCGATAGTTAGAATAATTCAGGAGGGGGCTGTATTTATTACAATATTCGGTATGGTTTAATGGGTACAAAAGAACAAAAGAGTTTTCCTAGAGTGGGCTTTATATGGGGCCTATGGTTAACTATGGACCGATCTTTACGCTGTGATTTCTTGTCATATGGAACGAATTTTTGCAAAATTTAATATCAATCCGTGCATTATACCACCATTTATGTTAGTTTTTGTAACAAAATTATCAATTTTTTAGAGTGGTGGTTCCATATTTGGATTCAAACCTGAACCGATGTTGTTGTCAATCCCAATCTGCTTAAGAAAACTAAAAGCAATTTGACACCAACATTGTTCTTTTCCTTTGAGTTTATTCGAAAGTGAACGTGTTTTCAGTAGACAGACGGACATGGCTAAATCGACTGTAGGGTCTGAGCAAAATAATAAAAAAGTTTCACATGGAATGACAAACTTAGTATACCCTCATTCACCACTCGTGGTGGTGGAGGGTACATATTTGTTTGTGTAGAAACAACAACACTATAAGCAAAACACAAATTTTTGGTTGGTTGATTGAAACATAACATTATTCAGAAAAAGAAATAAACAATCCCATATTCTAATGGTTAAAATGATTGATGATCAATGATGACGAAAAATTTATCAGGTCAGTCTGCTTGTGACTGATAATTAAGAGTTTTTCTGTAGCTAAGGGCATGTAGAAAAAGTGAAACAAAGAGTTGTGTTAAATAGGCTTGGGCTCGAAGGCTAATAAAGCAAATAGTGTTTGATACAGCCAAATTATTTTTTTGAAAATAGATAATCATTCAAAGCAAATTTCGATCTACCAAAAGTTGAATACAATTTGGTTTAAAGATGTTTGATGTTTGACTATTGACTGCCAGCCGTCGTCAACGGCGGTGATTGTTAAACGGCAAAATCCTCTGAAGAGATTGAGTGACGAAAGCCTGGGTCCGGTTCCCAGCTCAGTCAAGAATGAAAAATTATCAATAAATTTTAATTAATTTCATGTTGTAAAAATTTAATTTGATGAAGTTAATTGGGACCTCCTGAACACGAAAACCGCTGTAATTTTTTTCCTAAGTACCGTTTTTTAGATAACGGTACTTTTGTGTTTTTCGGTGTATGGTCCCACTCAAACCATTGTGGAGCCCAACCGAAAAGTCCGATCGCAATAAATGGCACATCGTTAGGAAGGTAATTGAATGCCTTCTCCGTCAATATGCTACAAATTCGCCTATTTTTTTACGTTTTTTTCAAAATTTTTCATTATTATTTCGTTTTTTTCTACGTCATATTTTATATCTGGAATGTTTCATTTTTTAACCAAATAGTATATTTAATTACCAACATTTTAAGCGTAGTTTGAAAAAAAAAACACGGATGAAAAATAAAGTTTTTATTAAGGATTTTGTGAAACGACAATATTTTCATACTCAACAAATGCAAAAAAAAATCATGAATGAAATTTCTACGACAAATAGCACATGAAAGATCTGGAATGTTTTATTTTTTAACCAAATAGTATATTTAATTACCAAAATTTTAAGCGTAATTTGAAAAAAATCGGACGAAAAATAAAGTTTTTATTAAGGGTTTTGTGGAACGATAATATATTTCGGTTGGGCTCCACAAGGGTTTGAGTGGGACCATACACCGAAAAACATAAAAGCACCGTTATCTAAAAAACGGTACTTAGGGAAAAAAAAAAATTACAGCGGTTTTCGTGTTCTGGAGGTCCCAATTAACTTATCTAGTACTTTTCCAAATTAAAAATTTGTAAAGCAGTGTTACTTGTTCGAAAAAACAAAATTTTTTTTAATAAACAAAATGCAATAAAATTGTTAGGGTGAGTCGATTTAGCAATTGATATGATATCGCCATCGTTATAAGCGTACAATTTTACTTTGAATAGGATATACTTAAAATCTTTGAAATCGGCGAATTTTTTTAACAAAAACTCGTCCAAAACCTCAAGAAAATATTTTTTTGGAAAAACTGTATGATGAACAAAAATTCACTTGCGCTAAAAAAAAGAAAAAAAAAAACAATCGTTTGCTTTAAGCCGCAGAATCACCGGGAATAAAAGACTTGAGGAGAAATGTTTAGAGCCAATATATAAAGCGAGAAAAAATAAAAATATGTTTTTAAAATCATGTTCCTAAGTTGTATAGTTTTTGTGACATGATTTTTTTTTCTACTTTCTTTCATACAGGTTTTTTTTTTGGCTCTGGTGAATATTTTATGTTTTGTCAGCGTTCTTTAATTCCTGCGATAAAAACAAAATATATATATATATATATATATACATATATGATTTGGCTTTAAATGTTGCTATTGAAATTCAGCTAGATCGTCCCATAATTGGCTAAGAGAGGAGCAAGAAGCCACAACTGCGTCTAATTTTTACCCATTAAATCCCTTGTTGTTGTTTTTGATACCCTTCACCACAGGTAGTGAATAGGGTATATAAATATAAGTTTGTCATTCCGTTTGTAATTTCTATAATATTAATTTTAGACCCTTTTAAGTATATATATTCTGGGTCCTTATGAGGAGCGAAGTTGATTTAACGATGTCCGTCTGTCCGTTGAAATGGATTTTCCGAAGACTCCATATTTATTTATACATTTATGTCACATATGGTCCGGAAGTGTTTGCTATTGAAATTCAGCAAGATCGGTCCACAAATGGCTGAGATATGAGTAAAAAGCCACGACTGCCTCAAATTTTTTCCTTTAAAGGTCCAATTAGACGTGACATTACCTCTATTACCAAAATGACTTAAACATACCATACAAACCAATTCAATTTTGGTTTCTACGGTCATACAGTGGCTATGGTAATGCAGTGTTGGTAATGTGGTTTTTTTGTTGTTTTTTAAACCCTTCACTACAAGTGGTGGATTTTATTTGTTATGTGTTTAGTTTTACGCATGCATATACACATTAATGCATGTATATGATATGCCGCTCAAATAAAGAAACAAACTCATAGACTCAATATATTTAAATTTAACGCTTCTTTAGTAAATGCATTCGTAGCCGAGTTGTTAAGTTGTCTCCTAAGACTGATGATATTGCCAATTCGAATCCCAAACAGAATTTTTTTTATTTAATTTTTGTATGTTTAAAAAAACGATTTTAAGATTATAAAACGAATTTCAAACATCAACTTTGGCAAAAGAGGAAACGGGCTTAGGTACATATATACACTAGGGTGGCCGTTATTTTCTTTTTTTTGATTTCTTATATTCTCCCCCCCAAATCGGTTCAGTTTTATGTAAAAAAAAATACAAAAAAATTTCGTAGCGATAAGTTGTGTTTTAGGGGGGGCGTCCGCCCCTCAAAGTTTGCCATCAAGCCATTTATTCAAATGTAATTTGTTTGCATATGACTATCTCTTAAAAACAACATTTTACAAGAACATGATATATGGCAATATTTTAGCTCTTCTAGTCAACAACATTAGCCTCGAAGAAAGTTTTTTGCTAAAATTAATATTTAAGAAAATAATTAAGAAAATAACAACAAAATTCCAAACATTTTATATACGTTTTATATATATAAAAGAGGGATTTAATGTCAAGTGAACTAATTTTGAAATCGATGTCTTTCGATTTGGATGAAATTTGCACCAACGTTAGTCCTATTGAATAGTAGTTTAGACACAAATTTTCAACAAGATCGGTCAAAAAGTTTCTGAGTTTGGGGGGGTCAAAGTTTGAAATTTTGGCCATATAGGTGTTCTTTCACATCCATGTAACTTATTACCAATTGGGGTTAGAAAAATTTGTCCCAAGCAGCTTAGATAGCTATTTGATCAATCTTTTTAAAAAACAAATTTTTTGCCTTCCGTTGGAGAGCAATGAGGTATATTGAATGTACAGAAAATGCATTACATTCTGCTGGTGTCTAATAATTGTAAATTTTTCTTTACATTCAATATACCTCATTGCTCTCCAACGGAAGGCTAAGGTAAAATGTAAAAAGAAAATACAATATAATAGTCTGGTAGTGTATAAAGTCATTTCTGAAAAATTGTAGGAATATAACTATTACAAAAAAGCTTTATAAAATACATAACTGAAATTTAGCTCATAGAATAAATTCGAAAAATGAAAAATGTTGAATATAATATAAAGTTACCTTCGGAAGGAAATAATTCCCAGTTTCTATTTGTTAAAATAGTTGAGTTAAATACATTCAATTTATAAAGTAACACTATCCAGTGAGACACAAAGAATGCTGACGACGGCCGTAGCGGGCCAGAAAATGCATTACATTCTGCTGGTGTCTAATAATTGTAAATTTTTCTGTACATTCAATATACCTCATTGCTCTCCAACGGAAGGCTAAGGTAAAATGTAAAAAGAAAATACAATATAATAGTCTGGTAGTGTATAAAGTCATTTCTGAAAAATTTTAGGAATAGAACTATTACAAAAAAGCTTTATAAAATACATAACTGAAATTTAGCTCATAGAATAAATTCGAAAAATGAAAAATGTTGAAATCCAATGAAGCGATTTTAACGAAAATACTTCATTATAACTATGAAAATCCCTTTAGACAATGAAAATTTTCATTTACCCAAGGAAAATTTATTTATGAAAATGAATAATTAAATATATGAAGCATTTTTCTTTCAGTGTAAATTTTTTGTTTTTTTATATTCTTCGGCATGACGAAATGAAAAGTTGGCGTGGCTCAATTAATATTTATTTATACCTATCTAAAGAACGTTATTTATGAATATAACTTTTTGTTCTTACGTCATCATGGTGAAGGGTATATAAGATTCGGCACAGCCGAATATAGCACTCTTACTTGTTTTATTTTATTTTTGTCTTTCTTTTATTTTTTATACCCTTCACCGAAGTTCTTCATACCGTTTGTAATTCCTACGGTTATAGATCATAGACCCAATAAAGTATATTTATTATGGGTCCTTGGGTGTAGCGAAGTTATTTTTTTTTCACATAAAAAAACAGGTAAGCCTCGATTTACGCTCTACTTCGTTTACGCGATTTTGATCTAACAGGTAACAGTAATCATTTGTATTACTTGACTTGCAATTTTTGTTGCAGAAATTCTTGAGTTTATTGGTGAGAGGGGTGAGAAAATTGGGGAGGGTTCCTCTGCATTTCTGTTTTATTTAGTTATTCTCACACTTTTTAACTTAAAGTTGGCTGTAGGTGAATTTGTATTTATATATAAAATTTAAAAGGAAGAAGAGGAAACACAAGATAAAAATACAAGAATTTGAAAAACTTTAATATCATAATCTCAATTTCAAATAATGCAATTTGGAAACAGATATGTTAAAAGTTGCAGCAATAAAAATGTTAAGTCTGGCCGATGACTTACAGATACAAAAGTGCATTTTAAGTATTTTCAATTTTAGATTAAAATTATTAAAAAGTTAAAAACTTTTACACTAAATGGTTGTTAAAAAAACTTTTAGCCGGAAGCCATTAATAAGAACAATATTGAATACCGATTGTCATCGGAAATTTGTGAAATATTAGAACTGTCAGGAATACGGGCATACAAAATCATATTGCAATACTTCAAAGTTGACCTTTAAGTAAGGAAATGCAGTAACTGTGGAGAAAACCACACGGCTAACTTTAGCGGTTGTTAAGTCTTCTTGCAATTAAAAGAACCTGATCAAATCCAAAAATATGGACTCTCCCAATACCATCCACCTTATTAAACCAGCCTTCTCGCGGGCTCTATTGCTAGCACTACACAAATCAACAAACAAAACCACTCATATGCTGGTAGCCAACGCAATGGTTTATATATACGTCATAACATTATCCATAGAGATCTTAGCATCCTTCCTATCCAGGAGGAAATTAAAAAGTATTAAGTCAAATACATAGATAAGCCTATGATCCATCCCAACTGCCTCGCTCGGGATGTGATACAGTTCGAAGGTTACCAGAGTCTAAAAGGAACCGACACTTTAAGCCTAGCATGCTTTTTTTAAAATTTGAACACAGTAAATTAGTGGTTTCATTGGTAATAACCAGGGCAAGGAAGTTCATGCACTTAAAATCGCAAAATATGCGCATAAAACATGCAATAAAAATCGTAAAATATGCAAAAATAAAAGTAAAAAATATGCATTAAAAATATATTTCATTCAGTTTTAAAAACTTAAAACATAGTTTAAAAAGTAGTAGTAGATAAAGATATATTTACATATATAAATAAATAAGTTTTTTTTAAGTTATCAAATGTAAAACTCATTCTATTTGGTCTTAAAACAGTTTTAAGCATTGAAAATGTTCGTTCGACATCAACGGATGTAATAGGTGGATATTTTAAAGTGGTCAACTCCTTTGTAGAATATTCATTGTCTACAATTTTTTCTTTACGGGAAGGTAAATTAAAAATATTGGCCCATAATCATAGTCGAACGCTAAAGTCGGTTCTTTTTAAAAACAACTTTAAAAGAAAAACATTCTTTTAATTATTTTAATACTATAGTCGAAATTAAAGTATGTTTTAAATTGAACCGACTTTAACTGGGTGCCACCTCAAATGTAGAAAATTTTTCATAAAATATACAAGAAAAAATAAGCAAGTGGCAACTCTAAGCAGCTGACATTACAAATTAAAATATAAATAAAACACTGCATACCTTGTAGCGTTGAAAGATTTAAAAACGCAATGTGAATTTATGTCGAAAGCAACAACAAAATTACAAAATATTTTTGACTGTGTTTGCTTGCATTGCAATTTTTGGCATTGCGTTTTACACAATTAGGGCCTATACATATGTATGTATTTTGTGTTAAAAGATAAAAGATTTCTTCCAAATCAATAATAAATGCAAAATATCGACCAATATCTTGTAACATAAACATTTTTAACTTTTTGCAGGAATTTTTCATTTGGCAAAAACAGCTGATGCTGTTGTTAAATGAGTTAAACACAACTTCAGCTAGTTTTAAAATTAACACCGGTTTTAACGTGTAAAGTATGCTTTTGCTTGTCTATAGTAGATTAAAAACATATTTTTTATAAAAGTTTACTTTAAAACCTTAAAGTATGCTTTGTTTATGACTATAGTTATGGGCCATTACCAATTTCTTTAACTTTTTTAAAACCGGCATTCTTTTTTAAAACTGCATAAATTATGGCTTTTATTTTTTCGCCGATTTGACCTTCTACTTTTCTTATTTTAATGACAGCGTCATCAACGAGTTTAACCTAGGTGTTCAATGATTTAAACCTCTGAAGTTCGGTTATTGTCTCGACTAGAAACCCATTGTTTGAGTGTATAAATTCTAATTGAGCCTTTATATTAGGTACATTTAAAATATTGTTTACTTTTTTATCGCGACTGCATTATTTTCGTTAAAATTATTTACCACATCTTTAAATTCTTCAAAATTTTTGGCATAATATCAACTGCCTGCAACCAGGTACCCCATCTGTTATACATGGTTGAAACGCAAAGGTGAGTTTAAAAACTTTCATGCATGGCATGAGCTTAGCATGTGACATGTAACATTATTGAGCAAGATATCTTAAAAAAGGGCAAGTAGAGCAAAATTTTATTTTTATTAAAGGATTCTAAAAGAGAAATTGAATCTTTGAAAGTTCGAGCTATTGAAGCATGATCCACCTTTTCCAACTTTACAATATTTAACAAAAATTTGTGTTTACTCTGTTCTTCTTCTGCATTCAAGATCTTCTTCTGCATTCAAGATCCCAATTACGTAGACAACGAAACGTCCTTCAGTGTCCATTGCTTCGTCAATAGACAGCCACAAGTTATGTCACTTAATTCTTTCAACAATGTCACATAGTTTATAGTGTACAACTTGGCGATATAAGTTTTTATAAGGGTTGTTTTCGTAAGAATGGTTTCATTGTTATATTTGTTTAAAACAATTCTATAATTTTGGTTGATCAGCTAATATAGAGGTATGGCTTTGAAGGTGCTGATTTACATGAAATTTTTAAATAAAACACCTTTTTGTAGACTTAGCAAAAACGTACTTTTCCCTCTATTTTGAAGACTCAAAAACACACGTATTTAAAGAATATTTTTTGATATTTTTTCTTTTGGCATTTTTTTCCTTAAACACAATTTATTTTATTAATACCTTTTGGATTTTAGGTCATACTCCTTACACCGTATGTTGAGTTCTATTTTTTCTTCGCCGAACATTATTTTTATTTGCTGCTTCTTCAAGTAAAAAAAACCGCGAACAAAATGAAATGTCAAAAACTTTTTTATTGTTACTTCTACAATTATGTGCATAATTATACAAATTGTATAATTTTTGTATGTGCTACTTTTTAAAAGTAAGAGAAACAATGTGAATTTATAATAAAATGTAGGTAATTCAGTACCAAACACCAACATGTTGTTTTTGCTCCTTGAAAATGTCGAAGTTAGCAGATTTTCCCATACTATTTTGACTGTTTGACAGCTTCAGGGCTAAAACAACTATAACCAGCTGAATCACTGACTACACCCTGTAATGAATTCGCCTTGAACAGAAAGATATTTCTAAACAAAAAACTAAGAAAAGAGCAATTTTATTTATAAATATTACAAAATATGACGAAAAATGTGAATTTATAACAAAATATGACGAAAAATATGCATTTATATCAAAATATGTAAAAACATGCATTTAAAGCAAAATATGCACTAACAAATTGATGCCATTTTACTGGAAATATTGTGATTCGCAAAGATATTAACTTTAGGTGGGTTTCAGAGTACCGACAACAAACATGCATTTGCATGAAGTCCCTTGCCCTGGTAATAACAAAAAAAAAGCAATAAGGATTAAGCTTTGAATACATATTGTAAATTTGTCAAGAAGGATCCAATAAAAAAATTTATATATGTATAGTAGACCGACTCAACTTGTATGGAGCTGAAAAAAATGATTTTGTTACCCCTCTGAAAATAAAGCTTGATATGTTTTATGATGATTGCCAAAATATTTTGGTTCTTGCGTTGACCATCCGTGAGCTGGATGGTCAACGCAAAACTGAAAAAAGGTATTTTTTTCAGTTTTTCGAATTTTTATATATGTATGTGGAAATAATGTTCTACTTTTTAAATTGAATCTGTTTTAAAATAATGTTAATTTATGTTTTTCTTTGTATCTCTCCACATAAAACGCAAAAGTCGCGATATATTTTATCTTTTTTCATATACATATATGGGTATCAACTTTTTTCATTTTTCAATTTATCAAAATGTAAAAAATACAATTATATACGGGCGATTCTATTCTAGACAACTTTTAACATCAATTTTCAAATCACACCATTTGACACTTTTTTGATGTCAATTTAAAGTAAAATATCTATATTATATAATAATATAATTTTTTTTAGATGTAAGCTTATATATAAAGTTGTTGTGCACTTCGAATCATTAAGATTCATAGATTTGGCGCGAACAGAAAATACATTGCACGTTGCACCCGTCATGGCTTAAAGAGCAAATTTCTTATTATTGGATTATATTTCTCTACGATGTTTGATTTGATAATCATCGTCTGATATCTCATCTTTCACAATAAGAAAGAATAATACAATAAAAGTTTAAAAATGAACAGAGTTTTGTGTTTTTGTGGTATGATCTTATGAAAGTGGGCCGATTTGGTTGCACCCGTCATGCACTTTAAAGCTCTTTCGTGGCTTTTTGATCGTTCCATATAAATTCTTGTAAATAGATAACAATAGCATATAAAAAAATGTTACCCCTTCTAGAAATAACTTAATTGCAAATGTGTTTCTTTCTATTAGTAAATGACGTTTAAAGCGTCTAAATGTTGCACCCGTCAGAATAGAATCGCCCATACAATAAAAGACATTAAATTTATAAAAAATCTTTTCGCGATTTTGTTTGCAATATGACTTGATCGATTACTTAAATTTGGAAAGCAGAATATTAGTTCAACATACGTAGAATTTGTATAAACCCGAAATGAAAATATGTATTTAGTTAAATATCTCAATTAGTAGGTCGCAAGTGGCTAAGTTTTATGTACCATTGGAAGCCGTTTCAAGAACTCTTTTCGATGATACCAAATTTTATTTATGTCGTCTTGTTGCAAAGAACAAAAAAATTCGAAAAACTGAAAAAATACTTTTTTTAAAAATGACATATTTTTAATGGATACTGTTTTATTTTTTGTGTTTTTACCTTAAAACAGAGTTGGAACAGCGGGGACAAAAAGTGCATTTTGCTTGCAATTGAACAATGTTCAAAATGTTTTTGTTTGCCTAGTTTTTTTTTTCATAAAAAAAAGAAAATGGTTTAAAAACCACATTTTAATTTGTCCGATTTATTCAGTAGGACCTTAAAATTACTTACCATTTTGTTATTGTGGATATAAACTTTCCTTAAGTCTGCTTTAACGCGTTTCATCTTTTGATGCTCAACTCTTGTGTTTTTAGGAGAGAGAAGAAAGAAGTTAGGGGGTTGGTACGAAGATGCTTGTACCCGGTCAGTACGCTTTGTGTTTTATTCGTTAGTATATGCACAATGGCTGCATGCAAATTTTTTATTTTCTTCTTCTCCTTGATTCGCTGCGAATAAAATTGTTTTTGTTTTAAACCGAGAAAAGTTAAAACCGATTGCTGCGTGTTGGCGTATTAAAAATACGCGTAACACAATAAGGGTGATTGACATCGTCAAAAGGGAATTGAAAAGAAGTTGAGCAATTAAAGATGAAACGTGTTAATTCAGACTTAGGAAACCTATAGCTAATAGTGGATTGATCATTACATTAGAACCCATTCGCAAAAGTTAATTTATGTCTAATCACTTTATATGTATGTATGTATGTCATCATTAGGAAAAATACATTGTTGTATTCATTTTTACGTAAACAAATGTGAAAATAACACTATATATAAAAGTATATTATTTCCATAATAACTGTATTACTAAGTGTTTTACTATTGGGGTATTCACAAGACAGTCGCAAAGTTGTAAAGTCATATGTTTTAAAATAGTCACAAGAAATATATATGACTGCTTAAAATTATATTTTTACTTTACAGTTATGACGAATCAATGAACACAGCATTAAAATTTTTATTTTGCTTGAAACACAACAGTATTTTTTTAAACCATTGTAAAATATTATTTAGGACATACTGACGATATGACTTAATAGCACACCTTGTGAATCCCCCATATGTTTTACTATGTGATAGTATTAAGATTAAATTTGGTCCAAATATTTGGACAATAACATCTACGCTGTGTTGGTGGGTCCAAAATTATCCATATGTCCTATATAAACTCCCTTAGTAAAATCACTTAAAGCCAAACAAATTTGATAAAGATACCTAAATAATATTCGGCACAAAGAACTTTAACATGAATCTTAACCTCCTAACACAATTTTGTTCTGATTGCCCATGTGTCCCGATTAGGGTACACTTGCAATAATTTGTTCGTGGGTCCCGGTTAGAGTGCACTTGCAAAAATTTGTTCATTTATACTGTGGTGTAGCGTATCATATGGTCGGGCTTGAACGACTATACTCTCTTACTTGCTTATTATTATTTATTGCATTGTATTTCTTAAGAATATTGTAACGTTACTGCCTTTTCAATAACGTTTTCGGTTTATTTCCTTTACAATAATCCTTTTGAGTTCTTTATTGCACTTTAATAAAATTAAATAAACACAACACTTTAATTTATAACACTTATTTATTATTTACACAGCTTTATTTACAACTTAGTCACTTTAGCAACCGTAATTTACAGCTTTTATTCACAACTTACTATAATGTTTATAATTTTCTCCGCGTGATGCCTTATTGGCAAAGTCTAAACTTAGAATGATCTTATGCCATCTCTTGCGATCCTATTTATACACTAGCCCAGACGTGTAGATGATACTAGTAACGTCTAGATGGCTCTAGAAAGTTCGCAACATAACGGCTATTTTGTTAATAAAACTTATTCAGCTATAGTTACTATCTATATGGCTGAATTAATTGAGTTATTTGGCATCATAAACTAAGGCATATTTTTAGGCGTTAATAACGAACATTCTAGTATTTGCAGTGGGGTTGAAGTAGAATTATTTTAACATTACATCTGCACATTGATTTTTACACTAGAAGTGTGCATAACTTATTCAATAACAATTTAGGCCCGTTTTCACAACTTACCGATAGCTTAAAGTGGACTTTAAACGGCCTTACAAAAAGTGCTCCATTCTTTAAACTTTATTTTAACCTAAAGTGAGCGATAAAGTAAATTAAGGTTCATCCTACCTGGTAGGTTAAAGTAAAGTTGTAATAATGGAACACTTTTTTACGGCCGATAAAATCCTACCTTTAGCTATGGGTAAGTTGTGAAAACGGGCCTTAAACTAATAAAATAACTAACATATACTTAATAACTAATCAATATAAGATAACTAATTATTACAAATAATTCTTAACCAATAATTACAACTAATTCTTAACTAAAGTTACTTTCGTAACAATATTAATAATAATTTCTAAATTTTAATTACAGTATTTGGTCGATTTAAAGAACCGGCATGCTAAAATAATTATAGCCGATATTCAAAACAAATATGCAGAAATGGCATTGTGCGAAGCTTATAAACTTGAGGTGACTTATAATAAGAAGCTTTAATTGATATATAATTAAAAATAGTTATTTTTAACAGATGACAGGATATCAAGGCTACGTATGGTTCTTACCATCGTGGCTATCAAAAGAGTGGAACACTGTCAGTGCCAAAGGAAATCACAGTTGCACGCGTCAAGAACTCAAAATGGTAAGAGTGTGCGAACTACATACATGATAAGGGCGTAATATGCGTATTAATAAAAATGTTAATATTTTAGGCTTTTGAAGGTCATTTGAGCATAATGCATGCACCCTTTGGAAGTAATGAAACTATCATGCAAGAAAATATAAGCATTCATAAATGGTTGGAATCATATAGCTTAAGTGTCGATAGTGTTTCCAAGTATACGGCTTTTGCGTATGATGCTGTGTGGGCCTATGCTCTAGCAGCCAATAAACTTTTGCAAGAAAACAAGGACTCGGTTGAAAATTTACGCTCTAAAAATGTTGTCAATCGATTTACAGATCTTATATGGGAAACAGATTTTGTAGGTCTTTCAGGAAGAGTTCGTTTCGGACAAGGTGGATCACGTATAACTCAATTGATAATAAGGCAGTGGAGAAATCATCAATCGGTTGAAGTAGGTAAATATGTACCCCGCTTAGTTGGCAACGGGCGTAACTTGCAAACCAGTGGCGGAAGTCTTGTTCTGAACAAAAGTGCAGTAGTATGGCTTTTAGATGGTAAACCTCCTGGCGATGGCACGTTTGACTGTAGCTTTTCAGCATTAGCAGAAATTTTAAATACTGAATGCCAAAACGCCACTGTAGCATTTACGGCACTACTTTGCATTGTTGCGGTTGTGATCATTTCACTGATTTCGTTCTTTTTCTGGAAGCAACGATACGATAGAAAACTTAAACGTTCCGCCAAAATTATGAAAAATTTCGGAATCGATCTTTTGTCCCCGTCTCGCAATAATGCAAATACTTTGGATAAATGGGAAATACCTAAAGAAAACGTTGTGGTTAACCGCCGTTTAGGAGAAGGTGCATTTGGTACAGTCTATGGCGGAGAAGCTCAAATTGGCGTAGAAGGTTGGACAGCCGTAGCTGTCAAAACTCTCAAAAGTGGAGCATCAACAGAAGATCGTTTGGATTTCTTATCGGAGGCAGAAGCAATGAAGCGTTTTGATCATAAGAATATAGTAAAACTTTTGGGTGTATGCTTGCAGTCAGAACCCATTTACACAATTATGGAGTTTATGTTGTATGGAGACTTAAAAACATATTTATTGGCACGACGACATATGGTAAATGAAAAAGTTAATGACGACTCAGATATCTCATCTAAACGTCTCACAATGTACGCCATTGATGTATCACGTGGTTTGTCATATTTGGCGCAACAAAAGTACGTACATCGCGACATTGCATGCCGGAATTGTTTGGTTAACGCACAGCGTGTTGTGAAGTTAGGTGACTTTGGAATGTCTCGACCTACGTACGAAAGTGATTACTATCGTTTTAATCGCAAAGGTATGCTTCCTGTTCGGTGGATGGCTCCGGAATCCCTAGCTCTGGGAATGTTTACACCAGCATCTGATGTTTGGGCCTTTGGGGTTGTTCTGTTCGAAATTATAACATTTGGTTCATTTCCCTATCAAGGACTAACCAATAATCAAGTATTGGAGTATGTTAAAAGTGGTAATACTTTAAGTATACCCATTGGTCTAAAGCCACACCTTGAAGGCCTTATAAAAGCATGCTGGAATCAAGATACTAAGAAACGTCCAACGGCTGCCGAAATTGTGGACTATATTTCAAAATATCCTACTTTACTGACAGCATGTCTAGATTTTCCTAGTTCCTCTGTAGGAATGACAGAAACTGAAAGTGATGAACTTGAACTGCTGCCAAAATCGCGCAAATGTTCACCTCTGAAGAATGAATCAATTTTAGATGTAGTTGCTCAGACATCAATTGCAGATAACAATCAAAGATTTAACAATTTCAAGGCTGATAGAGAAATGGGTATGGAAACTAATCTCGAATTACCAATAAATGTTGATAAAATCGAAGAAGAGCTAGCGGAGGCATCGCCCATTACACCAGATGGCTATAGCATTATGTCTCCTCTACTGATGAATCATTCAGGCCCAACCTCATTAACTAACCAACAGACTACATTTTAATTAAGAATTAAATACTACGAACGTACAAACTGATTAATACAAAATTACCTGCCATAAATTATACAAAAAGTTACTTAATACCTCGCCAATCAATCTTTTACATATTGCATCCCATTGCGGATTTCACGGATCTTATTTAACTTAAAACCCATTTAAACATACATACTAGATATTTAAACGACTACATAAGTGTGAGCGACCATCGACTTTTTTTAAATCTGTCTTTTTGATAGCTTCCGTTTTTTATTCAAGAAATGTTTGTACAAACTTTATTTAAAGCAAAATACATCATTGCGCCAAATATGCAAGTTGTGTTACATTTATATTTATACCCTTCATCGGTTATATATAACTTAGTCATTCCGTTTGTAACTTCTACAATATTGATTGAGTATATATGTTCTGGATCCTTATGACAAGAGTAGTTCAAATCCGGTTGACCGTAAACTTCTTTAACACGTCGGTATATAAATCTGTCAAATCGATTAAAAAATAGCCGAATTATGAGCAATATTCTCCAAAAATGAGCTGAAACCTTCGGATATGTCTTATTGTCAAAAGATTGGACATTTTTGACAGAAAATATTTTCCAAAAAAGTCGAAAAAACCGGCCCAGAAAAAGGGGACTATTTAAAAGGGTTATTTAAGAAATTTTCATTGAAAATTCGTTTTATAAATTTTTTGTAAACCTAAAATGTTGTTCGTGAATATGGCCTTGTTTGTATAAGTGCATATCTGAAGAAAGTAAAATGGTTTACATTGAGCATCTTAATGTTTATGCAAATAAACGTGTTTTCAAGCTAGAAAGACCAATTTTTCAAGTTTCCAGTAATGAGAAAAGTCAAATACATCCAGTTCAAATAGGAACATCTTTGTATATATAAATCGGCTAAGGCAAAACAGTTAAGAACAATTTCCTCCTATGTATGTCAACCGATTTGAACAAAATATGCACCATTTGAGAGGTATTTACTCAAAGAAGTGCACAATGTATATTTTACTAAAATCTGTTCAATAATTTCAGAGTTATAAGCGTTCAAAATTGCTTCTAACACAAATGCAAAATAAATAAATAAAATTTATATTCAATTATCAAATAATAAAAAATTAGGGTGGTCCATTATTCGATATTTTTCAGAAACCGATTTTCGAATATTTCGACTATATAAATCTTATGTATAAATCAGACCAGGCCAAACAGTTCAGAACGCTTTCTTCCTTTGTTTGTCAATCGAACCTCTATGGGGGGAAATACGGGAAACTAATTTTTTTTTTACTTTTCTGTGTTTCATGTGATAATTATTCAATTTTCTATAATATTGAACTTAGAAACATAATATCATAGGTGTAGGGTCCTGAGTAAGTGTTGACCTACACATTGATGTCAAATTCATTCAATTTTATAGCACAATTGTGCTAGCTCAAAAATCACACACATTCTTACGCTCTTTTATTTAGTCCACGAGAGTACACAATTCAGTGGTCGATTATCACGATGAGTGCACATGCAGCGGATGCTTACGTATTTTTTTATTTTTATTAGCAATTCTTGTCTCTTTATTCACTAATACTAATATAAAGCAATAGAAACACAATTTTCATTTTTGACATCACTGGTTTATATGTTCATATCAAACCATTGTGAATTACTTGTTAGTACTGTAGTTGTTGTAAATATAAGGTGTGATATCGTACTCTTGAGGTAAAGTTCGGTAAAATGAGAGAAAAGAAAAATGTATCTCACTAATCATCTTCACATATATTAATAGTCAAGGCGATTGCTTTTGATCTCTTTTACGCCTACAGTATACACCAGGCATAATAAAGTCAGTGCAATTGTACTTTTTTCAGTACTATTAGTATTGCAAGAGTACTGAAGTACTCTTGTGACATGAGTAGAAAAATTTAAATATTTCAAACGCTTTAACATTGAAACAAAAATATGATAAAAACAAATAAGAGTGCTATATTCGGTTGACTCTTTGATACCCTCCACGGACTGTAAGAATATTTCATGAAAAAATTACATGAAGATATTTCAGGCCATACAAATCCAAATTGAATCAAAGTTATGTCTATTTTTGCCTCGGCAACCTTTAAGGCCGAGTTTCACTTTCCTACACAATCGTACGATATATTCACACTAAAATCTGATGGAATTCTATCCGACACAAAAAAATGTCTTCAAAATCTGTTGTCAACGCCACACTTTCCCCCAAAAATGATGCCATCTCAAATGACTCAGCTACTTTACAAGAAAATTTAACTCTGATCGCAAAAAAACGATCGTTTTATGAAAATGTTCATAAACATCTGTCACTTAATTCATTTTTAAGCCACACCATCCTACTTTATGAGCACACACAATTTTGTTGACAAATCGTACGACTGAAGTGGATAGTGTATCGCCGGCTTTAAATGGGACCCATGGTAAATTATGGCCCAATATTAACGAAATTTCGGAATGTTATATCTTGTCTTTACAACTATGGCAGACCAAATTGTACGACAATAACATTTTTCGTTATGGTTAAGTGGGCTTTATATGGGGCGTATCGTAAATTATCGATCGATCTTCACAAAATTTGTCAATGGGTTTTCGAGTCTCATTAAACTGTTGCAGACAAAATTTTTTTACAATAGCATTATTTGTTACAGTTTTAGGCGTACTGGTGGTTCCACATTTGGATTCAAAACTCTTATCCTACTGAACCGTTGTTGCTGGACTTTCATCCCAAACTGCTTAGGATAATTAGAAATAATTTTTTAAAGTCGTTCAAAAGTAAGGGTGATTTCAACAGACGGACAGAAAAACGGACCCAGATTATAAAATATGTTAATTATAAAAAAAAATTTCGCACGGAATGACAAACTAATGGTCATTTTCTCATTAGGCGATTATCTTTTTTCCCAACGAAAAACTGCACATTAAAGAAATTTGGTTTTCTCAATGTCTCATTTGCTTCGATTTTATCGCAAAGCTAACCGGCACTCATCTGCCAATTATTTATTTTCCTTTTATTTGCCGTACAGATAAATTCAATCAGCTGATTCCCAACTTTTACATGTATTTTGAGTGGCGTTGCCAGCTTAAAACTTTGTTTTTTTTGGTATATTGAGAAACCCAAAATCGTTAACGGACAGTTTATCGGTCCAATAAATTTATGTTGACATTAAGTAACAGACAGTTTGTCGATACATTGAGAAAATGGCCATAAGTCTGTATACCCTCATTCACAGCTAGTGCTGAAGGGTTCAACAATGCAAAGAATTCGCCTTTATGTAAATATTGTATCGAATTAAACAGTCTAATAAATCTTGTTGCTATTGTTTTTAATTAACAAAAAACTTATGTAGAAATTAATCGTACATAAATCAAACTTTAATCTCTTTTTAAAATAAACATTTTATATTCCTTTCTATACTTGATTTTTGTAAGTTTATAATTAATTTTTTTATGTCTTTATAAGTACAAAGTGTGAACAATGTAAAAGCTTTTATATGGGACTTAGACGAAGACTATTTAGCATGATTCTTTTGAAGTACGGCCAAACGTGGTAAACGGGCACTAAGCGGGACAACAAATCCAAAAGAAATTTACTTTCTAAGACAATATATTTTGGACTTTTTACTTAAAAAATAAGACAAACTAAATAGTCCTGGTCTAACTTCTTCACTATTTATTTAATTTTATATTTTTAAGTGTAAAGTATAAGTGAATTTTAATAAATTTTTTCTTACTTTAATAATTAAACTAGTAAAAAAGATGTAAAAAAAGTTTTATAATTGTTGGATGTCAAAATTTTTTATTATCTTTGATTCTGTTTTTTTTTTTTTGGCTTTTGACGTTTTACAATTATTTTACAAAAACAAATTGCTTGTGGTTTTTGTTAGAGTTGTCTTTGTTGTAATTGAGATAGAGGTTACCGATCGCCCGACTTAAGTTGCAATTGGATCCCTTTTAGCGGCCCGCGCCTTTTTGTGAGATCTTTTATCACCACCGACTTTCTTCTACCATTTTTTGTAAAGTTTCTCACAAAAAATATTTAATTTGCAGTAAATTTCAAATTTTCTTATTATTTTTATAAAAAAAAAAAAAAAAAAAAAAATCGTTAAAACAACGTCGTCAAAATTTAAAAGAAATTTACAGGTTATTGTTCATGTGGCAACAATTTTATTACTTTTTTGCAATCTTGTCATGTAAACAGTAATTGTAGGGGGATGTTAGAAAAGATAAACTCACTGTTTATTGTTGGTGTTTTTGTTTAAGCATAGAGGCTAGCTTTCTCTCAACAATAAATTTCAGTGTATTTGTCAAATGTGAAGGGCTGGGAATTAAGCACGTCATACGGAAATCGTATTAATAGTAAACTTTGTATTCCCGAAAGTGGCTTTGATAATATAATTGCATGTGCCCGCGCATAAAGCTGAATTGGCAAATTGGTTTTTTTTTCTTTGTTTTCTTACGAAGACAATAGAATGAAGCGGGTTGTTTTTTAATTTTGTTTTTTCTTTTAACCCACTTACAACTACAATTCGATACGGAAAGAACCCAACCAATTGTAATGTTATGTAAGAAAAGATAAACTCACTGTTTATTGTTGGTGTTTTTGTTTAAGCTTTGATATTGTTACAAGTAAGACTTAGAGTGTTTATAATTCTTATTCGCTTTAGGGTTTTATTTGTTTAATATTTTTGGCTTTTCTAAAATCTTTGGAAAAGGTTTCCTGATGAGCTGGTCTAAGCAACCGGTGAAGTGCGCATAGAGGCTAGCTTTCCATCAACAATAAATTTCAGTGTATTTGTCAAATGCGAAGGGCTGGGAATTTAGCACGTCATACGGAAATCGTTTTAATAGTAGCTGCGTTCGTTTACCCTAAAATTTGTACAAATTTGTACTGGATTTTACTGAAATGCGTTCGCGTACACATAAATTTGTAAAATTTTCATATTACTCACCTACCGGCTGGAAAAGTAAACGAATGCGCATAGTGTATTTAAGAAATTTTTCGTAATGTTTCAAAGAATAATTTAAGCAAAAAAGCTTTTTAATATACAAAATTGTGGTGTTTGCACTGCTCATTTTACAAAATAATTTTTAGCTGCCGAGTCAATCAAAGAAAAAGTCGTAAAACATGGACAGGACAATAAATGTGAATATTTTGTTCTAACTTAAAAACAAATTTTACTTTATTCTTATTTAAAAGATTTTGTTTGTTGGGCTTCATTCCCAATTTTCATGCTCATAGGAACTACTTATCCTCCAACAATTTCAGTGTATTTCTCAATAATGAAAATTGGGAAATAAGCGCAACAAACAATATCTTATTAGTTTAAAATAACACTGTGCTAGTTGAAAAAATAGACAAGCCGGGCACATGGCGTTTTAACGTAACGCTGAATCCAATGGTGCTAACTGTTTTTTTTTTTGGTTAGCTGTTGTTTTTGAGGTAAACCGTTATTTCGAAAATGGAGGAGGTTGCACAACATATTGTTACGTTACTGCTTTTCAATAACGTTTTGGTTTATTTCCTTTATAATAAACCGTTTCGAGTTCGTTAATTGCAATTAAAATAAAACTACACTTATTTATTGACAACTTAGTCACTTAAACAACCGTTATTTACAGCTTTTATTTACAACTCACTATTGTGATCAAAACCCTTTAATGTTTACAATTTTCTCCGCGTGATGCGTATCAACTCGACAAAGTTTGAACTTAGAATAATCTTATGGCATCTTTTGCGATTCTATTTATACTCAAGCCCAGCACGCAAATGACCGTAGAACGTTCGAGCTCTGACGTCTAGATGGCTCTAGAACGTACGACCCCTAACGTCTATTTTGTTAATTAATCTTATGCATTATCTTTATTGCTGAATTAATTGAGTTATTATGCATTTTAAGCTAAGGCATACTTTAAGGTGTTACAATAAATTAAGATAACTTAATAACGAGCATTATAGTATTTTCAGTGGAGTGGAAGTACAATTATGCACAACGATTTTAAAATTTCTTTTGTACATTGATTTTTACACTAGAAGTGTGCATAACTAATACAATAACAATTTAAGCTAATAAAATAACTAACAAATACTAATAACAATATATTTTTATATTTTTACAAAACTTGGAATATGAAGGGACAGATGCGCAAGATCCTTCCAAAAAATATGTGCAATGATTTGGAACTTAACTTTTATAGTAAGTCAAAAATTAACTATGGACGGGCATCGCCACGGTCAAGGCTAGTCCCTTTTAAAATAACAAAAAAATTAATTAAAATAAACATTTTATAAATAAATTGAAGTTAACTAAAAATAGTTTTTTGTTAATTTTGTTTATATCTAATGGTGTTTTCTTTTCTGACAATAATGTTCCATATATGCTACCATTCGTGCGGGTTTTTGTTCCATTCTAAAAAAATTTGCAAAAATTTGAGAAATTGTCGTTTTCTTTTCTAAACATGTTGCAACAATAAGTGGAAAATTTGTTCCATTTCTTACCCGCATAACTGAGTGTGAGATAATACCCTTTTTTGCATCTGCGTGAAGCACTTTTTTATGCAATGAAGTATTTTTTTTCCTGTGTTTGCGGACAATTTGTGATTTTTAGTTATATTGTGATGGATATAAAAACTTTTTGTTTTTCGTTTGTTTTACTTTTATTATATTTTTTTTGTCGCAAAATTTTTAACAACAGCTGACATTAATTATTGAAAATCAGTGCTGTTAACGCTTATGGAATTCAAAGAAAATTTAATGTTGAAAATTGCTACAAGCGTGGTAAATATCGCTTTAAGTACAAACCTTGCATTCAATATTTAACACGCTAAATACACATTAGTGTTGAGTGTAAAACGTAGCTCTTATTTTGTTCCATTGTAATTTAGAAAAATGTATCACTTTGTAAGGGTTCGTGTAACCTAATAAATATATTACACAACTATAATGCATCATTATTTTTTAGAAAAGAAAACACCATAAGTGTATGTTTTCCATAGATATATATTTGAGTTTAACATTTTTATTAAACCATTTTTAATATCAGTCTCAAAATAGTTCGCACTATTTAGCTTTAAAAAAATTAATTAATTTCAACAGGGGAAGAGAAGCGCACCAAGTTAAGCTGCTGTGTAGGAGGCGCTGAGTTCCAAAACTCGTTACTTGTAGTTAAAAAAAAAAACAAGCTGACCGGACAGACGTTGTCCTGTCCAAATTAGAAAAATGTTTGCGTTCGATTTTTAAAATCCGTTAAAAAGATACGAACATTTGAAAGAAAAATTAGTCAAATCGATGGAGCCGTTTTTTCTTTTAAGTAAATCGAAAAAAGGGGGCGGGGCAAAATTTTCTTTCCGTAAAAACCTAAGTTGGACCATGGCAATCATTTTAAAGAAAAAATCGTCCAAATCGGTCAAGCCGTTCTCAAGTAATGCGCTTAATAGGAAAAGTGGGCGTAAAAGTAGGCGTGGTAAATTTTTCTTTCGGTGAAAACTTAAAATGGATTAATACGAACATTTGAAAGCAAAATTTGTCAAATCGATGGAGCCGTTTTCTGAATTTAGGTATTTCGAAAAAGGTGGGCGTAAAAGTGGGCATGGCAAAATTTTCTTTTCTTTAAAGAAAAAATCGTCACAATTATATATGTAGATGTCATTGGTGGTGCAATATGAAAATTGGATTTTGCCGAAAATCAAAAATCAGACTTCACAGTGTCAGCCGCCTGAATATTCTGAAGATTCCCTGAATATTTCAACAAAATCGGCCCAGCAGTTTTGGAGGCCATACGTTACATACATACATATACACATTCTGTTTTATATACATATGTATATATAGATAGATATGAAAGCAATGAATTTTGACAGATAACAAGGCGCTGCTTTAGTATCTGAAGTGAAAAAGGCACAGAAGTCTATTCTTGACTTTTGTAAATTACTTTGAAAATTGGAGTTAGTTTCAAAATTGCTTCTTTGCATTGTCTAGTGAGAAACAAAACTGCTTTCTTGCATGGAACAGAACCATAGTTGCCAAATGTGCAGATTTATCTGCTGTTGTAAAAATGGACTATATGCCAGTCCAATAAAACAGCAAAAAAGTTTCCGCTGACAAAGATATTTAGCTTATTTTACTTTTTTTAAAATTTGTGAAAAATTACTTCAGGTGCAAGTAGCGAGTTTTGGAACTCAGCTCCTCATATATAAAAAGCAAGTTCCTTCGTATACCCATATATCCACAGAAAAAGAATATATGATGAATTTCTTTAAGAATTTAATTTTCAGCAATTATGTTGTCAGGGGGAAAAATCACATTATTTCAACATGCAGTTTGTGCTAAAACTTTTTTTAATTTGGCGACATCTATTAACGTGAAAATGAGTAAATAAAAAACGGTTTAAATTATTGACTCAATTATATTGGTTAGAATGCAGCCCCATTACTTCTCTAAGGATCGGAAGTAGTTTTTTCCTTGATTTTTATAAACATTGTGCACCGCAGCATAAGTATGGTACGGAACACAAAACTAATATTTAATTTAGACAAAAACTCTAAAAGGAAGAGAGCAAAAATTTATATACAATTTTAATCGGAGTCAGGGCTGCCAGATGTGACGATTTTTTTTTGCTGATTATTTTCTTAAAAGTGACGATTTTTTCAGTCTCCAAAGTCTGAATAAATCATTACATTTCCTGACAATTTCGTTTTTTAATCTTGGAATTTTGGAAGGCGAAACGTTTTCTTTCGCTTAGCTTTTACACTGCAGTGTACTGATGTGCCATACCAAAGCAAGAGCGTCACGTTGTGTTACGAACAGTAGTGATAGCTTTCTTGTTTAATAAAACCCACAAATTGTAAATGAAAACAGAGATAAAATAGCTAGATTGACCAAAAATAGCTGAATTGCCATTATTAATTAACAATAGCGGCAAACTTCACTAATAAACGAGCTGTCAAAATCGGGTTTTCCAATTGCAAACCGTTCAGGCCGCTCTATTCAAAAACTAGAAAACGCGTGCCGCTTTTGTTTAAATACGGCTGTAATATGCAAGTCTTAAGAAAATCTTTGATTATTTTCAGAATACAAAACAACAATTTTACACTTTGTTTATCTTTCGTCAAACCATCATCGAATGAACCTTTTACGGCTCTCTGTATAAATCATATTTTCAACAATTATACGGCGAGCATTTCACGAGTTGTAAGAGAATATCTACATGAGTCTCATATGATTCTTGACATGAAAGTCTCGTTAGATTATCTTAACCCACGTCTTAAACGATTTCCACAACGATTGAAGAAGCATTTTTCGCTGTCCTATGGAAGAATGTCACTCGTGTTACAGTGAGGAATCGTCTACGATTAAAACATGCGGTCATCGACGATCAAAGACGCTCTTCATGAGACTACCAGTAGTGTTACACAATTGAAAATGCTAGCTGGGTGTGAAGTAATTTCGTTTTTGTTTGAATGTTTTTTTTTAATGTTTAAAAACAACTAAATTTTTGTTGTCCGATTTTTTTGACGATTTTTCGAAACGATAAAGATGATTTTTTTATTTTTTCTCAGGAAACTCACGATTTTCTCACAAATTTATCTGGCAGCCCTGATTGGAGTATAACTAAATTGTTTCTTCGAGTTTCACCCATATACTGCACCATATTATTAAGTAGAGGCTCTAGTTTAAAAACAAACAAAAACTTGGGTGCTATACAGTGTTATCTTTTATTTTCGCATAACTTGTGCAGGCATGAACACTTAGACTTGACCACTTAAAAATGCGAAAAGTTACACTGTGCCCCGGTGAGAGTCGTCTATTGTTAAATCAAAACAGAGTCATTTATTAATGGTTCTTGAGATAAATGTAAATATTACGTATGCGGAGTGTGCATCGCTAAAATGAACGATTTCAAAGGAAATATCGTTCGTTATAGCTGGAGAGATGCTATAATGTTATGAAGGAATTAAAAGAGACAGATATTTGAGCATAAGCTGCTCAGCAAAAAAAGGCAAAGCGATATGCTTTAATTGCGGCTTTAATTGGGTATGTTCAGCGAAACTGCAAAGTACCCAGAAAACTAACGAGATCGGCTTCGTCGCGAAAAATATTACCAGGAGGCTAATTCTGAATTGCGATGCGAAAAAGCATAAATGCGAACAATTGCTATTCTGTATTGGGATATTCGCATATTTTTTTTTAATCGCATTTCAAATGCAAAAAGGTGACAAGTCGGTATTCTACATTGCGAAAACAAATGTCAAATTCGCAAAATTTCTTCGACAACAAAATAGCATTCGCAAAGGACAAACATTATAGTGAAAGATAATATTTTATTTATTTATTCATCATATATTTATTATTTAATTCAGGGAGCAAGAAATAAGACCACCCAACCGCGTCAATTTGAAATAATGATAGAATTTATGAACAATCACCAAAATGCACGTCAATCGGCAAATACTTTGTGGCAAACGTTAACTGAAGAACTAAATATCAATGGACCACCTATTAGAGAAGCTGCAGGATGGAAAAAGTATGAAATATATAAACCAGTTAAAAATATTTGACTTCAACTTTAATTTCAGTTCGGTTTTGCTTTGTTGTGATACAGACGTGTATTTTTAACCCCGCATACGATTAGAACTATTAATTAATCATATTGATTTTGACATATATCAGCAGCGAATGGACGCTTAAAATAAATAATATATTTTGTTATTTAAATTATTTAACATAATAGTGAACAATTAAAACGATAAAATTAAATAAAATAAAAAAGTAAAAATATATACATACATGTATGTATGTAGGTGTACATATTCTGAACTAAAACATTTAAGTTTAAATTTCTTATTTTTCGTGTTGTTGTAATACAATAAATAATAAAAATATTAAAAGCAAAGCAAAATGGTGGAAAACAAAAACAACTCTGCATGAGTACGAACAGTGAAACAACACTAAGACAAAATGAAAGAAACGTTTACGTTTTAGTTAATGCAAATGAAAATAATGCAGAAATAAATAAAACAAAACAAAACAATATAAACTATTTAACGGCTAAGCCAATTACTCGAACACGTTCTCTATCACCCTCGGTGTTTACAAAATCAGTGGATAGTGACTCATTAAAAAAACTACAACTAGATTTGGTGACAAGTGTTGCCAGGCCAGCAAGTATTGCCGTGACGTCAAAAACAAATTTAGTGGGAAATGATACCATGAACTCAAACACAACTGCAATGGACAACCCTCCTGTAAAAAGTTGTCAAAAGCCTACAGTACAAGTTGGTATGGACAGGTACATAACAGTGCTTAAACGGGGACGCAGCCCTACCTCTGCAGCAGTTGCTTCGGCCTAAAAAGTACCATCTTTTGATAAAGTAAATTCTCAAAATCGTTTTGTAATTCTGGAGGATGAATCCTCTGAAGCACCAAACGTCATTAAATCATCCAAGCCTCCCCCGATATATCTTAGTGAGCAAAATTCAAATGAGCTCATAAAGAGTTTGATATCGGTGATAGGTGAAAATTCGTTTTACGTAGCGGCTATCAAGCGTGGAAGTATAAACGAGACAAAAATACAAGTCAATCATGAGAATGATTTTCGCAAAATAGTAAACAACTTTGAAACACTTAAAAAAACTTTTATATCTTCCAACTGAAAAGCAGTAAAGGTCTACAGGTAGTTATTAAGGGTATTGACTCATGTGTGGACCCAGAAGAGGTTAAAACATTCCTAGAAGAAAAAGGCTTCAAGGTAAAACATGTAGTAAATATTAAAAATAGAGAAAAAAATTCCCCAACCACTTTTTCGAGTGGAGTTTGAACCCGGCGACGTAAAAATTAAAAAAAACGAAACACATCCTATTTACAATTTAAAATATATTCTCTACAGAAGAATAACTTTAGAAGAGCGGCACAAAAAAAATGGACCTGTTCAGTGCTTAAACTGCCAAGAATTTGGCCATACCAAGGCATACTGCTACTTACCCCCTGTCTGCGTAGTATGTGGTGAACTACACGGTACAGTTTCTTGCGATAAGTCTAAAACCGACCCGAACGTAAAAAAATGTAGCCACTGTGGCGGTAATCACACTGCCAATTATAGGGGATGCCCTGTATATAATATCGTCAAGCAGACGGTTGGGCCGAAAACAAATACCCCTCAAATGCAGGTTGCAAATCAAGTAAACACAAATGCAATTCAAGCCCCCCCGCCTAGTAATAACAGAACCTCTTACACTAACGTCCTAAAATCAAACCATCAGCCAATACAAGGTGCCTCGCCAAGTAATGATGAAACTCCGGTTTCTAATTTAAGTCGTTTAGAAAAAACCATGGAAACATTAGTGCAAACAGTAAATAATTTTACGAACACAATGGGTAATATGATGCAGGAAATGCTTAGAATGCAATCGATGTTATTGCAAGCTGTACTTAACAAACCATGAACTGTTTAAAGATTTGTTTTTGGAACGCAAACGGCATCCGCCAATATAAAAATGAACTAGAATATTTTCTTAAAAATAAACAAATTGATGTCATGATGATTTCTGAAACTCGTTTGACCTCAAGAAATACGTTTAAAATAAATGGTTATATACTATATGATACCAAGGACCCTCGAGATAGAGCTTGTGGAAGTTCTGCCATTTTAATAAAAACCCGAGTCAAACACTACCTAATGTGTGATCATCGTGAAGATTATCTCCAAGCAACGAACATTTGCGTAGAGGAATTAAATAGAAACCTAGTAATTTCATCGTTATACTCACCACCTAGATTTGCAATATCAGAAAGCCAATATTATAAATATTATAAATCATTGGGGCCCTGTTTCCTGGCTGCTGGCGATTATAACGCTAAACATACCTTCTGGGGGTCACGACTAATAACACAAAAGGGTCGTGTTATGTATAATACAATCTCTAAAATGAATTTAAATGTGGTAGCGAGCGGACAACCAACATATTGGCCCACTGATCATCAAAAAATTCCAGATGTCATCGATTTCGGCGTGGTTAAAAACATCCCCACAGAAACGATTCATGTTGAAGCTTCCTTAGAATTATCATCCGACCACACACCTACAATTGTTACTATATCGAACCCAAATAGAATTGTATTTCCGTCAGGTTACATAGCGACGCCAGCCGCACAAATAAATTCGTTAAAATATAAAAAATTTCTCAGTGCCCATTGCACAGAAAATATTCCGCTTAGTACACCGGAGAATGAGGATCTCTCTATTGTTAACTTTGACAGTTATCTTAAACTAGCTGTTCAACATTCCAGCGTTACCCCCAAAAAAATTAAAAATAATAAAATATATTCTTCAGATGTCGAGCGACTCTTGACTGAAAAAAGGAGAGTTCGAAGAGAGTGGCAACTTTACAGATCCCCGCAACTTAAGATTTTATTAAAAGAGTGCACAAAAAGGCTAAGAAAGTTACTGCAGAATCAGAAAACGGCTTCTCTAGAAAAATATCTTAAGGAACTTGATGCAACTCCACAATCTGACTACTCATTATGGCGTGCAGCTAGAAATCTAAAAAGGCCAGTTATATCTAAGCCACCATTAAGAAACTTGAATGATAGTTGGGCAAGAAACGATATTGAAAAAGGAAATCTGTTTGTTAGTCACTTGAAAAACGTATTTACACCAAATATATTTCACAATATTGCGGTCGAGTTACCACCTGTTGCTGCTAGAGCAGCTATTCCCCTCAGATTTGAGATAAGAGAAATCGAAAAGGCTATTTGTGACTTAAACACTAAGAAGGCACCTGGTATTGATAAAATCAGTTATAAAATGCTTTTGGAGCTACCTCGCATAGCAAAGAAAATTATTCTTTTTATTTTTAATGCTATTTTACGCCTTGAATACTATCCTCAAAATGGAAGGTTTCCTAAGTTACCATGATACCAAAGCCAGGTAAAGATCATACAAAAGTTGAGTCTTATAGGCCTATTAGCTTATTATCAAATATGTCAAAGCTGTTTGAGAAATTATTAGTTTCAAAATTAACACCGATTTTAAGTAAAAATAGATGTATTCCAAACCATCAGTTCGGATTTAGAAGAAAACACAGCACAATCGAACAGACTCATCGAATAGTAAATGTCATAAGAAAAGCATTTGAAGAAAAGAAATATTGCTCAGCACTCTTCATCGATGTTTCGCAAGCTTTTGATAAAGTCTGGCATGAAGGCTTAATACATAAATTGAAGCAAAGTTTACCAGCAAACACACACAAGCTGCTAGAAAGCTACTTAGTCGGTCGTCAATTTATTATTTAAGAAGGAAATTTCTTAAGTTCACCTCCGCCCATTGCCGCTGGAGTCCCACAAGGCAGCATCCTGGGTCCCCTATTATACTTTATTTATACTTCGGACATGCCAACAAGCAACTATACACAAACTTCAACATTTGCAGACGATACCGCTTTTCTAAGCGTCCACGAAAATCGTTATGAAGCATCGTGTTACTTACAGCATCATATATTTCAACTAGAAATATGGTTACGACAATGGAGGATAATGGGCAATGAGCCAAAATGCGTACATATAACATTCACTTTGCGCCGGGAATCTTGCCCCCCTATTACAATCAATAATCAAATAATTCCTCAACATTCGCATGTAAAATATCTCGGTATACATCTGGATCGGCGATTAACGTGGAAATGCCATATAGAGGCAAAATTAACTCAAATGAAACTAAACGCCATTCAAATTCATTGGCTTATTGGAAGAAATTCTGTCCTAAGTGTCGATTGCAAGCTTCTTCTTTACAACTCTATCTTAAAGCCTATGTGGTGCTACGGTATTCAACTATGGGGCACTGCCTCGGCCTCTTATATCGACAAAATTCAAAGGCGCCAAAATAAACTTCTTCGAATAATCACAGCAGCTCCCTGGTATGTTAAAAACTCAAACATTCATAAGGATCTCAATGTGCCATTAGTTAAAACTATTTAAAAAATACTTAAAAAGGTTTGAACAACACCCAAATCCACTAGCTCGAAATATTTTAAATCATGGCTGCCACACTCGCTTAAGAAGAAGAGACACTGCAGCACTTACCCAATTAGATGAGCGATAAACACCTTTATAGGTGCACAGAACCCGTGATGAAGAAAATTTTGTCTGGCACTGGCAGGACATAAAATAACGTATTAGGTTAAGATTTGATTAATTATTGTTAGTTTATATTTAATATATGTATGAAGATTCAATAAAAAATAATGACAAAAAAAAAAAAAAAAAAAAAAAACTTTAATTTTAATAGATTTTGGCCGATTGTAAAGTACACACAAAATATTTTCATTTTCTTCGTCGTCGAACCACAGTGCCACAAAATCCATTTTTATTATTTTTTTTTTATTACAGAATGTCCTAAATATATTTTTTTCAACAATTTTCACAGCCAAACACAAACAATTTATTTATTTTTAATTTGACGTTTATTGACACTGAAGTATATTTGAGCAGCGTTGCCACGATTTGAAATAAATTGCGAATGCGATTGCGAAAGTCTAACAGAATACCAATTTTCTTTCGCATCGCATTTCATTTGCGCATCGCATTGATTTTCGCATCGCAATTCAGAATAAGCCTCCTGATTTTGACTATGAGCAATGTACACGATTGGTTGCTAAATGACGATTAAAACAATGCTAAAAATAAAATTTGAAAATGCCAAAAAAAATGCTTAATTTTCTTAAATAATTGTATCATTTTAATGAATGAATTATATATGTATTAATTTACCTGAAAATGTTATATTTCTTTAAAATAAAATGGAGTTTATATAAAAAAAAATTATATCAGGTGATTTTTTAGCTATTATCTTTTTGTCAACAATGGTTTAAACAGCTGACGCACGTTTCGTGTTTTGTTTCAGTGTCAAACATCTTCAGTTTGGTCTATAATTTAACCATGAATCGTCTTACAAATGAACAACCCTTGCGAATTATTGAATTTTTTTATCAAAATACGTGCTCTGTTAAGAAAGTTCATCGCGCGCTTCTTTCATTTTATGGTCAGCTCATTTTTGGCTCAATGAGTACTTTAATAAGCAGAGTAGTCGATTTTGGAGTGAAGATCAGCCAGAAGCATTGCAAGAGCTACCAATGCATCCAGAAAAAGTCACAGTTTGGTGCGGTTTATGGGCTGGTGGCTTCATTGGATCGTACTTCTTCAAAGATGATGCGAATTGTAACGTAACTGTGAATGGTGAGCGCTACCGTGAGATGATATCCAACTTTTTTTTGCCCAAAATGCAAGAGCTTGACTTGCATGACATGTGGTTTCAACAAGACGGTGCCACATGCCACACAGCACGCTTTACAATGGACTTATTGAGAGGCGAGTTCGGTGAACATTTTATTTCACGTTCGGGACCGGTCAATTGGCCGCCTTGATCGTGCGATTTAACGCCTTTAGACTATTTTTTGTTGGGCTATGTTAAAGCTCATGGGCATACACACATGCCCGCTTCAATTGACGCATTGGAATACAACATTGAAGCATTTATTCATGAGATACCGGCCGAAATGTGGGAAAGAGTATGCCAAAATTGGACTAAGCGGATGGACCATTTGAGGCGCAATCACGTACTATCGATTCAAATAAAGATTTCTTGCATTTTTCTGAATTTTATGTGTTTTTTTTTAACTTTCCTATAGCTCTTAAAAAATCACCCATTATACGAACAAACATTTATTTAATAAAAACAATTCAGTAGTTTGACAAAATTTAGCGATTTTTTAACCAAAAAAACAAAATGCCCCATCTACAAAATATGACATGATAAACGCTTAAAGCCCTAACCTACAGTTTGCAAAATATGCAACATTGTCAACAGTCAAAAAAACTGCTAAGGCGCAACCATAATGTGCTTAAGTTGGCTTCAAATGTGCGAATAGATGTTAATCATATGAGGCAAACCATATTGAACTTAAAAGAAAATGTTTGTAAATGTTTATTGATTTTGTTTTTGTTTTTTAAATACATTTGAGAGACTTTTTGTTAATTTCTGACAGTATGTTAAGCAAGGTTATTCATATTATGTCTGGGCCTTTAAGTTTTACAAGAAAAGTAGAAGAAAAATAAGTTACAAACAGTTTAAGGCGATTAATAAATTTATCATTTTATATAGTATTTTGTAAAATTTTCAAAAGGTAAGATGGGATTTTTTGTGTTTTATGTAACGATATACACACATATCTGTGGCAATAAATAATAATGGCTTAAGTCGAAATTTCGTGTTTTGAGATATTAAGTGTTTTGCCTAAAATGAATTGTGAAAGTTAAAATATAAATGCGTATAGTTTTATTAATAATGACATTTTATACATGAAATTAAGCTCCGTCCTTGAAGACCTTGAAGAAGAAAATAAGAATATGCAATAAAATTAAAAAGCACTTAAGCCATTATTATTATTTATTGACACAGATATTTATTATTAAATACAAAATATAAGTAAAAACAAAAATTATCATTGAAAACACAAAAGGCTATTCAACAGCATTTTCAGTAAATTTAATTACACATTAAACACACCATTATATGAATAGTTTTCCTTAATTTCCAAAGTGTTGGTTAAAATACCATTAGAATATGATCTGTTTTCATCATATTCTAAACGCCTATCCAGAATTCAATAGTTGAACTTTGGTTTATCCATTCGTATGCATTCAGCTTTTGCCATTGCTGTTCCGAAATCGCTTTTTCTTCTGCAGTAAAATCTACCATTTCTTCTTTTATATTTTTTTTGTGTTTACAGGGTTGCTATTATTATACATTTGAAGCACAGTCGCGTATAACGTTTTAAGTTACAAAATAATTTTTTTTCAGTAGAGCAAAAAAACGTTTTTAACAGGCAAGATTATTAATTTTTTATGTTTCAGATTATTAAAAATAAGGATAATAAAAATTTTTATGCAAAATATCAACAAATTTAAAACTTAAATTACATGCAAATTTACAGTTTGTAACGTTTCAAATCCACAATCACGATGTCATTTAAAACGTTCTTCCACTACGCAAAGCATCATGACTGGTGGCTTTTAAAACGTTATTCCACGTTTAAAACCATTTACTTTGTATCATTTTTAAGTAACTTACAACGTTGTTCCACTAGCTGACTCTTTGTATGTCCTTTTTAAAGGCTTTAATGTGCATAATTTTGGGTGATTTGAGGTTAAAACAGTGATCGAGAGTAATGTTAACGGTTATCTGCAAAAAAAGAGTTTTTGCAAAAAGTGGCTTTTACAACGTTATTCGCGGCTGTGCTTCATTAGTATAAACGAATAAATGACAAAATACAATTATAGAGATTGAGAGAAATGTTAAGTTATATTGTGAAATAGCAATATATTAAATTTATAAGATTTACAAATGCTAAATAATGCTTAAAAAATATTAGAAAAATGCTGAAAATTATGCTAAATGCAATTTGAAAAATTCGCTGCTAAATCAAAATAAATAATGCTAAATTTAGCAGTGAAAATGCTAAAAGGGTCACATTGCTGTCTATACTGAAGCAAAGTGGATAATTTTTTTTTTTGATAAGAAAAATGATAGTGAATTACTTAAAGGATCAATAAAAGCGCGATACTTTTGGGTCGTCGATGCTAACTGGGCCAATTCTTTACATGCCCAAATTCAATGTTAAGAAATATTTTGTATACAGTCGAAATCCACTATTTTGAAATTTAACGTCGTGCGCATATTAAAAAAGACTCAGTTAGGCGAACGTAGATGTACCCGTAATGTACCGCACCGTACTGTAAGCACGTTACATATGTATATTTGTTTATATAGAAATAAGTTGTATTGTAAATAGTTTTGTCCAAAGTCCATAGATGAACTGAAAAAACTACTTAAAAAAAGAGCGAAAATACCCGCATTCAATTTAACATGGACGCAACCCATCACTGTTTTACAAATGTCACGTAACAACGGTATGCAATTCTATTTTATACAGAGTGAAACGTTACAACTACGGTACATAAAATTTCGGTAAGCTTTTGTATTGCGAACAGCTAATTGATACAGTTCAGATACGGTACAGCTACGTTCGCCTAACTGAGCCTTAAGCCTTTAATTAGCCTTAAGCTAATTTGAAGTTAAATACCCTGCAAATAATATTGGACCACCTGATCCATTTTGATAAAATGGACTACTCCATGGACTGGTCCAATGTAATGCAAACATGTCATTGTTAAAAAGTGTTTGAAGTGAGACGACATGTCTTTGTTTTGTAACGACATGCTTAGCTTTTAAGCGACTTCAAAACTAATCCTCTTGAGTATACCATGGAGTAGTTTTAAAACTACTCCTTTGTAGTCCAAAGTTGGGTTATACAGTCCTCACTTAGGACATCGTAATGTTAAATAGACCATGTTTTTTCCATACGTTACTTTTGGACTAGTCCTGGTCCCTTGTGGGCTACTCTTTAAACGCGTGTTTGAACTGGTCCTATTATTTGCAGGGTAGTTTAAAGTTGTATTCTTGATTAAACCGCTTAAACGCCACAAAGAGAAAAGTTTGTTCTTATAACCTCATTATATTTTTTTAATTACACAAGTAAAAATTAAATTTAAATATAAGATCAAATATATGTGTATGAAATATGTATCCAGCGTTGCCAGAATTAAGCTTTTTTCTCTTTTTTAAAGATTTTTTGACCTAAATAAGATTTGAAGATTTTTTCCTTAAATTAAGATTTTATATTTTTAGAAATAAACATTTTAAGCTTTAAGTTTGTACAACAGTTTTAATTTTTTTTTTACATTTTTTTAAACAGTCAATTTAAAAAAAAATGAGGTTTTGCATCAGCTGGTTCTCTATTAGTTTTGAACACTTTTCTATCCATTGTGGTCTTAAATTAGCGGTTGTTCATTTTGGAAATATTGATGAAAAAACTAACTTATTTGTGAAAATAAAAAAAGGATTAAATAAAATTTTATTCCATCGACTTTTGTTTTTATTAACAATAAAGATTACAATATTGAATATTCCCTAATAATGATAACCGATGGATATCGAATTACACTATGGAACATTTTTGGGATTATTGTCTGGGGGGTGAGCAATTCCAAGTCAGGGTGATGGTACTAGATCAGTATAGTAAAACCCTCAAAGGGTTTGGCGTTCGTATGTGTCAGTTTTTTTTTATGACATTTTAAATTTTTTCCTTATCTTGATGTTTTTTCGCTTAGTTGTAACATTTTGGCAAAAACGTAGTTTAACATAACTCGAGAACCACTTGTCCTATTTTGCTCAAACAAACTCAAAAAAATTTAGAATTACAATTTCTTTAATCCGCTCATAAAACGTTTTTCTTAATAATCAACAGTTTTGCCGTTAAAAATAAATTTGTGGAGAAAAAAAAAAAATATTTTTTTGCCTAAAAATTAAACATTTTTTTTTTAAATTCATAAAAAATCCAAAACGTAAAAAAGGATCACGTGTTATTAATTTCATGTAAAGTCACATAAAAATGCGACATAGATCATAGAAATCGATTAACGCGTTCTGCTTTTATTTACAATTAAGTGAAGGTATCCCATTTTGACAAGAATATTGATATTTGTTTTTATTCAAAAAAGTGTCATTTATCGCCTTTTTTATAAATTTTCCCCAATAACTCCAGAGTTCTGGCCATAAACTACTAAAAAAATTAAGTAAACATTTTTATAATTTTTTATTTTATTTATTTATTTTTATTTATTTTAATAAATATTGCCTAGACTTTTTCGATGGTGGTTGTTCGGGACTAGTGGCATCGCATTCTTCGCTATCATCAGTTTCTGAACCACACATAATGTCAATGTGTGACTCCAGTGTTGGTCCTTCTGCATCTCCTGAAAATTCTTTATCATCAAGATCATCCTTGTCTTGCCACACAAGCTTACTCCACCAGCAAATTTCCGCAATTATTGCACTCGGCGACTTTTTGCCTCTATATCTGTAAGTTTTTGTTTTATTAAAATGAGTTTGAAAAAATAAAAAATCAGTATTACCTCATTTCAAATGGCATAGCAACTTGATGATAGCGTTCACCTTGTTCATCAGATTCGGTAGCCAATTGTTTGCTGAAGTAGTCCAGATGATGATGTAAATAATTGATTTTCAAGGACATGTGGACACCAATTTCCGAGAATGCTCTTAACATCCTTGCGACAGAAACATCGTAGTTGTTAGAACGATGCTTTCCCAACAAGCCTTCTATTACTTCTTTGATTGCCTGCCATGCATTCAATTCAGCGTCAATCAAAATATTGTTGAATGCGTCACTTTTAATCAGCTTTCGTAAATCTGGACCATTTAGTACGCCTGATTGGAAAAAATTAATTTGTTAAGATGGAAAATCATGGGAAATGAATGTGATATTATAACTTACCTTCTTTAATTTTACTTTCGCTGAGTGTCGGGTAAATTAGTTTCAAACACAAGAAAACTTCATCTCTTTTGGCGACAGGTTTGATAAAATTCTTAACAATTCCAAGTTTAATATGCAGTGGAGGCAGCAATATCTTCTCCTTCGGCACTAGAGGCTCACGAACAGGGCTGCTAGATTTGACGATTTATCGTCATTTTGACGATTTTTTGTTCCGAAACTAGCAAAGTGCCGATTTGCTGACAATTTCGTTTTTTAATCTTGAAATGTTTAACAGCCGTATCTTAATACGAGCGGAAGGCGGAACTGATATGCCATACCAAAGCGAGAGCGTCAACGTTGTATCACGAACAGAAGTGATAGCTTTCTTGTTTAATAAAACCCACAAATTATAAATAAAAATAGAGATAAAAACGCTAGATTGACCAAAAAATAGCTGAATTGCCATTTTTAATAAAAATTACGGCAAAACTTCACTACTAAACGAGCTGTCAAAATCGGGGTTTCTTTTTGCAAAGTGTTCAGGCCGCTCTATTCAAAAACTAGAAAACTCGTACCGCTTTTGTTTAGGTACGGCTGTAATATGCAAGTCTTAAGAAAATCTTTGATTATTTTCAGAGAACAAGAACAACAATGTTACGCTTTGCTTATCTTTCGTCAAAACCATCATCGAATGAGCCTTTTACGGTTCCCTGTATAAATCAGATTTTCAACAATTATACGGCAAGCATTTCACGAGTTGTAAGAGAATATCTACATGAGTCTCAAACGATTCTTGACATGAAAGTCTCGCTAGATTACACTACTTGACAGTTTTATGACTAAATGAATCTGATACCTAATCTTTATGTAAAATTGTCCGCTGAATCTGACTTGTCAAAAGTAGAACAGTTTTTGAGATATTCCAAAACAACCGTTATTTGTGTTTTTAAAAAAAGGATCATGTGACTGAAATGCAAATATGTATCTTCAAAAGTTTATGTCTTTCTTTCTATTTCGTGAAAGGCTATAAAATTTCTAAAATAACCATGGGCCGTTTGTGAAGATGAGTCAATAAATGGCAGAGTTATAGTGGACAAGATTTCAAACTTCATTATAAATTTGATGATTTTTTGCAATTTTTTTTTTTTTATTCGAATCCAGCGGACAATTTTACAACAAGATTAGGTGCTAGATTCATTTGTTCACGACTTTGGTGGAAATTTGTGACGCAGTGTTATCTTTACCCACCTCTTCAACGATTCCCACAACGATTGAAGAAGCGTCTTTCTCGTGCTGTGGAAGAATCTTACTCGTGGTACAGTTTTTCCCGTGTGAGAACTCACAGTAGCTCTTACACGTTTGAAAATGCTAGCTGGGTATAAAGTAATTATGTTTTTGTTTGAATGTTTTTTTTATAGATTTCGAACAAAAATTCTTTAAAAACAACTAAATTTTAAGTTGTCCGATTTTTTGACGATTTTTCGAAACGATAAAGACGATTTTTTTATTTTTTTCTCAGCAAACTGACGATTTTCTCATAAATTTATCTGGTAGCCCTGCTCACGAATAATATTGGCCGTTTGTAACCTGCTGTGCTCTCTGAGTTTCCATCCGTGGCATGCATATTGGTCACCGGAAAATCGTGTGTCCCAATCGCACAAAAAGCACATATATTTTATATAGCCGCTTTGAAGACCGCAAAGCATTGCTACAACTTTTAAATCGCAGCATATGCGCCACATATGTTTGGCGTAGTTAACCATTTTTAAAATATTTTCCAGTGCATCATATGTTTCTTTCGTTGCTGTACTATGCAGTCTTATGCAGTAAAACCGCCTTCAAGCTGAGTTTTGAACTGTCAATAAATAATCTCCAGTCATCTGCTTCATATTTTATTTCCATTGCGTCCATCAATAAATAAGAAATAAAAAATTAATATAACACAACCGGTAACCAGAGACCCGCACCGAAGCGGCTTAGCCGGCTGTTAGCCAGCCGCCGATGAAAATGTTTGTAGCCACCGCCGCCGAAAATTCTTCGGCTAAAAATGGGCGCAGCTTAGCCACCGATTACTTTGTATTAATTTTTATTCTATTTCCTTTCCACATTCTTTTCTGTTTGTCTATCCTTAAAAAGTGCAACTCTTAGTTTCTTGTTTATAAAGCCCAACATTTCATCAAAATTTTTAAAATAACGACATATAGGAAAATGAGTAAACACATCGTTGATTATTTTTTTGTGATAACTATTCTGTGTATTTTCCCGCCGAAGAGTTTAAACTCTGAAAAAATTTGACCAAATCAGTTTTGTTAAACAGCCATAAATGTTGATTGTTTTTAAAACTACATATATATTTGGCTGCAATTCAAAATAACAAAATTACAGATTTTTTAAAACATCAAAAGCAATGGAGGATGAAACTGATTCCAGCGATACGGTCGCCGAGATCAGCGAGTTCAACTCAGATTTCGTGCATTACGAAAATATGCTTAACAAGAAAAGTGAATTTAAGAGTAAAACGCAAATATGTTTGTTTGCGTCACTACTGAGCAGAGCTGTAAATTAATCATTCATTTTTGAATTGATTCGTGAATCATTCTTGCATTGAATTAGCAAATTTTGAATTAATTCTTTTCACACAAATAAATGAATTGAATGAAATTTGAGTCAATTCAAATGAATTAGACAGAAATGAGTTGCAATTCGTTTTCCAATTCAAATGAATTTGTAAAATGAATTGCAATTCGTTTCCAATTCAAACGAATTTCTTAAAGTAAATTGCAATTAATTTCCAACTCATTTGAACTAAATTGATTGAAATTTGAAGTGATTTTGCATTGGAATTGGATTGTCAGGTAGTGGCAAAATGGGAATTAAATTATTACCCAGTAAAAACTTCGCCTACAAAATAATATGTTGAGTAATCAGAAAAATGTGAAGGCAAGGGATGTCCCAAAATGAACGCATTTTAAAGTAAGTCATTATTTTTTTACTTAAATACATCCAGAAAAAAGTAGTTATAGAAGTTGTTATAGCTGTAGTTCTAGCAGAAAGCTACTAAATAATGAGTTAAAGAAGCTATTCATTTTGAAAAAGTAGGCGAAGTTTTTACTGGGTTTTTGTTGGAAAAATTTTGTTTATTTGCTAAAAGAAACTTAAATTTTTATTTTTATCAAATAGTGTAAAATAAAATTTTTAATATTTTTAATTAGGCTTAAGTTCATGAAATTTAATTTTTATTAAATAATTTTTGTGAAGAAAGGAATTTTACAACATGAAAATCAATTAAAATTGTTATTGATAATCTTTCATTCTTGACGTGGCTCGGGCTCGAACCCTGGCGGCAGGTTACCATGACATGTTTCGATCGCAACCACTCGATCTGCTCAGATGGATTTGCCGCCTTTCACTCGCAGCCATCGACGACTGCTGACGTCACTAGTCAAACATCAATCCTTAAACCAAATTGTATTTTTAACATTTGGTAGATCGAAATTTGCTTTCCTGAATGATTATCCATTTTAATTGATTTTACATGTTTTTTCCTTTACTTCTGTTTTTTCGTACTTTCGTCAAGAATTTTTCTTGAAGTCCAAGTACATTTTTTTGTTTTTTCACTTTGTCTTTCTCTTTTCTGTTGACCTTTTTCAGCACAACTTGAAGGACAAATGTACACATAGAGCTCGTGCCTTAGCTTTAACAATAATTAGTATTGTGGTTATTTTGTTGAACTATTTATGGTTTCCAAATTTTTAATATTTTTAATTAGGTTCATGAAATTTAATTTTTATTAAATTATTTTTGTGAAGAAAGGAATTTTACAACATGAAAATCATTTGGATTAAAAACCTTTCTTCATAAAAATAATTTAATAAAAATTAAATTTCATGAACTTAAGCCTAATTAAAAATATTAAAAATTTGGATTATATTCAACATTTTTCATTTTTCGAATTTATTCTATGAGCTAAATTTCAGTTATGTATTTTGTAAAGCTTTTTTGTAATAGTTCTATTCCTACAATTTTTCAGAAATGACTTTATACACTACCAGACTATTATATTGTATTTTCTTTTTACATTTTACCTTAGCCTTCCGTTTGAAAGCAATGAGGTATATTGAATGTACAGAAAAATTTACAATTATTAGACATCAGCAGAATGTAATGCATTTTCTGGCCCGCTACGGCCGTCGTCAGCATTCTTTGTGTCTCACTGGATAGTGTTACTTTATAAATTGAATGTATTTAACTCAACTATTTAAACAAATAGAAACTGAGAATTATTTCCTTCCGAAGGTAACTTTATATTATATTCAACATTTTTCATTTTTCGAATTTATTCTGTAAAAAGAAAATACAATATAATAGTCTGGTAGTGTATAAAGTCATTTCTGAAAAATTGTAGGAATAGAACTATTACAAAAAAGCTTTATAAAATACATAACTGAAATTTAGCTCATAGAATAAATTCGAAAAATGAAAAATGTTGAATATAATCCAAATTTTTAATATTTTTAATTAGGCTTAAGTTCATGAAATTTAATTTTTATTAAATTATTTTTATGAAGAAAGGTTTTTAATCCAAATGATTTTCATGTTGTAAAATTCCTTTCTTCACAAAAATAACTTAATAAAAATTAAATTTCATGAACCTAATTAAAAATATTAAAAATTTGGATGCCATAAATAGTTCAACAAAATAACCACAATACTAATTATTGTTAAAGCTAAGGCACGAGCTCTATGTGTACATTTGTCCTTCAAGTTGTGCTGAAAAAGGTCAACAGAAAAGAGAAAGACAAAGTGAAAAAAAAACAAAAAATGTACTTGGACTTCAAGAAAAATTCTTGACGAAAGTACGAAAAAACAGAAGTAAAGGAAAAAACATGTAAAATCAATTAAAATGGATAATCATTCAGGAAAGCAAATTTCGATCTACCAAATGTTAAAAATACAATTTGGTTAAAGGATTGATGTTTGACTAGTGACGTCAGCAGTCGTCGATGGCTGCGAGTGTAAGACGGCAAATCCATCTGAGGAGATCGAGTGGTTGCGATCGAAACATGTCATGGTAACCTGCCGGCCAGGGTTCGAGCCCGAGCCACGTCAAGAATGAAAGATTATCAATAACAATTTTAATTGATTTTCATGTTGTAAAATTCCTTTCTTCACAAAAATAATTTAATAAAAATTAAATTTCATGAACTTAAGCCTAATTAAAAGTATTAAAAATTTGGATTAAAAACCATAAATAGTTCAACAAAATAACCACAATACTAATTATTGTTAAAGCTAAGGCACGAGCTCTATGTGTACATTTGTCCTTCAAGTTGTGCTGAAAAAGGTCAACAGAAAAGAGAAAGACAAAGTGAAAAAACAAAAAAATGTACTTGGACTTCAAGAAAAATTCTTGACGAAAGTACGAAAAAACAGAAGTAAAGGAAAAAACATGTAAAATCAATTAAAATGGATAATCATTCAGGAAAGCAAATTTCGATCTACCAAATGTTAAAAATACAATTTGGTTTAAGGATTGATGTTTGACTAGTGACGTCAGCAGTCGTCGATGGCTGCGAGTGTAAGACGGCAAATCCATCTGAGGAGATCGAGTGGTTGCGATCGAAACATGTCATGGTAACCTGCCGGCCAGGGTTCGAGCCCGAGCCACGTCAAGAATGAAAGATTATCAATAACAATTTTAATTGATTTTCATGTTGTAAAATTCCTTTCTTCACAAAAATAATTTAATAAAAATTAAATTTCATGAACTTAAGCCTAATTAAAAATATTAAAAATTTGGATTAAAAACCATAAATAGTTCAACAAAATAACCACAATACTAATTATAGTGTAAAATATTATTAAAAGTGTGTTTAAAAATAATTTTTTGTTTTGTTTTTTCGAAAATTTGTTTACTTTTTGTATTAAAAACTTCAAACTGCAATTAAAAATAGTAAATTTTAGTGATTCTCCCCAGATCTGCTCTTGAATTTGATTGATTGCAACTCATTTTGGATTTCATTCATTTGAATTGCAATTCAATTTTCTAATTCATTTGAATAAATTCAAAATCAATTCAATTCAAATGAATCTGTAAAATTAATTGCAATTCACTTTAAGAAATTCATTTGAATTGGAAAACGAATTGAAATTCATTTCTGTCTAATTCATTTGAATTGACTCAAATTTCATCCAATTCATTTATTTGTGTGAAAAGAATTAATTCAAAATTTGCTAGTTCATTTATGAATTAAAATCAAAAATGAATGATTCATTTACAGCTCTGCTACTGAGGTATTCGTGTACGAGGTGACAAACCGTGTCACTGTACCACATTTTGTCCTTTTTTAAGAGACCGTTTTCAAACATAAAACGAAGTTCTTAAAAAAGATAATGTGTTTTATTATAATTGTTTTATATGTAAAACTGTTAAATTTTGTACACTCAAAATATTATGTAGTTAAATTCAAACGAAAATTCATTTTAAACAACTTAAAATTCATTTAAAAAACGGATCATTTACATTTCATTTAAAACAAATGATTTTTACATTCATTTTTAAATGTTTTATTTTTTGAACATCATATTCCTTAAAATTGAATGATTTTTACTTTAAAAAAATATATTTCAACCGACAAAAATCAAACTACATAACAATATAAATACGAAAAAACCATAATTTTTTGGTAGTTTGTTTTTTGAATAAATAAATAAATAAATGTTAAAAAATAAAATAATTCGAAAAAAAAAATATTTTTTTTATTAAATTTTAACAGTACGGAAAACGAATTTAATAACCCACAATCAGTTACTGTAATAATTTTATGAGTGTACTCTGGAAAAGCTAATTATTCAATTAATGTTTGGTTGATGTGTCATTGGAAACATGTGATACTTGTTAAAACAAAAACATATTTTTATGCCATAAGAAGTGACCCTGAAGGAAACCTGGGTGCAAGTGTCTCCAAGTCACCAGTTTTGTCGACTATATTGGTGACATTGTCAACGAAGTGTCAACACTTCATTACATTTGCCACTATATTTGGCTTTAATACGAAAAATATTTAATCAATAGCAACTGAGAAGTACAATTCCTATAAAAGTTGAAGATATAATAAAAACAGATTGTTTTGATCGTACTCTTACAAAAAGTGTAGACTACTTTTACTAAAATGTACTAGCGATTCTCTGGTTCCAATGTCTACATATGTTCCCAAAGGAACTACCTAGTCAGTACCTAGTCGGTAGTACCAACGTCAGTAGTAGATTTCCAATGACACGCACATGTTAAATGTCTATTGTAAATAACATTGCCTGGGGTATAATAAGTCACATCGGCTAACAGCCGGAGCCGGAGGGATGCCAATCGGGATTGATTTTAGAAAATCCCGGGATTCGGGATTTTGCGTGCGCAACAAAAAATGCAAACAAAGCACTTTCAATAAAAAACTCACACATCCACAAATCAAATGTGTACAAAACGATCCCAGCGGTAAAAAGAAGGAGTAAGCAGGCCTTCTGGAAGCCCTTATTTAAATGAAAGAAATAGTTTAACAAAAAAATATAAATCATTTTATTTCTAACGATTTTATTAAGAACATTTACATCTTACTCTAATTATACATAAGTATGTGCACATAAACACTAAAAAAATAATATTTCAAATTTACTTTGATTTTTATCATTTTTGTTTAAATTTGTAGCTTGATTTTGTATCTGTTTTTCTTTATCTTTTAAGCATTTTTCTTTATATATTTGATTTTTTTTTTATTTTTAAACGCTTTCTTTATTGTTGTTCTATAAATTTCACATGGTTCTAATTTGGAAGCTTTGAAAATTAAAGCAAAAAGGTTTGTGTATACTTTAAGTGCTTTTTTATTTTGTAACCCCTCATAGTTAAAATTTCGAATTATTTGATCGCCTAGTATATTGTGCAGGCTTTTAACTAATCCACCTCGCTGCATTTTTTTTAGCAATTGTCATTACATATAAGTTTTTCTTCATCAAAATCTGGAATCTTTTGTTCAAAATCGCTAAGTTCTTCCAAAGTTTTCAAAGGGAAAAATTCATCGAATTGATTGTCGTATAGATTTCGTTTAATAATTTGTTCAATAAAATTTAATAATAAAATTTAAAATTCATTACTGTTAAAAACTTACCTTCGATTTTGGGGTTCGCCTGTTTTGCAGCCATACTAATTTCTATATAATTTGATTTGTATAGGTATATATGTATGTATGTATTTTTAATGGCAGGAGTGAAGAAGTGGCACTAAAAGAAATGAATCGTCAATTGGAAATGCCATCATTTTACAATATATGTATGTCATTAATTTCAAAAATTTCTTCATTATTCATTATTAAATCTCCTATTTGGATTCCTAAGCTAGATGATTCTACAGGCTCTTCAAAAAAATTTCTCAAATTTTGAAATTTTCTACCTCTTATACATATATCCTGGGTTTTCGTCAGAAAAACCTGTTACAATGATGGGAACAAAAGGACTTATGCAGCAATAGTTATTTGGAGAAGAAAACTTTATTATTACGAGATTTTTTAAACTTTTTTTCTGTCGTCTTGATTGCAAGGGGTGCATCACTAAAAATATTTTTAATTTGTTCTAGAATTTTTTTTGGATTCCGAATTCTTTTTTTTAAGACTTGTAAAAAATTTTCAAAAGCATACGCTGAAAAATCCTGACTTATGCCATAATGTTTGACACATTGTGTTAAATGAAGCAATCCATGAACATTAAAGGTGATACTGCTTTCCCAAAATATTTTATTAAAATTTTCTACAAACAACTGCAAAAGTTCGTTAGCTGCACTAATATATGTATGTAAAAAAATGTTTTGGTGTAGAAATTAATCGCTATCCTGCATGAAGCAATAGAATTTCATAATAAAAATCATCGTCTACTATGCCTTTTAACACAAGTGGTGCAAAATATAATATAAAATGTCGGAACTCTGTTGCTTTCCACCTCAAAATGTCTTCAATTCCTCGTGACTTCCGCTGAAACTCAACTGGAAGATAAGGAGTTAGTGCAATTAAATTTTTTGAAAAACTGGATTTTTTTGAGGTTGTCATTAAAGTTTTGGATTTGTTATTAATTAAAGCTAATAAAATTTTTTTTGTGACACCCAGATCAACTAAATGCATTGGGTCTAGAGGAAATTGTTTTACCATTCGTATGCTAAACATTTCCAATGAACTGCGGTTAATTTCTTTATGAAAGTCTGATTGTTTTCTATTGAAAAAATCATCATCTGTTCTCAGATCTGACAACGTGGAAGAATAGGTTACTACGTTATTTATTTTTGAACCTCTTTGATAACATTTTGGGCAACCATTAAATGAATTGTGTCCTACAGTATTGCACAAAAAAGCTCTTGCAGGAGTGTCACAAATAAATGCTCGAATTGAAACTTTGACCCGTTTTCCGTGCAAGACTATATCGTCACTTTTAAGTGATTTAAGCTCGTACATTAAATCATGCAGATAATTGTCTACACTACATGGCTTTTTATTTCCAATAAAAGAACCAATTAAAAAAACATCCACATTTTTAATATTTACAATTTTGCCCATTATTGGCCATAGAGATGTTGCGGAACTATTATATAAAGGCAACCCATCTATTCCAATGTCTATTTGTATAGAGTCTATATTTTCAACCAGATTTCGGTCGAGTTTTTGGAGTTGATTTTTATACCTAAATGGTAATATGTACCAGGGGAAACTGTCCTAACCACAATTTTTTCTTTTTTTCTCTTTACAAGCCCATTGAAAGAAGAAGGAACATCGAGATTTACAGACTTTAAAACTCTAAGTAATCCATCTACGCACCTTCGCGTAGGATGAAATTCCCTATACCACTGCAATAGTTGTTTTCTCTAAATTTTCATTCAATTCACTTGGTGTAAATTCTATTTCATTTATTGTTTCCACTATAGTGTTATAATTTTTTGGTATTTTATGAATATCACTTTGTTTATCAATTTTCGTTAAAATATGTTCTTTTTCTAATTTTGTTAAACGTCTAAGCGATCTTTTATTCATTTTGTTATATTAAATAAATATTTTAAATATTACCATAAAAAAATTACACTTTTGTTGCTGCGAACCATCCCTGAAGGAAACCTGGGTGCAAGTGTCTCCAAGTCACCAGTTTTGTCGACTATATTGGTGACATTGTCAACGAAGTGTCTACACTACATTATATTTGCCACTATATTTGGCTTTAATACGAAAAAGATTTCATCAATAACAACTGAGAAGTACAATTCCTATAAAAGTTGAGGAAATAATAAAAAAAGATTGTTATGATTTCGTATAATTACAAAAATTGTAGACTACCTTTACTAAAATGTACTAGCAATTCTCTGGTTCCAATGTCTACATATATTCCCAAAGGAACTACCTAGTCAGTGCCTAGTCAGTAGTTCCAACGTCAGTAGTAGATTTCCAATGACACGCACATGTTAAATGTCTATTGTAAATAACATTGCCTGGGGTATAATAAGTCACTAGTACTGGTGACTGTGTCAATAATGAATCAGTACAGATTCACTAGCGACATTTCCTGCAGGGATGATGCAAAATACACTTTGCTAAAAACGTAGTAGGCGCACAAAATGTATGCATACAAACACATAATAAAAACTCATGAATGCAGAAGGGAGTAGGGAGGCCGATGTTGAATGTGAACCACACCTAAACGCCAAGTTTTTTTCCGAATTTTATTTGACATTTCTCTATTTCAGACTTACTCAATTTGAACCATGGAGAGATACACAATCCAACAACGTGTTAAAGTTATCCAGACTTATTATGAAAATGGGCGTTCAAATCAAAATGCATATCGTGCACTTCGTGATTTTTTTGGTCAATTTGATCGTCCAAATGTGCGTACAATCGCAAAAATCGTGGAAAAATTCGAGCAAACCGGGTCTGTAGAAGATGTGAGAACACCAGTGCATGCTCGTACAGCTCGTACTGCAGAAAATATTGCTGCTGTTCGCGATAGTGTGGCTGAAGAGCCCTCCACCTCAACTCGTCGTCGTGCCCAACAATTGCACCTCTCACGCTCGTCGTTGATGAACATTATGCATAAAGACTTGCATTTACACGCTTACAAGGTGCAATTGGCTCAAGAACTAAAGCCTCTTGACCATTCCAAACGTCGTGAATGGGCAGAATGGTGGCAAGAAATGTCAACAGTGGATGATCAATTTTCGAAGAAAATCAACTTCAGTGATGAGGCACAGGACGGTGCTACTTGCCACACAGCTAACGAAGCAATGGCTCTTTTGCGCAACAAATTCAATAGCCGTGTTATCTCACGTAATGGCGATGTCAATTGGCCGCCAAGATCATGTGATTTGACACCGTTGGACTTTTTTCTTTGGGGTTATTTGAAAGAAAAGGTGTACGTCGATAAGCCAGCAACAATTCAAGAGCTAAAGGATGAGAAAATTCGGCACATTAACGGCATAGAACCTCCATTATGCCTCAGGGTCATCGAAAATTTGGACCATCGGATGGAGGTGTGCCGCCGTGGTCGCGGCGCCCATTTGGCCGATATTATGTTCCATACATAATTGAGTAATACCAATATATCATAATAAAATAAAATTACAATAATTTCCTAAATAGTTTGTGTTTTATTCAAAATCGACATCGGCCCTTGAAATTTAACCACCCTTTATAAGGCCTTCCTGAGAAGGCAAGCGAGCATGAGTACTGGATCTAAAAAAAAGGTCTAAGAAGGACTTACAGAAGGCCTTATAAATGAAGGTCTTCAAAAGTTTACCGCTGGGATGTTAAAGTTACCAACGTTGAACTTTGTTTTGCAGGCATGGAGTTAAAGTAATTTTGAGCGTATGATTAATCAACAAAAATAGTTATTTTTGCAGTTCTCTTATACTTGAATAGAAACATTTAGTTGATACATAAAAGAAAGAGAGGCTGATGAAACCAACAAAATTGTGTAGTCCTAAAAGCAGTGGAAGGCTCCATCATTCATTTAACAATTACAGTTGGGTGTGACTTTACTCCTTTGTTGTATTTTCTGCATCATTTGTTGGCATGTTGCACTTCAAATACATTTTTTGAAATTATGACAAAGTACATGTTTAAATAGCATTACTTAAGCTGGTAGTGACATTTTTGGAATTATCGTTTAATCTTAAAGTTGTTAATATGTAGTACATATTTACAAATACATACATAGAAAAACACAAGCAAATATGTATGTATGTATATAAAAAGTTTAATAAATATTTATTTAAGGGTAATTTTTGTCAACGTTAGTTCAAATATAAGCCCTTAAACGCATACTGTACCACATATGGTACTCGCTTTATAATTCATGTAAGTCTAACCAATTAAACTTAAATTTTATATAAAAGGCTTTAAACTAAATAATACAATATAAATGTTACTTTGAATACCACTTCGTCTCGCTTGCAATTTATTTTAGTTGGGAAAGTGGACGAATGCGGTTTTTGCTAATAATTTTTAAGTGAATTTATTTGGTGAAAAAAGTTCTTATAATTTTATTTTTTTCTATGAAGTAAAGCATTAGCGAATATATTGGAGCTTGTTTTATTTAAATAAAGTGAATTTTCGTCAAGTTTTGTACCATAGAATAGTCTTTTCCCCCTTTTGTTTCTTACTTTGCTGGTATTGTACGTGATTGTTTCGGATTTTTTTTTTAAGATATGGATAGCCTTTTTACAGATGGAAAGTAGTATAACGCTAATGAGGTAGCTGATATGAACGAGATGATTTCAATAATAACAACACAAAAATACCGCAGGGCACAAGGAGCCGGAACCAATTACGCTCCTTTGAATGACATTGACGAAATGGATGTGCCCATTCTTGAGGCTTCTGGAATTATTAGTTCCAAAATAGGTTTATCACTGTCAGTAAGTCGATTTGCCTATAGTGAGGCAGGATTCTCCTTTGTTGGAAAAAAGCAATCTGCTTTTGCACGAAGATACATATTTATTTTCTTGGAAACTCTAAACTGAAACCAAAACCAGATAATGATTTCGCAACTCCTTGCTTTAAACATTTTTTTTACAGATGATCTAATGACAAAAAGAGTTGATGATACCGAACATAATCAAAATTTGGCATGATATAGTATACTTCCTATCCTATAACTTTCTTGTGTAAGGAATTACTGGAATGAATCTTTGGAGTGAGTGATGCAGAATGGGTTTTTTATATCTATTATATAAAAATAAGTCGGGTTTTCCTTCCTGACGCTATAACTCCAGAACGCACGAACCGATTTCCACGGTTTTGCATTCGTTAGAAAGGTTTCGGGCTCCGTAAGGTTTATAGCATATAAAATTGTTCCCCGCCCACTTTTACGCCCACTTTTTCTATTAAGCACATAACTTGAGGACGGCTTGACCGATTTGGACGATTTTTTCTTTAAAGTGATCGCCATGGTCCAACTTAGGTTTATACGGAAAGAAAATTGTTCCCCGCCAACTTTTACGCCCACTTTTTTCGATTTACCTAAAATCAGAAAACGGCTCCATCGATTTGACTAATTTTTCTTTCAACTGTTCGTATCAATGCATTTTAAGTTTCCATCGAAAGAAAAATTTTCCACGCCTACTTTTACGCCCACTTTTTCTATTAAGCACATAACTTGAGGATGGCTTGACCGATTTGGAAGATTTTTTCTTTAAAGTGATCGCCATCCAACTTAGGTTTATACGGAAAGAAAATTGTTCCCCGCCCACTTTTTTCGATTTACCTAAAATCAGAAAACGGCTCCATCGATTTGACTAATTTTTCTTTCAAATGTTCGTATTATTCCATTTTAAGTTTTCATCGAAAGAAAAATTTACCACGCCTACTTTTACGCCTACTACGAAACAATCAATGCCGATTTGGAGGTACGATGATTTGTTGGCAGGTGATTTTTGGCAAACACTTCCAGTGATACCACGATCAACGCCCGCCGATGAATAAAATGCATGTTTGAAGTCGTCTGCTTTGTGGAAACACGTTAGGAAGCTCAAATTGACTCTGAAAATGCTGCAAAACAATCAATCTCGAGACGTTTTTTCCAAACAATTGCTGGACATAGGAAACGACAAAATCCCGGTGGATATTTAAATTTCTGCCGGTTCACCGAATCAAAGTCCGAACTCATCCGAAAGGTGTTTTCAAACATTACACAAAATTACAGAAATCATGATTTGTTGAGCGAACGTGCTATATTAGCTATGTTGATGTCGACGAACTGAATTTTAGGATTCAAAGTGGAATCTCTGGCAAATTGGAGACGTACAAATCGGTAGATTCCATTAATTCTCAGAACGATGTCGTCAACTATCCAATCGAACTCCCTGGAATTACCCGGATTACCTCCTCATAAATTCAAACTAAAAGTTGGATCGGTAATTTTAATGTTACGAAATATAAACCAACCACGTCTTTGTAATGGCACCCGACTTACGGTAAAAAAACTGATGAATAACGTCATCGAAGCAACAATGCTTAAAGGAAAGTACAAGGGAGAAAATGTTTTGATACCTCGGATCCCAATGATTCCAACCGACATGGCATTCAATTTTAACGCTTGCAGCTAGTTTCCAGTAAGGCTCGCATAGGCAATGACAATCAACAAACCAGACAACCAAACAAAAAATGTTGTATTTTACAAAGCATTGCAATTAAAAAATTATGATATCCTAGCAAAGTAACCGAATAAGTTTTACTTTTTTTTACTGTTTACCTGAATATTGATCTTATCAACTAAAATGTAAATAGAATACTATAAGATTCACAGCATATACATATATACAAACATATGTATTTTCAAATCAAATGTAAATCATATATATGTATATGAACAACATTTTAATTTAAAAAATACTTTTTTCCTATTTTTTACGCATTTTAAAAATCGAACGCAAACATTTTTTCTAATTGGGACAGAACAACATCTGTCGGGTCAGCTACAAGAAAAAATTTTTCTTCATCTTTTAATCACCACACGAAATGTTATATAAAACGAAGCCATCTGGTGGCGAAACGGAGTTCGCCGGGTTTGCTAGTTGTGTATAAAATTCAGATTTACATATTTTATACTTCCCCCGCTTAAAGAAAATGTGTAGTTATTTTTTCTAGGTGGTACGAGCAAATTAAAAATTTAAAACACGTTTATTTCGAAACGTGTTTTTTTGAGTTATGACGACGTTGTTGTAAATGAGCGATTTCTCCCAAATAAGTCTATATGCCCTTTGCGATTCTGGCGAGGAGCATAACAAGCAAGCCGGAGAACCAGATCTAAATGCTTCCCCAAATATTGTAGTTCGAATGATCCGTGAAGTTCTTCGTTTCCAGAATTATAAAAGCTCGTTGAAGTGTGGTGAATACAAAAAAGTGAACCTCCATCCTGCACATTACTTATTTAAAAACTGTCAAAAGGTTTTAACTTCTTTAATTTTTATACTATAATATTCTTCTGATTAATTTTTAATTTTATTTTAATTATTTTATTATTAAATGAACTAAAGCTATGTTCACACCTATTTAATGTTTGAAATCCTACACGTGACCACATTTTGACACAGTCACCAGTACTAGTGACTTCCCTGCAGGAAATGTCACTTGTGAATCTATACTAATTCAGTATTGACACAGTCAACAGTACTAGTGACTTATTATACCCCAGGCAATGTTATTTACAATAGACGCACACAGAAAACAAATTGGTTGGGAAACGGTTGCAGTAATAAAATATTGATCAAGTAACATAATTTATTTTTGCAACTATTAAAAATGTATAGTTCTAACTGATTTTTAATTCTCTTGATTATAAAAATGATGTTCCAATTGAAATATGATTCCTTCGATTCTTTTTTTAGTTATGATAACTAATTTAATTAAGTTCTAAAAATTAGTACAAATGGTTGGAGAATTTAATATAGGGCAATACTGAATATTGGTCATTGCAATCAATAATTTGATTTCGTCAATAAATTTTGTAATATAAATGATTATTCATTTATTGCAGCTAATTATTGATTGTTGGAATAGATTCAATTCGAGTACAACAAATGAAAATATAATTATTCGGAATTCACAACCAAAAAATAGTTAGAAGCCCCAATTGCTTACTAAATTTTCTGTCAAAACATTTGATAGATTAAATTAATTTTTTTATATTATATTTAAAAAATATATTTGCGGTCAAAAATGGAAAATGTGCAAAACTTAATAAATAGAGGTAAGTAATTTACGTATTCTTATAGGTATGAACATATACACGTACATACATATGTATGTATGAATGTATGTATTATTTTTTATACCCTGCAAATTATATTGGACTTCTTGATCCATTTTGATCTTGGGCTGGTCCAATGTAGTGCAAGTATGGACCATGTCATTATTAAAAAGAGTTTGCAGTGAAACGACATGTCTTCGTTTTTTAACGACATGTTTTCGTTTTGAAACGATTTCAAAGCTAATCCTCTGGAGTATACCATGGACTAGTTTTAAGACTTCCCCTTTGTAATGCAAGCTGGGTTATATGGTCCTGCCCTAGGACATCGTACTGTAAAATAACCCATTTTTTCCATTCATTGAGATTACCTTTGGACAAGTCCTTGCCCCTTATGGGCTACATTTGACCGGTTAAAAAAATATATTGATAACGACAATCAAATCTCTTGTTATGAACACCAATTTTGTGTTAATTCAGTTGCACCTATCATTTATTCGGGTATAAGCACAATTTTGTTTCTAATAATCCTACTAACAACTACCAATATCTGTTGTTATGACTGATAGTGTACTAAAATTCAAATGTTGCTATCAAACCTATTATGCTTAGCAACGAAATTTTCAGTTATTGGAACCGAATTCTGTGATAGTACCCAGCGGGAAAATAAGAAATTGATTACATAAATAACTAAAAAAATAATGTATTTTTTTCGAAAGAATAAAAATGCATTCATTGGAATCGAGAAGGTAATTTCATCAGACACAAAATTTAAGCACTGATTACCACGTATATTCCCACATTTGCAGAACAAGGAATGTATTGTTTCTGTTAGTAACAATTATTCGTGTTTTTGCTGTACATACATATTTCCTTAATAAAAATACGTTATTTTTTTGCTGCCTTTATGTCGCCTACTTATAATTTTTATTTTAGTCGCAGTTTGTGTTTGAAACAGTGTTGCCACTTTGTGGGTAATTACCCGAATTTGGTATAATTTTTACTGTCGTGGGTAGAGCGTGGGTAATTTCTCTTAGGTGTAATTCAGGTGTAATTTAAAATTATTACTTCAGATACCCATATAAAATCAAGATTCGATATCAGTGATGACATTTATTTCTTTTTTAAAATATTGTTGATAAGAAATGCACAGTGTTCTGAACCAAAGCCTCGTTTTCTTTTTAAAAAAAGTCTTCAATCATTTAATATATATTTTCAAAAGTTCGATAATGAATGTCTCAAGAGGGATTTTTAGATTTGGGTTAAGATGGCTATCATAGTAATTTAGAACCTGAGGCTTATTGAAAAAATGTTTCCAATATTCCAACATACATATACAGCCCAATTATGAATGAAAATTCCACGGGAGTTTTTTCCCTTTCCCTTTTCCTATTTAAATTCAATTGTAAAATGGGAGAAGGTAATAAACTCCAGCGGAATTTTGATTCATAATTGGGCTGATTATTTCTATCTGGCAACTTTCAAAAGCTTTAGCTTGAAGAATATTTAACGCCGTTAACAGTTGTAAAACTGAATTATGAAAGGGACAGTTGTATAAATCCCTGCAGACATTTTGCTTACTAAATAACGTATAAAGGATATTTTTAAAACCATGAAACTTAAAATGGTAGACAACACAAACAATCTATTTTAATCACAGATTAATACACGGCGTTATCAACTGAAACTTATTTTTAACAAATAGGCAATGCGCCTGTTCTTGACGAAATGTATTGCAGACGTCCAATTTTGATCCTCTCTTTCGAGGATTTCGTAACTCAAAAACAACTACTTTTCTGGAGAGACGAAATACTTTTTTTTTTTACCAAATATTTAAAACTGTTTGCTATATGTATATTCTTTCATAATACAAGAATTAGGAAAAATTCCGATATTCCGCCATACAAAAAAATTGCAATATTATAAGGCGGTATTTACTGATTACTTTTCCGGTTAAAACAAAAAATCGAGTTACGTGGTTGCGGAAGAAAACCATCGATTGCTGGCTGAATGTCACCAATTAAATAAACAATGTTGAACTCCAAGACGTCAATTGTTGCTGGTTTATCGGCATTTTGAACCTTCTCTAGATATTTGCAACCAAATGTGGAAGTTAAACTCACTATTTTAGGAGTTTTATTTTATGTTTTATTAATAGTTTTTAAATCTTTAATTTTTTTTTATTAATTTATTTTAACAGTTTGACTAATATTAATCTTCTCTCAATGCGTTTGTTGTATTTTGCTTCTTTGTAAATGCCTTTTTATTGAAAAAAACTTCAATTTAATATCAGGTGTAATTTCATTTAAATCGGGTAATTTTGCTTCATCTCAAGTGTAATTTTAAATTTTGCTGGTGGTAACACTGGTTTGAAAGCGTACGGTCAAATCACAAATTATATGTCTGTGGGTCAAAGTTATTTAAAGTAAACAGGTATTAAAAAATGTATTCCAAACAGCATTGGAGAAGACTTTTATTATAAGACTTTTAAAAGAATGAATTATTTAATTCATTCGCAGGATACATTAAAATAATTTATTACAATCCTAGGACATGGTCTGTGTTAAGAATAATGAATTCTGGAATCAAATATCATACAAGATATGTATTACTTTCTCGATTCCTATTAATTCCATTTTCCCGCTGGGTACATGCAACCGACGAAATTCGATTGGCGCCAAATTCGGTTGTGATTACGAATCTGTTTTCTCTGTGCATTTAACATGTGCATGTCATTGGAAATCTACTACTGACGTTGGTACTACTGACTAGGTACTAACTAGGTAGTTCCTTTGAGAACCAGAGAATCGCTATTTAATTTTAGCAAAAGTAGTCTACACTTTTTGTAATAAAACGAAATCATAGCAATCTTTTTTATTATTTCTTCAACTTTTATAGGAATTGTACTTCTCAGTTGCTATTAATTAAATCTTTTTCGTATTAAAGCCAAATATAGTGGAAAATGTAATGAAGTGTAGACACTGCGTTGATAATGTCACCAATATAGTCGACAAAACTGGTGACTTGGAGACACTTGCACCCAGGTTTTCGTCAGGGTATATCAAACATCATTTTACTGTTTCTAAATTACACAATATCTTCTTACAAATAAAGTTATGTAAATCAATAGAAACTGTTAAAATTGAAGCTAAAGTTTGAGCAATTTACTGGTCACGTTGTTGGATTTTTCCGTAAAATATTAGTTTGGTCTAAACATACCTTAAGAAGCTTTACCAATTCAATTTTTTTTTTAAATACATTGAATGATAGTATGGCACATAAGGGTGGTTCTTAAAATTAAAACTTGGATTTTATCAAGTCTCAAATCCCAACACGGTGGTTATGAATAAATAACTACAAACAAATTGTACGTCCATCAGAGAAGATTAAGGCGTGTCGCACGCCTATCGAAGTTTGAGAAAATACTTAATTTTTGGATAAAATTTCAAAAATTTAATTATACTTTAATTTTGACATAACCTGCATAAACATATCGTCACCCAAAAAGCAAAACGCCCTAACTAACAAAAATATCAATATTGATTTGTTTACTTATTCGTAAAGAAAACTCGTTATTATCGGATTTTACATAAATTTAAATTCAACTTGTTTATTATTATTTTACTTAATATTATAATTTTGTTCAACATTTTTCATTTTTGGAATTTATTCTATGAGCTCAATTTCGGTTATGTATTTTATAAAGCTTTTTTGTAATACAGTATTTATCGGATATAAGAACATCTCATATAAGAACAAAACGCTTTTAAGAAAATTTTCAAAAACCCCATGTCTTTTTAGTGATTTTTCTAACAAAAAAGGTTTCATATAAGAAAAACGCTTATAAGAAAAAAACTGATTAAGGAACATTTTTCTTAAACACCAAAACCACAAAATGTATAGAAAAAGAATTTATATAAGAAACTTCCAACGGCAATACAGAATTTATGTAGTTTGCATGTTTTCTGACAGTTTTACAACAAGAACAAAGTTATTTTTTACTTTTAGTTTTAGATGAGCGAGCTGGTACTCATGAGAAGCTTTGTGTTTTTTGCCAATAAAAACAAAAGTTAAAATTTTTAAAGAAATACAAAACGGTATAAAAAGAAGCGAAATTGCAAAAACATCTAAAATATTGAAAAACTCAAAAGGCATAGAAAATAATTATTTAAAAGTTAGAAATGTTAACAAAAAAGAGACAGAAAACCAAAATATGAAAGTCTTATGGCCATAGCTACTTATATAAGAAATAAGTTTCTTATATAAAATAATTGTATATAAGAAAGAAACGCTTATAAGAAACTTTTTTCGTGGATTTTTTAAGTTTCTTATATCCGATAAATACTGTAGTCCTATTCCTTTAAATTTTTCAGAAATGACTTTATACCAGTGTTGCCACTTTGTGGGCAATTACCCGAATTTGGTATAATTTTTACTGTCGTGGGTAGAGCGTGGGTAATTGCTCTTAGGTGTAATTCAGGTGTAATTTGAAATTTATTTCTTTTAAAATATTGTGGAAAAAAAAATGCACAGTCTTCTTACCAAAGTCTCGGTTTCTGTTAAGGAAAAGACTTCAATCATTAAATAAATATTTTCAAAAGTTCGATAATGAATGTCACAAGATGGACTCCTAGATTTGGATAAAGATGACAATCATAGTGATTTAGAACCTAAAGTCTATTGAAAAAAGTTATTCAAACTAAAAACTAGCTTGGTGGAAGAAATGTTTCCAATATTCCACCATATAATTTATTTTATTTTTATCTGGCAACCTTCAAATGCTTTTGTTTAAAGAATATTTAACGCCCTTACATAGGGTCTCCACCTGAGATAAGATATAAGATTTTTATATCAGAAAACGTCAAATTCAATCGCATAGAGTATTATTATTTTACGTGTGGACTCTCAAACAGTGTTAGGTTAGTACTTATATTATAATAAATGTTATGAGACAGTTGTTATGAGAAATCTTATAACAACTATCTTATAAGATGAGCTGTCAAAAAAACACATACATACATAAGGTCTGTCTGGGTACTTTTCCAGTAGCAAATACTCAGTAAATTTTTTTGGGAGAGTAAGACCAATATTACTCTATCGGCTGAAAAAATCTCAAAAAGTACGCAGACAGTATCCAGTGAAATTTTGCAAGAAAACAGCTGATCGGTGTGTAAACAATTGAAATAACAAAGCAAAAGAATTTTAGCATACATATGTGATATTTATATATTATATATATATTAGACTGGTCGCAATTTTTTTTTTTTTTTAGATTTACATGTTTGCGCTGCTTAAAATATGAGGTTTGGTGTAAGAAATCAAGTCCTAATTTTTCAGCTCAATCCGACGGTGCCTAGTCGTGCCAAGTGGGGCCCAAAGTTCCCCATATGATAAAAAAAAACATCTATTCAATCAGATACTAGATGAAAAGCCGGTCTTAAAGACCGAAAATCTGGCTTCGTTACGATCTTCCGCAGAGAAAATACTTTAAGTATGCCAAATTTCAGCTTCCTATGTCATCAGATGGCTTCAGAAAGTTGCGGAAAGAATAGGACATACATGCAAACATCCTTACATACTAAGAAATTATATATTGTATAGATAGAATAAAGTATTTGCAGTTTAATATTTTAGTATGATACGAACGAAAGATTTTTAACTAATTTTAACTAATTCGGGGTTGCTGAATCCAGTGGTGCTAGCCGTTTTTTTAGGTTAGCTTTAGTTTTCGAGATATACCGTTATTTCGAAAATTAAGGATGTTGCACAACATATGTTCGCGCAACTCAAAAACGCTTTAGCTTATTGAAAAACTAAAAAAAAACCGAAATTTTTACCTTTCTTAAAGTTAATTTTATTGCGGAATTTCGGTTTTTTTTAGTTTTTCAATAAGCTAAAGCGTTTTTGAGTTACGCGAACATATGTTGTGCAACCTCCTTAATTTTCGAAATAACGGTATATCTCGAAAACCAAAGCCAATATGAAGAAAAAAGTTTTAACTTTCTTAAAGTAAATTTTATTGCGGAATTTCGGTTTTTTTTGTTTTTCAATAAACTAAAGCGTTTTTGAGTTACGCGAACATATGTTGTGCAACCTCCTTAATTTTCTAAATAACGGTATATCTCGAAAACCAAAGCCAACATAAAGAAAAAAGTTTTAACTTTCTTAAAGTAAATTTTATTGCGGAATTTCTGTTTTTTTTTAGTTTTTCAATAAACTAAAGCGTTTTTGAGTTACGCGAACATATGTTGTGCAACCTCCTTAATTTTCGAAATAACGGTATATCTCGAAAACCAAAGCCAATATGAAGAAAAAAGTTTTAACTTTCTTAAAGTAAATTTTATTGCGGAATTTCGGTTTTTTTTGTTTTTCAATAAACTAAAGCGTTTTTGAGTTACGCGAACATATGTTGTGCAACCTCCCTAAACTTCGAAATAACGGTATATCTCGAAAACCAAAGCCAATATGAAGAAAAAAGTTTTAACTTTCTTAAAGTAAATTTTATTGCCGAATTTCGGTTTTTTTAGTTTTTCAATAAGCTAAAGCGTTTTTGAGTTGCGCGAACATATGTTGTGCAACATCCTTAATTTTCGAAATAACGGTATATCTCGAAAACTAAAGCTAACCTAAAAAAACGGCTAGCACCACTGGATTCAGCGACCCCGAATTAGTTAAAATTAGTTAAAAATCTTTCGTTCGTATCATACTAAAATATTAAACTGCAAATACTTTAATCTATCTATACAATATATAATTTCTTAGTATGTAAGGATGTTTGCATGTATGTCCTATTCTTTCCGCAACTTTCTGAAGCCATCTGATGACATAGGAAGCTGAAATTTGGCATACTTAAAGTATTTTCTCTGCGGAAGATCGTAACGAAGCCAGATTTTCGATTTTCGGTCTTTAAGACCGGCTTTTTATCTAGTATCTGATTGAATAGATGTTTTTTTTTATCATATGGGGAACTTTGGGCCCCACTTGGCACGACTAGGCACCGTCGGATTGAGCTGAAAAATTAGGACTTGATTTCTTACACCAAACCTCATATTTAAAGCAGCGCAAACATTTAAATTAAAAAAAAAAAAAATCCCATACAAGATACGACCAGTCTACTAAATATATTGAAAAAAATGGCCAACAAATGGCTAAAAATGGGCTAAAAAATTGCTAAAATTTTTTTTAAAATAAAACACATTAAAATTTAATAACAAAACAGAAAAATTAAGTTATTTGAAGTTGTTTACGATGAAATTGTAAGTTAAGATCAATTTGTTAAATAAGAATAAAAGTAAATTAATATTTTGATAGATATTTAAAAAATTAAATCATCGATAAATTCGATGTCGTTAGTGTTTATTTTAAAGGAATCACTCGTGCCTATTAGTTTTAAATAATTGAAGGTAAATCAAAATCACGACAACATTAGTTGTAGTAATAACTAACATTTACCCAACCTTTTGAGTCCAGATCTAAAATAAAAAACAAGTAAGAAAGTATAGTCAGTCAACACCGTCTATATGATACCCTACATCACATTAGGAGATATGTACCAAATTTTATCAAATAATCTCCAAAACTGCGACCTATACTTTGCGCACAAGGCTTACATGGGCAGCTAGCCAGCCGGACAAACAACGTTAATTCGACTTAGAAAGTGATTCTGAGTCAATCGGTATACGTAAAGGTGGGCTTCGGACCAATATTTATAGGTGTTACAAGCATCAGCATAAACGCATAGTACCCTCTCTGCTATTGTGGTGTACAAATTTTATTGTTATGGCAGAAATATTTACCTAATTGATAAAATCGAATTAACGGTTGTAACCTAAACGATGTTTACTTGGCTAAATCCCCTTTCACACAGAAAAAAATCAAGTTAAAAACGTCGAAAACAAGGTTGATTTAAATTTTTTCGGTGGTGATTTTGCTTCATACGGGTTTCATGTTAATTCAACCTGATTTTACAATAACTGCGAACATTTTTTTCTTTTGATATAACTATAATTCATGTTAATTTAACATTGCAGTAAAGTTAGAGCAAAATGTAATTTATATTGAAATAACAATCGGAATCACGTTGAATGAAAGTTATTTCCAGTTGAAACAACGTGAATTTCATGTAGAATCAAATGGGTTTGAGTGTATTTTAACAGTGTGAAGAAGCTTCAGACAACATTTGCATTTATGTAAGAATAATTCAAAACCCTGTAACACATGTTTCACTTATTTTGTATTCTCCTTTGTTAACAGAAGCATCAGCAGAATCGCCCGATATGGTCATCATTCTACTTTGAAAACTTGATGTACTATTTAAATAAACAATTTTAATTAAAAGAATACGGGAATTGTCTTCTTTTTATAACATATTTTAAAAGTGAAAATAAAAAATGTACATAATTAAGTAGGTATGCATGTTAATTTGACAAGATAAACTTTTGATTTTAATACAAAACAGGTTTTTATGGGTTCAATATTGAATCCAGATTTATTTATATTTTAATATTTTTTTTTTTTATTTTTTTAACAGTGAATAATATTAAATAAACGTAATTTAAGGTTATTTTGATATTTTTTATTAAAAATTAATATGAAATAATGATAAATTTAAGTAAAGGGCATAATTTTTCTGAAATTTAACATGATTCTCAATCAACATTTTTCCATGTTAATTTTACATGGGTATTTTTTTCTGTGTGTTCTACTTCAGCATTAGACCATGAAAGTGAGATAAACTTTATAGTCAATTCTGAAATTTCTAAAAAAATTTTGTTGCCGCCTGCATCTCTTTATTGAAATACTTGCAGCAAGAAGGAAACACCGATGTTTGTCTTGATCTATTTTATAAATTTTATATTGGAATACTGTTCATTTATTTTTAAAGATGTTTCATCATCATAGTTTATAGCGATTTTAAAGATTTATAAAAGTTGTGATTTAAATTCATGGCGTTTTATTGTTAAAAATTGTTATTTTAATTTTAAAATTTTTTATAATAAAATAAAGATCATTCTTTTAAAAGAAAAACGGCAAAAAAAATTTATGGCTAAACAAGTTGAAAAATGGATAATGGCTAAACTCATTTTTTAATGGCTAAACAGGGTGAAAAATGGCTAAATCTAGCCACTAAATGTCTAAATTGGCAACACTGATTTTAATCAATGTATTTGGGCCTTTATAAGATACGTGTTCCCCTTTTTTAAGATTAAGATTAACATGAAGAAATTTGTTCTCTCATTCTGCCGACGGGCTCTCACATATTAGATCAGATATTTTCATAGGTGAAGACCCCATGTTAACAGTTGTAAAACTGAATTACGAAAGGGGCAGTTGTATAAAACACTGCAGCATTTTTTTTTTTACTTAAAAAGGTATAAACGGTATTTTTTTGAAAACCATGAAACTTAAAATGGTAGACAATCGTAGATTAATACACGGCATTACCAATTGAAACTAATTTCAAACAAATAGGCACCGCGCCTGTACTAGACGAAATGCATTGCAAACGTCAAATTTTGTTCCTCTTTATCGAGCATTGCTGGCTGCATGTCACGAATAAAATGGCTTATCAGCACAAACCAATGACTTCACAGTCCTATGGAAAACAATAAAGAGGTGTCACATCGCACGGCCTTGAAGTCTAATTGACAGTTAATTTTCTCTAAATCAACCCATCGCCTACATTTGTAAAAAATAACTTTAAATCATCAGGTCGCCTAAAGTTGCCAGAGTCGATGGCTGATTTTCAAAGTCAATGTGGATAAATTGGGGGCGTTGTTCAATCATGAATCTATTCATGATGATGTGCCTGAGCAAAAAGTGGGAGCAGTATGACGGTATGTTTGACAGCCAAATTTCGTAAGCTCTATTGGGCTTAAAAAACACCCGTTATAAAGAATGACAATGAGCATTTTGAACCTTTCCTAGATATATGCAATCAAATTTGTATGTTAAACTCATTATTCCATGTTTTATTAATTGTTTTAAAGCTTTAACTGTTTGACTAATATTGATATTTTTTCAATGAGTTTGTTGTGTTTTTGCTTCTTTGTAAATGTCTTTTTTTTAATAAAACTTCAATTTTATATTAGGTGTGATTTCATTTAAATCGGGTAATTTTGCTTCATCTCAAGTGTAATTTTGAATTTTGTTGGTGGTAACACTGCCATACATGCCCATTAACCATCTTATTAAATAATTATTTGCATAAAATTTGATCCAATAATATTTTATGGCAACCTTAATCACCTTACGAAATCATATTAGAGTCGGTCCATAAAATAAAACTCTTAGTCCCATAACTTCCTTAGAAATGTTGTTATTATTTTACAATTTGGCAGCGATAACTGCATAACGTCTAAATTTAAATATGGGTCCCATACAACTCCCTCCGTAAAATCACTTCAAGATTAAAATGTCTCATAAGATGCAGATTTCTACAAAGAACTTTTACATGAATCTTAATCTCATTACATAAATTTGTAATTGCCCATTGTCAAGAGTTTTATTTTTTGCACACATCAGCACAATCTAAAAATTGTAATGCATTCAGTGTACTTTTTGGCAGAGTTGTTGTTTTTGTACTTACACCACCAAAGTTAGACAGGCTGTTATGCGTTTGTGCTGAATAAAAAATGGTGCCTATTGCAAATAGTGAAAATCGGATCATAATTCCACATAATTACAAAATTTTTTCCGGAATAAAGTTTTGAACCGTCTAATTATGTTGTTATTTAGATTAAATTCAACCCACAATTATTGTATTGCTACGCAACTTATCATGCCAGATTTTCTTGAAATCGGTACATAGTTGACCTTATATTGGTCAAAAAAGTTTTTAGTGCTGTAAAAAGGTCGAAAAGGACGTGGGATTGAATTTGAGGCACAATTAAAAGAAACATCTAATCTGCAAAGGACTGCATTGCGTGTGTGTTAATGGCGATGCGCATGGCGATGTTTTTTTTTTTTTTGTTTTCCATTATTTTGTTGAAGAGTTAAAGCATTTAAAGTGGATTGAAAATGCCTTCAAATAAAATCACAATTTTTACTTTGAGGCCTAAAACATTTTTAAAAGTTTTTAGGTATCAAAAACCCGAATTATTTTACCAAAGATGAGAAAATCCTTGCCGGTTATGCGCCCGGACGAAGGCCGGCTATGTAGTGAAGCTTTACCCTAGGGGAAAGGGAATTAACACCAAACTTGTCACGTGACAGTTCTAAAGTGATAAGGACCGGTTCTGGTTCATCCAATGAAAGGTTACATAGGTTGAATTTTAATGTAAATTTCATTGGATCTGTGAAGAAAATTTTTTCAGTGTATAAATAATAATGTTTGGGTATCTTAAAGATCATTAAAATTATTTAAACTGTCCCAGGTCATGACAAAAGTTTAAATGTGTTGGATAGTGTGACAGCGACGTAAGTTTATTTGTCCTTTTCCTGAGTTATGTATTAATTTGAAGTTTTCTTAACAATATTTAGTACATATTTGAAAATATTTAGATTTATGGATATCTAAGATCCGATTTATTTAATTTTATTATATTTTCTGAATTAAATAGTACTTAGTTAAACCTATTCATTTTAAAGGATAATATTTTGTAATATTGTACACATGAACATGTTTTTAAGCAAATAAAAAAAATTTAATCCTTTAGAAATTTATATATGTACATACATAATAGTGGTATTCACACCAAACTTGTTAATTTGTTACTCGGTAGCTTGTTAATTTGTTAAAGTTACCAACTGTGAACGACCCGCTTTTTAAAACTTTGTTAGTCTGGTAACTTTCGTAGTAAAACAACTGATTTATTGTTCTGACACAATTTATTATTCTGGAAAATATAAAACATGCCACGAGAAAGTGTTAAAAAAACCATTTTAAACCATTTAATTACTCATGCTTTGACACAAATAACGTTTGCTAACGGTAAGTAGTGAGTTACCAACTAACACTTATTTTATCGGGGGTGCCGTGTCGTTAATTTGTTAAATGTTAATCCGGTAGCGCGTTAAATATACAAAAACAAAATGCGTGTAAAAAAGTAACGATTAACGACTAACAAACTAACAAGCTCGGTGTGAATACCGCTAATATTTTTATGAGACACATTAAGTATTTTTTTTATTATCCTTTTCCAGCACAGCCAGGATAACTAGTCGACTTTGTTATTGTTTCTATTATTATTATTATTATTTGTGGAAGTGCTCTTAGCGTTATTTCGACTTAATTCGTGCATTCATTTATTTATTTTTTGCTTTCATTGTTTTCTCTTTACTTTTATATTTTTATTTTCATTTATTATTCCACTGCTTCTACTGTTTCCTTCCCAGTTTTATTCAACTTATTTTTTATAGTCTTTTTTTTATATTATTGTTGTTGCAGTTATTTATTTGAATTCTGTTTAATTCATTTTGTTGTTGCATTTCTATATGCTCGATGTTTGTTACTTAAACTGTTAAAATAATTTTTCGCATTCTGCACTTCGAATTGCATCTGACAGGCGTCATTGTTTACAGTTGCAAATTAGCGATTCAGTGCAACAACAAACACTAAACACCACACGACAGACAATTAGAACAAATGGTGCAGGGCAAAAGAAACTAGTAAAAGTGCTTTATTCCGCTATATCGAATCTTATATACCCTGCACCATAGTATTGAAAAGCCGATTGTTAACTAGCTTATATGGTATGGACGCAAGGTTTATTTCGCTGATATTTAAAGTAAAAAATCATAAATAGAGAATATATAAGCCTAAGTTTTTCAACGTAGCTTTTTTCTGTGGACGCTGTCGTACTAATTCGGGATGACATCAATGTTAAATACTTTTTATACAGTCAATCACATTTAAAGTCGGGCAGACGCATTTTGACCCAATATCTTTGTTTTGATAAAAGAAAACACATTCTTTCCTATTTTATTACAAAACCCCTTTTATTTAAAAACAACAAAAAAAATTTATTTCAAGTTCCGTTATTAAATGTACATATAGGCTAAACTAAGATAAGGACGCTTTTCTGTCTCACATTTAAAGTCGGGCATTACATAAAAATCAATAAAAAATCAACAATATTAAAAAGAAAACTCAAAATCAGTATTTTGTTGCGCCACCTTTATGATTCTCAACAGCTTGTAGACGGCTTGGCATCGATTCAACTAGTTTTCTGCAAACATCAGGACTTATCTTATTCCACTCTTCCTGCAGAGCAGATTTTAAAAGTTGTTTTGATGTACACAATCTGTCCTGCATCCTGCGCCCTAATTCGTCCCATAAATGTTCTATAACATTGAGATCAGGACTTTGTGCAGGTGTAAAGATCACCTTCGGACAATTATACAATAACCAATTCTTCACATCAAGAGCTGAATGCTTCGGGTCGTTATCCTGATAAAATTGGAAGTTAGTTTCAATGCCAAGTTTCTGAACACTTGGTTTCAAATTGGTTTTCAAAATTGTTAAATAAACGTGTTTGTTCATTATTCCTTCGATGAAATGCAAATTACCAACCCCCGAAGCTGCCATGCACCCCCAAACCATCACCGACCCTCCACCATGTTTGATCGCTTTTCTTAAATTTTTGCCTTCTAGCTCTTTGTTTGGTTTGCGCCATACTTTACCTCTTCCATCACACCCAAACAAATTAAATTTACTTTCATCAGTAAATAGTTTATTTTTAAATTTATTTATTTTAAAAACCATAAAATTATTATTTTTGTTCCTACTTACATTGCTCCAAAAATCAAAACCCTTATCCATATATTGACGAGCAAAAACAAGTCGGTCATTTTGGTTTTTCTTGCTAATGAGGGGCTTTTTTCGTGCAACTCGGCCATGAAAGTTATTTTTTCGAAGAAGTCTTCTTATTGTTTCTGGATTAACCTCCGCCCCAGAAGCTTCTTTGACAATTGCAGTCAATTTTGGTGCAGATACAAAAGGATTTTTCTTAACTTCTCTCAAAACCATACTTTCATCCCTGGAGGATAGTTTCCTTGATCGGGGTTCACGTTGTTTGTTTGCAATTAATCCATTTTCTTTATATCTGGAGATAATATCATGTACTGTTGATTTGCTTTTTTTAACCAATTTCGATATTTCGCGTTCAGACTTTCCTTCTAAATGCTGTTGAATAACTATCTTCCGCTCTTCCAAGGTGGACTGTCGAATATTACTCGGCATTTTACAAAATACTTTAATAAACTTCACTGAATGATTGATAATATAACAATGACCAATATTTTTTTAAATAAATACAGAAAACGCAAAAATAACGGTATATTAACCGTTTTACTTTCTCAAAACAATGCTTGCCCGACTTTTAATGTGAGACAGAAAAGTGACTTTTTCTTAGTTTAGCCTATATGTACATTTAATAACGGAACTTGAAATACATTTTTTTTTGTTGTTTTTAAATAAAAGGGGTTTTGTAATAAAATAGGAAAAAATGGAATGTGTTTTCTTTTATAAAAACATAGATATTGGGTCAAAAAATATTTTCATGCGTCTGCCCGACTTTAAATGTGATTGACTGTATATAAGAAATGTAGTTATTTGTCTACAACTTGGTTATTTGTGGACCGTATTTTCACTACCAATATTTCGTTTATTTCAGGTGAAAGTAAAAAAGAGGTTTATAAATTATGAGAAAACTTCAAAAAGTACAGACTTAAGGAAGAAATGTTGAAATATTGTAGAAATTGCAAACGGAATGAAAAACTTATATGTACCATTTTCGCCTGTAGTGAAGGGTATACAAAAGGGAAAAACGGAAAAAATTATTTCATGGTACGCAAACATGGTAGATATCCACATACATAAGGATATATTAGGGTACTCAATTAATCGATGTTATGTATTAATCGATTTATCGCGCGAATAATTATTGGAGGTAAAAATTTAATCGAATAATAATCGAACAACTTAATATTATTCGGTTAATCGAATAATTTTAATTTTGTTTAAAAAGTTTAAAAATAAGACCAAAATTACTTTTTTTTTATCATAAAAATTTTATTGAAAAAGTAACAACAATTAAACAAAAGGTACTTCATGTAATACGAGTGAAACTTTTTAAAGAAAAAATGGCATCAAAACTTAATCTTCTAAAATAGTCTTTCAAAAAGAGTTTACACTTTAAGGCCCGTTTTCACGACTTAACGATAGCTAAATGTAGGAAGTTATCGAACAGATAATGAGGTTTTAATTATCACAAGTTCCCTTTAATCTAAAAGTGAAGGATAAGCTAAAGAGAGGAACGTTCTTCCTTTAACTTTTGTCGTAAGGTTTAGATTTGAGATTGCCATATTATATTCACATATTTTTATATATGGCAACTCCAAGTATATAATATTTTGTAAATTAATAACAAACTCGTATTTTGACAAATAAAATTTACAAAATGTTAAATTCACGTGTACGCAGTATTTCATTAATATTTGCCATTATAAAAAATATTTGTGCACACAAAAATTTAAAATGAGAAAAGTAAAAGAAAGTACGTAGTTGCCAGTACGTATTTTTATTTTGGCAAAAATAATCGGTATTTACTTAAGTGTTGCCACATTTTTAAAAATGTTAAGTTTATTGTATACAGAAGTTGTGAAAACGAAAAATAGTTGAAGGTAACTTTATTCCTCACTAGTGCTTAAGGTACCAATAACTATTTCGATCTTTAAGGGTAAGTCGTGAAAACGGGCCTAAATCAGTGTTCGAAAATAAACCGTACATTATTTAACGTTCGGCTCACACACCCAGGAACGATATCTATTTTTTTTAGTGATTGTGTAGACATACACAAGCCTTAATACCGTTCGTAACTATTTTCGTTTAAAAACAGAACAATTGTAGTGATACTGTAGACAAACATTATATTTTAATGTTCTATAATGTTTTTTTCGTGTGTGTATTTAGTTTTTATAAAAAATGTTTGGTTTTTTTTTTACCAGCCAAAAGGGACGAACATTAACGAGCCGAACCGAAAACATTGAAGTTTATGGATTTAAAAAAAAAACGGAACAGAATTAAGGCCCTAAATTTGTAAAACGCAACGCAATGCCAAAAATAACATTGAAAGCAAAAACAATGTCGAAAATTTTTAAAAATGTTGTTGTTCCTTTCTACAGAAATACATATTGCGTTTTAAAATTATCAACGCCACAAGATATGCAGCGTTTAAAATTTAAGAATTCAATATATATTTCTATAGAAAACAACAACAATATTATGAAATATTTTCGATTTTGTTTTTGCTTTCAATATAATTTTTGGCGTTGCGTTTCCGTTTTACAAATTTAGGGCCTAAAAGTTCACATCTTTTGTTGAGTTTGATAAAAACAGTAATATTTTTGTGTTCGAAAGATGACTAACAGAGAAACGTTATTTTTTTTTTAATGATTTTCTACACAAACACTATTAGCGTTTGTGTTTTCCACAAATCTTCCGAACCGAACATTAACAAACGATATTTAGTGTTTATTTTCGAACACTGCTTTAAATGTTTATGTTTCACACGATTTCTTTTTTTGTTTTGAAAATTTTCTTCACTTATTGCTGACGATGCACATAGGGGTTTTTTGCCAATCTAGCCGGACATTAAGCAAAAAATTTAATTTAAGAAATGGAAAAATTTAAGTACGCAGCTCAACAGACAACAAAGTTCTGCATCGTATAGTGAATTTTAAAGTCTTTTGCTTGAGATTTGTGGTTTTGGGACACTGTTAAAACCAGGAAAGTTGATTAAACTGCATGCGTGTTCATTGACTTTTTACGCTTTTGGGAGGTTTACAATATATTTTTTTGTAGATAAACGAATAAAGATTTTACATTGATTTTTTTTTCTGTGAAAGACTATATAAACAGCTAATTATGAAAATTTTTAGAAAAATTTTATTAGAAGTTTTTATGATAAAAAATTAGTTCGAAATTAAAAAAAACGATTTTTTTGTTCACCTTTTTTGTAAAAAAAAAAATTTAAAAGGTTTTTGAAACTGAAGCCCGCTGAGTTCTTAAAAATTTTATACATCACGATAAAATTTGAAATCTCTACTTTTAAATTAAAAAAAAAAAAACGTTGCGCGTTGTTGCGCCATTTTTTTTATGATTTTTTTAAAATTTCACCTTTTTCTGTTTTTGCTCATCTTGCATAGGTACATATATGATAGAAACCCTTTCGTCAGTCATAAAATGTTTTGGTTGTTTGTAGATGTTTTTTATTTAAATTATTACATCTAAGATTAATACTACCTGTGTAAAAATGGGATGTGCGAAACAGTGAGTAACGGGTTTTAACCACCTGTGCGGCCGCTAAATGACGTTATTTTATGGAGCAAAATAAATGTACCTGTTTTGCATAACTTTTAAAATCATTAACAACAAAAATAATATATAATAAAAAATCAAATCTGGGCTATAGGTACTAAGTTTTTTTTAATATATATTGTGCTAATAGCATAAAATTGTTATCAGAACCATTTTGAAGCTTTGAGAGTAAAATGGAAAAAGTGTATAATACATGGCGCAACTGTAATGAGTGAGGCATTGTTGCCTATCGGGCTATTATCAGAAGAAGCGTCTGAGGCACGAAATAAACATTTTCGGCTTTACAGGCAGAATTTTGCTAGAAAGTTTTCGAGATTCAGTGTAACAAAGATATTATAAATAGACTTTTGCTCAGTTCTGACCCACTGATTACTGGTATAAGACCAACTCCAAAAAAAAAAGTCATTACCCTTTACGAAAGAAGCAATTTCTTGTATGCTTCCACCTGTACTTGGCTCTGAAGAGAATTCAGAAGAGGATTTTGAAGAAGCAGACGAAGAAGAACCATGGCACTCATCATCATCTTAGTGCAAAAGAGAGTTTTTTTTTTAAATAAAATTTGCTTTTACTATTATAAATAAGTTATAATTACGAATATATTAATTATTTTCAGATAAATTAAATACTATAAAATACATAAAATCTTAAAAATTAATATGTTTTGGAAATTAGCAAAAAAAAATTTTTTTTTTACAGGGTCGTTCCGGGGAGGGGAGGCGGTTGGAGGTATACCTCGCCCTACCCATAAAAGTTCAAAAATTTAATTTTTATAGTATTAAGGCGTGAGTAATCTATTTCTTTTAATATTTAAATTTTTTTTAAATATTATTTTATGTAACCGCCCTCAAAAGGGGGCGGGGGCGAAAAGTGTAATTCTACGATCTCATGGGTCTAATTTTAGGTTTTTTAACTTTTGCCGACGTTAAAAGTTGCATTTGCCAAGCAAAAGTATGGGAAAACTTTAAAAAAAATTGCATTTTTCAGAAGTTGGATTAGTTCTTCAAGGGGGAACCTTTTCCTCCTTGGTCCGATTTTATTTATTTTTGAGGTTTACCTGCCTATGACAATATCACATATTTCTGCCAAGTTTCATCGATCTAGGGGCACTCAATAACTTTTAAGAAGCAATATAAGCTAAAACAAAAAGTAATGTCCGGCTAGATTGGCAAAAAACCCCTATGTGCGATGGAAAGAATAAAATATAGGGTTATAAAGCATATCCAATTTCTCTGTTTGCATTCTTGTATTTTCTTAAAATTAGTAATCTTCCATTATACCTCTTTATGATTTTTTAACAATTTTAATACTGAATAACATAAGACCAGGATTTTCAACACTAGCGTAAAATCCGTTCTGCTATATGGAAGTGAAACGTGGAAAGTCACCAACACGATTTCCAAGAAATTACAAGTGTTTTTAAATAAATGTTTAAGGCGCATTCTAAAAATATTCTGGCCGTTACGAATAAAAAACCAAGACCTGCTACAAACTTGTGGTATGGAAGCACTTGACATTGAAATTCGGCGTAGAAAATGGAAATGGATCGGAGATACATTGAGGAAAGATAATGGAGACATTGCTAAGGTTTCCTGTCAATGGAATCCACAGAGAATATCGAAGGAGGGGGCGCCCGCGAGTAGCTTGGCGAAGATCGGTTGAAGAGGAGTTTACAAGAAAGGGGCTTTCATGGGCACAATTGAGAAGCTTGGCGCAGGATAGAATAAGATTTAGAAATTTTGTTCAATCTATATAAGAAAAGAAAAAAAAAAAAAACTTAACTTTAACCCTTTATTAACTGTAATTAATATAAATGTAAATAAATTGTAAAATGTATTATTTGTTGTTGCTAGAAGCTCCACTTGGAGTAGCGTTCTTATAAATATTGTACTAAAAAAAAACAAAAAATACTGAATCATTGCGGTTAAAGTCTGTACTAGGGTATTCATTCGGTTAACCGTTAAACGGTTAAAATTGGGCGTTTAAACTACCAATACAGACCATATGAATTTGATAAGATTTATCGTAGTGCTGCCACTTATAATACATGGGACACTGATTTATAGTTGTTGAGTTTTAACTACATATAAATTCAAGTTTAGTTCAACTAAACCAGCGTTTAAATCATCAGTGATTTATTAACCATAAAATATTATTTTTTTAGATCTTTTTAAACCAGAGACCGGCAAAAGTACTACACCGTGCATTTTTTCTCACAATAACATTCGCTCTCACTTTGTAAAAAACAAACAAACATTCAAACAATAAGGTTCTGTTGACGCTTGCTTTAGAATTCCACTGCAGAATTCAAACCGATTTCAATGAAATTTAAAATATAGATAAAACCATATCTATATGGACACATAAGCTATACAGTTTTGCAAAAATAGGACCACAAGAGGAGGTAGGGGGCAATTCTCTGCCTCTCACAAACTTTCAAACCGATTTTCATGAAGTTTAAAAGCATAGATAAATCTATATTTATATGGACACATAAGCATGATGTGTTTTCAAATACTGTGGTGTAGGGTATCATATGGTCGGGCTTGACCGACTATACTTTCTTACTTGTTTTTTTTAAATTTTTTCTTGAAGAATGTGATTTTTTTATTTTTAACGATTTTTTGCTTTTTATTTTATATAAAACATACACTTATGTTTTGAGTTTTTACATTACACTGAAAAAAATTTCTTCCTAGATGAAATTTACATTAAAATTCAACCTATGTAACCTTTCATTGGATTTATGAAATGTTTCATAAAATCAATGAAAATTTTGCATAAGTTTAATGACAAACGTTTATTTTATCCATTTTTTCAATGAGGATTCATAAAATTATTAATCCTTCATTAATAAAATGAAAGGTTACATAGGTTGAATTTTAATGTAAATTTCATTGGATCTGTGAAGAAAATTTTTTCAGTGTAACAGCCAGATTGGTTTTAAAAACAAGAAAATAACACAAACATTTCTTTAAGCGCTTCTTAGAGGAAGAATTATTATTCTCTCACAAAAAACAAAAAGTCTGCATGTATGTGTTGCCGGGCTCTGCTTTAAACTATTGAAATAACTGATAAATAAAATGAGCAAACAGTTTATTTTTTAATAAATACACCCTGCAAATAAAAGGACCAGTCGAAACACGTGTGTAAAGAGTAGCCCACAAGCGGGTCTAGTCCAAAAGTAACCAAAACGTATGGAAAAAACATGGTATATTTAACATTACGATGTCCTAGGAGTGGACCATATAACCCACATTTGGACTACTAAGGACTAGTTTTAAAACTACTCCATGGTACACACAAGTGGATTAGTTTTGAAGTCGTTTAAAAACGAAAGCACGTCGTTAAAAAACGAAGACATGTCGTCTCACTACAAACACTTTTTAACAATGACATGGTCCATGCTTCATTACATCGGACCAGTCCATGGAGTAGTCCATTTTATCAAAATGGATCAGGTAGTCCAATTTTATTTGCAGGGTAGTTTCTGATCGTAACCCTACAAGAAAATAATGAGCAAGTAGTCACAGTTTTCATTTGGTGTTAAGAAAATGATAGAAAGAAATGACCGAGTGTGACCGATAACTTGATTTCGGTCATTTCTTTCTATCATTTTCTTAACACCAAAATGAAAACTGTGGAACTGGGAAGCTACATACCGTTTACATCAGCATTTTAGACAGTTAAGTTGTTTATATTTGACAAGTCAAAACATTTTTAACTCCAATATTTAAAAAGGAGCGTTGATGCACGTACATATGGACATGAAAACATACCTTTTTTCCGTTGCCTTTATTAAAAAACTAACATTCTTATAAATTTGGAATTTTCTTTGTTTATTTTCTTTTACTTATTGTTTTTTTCACAGATAAATGTAATTTTTTTCACTTTATTTTTTTTTTTAATTGATGAAATATCAAATATCACTGGCTTTGCCAGAACAAAATTTACAAAAACAGAGTTGCATTAACAAAAACTGGTTGTTTGTAACCAAGGCGAATTCATAAAGGTGACCGCATCATGAGATAGAGTTATGCTAGCTATCCCTTTTTGTTTTAAAAATACTATGTATTTTGTTTTTGTAAAAAGTTAGAGTGACTGTCAAAATTATTTGTTGAAAATATCGAGGGCTTATATTCAATACCCGCCATACACCAATTATTGGAAAATAACTTTTTGATGGCAAATTGTTCACTGATGCTAGCTTTATCTCTGACAAAAATTTCAGAAAAAAAAAATAATATAAGTTCTTTTTTTTAAATATTTGTGATACCGCTATCAACCGCACGATTTTTTTTAATGCAATACCCGCCATACGCCACACATTGGTTGAAGTTCATAGAACGAGCGGCAAAAATATAAGAAGTTGTTGAAGGATAATGAAACTTGGCACATAGGCATTTGTTTGAATCAAGAAAAAAATGGAAAAATCAAAATGAATCGCCCACCTCCCATACACAGTGAAAATTTAATTTTAACCTACGGCATTGTTTTTTGGCACATAACATTTTAAAGCACTCGTAATTATTTGTGTGATATTTTAAAAATATCCGCCCACCTCCCATACAAAGTGAAAATTAAATTTTGACCTATGGCATTGTTTTTTGGCACATAGGATTTCTGCTTTGATTTCTAATACATCCACTCAATTTTCACAAAAAATAAATATTATAATTGTAAAATGGGCTCCTGAAAATATATACCTGATCACGCCCACCTCCCATAGAAAAAACAGGAATACGTAATTCAGGCATAGTCTTTTAATAATTTTTTAACATCATTATCGGGTTGCAGAACAGTTAAATTATATGCATTTGCATACTGCTCAGTTACCAATCCAGCCTAGTAAATGGAAACATCTTCAAGATTTGAAGCCGGTTATACCACTAGAATATCATTACTTTTATGATAATTTAGTTCAGATGGAGTCAAAGTAATAAGGAGCAATGTGACAATGTCCAATTTGAATTACCTTTTTTAATTATGTTTATTTTTTTGTTATTGAATTATTTTATGTTAGAAAAACGTTAAACAAATGCTTAATTTAATAAAATTACATATTAGAGCAAAAAAACATATTTTTTTTACTGTGCAATTACCGCTATACGCCATAAAAATATATGAAGATTTCAGTTGCAATACCCGACATCAACCATATCGCTACGAATAGAGTTAAAAGTTCTACTTTTTTTATAGGGGTGACTTAGTAGTCATATTTAAAAAAATATTATAGAAGAATTTTTAAGAATTTTCGAAAGAAACAGTTTTTTCTCTCTCCTGAAAAATTGTATTTTGGCGGATGGCGGGTATTGAATATAAGCCGTCGATATAAAAAAGGAAATTTTTTGTTTATAAAATATGTATACACAATTGCTTTAGAAAGTAAATCTTTTTCCTCTATTGCAAATTAATGGTGACTCCACTTATTCCTTACGCCTTTTTATTTCCTTGTGTTTATCTTTTAGATTCACTTTTTTATTTTATAAAATTTATATAAGTTTTTTTTCAAGAATTTAAATTTTTGTTGAATTTAAAATTTGAATTAATTTTTTCACAAAATGTAAACAAAACTTGACATTCAGTAAACATACAAAAAAATAAACAAAAAACAGATGACGTGAAAATGTCACCTTTATGAATTCGCCTTGTTTGTAACTAAATAGTTTATCTCAAAGGCTAGTTATAACTGCCCGTCTATACCAGAGATTATTATTGCGACATATATTGCAGTAAATATCAAAATTATGTTATCCTTAGTGTAGACAGACATTTTTTGTACATATTTATTGCCTGCAATTTATGTTGCAATAATTTTTAGTCCATTTTTGACAATTATTGCTAACATAAAACGTCAAATTTGGTTGTCAATTGAAAAAAAGAAGCAAAAAAGAAATATAAGCAAACTGTGGGAGAAAGAAATTAAATTGTGAAATGGTAGCAAATAATAATGGTAGTAGAGCAATTCCATATGAAAGCGATCACCTTTTGGACGACCCCTCTCCGATTTTAAAATAAATAGTCTCAATCGATTGCCCAGCAAAAAATAATGTACCTACATATTTTTTTTTTTTTTTTTATAGTGACTGGTTTAGTGGTGGTGTACACCACTGTCATGTGAAAAATTGAAGAATTCTTCATAAGGGACCTCATTGAAAGTTGTTTAAAAAAAAAAAAACTATTAAAGCGATCGCAACGAGTGATAGCTCGTTGGAAAGGTATTGAATCAGGCTTTAATTGAAAAATAAAATTTTCCTAATTTTTCTTAGAAATTTACCTTTAAATTTTCCCATGAAAATTAAATTTTCCGATTTTCCACAGAAGCTCCTAAATTTTCCGGCTAATTTTTTTTTTGGATTCCTCATAATTTTTGCTTTAAGAATACGCAATAAAAAAATGGGCCCCGACTCCTTGTTTGGACAGGAGAAGAGCATTTAAGAGACCACCTTGTTAAAAATACATTTTAAAAATTATTTTACAGTTAAAAATACATTTATGAAGAAAAAATCAATTTTTTTTTTAAGAGCCCCAAGTTGAGTGTGTAGTGAATATGGTCTGCCTGCCTTCACAAGATCGGCCATAAATCCATGGATAATAGCAGCAGTGGCATGTAATGGCACAAAAGGTAATAAATATTTCGCCTAAAATGACACGTGCAGAAACAAGTCATAAAACACGGATTTTCCATAAATATGGCGAAATAGTTATTACCTGGTAATTTAAAAAATTTGCAAAACATTTTATGACCTGTGGTCGGCTTATTGGCAGTAACCAATTAAGTCCCTCTTTAAAACCCAGTAGTTCACGCAAATTTTCCTATTAAAGAAAAGCAAATATCGCTTATTTTTTTTTACCTATTTTTTACCAAAAAATAAATATAAATACTTCACACACTCTGAGTCAAATTTCAGTTGAATACTAAACGTGAAAGTGTTAAAGTGTTTTTTTTTTGTAAAGTAAAGAGTGAAGCTGTAAAGACAATTTTAAGTAAAATGAATAAATTTTGCTGCAATCCGTTTAACAAGAGTGGACATCGTTCGAAAAAGATAAAAGTATTAAAATTAACTGGTGTTTCGAAGCAATACATGAATGAATTAAATATACAATACGGTGAAGAAGCAGAATTCATTTGCCCCAAGTGTAAAATCGATTTGTCTCAACAAGCAAATGCATTGAAACAAATGTAGCCACAATCCGAGAGTGAAATGACAAGTGAACAAAATGTTTCATCTGATAGTGAGGCAGACATTCCGATGGTCAATATGTCTTTGAGTCCTTTGAATGAGGCTATTACCACTTTAGGTGAAACGTCTATTAGAAAAAGAAAGTTGCGAAGTGAAACATACAGGAAAGAGAAAAAAGGCAAGGTTATGAGTGCAATCGCGACAATATTTGATGAAGGCTCTGATAACGAATGCAGTCAAGCAGATGACGTTGATGACGGCAAACAAATGATTGAGCAGTTGAAAAGAAAATTCAATTTAGCGACCACTTTTCCGGAGAAATATCTCATTTTATCTGTGCTGCCTCTATCATGGTCTATACGCAAGATTTCTGAACAGTTTCAAACATCTTTTTACATCGCGAGAAGAAGCAAAGAATTAGTTCGACAGAAGGGCATATTGGCGACTCCCACCAAGAAATTTGGCTCAAGGACCCTCAGCGAAGCAACGGTGAAATTGATTCAAGATTTTTACTGCAATGATGACAACAGCCGCGCCTGCCCAGGTACACGTGACTATGTTATCACACGTGAAGATGGAGAAAAAGTACACAAGCAGCGCAGATTATTATTATGTAATCTATCCGAAGCATACCATCAGTTCAATGAGAAATACCCAGCAGAAAAAGTGGGATTTTCTAAGTTTGCCATCCTACGACCAAAAGAATGCGTGCTGGCATTAGACAGGCACGGAACGCATTCAGTCTGCGTTTGCATGTTTCATCAAAACATCAAATTAATTTTCTTTCCATGCAAGAAATTGAAAGTATTTCACGGTGAAATTGAAACATATAGGGACCTCCTGTCGAAGTCGTTGTGCGCATACCCCACGGAAAATTGTCATCTGTCCAAATGCGACAATTGTCCGAAGATTGACGAGCTAGAGCAATATTTGGCGGAAAAGTTTGAACAGCTGTTAATTCAGGAGGTGCATTTCAAACAGTGGATAATTAGCAGCGGCAGATGTTCCCTTGAGACCGTGGTAAAACAGATTCCGGAATTCATCGAGGAATTCGGATTCAAGTTGAATGAACTGAAGGCGCACCATTTCATATCCGAGATGCAATCGAAATTTCTAAAGGAAAGTAAGGAGAAATTAGCCCAAAATGAAGATAACGAACTACAGACCGTAAGCCTTGTTGTTGTCGCGGAGAGTTTAGCTCATAATTATGTGTCCGTTTATTTATTTCAAATGAAACTGTTTGAATTCTTAAGATCAAAATTCGATGCAATCGACAAAGTAACGTTTTTCTCAGACGGCGCGGCTTCTCAGTACAAGAATAAAAAAAACAAAAACTGCAAGGTCGAGTGGCACTTTTTCGCGACGTCCCACGGTAAGGGCCCATGCGATGCGTTAGGGGGAACCCTAAAACGCATGGCGACTAAGGCAAGTTTGCAAAGGCCATATACTGACCAGGTCTTAAATGTACAACATTTGTTTTCGTGGATTCAAAGCAAGGAAATTGCCATTAACACAGTTTTATGCACTCAAAAAGAACACGATGCCATGGAGCGACGAATTCAAAACAGATGTAATAATGTCAAAACTATAACTGGAACGCAAAAGTTTCATTGCTTCATACCAAATATTTCTGATATGTCAATTAATGTAAAGCGGTACTCTTCGTCTGCCGACGTGCTAAATTTAAAGTTACTTTAATTTTATAATGATGCCAAGACAATTGAAATTTTTAATAAATATTGTAATTAAGTATAAGCAGCAAAATAAGAAAGATTTTTTCTTCATAAATGTATTTTTAACTGTAAAATAATTTTTAAAATGTATTTTTAACAAGGTGGTCTCTTAAATGCTCTTCTCCTGTCCAAACAAGGAGTCGGGGCCCATTTTTTTATTGCTGATTCTTAAAGCAAAAATTATGAGGAATCCAAAAAAAAAAATTAGCCGGAAAATTTAGGAGCTTCTGTGGAAAATCGGAAAATTTAATTTTCATGGGAAAATTTAAAGGTAAATTTCTAAGAAAAATTAGGAAAATTTTATTTTTCAATTAAAGCCTGATTCAATACCTTTCCAACGAGCTATCACTCGTTGCGATCGCTTTAGTAGTTTTTTTAAAACAACTTTCAATGAGGTCCCTTATGAAGAATTCTTAAATTTTTCACATGACAGTGGTGTAACCACCACTAAACCAGTCACTATAAAAAAAAAAAAAAAAATATATGTAGGTACATTATTTTTTGCTGGGCAATCGATTGAGACTATTTATTTTAAAATCGGAGAGGGGTCGTCCAAAAATTTGCCAATTTTGATCGTTTTCATATGGAATTGCTCAGTAATAGAATTAAGTTAAAAAAAAATGAATTAATTTAAATAAAATTGCAAAAATTATTTTTATTAATATAATTTTTTTCTTATTCGATCTTTATTATTTAAATCTATATTAATTTGTTTAAGTTTGAGTTCTTTTTTATATAATAATGTTAATTTTACTTTAACAAAAAAAAATTTAACAAAATCAATATTCTCTATATAATAAAAATGTTGCTGATCGCATAACTTGAAAACGGCTCCACCGATTCGGACGATTTTTTCTTTAAAATAATCACCATGGTCAAACTTAGGGTTTTACAGAAAGAAATTTGCCCCGCGTATTTTTACACCCAGTTTTTGCGATTAACCTAAAACCAGAAAACGGCTACATCGATTTGACTAATTTCATTTTCAAATGTTCGTATTAATTATTTCACCGATTTGGACGATTTTTTCTATAAAACGATCGCCATGGTCCAACTTAGGTTTTTACGGAATGCAAATATTGCCCCGCCCTTTTTTACGCCCACTTTTTTCGATTTATCTAAAATCAGAAAACGGCTCCATCGATCATTAGTAATCAGCTACCAAGCGAAGCCGGGGCGGCCAGCTCGTTTTTGTATAAAAACAAGTAAGAGTGCTATATTCGGCTATGCCGAATCTTATATACCCTTCACCATGATGAGATAAGAACAAAAAGTTATATATATAAATATCGTTCTTTAGATGGGTATAAATAAATATTAATTGAGCCACGCCAACTTTTCATTTCGTCATGCCGAAGAATATAACAAAACAAAAAATTTATATATGTACCTAAGCCCGTTTCCTCTTTTGCCAAAGTTGATGTTTGAAATTCGTTTTATAATCTTAAAATCGTTTATTAGAACATAAAAGAATTACATTTAAAAAAAAAAGATTTCGGGATTCGAACTGGCAAATATCGTCAGTCTCAGGAGAGAACTTAACAACTCGGCTACCAATGCTTTTACTAAAGAAGCGTTAAATTAAAATATATTGAGCCTATGAGTTTGTTTCTTTATTTGAGCGGTATATCATACACATGCATTAATGTGTATGTGCATGCATAAAATTAAACACATTACAAATAAAACCCACCACTTGTAGTGAAGGGTATAAAAAACAACAACAAAAAAAACCACATTACCAACACTGTATTACCATAGCCACTGTATGACCGTAGAAACCAATATTGAATTGGTTTGTATGTTATGTTAATATCGTTTTGGTAATACAGTGTTGGTATGGTAATGTCACGTCTAATTGGACCTTTAAAGGAAAAAATTTGAGGCAGTCGTGCTTTTTTACTCATATCTCAGCCATTTGTAAACCGATCTTGCTGAATTTCAATAGCAAATTATTCCGGACCATATGTGACATAAATGTGTAACAACCTGGTCCCCATCATATATGGGGTCTTCGGAAAAGCCATTTCAACGGACAGACGGACATCGTTAAATCAACTTTCGCTCCTCATAAGGACCCAGAATATATATACTTTATAGGGTCAAACATCAATATTATAGAAATTACAAACGGAATGACAAACTTATATATACCCTATTCACCACCTGTGGTGAAGGGTATAACAAGACCTCAAACTTAAACAAATTAGTGTACATTTAAATAATAAAGTCGAATAAGAAAGAATTTATATTAATAAAAAATATTTTTTGCAAGATTGCGCCAGTTTTTACACTACACCTTCTTCCTTGATAATTTTCAAATATTGAGTTAACATAAATACGTTTTCCCATGCCTTTAACATAAGCTGAGCAATAAGAAATATTGCTCTGTTATTGTCAACTTGCTGAGATATGTATCTTTAGTGTAGACTAAGTCCGAGTTTAGGCGAGCGAACATTTGGAAGGAAAACATCTGGAATTCTCTTTTGTTTTTTCATTAGCGGTCACACAGACGAACATGTTGCCGGAAACATTCTGTTATTTTTGTTGTTTTTTTTTTCTCAAAAGCCAAAGTAAATATCAATAAAGAAAATGAGAAGAAAGCGTGTCGCCGAGTACCGAACACAAAAACCATTCTCTCTTCCCCACCCGTAATTTGCTACCAAACAAATTGTTTCCCTTCCAAATGTTTCCCTGTCTAAATGGGCACTTAGGGTAAACGTGTTTATGTTTTGTATGGATAAACAAGTTCCTCAAACTAGTTTATCATCATAAACAAATTGACAACGTGAGGCGCCACTGTCATCACGTATTATAATTATTTAAAATGTTTCTTATTATTGTAACTTACAAATTTTCAAGTCGAATCGTTGTTTTAAAGCCATATTGGACCGCTGGTTTTTTTTTATTCGCGTCATAACTGAAACTGTTTTGAAGTTTAAGTGTGTAAAATAAGTAAGTGACTAAATTCTTGGAAATTGTGTAATTTTTTTGGATTAAATAAACGTTTTTGAAAAATAATCAAGCAGGAAAGTGCTTTTATGTTTTCTTTTGTTTAAATATTGGTGCCTTTTCTAGTTCTCTTTCCAGCCTTTAAAATAACACCAAGTTGTTTGGACACTTGGTTGATATTTTAGCGCTGTATCCCGAAGCCACCTTATTCACTCCATAAACCAAGAAACGCAATCGGCGTTTTCTTTGGGAATTCCAACAGGTATTTTGTAGCCCTCAAATGCACCATTAAATACAGTCCAAACTGCACGAACCGTATCGGCGTTTCGTCCGGGCCACCATAGGACGTTTTTAGGTTAGTTAGGCCTTATAGTGTTTACCATATAATCTTTTGTAGATAGGGCCTTTTCTTTTTTGCTAATAAAATCGCAAATTTTGGTCGAAAAATGTTGATGCAAAACATCAGAATAAACGAAAAAATCGATATTAAATTTTGGGTTAGTTAGGGCCTTTTGCGTTTCAGGTAACGCTATGTAAAATAACAGTCCAGAAGTTTGCGATATAAAGAATATTAACGTTACTTCATTAAGTAAAACAGCAATATGTTTCGCACAGACACATGCTGGTAAGATTAGAGTTAAAACGTTCTAAAAAGTTTTCCACAAATGGACTTAATATTAGGCCTATTATAAACTATGCACCAGTAGCTCGTTTCCGTATTTCCCGCATCGTAAAATTTCTAACATGAAGTGTGAAACAAAAAATTCCGTCGTTTCTCGATTTGTGAGAAAAACGTGTTTCTGTATTTGAATCAGCGATGCCAACTTATTGCTCTTGGCACTATTTATGGTGCTTTTTGATGCCTCAAAACGCCAAAATTTTATCCTTAGTGCCAAACACTAACTTGGTGCTTTTTCAATTTTTTGTTAGTGCCTTTAGTGCTTTTTACAATTTTTATTGTTTTTCCACAACTTATTAAAACTTCGATTATATAGAGGATGATTTAAATGAGCTTTGCTATTTGGGGTACAATTTCGAGTAGGCCTGTAAAGATTATAAGATTTCAAATGATAAAAGAAAGTTGTATTCGTTACCAATAATCTTATTTGCGAGCTAGGAAATTTTACAAACTATTAAAAGTTGACAACATATTAAGTAATCGTAGTAAAAACGATGTATTTGTTGTAGGTAAACTTTCTTTTAAAGATTTTGACACTGTTTCAAAAACAGAAAATGGCTTGGAAAATAATAGGAATTGTGAATGGAAAAATAAACAACGAACATATCTTTTTTAGATAGAATTCAACGATTTAATTGTCCAATTTTGTGTTTAGAGTTTTAAGTTTTCCATACTCTAACGTTGGGCGTTGAAAGAACATTTAGTTCAATGAACTACAGTACATCCAAAAACGGAAACCGATTATCCTTAAACTCTGTTAATTCAATTCTTCACGTTATATGCGGACTTCGTCAGCATAATTTATGTTGTAATGAATACAATCAACCATCTAATGTCTGTAGAGATCTTTCTTCCAATGAAACATAGAAAAAATTAAAATAAATATTATGTTAAAACTGTTTTATGGCCGAAATCAAACTCAGCTCATGATGATTTGTATGATATTATTTTTTTGAAGATAATAATACATTATTATTAGTATCTTCAATGTATACATTTAAAAATGTTTATATACATATGTTAATATAATTATTATTTAATTTTAAATAAAATGGTCCCACATCAATACCGTCGCCTTTTTTTCAATATTGGAGGCATATAATATTCGGCACAGCCGAATGCAACTTATTTTGTGTTTAATTTAATTGTAAAAACGGCTAAGTGCCTTTTTACCCTTTTTTTGCTCGAAATAGTGATTTTTAGTGCTTTTTTAAAGTGCTTTTTGCTCTCAAAAATATTAAACAAATAAAACCTTAAGCGAATAAGAGTTATAAACACTCTAAGTCTTACTTGTAACAATATCAAAGCTTAAACAAAACACCAACAATAAACAGTGAGTTTATCTTTTCTTACATCCCCCTACAATTGGTTGGGTTCTTTCCGACTCGAATTGTAGTTGTAAGTGGGTTAAAAGAAAAAACAAAATTAAAAAACAACCCACTTCATTCTATTGTCTTCGTAAGAAAACAACGAACTAAACCAATTTGCCAATTCAGTTTTATGCACGGGCACATGATGATTTTTTCTAAAAAAGTGACGAAAGCCAAAACAAAATCAAAAATATTTTATAACTTTGTTGTTACTTTCTATAGAAATTCATATTGAATTTTTAAATTTCAAATACTTCATATTTTGTGGGGTTGGAAATTGAAAAAACAATATGAATTTCTATAGAAAGTATGAAAAATGTATCGGCAAAAGCAAAATTTCGAGGGAAAGTAAGGGACCGACTTGGCTTATTTTGAACATTTAATACTTCTTATATACATAAACAAAGTATGATTGATATATGATATTTTTATCTTATATGGAAACTTTTGTGCCAAAGCCATTATTTCTTCAAGAAAAAAAGTTGTTTGTCTATAACCCGTTCATTTATGAGCGATTTTTTTAATTTTAACTACCAGCTATTTTACTTGGCGTTAGCTGTTATCCGACAGTTAACAGACGCTTTTTGACAGATAACACATTATTATCTGTCAATTTAATCTTAACTTTAGCTAACTTCAAGTTGTTATAATGGCCCTAGCTCTATTTCAGGTAAAAAAAGACAAAAAAAAAAAAGATTATAGGAATAGGTAAATTAATGATTTATATCTCAGCCATTTGTAAACCGATATAGTTAAATTTCAATAATATACTATTTCGGACTTCATACGATATAAATATAAAACAGCGTTGTCACTATCGATTCTAGGTTTTTCGCAAAAATAAAAACCCAGAATATTTATAATACTGTTATCAAAGCTGATTTAATTTAAAAATGTTCCATTTTGATCTCGGTATTTGTAAATATATATCTACCCAACAAACACGGAGGTTTGATTTCAAATTGAAAATGATTTGAAATCAAACGTTTTCTCAAACGACAAACGTTTGATAATGATTTGAAAATCATAGTGTTATGATATGAATTCACTCATTCATAACTCTGTTAGATGTTTAAGTACTATGTACTTAAACATACAACCCTCTTACAAATACTTATATTGTACAACTTTGTATTCTTTTTAGTACATTGATATACATAAATATATTGTAATTTTTAGTTTTTAAGATCACTCAATAAACTCCATTTTAACATAAAACATGGTGTCAGATGTTAAAAAAGGTTGAGGTTAATTTTAAAAAACGTGGTATTTTTTTTTTCAAGTCAAAAGTTATAAAATAAAAATTACAGTCTTCAATTAAAAAGAAATTAAAAGGGTCAACAACAAAAAGAAAAAAAAAGTGTGAAAAGTTAAAATTAAATTAAGTTTTCTACAACAGTATAGAAAAGTTTTTTATTAAAATCAAAATGTCAAAACCAGAAAATGGAAGTCTCCTCGTTGTAAATCAAACTCCAGCATTCACAACAGCAATGGCACCGTTAAACACCAATGTGACAAATCAATGCCAGGAATGGAAAAACTGGAGCAACAATTTTAAAGTTTTCTTGAGGGCGTCAGCGTTGGAAGACCAGCCAGACTCACGTAAGGTAGCGTTGTTACTGCACCACATGGGTGGGGAAGCATTTCAAATAGTCAACTCATTCAACATCAACATTGATACAGTCAAGTATGAGGATTTGTGGAAAAAATTTGAAGCCCATTTCGTTCCCAAAGTCAACACAGCCATGGAACGTCATACATTTTTTAGTCGAAGACAAAAAGAGGGTGAGTCTATAACCCAATTTGCAACAGATTTACAAAATCTTAGCATGTTGTGTGAATTCAGCACTTTGAGGGAAACTCTCGTAAGAGACATTTTCATTTGTGGGTTATCCCAAAATTTCATAAAAATCAAAGAAAGATTACTTAGTGAAGGTGACATCGAATGGGATAAGGCGATCGAGATAGCCAAGGGTGTGGAGGCAGCCCCAGAAAATGCTTCAGCAATTCAACAAGTGTCTAACAACAACAACGCAAGTATATGTGGCTTAAACAAATACAACAAGTCAAAACTTAACAACAACAATAATTAACATAAAACATGGTGTCAGTTCACCATTCCTAAAAATCGTTGCAACTCTGCAACATTCGTAGGCCTTGGCATCTCTAAAATTGCCCTTACCTTTTCCCCATCTGGTTTAATACCATTACCATAAAACTAAATCAAATCAACAACAAAAATGTAAAAAATGTGGTCAACAGAGTCATCGTTACAAATGTCCAGCAGAAGGGGTGAAGTGCCATACCTGTGGTAAGCTTAACCACTTTGCCAAAATGTGTTTTTCGAAAAACCACAACAAAAGTAACAACACCAACAACAAATATGTAAAGGCGGTTGCAAATAATAATAATGATGATGGACAAAATTTATTTATTGGTACAATAAACAACAAAACAAATGGTACGAATTCAGCCCAAGAGTGGAATATTGATGCACAAGTCAAAAATAACAAGATGGTTACGTTCCAGGTGGACACCGGCGCGCAAGCCAATCTACTGTCAGAAAAAACTATAAGTATTCTTAATATTAAAAATTTTTATACTAATAATAACACTAACATACTTACATTTAGTGGGGAAAAACTTCCAGTTTTAGGGAAAGTTGATTTGAATATTAATTATGAAAACATTAGTTGTTTATCAACATTTTACATTTTGAAAATGAATTGTAAGAATGTAATCGGGTTAGATTTAGCAGTTAAATTGAATTTAGTCAGAACGGTTAATGTTGTTAAGTTGGATTCAGTATTGGAGAAATACAGTGATGTGTTTGAAGGTCTAGGTCAATTGGAAAAGGAGTGTCACTTATATGTTAGAGAGAATAGTGTTCCTATAGTTGAAGTTTCACGGCGTGTCCCAATCGGTCTTTTTAAGCCATTAAGAAAAGAGCTGGATAGAATGGTAACATTGAGAGTAATAGTTAAGGAAATGAGCGAATTCGGGTTTCCATTGGATGAAAGCACATCAAAATTGTGTACGTTTAATACACCTTTAGGTCGTTATCGATTTCTTCGTCTACCATTTGGCATTAACGCAGCCCCTGAGATTTTTCACTCGGAAATGGTCCGACTGTTCGGTGATATAAATGGTCTAATCATTTATATGGATGATTTTCTCATTCATGCGTCTAGTATAGACACACATAATGAGATTCTCGTCAACGTTTTGGAAAGAGCAAAAGTCGTGGGTCTTAGGTTCAATAAGTCAAAGTCGAAAATTTTGAAAACCGACATTAAGTTTATCGGCCATGTTTTTAATGGTAATGGTATTAAACCAGATGGGGAAAAGGTAAGGGCAATTTTAGAGATGCCAAGGCCTACGAATGTTGCAGAGTTGCAACGATTTTTAGGAATGGTGAACTATTTGGGTTCATTCATTCAAAATATGTCTTCAAAAACAAAACATTTAAGGGATCTTCTTAAAAGTAATGTTTTATGGCAATGGCACGAGGAACAAAACAGGGAATTTTTAAATTTAAAGAAGGAGATCACTGATTCTCCTGTTTTAGTCTATTTTGATCCGGAAAAACAATTAAAGTTATCCGTTGATGCGTCTAAGTTTGCAGTGGGAGCTACAATCATGCATGGTGACAATCCAATTGCACATGCTTCTGCTTCGTTGACTGATTGTCAGTCCAATTATGCTCAGATTGAAAAGGAGCTATTTGCTATCTTGTTCGGTTGTACTCGTTTTCATCAGTACATATATGGTTTACATGTAATGGTGGAAACTGATCATAAACCATTGGTATCGTTATTTGAGAAGCCGCTTTATAAAATACCGGCACGGCTACAAAGGTTTATGCTACGTCTTTTAACATACAACATCAGCGTCATATACAAACCTGGTAAATATCTTTATATAGCCGACACACTTTCAAGAGCACCTCTTGAGGAACATACGTTACAGGATCTAAATAGGGAAATTGATTTGCATTGCAATTTCATAATGTCTCAAAACGGTTTAACAGACTTAATGGTACAAAGAGTCAAGGAATCAATCAAGATGGATGAGGTTTTTAAACTTTTGTTAGGATGTATAAAAAACGGATGGCCGAGTGACAAAAGGAAATTGGGTGAAGAATTACTTCCGTATTGTTCTATGAAAATGAAATTACTGAGGTTAATGGAATTGTACTTATGAATAATCGCATAATAATTGACAAAAGCTTACGGTTGAACAACAGCTCGAGTGAATTTATTTATTGTTTACATTTTTTGTTTTCGTTTATTTATTTTTAAATAACCCCTGAAGATGGTCAACAAAGTTGACCGAAATATTGGGATATAAAATAAAATAAAATAAAATAGAATTTTTAAAACAAAATATGTTTATATTTTTTATTTAAAAATTTGTTTTAACTCATGACCTTATGTCGAACAAAATTAACAAACAATTCCAAGGACTCTGAGAAGGGAAATGTTAGCATATGTGCATGAAGGGCACATGGGAGTTCAACGTTGCCAGAACCTGGCAAGGGAATCAATTTATTGGCCAAACATCAACAATGATATCAAAATAATGGTATCAAATTGTAAAATTTTTAAAAAATATCAAAAATCTAATTCTAAGGAGGAGCTGTTGCCTCATGAATTGTAACCATTCCGTGGTACAAAGTAGGTTGTGACCTTTTCGAATTAAACAGAAACATGTATTTGTTAGTAGTAGACTATTATTCAAAATTTGTTGAAATTGATGTGTTGGGTTCTGGTTATAATAGTAATCAAGTTATTACTAAACTTAAATCTATATTCGCAAGACATGGAAAACCAGCTATCTTTGTATCCGATAATGGGCCGCCATTCAATTCGACAGAATTCTCAAATTTTTGCAGGAACTGGGGAGTGGAACATATCACCTCTAGTCCTTATCTACCTAGGTCTAATGGCCGAGCAGAGCGTACAATTCAAACGGTAAAGAAAATGCTTTACAAATGTTTGGATGATTCTTCTGACCCGTACACACCACTTTTACAGTATAGAACAACTCGTAAGGGAAAAGTTCCAAGTCCTTCTGAAATGTTAATGGGCAGGGTTTTAAGAACCAAATTACCTTGTTACTCTGAGAACTTAAAACAGAAACTTATTGATTCTAGGGAAATTACTAGGAACATAGAGGAACAAAATGGGAATATGTTAAAATATTACAATAAAACGTCAAAAAAGGCTAAAACAGTGGAAATTGGTGGAAAGGTCATGTTTAAAAAAACACCATCGTCTAAATGGTACCCTGGTTCTATAGTGGAAGGTTGTAGGGAGCCTAGATCTTTTATTGTCCAGGACGAGAAAGGGTCATTGTATAGAAGAAATAGGCAGCACATAAATAAGAATCTAAACGAAAATGAAAATCAAAATGTTAATATTAATGATAATTATAATGCAAATATTGCAGAAAATAACGAAGATGTAAAAAGAGAAACAAATTTTAAATTATATGATAATGAAAATATTGAACAAAATGTTAATGAAAATTTATATGGTAAAACAAATGCAAATTTAAATGATAATGAAAATACTGTAAACAAAGGTGTTACCAGAAGTGGTAGAGTTTGTAAAATTCCTAAAAGATATCTAGAATAAATCGTAATTAAAAAACGGAAGATGTTATGATATGAATTCACTCATTCATAACTCTGTTAGATGTTTAAGTACATAGTACTCTTACAAATACTTATATTGTACAACTTTGTATTCTTTTTAGTACATTGATATACATAAATATATTGTAATTTTTAGTTTTTAAGATCACTCAATAAACTCCATTTTAACATAAAACACATAGCATTCTCAACAAAAAGGGGAAATTATTATCAAGTTCAAAAATGCCTTATTTTCAACTTGCTTTCAAACGTAATTCTCAAATTTTTTTCAAATTTGGATTATAATACAACGTGGAATATAAATAAAAATAAAAAATGGGTTCGAGCCCAAATTGAGTCAAGAATGAAATTATCAATAAATTTTAATGAATTTTCATGTTGTTAAATTCCTTTCTTCACAAAAATAATTTAATGAAAATTAAATTTAATGAACTTTAGCCTAATTAAAAATATTAAAAATTTGGATTAAAAAAAAATAAATAAAAATATTTTATCTTTTTCATTTAAGTTTATTATTTGGCTGTAGGAAAAATCGCCCAAAGAAAAATGGCACAAAAAAATAAATGAAAAATCGCCCAAAAAAATTCCATGTAAAATTGGGCCTGAATTCATATGAAAAGTGACCCAAAATTTTTGGGCTATTTTTCGTTACTATTGAGTGATTTTTCGTTTTTTAAATTTGTTTAAAATATTATATGAAAAGTAGCCCATTTTTTCAGGCCATTATCATTTTTAAAATTTCGTCAAAATCTTACATACTATTTGTCTAAATCATTCATTATTACTATACGTCGAATTCCTAAATGTTATTTATAAAAATAAAGGGACATATTGCAAAAAAGTGGCATGTCATAACGTCCAGTGTCATAGTGTCGAAGCGTAGCCGGCCTTTGGCCGGGCGCAAGGATTTTCTCCTCTTTGATAAAACAAGTACCGGCTTCGCTAAAGCTGGGATCACACGATTGCCGCAATGCACCAATTTTCACACTTTTTAATACACCAATCGTGTGACTGCACAACCAATTGGCTCATGTACCAATCGAGGACAATATTGTGCTTACTTTTACCAACCAAATGCAACCCTGGTGCGGCAATCGTGTGACTGTTTGCTATGCAACCGTGCGTCAATAAAAATAACAAAAATGCACCAATATTTATTGCCATCTTGTGCGGCAATTAAACAACACAATACGCGCCAATATTTGCCTTTTTTTTAAATAAATTTTACGGTTTTGTGTTTCCTTTAGCAAGTAATGAAGATAAATATGTATTTATTTATTATGCGTTTTAATTTTTGTTATTAACAAATATGTATGTACATATGTTCACAAGCATACTATGTATGTAGCTGCTAAGTGCGAATATTTTTATCAAAAATATTTAATAGAACTAAGTATTATTTCTTTTACAGATATTTGTCGTAGAAAATGTTTGTTACCTTGAAAGCGAGAATAAAAAATTTGTTAAAGTAGCCGAGATTTCTCTTTAATAAACGATATCGGTAGTTCAATTAATAAATTTACAGAATTAAGTTACTGATATTTAAATAATATTATTTAAATTTTATTATTTCATAAAAATTTTCTATGCAAACGTTAACATTCGAAATATAAAATTAGTTCAACAATTTTTGGAATTTCATAAATTTTTATATTTTAAACAAAACTATTCAACAAAAAATTGTAGAGTACCTATGAACAAATTTTTCGTTTTTAATAAACATACCAACAAGAACTTCCAAACAAATAAAAAAGCTACCACAACAGCTGTTTTCGCAGTTGTCAAGTAATAACAATCGTGTGAAAGTGCTGCGGCAATTATTGTACCCATTTCACTTTGTACCAACTAGCGGCAATTAAATTTGTATAAAACAGGGCAACCGTGTGATTTCAGAATATTTGATTGGTGCAATTTCTTTATTGTGCGTCAATAAAGCACAATCAAAATTGTGCCATATTGGTGCGTTTGCGGCAATCGTGTGATCCCAGCTTAACTAAAGCTTCTCTGCACAGCCGGCCTTCGGCCGGGGGCAAGGATTTTCTCCTCTATGGTATAACAAAAACCGGCTTTTATAACTAAAGCTCCTCTGCATAGACGGCCTTCGGCCGGGCGCAAGGATTTTCTCCTCTATGGTATAACAAATACTGGCTTCGCTAGCCCGCCCAAAGGCCGTCTGCGCAGAGAAGCTTTAGTTAGCGAAGCCGGTCTTTGTATATCATAGAGGAGAAAATCCTTGCGCCCGGCCGAAGGCCGGCTATGCAGAGAGGCTGTAGGAAATATCGCCCAAAGAAAAATGGCCCAAAAAAAAAATGAAAAATCGCCCAAATGAAGAATCGCCCAAGCGAACATGAAAAATGACCCAAAAAGGTAAATATGAAATTTTGCCCAAAAAAAACGAAAAAGGGCCCAAAAAGAAAATGAAAAATGACCCAAAAAGCATAAACGAATTTTTTCCCAAAAAAATAAAAAAAAATTACTAAATTTGCAAAAAAGTGTTTATTATTCATATAAATTAAGGTGACATGTCATAACGTCCAGTGTCGTAGTGTCCTTGGGCACTTTTAAAGTGTCATAATGTCCATCGAAGACGAGGGCGAGGACGTTATGACACTTTGCAACGTCCGCAACTTAACTTATAATCAAAAATGTGTAAATTTTTTTTTAAAATACCGTTAAAATTTCAAGTGATTTTTTTAAAGATACAATGATTTGGTTAAATTAAACATAATATGGATAAAATATTTTTATAGCTTTTACTCCGGGTGTATATATTAAATATATATATCCAAAATAAGGATTTCATCTTCTATGGTATAACAAATACTGGCTTCGCTAACTAAAGCTTCTCTGTATAGCCGGCCTTCGGCCGGGCGCAAGGATTTTCTCCTCTATGGTATAACAAAGACCGGCTTCGCTAACTAAAGCTTCTCTGTATAGCCGGCCTTCGGCCGGGCGCAAGGATTTTCTCCTTTATGGTCTAACAAAAACCGGCTTCGCTAAGTAAAGCTTCGAAAAACTGCCTTGTTTCCGAACAAGGCCGACTACGCAGAGAAGCTTTAGTTAGCGAAGCCGGTCTTTGTTATACCACAGAGGAGAAAATCCTTGCGCCCGGCCGAAGGCCGGCGATGCAGAGAAGCTTTAGTTAGCGAAGCCAGTATTTGTTATACCATAGAAGAGAAAATCCTTATTTTCGATATATATGTATATATTTAATATATACACCCAGAGAAAAAAGCTACAAAACCATTTTTAAAAAAATTCTACCGATATTATGTTTAATTTAACCAAATCATTGTCGCCGACAACCATATAATGGTTAAAAAACGAAAAATCACCCAACAATAACGATAAATAGCCCAAAAATTTTGGGCCATTTTTCATATGAAATCAGGCCCAATTTTACATGCAATTTTTTTGGGCGATTTTTCATTTTTTTTTTGGGCGATTTTTCTTTGGGCGATATTTCCTACAGCCATGCAGAGAAGTTTCAGTTAGCGAAGCCGGTTTTTGTTATACCATAGAGTAGAAAATCCTTGCGTCCGGCTATGCCGAGACGCTTTTGTAAGCGCTATTTGTATTTGTTACACCATAGGGGAGATATGCAGTGATTAATTAATATTTAACTATTGAATAGTGCACAAAGTTTGGCGGAGGGCTCAAATAAGTATTACTGTCCATAATGCCGCGCAGCTGTTGAAGATACAATGCAATTTTTTACATAAAACTTACATATGTATGTTACTAAATTTATATGAATAATAAACACTATTTTGCAAATTGGGTAATTTTTAATTTTTTTTTTTTGGGAAAAAAATTCGTTTTTTTTGGGTCATTTTTATTTTGGGCCCTGTTTCGTTTCTTTTGGGCAAAATTTCATATATAACTTTTTGGGTCATTTTTCATGTTCTTTTGGGCGATTCTTCATTTGGGCGATTTTTCATTTATTTTTTTGTGCCATTTTTCGTTGGGAGATTTTTCCTACAGCCTTATTATTTATTTAAATAAACTGTGAGATAAACATTCGCCACCATAGCTAAAAGATGAAATAATCTTCTTTCCGTCCTCTTATTCTTGGAGAGACAAACTACTTGGCTCCCTTTTATTTTGAGGATTGTAGCACCGCGATCGTTCAACAAACTTTCTTCACTTACCCGTTTTATTTTCCTTTTTTTCGTATTTTCAATCATTGTAATTTCTCGCAAATAATTTTTATTTTACACAGGAAATAAGCTGTTCACTTTATATTAAAATGTATTTTTAATAGTAAAACACATGTAACCACAAAGTAAAAAATGTAACTTCAATCGCCATTTTTAATGATTACATTTAATTTTTGACTTTAGTATTGCCAAGTTTATTTTTGATTTAAATTTAACATTTGACATCAAATTGATAAAACATTTGATATCAAATGTTTATTTTAAAATCATTATCAATTTTATGATATGATATTAAGCAAATTTGTTAAAAGCATCTTATTACATCAGTATATAATATCTCTTAAATTAAGCATAAAAATATTTATGTTTTAGTTATATAAAAAATACTTATATCCTAAATGGAATATCCAATATATGTATTCTCTTTAATCTTCTTACTTCATTAGTTTCGTCTAAAAGACAAATGGCTAATACGTTGGGGTGTTCACTTAATCTTTTTAGATATTTTTCAGTAAGCCCTTGGATTTTATCCTTCACCTTTGGCATTTTGAGATCGAAATGTATTATATTATTTGTAACATACCATGGTAGATTTAAAAAACTTCGGAGGGTTTTTGATTGAAAACGTTGTAAAATTTCTATATTGGAGGTACTGGCTGTCCCCCAAAGTTATATTCCATACGTCCAAATTGGTTTGAGGATAGCTTTATAAATTCTTAATTTATTTTCAAAACTTAGTGGGGACTTAGGGCGAAAAAGCCAGTGTAATTTTTTAAACTTGATGTTTAGTTGATCACGTTTGATTCTGATATGGGTTTTCCATGTCAGTCTTCGGTCCATGTGTATCCCAAGGTACTTGACGCAGGTTTTATGTGGTATTACTTCATTGTTAACTTTGACAGCTTCACAATTTTCTCTCCTTAAGGTAAAAGTTATATGACTAGATTTATTAGAGTTTATATTCCATCTCACAAGCCAGTTTTGTAAAATGTCTAGCTGCCTTTGTACGAAGAAGGAAGCTTCGGATGGAGAATTGGAATATGGAGGTGTCATCAGCATATGTGGCTACTAGAACGTTGTCAGATATTGGTAGATCAGACTTATAGATCGTATATAAAAGCGGTCCAAGGACACTACCCTGAGGAACCCCAGCTTCAATTTGTAAAAAACTTGAGTATTCGTTGTTATATTTAACATAAAAGAAACGATCCAGTAAATATGATCGCAGAAGCAAATAAAATGGTGTAGGTAGAAGCTTCTTTAACTAGTACAATAGCCCCGCGTGCCACACTCTATCGAAGGCTTGTTGAACGTCTAAAAATACTGCAGAGCAATATTTTTTGTTCTCCAAGGCTTCAGTTATAAATTGTACAATTCTATGGCATTGTTCAGGTGTGCCGTGCTTGTGGCGAAAGCCGAACTGGTGTTGTGGTATTATATTAAATTCTTCGACCAAGGGCGTAATTCTACGCATAAATATTATTTCCAATACTTTCGAGAATGTCGCCAGCAAACTTATAGGTCTGTATGACGAAATGCAGTTTTCCGATTTATTAGCTTTGGGTATCATTGTGATCATAGCGTATTTCCATTGTGATGGGAAATGGCTAATTCTAATTGTTGAGTTTCAAATAAGATCTGGTGTACACACATCATAAACAAGATTACAATCTTGCAAGGTCGCCAGAATGTTACTTTAAACTCAACATGTGGTACGCACATTTAAATAATAATAAATACATTTATGTCAGCGATCCTTTTTCTTTGCTGTTGTAAACAACAGAGTTTAAATCTCCTATTGTTGTAATAAACAGTAATGCGTTTATAACGATAGTTTAATCTTTTATTTATTTAGGCTGCATGTATGTGTTATTGTAATTTATAAAATCTAGTAGGTAGGAATATTGTTATTGTTTTAGTATTTAAGGAAAAAATATTAGCAAATAAAGAGAGTTCAGCTTAGAAACTCAAAGAGTCGAGTACATATTTTTATTTAAATCTAGGTCTTCCTTTTACATTTTGGTGACCCCGACGTGATGTAATTGAAAAGTTTTAACCAAACTTAAAATTATCACGAGAAGTAAGGACAGGCCTGTCCAATGCTCTGAGTGCTTTGGCTTAGGAAAATGTTAACGAGCAGGAAAAGAGCTCCGACCACCTTTTCTCACTCTTCAACAGTCAACACAAGACATTCTTTTCATGTAACAAGAATGATTGGAAATGTCGGAAAATGTGTTTAAGTGATCAACTGCAATATTTCAAGGAAGAAATTAATTATACTGGCTCCCGAAGGTGCAGTAATCAGACTGGCTCCCGAAGGTGCAGTAATTAGACTGGCTCCCGAAGGTGCAGTAATCAGACTGGCTCCCGAAGGTGCAGTATTTAGACTGGCTCCCGAAGGTGCAGTAATTAGACTGGCTCCTCAAGGTGCAGTAACCAAATTGGCTCCCGAAGATGTAGCAACCAAACTGGCTCCCGAAGATGCAGTAAACAAACTGGCTCCCGAAAATGCTGCAACCAAACTGGCTCTTGAAGGTGCAGTAATAAAACTGTCTTCCGAAGGTGCAGTAACAAAGAAAAGAAGCATTAAAGATATTTAAAATGGTAATACAGTATTTTTCGTTTAGCTGCATTTCACTTATTTGCATTTTTTGCATATCTGCACAAAATATGTGTATGATGTCTAAATTTTGTTAGAAAAAAATCGTGTACGTGCATTTTACCTAAGTGCATATTTTGGATAACAGCATTTTTTTTTTTTTTTTTTTTTAACGATAAACCAACACTCAGGGGATGCCCCCTATATATGCAGTGCATTGTGTTGATCGGGAAAATAAGGTTTGGGAAGGAGGAAAGAGGGAATAGTGTTTGTGGACATTTGACTTGAATCTTAATAAATTATAAGTACCGGGAAAGACCTCTGCGGGAAGTTTATTCCACATACGTATAGTTCGACTGAAAAACGAATTTTCTCTATAATGCGTTGTGCGAAACACAGGGCAATCGACTACAAACGGATGTGATCCACTGGATGAGCGAGTGTTACGAAGAAATACTCGGGCGGTCCAGAAGGTTAAAAATAGACTTTGAAGCCCCTGCCCATATATGGGAGTTGTATTCCATCTTCGGTCGGATATAGGTGGTATAGATAGTAAGGAGATCGGAGGAAGTGAAGTAAGTCTTGCACCGTTTTAAAAAACCTAAACACTTGAATGCCTCTTTCGACACTTTAAAAACGTGTTTATTCCAGCGGAAATCGCACTGTATTCTCATGCCCAGAACATCAAGAGTATCCGATTCCTTAATATCAATGCCACCCATTAATACAGATGACATAGTTGGTCCCACGGCCCGTCTGTGGGTCAACATACAACATTGGGTCTTGCGTGCATTAAATTCGACCCTATTCACTTGACCCCACTCAGAGATTGCAGCTAGGTCCTGATTAAGAGTGTTTTTTTTGCCTTTTGCCCCCAATCTCAACAAGGCTTGGCCTATGATCGAAGGAATATGAATGACAAATGTTGCTGTCATCTGCAAAAGAGTAGATAGGATTTGAAGTATGACCAAGAAGGTCGTTAAAAAATATAAGAAATAGCGTAGGAGAAAGGACAGAACCTTGCGGTACCCCTGAATTTACCTGAAACTCGTTTGATGCAATCCCATCTATAACAACACGTATAGTGCGATCACTGAGGAAACTCGATATAAATCGAGAGAAATCATTACCGACACCAAAAGCAATAAGCTTTGACACAAGCGCACCATGCCACACCCGATCAAACGCCTTGGAAATATCCAGAGCAACCACTTTGCATTCACCAAAGCGGTGAATGGACCGGCTCCAACGTTCTGAAAGAAACGCTTACAGGTCTCCTGTAGATCGGCTACCACAAAAACCATACTGTCTGTCACTGAAAAGTGAATTTGTCTCCAGATATTTCACAAGATGGTAATTAACCATGCTCTCCATCACCTTCGAGAGCGAAGAGCAAATTGCGATTGGGCGGTAATTATCAGGGTTAGTAGCCTCACCCTTCTTGGGGATTGGCTGAACATTGGCCACCTTCCAGCAAGAGGGAAAGATTCCCGCACGGTACGAAGAGCTGAAAAGGTTGGCCAATGGACCAGCTAACGTCGAACAGCACTGTTTCAATACCAGTGCTGATATGCCATCCGGCCCCGGCAGGCGCGGATCCAGCTTGAGCTTTACGGGGGGAAATTTTGTATGATACAAAAAGTAAAAAATTTGTTTTTTTAAAGTTTATTAAATTATATTCAACATTTTTTATTTTTTCGAATTTATTCTATGAGCTAAATACATAAAATATACCTCATTGCTTTCCAAAGGAAAGCTAAGGTAAATGTAACAAGAAAATACAATATAATAGTCTGGTAGTGTATAAAGTCATTTCTGAAAAATTGAAGGAATAGAACTATTACAAAAAAGCTTTATAAAATACATAACTGAAAATTAGCTCATAGAATAAATTCGAAAAAATAAAAAATGTTGTTTATTAAAAACAATATATGTATATTATATTAAAAAAAAAACTCAACAAAAAGGTTAAAAAAATATAAGATCAGTTCAATATACATTACTATTTTTAAATAAGCAATTTTTGATTTTCTTGTGAGGCAAATTTAGACAGTACAGTATGTCTTCTGTCATTGTTGATCTGAGTCTTATTTTTATTCGACGAAGGGTAGGAAATGACCTCCCGCTCGTAGCATTACTGACGAGCATTTAAACGAACATTTGAAATATTTTTCTTAGATTTGGGTAGATATCTTCATCACAGTTTCTTAAAGCATCTTCAACGTTATCTGACAGATTAGGCTCAAGTTTAGCTGTTAGTAGGTGTTTATCTCTTTTATCAAATATAATCAGCTCATCAGCTAGTTGTGGTTTTTACAGTTTTATATATATGACTTGATTACACTTTGAGGTAGAAGTTTAGGTATGTTCACTATTGGGAAAGGTGTTTTGAGATCTTCTAAAATAAATTCAATAAGAGGCATGTAACAACTCGGTAGTAATCTTCAACATTTGGGATGTGATTATTTCGTTCAAATCTTGTCTTTTCGATTGAAACCTCGATTTGAACGCAAATAACTTAAACTTTTTCAAAAATCGCTTTGAAATATTCTTTTGTTTTATTTCTGTTCCCTTCAAGGCTCATGATTAAAGTTTTGATAAGGCTTGATCCTTTTTGAAGATCTATATCTTGCTTTTGTAAAATGATACTAAGTGGCTGTGTTACATCAAGTATCACACTTAATATGTATATTCCGCAAATAAATTCAAAAGTACTAAGTGAGTTCCTAAATATAAAGGTAGAGATACTACCTTTCCACTCAGATATTTTTCCATATGATTATATGATGTACACTTGTTGCAAAGTGTTAAATTGAGTCGTGATCGCATAATGTAGTGAGTTTGGCTCCCAAATACTTTGCTAAAACTGTGTTTCGCTTAAGATGATTATATTTAAAAATATTTGTCGTTTCTTTAACAAATGATACAAATTCTTGTATTAATGGCAATTTATTGCTTTTTGAAATTGAGTTTCTTGATTTATGGGAATAGCAAGGCGTTTGTTTCGCATTTGTCGCGGTTTCCAGAGTATTTTAACAGCTCCATTTTCTGCTGACATCAGAGGATACCCATCTGTTCCATCTCCTACACAATTTGTTAGGTCAGACCAAAATTTGTCAAAGCTTTAAGCACTATTGATGGGTGGCATGTCATAATATCCAGTATCATAGTGTCCATGGACAAGTACCATAAAGGATTTTCTCCTTTATGGTATAACAAGTACCGGTTTCGCTAAGTTAAGCTTCTAAAATATGCCTTGTTTCCGAACGAAGGCCGACTACGCAGAGAAGCTTTACTGAGCGAAGCCGGTTTTTGTTATACCATAGAGGAGAAAATCATTGCGCATCAACTTCAACAATATCATTTGAAGCCTCTTCGAATGCGATTACAATCAAGCCAATAAATTCTTCCCTATAAACTTTTTGTTGCATGTTGAAATATCTTAAAGATAAGGAAATCGGGCTTTTCCCTGACAAATTCGTGCTTTCGTCAAAAATTATCGAATAGAATTTTGATTCATATAACACATACATACATAAATATTGCATTTACTAGGGCTTATTAATAATTCAACCGCACGCATTATCAAGTCAAACGTTTAGTCTTCGAATGTAGATGGCACCTGCTGGGATTGAATGTAGAATAGTAAGTATTTGAATACGGTAAACTAGATTTTTCATTTGAAATATCTATTAAATAACTATTAGGATTATTGAAAATTTCGTTAGAACTTCCATAAAAAAAAAACAAAAAAACCTTGCTGGGATTTCCAAAAATTTTGTACATTAAAAAAATATTATTATTGGGAATTCTTGTACAAAACATATTTTTATAATTTACGGGGGGGGAAATAAGGAAATCCGCGCCTGGGCCCCGGTGACTTGTTTACGTTAAGATCCGAAAGAACCCTTTTGACTGCGCGTGATCGGAAAAATATCTTGGGCATAGTACATGATACTCTTTCGACAACGGGCAGTGATTGATTGCTTTCCGGCAATAACGAATTACTTGCAAACAGTTCAGCCAAGAGGTTAGCTTTATCAAATCATGTTTTTTTCAAAACATGATTTAATTTTTGTGTCTTATAATTTTGAAGCAATAGCGCAAGAACAAACAATAACATTTCGAGATTTTAAAAACATAGATCTCCAATCCCTGGAAACGGAACTTACAACAATACCATGGAACCAAACATTCTTAATGCCTACTGTAGATGAACAGGTAACTTTTTTGCATTGCAATATACAATATTTATATGAAAAGTATGTGACAGTTAAAGTAAAAAAAATAAAAAATGAGAAACCCTGGTTTTCAAACGAAATTAAAGCCTTAATAAATGAAAGAAATGATGCGTATGCACGATGGAAAAGATTTAAAACCCCGGAACTCCATAATTTTTTCAAGATATGCAGAAGAAACGTTAATTTAAAAATTAGAACTGAAAAATCCAAATTTTATGAGAGAAAGTTCCAATCAGCTGTTTGCTCAAAAAAGAAATGGAGGGAAATTCGTACGATGGGTATCGTTAACAATTGCATGAAAACGGAAAACAAAATTGATGTTAATCAACTTAACTTTGAATTTGCCAATATACCAATGCCAGAAGCAAATCTCAGATATTACAACTCTACAAATGCCTTTAACAACGCTAACAATACTAATCAACAACTTTCATTATGTTTTGATTTCATACATGTTACCCAGGACGATGTTCTTAAATCCATGCTTAGTATTAAATCTGACTCTTTGGGAAATGATGAGGTTCATCCGAAATTTATTAAATTGATAGTTACATATATACTACAACATATAACACATTTGATTAACACAATAATTACAACATCTACTTTCCCATCAATGTGGAAACAAGCAAAGATTATACCTGTTCCTAAACCTGATAAAAATTACCGGCCAATTGCGATTTTGCCCTATTTGTCTAAAGTATTTGAAAGGTTGATACATACGCAGATGACTCGATTTTTGTATGAAAATGCTCTGCTCTCAGAGAGACAATCTGGTTTAAGACCTAGACACAGCTGTATTTCTACTCTCATCGATGTTTCAGAGGAAATACGGTCAAAACTTGATAACAATATGATATCTTTTTTGGTTTTGCTTGACCATTCTAAGGCGTTTGATACCGTCGAACACACAATACTTTGCCAAAAACTGAAATACATGTGCCATTTTTCAAACACAGCTGTAAAGTTACTTGCTTCATATCTATGTGGTAGAAGTCAATTCGTTTCTTTTGGTTCTAATAAATCAAACAGCTGCTTAATGACAAGAGGTGTTCCACAGGGCTCGATACTTGGCCCACTATTATATTCAATATACTCCAATGACTTGCCGTCTAGACTCAACTACTGTGGTATACAGATGTATGCAGATGATGTTCAGCTTTACATCAGCTGTTCCCCATCAGGTATTATTGATTGTATCAGCAAATTAAATCACGATCTTGATAACGTATTAAGATGGGCGTCAGTGAATGGCCTTTGCCTCAATGCGAAAAAATCGAAGGCAATGCTTATAGGCAAAACAAAATTTTTACCGTCTAGCTTGCCGCCAATCCAAATTGGACATTCTACTATTGAAATCGTGAAAAGTGCCAAAAACCTTGGCGTTATTTTTAACAACGATCTCACCTGGTCAAATCATATAAATGCCATATGTGGAAAAACCTATGTTATGTTAAGAAAATCTTTGGATGACACAGTATTTTACGCCAATTAATATCCGCATGCTACTCGCTAAGACATATCTACTACCCACTTTAATGTATGGATGTGAATTATTTTCCAGTTGCGATTCAATAAGCAAGAATAAGCTCAAAGTGACCTACAACAACATTGCCAGATATATATATGGACGTACAAGATATAGTAGTATAACTCAGTTTTCAAACCAAATCTATAATATATCTTTTGAAAATCTTTTGAAATGCCGAACACTCATATTTTTACATAAACTTATATTTAATAGACAACCTACTTATCTCTACAAAAGAATGACATTTTCAAGATCGAATCGGGGCAATAGAATAAACTCCATAAGATACCGTAAGCAAATATCTGAAAGACACTTTCTCGTTAATGCCATCCGCCTCTGGAATGAACTTCCTCCTAATATACAGATAATAAGCAATGCAAAGCACTTTAGATGCGAAATATTTACCCTCTTGGGTTAACGAAAAATCACATACATAACTAAAAATTTTATTGTTATAATTATTACTTTTCTTTTATATAAAAATCTGCAATTCATAACTACTTAATTTGTTTTTATATTGTTTTTAGTTTTAAGATAAACCTTTGTAAATTTTATAATCTAATGTGCCTTTATCTCCCCAGTACTATTAAATAAGATTAAGTCTTGTTGTACTGCTTATTTTTCAAATAAATAAATAAAATAAAAAATAAAATAAAATAAATATTTGGTCGTCCTTTAAAAGCGCTGGGATAGAAGAACTAGCACTGTCCCTTACTCTTTTAACGAAGGACCAAAAGGTCTTACTGCCCCGATGAGCAGCAAGGACCTTAGCACGAAGACGCTGTTCGTGTAGAAATTTTTCCCGTCTAAGTACTTTGGCACACTCAGACCTTGCCCTCTTTCGTAGCTGATCAGTAGTTGCGTTTTTATTCAAACGCCAACTACTAAACGCCTCCTCTCTGGATCTGACTGCATTTTTGCACGTCTGGTTAAACCAACACTAAAGTTTTGGTTTAACCGAAATTTGCTTCGAGGGAATAAAAAGTTTCATTCCAAGCAAAATTACATTTACGACCATGTTTGCAGCGGCATCAACATTATCGTCAAGGAAACAAAGTTTCCAGTTGAAATGCCGGTAAAATTCGTTAAGCTCGGCCCAACGAGCCTTTTCATAAATAAAAATCGAGCGTTTCGGGGCTGTTTTTGAGACGCTATGAAGTGCCGAATATGAAAAGTAAGCAGAAATGGTATTGTGATCCGAATTCCCGAGAGGATCGAGTGTTCTCACTTCGTACTTTTCAGGGTGAGAAGTGAGAAAAAGGTCAAGAGTATTCCGAGATTGCCCTACAACACACTCATTGGCTCATTTACTAGTTGCGCTAAGTGGTTATGCGCGGCGAATAACTCAACGTATTGGCCCACGGGAGTTGTATGGCTCGAATGGCGAAGCCAGGAACAGTTATGAACATTAAAATCGCCAGCAACTACAATTTCACTGTTCGGACAACTTTCCAGGATTCTAGAAATGATATCGGAAAGGGCGACAAAGCCATTAAGAGAAGCCACCGTTTCCATGTTTGGACTTCTATACAGAAATCCGAAATGCAAGATGTGTGTCCTGATCTGGAATTTAACCCAGAGGGAACTAAATTCCGCATCACCACATGTAAGATGTTGCTGGTACTGGTAGACAACATCGTTGCGAATGTACATCGCAAGGCCCCTATGAAGAGAAAAAAGGGATAGAAGTTGATACCCAGGTATGGGAAAATCCTGTGGATCAGCATCCCCACACACCTGGGTTTCACATAAGGCGAAAACATCCGGCCGATGGAAGCGAATGTGAGCATATAAAGAGAAATAATTCGCTCTCAATCCGCGTATATTGCAGAAGTCTATGCGAAATCTACCTGTCATTACAAATTAAGAATATTCAAGGCAATACTCCCTACGATAATAAACGTGTCAAAAATACCAAACTGCTGTTGAGAAAGTTACTCAATGGCCAGTGTTATACCTTTGTCATTAAGTAACCAACAGCAATCTGGCATGATGCCAATTAAACTTCGTAGAAGAATGGTATGGGAAAAGTGAACAGCAATGGCACTGTAAACGGGGACATAAAAGCCCCTCGTTTGGTCATTGCCAAACGAGGGGCTTTATTTTTAATACAAAATATTATTTTCAAGTGCCTCATAAAAAAAGTAATGAATGATTTTATGAAAAAGAAAGGCAAAACATTTAAATTGAAAATACCGTTGATATGGCAGCTATATTCAATATTCAAACTGTCGGTGAAGGGTGTCAATGATTCGGCACAGCTGAATATATCACACTAAATGGTTTTTAAATGAACTGTTTAATATACATATATTAATATTAAATTTAAAACTGTATTAAAAATAATGAATGCATGACTAAATCTATTTTTGTAAAAAGAAAAAAATTTCACATAAGGGCACATATATTCAGGTAAGTGAATTCCCTTAGCTGCATTATTTACGCTGCTAAGTGAATACTGCGTAAGAGATTTTTTTGCGTACCTGCACGAATTTTCGTGCAAACTTGAATGTGCAGCTAAACGAAAAATACTGTACTTCATTTTTAGAAATAGATTCAAAATGGTATTACTTCATTTTTAGAAAAAGATGTATGCAAATATTAACGAAAAATAATTTGTTGAAAGATTACAATCTTTCAAGGCCGCATCATAAACAAGATTACAATCTTGCAAGGTCGCCAGAATGTTACATTAAACTCAACATGTGGTACGCACATTTAAATAATAATAAATACATACTAAAAACGTTTCTAAGCTTTTTCATTAAAATGATAATTTGCCGTCATACCGACTAAAAACATCAAATTATGTTCAAGAACTTCAAAACAAGATTTTAAATATAAGAATAAGGTATAAGCATGAGCAACTAAAGGAAGTAAAGAAGGAATGTAGGATAATAGAAGACTAGCTACAGAATTGTTTTGGTGAGGTGGAATATGCCAGTTTCTTAGAATATGAAGAAAAATTAGCGAGCAATTTAAATGAGAAGATCAAGTATAGACATAGACAGAAATTTCAAGATCTTGTTAGTTTACAAAGAAGGGAACTAGGTATAAAATTCAATAATAAATGGTTTGTTAACATATCTAACAAAAATATACCAATTGATGCACAATGGGTTCTCTCATTAGGTCATAAACACATGCTACCGACGGAAAGGAAACATTTTCCAGTTTTGAAAATTATAACTGAAGGAGAGGATTTAGTACAGACACTTAGGGAAAAAGAGGAAATAGCAAGAACAAAACTGACTACAAATCACAGAGTATAAAGAGGCGTCACGAGACAGAAAATATTGTGTTTTTTCTGTCTTTTTCTTCGAAAGCTGCCCTTTTTGCGTTTTTTGTTTTGATTATGCAATTTGTGTAGATAGTAGCAGCCTGTTTTTACGCATTGTCACTTCCCTTACAAAAAACGTTTTCTTTCTCTTTCTTAGAAAGCTGCCCTCGCAAATGATTTAGGCATTTTTCTTACGTCACTTTTTTCATCTCTGTATACTTTGTGCTACAAATATAGACAACCACATTAATAAAATGAGACTAACGAATAGGGATAAGTTTCTATTGGACAAAGTAAAGGAAACAGAAAGATTTTTGAGATCTAATAGGGACATTTTTCTCTTAAATGCAGACAAAGGGAACACAACTGTTGCATTGAATAGAGTTGATTATGAGTTAGGAATTAATGATATTGTGAGGGATGATTCAAATTATAAGAGATTGGATAAGGAACCTACTAGCAAACTAGAAAAGATAAATAATAGTTTAGTTCAGGAACTTTTTAATGATGATACAATTAAAATCGCAGAAAGGAATAAACTTAAAACTAATACAGCAATAGCACCTAGGCTATACGGTCTTCCAAAAATTCATAAAATGAATTTTCCATTAAGGCCAATATGTTCAATGATAAATTCTCCATCATATGAACTATGTAAATATATGTATAACAGGAATTCTTAATAAAATTACTGAAAATTCAAAATATTTTGTTAAAGATTCTCTTAAATTTAAAGACAGAAAGATTCTCTTAAATTTAAAGACAGAATTAGGAATATTACATTAGATAATAATGAGAGGTTAATTTCTCTTGATGTAGTTTCATTGTTTCCTAGCATTCCAATAGACTTAGCTATAAATATAGTAGAGGAAAAATGGAATATAATAAGGGAACATACGAATATGGAGAAGGACTAATTCTTACGTATTCTTAAATTTTGTATAATAGATAGTAGATATTTTCAATTAAATAATCATATATATAACCAAATGAAAGGACTTCCTATGTGTTCGACAGCTTCTCCAATTGTAGCAGATATAGTTATGGAAAGGTTATTAGATATATGTGTAGAAAAATTAATTATAAAACCGAAGATCTTAACAAAATATGTTGATGACTTATTTTGTATAATTTCTGAATCAGGAATAGAGCAAATGTTAGATATTTTTAACTCTTTTCATTCAGACATTAAATTTACAATTGAAAGGGAATATAATTCAAGAATATCATATTTAGACACCTTGATAATTAGAAGAGGAAATAAGATATTAATAGATTGGTATCAAAAACCAACATCTTCTGGCAGAATTATAAATTATTTCTCGAAACATCCAAAGAGAATAATTATTAATACAGCTAAAAATTTTATATAAAGAGTTCTAAAAATAAGTGATTCAGAATTTCATAGAGATAATAAAAGGAAGATTTCAGGTATTTTAACTGATAATAGCTTTCCTAAACAATTAATAACAGATTTATTAATACAACATAATAATTGTAGATTAAATAACCGAAATAGTATTACAGAACAGAGGATTTTTAAGTCGGTAACATATATACCAAAATTTTCAGAAAGATAAGAAAAATCAAATGTATATGATAGCAAAATATACAAAATAGCTCATAAATCTTTTAACACAGTAGGTAAACTATTTACTTAAATGAAAGACAAAGCAAAGGGGATGGATATGTCAAATATAGTTTATAAAATACCATGTAAGGTAATGATAGTGGACAGTGTAATAAAGTATAAACAGGCGGCAACTCGTCCGTTATATCGTCAGGTATATTTGGGGTAAATACGTTTTTCAAATGATTTACAAACAGGTTTCCTTTTTCATTATCATTTCTTGCCCAACTTCCGTTTGGGTTTCTTAATGGTGGTTTCGAGATAACTGGTCTTTTGAGTTTTCTAGCTGCACGCCATAATGAGTAGCCTGATTGTGGAGTTGCATCCAAGTCCTTAAGATATTTTTCTACGGAAGCCGTTTTCTGAGTCTGCAGTAATTTTCTTAGCCTTTTTGTACACTCTTTTAATTCATTTTTAAGTTGAGGGGATCTGTGCAATTGCCATTCTCTTCGCACTCTCCTTTTTTCATTCAAGAGGCGCTCGACATCTGTAAAATATATTTTATTATAATTGGGGTTTTTAATGGGTTTGCTGGAATGGTGAACAGCTAGTTTAAGATAACTGTCAAAATTGACAATAGAGAGATCCACATTTTCCGGTGTGCTAAGCGGTATATTTTCTGTGCAATGGGTACTGAGATATTTTTTATATTTTAACCAATTAATTTGCGCAGCTGTCGTCGCTATGTAGCCAGAGGGAGATACAATTATATTGGTGTTTGTTATAGTAACTATTGTAGGTGTGTGATCAGAGGATAATTCTAACGAAGCTTCAACGTGAATCGTTTCTGTGGGTATGTTTTTAACCAAGCCGAAATCGATGACATCTGGAATTTTTTGCGGATCAGCAGGCCAATATGTTGGTTGTCCGCTCGCGACAACATTTAAATTCATTTTAGAGATTGTATTATACATAACACGACCCTTTTGTGTTATTAGTCGTGACCCCCAGAAGGTATGTTTAGCGTTTTAATCGCCAGCAGCCAGGAAACAGGGCCCCAATGACTTATAATATTTATAATATTGGCTTTCTGATATTGCAAATCTAGGTGGTGAGTATAAGGATGAGATTACTATGTTTCGATTCAGTTCTTCAACACAAATGTTCGTTGCTTGGAGATAATCTTCACGATGATCACACATTAGGTAGTGTTTGATTCGGGTTTTTATCAAAATGGCAGAACCTCCACATGCTCTATCTCGAGGGTCCTTGGTATCATATAGTGTATAACCATTGATTTTAAACGTATTTCTTGAGGTCAAATGAGTTTCAGGAACCATCATGACATCAATTTGTTTATTTTTAAGAAAGTATTCTAATTCATTTTTTTGTTGGCGGATGCCGTTTGCGTTCCAAAAACAAATTTTTAAACAGTTCATGGTTTGTTAAGTACAGCTTGCAATAACATCGATTGCATTCTAAGCATTTCCTGCATCATATTACCCATTGTGTTCTTAAAATTATTTACTGTTTGCACTAATATTTCCATGGTTTTTTCTAAACGACTTAAATTAGAAACCGGAGTTTCATCATTACTTGGCGAGGCACCTTGCATTGGCTGATGGTTTGATTTCAGGACGTTAGCGTAAGAGGTTCTGTTATTACTAGGCTGGGGGGCTTGAACTGCATTTGTGTTTACTTGATTTGCGACCTGCATTTGAGGGGTATTTGCTTTCGGTCCAACCGTCTGCTTGACGATATTATATACAGGGCATCCTCTATAATTGGCAGTGTGATTACCGCCACAGTTGCTAAATTTTTTTACGTTGGGGTCGGTTTTAGACTTATCGCAAGAAACTGTACCGTGTAGTTCACAACATACTACGCAGACAGGGGGTAAGTAGCAGTATGCCTTGGTATGGCCAAATTCTTGGCAGTTTAAGCACTGAACAGGTCCATTTTTTTTTGTGCGGCTCCTCAATTGTGATTTTTCTGTATAAAATATATTTCACACTATAAATGGGATGCGTTTCGTTTTTTTTTTTTTAGCTTAATGTCGCCGGGCTCTAATTCTACTCGAAAAAGTGGTTGTGGAATTTTGTCCCTATTTCTAATATTTACCACATGTTTTATCTTGAAGCCTTTTTCTTCCAAGAAAGTTTTAATTTCCTCTGGGTCTACGCATGAATCAATTCCCTTAATCACCACCTGGAGACCTTTACTGCTCTTGAGTTGGTATGTGTAAAAACTTTTTTTAAGTGCCTCAAATTTGCTTATTATTTTGCAAAAGTCATTTTCATGATTTACTTGGATTTTAGTTTCATTCATACTACCTTGCTTTATTGCAGGCAACATAAAAATAATTTTCACCAATCAACGAAATTAAACTCTTTATTAGATCATTTGAGTTATGCTCCCTCAGATATATCGGGGGAGGCTTGGACGATTTTATGACGTTTGGTGCTTCAGAGGATTCATCCTCCAGAATTGCAAAGCGGTTTTGGGAATTTATTTTATCAAAAGATGGCACTTTTGAAGCCGAAGCAACAGCTGAAGAAGTAGGGCTGCGACGCCGTTTAAGGACTGTTATATACCTGTCCATACCAACTTGGACTGGAGGCTTTTGACAACTTTTTACAGGGGGGGGGGGTTTCCATTGCATTTGTGTTTAAGTTCATGGTATCATTTCCCACTAAATTTGTTTTTGACGTCACGGCAATACTTGCTGGCCTGGCAACACTTGTCACCAAATCTAGTTGTAGTTTTTTTAATGAGTCACTATCCACCGTTTGTGTAAACACCGAGGGTAAGAGGGAACGTGTTCGATTAATTGGCTTAGCCGTTAGGTAGTTAATATTGTTTTGTTTTATTTATTTCTGCATTATTTTCTTTTGCATGAACTAAAACGTACTGTTCGTACTCATGCAAAGAGTTGTTTTTGTTTTTCACCACTTGCTGTGCTTTATATATTTTTATTATTTATTGTATTTTACAACAACAAAAAAAAAATTTTAACTTAAATGTTTTTGTTGTGAATATGTATACATACACATGTATGAACATTCATACGTATATATTTTTACTATTTTTCTTTATTTAATTGTTCACTTTATGTTAAATAATTTAAATAAGAAAATATCTCAAATATGATTAATTCATAGTTCAAAACGTATGCGGGGTTAAAAATACACGTCTGTATCGTAACAAAGCACAAACCGAACTCCAGATTGATTCAGATTTGATGTGCGTTTCTATCCAATACGTAAAGGATTCAACGTCAGTTTTTTTGGAAAATAAATAGTAATAAATAATAGTAATAATAAAATTGGCATTGTACTATATGTCAAAAATACTAGAGAGTGGTCAGAGCTCAAGTCATAACATTCCAATATATCCAAGTGGTTCGATGGTATACCATTATATGTATATAAAAAAGTCGAGAAGACCAGGAACCTTATACGTATCTGAAGGCCAATAAGTAGGTCTGCCTGTTGAGAGTACTGAGTAATTTCTATTTTGAAGACATTTTAAAAGCTCTTTTCCCTTTGGATTGTGTGTTCGCGATCCCCACCAAGGATGCTTGCTGTTCAAATCACCTCCTATTAAAAATCTCGACCCTAGTTGGTCAAAAAAACGTTCAAAGTCATCTTGTTTAAGATTAAATCTTGGAGGAAGATAAACCAAACCAATTGTTAGCAGTGCATTTTCGCATTTAATAGAAATTAGTGTACACTGCAAAAATTTGTCCTGAATTTCGTTTAAGACATTGTATGAAATATTTGACTTTATAAGAATTGCAGTGCCACCATGCGCTACATCATCTGGATGGTTTGTAATAACAAGGTTATAGCCGTGGATATGAAAGTAAGATTTACTTGTAAAGTGTGTCTCTAACACAAGAAAGATGTCAATTTTATTTATGTTGAGAAATGTTTCTACTTCTTGTTTGTGATTTGATAGACCATTAGCGTTCCATATTGGAAACCTAAGATCTAGTTGCATAATTTTGTTACTAAAAGTGTAATCATTTTAAGCAAATTATTTGTCTGCTCTATTTGGCTTTGCATTAAAGATTCTAAACTTGCAAAGGAACTAGTTTCATTAGGGACTGATCTAGTAACGTCAGCATATGACCTGCCAAAATTGCTAAAATTGTTGTTTGCAGTTTGGTTAATTTGTGGCATTTGATTTACGTTTGCAAATATTTGTTGATAATTTTGATTATAATTATAGTTATTTGAGGGGTTATTACGTTTATTTTTTATGATGTTTTAATATATTCTACATCCACGGTAATTGGCTGGGTGATCTTGGCCACAATTTGTGCAGCGAGCGGGGCAGTCTCTATTCTTTTGGCATTCTGCAGTGGGATGATCGCGTCCACATTTAACACAACGATATGGTTTTCTACAGTAAGACCTGGTGTGGCCAAATTCCTGACACCTGTAGCATTGAACAAGCTCCTTCACTTTTCTAGGTGGCTAGACCTTAACGGACGCAAAGTTTAATTGTCTGAGATCACATATTGTTTTATTGTCTTCTCCTGGCTCCAGGTCAACAAAAAATAATGGCAGTGGCTCTTTAGTTATTCTGCTATGCACGTTCAAAACATTTCTAACTTTATCCCCATCTAACTCTAAGGCTTGTTTAATTTCATCTGTTGGCGTAGAGTAATGTAAATTTTTTATCACAACTCTAAAAGCTCTTTCAGTTTTTAATTGATAAGTATGAAACTGAATTGGTTTTTTATTGCAAAAATTTATTAGCTTTTTGTAGGAGTCTGCTGTTTTTGTCATTAATTTGATTTGTTTGTCTTCTAAGGCTTTGTATGAAAACTCAGTTGGCAAAATTATTTTAGAAAAGTCTTTGATCATGTTTAATACATTTTCTACGTTGGGGATAAATAGCGGCGGAGGTTTTGGCAAATTCGCGGTGTCGGAAGTTAATTGTTTACTTGGCTCAAGTTCGATCTCATCATCTACGTCATCAAGTTCTTTGAACCTGTTGTTGCAGTTAATGTTATTGTTTTCGATTGATATTTTTTTTTTATCAGGTTGATTTGTTGGTGACATAGAGCATGATCGTTTATTGGATCTTACTACCTGCCAGTTAATATCAGTATCGCTCTCTTCTTTAGGCAGAGGATTGAATTGAACAATGCAATTGTTTTTAATGCTTTATTAAAAGTTTTTTTTTTTATTTTTTTTCTGTATTTGCTTTTTTTTGGTAAATGTTTTTACACGAATATAGTAATTTCATTAAATGCAATCACAATCTTCGAACTTTGTTTTATCCGCACAATTACTAGTAGTACTTTACTCATAGGCAGTCGAAATAAAACTGATCAATTTGAATTTAAATGTTAAATCAGACAATTGAAAAGCGTTTGAGAATTGTGGTTGATTTCAAATGATAAAGTCATTTTATATCAAAGGTTTGACTTCGTGTTTGTTGGGTATTTTAAGAAAGGATGTATTTTTATTTTATTAAGCTTGGTTTCTTTTTGCTTTTGTAAAAATATTAATTATTTTTTGTTTAATATGATATTATCTCATGCCTTTGTGTGACTTCTCCAGGGAAAAACAACAATTTTAAATTGTTATCGGATTAAAAAAATAAATAATTTTATAAAAAATAATCCTCCAGCTTAACAAAATAAATATAAATTTAAAGAAATTATTAAATACCTATAAACTTTAACTTTGTTTTTGTTTTATTCTGTTTTAAAAAAAGTCGAAACAAATTTCTTTAAAATTAATTTCAAATTGCAAGATTTTTAAAACAAAAGAGACGATTCTTTTTTATTTTTTCTCAGGAAATTGACGATTTGTGTCAAATTTATCTGGCAGCCCTGAATAAAACCCAAACAAGAAAATCCTAAAAAAATTTTAAATAACAAAATATAACAATTGAGTTTATTTATTTTCATCATTTAAATTATGCACTAATCATTTATATTCTTTTTTTTTATTTATTTATATTAAAAAAGTAGTTTATAAACATATTTTAAATTTAAAATATCTATATTTTGTTTTTCTCGCACCAATTTCAAATGTGACTTATATTGACAGTTCTTGTAAGAAACTTTTCGCAAAATATTGTTACAGAAACACTTTTTCTCACATCCTTCCAATAATTGATGGAAAATTATTTGAATGGCAGATATGTTGTTCTCGCAAAGAAAAGATACAGAAACACTTGTGTGAAAAAAACCCATTTTTTGTTTCATTTCACACTAGTTTTGTTGCAATTTACACGTTTCATGCGAATAGCTTTACGATGTGAGAAATACAGAAACAGGCTTCTGAATTTGCTGTTAAAAAATTTAACAATTAAATTAAATTAAATTTTTGCAAATAAATGTAAAAGGATCAAAATGGGTTCGTTATTATCCTTCTTATGAGATATAAATTTTAAGAAAATGTTTACTGATTTCCTAACGTAATTTTAAATCAATGTTTTTATTTCAACTAGTTAAATATATTTGTGTTAATTGTTACTACACACATATGTATACTTTTACTATTTTTTTTTTTCATCATAAACCCAGCCAGCAAATTAATTCGACATTGTCTGAATCCGACATTTCGTGCAAATGCCTGACTTTATTCTTAGAGACTTCGTTCAGATTTCTGTCAGACATTGAATATACTTACTGTGCATGGATATATTGAGGGAAATTTATGTACAGATATGTCCAATAGAATACCGACGGAATTCATTCAGATTTATCTAACGAGACTTATTAATTTTTTTAAATAAATAAATACAATTGTCATTTAGTTGAAAATAATTTTAATGTTATTTTATTTGTTCAAGATTTTTTATCTAAAAAAGGTACGTACGTCTAAAATTTATAATTATGTAAATATTTAGCAACAAATTATTTCTTTCAGCTATCAGTAAGAAAGCAAAAAGAATCTCGGCTAACACATCAGAACTTCCTATGCCTTTTTCATTGGATTTCTGTTAGATATCCATCAGAAATGCCGACAAAAAAAAAACAGAATTTCCCACGACATGTCTGTCAGAATTCGTGTCAACCACTTCATACATTTTTGGGTCAGAAATCTGACAGATTTCGTATACGATTCCGACTTTTTTGCCGACGTTTCTCTCAGATATCTGAACGACGTCGAATTATTTTGCTGGCTGGGAATTGATCTTTGTTTTTTATGTATTTTTTCTGTTTTCCAAAAATTAATGTATTTTTTTCCCAAAAATGTTGTAAAACTTTTGACATTTTATATTATTATTTAACAGCTCTGATTCTTATACTTAAATTTATAAGATATACTTATCTTGTTGTATTAGAAAATCGGTATTAAATAAATAAATAAATATGATGGTCCGCTATTCTCCAGCTAGGGAGCAAACGGTCTCAATTAATGACTTCCAACGGACTCTGTTGTGGGCTGTTCTTAATGCCTCGTTCCATGAAAACCCTGCAATTGTCAGGTCACGAATGGTTGCGATTCGCCAAGTGGTTTTTGGACGTCCACGACGCCGAGAACCTTGGGGATTGTACTGCAGCGCTGCCTTTGCTACGTCGTTATTGGATCTCAGTGTATGCCCAGCCATCCAAATTTCCTTTTCAGGATGTCGCACTGGATTGGCTGTTGGCTCGTGCTTCGAAGCAGATCAGCGTTAGTTATTGTGTTGGGCCAAAAACATCGAATAGTCCTTCGTAAGCAACGATTAGTGAAAACTTGCAGTCGTCGTATGTCGCTTTTGGAAAGGCCCCATGTTTCACATCCGTATAGAAGTAAATAAATATAAAAGGTAAAATTTGGTTATTGACTTTTCTTTGAATGTTATGACCAATTTTCAGGATTGATATTAAAACACATTTATGTTTAAAATCGTTTTAAATACAAAATTCTCGTCTTCACTAAACACTTAAATAAAACTTAATTCACCGATGGGATACATTTAAATTTAACTTAAGTTTCCATTGGAATAACTTAGCAAGGTGGCCTCAATATAACAACAATACAACAACAACAGGCAAACCAATAATATTCAGCGGTTTTTTGACGCCACCTTGCAAAAAAATCAACTTTTTTATGATATTTTTTGTATCTAGAAGTACTACCATACTTTAATTTTAACTAAATAAGGCTTTAGGAAGCTACTAAGTCTATCGTCAATTTATTATTAAAGAAGGAAATTTCTTAAGTTCACCTCAGCCGATTGGCGCTGGAGTCGCACAAGGCAGCATCCTGGGCCCTCTACTATACTTAATTTATACTTCGGACATGCCAACAAACAACTACACCCAAACTTCAACATTTGCAGACGATACAGATTTTCTTAGTCTCCACGAAAACCGTTATGAAGCATCTCGTTACTTACAGCATCATATATTTCAACTAAAAATATGGTTCAGACAATGGAGGATAATGGTCAATGACCAAAAATGCGTACATTTTTTTTTTTTTTTAAATTTATTTTTATTATTGAATCTTTCTTATCGAAATTTACAATATGTATTCAAATCTTAATTCTACTTGTTGTTTATTAGTTGTTACCAGTGTAACCACTAACTGCTGTATTCAAATTTTAAGACTGTCTTCTAGTTAGGCTCAAAGTATCGGTTCTTTTTAGCCTCTAGTGACCTTCGAACTGAAGCAAACCCCGAGCGAGGTAGTTAGGGTGGACCATTAGTTTATCGATGTAGCTTATTGAATATTTTTTAATTTCCTCCTGGATAGTGGGGACGTTGAGATCTCTGTGGATAATATCATTACGTATATACCATGGGGCGCAGACAATTTGTCGTAATATTCTAGACTGTCTTCTTTGAAGCTTTTGAATGTTAGATGCGCATGCAGTACCCCATAATTGGATGCCATATGTCCATATTGTATAGAAGAATTTTGTTGTCTAAAGACAAGTTTGAGTTTCCACCGAGAAGCCAATGTAGTTGAGCTGCTTTAAGTTTCATAGCCGTTATTTTCGCTTCGATATGACGAGACCAGGTCAAGCGTCTATCTATATGAATTCCCAAGTACTTTACATGGTTTTCTACCGGAACAGTGATGTTATTTATTTTTACTGCTGGGCACGTTTGTCTTCTGAGCGTGAAAGTTAAGTGAGCACATTTAGCCGGGTTAACCTTTATTCTCCATTTTTCTAGCCAGGCCTCTAGTTCATTGATGTGGGACTGCAGATTTTGCGATGCGACTTTTGGGTCATGGTTAACGCTAATAAATGCTGTGTCGTCTGCAAATGTAGAGGTATGCGTGCTCAGGTTTGTTGGCATATCCGCTGTGTATATTATATATAGAAGCGGTCTTAATATGCTGCCTTGGGGAACACCAGCAGCAATTTTCTTGAGGGGGGAGTATTTATCTTGCGACCTTACTATGAATGTTCTGCCTGTTAGATAGCTCTCCAGAAGCTTGTGAGTGTTTTGAGGAAGCATTCGTGTTATTTTGATGAGTAGCCAATCATGCCAATCTTTGTCAAAAGCTTGGGAAATGTCTATAAACCGTGCTGAGCAGTATTGCTTTTTCTCAAACGCCGATCTAATAAGGGTGACAATTATATGCACTTGTTCTATTGTACCCTGTTTCGCTCTGAATCCGAACTGGTGATCCGGGATGATGTGCGTACATATAACATTAACCTTGCACCGGGAATCTTAGAATTAATAATCAAATAATTCCTCAACATTCGCATGTAAAATATCTCGGTATACATCTGTGGGGTAATTTTGTAACTTTTTAACGACAAAAATTTGTCGTTAAGTAGAAAATTTTTATTTAAAAATACTTAAAATATACTACTTAACGACAAATTTTTGTCGTTAAAAAGTTACAGAATTACCCCACTGGATCGGCGATTAACGTGGAAATGCCATATACAAGCAAAATTAACAGAAATGAAACTAAAAGCCATTCAAATTCATTAGCTTATTGGAAGAAATTCTGTCCTTAGTCTCGATTGCAAGCTTCTACTTTACAACTCTATCTTAAAGCCTATCTGGTGCTACGGTATTCAACTATGGGGCACTGCCTCGGTCTCTAATATCGAACAAATTTAAAGGCGACAAAATAAACTTCTTCGAATAATCACAGCCGCTCCCTGGTATGTTAAAAACTCAAACATTCATTAGGATCTCAATGTGCCATTGGTAAAAACTATGATTACAAAATATGCAGTAAAATATTTAAAAAGGCTTGAACAACACCCAAATCCACTAGCTTAAAATATTTTAAATCATGGCGGCCACAGTCGCTTAAGAAGAAGAGACACTGCAGCACTTACCCAATTAGATGAGCGATAAACACCTATGTATGTATATATGTGAACAGAACCTGTGATGAAGAAAATTTTTGTCTGGCACTGGCAGGACATAAATAAAGTAACAGTCGCTGTCAAACCAACTCAAAAAGCGATAAGTTGTACACAAATTTTCGTTTTTTTTCAAAAGTTTTTGGTTCGACTGCAGTATTTTAAACCCTGATTTAAAATTATATATTATTATAAGGAAATTGGGATAATTCGCAAAAATATGGCCAAAAAATTTTTAATATTTTTATTTTCTATAGTATCCTCGACAATTCCAAAGTGATGATCAAAAAATTCTGAAATTTGTTTAAAAAAATTTTTAAAAATTTGAAATTTGAGTTTTGAAGCTACCGTTAAAAAATCATTTTTCTTTAAAAATAGTTCTGTAGGAGGTGACCATATTTAAACATGTTTTTTCTCTGCGTGTACATTTCTTGTTTAACTGGCCTGGAACACGTTAATGTCCTGGGGAAAGTTGAATATTTTTTTAACAGAATTTTTTTGAATCTCTTTATAACGACAATTACTCAGCCAGTTCGATTCTTTTACATACATATGTATGTATATGTTATTGCAAAAGTAATTATTTACTGGCAAAATTTGAAAAAACCCAAAGAAAAACTAATTTGTTCCCCTTGTAAATGCACCTTCAAAATTTCACCGTCGTTTTAATGTTTTCACAACGTTAAATAAAATACATAGAACAATTCAAGGGGGGAGGGTTCGATATCGCTGGATCAAGGTATTAACAAAATTCTTCATTATTTAAAAGTTGTTTAGAAAATCCCGAGTATCGCCAATACCAAACAGCTAGTATGTATATACAAATTCATATTTATGTATCTTTTTAACCGATATTTGTTAATCATGTATTTCTTTATAAACATTTTTAAATTTGTTTTCCTTCTGCTTTTCAAATCATTAAACAAATTTTAAAACGATTGTCATAACTCAATGTATTTTTTAAAGAGTTGCTCTTAAAAGCCAACACTTTTGGTGGTTATTTAGTGCTGCTGTTGGGGTAACGCAAACTGCTTAGTCCCATAAACATTATTGCACCAGCACTGCCAGTGGCAGGCATGCATCAAAAATATACCACCCACGCAGATCTAATTGTGTCGGTGGGCCCAATTTTTACATACATACATACATATGTACAGTTATGTGTCTATGTTTGTCAAGCACAAAGTTTCAATCTATTGTTTTGCATGTCGCCTTCTATACTGAAGCTATTATTACGCTTGCTTAATGCGACTATTATGATTGTTTCTTAATTTACGGATTAACTATGTTCCCTGCTATGGGCGTACAGATAAAATGAATCTGTCTCCCATTCCATCTCTGTTAATGCCAATTTTACGTTTGTCTGAAATGATACTTTGGAGTATAAAAGTTATAATATGTATGAATGTATGTAAGTATATAATACGTATGTTTATACATATTTATGTATAGAACGTGGTGCAGTAAGTGATTTTTGATGCGTTAGCGTTGAAGTGGAATAATACAAAGGCCACAAAACTCTAACCATAACCACAATGATACAAATAGACATTGTTAGTCGTACCTACTACATACATGCAACATAACGTTGCATCCATGGTTACTACCCCGCAGTGTTTAACTTGATGAAATAACCAAATTAGGGGGATCGAACGGTTATTATTCGACCGGCTTTTTCAGGTTTTAAAAATGTCCATTTTGCGAATATCTAAATAATAAAAAGGTTATTTTCAAGATGTGTAATTTACATACGTTTTCCCTACCTTTGTTGTAAATATTCCCGTAGTACTTTTCTAATTGTAATATTGGGAAACCTCAAGAATATTAAAACAAAATGTAATAAGCAAATTAAATATCGAGGGTTATTTTTCAAATAGTGCTATCAGCAAAATCACAATTTTACAGGAGAGCAAAAACAACAGATTTTTTCGATATCTCTAAAAGTATTAACTAAACTTTATTTTACAATGTTTTTAAAAAACATCGTCTTAATCATACATATGTAAATTTTTTTCTTAATTCCAGATATTCGCGCTTATATGTCTGATAGCACTATTTACAAATTAAAATTTTATCGATTTGAACATTAGAATAAGCAGATAGCATTATTTGAACAAAAATGAAAATGAGCTGTAATGAAAACTATTTTTTGAGACTTTAGTTTAATGTGTAGTTTATAGAACACGAGCGCCTTACTCGTCCGTTCAACTTACATTTAAAACAAAAACAAATATCGAAATTTTGGTTTTTGTTTTATATGTAAGTTGAACGGACGAGTAAGGCGCTCGTGTTATATAAACACCACATAAGTTAGACGAATTTTTATTCAAATAATTAGTAAAATTTAAAGAAACGCGAAATCATGTTAACAGAACTCGAAATTAAGTTAAAATTTTACACTTACGTTTATTGAAAACTTTATCCACATATTGTAAATTATCATAAAAATAATGACATTCTTGACGAAATAGCAGACTTCAATGCTTTGGAAATGCATCCGTTTGCTTAGTTGAAAAAAACGGGGGCCAGATTGTAAGAGTTTCGCTTCTATTTATATGATCGCTGCACAGTGTGGAAAATTGGGGAAAAAATGGAGATAATTCTATATTTTATAAATGGTTGGTCCGAGTGAAATGCAGTTTGAGGTGACAATTAATAAGTTGTGGTCGAGTTTAAGTCTTGGATTTGAGGCCTATAGACTTAGCAGGAGAGGTGCTATAGGTACCCAAATTAGGACATCTCGGGTATAACAAAAACTAAAAACGATCCTTAATTCTTAATTTTAGCTTGATACTAAAAATAATTTTTTAGTGAAATACGCTTGTCCAGTTCTTCATAGTTTATTATTGGTCTAGTATTTTGGAAATATAAGCCTCAAACTTATCATAATTTGTTTGAAATATTTTATTGTGAATTATAAACAAGATTTTGTTTGTCGTGCTTAATTCCCAATTTTTATTTTTGATAAAAACACGGAAATTTATTGTTGATGGGATAAGCTATTCCTATGCGCATTTCACTGGTTGCCTAGGCCAGATCAAAAGGAAACTTCATACAAAGATTTTAGAAAAACTAAAGATATCATATAAATAAATTTGCTTAACAGTTTTATTTGTATAATATCATGTAAATGTTGGCCATGACTTCGTCTGTGGTGGTCCATTCGGACGGTCCAATTTTGGCCGACGTGTTCGAGTTTGTATGACCCATGTTTATAATAATTGTGCAATAGGAATACTAACAGTCGTATTCATAAACATTTTAAACATCATTTCAAATCTGTTTTAAGCATAAATCGTTAAAATTGTATTCATAAGCGAATATCACCTTAAAAACCCTATTTTAAACCTTGTGTAAATATGCGAATTTTAAAATTGGTTCGAACCTTGTTTAAACCTATTTTAAAATGACATTTTTGCTTTGTGTATATGCACATTTTGAACATTTTTGCGAGAAATTTTCATTCAATATATTATTATGTATTTATGCATTAATAATAAAATGAAATCCAAAAATATGTATGATTATGTATTTATAAATAAAATTTTAAATTTCACAAATTAAAGCTCAAAAAATTATTAATTATACAAAATGAACTAGTGATGTGTAAACGATCAAAACAAATAAAATAAAACTCGTTATTTGAATACATTTTTTTATTAGCAATAAAATCATCATCTAAATTGCACTTTTACTAAATAATTTTTGAAATCTTTTTATTTTTTTAACCGTTAATCGAGCTTTGTATCAAAAATGATACATTTCGTTTTTTGCGTCAACATAACTTTATGCGAAAAAAATTAGGGAACCCACATCTATTGAGACTTTGTTTACATTGTTCTTGCCGTTATTTTAAACAACAATTTAAAAAAAATTCCAAGCAGGGGATGAGAAATTCAAAAAATTCATAATACTAGCTTTGTATCATTTTTGATACATACTGCAATTTAAAAGATTTTGTGCTGTTGTTCATATCATTTGTAAGGTGGTTTCCATATTTTTTTGTTTTTGTCCTGATGTGTTTGATCCCGAGGTAGAAGAGAATAGCAGCACAGATTCAGATGATAGTATTGACAGTAACACACATGGTGACCCGTCGTATACTGCCAAAGATGGCACTAATTGGAGCAGCGAACCTTATCCCATTGGTAGGTTGGGAAGGGAAAATTTTATAAATTTCCATATCTCAGAATCGGATGTTTTGTTGTTTAGGCGTTGCAAGATTTGCATCCAGCCACGTTAATAGTATGCGGGACTCATTTCTACTAAAACTAACAAATATTGTAATCGATAGCACCAACAAATATGGAAAGCATTTACACGCTTTCAGTCACAGTGAAATTTACGAGGATCTATTTTATGCTTATTTGGCAGTATAATTGTTGGCTGGTATACAAGTAAGCAACACTTTAGATACAAATTTGGAAAAATATATATTTTTACGCTCACCACATAAAAAGAAGAGACATTGACTGCTTTATTCGATGAATATTATGGAAGACCAATATTGCGGTCAATTATGTCTGGGAGAACATTTGTATATATTCACAAAATAATTCGCTTTGATGATGTGCTAACCATACGTGCCCAGAGAAGTGATGACAAGCTGACGCCAATTAGGAACCTTTGGGAAAAATGGTCTGGAAGATTTTCAGTATTATATTATCCTAATGATTGTGTTACTGTAGACTAACAACTACTACGATTTCATGGCCGTTGTAAGTTTCGCATATATATTTCATCCAAACCAGAGAGGTATGTTCTGAAATTTTGTCTACTTGTTGACTCGCGTACTTGTTATGTGGGAAAGGATATATCAGGAATTCCTGAGCGAAACCAAGTAGAACGCGTGGTTCTTGATTTAGTGGATGGTCTAAAAGGACATAATGTTACCATAGATAGTTTTTTTTCTTGGCATAGCCTTGGTCAAAAGGTTTTTAAATGCAATATAACAATGGTATTCGAAAAAACAAGAGATCAATTCCTCCAAAGCTTTTGGTATGTAAACAAATTCCACGGTATGAGCCAACATTCGCTTTTACCCATGATACAGCTATGGTTAGTTATATAAGCAACAAAGACCTAAAGTTGCGGATTGCCCAAAAAGTTGACTGTATTAATAATATCGTTTTATAACTCCACGAAAGGAGTTGTTGATACGGTTGATAATATGTTGTGTTGCTATAGTTGCAAATGAAAAGATAATCGCTGGCCGATGGCTTTTTTTCCAACATTATTGATATTTCTGCTTTGAATGCTTACATTTTATTCAACGAAGTTGACGCCAACTGAAAACAAACTCAAACCAGCACAAATCGTAAAACTTTTCTTTACGAGTGATCAATATCACTGTCAAAGCCTTATATGGAAAAACGTCAAAAACGTCCTAGAAAAGAACTTTCTCTGGCAATTTTCAAAAAACTTTCAGCCCAAAGTACAGATGAATGAAGGTGGTGCATCAAAAAAACATAAAACCGATAATTCTGAATAAAAGAAACGTGCTAGATGTCAAAAAATGTTACACTTCAGGAGAAAATAAATAGAAATGGTCATCGAATTTCTGCTTTTTATGTCAGAAGAATTGTTGTAGTGATAAACACGCCAAAAATGTTTGCGTTGATTGCATTATGATTTCAAGAATTATTTATACCTTATAGACTTAATTAACCATAAATAAGAAATAATAAAAACAACTTTGTGTATTGATTTTAGTCAATTACTCCTATGCTCTCTAGTATGTATCAAAAATGATACATAGGAAGAATTATGAATTTTTTTTAAGGGTCGATCTACGGTTAAATAAAAGAGAAACCATCGTACAATTATTCATTTATAAAAAGCAATTTTTCTCTCACACTCGACAAAAAAAATTGTAGATACGAGTACAAGTATGAATAAATAACCACTGTTTTGCATCATTATGATTCAAGTGACAAATTAAAGAGATAGCGTTGCCACCATCCAATTACAAAAATACGGTAAAACGTGTATTAGTTAAAATGCTGATTAGTCTGAGTTCATACGGCTCATGTACTGTCTTTACGTTTTGCTTTTTCATTCGTTGTTTTATTTTGTTATTTTTTTCATATCAAAAAAGCACATGTCGTCAACATGACATGAATCATTTGAACGCCAATTCATGTTCAAAGAAGAAAAAGGAAGAATCTTGTCAATAAGACATGAGCCGTATGAACTCAGACTTATGAATACGAAATTTAAAAAAAGCATTTTTAAGCTTAAAATGGTTTTTAACTAAAATGTATCTAAAAACTAATTTAAGATTTTTTTTTTGAATACGGCTGTAAGAACCGTGCTTGGTAGTCATTATATATCTAAATTTTATAAAATTTTGAGCTGGTTTGCATTAAGCATTAAAAAATGTGTTTACTTCAGTGTTGCCAGTGAAATTTCGAGAAAAATACATTTAAGTTGCCAAAAGGATACACTTTTTCCCAAAAAGATACATATTGAAAAAAAAATTTTAAGTCTACCTATAACGTTTTACATTTATTAACATACTCTTTTATTTCATATTTAATGAATATTGTAAAGAAAATGATCAGGTATGTTTTAGGTTTCGACTCGATTTGAAAATGAAAAATTTTTTGAATCCGCATAATTCATAAATTTGTGTTCTCAAATCCACATGTGTTTGTGTATTCGAAGTTTTTGTTCGAAAAAACTTTAGTTGAACTAAAGATCGATGCTTTGCTAACCGCAGGATGATAGAAAAGTCTTATATTCATTAAAAAATTGTGAAAGCTGTTAAGAATCGCAGGAAAAAACGCTTCTATCGCGAATATGGCTTAAATTCGCGAACAGTTGCAAACTTTTAAACATATACTAAAATTAATTTGAAATCGCTAAATGGGTTAAAAAAAAAATAAAATGTCGGAAGGTAACAAAATAAAAAAAAAACCTAAAAACCGAAATTTCGCGAAAATTTTTAATATTTCGCCATGAAATTCATCTTAAGTCCCTAAATTATCAATCGTTTAAGCTGTAAAGAATTTAAAAACTTACAGGAACAAATCGCGTTCATCGCGAACATGTCTAAAATTCGCAAAACATTGCAAAATTTAAAACAAACTCAAAAACTAGTTTAAGATCGCTTAATCGATTAAAAAAACAACTTGTCGGAAAATAACATAAAAAGTGTTAAAAAAATGAGCTATAATTACATAAAAATCAAAGAAAAAGTCGATTTTAAATTTTGGATTAGTTAGGCCCTTTTGCGATTTAGGTAACGAAAATACCCGGATACCATATAAATTTATTTTTATAATTATTTAAGTCATAAATATTATTTTACTAAGGCGATTATATCAAAAAGTTCATATAAAATTCCTGAAAATAAAAAATATGTTCATATTTCTTCAGAACAACTTCGCACTACTAGTAATCAACGATTTAGGTGGATCGTATGATCAGTCTTCTAATATTTTATTTCTGTACATTTTACGTACAGGTTCAAAAGATACGAAAAATGTCAGGATTATACATGGTACTTGAAGTCATCAAAAGATACGAAAAATGTATCTTTCGTATCCTAATGGCAACACTGGTTTACTTGTAAAATTTCATTAAATTGCGGTGCGGTCCCGTACTTTTTGGGTAAAGTTCGGTAAAATGAGAGTAAGCAAAAATTTCTCTCACTAATAGAAAAAAATGTACAAAAGTACGGGAACAATAAAAACCAGATTTCTACCCCAAAAGAAAACGTTACTTTGAAAACGTTAAAATAATAAGATAAATGAAAACTTAGCATGTATAAAAGAAGAATGTAAGCATGTACTTGCATTTTATAACATTCTCTATTGTTTATTTTATTAATATTTTTCATTTAATTCTTTTGGTAATACATGTTATACCCTCCACCACAATTAGTTGTGAAGAGGGTATATAAAGTTTGTCATTCCGTGTGAAACTTTTTTATTATTCATCTCAGACCCTATAAAGTATATATATTCTGGGTCTTTGAGTAATTCTAAGTCGATTTAGCCATGTCCGTCTGTTGAAAGCACGCTCACTTTCGAAAAACTCAAAAGAAATGAACAAACTTGGTGCCAAATTGCTTGTAGTTGTCCTAAGCAGTTTGGGATTGAAATCCAGCAAAATCGGTTTAGTAGGACTAGAGCTATTAATCAAAATGTGGAACCACCACCTAAAAAAATGATAATTTTGTTACAAAAAATAACATAAATTCTGGAGCAAGGCACGGAATAAGATAAGATTTTGCAAAAATTTGTTTTATTTGACTGGAAATCACGCTGTTAAATTTTGTAAAGATCCGCCCATAATTTACCCTAAGCCCAATATAAACCCTACTCCCGGAAAACAGTTTAGTACGCCTAAAACCGTAAAAAATAATGCAATCTTGCAATTTTGGCTCGTCACAGTTTTATAGGACTATAAATGATACTGTGGAATTTCGTAAAGATCGCTCCATAATTTACCCTAGGCCCCATATAAACCCTACTACCGGAAAACAGTTTAGTCGCCTAAAACCATAATTAATAACAAATTATCACAGTTTAAGATAATAATAATAAATAGACATCTTACAGATATTACTCCTTAAACATTCGAACTGCCGGTGGAGGGTATCAAAGATTCGGCACAGCCGAATATAGCCCTCTAACTTGTTTGTTGTTTTTTATTGTTTATTTTTAGCTAATTGTTTAACAATTTTCCCAACAAAAAGTACGGGCTACTTCGTTCAAGTAGAAGAAGAATATTTTTCTCTTAAAAGCTCTCTCACTTTACCAAACTTTGAGTACGGGAACAGTTTTCGGTAAGATTGGGATCCTGTGGGCTCCCAACGTTGAGTACGGGAACACACCTAATATTTGCTAACAAAGATTTTATTGCATAAATTAAAATTTATATTGTTTACAAAAACTCATAAACTAATTTTTTGCAGATTTTTGCAAAATTTCTACAACGACTTTTAAAATTATATTAGTTTATGAAATCTAGACACAATTCCGAACACTTTGATGTATAATATGTCTACTTTGTAATACAAATTTTTATCATTTTATTATATGAAGTAATATTTTTTATGTAGATAGCACTTTTTACAATAAAAAAAAATGTTTGTGTAAGATAGCACAATACAATATTTATGAAAAAAACGTTTTAGGAATTTTTTTTTCAAATTTAAGTGACAGATGACCCTTCAGTTAGTGAACTCGTTTCTATAAAAAACACATTTTTGAAAAACTGCAGATAGCACTATTTGAAAAATAACCCTCGATATATTACAATGAAGTGTTCAGCTAAAAAGGTGTGTGTGAGTAATTTAAATATTTAATATACAGCCATGTCACAGATTACAATTCCGTTCGGAAACGGAATTCATGCCGTATTTTGGTGCTTCAGAAAATTAATTACCAAGCAATTCTTCGGAATGAAACCATTTTTGTGTTCATGAACGGAATGGACGTTTTCTGTATCTTTTAGGGCAAATAACTATCGTAATATACTTTCTTTCAATAACTAAATATGTTTTCTTTATTTATTTTTGAAAAGAAGTATATTTTAAATAATTTTCAGAAGAAAACTTAATATTCGTAATGGATGAACTGCCCTTTTTTGTTATATTTGCCAAAATTTACGTACTGGCAACACACAAAACAAAAGAAAACTGAAAAAAACAAACCAAAATTAAAGACAATTGCAAGTTGCCATTTTCTTCCAGTGACACGCCCGGCATATTAAATTTAAAAAATTTTAAAGTTTATCAGTCTTGCTAAGTGAATTTGTTGCCAGATTACACAGTAATAAATACTGGTGCTGCCATTTTGGTTAAATAAAAATCGCTTTGCCTTTATGCCAACGGCTGAAAAATTATACTAATGTCAATATTTGTGATGCTTTTGTGAATGTTTTGCGTTGGCGATTTGAAGTTTAAATATTAAAGAAGGTGGTTATTAGTTTGGTTTTCTTCCTTTGGTGATTTTGTGAGTTAAAACATTTGTACAATTGGGGGTTTTTCAAAAAAAAAAGTTTTGCTTATACATAAGTTTTGTCGTTGTTTTCAAACTTAAATTTGTATTGACAAACGAAGAAAATTTTATAACACCAGGTAATTCAGAGTAAGATAATAATGAATAAAAATGGCAGAGGGTGGAAGGCGCACTCCAAGGCAAACAATTGCACTTGATTATGAAGAAATTACAGGAATATATTCGTCAAAGGCTAGAAGATTTATGAGAGGAAATAATGACGGTGAGCGATTAGTGTCAGAAGGAGTTGTGAACGATACCGACGCTGATGTATCTCAATAAATCAAGTTACCAGTAGCTCGTTTCTGTATTTCTCGCATCGTAAAATTTCTTACATGAAGTGTGAAACGAAAAATTCCATCGTTTCTCGATTTATGAGATAAAAGTCTTTCTGTATTTGAATGCGAAAACAGACACAACAAATTCTGTTTATACTGGAATATTTCCAGACAAATAAAAGCGAAACGTCAACAAAAGAAATAAATAAATTAAAAACAGGGCTGCCAGATTTGACGAGTTATCGTCATCTTGACGATTTTTTGTTCCGATATTAACAAAGTGACGTTTTGATGATTTTTGCTAAAAAAAGTGACGAAAGCAAAAGCAAAAACAAAATCAAAAATGTTTTATAATTTTGTTGTTACTTTCTATAGAAATTCATCTTGAATTTTTAAATTTCAAACACTTCTATTTTGTGGCATTGAAAATTGAAAAAAAAAAATAATATGAATGTCTATAGAAAGCAACAACAAATTTATAAAATATTTTTGATTTTGTTTTTGCTTTAAATGAAAACCACAAACGATTGTAACGAACAGAAACAATACATTGCTTGTTCTGAGGGTGTGGGAATAAACGTGGTAACCGATGCATAATTATTGTGTCAATAAAATTAGCTTCTTGATTCCAATGAATTTATTATTATTCTTTCGAAAATAATGCATTAAAGGAAATCACGATGGGTAGTGGAAAGTGTGTAAGCGATGCAAATTCGTGCAAAAATACTCATATTTGCACAACACAACAACAAAATGTCCGTGTTATCAATTTGCTTTACTTTAATTCGTTTGCATTAAAAAAACCATGAGCAAAATTAGTAGTGCATATTTGCTCAGTTGCAATCTGATGTAACCAATAACACTTGACATATTCAGCGCCATATTGTTTTCTAAGGAAACTTATAAATTGAACATTGTCGTGGGTTTGAATATAAACAAGTTAGAGTGCTATATTCGGCTGTGCCGAATCTTTGATATCCTCCACCGACAGTTCAATTATTTCAGGAGTGATATTTACGAGATATCTATAGCATTTTCAGTTTAAATAAACCCTTTTTTTAATTAAACGAAACCTTTTTCAAAATAAACGAAACTTTATTGAAAATAAATAAAATTGTTTTCAATATAAACGAAACCTTTATCAAAATTAACGAAACTTTATTCAAATCAAGTTAAACAATTTTCAAATTAAATAAAACCATTTTTTAAATTTTATAGGGAATTTGTTTTTATTTTGCTTTGCATTACTGATTGATGAAGAACTTGTTCCCTCGCCGCTTTAGGAATTTGGATGATAATGTCCATAATAAGTTCGCACAATCATTTGGATTAATTTGTGCGACTTTCCTCAATTACACTTACATTAAGAGTGTCGCACAGCAACATGAGCTCTCTCACCTACAAAATTTTTAATTTAATTTGAAAAATGTTTTACTTTATTTGAATAAAGTTTCGTTTATTTTGAAAAAGGTTTTGTTTGTTTTGAATAAAATTTCATTTATTTGGCATAAGGTCCATTTATTATGAAAAAAGTTTCGTTTAATTTGAAAAATGTTTTATCAAAGCTATTTTCGGGAATACAAAGTTTATTTTTAATACGATTTACGTATGACGTGCTAAATTCCCAGTTTTTCATATTTGATAAATACACTGAAATTGATTGTTGAGGGAAAGCTAGCTTCTGTTTAATTTAAAAAATGTTTTATTTAAACTGAAAATTCAATATTTATAATGAATTTGTGTTATAAAAACGGACATGAGCGGTTTAGGGGTCATCTCTAAACATTCCGCCCCCCATGATATGGTGAAATATTCAACTGGGCTCAAGTTCTTCAAGGGTCCGGAAAATAAACAACCACATTATAGCACCTTGTTTTTTGGCTTCATCACGTAGAATGCTGGAGTACAGATGATGTTACCAGGGGGTGAACTGTGTGCCATAGTATTAGATGTGGAGTTGTTGAAAAATAGTAAATTGAGATGAGACCATACGACCAATGCCACAAAAATTAATTTGTATTTTTCTTGGGTGACTTTTACTGGAATTATACAAAATAATTTTTTAGAAATGTATATTGAATTATTAAATAACAGTACGAGTTTCGTTATGGGTCTCGTAATAATTCCATTTGTAGTTTGAATATCAACTACTCTGATTTTTATGTCGGGTCCAAGGTACGTTTTAGTAATTCGACCTAATTTCCATTCATTAAGGTGCATGTAGACGACATGTTTTTTGCATCTGACTTGTCAACTTTTCAAGTCATATGTAATTGTGCATGTCTGTCAAAATGGCTGTTTTACAGAAGGTTTATAATATTCGGTAAAAAACGTACATGTAATTTGCTTCTGACATTGTCTCTGTTTTTCCCCATAGTTGTTGCAAAAACCAACACAAAAATGCCGCCACGAAAATTTTTATTTACGCCGTAAAATAATTTAGCCATCTTAACATACTTTTCTTTTAATTCAAATATACCAATTTAGGATATTATAATAAAACGGTTTTCGTATATATATTTACATAAATTCTATTCAATAGTGGGATGATCATACATATCTCGGTATTGTAAAATATAAACTTCAGCCGGCTAATGATTCCGTCAATAGTGGACGCCGCTGCCGGTTTCCTAGCGGCATAGAATTCTGATGTCAGATGGTTTGTCAGAAGAAAATAGAGCATGCTGCAATTGAAATTTTGTCAGATGACTTTGCATCTGACTTTTACAGAAGCAAAGTTTAAAAGGTAACATACGACATGTATGTATTTTGCAGTGGGAAATTTGACATGTCAGATGACAAAAACATGTCGTGTACGGTCGCCTTTAGGTGGCAGATTACTGTCTTTCATGACAACTAAATCGTCAACTTTGAGATTTTGGTGTTGATATTTCCATTTATATCGACGATGCAGTTAATTTAAATATTCTGATTTCCATCTTTCGCAGAAAGTATGGTAAATAGTTTATAGACGTCTCCATCGGTTGGCGAGGGTCAAGTTTTCGTTGCTCGAATCTTTTTCTGGTGGGGTCATGAATGAAGTTCCAATAAGAAAGGGTGCAGGAGTAAGCGGTGATAGATCAGTTGGATCATCACTAGCTGGACTTAAGGGTCTGGAGTTTAGACAGGATTCAATTCGGGTCAAAATTGTAGAAAACTCTTCAAATGTAAACCTCATACTTGGAGTCATTATTCGTAAATGGGTCTTGAAGGATTTAACACCGGCCAGGGGGTATACATTTCCATTCCACGTTCTGATGACTGTAGCGATGAATTATTTGTTGTTGAAGATTCTTGACAAATTCGAGTCCTTTCTTATAAGTTCTTATAAGTATTGTCGGAACAAAGTTCACTTACTGCTTCTAAGTGTATTGCTTTGGTGGAAAAGCAGACAAAAATACACACATAGCCTTTTGTAATAAGGCATGCTCGACCGGTGAAATTTCTTATGTTGAAGGGTCCAGCATAGTCTACGCCAGTGATTGTAAAGGGTCTGGAGAGTGTCGTGCGTTCTGGAGGTAATGACGCTATAATTTGATCTTGAGTCTGCTTTTTGTATAAAATGCAAGTTTTGCAGTTACGAATAACGTTTTTTTCTAGAGTTTTTAATTTGAAAATACAAAATTCGGTTCTTATACTTCGAATCATAAGTTGGTTTCCACCATGTAAAGTTATTTTGTGAGTGAATTCTGCGATGAGTCTCGATAGTTGACAATTATTTATATGGCAGTATAATTGGAAAGCGTTCATTATAGCTTGAAGATGGTGATAAAGTTAGTCTTCCATTTGCTCGCATAATTCCTTTGAGGTCTAAGAAAGAATTTAGGGTTAGAAGACTACTTTTAGGTGAAAGTTTTTCTTTTAGTTGTAACTTTTTGTATTCCTCTGAATACTGAATCTTTTGGGTCAGTATAATTAGTCGTTCTTTAACGTCTTGAACTTCATTGGATGTGCCTTCTGTTGAGGGAAAATTAAAGTTACTTTTGTTTTGACCAGAGTTTTTTCTCCATCGTAAGATGTAAGCTATAACTCGATATGCATGTGACAATGATGAGAAACGATTAAATGGGTTTTCATATGACGTAGCTGTAAATACTTTTATGGATTTTGATTCTAACGTTATGTCATTAGAAGATTTTGGTTTTCAAGTCTTCTGGTGAACATCCTCGGCTAGAGACATCAGCGGGGTTTTCTGTGTTGAGTCTGTCCAGAAAAAAGCTTTTAACTTGTAGCTCTAAAGATTTGCTAAGATTCCAGAGGCTAAGTTTGCTAATAAGACTGATCCGCATAATTCAAGTCTTGGCAAAGTAAGTTTTTTAAGAGGTGCGACACGTGTCTTTGATGTAAGGAGAAAGGTGTATACGGGTTTGTTTTCAATTTCGATTCGGGCGTAAAGTACTGCAGAATAAGCCTTTTCTGATGCGTCACTAAATCCGTGTATTTCGATCACACCGGACGGAGTATATTTTATCCAACGAGGTATTTTGAGCGAATCAATTGATGGGCAATTTTTTACGAATTTCTGCCATCTAAGGCATGTTTGAGGCTTTAAAAAGTCGTCCCATTCTATTTTTTCTAGCCAAATAGTTTGCATTATAATTTTTGCTTCAATAATAATTGGTGATAACCAGCCGCAAGGGTCAAAGAATTTGGCGATAGTAGACAAAACCTCACTTTTTTGGTGTCAACTTCAGGAGCAGTGAAAGTGAAAGAGTCTGAAGAAATATTCCACTTTATTCCAAGGGTATTTGCTGCTGCATTTTCTGATAAGTTTAGCGGTAAAAGAGTTTCTTTCGGCATATCTTGAATTACTTGAGGGTCATTGGATGTCCATTTCATCAACTTAAATCCTGCTGATTCAAGTGCAAGTGATAACTTCTTTCTAGATTGGATAGTGTCATCTATGGTATGACCACCTGCAAGTACGTCATCCACATACATGTTTTCCTGAAGAATTTTTTATGCCATTGGAAAAAGTGGTTTGACATCATTGGCTAGTTTAAAAAGTGTCCTTATTGCCAAGAATGGTGCAAAATTTACTCCAAATGTCACTGTAAGGAGTTCAAAATCCTCAATAGGTTCGTTTGGCGATTTTCGTAATAATATTTTTTGATAACGGGTTTCAGATGGGTGTTCGAGTATTTGGCGATACATCTTTGTAATATCTGCATTGAATACGAAACGGAAGAATCTCCACTTGAGTAAAAGAAGCACTAGGTCCTGTTGGAGAACGGGTCCTGGATACAAGATGACGTTCAAGCTTTTCTTGTTTGATGTTGGACTAGAGGCGTTAAAAACCACTCTTAGTTTTGTAGTGAGCCTGTCTGGTTTTATTACTGCATGCTGCAGCAGATAATAATTTGGAGTTTTTTCGATTTCTTGGGAAGAGAGTTTTCTCATGTGCCCCAACTCAAGGTATTCTGGAATGGTTTGGTCATATTGCGTCTTTATGTCAGGTCTGGTGCTGAGCATTTTCTCCATACGTAGGAATTGCGCCATCGCAATATTTCTAGAAGTACCTATGTATCTCGTTTTCAATTTTTAAGGGTAGGGTAACTATATACCTCCCTGCTGAGTTTCTGGTTGTGGTTTTGTTGTAGTGGTTTTCGCAATAGATATCTTCGTTAGACCGCAAAATTGGTTATGGGGTATCCTCCACCTCCCAAAAGCGTGTGGGGATTTTGTCTGCTGATACCGTATTGCATACTGTAGATGTGGATTGAATCGTTTGTTTAATTAGTCCCCGCACAATCCAGCCAAATACTGTTTTTTTTGTGCCAAAAGGGATCCAATAGATTTCATGGGAGTGTCTGGCAAGAAGTTCGCATGCCCGATGATTGGAACCTCAGCATACTATGTCCGTTGCACAAAAAAGGAGACAAGACAATATGTGCCAATTACAGAGGAATAAGTCTCCTGCCCATTGCATATAAAATAATTTCGAGCGTATTGTGTGACAGACTTAAATCTAAAAATGGAGAGATAATTGGGCCATATCAATGCGGCTTTCGACCTGGCAAATCCACCATCGACCAGATATTCACACTACGCCAAATCCTGGAAAAGACTCAAGGGAAACAAATCGACACCTTCCACCTTTTTGTCGACTACAAAGCCGCCTTCGATAGCCACATACGATCAAAGGTGTTTCAGGCCATGTCTGAGTTTGGTATCCCGGCAAAACTTATACGACTTTGCAGAATGGGTCTTACTGATACGCGATCTTCAGTCAAAATAGGAAAAAACCTCTCCGGGCCATTCAGTACCAAGCGAGGTTTCAGACAAGGATAGTCTCTAGTGTGACCTCTTTAATATCCTTCTGGAAAAGGTTATACGAGACGCAGATGTGAATAGAACTGGCACACTATACACAGAACAACACATATGCTGACGATATTGACATCATTGGTCGAACACTGCGAGCAGTGACTGCCACCTTTGAAAAAGTCGAAAAAGAATCTGCTAAAGTGGGTCTGGTGGTAAACGCAGATAAAACAAAGTTGATGGTATCAACGCACAGGTCTTCCAGTAGACTCGGGCCAACAGTGGAAGTTGAAAACTATAACTTTGAAATAGTCAACGATTTTATCTACCTCGGCACCGCCATAAACAAGACGAACAACATCAGTTTTGAAATTAAAAGATGAACTATACTGGTTAATAGATGCTACTTTGGACTAAGTAAGCAGTTTAAGAGCAAAGCCATCTCTCGACAGACAAAAATCACATTATACAAGTCACTGATACTACCCGTGCTGTTGTATGGCTCTGAAGCATGGGTACTTGCGAAAGCAGACGAGGCAGTACTTGGAGTATTCGAGAGAAAAATTCTTCGTAAAATTTATGGACCCATCTGCGTTGACGGAGAATATCGGTGTCGTATGAACCATGAGCTGTATGCCGACATTGACATTGTGAAGCGTATAAAACTACGCCGATTGCGTTGGCTAGGCCATGTTGTGCGAATGGAAGAAAATGCTCCAGCTAAAAAGGCATTCGAATACGCGCCTGGTGATGGTTCACGCAGAAGAGGAAGACCAAAACCCCGATGGAAAGATCAGGTGGAGGAAGACATTTCAAAGCTTGGTGTAATAAATTGGAGAAGGAGTGCGAAAGATCGAGGCGCATGGAAGAATATTCTTTGTTCGGCTACAGGAACAAACGTTCTGTAATAGCCATTTAAGTAAGTAAGTAAGTCTAAGCAATAAATGAATAGGCCTAAATCGAGACCGATTAGTAAGTCTATTGGACGACTTGTTGTGAAGTAAGGGTCTGCTAATTGTAGGTTGGCAGAGGAAGGGTCTTTAGGACTAATTTAAAACTAGGGTCCACTCGGGAATAAAGATTAAACAAGCAAGCTTTTGTTGAAATTTTGATACGCTTTGATTCAATCCAGAAACGTGAACTAGGTTTGGTTTAGTTGGTAGTTTGGGTCGATTTTTAAACTTTTCCGAAATAAAGGTTGACTGCGATCCAGGGTCTATGATAGCTCTTGCCTCGAATCTTTGACCTTTTGATTCAATGTGAACAACGGCAGTTAATAGCAGGGTTTCCCTATCAGACCTGTTCTGAAGGGATGGTTGTGATTTTTGTAAAGTCAAGGAAGTAAGGTTAGGAATGCCTGTTCTGGAAGTGGACTGTATGTTTAATGCTTGCGCTGCGGCACTTGTGCTGGGTTGCTGCTCAGCTCTATTTTGTGGAAAATTCTGAAACTGAATTTACTTTGACAATCTATCACCCTGTGCTCGATTGAAAGGCAGTATAATAAAATTGTCTTTAATTATTATTTGTTATTACTAAAATAATTTACACAATTTTTGATTAGTTAAAAATCTTTTATTTATTTGTTAAATGCGGGACAGCCGCTTATGCGACTGTCCGCTTAGTCTTTAAAATTATAATAATTTTGTCTTTTCATTTCTTAAAAGCTAATAACTTATTCTTTATTCTTACACTAATATAATTTGTTTACTTGACACATTTTATTTTTTATTAAATCAGTGAGAATATGCATCGTTGCACATTCTCACTGATGGGTTTGATGTGTGTGGACATTTTTGCTTACACAAAGTGTGAAGCTCGTGCTACATACAGAAGGTATGGTAACGACGACTTGTCAAACACACTACAGCAGTTATAACATGAGTTCGTTACTCTCACTAAATGAATCCTATCGCTAACATTTTTTGCAAGAAATGAGGGACACAATCGTAGTGGATGAGACTCTTTACAGTTCTGGTAGGTATAGAATGAGTCATTACGATTGCTTTTAGCAGATTTTGTTGTATTTTTTACTTTTGACCTGTTTTCAATAAATGAGGTATTGGTTTGAAGATAGTGTACATTTTTTCCTTTGGATTGTTTGTGGTTAGGTTCCTGCTTCAAATTGGTCGATTTCGCCACTGCTGTTTAGAAATTACCGACAGATTCTAATGTTTTGAATTTATGGGACAAAAAATTATCAAATTCTTTCCAAGTAGGCGCTGATGCGCAATAGTTCAATGTGTTTTCAAATGCTTCTAAAAAATTTCTAGGAAGCTTGGTTGAACATAAATAGGTCAGAATCGGGTCCCAACCTTGGGTACTAATGTTTAACTTCCCTAGAGTTTGAATACAAACATTAATGGTTCGCTGTAATTTTTTGTTAGAAGCTCCTGAATCGTTTGTAACTTGTGGGAGATCAAATAGAACTTTAAGCTGTTCATTAACCTGCATTCTTAAATTTTCATAATTTTTGAACGAAGTCTTATTTATACACACAAACACAATGTTTTTCTTTATCACTCTTCTCTGTTGATGTATCCTTTCCTTTGCTAAAGAAGAAATGTAACCAAAAGTGGCAGCAGACCGACTCGATATGTTTTTCGTCATCATTATATTTTTGTATTTGATGTATTTAACCAAACAGTTTTAAAAAAATGAATTTTTTTGTTTCTTGTAATGTTGTTTCTGCTATTGTTTTTCTTATAGTTGAACTTTTTTAAAGCGCCCAAAAATAGACTGTGTGTGTTTTTTGTTGTTCTTATATTTCACATAAAGAAGTGTTGCTTACCCCGGGTCTCCACGTAGCAATATTTTTTGCGCCAAACGTCAAATTTGATTGCTCCATAAAATTTGCGACGTATAGACCGCATATTGCCATGAGTGGCAATCCATTGCGCAATGATTGCTCTTCTTATTGCTTAGCAATCTGCTGTCAAATCAGTTGTAATTTATCTGACATTTAATTTCTCTGTACGGTTGGTTATTTATTAGTGTGTTTATTTATTAAAAAAGCAAGTGAAAAAATACTTCAACAAAATGCAGAAAAAGATTTTATATATTATATTTTTAAATAAACGTCAATATCAACAAAAGCAAACGACGAATTTTTTTTTTTTTTGTATATTTTTATTTGCTCAATAGAACAATACAAGTTTTAGCTACGACAATTACAATTAATTATTTTATTAATTTAATTAATTAATTAAAAAAAAAAAAAAAATTAACAATCACTTCAACATAAAACATTGGTTATAAATACAGCCACAAAACTTTATACAACTACTCGAGGTGAAAATTGCAATTTTATGGCAAAGCAATAACAAGTGTTCTCCAGCAATATAATCAGCAATCATTGCTCCATTGTTCTGTCATTGTTCTGCGGACGTTATTGCTTGTACTTAGCAATAAAAATTGCTACGTGGAGACCCAGCGTTACGATCAAATAAAAAAATGCAAAAAGACGACAACATTAAAGAGCGTTAAATATTTCATACAAAATTATGAAAACTTGACACCAATAACACGTTTATTATATTTTTGAAGAGTTGTCCACATTTTTGTTGGTTAAAAAAAAATCAAACAAAAATATTGTTTGAATCAGTAAAAAAATTTATAGAAATTAAAAAAATTTTCAAACAAGCGTTTGTTTGAAAATAATTCGGCAATAATTTTTTCTGTGTACTTACTTGATGATTCTGCCTTACTTGCGTAGTGTTGTTGTAACCCTAGGTCTACACTAAAGATAAATATGTCAGCCAGTTGGCAATAACGTCGACAGAATAACAGAGCAATATTTCTTATTGCTCAGCTTATGTTAAAGCATGGGAAACCGTATTTATGTTAACTCATAATTATTAGTATTGTGGTTATTTTATTGAACTATTTATGGTTTTTAATCCAAATTTTTAATATTTTTAATTAGGCTTAAGTTCATTAAATTTAATTTTCATTAAATTATTTTTATGAAGAAAGGAATTTTACAACATGAAAATTAATTAAAATTTATTGATAATTTTTCATTCTTGACTCAATCTGGGCTAGAACCCAGGTGTTTACGGACAGGTTACCCTGACATGTTTCGATTGCAACCACTCAATCTCCTCAGAGGGCTTGCCGTTTAACACTCGCAGCCATCGACGACTGCTGACGTCATTAGTCAAACATCAATCCTTAAACCAAATTGTATTCAACCTTTGGTAGATCGAAATTTGCTTTGAATGATTATCTAATTTAATTCATTTTAACATGTTATTCCTTTACTTCTGTTTTTTCGTACTTTTGTCAAGAATTCTTCTTGAAGTTCAATGTACATATTTTTTGTTTTTTCATTTTTTGTCTTTCTTATTCTTGTTGACCTTTTCAGCACAACTTGAAGGACAAATGCAAACATAGAGCTCGTGCCTTAGCTTTAACAATTATTAGTATTGTGGTTATTTTATTGAACTATTGATGGTTTTTAATCCAAATTTTTAATATTTTTAATTAGGCTTAAGTTCATTAAATTTAATTTTCATTAAATTATTTTTATGAAGAAAGGAATTTTACAACATGAAAATTAATTAAAATTTATTGATAATTTTTCATTCTTGACTCAATCTGGGCTCGAACCCAGGTGTTTACGGACAGGTTACCCTGACATGTTTCGATTGCAACCACTCAATCTCCTCAGAGGGCTTGCCGTTTAACACTCGCAGCCATCGACGACTGCTGACGTCATTAGTCAAACATCAATCCTTAAACCAAATTGTATTCAACCTTTGGTAGATCGAAATTTGCTTTGAATGATTATCTATTTTAATTCATAAAAATAATTTAATGAAAATTAAATTTAATGAACTTAAGCCTAATTAAAAATATTAAAAATTTGGTTAACTCATAATTTTAAAAAAATCAAGGAAGAAGGTGCAGTGTAAAAACTGGCGCTATCTTGCAAAAATTATTTTTATTGATATAAGTTCTTTTTTATTCGACTTTATTATTAAAATTTATATTACTTTATTAAAGCTTTTTTATATAAAAATATTAATTTCACTTTAACAAAAAAAAAAAAAAAAAATTAAATCAATTTTTTTATATAAAATGAACTTGAACTTAAACAAATTTAAATAATAAAGGTCGAATAAGAAAAAAATTATATTAATAAAAATAATTTTTGCAATCTTATTTTAGTGTTTATTTAATTCTTTAATTTAATTCTTTTACTACAATTATAATTTGATACCATTTTACAAATTAAATTTCTTTCTCACACAATTTGCTTTTATATTTTTCTTTTCTGCTCCTTTTTTTCTCAATTGACAACCAAATTTGACGTTTTATGTAAGCAATAACTGTCAACAAAAATGGACTAACAATAATTGCAACATAAATTGTCGGTAATAAATGTGTACAAAAAATTGCCGTCTACATTAAAGATAACATAATTTTGACATTTACTGCAATAAATGATATAACAAAATAAAATTCGGAGAAAATCTCAAATAATAAATTTCTATAAATTTTGAATACCAAAATTTCTTAAAAATTATATGTCATAATTATGTATTTGACTCAAGCTGTGGACAGTCAGGAACATAAGGAGACGGTGGAACATTTTAACACAACGGGAACTAATTGCGGTTGCCAGTGGAATCTAAGCTTACCTATCCTTCATATTTTGATGGTTGCTTACCTTTGTGAATTGTTTTCTTTTTGCAATAACTAATTTGATTTTTGTGTTTTATTTATTTGAATTAAACCGGTTAACCGGTTATTTTTTCAATTCTTAATGAAAACCGGTTTATTTAAAAGAGCAACTATATAGAATAACCGAAAGCCGGGTTTTGACAAATCGATCACCCTAAATTAAATACATACGTAAAATATTAAAAACAAGTAAGAGTGCTATATTCGGTTGTGCCAAATCTTATATACCCTTCACCATTGTGCGAGCAGAATACAGAACAACTAGACAAAAAATAAATAATTTTTACATATACATACATATTTACAATACTTAAAACTTCATTAAAAATTAAATTGGGGGACGGGGTCTTTCACAGAGGTTGAAAGCTCTCTGTCTGCTATCCACTTGGGGGTAGCAAGAAGTGATTCCTCTGCCTGAAATTCCCAAGCATCTCACAACTTCCGGTCTAAGACCAAGTGTTCCCCGGTAATGTCATTTAGGCATCCGTCTGATGACAGCTAAAGTGATAAGGCGTACAGTACTGAGTATCCAGAGTGCATGCTAATACTGATGCGTCTCTGGAAATTAGGTGTCAACCGGTAACAATAAGTCACTGAAACTCAACTGTATTTAGCCGGCCTAGCGGTGTGTTGGCAGCCCCAACTCTAGGATCGGACGCTCTGGCCTAATAAGTCATTCGTCTTAAAACTAAATTATTACTGAAACCGAAACAAATAAGAAAACTAATAAACCCGATTTAAAGATGACAACCATTGGCATGAAATTAAGGACTAGAATTGGAACATGGAACGTAAGAACGCTTTTAGAAACAACCCGTCTCGCTCAATTGTGTAAGGAGTTTACTGCGTATAATCTAACAATACTCGGTCTTTGCGAAATTCGTTGGTGTGAGTCTGGTGAACTCACAACGAGTGATGGTCTCACTCTTCTCTATTCTGGAAAGCCAAGTGGTGAAATACCGCGATCGAGTGGTGTTGGAATACTATTATCAAAAGAAGCCAAGAAATCCCTAATCGATTGGAAGCCATTTTCTGACAGAATTATTATTGCAAGACTGCGAACCAGAGCCCGTAATCTTACAATCATACAATGCTACGCTCCAACGGAAACATCCGAAAAAGAAAAAAAGGTAGAATTTTACAATCTCCTAGATAGTGTTTTGGCAACTGTTCATCGTGGAGATATCATAATAATGATGGGAGATTTTAATGCCCAAATGGGAGACAACAATACGAATGTCGAAAACACAATGGGTACACATGGGCTAGGTCGTCTGACAGAGAATGGAGAGATGCTGTTGGATACATGTAGGACGAACAACCTTGTTATTGGTGGCACACTATTCCCCCATCCAAGGATACACAAAGTCACTTGGGTATCCCCAGATAATAAAACCGAAAACCAAATTGATCACATCGCCATCAGCAAAAAATGGCGTGGCTCACTACTGGATGTGCGCAATAAAAGAGGGGCTGACATCGCAAGCGATCATCACCTGGTCCTGGCAACTCTCCGTTTAAAAATTGCGGCTACTAAGAACAACAACCTAGCCCCAGGAAGGAAATTTAATGTAAAGAAACTAAAAAACCAAGAAGTCTCAAATTGTTTTACCGAAGCACTTAAAACATCACTTACTAATAGAAATGAAAACCGAAGTTGGGCTGAAACCAAAAAAGTATTCATTAAAGCAGCAGAACAACATGTCGGCTATAAAAATAATGTCCGTAAAGAGTGGATTAGCGAGGAAACCTGGAAACTCGTATTACAAAGAAAAGAAGCAAAAGCAGCTATCAATTCCAGCAGAACACGATCTGAAAAATCAAGATATCAACAACTGCATAGCGACCTTAATCGCAAAGTAAAACGATGCGCACGACGAGATAAACGGAATTGGGCCAACAACATAGCTAAAGAAGCACAAGCGGCCGCTGAAACAAATCGGGCTAGAGACCTATATCGCGCTGCAAGGAAATTAACCAAAAATACAATTTCCATCGGTAAACCCTTAAAAGACGACTCTGGTCAACTTGTTACATCCAAGGAACAACAACTGAATCTCTGGGAAACATTTTATTCCAATATGCTTTCCACGCCCCAACCCACGCTTCAAACCTCGCACAGTACGATATGCAACTGCGCCACACATACTCCGAACCCAAATATCACCATCGACAGCCCTGGTATCACAGAAATTTCCGAGGCAATAAAACTACTAAAAAACAATAAAGCTCCAGGCTCAGATAATATTTCCCCAGAGCTGCTTTCAATTGACCCAATAACTAGTGCTCAGCTACTGGCTCCCATTATAACAAACTTCTGGCTTACTGAAACTCTTCCAGAGGAGCTCGCGGAAGGCGTGATTATTAATCTTCCTAAAAAGGGGATCTAACCGCCCGCAAAAATTGGAGAGGCATAACACTTCTGAATATGGCCAATAAAGTTATTGCAAACATAATAAGCAATAGACTATCTACAACTGTTCACCCTGAGCTCAGAAAAGAACAAGCCGGCTTTCGTGCGCACAAATCATGCATATACCATTTAAATAGCTTAAGGATTATTGTGGAACAGTCAGTAGAATGGAGGTCACCACTATACCTAACATTTATAGATTTTGAAAAGGCATTCGACACCATAAATCACACTTCTATATGGAAAGCACTAGCGTGTAAAGGAGTTCCCAATAAACTAATAGATCTCATCAAGGGCCTATACGCCAATGCCACCTGTCGCATACTACATGAGAGACTACTAAGTAAAAAAATTTCTGTAGAAAATGGAGTTCGCCAAGGCTGCGTTTTATCACCACTGCTTTTTAATTGTGTCCTCGATGTAGTAATGAAAAAGGCCACAAGTCATAGACGAGGCATAACGTGGGGTCTGCAAGGACGCTTAGAGGATCTGGATTACGCAGATGACATCTGTTTGCTGACACATTCATTTTCTGATATGCAGTCAAAGCTAACAACTATCTATGAAACCGCACTATCCGTAGGCCTAAAGATAACATGGGCAAAACAAAAACAATGCGCATGAATGTTAACAACGAGCAAAGGTTTACTATACAATCCCATCAACTTGATGATGTGGAATCTTTCTGCTACCTTGGTAGCATATTCGACAGGAGTGGTGGCTCTGGCGCAGATATCTCCAGCCGAATAAATAAAGCTCGTCAATCATTTGGGCAACTAAATCCTGTGTGGAACTCGTCATACATGTCACGTCGTACAAAGCTAAGCCTGTTTAATTCAAATGTAAAATCCACCTTGTTATATGGATGCGAGACGTGGAATGCAGCAACTCGAGACATACAAGCCATACAAGATTTCATAAATAAATGTCTACGCAAGATTCTGCGGGTATACTGGCCCTCAACAATTTCCAACACTCGACTGTGGTCAGAAACCAACCAACAACCGATTCAAAATGAAATCCGCAAGCGAAAATGGTCCTGGATAGGTCACACTTTGCGAAAACCACCAGAAGATATAGCAAAACAAGCTTTAGAGTGGAACCCACAAGGCAGTCGCCGTTCAGGACGTCCATCGCATACCTGGAAACGCCAGATAACAATTGAGATGTCCAAACTAAACCTAAATTGGAATGAACTTAAACATCGAGCATCGGATCGAGAATATTGGAAGCAACTTGTTTTGGCCCTATGCTCCTTGTAGGAGTTTAAAGGAACTAATATATATATATAAATTAAATTAAAAAAGCGAAAACTGGTAAATAATTTTTTAATAGTTTTAAGAACATAAAATAAAAATATGAAAAAAAAATTTCTTTTAAAAAAACCAAGATTCGAACCAGGGAACTCACAGTTTCTAACTTAACACACCCCCTAAACAACTGAACCATGAGGGAACGTTAATCGAATATCATTAAAATGAAACATGGCACGTTTAATGTTCACAAAATTCAACACAGTTGAGTTGAAATTACTTTTGTTGTTATTGTTCACCGCAATAGCAAAGTTGGGAAATATATTTTTAAGTAGCAAAAAAAAACACAAAAATTCCTAGTTTCTATTTGTAAAAATTATTTCGTTAAATATATGATGGGGGGGGGAAGGGGGTTAGACGAACATCGTTAAATCAAGTTCTCTCCTCATAAGGACCCAGAATATACATATATACTTTATAGGGTCTAAGATCAATATTGTTTGAACTTCAAACTGTCAAAACATATTGTAAGCTGGAAATTAAAGTAACAGTTATACAACTGAACTTGGGGAAAAAACTTTAAACTGTTGATTGAATATACAAAAACAATTATATAAAGAAATACACTTAAAATGTGAAACGTCAAAGGAATTATTTCCATTTTATGGCATTTCATATATATATATGAAATTACTCCATTTGCGTTTAAAAAGCAAACATCACAAACGAATCATTTGGCCAGGAAAACCCTAACATTTCTGTAAGCCATGTAAGAAAGAAGAAAAGCCTTACTTAGCTCAAAACAATTAACTCATTGATTGTGTAAGTACGATTTTCTTTAAACATATTCGTATTTAAAGCAATTTTCACTGCACACATAGTTGAACAAATCATATAGAATTTGAGAAAATGTTTGTTTCCTAAATTAATTTTCTAATTTTATATATATATATATTCCCCTCGATCCTATAAGGAGCATAGGGCCTCAATTCTAATTTTAAACAATTTTTAAATTATTTACGGCTAATTTTACCAAGTTCAGCTATAATTAACTATTACTAAAACAATAGGTTTTTTGACTTTTATAATGAAAGTTAATTAAACCTGAACTTGGTGAAATTGGCCATTAATCTATAAAATCCAAAAAAAAAACTAGTTAGAGTGCTATATTCGGCTGTGCCGAATCTTTGATACCCTCCACCGACAGTTCGAATGTTTAAGGAGTAATATCTGTATGATGTTATTATTATCTTAAACTGTGACGATTTGTTATTAATTATGGTTTTAGGCGACTAAACTGTTTTCCGGTAGTAGGGTTTATATGGGGCCTAGGGTAAATTATGGACCGATCATCACGAAATTTCACAGCGTCATTTCTAGTCCTTTAAAACTGTGACGTACCAATTTCTGTTATGCTAGCATTATTAATTATGGTGTTAGGTGTACTAAAATGTTTTCCGGGAGTAGGGTTTCTATGGGCCCTAGGGTAAATTATGTACCGATCTTCACGAAATTTCCCAGTATCATTTGTAGTCCTACAAAACTGTGACGAGCCAAAATTTGTTATGATTGCATTATTTTTTACGGTTTTAGGCGTACTAAACTGTTTTCCGGGAGTAGGGTTTCTATGGGGCCTAGGGTAAATTTTGTACCGATCTTTCACAGTGTCATTTGTCGTCCTATAAAACTGTGACGTTACGCTAGCGTTATTTTTTACGATTTTAGGCGTACTAAACTGTTTTCCGGGAGTATTGTTTATATGGGGCTTAGGGTAAATTATGGCGGGATCATCACGAAATTTAACAGCGTGATTTCCAGTCAACTAAAACAAATTTTTGCAAAATCTTATCTCATTCCGTGCCTTGTTCCAGCATTTATGTTATTTTTTGTAACAAAATTATAAATTTTTTTAGGTGGTGGTTCCACATTTTGATTCATAGCTCTGGTCCTACTGAACCGATTTTGCTGGATTTCAATCCCAAACTGCTTAGGATAACTACAAGCAATTTGGCACCAAGTTTGTTCATTTCTTTTGAGTTGTTCGAAAGTGAGCGTGTTTTCAACAGACGGACAGACAGACGGACATGGCTAAATCGACTTAGAATTACTCAAGGACCCAGAATATATATACTTTATGGGGTCTGAGATGAATAATAAAAAAGTTTCACACGGAATGACAAACTTAATATACCCTCTTCACAACTAATTGTGGTGGAGGGTATAAAAAAAAGAAAGAAAAGAAAACATTAAAAAGAGAAAATCTAAAAATCACAAAGTTCACTCGCATTGATATTGGGGATTTTCTGCATTTATTTGTAGTTAGCTTATAGTTAGTTGTTAAAAAGTTAACTATAAATGCATTATTTTTGTAGTCGACTACCAAATTGCTTGCAGGGTATTTACTACTTTGAATGTTCTGAAATGTTACGTGAACATTTTACATCTAATTTTCTTTTTTTCAGTTCCATATTAACTTTTGAACTTTCTTTTTTTTAAGTTTTGCTTATGTTTATTTTTTGGAGCTGTAAAAGTGTTAAGTATTTGGGTACTTGGAACAGCACTTATTTTTAAACTTTAAAATTTAAAGTAATCGATAGGTAAAAAAAGTATTCATGTACTTTTGAATAAATTTAACCGCAAAATAATTCAAATAAAATAAAAAACAAACAAATATGAAAGATTACATAAAATAATTTGTTTGTATTTTCCAAAAAAGTTCGTGTTATACTAAATATTTAATCGAGTACCAATAAGAACGCGAGCTAAGTAGTCAAAAGTGTAAACATTTTTCAACACTTTAATTATTTGCCATCAGCTGTAGCCTTTATTTTACGAATTTTTACAAATTTTGCTTTGGCGTACTTTTTTCGACAACAGCTTTTTGTGAGAGCAAATTTTTCAGTTTACTCATTTACTGCATTTTACTTGAAAAGTTCTCAAACGCACCTATTATCGTAAATTGTTAAATCATGTTTTAAGCCTAGTACTCTGTTCAACATTTCACGTGATATGCTGTCAAAACGCATATGAAAAAAACTTGTGCGGAATATGTATGAGATAATGGTAATATACTACGTTTATACGCACCACTTATTCGCAAATAAATATATTGCAAGTAGAGAATATTGCCGCATAAACAGTGAATTAAATTTTTATTTGCGAATAGCTAACTCGTGAAAACAATTCCTGATTAACGACACTATTTGCAAATAAGATTTTAAGCATTGCCACACTTTTAACCGTTTTACGTTTTTATTTCGATGTAGCGCATTCATATGACAACAAAAGTAAAATGAAATCAAAAATTTGCAAATAAATTTAAAAATACACAATAATTTTTGATCTTTTTCATTTTTTTACAACTGCGAAATAAAGTAAGCTGCACTTTTTACACGTGGAATTTTAAGCAAAAGCAAAAAAAGCATGAACTGATTATTTAATAAGAAATAAAAAATTAATATAAAAAAAAGTATTTTTAGTAAAATACATGTGGGGTTTGTTTACATACGCAAAACAATGTTGCATACTTTGCAGGACTAAAATCGGCATATTGTACTAACTCGCATGATAGGTAACATCGATACATGTCAACATTTTCGTGTGAAATAATAAATGTTGCTCAACATTTTTCACAAATTTGAACAGAGTACTAGGCTTAACATAATAAACATTTGCAATTTTTCATATTGAACAATAATACTTTGTACCTTCAACTTTATGCTGTTTCAAAATATCAATTACATTTGGTAATGAATCCATTTCATCTGATGATTGGGAAGATAAAAAAGAAGATGATGAGCAGTTGTCGCAAGTCTGTTGTAAAGATTGCTGACGTGATATTAACGACATATTTCCAATTTTGAAATTGGTACTTAAATATAAGCCGGTTCCAATTTTCATTTTTTGCGTTATTTCATCTTAATCATCCGTTTTCATTATTTTAAGGACGTCAACAGTTAAACGTTATATGTTTAGCTGAAATATACATGCATAAAAAATATACAACAAAAAACAGCACTGCTGAATAAAGTTAAATATTGTATTACAAACAAAAAAATCAATTAAATGTTCCAAATTCCGATTTTTTAAACGATTATGCAATATTTCTTCTTTGTTTTCCTCTTAAATTTAAAATAAAAAAATTTTAAACGCGATCATATTTCTTTTAAACGAATCATAAATTTTCACCTGTTTTGCCTGGACATGTCTTTTGAAACTTGAGCCATTTATATATGTATGTATATATACATACTATGTTTTAGAAAATTTTTTTCTATTTCCTTTCTATATTCTATTTATTTTCTTCAAAACTTTTTCACTAACAAAGCACTTCATACCTTTTTGTTAACTTGAAATCTGTAATTTTTTATTTTATTTTTTATCAAACTTTTATTTTATCACCAGTTTTACTTAACTTTTTTTTAATATATTTTAAATATAATTAGTATTGTGGTTATTTTGTTGAACTGTTTATGGTGTTTAATCCAACTTTTTTAATATTTTTAATTAGGCTTAATTAAGTTCATCAAATTTAATTTTCATTAAATTATTTTTATGAAGAAAGGAATTTTACAACATGAAAATTAATTAAAATTGTTATTAATAATCTTTCATTCTTGACCGTGGCCGGGACTCGAACCCTGCTGAAAAAGGTCAATAGAAAAAAAGAAAGACAAAAATTAATACAAAAAATGTACTTTGGACTTCAAGAAGAATTCTTGACAAAAAGTACGAGGAAACAGAAGTGAGGAAAAAACATGTAAAATCAATTAAAATGGATAATCATTCAGAAAAGCAAATTTCGATCTGCCAAAGGTTAAAATACAATTTAGTTTAAGGATTGATGTTTGACTATTGACTATTTTTTAAATATCATACGCCGTCTTTATGTTTGAAATTTAGAAAGGCAAATAAAAATGTGGTTTATTTTTCCTTACTCTCAATTTTCTACATTTGTTTCTTAAAAGTTTACAGTTTCAAGATGCTCAACTAAGCATTCTTGTTTAAAACAACAAAATACATGTTTTATTAATGAAGAATTTTTCATTGAATACATGAAATTTTTCATTTATATTATGAGAGAAACACAAATAGTGGAGAGAGGATGAAGCGCTTAAACAATATCAAATGCCGAGTTGCTAGCAAAGACAAACCAAATACAAGTAGCAGCCGAGAATGGTGAAAGAAAGTGGCAGTGGATAGGACACACCCTCCGTCGAAATGAAACCAATGTTTCTAAACAAGCTATTAGATGGAACCCATTTCAACAAGATGGTAGAGAAAGCGGCAGGCCACCCACAACATGGAGACGTTCAACGGAATCCGAAATTAACCAACTGGGTATATCTTGGAATGAACTTAGGTATATCGCTCAAAACCGGGTCAGATGGAGAACAGCTGTTATTGGCGCCCTATGCTCCAGTGGAAGTTAGAGGAATATATATATAATATTTATGACACATATTCATTATATAAACGAATATATTTAAAACAACAAAATACACATTTTCTTAATGAAGAATGTTTCATTGATTAAATGAAATGTTTTCGTTAATGTTATTAACTCGTAAACAAATGAACACAGGAGATAATACACAAAAGTGGGGTGAGGGTGTAAACAAATTACACACATACATATGTAGATATTGCAAAAAAAGTTTAAAAAATTTCATTACATTTATGAAGTAGCTCCATTGTATTAGTGACTTGGTTTCATCAATTTTTTTGAAATATTAGAAAATTGATAAATTATTCATTTTAATGGGTGATTTTTTAAGAGCTATAGGAAAGTTAAAAAAAAACACATAAAATTCAGAAAAATTCATGAAATCTTTATTTGAATCGATAGTACGGTCCATATAATTTAATGTTTGATAATTATTTCATGCAAATGTTGACCGTGACTGCGCCTCAAATGGTCCATCCGCTTAGTCCAATTTTGGCATACTCTTTCAAATATTTCGGCTGGTATCTCATGAATAAGGCCTGGAACAGAATAAAGAAGTTGTAGTAGTATCTGAAGCTAAAAAATGCTCTGAAGCGCAACAAAGTTCAAAATTTCGAGCTTTAACTTCAACTGCAACGACTACTACAACTACGTATTCTGTTGACACTACTTTGAACTTGTCGTTTTTTACTTTTGACAGCTTTTACGGCTATTCGTTACGTTATACTACAGCGACTATTCTGTTCCTCACATAAATGCTTCAATGTTGTCTTCCAATGAGTCAATTGAAGCGAGCATGTGTGTATAGACATGAGCTTTAACATATCCCCACAAAAAATAGTCTGAAGGCCCTAAATCGCACGATCTAGGCGGCCAAATGACCGGTCCCGAACGTGAAATAAAATGTTCACCGAACTCGCCTCTCAATAAGTCAATTGTTAAGCGTGCTGTGTGGCATGTGGCACCGTCTTGTTGAAACCACATCTCATGCAAGTCAAGCTCTTGCATTTTGGGCAAAAAAATTTGGATATCATTTCACGGTAGCGCTCACCATTCTCAGTTACGTTACGATTCGCATCATTTTTGAAGAAGTACGGTCCAATAATGCCACCAGCCCATAAACCGCACCAAACTGTGACTTTTTCTGGATGCATTGGTAGCTCTTGCAATGCTTCTGGCTGATCTTCACTCAAAAATCGACAATTCTGCTTATTAACGTACCCATTGCGCCAAAAATAAGCTTCGTCGCTGAACACAAGAAGCGCGCGATGAATTTTCTTAACAGAGCACGCATTTTGATAATAAAATTCAATAAATCGCAAGCGTTGTTCGTTTGTAAGACGATTCATGGTTAAATTATAGACCAAACTGAAGATGTTTGACAGTGAAAAAAAACACGAAACGTGCGTCAGCTGATTAAACCAGTATTGCCAAAAAGATAATAGCTAAAAAATCACCCGATATTACCCAAAATTTATTTAACTACATACAAAACTAATTTTATTGTTGCATCTTACAAAAGAAAGTCAACTTTTAGCTTTATTTATTTAAAATTTGCAATAAATGAAACATCATTAAAACAATGTAAAGCTTTTCACTAAAACAATTAAACTTCGAAAAAATCGCGATTTGGAGATTTCATTCAATCAATGAAATTTTTCCTTATATTAATGAAAAATTTCATTTAGCCAATGAAGAATTATTAATGAAGCTGTTTCAATAAAAATAAATTACAACTGAACAACTTCCTTTAAGACTTCAAGTAAAAGGGATTAGCGAATGTGTTGTGAATACTAGAAGGCATATGTCTGAAGGCAGGATATTATAAGAAACGAATCTTTTAGAAAGGTGTACATAGGCCTTCAAAAGGGCTTTCCTCTTGCGGTCCATTCAATATTTACCGCTGGGTACATACACTGAAATTTAACAAATTTACACAATTTTTTCATCCCACCAAGATCATAAACATCACTTTTTAAGTCTCATTTTGGTGAAAAAATTCAATTTCTAAACCTCCCCAAAAAGTTTAATTTTTAATTAATTTTTGAAAAGATTAATTTTATTTGTTTATCAAAAATACACATGTACATATTAGCGATAAGCGATCCCGTGTTTTTTTAGGAACATCGTAATGAACGTGATTTAAAAATCACTGTTCCTTAATATTGTGATTGTGATCTCGGTTTGTCAGTTCTCAGTTCTTTTATTTATATCAATTGTGTCCCAGCCACATCCAGAATGTGTGAGTTTTTAAAAAAGAGCTTTTGTTGGTACTTAACAAAGAAACATCAACAAATTGTAGGAGCTTTCAATGCTGTTTACCACAAATATCAAAGTATATGTTTGGATGGAGCTCCCTGTAGTTTATGTGGCTGTCTCGGAGCTGGTTATAATACCTACTAGCACCTTTATGACACAACCAGTCCGAATGCTAGCCATATGACTGGCCACTACAACCAGGGGGTGTCCTACGAGGGGGTTGTTTTACGAGGGGGTAAACTGACACCAAGAGGACACGAAAAGACAGTTAATAAGCCGGTTCTTGTTGGCTTTCGCTTAACTGTCTTCTTACACCTGCCAAACCACTCCCTTAAAAACCCCCAAATCATTCCCTATTTTTAAAGAAATAAAAGTCATTTTATAAAATTTTATAATTTATTTAACTTAAATAAAATTATATTCAACATTTTTAATTTTTCAAATTTATTCTATAAAGTCATTTCTGAAAAATTTAATAGAACCATTACAAAAAAGCTTTATAAAATACATAACTGAAATTGAGCTCATAGAATAAATTCCAAAAATGAAAAATGTTGAATATAATATAAAGTAACCTTCGGAAGGAAATAATTCCCAGTTTCTATTTGTTAAATAAAATTATTAAAAAAAAACATAACAAATTATTTTATTTATTGAAAAAAGAAACATAATTAAATTTTGTCCTCAGTTATTTTTTTAAATATCGCTTTTTCTGAAGCCGTATTGCTTCACGCAGTTGATTTTCTGGGCCACCGTACAAGCATTTAGAATTATTGCTTCTGAAATTAAAATTTACCTATCTGGAAAAAGTATAAAATATTTTATTTACCTATGAAGACATCAAAAAAGGTTTTCATTTTTCTTAGCGACAAATAGATATTTCACTTTTAAATTTTCTATCAACTTGTTTGATCAGTACTTAAAACCCAACTGAAGCGCAGTCAACTATTTCCAAAAAACTCCCTCGTTGTTTTTGTTCTTTTAAAAAACGGTATTTTCCTCGTGGTTCAAGATTCTTCATTTTTCATCTTTGAACATGGATTGACGTTCAAATGATTCATGTCATGTTGACGACATGTGCTTTTTTGATATTGAAAACAATAACAAAATTAAACAACGAATGAAAAAGCAAAACGTAAAGACAGTACATGCATCTGTGTACTCGTTTCTTTTCCCTTCGTCCCTCTCGCCAATAAAGTAGCAATCATGTCAATAAGACAAGAGCCGTATGAACACAAACTTAAGATTATAAATATTTGCATTCAACTATTGTACCAAGGTATATTTATAGCAGGTAATTTCGGAAAGCCAGCTGGTTATTTTTTATTTGCATGTTTTGTGATACAAACTGTCAAATGTTGTATTCTAAACAAGTTTCTTTATCTTTTGTTTTTTATGTCTCTTTTCAACCCCTTTGCTGTTTGACAGTTCGTAACACATAACAACAATAAAAAGCCCTGTTGTTTGTTTTATTGTACAATTGTTGTAATCTCGCGGCTACCTGCTATGATTATACCTTTTATTGTACTGTTGTTATTGCTTTTTTGATTGTGTTGTCATCAGGGACCGTAACAGTTATGCCTTTTTTCATAAAAGTCAGATGAAAACAGTTATTTTTTGATTTTTATTTTTTTGAGCAAAAATAACAGTTATTTTTTGATTTTTATTTTTTTGAACAAAAATAACTGTTATTTTTTGATTATTATTTTTTCGATCAAAAATAACAGTTATTTTTTGATTTTTATTTTTTTGAACAAATATAACAGTTATATATTGATTTTTATTTTTTCGAGCAAAAATAAAAGTTATTCTCTAAATAAATTTACGTGTTTTATTAATTTAGATGACTTTAATAATTATTTTAATGTGCATAAGGAATTCCAATGATAATTACACACTAAAATAAAAATTTAAAGTCATCTAAATTATTAAAACACGTACATTTATTTAGAGAATAACTTTTATTTTTGCTCGAAAAATAAAAATCAAAAAATAACAGTTATTTTTGTTCAAAAAAATAAAAATCAAAAAATAACTGTTAAGTTTGATCGAAAATATAAAAATCAAAATTATAAAAATCAATATATTTTATCATTGACAAGTGCATGAGGAACAATATGGTATACTTGAATCAGTTTTTCGACATTTAATTATATATGCTTTTTTTGTTTTAAAATTCCAATATAACTGTTATTTTCGGTCCCTGGTTGTCATACGTTCTGTATCTCTCTCTCATAAAATGAACGAAATGCTCAATGACAAAAATTTTTTCTATCCACCATCTGCGACACAAAAAGACAGCTAAGTGCCAGTAAAATTTTCCACAGTTTTCGAACCAGTCTTCCCAGTATAGGATCAATGTGGATAGTTTTATAACCAGTCTACAGTGTAGTACTGCCACTTTTGGGGTTAATTGTTACGAAAAAACTACAGGGCTGTATTATAGTAATCATAAAATAGAACATATGTATAAGTTGTATCAAACTCCAAGCATACAAAATTTCGTTTGAGTTTGACAAAGAGTGAAGGCAACATAAATGGTAATCTGTTTAGTTGCATATACCTACACACATACTTAAACAAACTTTGGCTTTTAAAAAGAAATACTAATACACTCACAAAATTATTACAGTAACGGACTGTAGTTTATTTAAGAAATATTCCGTTCAGTAATTTTTAAATAAATAAACATTTAAAATTCCAAGCAAATTTATTTTTAACTGATTCTAACAGTTATTCCAAAAACTAAGTACATATTAATACTGATTTTCAGTTGCAGTTAATATTGTCCGTTGATTGAGTTAAATTCTTCTTTATGGTAAATTAAATAAAAATGTAATTTAAAGCAACGAAAAGTTCATTTAATTTTAACTGTCAAAAATTCAACCACGAATTCCGTAAAACCAAATGAATTTTCAGTTATCTTATATAAATTAATTGTCAAAAAATTAACTACATATTCCGTAAATACAAATAAATATGCAGTTATTTTATAAAATTTTACTGTCAAAAATGCAACACCATATTCAGTAAAAACCATTAAATATTCAGTTATTTTATATAATTGTACTACCAAAAATTAATTTTTACTTACATATTTATAAAAAATGAATTGCTTGTTTTGTGTAAGCAATATCCATTTTCTATTTGTTAAAATAATTTAGTTAAATACATCAAATTTTAAAAGTAAAATAATTGCGAAGCCATATCGGTCATGCTGCTTGTGTCTTATAATTGAGAGTTCTTCTGTAAACAACAGCGTTTAAAAAGCTGCAGTTGAGATAGTAAAAGTCATAAGATTGTGCTGTAACTTCGACATCTTCATTTGTCATTGAAAAATATACGCGTGACTTTACTTCAGATTCATTAAATGAAAACAGTCGCAGTGAAGGCAAAAGCAAAAAACGAAAAGTTGTTCGCAACAACGAACATCAGCAGTCGACATGTTCGGAAGTGTTTGGTTTGACCGACTTAAACTTTCAATCAGTGATGTTAGATGTTTTTTTCGAAATATCGTCAAAATTAAAAAAAAAAATCGTCAAAATCGTCAGTAATTTTGAAAAAAACCGTCAAAAAATCGTCATATAAAAAAATCGTTTTTTTATAAACACGGATATATCACTCTATTAAAACAATATTATTAAAAAAATATTAAGTATAAAATTATACAAAACCAAAAAGACGATTTGGTGCAACAATTCCCGTCATCCCCAAATCTTCTGCTGCAGATGAACTTAATGCCTGCCTGAAATCATCGTCTTTGTGGAGGCATGTCCAGAAGTTGCAATTGACCACAAACATGAGAGTCGCGTTGCAGAACGACCCATCGGCTGCTACATTCTCGGGACAACTGCTGGAGCTTGGCAACGGCCAAATTCCTGTTGAGGTTTCGAATGGATTGATATCGTTCCATGAAAATTTTTGTGAATTCACATCGTCCAAGGAGGAACTCATCAGCAAAGTCTTCCCTGGCATTGCACAAAACTACAAAAATCTCGATTGGATTGGTGAACGGGCAAAAATAGCAGCGAAGAATAAGGACGTCGATAACTTAAACTTAATTATTCAAAGTAAAATCGCAGGACAACTACATATAGGGTTCCCAACTTTTTTTGTTGCAATTAAAGTACATTGATTATTAAAGGTTAAGAAAAAAAGTACACAGTATAAATATAAAGTCCAATTAATTTCTTTTTATTGTTATATTTAAAAATGTTTTTTATTGCTTTTCGCAAGTTTTATCAAACAATTACACTGTGCTAGAATTTGGCAACTGGCGCTTAAATCTTTTTCGGGTACGCTGAATCCAATACCGGTTCAAAAACGGTTCAGTTTATTGAAATTACATACTAAAAAAAACGAAAATCCGCAATAAAATTTCCTTTAAACGTTAAATTTTTTTCTAACATGCGCTGTCGTTTTAGAAACATATTTTTTTTTTTTTTTGGGCAACAAAAATAATTTTTAATCCACATTTTGAAATTTTTGTTTGTTAAAAATCTATTAAAAATTACTGCTATAAATGATTAAAATCTGTTAACAACTTTTGATTTTATTCACAAAAGTCAAAAAATTTTAATTAATTTAAAAATTTCATAAATCGCAATATTTGTATGGGAGCCCCCTTAAGAAGTGGTGATAAGGGGCAAGTATGTCTCGAAAAATTATTAAGGAGACTCCTTGGCTGTTATGGTACGTTTTCTTCAATATATTTCTAGTCTGTATTAAACTTTTTGTATGGGAACCCCTTAAGGAATGGACAGTTTTAAATTTTGTTTTAAATATTAGTTAAACGAGTCACTTTTGTGCTCGCGATCTAAAAGCAGGCAGTAATTTGAAGGAGTTTTGCACTCGTGTTTTAAAAGCAGGCAGTTATTGTACTCAAATAAAACAAACAAGTGAAATAGTGCTGTCAGATTATTTTTTTTCGAAAAATCGTCCTGCCAATATAAAAAAAAACATCAAAAAATGGCCCTGACTAATATTAACTAGTTGTTTTTTAGTTTTTGTAAAAAAAAACTTGTACAATAATGGCTAATAAACCACTGATGGTTTAAACGCTGGTTTAGTTGAACTAAACTTGAATTTATATGTAGTTTAAACTCAGCAACTATAAATCATTCTCCCATGTGTTATATGTGGTAAAAAAAATAACATGTGACAGCACTACGATAAATCTTATCAAATTCATATGGTCTGTGTTGGTAGTTTAAACGCCGAATTTTATGCGTTTAAAGATGGTTTATATATTTAGTGATTTATAGATTTTTGTACATCAAATCGCTCTCTACTGATTCCATTCAAATAAATCATATTAAAAATTTTAATATTTGTGTTGTATTATTACTCTAAAGTTTGTCTGTAGGCTTAAAATTGGGACGAGGCGAAGTTCGTCGAGTCCGCTAGTAGATATAAATATATATTCGCCTCTATATACATATATTAACTAACCCCCCGTTTCCACATGCAAGTGCAAGTTCGAAAAACTCAATACACTGACACTTTTTCACTAACATTCACACAATTTTTGTTCATTCAGCCAATCGGCTGTTTCCTCGATTTTTTGTTGATAATACGTATACACTACTTGCAAGTAATTACTTGCATGTGGAAACGTTCGGTAAGAAAAAAACTTTACTTGACAGATTAAAGTGTTAAAAATTTGATGAAAGATTAAAGTTTAAACTAAATTTATTGACGGGATTAAATCGTCAACACCTAAGTGACTCTACATTCAAAATCGTCAATCGTCATTTTGGTAAATTCAGCGAAAAAAATCGTCAAAATGACGTAAAATCGTCACATCTGACATCCCTGCTTTCAATAAATCCCGAAGTTAACGAAGGTGGGATGTTGTGTTTGTTTATTTTTTTTTATTTTGCAAATAACTAAGTTTTGTGGTTTTCTTTAGTTTAATAAATACTTGAAAACGAAGCACAATGCCGCGGAATAAGCCAAATGAAGTTTTTAACTTTTTGACAATAATGAAACCCTTCGCTATATGTAAAACATGTAAAATTAGACTTAAAAATAGTAGAGTATCAAACTTAAAAAAACATTTACTTTATCTATTATCTATTATCTATATATATAAAAATGAAAAATGTTTGTATGTGTGTTTGTTTGTTTGTTTGTTGGCTTATAGACTCCGAAACTACTGAACCGATTTTCCTGAAATTTTTACAGTAACATCACGTCAGCCCTAAAAATAAAATAGGCTACTTATTTTTTCGATAGGGGCAGGGGAATTGGTACCCCCCATAGAATGCCAATATTAATTATCGCATATCTTAAGAGCCGCTGGACGCATTTTGCTGAACTTTTGTAGTAGGATCTTCTGAGCCCCGAAATTGAAATAAAATAGCAGCGGGGGTATTGGAATCCCCCATAGGACACCAATGTTTAACATCGCATATCTTAAGAACTGTAATAGTGAGAATGTTCAAACTTTCTAGAAGTCACTCTTATGGTATACTACACTTTTGAAAATAAAAATAAAGCGGGTAGGCGCAGGGGGGAAATACCTCTCATAGGATGCATACATTAAATATCGCTCAACTGAAGAACTATTAAAGGGAGAGCCTTCAAACGTGGTTAAAGCTACTATTATAGTAAACTATAAATTTCAATATAAAAATGGGCGGGAGAGACAGGGGAGGAGCAGTACCCCTCATAGATAGAAATATTAATAAGAGCCATTGTACGCATTTTGTTCAACTTTTGGTAGTATGATCTTCTGAGCCCCGAAATTGAAATAAAGTAGCAGCGGGGGAAGTGGTTTTCCCCATAGGACGCCAATGTTTAATATCGCATATCTTAAGAACTGTTATAGTGAGAATGTTCAAACTTTGTAAAAGTCACTCATATGGTATACTACACTATTGAAAATAAAAATAGATAGGGGAAGGCGCAGGGGGGAAATACCTCTCATAGGATGCATATATTAAATATCGCTCAACTGAAGAACTATTAAAGGGCGAGTCTTCAAACGTAGTTAAAACACTATTATGGCAAACTTTAAATTTCAATATAGTAATGGGCGGGGTAGACAGTGGAGGAGCAGTTCCCCTCATAGATAGAAATATTAATAAGAGTCGCTGCAAGTATTTTGTTGAACTTTTGGTAGTAGGATCCTCTGAGCCCCAAAATTGAAATAAAATAGCAGCGGGGAAGCGTTACGCCCTATAGGACGCCAATGCTTAATATCGGATATCCGAAAAACTGTTAAAGTGAGAATGTTCAGACTTTGTAGAAGTCACTCTTATGGTATACTACACTTTTAAAAATAAAAATTAAGCGGGTAGGCGCAGGGGAGAAATACCTTCCATAGGATGCATATATTAAATATCTCTCAATCGATAAAGTGGTTAAAGCAGTGTTGCGAAGCGCACCGGGTTAAGCTAGTATTATATAAACTTCGACAGTAATATCGAAACGTCTAAAAGTTTATCGGTAAGTTTTCCAAAAGTGATACGCAAAAAAAAATAAAAATTTAAGTTAATAAGAAGCAGTTCCTACGCACTTCAAACTGCAAAATCAAAAAAAAAAAAAAAAAAAAAAAAAAACACAACATCCCATCTTCGTTAAATTCGGGATTTATTAAAAGTTTAAGTCGATCAAACCAAACACTTCCGAACATGTCGACTGCCGATGTTCGTTGTTGCGAACAACTTTTCGTTTTTTGCTTTTGCCTTCACCGCGACTGTTTTCATTTAATGAATCAGAAGTAAAGTCAACGGTTTATTTTTGTCCAATGAAAAATCAAAAAGTGGAACAAAAAGCAATTTTTTGATTTTGAATGCAGCTTTTTAAACCCTGGTAAACAACGTGGTCAGTACCAGAGAACAGCTTTATGCAATTGAAAAAAAATCGCATTTAATCAACAGCAACAAATACACTCGCTTGCGGTCGTACAATGAAATTTCCTCAACCGCAAATATTCGCTGCTGGCTTGCAGTCATTCAAATAACGCACATCGTGCTTTGTTATTTATACAGTCGTTAGCTTCGTTTTTTAATAAAGATGTTTTTGTGTTCGGTTCGAAAATTATTGTTTTGGTACAGAAAAAAAAAAATACAAACAAAAAAGCTAGAAATCAAGCAATCTTACTCATGGATTTATTCAGCATTAACTATGTAGTACAAGAAAAAAAATTTAAATCAAACTATGAACTTTTTGTTAAAAATAAATGAAAAATAAGTAGACCGGTTATAATTTGAAGTTTCATTTATTTTATATTACAATTTCAGTTAATTTTACGTACAGAATATTGTGAGTGTATGAAAGAACAGGTAGCAAAAGGAGCAGCAACATTATTAATTTTAGCGTGAAACAAATGCTATTATGTACACAAAAAGGGAAAAATCAAAAATTTATGTAAGTGCCGCTTCATACACGCCAAGTTTGACGGAATAGAGAATGCCATTTCTATTCGCCTCTCCTAAAATCTCAAGACTTGACGAGTCAAACTTGACGTGTGAAAACCGGCACTATGTTACAAAAAACGAAAGAACGACTTAACAAGAAGCTGTTGCTTGACGAAATTGGTCTCAGCGGCGATTCGTGATTTTTCAGTAACAGTGATTAAATCACAGGTACAGACATATGGGTCATCTCTAGTGTACATGGTAAATTTATGACAAATACATTTTTAGGTTAAATTTTAAGGGCCGATGTTGAATGTGAACCACACCTAAACGTTAAGTTTTTTTTCTGCTTTTCATTTGACATTTCTCAATTTCAGACTAACTCAATTTAAACCATGGAATGATACACAATCGAGCAATGCGTTAAAGTTATACTTATACTTATTATGAAAATGGGCGATTAAATCAAAATGCATATCGTGCACTTCGTGATTCAACAGAACGGTGCCACTTGCGACACAGCTAACGAAACAATGGCTCTTTTGTCCGACAAATTCAATGGCCGTGTTATCTCACGTGGTGGCGATGTCAATTGGCCGCCAAGATCATGTGATTTGACACCGATGGACTTCTTTTTTTGGGGATATTAAAAAAAAGGTGTACGTTGAAAAGCCAGCAACAATTCACGAGCTAAAGGATGAGAAAATTCGGCATAGAACCTCTATTATGCCTTAGCGTCGTCGAAAATTTTGATCATCGGATAGAGGAGTGCCGCCGAGGTCGCGGGGGCCATTTGGCCGATATTTTGTTTCATACATAATTGAACCATACCAATACCAATATTATCATAATATATCATTTTCCAAAAGTGATACGCAAAAAAAAATAAAAATTTAAGTTAATAAGAAGCAGTTCCTACGCACTTCAAACTGCAAAATCAAAAAAAAAAAACACAACATCCCATCTTCGTTAAATTCGGGATTTATTAAAAGTTTAAGTCGATCAAACCAAACACTTCCGAACATGTCGACTGCCGATGTTCGTTGTTGCGAACAACTTTTCGTTTTTTGCTTTTGCCTTCACCGCGACTGTTTTCATTTAATGAATCAGAAGTAAAGTCAACGGTTTATTTTTGTCCAATGAAAAATCAAAAAGTGGAACAAAAAGCAATTTTTTGATTTTGAATGCAGCTTTTTAAACCCTGGTAAACAACGTGGTCAGTACCAGAGAACAGCTTTATGCAATTGAAAAAAAATCGCATTTAATCAACAGCAACAAATACACTCGCTTGCGGTCGTACAATGAAATTTCCTCAACCGCAAATATTCGCTGCTGGCTTGCAGTCATTCAAATAACGCACATCGTGCTTTGTTATTTATACAATCGTTAGCTTCGTTTTTTAATAAAGATGTTTTTGTGTTCGGTTCGAAAATTATTGTTTTGGTACAGAAAAAAAAAATACAAACAAAAAAGCCAGAAATCAAGCAATCTTACTCATGGATTTATTCAGCATTAACTATGTAGTACAAGAAAAAAAATTTAAATCAAACTATGAACTTTTTGTTAAAAATAAATGAAAAATAAGTAGACCGGTTATAATTTGAAGTTTCATTTATTTTATATTACAATTTCAGTTAATTTTACGTACAGAATATTGTGAGTGTATGAAAGAACAGGTAGCAAAAGGAGCAGCAACATTATTAATTTTAGCGTGAAACAAATGCTATTATGTACACAAAAAGGGAAAAATCAAAAATTTATGTAAGTGCCGCTTCATACACGCCAAGTTTGAAGGAATAGAGAATGCCATTTCTATTCGCCTCTCCTAAAATCTCAAGACTTGACGAGTCAAACTTGACGTGTGAAAACCGGCACTATGTTACAAAAAACGAAAGAACGACTTAACAAGAAGCTGTTGCTTGACGAAATTGGTCTCAGCGGCGATTCGTGATTTTTCAGTAACAGTGATTAAATCACAGGTACAGACATATGGGTCATCTCTAGTGTACATGGTAAATTTATGACAAATACATTTTTAGGTTAAATTTTAAGGGCCGATGTTGAATGTGAACCACACCTAAACGTTAAGTTTTTTTTCTGCTTTTCATTTGACATTTCTCAATTTCAGACTAACTCAATTTAAACCATGGAATGATACACAATCGAGCAATGCGTTAAAGTTATACTTATACTTATTATGAAAATGGGCGATTAAATCAAAATGCATATCGTGCACTTCGTGATTCAACAGAACGGTGCCACTTGCGACACAGCTAACGAAACAATGGCTCTTTTGTCCGACAAATTCAATGGCCGTGTTATCTCACGTGGTGGCGATGTCAATTGGCCGCCAAGATCATGTGATTTGACACCGATGGACTTCTTTTTTTGGGGATATTAAAAAAAAGGTGTACGTTGAAAAGCCAGCAACAATTTACGAGCTAAAGGATGAGAAAATTCGGCATAGAACCTCTATTATGCCTTAGCGTCGTCGAAAATTTTGATCATCGGATAGAGGAGTGCCGCCGAGGTCGCGGGGGCCATTTGGCCGATATTTTGTTTCATACATAATTGAACCATACCAATATTATCATAATAAAAAGAAATGACAATAATTTCCTAAAAATTTAAAAACCCTCGTCTACACGCAGAGAAAAAATATGGTTGGGCATGGTTACGGCAACAACACTATGTTTAATGTAACAATATATTGTTGTCGTACACAAATAATTGTTATTTTTATTTAATATCAACAATATTATAGTTACTGTAAACATATCAATGTTTATCGCAATTATAAATTTGAGTATTGTTGACCGAAAAATAATTATTTTTCTAACAACTTAATTATGATAACTATCTAAAGATATTATATTACTCACAACCATATCATAATATTTAATACCCATAACTTTCTATACACTTATCATATTATGTTAAAGATGCAATCAAACTATTTTTACTCTAATAACATTATGTTAGCGCCATTTGTAAAACAACTTTAAATCAGTTGTGTCGTTTATTTTATATGTGAGCGGTTAAACAATTTAAAGATAAATTCCCATAAAAAAATAAGTTTAAAGAAATTAAAAAAAAAAAAATATTAGCGGAGTTCATTCAGTATAAGTGATGTAATAGTGCAAATGGAAAATATTGTAGTTTTTTTTGTTAAATCCAACAAGAAAACATACAGAGATTTCGTTATATTTTATAAGAGTGCTACGATATTTCTGTGGTTTTCATGGGCAACCGCGTATGTCTTAAAATAACATTTTTTAGGAAAGCCGAAAAACCGTTCTAGATCAAACTATAGGCTAGATATTGCACTTTTTAAACTTTGTGATTACCTTAAAAAATCGGAGTTGATCCATCTTTTTTCAAAAAAATGTAAAGAGCGTTTAAAATTAGGCAATATGGCATCCACATCTCAAAATCGAAAAAATTGATATACGCGGTTGCCCATGAAAACCATAAATTTTGCATTTGCTCTTTTGCAAGCCTTATATTGAACTCCGCTATTTGATTAACATTAAGAAAAATTGTAAAAACCCACAAAATAAAAAATCGATGCAAAACAATTTTAATTTATTTTGTATTTTTATGACAGCTATGAAAGGTGCTGTATCATAATATGATTGCTTCTAAATTTATTATGATTAACATGATAATAATATGATTACTTCTTAGCTTATTATGATTAACATGACAATAATTTGACTGCCCCAATCTTACTATTAATAATATACAGATACCTAAAAATGTTTGTGTTAAATATCTTGGCTTGAGCATGGATCGTAGACTTACTTGGAAACAACACATACAAAATAAGCGTCAGCATTTGAATTTAATTAATAGAAAATTTTATTGGTTAATTGGTCCTTAGTCTCAGCTAAATATTGAAAATAAATTAAGACTTTATAAAGCAATTTTAAAACCGGTGTGGACTTATGGAATTCAATTATGGGGAACTGCAAGCCATTCAAATATTGAAATTATTCAAAGATACCAATCAAAAACTCTAAGACTTATTGTTCAGTCACCTTGGTATATTACTAATGAAGCAATCCACAATGATCTCAAAATTAAAACTGTAAAGGAAACTATCAGTTCTTTTAGTGATAAATACTTAAAAAGACTTAGTTATCACGTGAATCCATTGGCTATTGCTTTATTAGACGATACTGACGAAATTAAGAGACTTAAGAGTTATCATATCTTAGATTTGCCATTTAGAAATTAGTTAAATGTATTTATTTATTTATTTTTTTTCTTTTCTTCTTCTTTTACTTTACTTTTTTTTATTAATTTATATTACCACTATATATACATTGTATGTATAAAAAAAATTTTTTGCCATTAATTATTTATTTAAAATTAATAATCATATTATCTAGTTTATACCTACTTGTTAATTGAAATTTTGTAAAGCACAGAATTCGTTTTCTATTTTTATAGTTGTACTTTTTTTGTTAAAGTACAATTACCACTGTAATTTTATGTTTCATCTAATTTGCTTATTATCATTTTGTACTGATAGATTGCAATTAAAACAACATTAATTAAAAAAAAAAAAAAAAACTTCCTAACTTAGTATGATTAACAGAATAATCATATGATTAAGGGAAAAATAATATGATGTAATAGTAGTATATATATGTATATATATATATATATATATATATATATATATATATATATGATTCAATAATAATCTTAATATGGTGGCTACAATCATGAATCTTATCATTGCTCTTAGAATTTGTTTACCACAACCATGTTTTTTCTTTGCGTGCAGAGCATTGATGCTCATTCAAGCAAACAATTGTTTAGAAGCCCCAACTTCTTTGTTTTTTGCGCTCATTAATTTAGCTGCACCTGTACGGAATGTAAAACTTCACAATTTACAAAAAAATCTAATTTTTTAAACAAAGAACTTATTTAAAAAAAACTTTTTTCAAAAAAACTTATATTTTTAAAAAAGAATTATAAAAAAGTTTTTTTAACAAAAAATTTTGTTTTTTAAAATAAGCAACTCGCATGCCAAAAAGCGACCAAAACTATCTTGAGCAAAAAAAAAACATTCTGAATAAAAATAAAGTTTTAAATTTAAACAAAAAAAATTTTAACATTTTTTTGAAAAGATTGATCAAATAGCTATCGAAGCTACTTGGGACAAATTTTGCTAACACCAATAGGAAATAAGTTACATGGATGGGAAAGAACACCTGTATGGCCAAAATGTTAATAGGACTAACCTTGCAAATTTCATCCAAATCGGAAGACATCGATTTAAAAATTGGGTCACTTGACATAAAATCCCCCATATATAAAATAAAAAAAATATATAAAACAATGATAAATCGCTAAGATTTGGGTTCAATGAATTACATTTCAAGTCTAAAGTACGAGTTGCACAACTTTGATAGTGCGTTTCCAAAATAACTTAAAATCAAAACAAACATTTTTAAGCATTATATTTTTACATTACGTCCTAATCAGTTTTGCCAGAAGTAGGGGAAAATCCCTACATGTAGGTATTTTTGATACTAAAATAGAAGCATAGGGAAAATCGGACAGATTTTTTATAATCTCCAGTATGTAGGGATTTTTCGTTATATCGCCCTATTTATAAAATAAATGCAGAAAAAACGTGTTTTTAGAAATATTTTCTTGTCTTAAACGGGTGAAACACTTTATTTTCCCTAAACTCGCTTAAAAATATATTTTCAGAAATGCTGCTTATGTATATATGTTTTCTAAGATATTTTAAAAAACAAAGTGGTAGGATTTCTGAACAATTGGACTTAGTGACAAATAAAGAATTTATCATAGAAAAATATGTTTCCTGCATTACTTAGTTAGGGTTAGCGAAGAAGCATACGAATAGTGGGTACCAATTATTACAGCTATAAGTGTCTGGAGAAAGAGAAATGTATGTACACTGTGGCATACACTATCACTAGTGCCATTGGTATATATAGTGAAAATGCCAACCATTTCGCCAGTCACTAATATCAATGGTTCTTTCCTATACCACTGGGATATTATTCAATGTTGTAAGATTTAATTGAATTTATTTTAAGTACTAACATATGTTTTATTTCTTTTGTACCTATTTTTTGTCGAATAAAATTTATTTTTTATAACCATGTTTTTTTTCTTCTATTTTAATGACAATAATGCGTAGGGGTTTTTGTAGGGGAAATTTTTTCAACGTGTAGGGAAAAAACGGATTTCGAAAAATCCACTGGCAACACTGGTCCTTATAATCCTTATTAGTAAAATTGTCCGCGAAATAGCATCATAATATCGCTATTTTTGGGGATTTTTTGTTGGTATTGATGAAATTGAAAGAAAATACACAATACTTTGCAATCAAAAGTTATTTTTGATACTTTAAAGGAAAACTTAAATTCAAAACATAATCGCTGTTAAGAACACACATCCATACACCTATTCATTTATTTATTTGCTACTTTTAAGAACACACATTTATATCAAATTACCCAATGTTTTAATTTCGTCAATTGCATATACAACATTTCAAGTTTATTAACCATTGTTCATAATTTGTTTACTAATAAAGTTCAGTTACACTAGTTTAAAGTTATTTTGTTAATTGTAATTGTACCTCAAGTTCATTGTCTTTAAAATTATTTATTTTTATTAATTTGTTGTTTGTTATTATTTCTGCTTACTTAACATTTTCTTCTAGTTCATTGCTTTCTGTTTGTTATTTTGGAACAATATAAAATTAATATATCTAGCAATTTAGTATTTTGTCAACTTAACATTTATAATTTTAGTATAAAGATCAAGTACATCAAACTACTGCATTTTTATTAACCAGCCCTCTCTTCAAGTTCCAAGTGCTTGAAGAGTAACTAAAAAATAAACAAATTAGTGTCAGATCAAATTTATGTGGTTGATCTGAGTTTACACCAGTGATAACCACTCCATAGGCTCGCGAGTCAGTCAATAATCGTATTTTTCACACAGACACGGTCGGCAATTCACATGTATACAACAACTTTGTTCGTTTCAAAAGTTTTGAATCAAAACATTAGACTATCATGAGTCTCTGCGACCGCACACAAGCACATAATATCTTTGTGTGCGTGCGTTCAGGGCTTGGTTAGTTCGGGGCTTGGTTATCACTGGTTTACACAAATAAATTCAACATTAAATAGCAATCGCGTTTGCTGGGGAAACATTTTTAACGATCGCGAAAAAGTAATATATAATTTTTTAATATGTATTTATATTTGAATGGCCTATACCACGATGCGATATACAATTCGAAATTTGCAAAAAACGCAAAATGTTACCGCCCTAATCTACTCATGTATGTACATAAATAGAAAAATAGACTGTCTATAGAATATCAATGAAATATTTATTTGTTGGTGTCAAAATCGAAAACTCACTCATAAATATTTGTGTACACATCGTAACATTAAATGCAAATGGACGTAACTATACTTTTATATTGTTGTGAACGTAATTAATCTTAGAATAATCCTTAGCTTTAATAATAAGTTATCTTTTAATTTAAAGGAATGGAGCTAGCAGGTAGGAATGTTAGAAATAAATGATTAAGATGAAAAATAAAGTGGGGTTGGTCATATATTTGATCCATCTAGGGGCATCCTAGGCGCTGCCGGGGCCAAATTTAAGAATTTCAACCATACAAATATGGCCGTTTAATGAAATTCTTAAATTTGGCCCCGGCAGCGCCTAGGATGCCCCTAGATGCATCAAATATATGACCAACCCCACTTTATTTTTCATCTTAATCATTTATTTCTAACATTCCTACCTGCACAACATATGATCGCGTATGTTCGCTGCCGGGGCCAAATTTAAGAATTTCAACCATACAAATATGGCCGTTTAATGAAATTCTTAAATTTGGCCCCGGCAGCAAACATACGCGATAATATGTTGTGCGACCTCCTCCATTTCCGAAATAACGGTATATCTCGAAAGCCGAGCTAACCTTAAAAAAACGACAAGCACTACTGGATTCAGCGTACCCGAATTAAAACGACAAGTGCCCAGCTTATCTAAAAGAAAGTGTAAATTTCTATCACAGTGTAATCAATTAAAATCACGTTTTCATCTTTTTGTGCAGTTACGTCCATTTGCATTTAAGGCTACGATGTGTTCATCATTGTATTGAAATGTATGTTTGTATTAATATTGCAAAGTAATTTCATATTTCATTTTGTTGGTATTTTTATCAATGCTATACTATTGTTCTCGTTCTACGTACACATTCAAATTTATCATTCAATGAATTATATGCATAAGTGTGTTTTTTTTTTTATAGTTGTGGTAAAAATGACACAAAATCGCCTTGCAACAGCTGTCAACAGGATACAAATATTTCGTTAAAGTGGTAAGTGTTGCCACAAACGCATAGTTTCATATTTATGCATGTATTTATGTGTTTGAAATCATGCACGATCACTTGCATAATTGCTTTTAAGGAAATTTTCGCACTTTATATGTACATGAGTCATTTGTGCAGTTCTTTTGAAACTGATTTCATGATTTTGGTAGTCTGGTAACACTGTGCAAAGGAAAAGTTGTTGTTCCTTCATGTGGGTTACAACTGGTAAAGTAAAATACTCCGGATGAAAACGATGACGTAGTGTTTATATGATAATGGATAAAGGGACAAACGGTTAGCTGGTCAGACGGTCGGAGTGTTGGTTGTTTGGTTAGTTGTATGGCTTGTCGGTTGGTCGGTCGTTTGGGTAAGATGGTTTATATTATAAGTATATGTATATAAAATATTTTAAATACCGTAAACGTAATATTGTGTCGTAACGCATGGCTGAAATGCTCAACTGGAATAAATGTTTCATGCATGTTTAACAGGAAAAAGAAAAGTTTGTGTGTCAGCAGTGTGACAATAATAAGTGGCAACAATACATATGAAAATTGTCCTTTTATTCATGGACCACAAAGATATTGACCATTTAAGCGAAAACACACATTTCCCAAAAATAAAAAATCCACACAAAGACTCGAATGTGATAAAAATAAAAAAGCAAATAAAATAAGAGAATGAAAAAAGACACCACCTGCATTCCCTTTAGCAGATAATTTACATACTTTCCATATACATATGAATGAGTCACATTGTATATTTGTTTGTGAATATTGGGTAAGAATTCCGTAAAGGATAATACGATAAAAGTGTTGAAGCTTATTAAGGTAATTAAGGTTGACCTTAAATCTTTCCACATCATTCACATAACTAGTTGTTCACTTTATTCTTTTTTTTTTTTTTTTTTTGTTCAGTTCTTTTCATTATTAAAATTTAATCAAGCATCAACTGACTGGCAGCACTTTGATTTGACATTTAGCTAAAATTAAGTAAAATTTACAGCAGATAAACATTAATAAATTTTTCTTTCAAAAAAAAAAAGAGTTTTTAGCATAAACATTACCATTAAACAAAAATCAAAAATAAAATACCAGCAAACACTCTATTTTTAAATTAACAAAAAAAATTTTCTAAGGGCCATTATTACAACTTGGCGTTAGCTGTTATCCGACAGTTAACAGACGCTTTTTGACAGATAACACATTATTATCTGTCAATTTAATCTTAACTTTAGCTAACTTCAAGTTGTAATAATGGCCCTAAATGATTAATTTATCAAATCAAAAATTTTGTTCAAAACATATTCCAAATCTTTAAGACATTCGTTTAGAAAAAAAAAAACGTTTCGCTGCTCTGGTCTTTGTCTTTATTTAAAAGGCTTTTGTGAAGGCATGCCCAATAATAATTGTTCGTTTTCAAAACTCTTTAATGCCGAATTTCGGTAATTCATATATAAGTGATTTTCGGTTGCGGGATATTTTATATAAAAAAGATTTCTCCTTAATTTGACAAAATATTTGCTAAAATTTTATTTTTGTTAAAAATGTTTTTCGTGAGTATAATAAATACGGGATGTACAATAAATTGGTTGTGGATCTTTATAACATTTACTGCCAAATTCACGATGTCGAAGAAATGCTTTCTTTTGCACAAATTCATTTGAAAAAAATTGATAATTTGTTTTTGTTTTACGTGTAGTTATGTGAAAGAAAAAATTCATTTGCTTTAGTGAAATAGGCAATTAATTTCTAGTCAAGTTAAAATAATTAGTTGAAATATTTATTACAACTAGATGAATCTGAAATTCGATATAACCGACCGCAATCTAGGAATAAATTATTGTTTTATTTGGTTCAATTTTCCATATAAACACTTTTAAATTTGTAAGAATATTTTTAAAGTATGAAAAAACAAGTAAAAGTGCTGTATCCAACTGTTCCGAGTATTTCAGGACTTGGCTTTAATGCTGCAGTGTCTCCTCTGCTTAAGCGAGTGTAGCCGCTTTCATTTAAGGTATTTCGAGCTAGTGTGTTCGGATGCAATTCGAGCCTTTTAAGTCTTTTACTGCACATTTCGTTATCATAGTTTTAACTAATGGCACATTGAGATCCTTGTGAATATTTGAGTTTTTAACATACCAAAGGGCAGCTATGATTATTCGAAGAAGTTTATTTTGGCGCCTTTGAATTTGTTCAATATTAGTGGTCTTTGGCTTTAAGATGGAGTTGTAATGTAAAAGTTTGCAGTCGAGACTAAGGACAATAAGCAAATTAATCTGAATGGCTTTAGTTTTAATTTTGCCTCTATGTGGCTTTTCCACGTTAAACGGCGATCAAGATGTATACCGAGATATTTTACATGTGAATTTTCAGGTATTATTTGATTTTTGATTTTAATAGGGGGGCATGATTCCCGGCGCACGGTGAATGTTATTTGTACGCATTTTATGCTCATTGGCCATTATCCTCCATTGTTTTAACCATATTTCTAGTTGAAATATGTGATCCTGTAAGTAAAGAGATGCTTAATGATGGTTTTCGTGTACGCTTAAAAAAACCTGTATCATCAGCAAAATGTTAAGTTTGGGTGTAGTTGTTTGTTGGCATATCCGAGGTATATATTAAGTACAAAAGTGGGCCCAGGATGAGGACTCCAGCTTCAGTTGGCCTAGGAGAACTTAAAAAATCACCTTCTTTAATAATAAATTGACGACCGACTAAGTAGCATTCTAACAGCTTGTGTGTGTTAACCGGTAGGCTTAGCTTCAATTTATGTAAGTAGCCTACAGACTTTATCAAAAGCTTGAGAACATCGATGAAGAGGGCGGAGCAATATTTTTTTTCTTCAAAGGCTTTTCTTATGGCGTTTACTATTGTTCAATTATGCTGTGTTCTCCTCTAAAGCCGAATTGGTGGTTAGGAATACATCTATTTTCATTTAAAAGCTTATAGACCTATATGACTTTTGTGTGATCCTTTCCTGGTTTAGGTATCATGGTAACTTTCCATTCTTGAGGGTAGTATTTAAGGCGTAAAATAGCATTTAAAATAAAAAGAATAATTTTCTTTGCTATGCTGGGTAGCTCCAGAAGCATTTTGTTACTGATCTTATCAAAACCTGGGGCTTATCTTAAATGGCCGAAACATTTTTTTTATATTCACATGCACTTACTTAATCTAATTTTTTATATGCATCAAATAAAAACGAAAGATTTAATATTAAAACCAAAAAACTTTTCTCTTGTTTCAAAACGCACCAAAATCGTGAAAATGCGCGTATGTTCGAAGAAGAAACACTTATTTAATTAAAAATTTTTAGTTTTGTTTGGAAATTATAAATTTTTTTTTTTTTAAAATATAGAATATACAAAAATCGATGTTCTAACAATACAAAGAAAAATACTAATTAAACATGACAAGAGTCACATTAAAGGCTAGAAGTACAAAATTTTAGAAGGGCTTTCTTGCCACGTGCAAAAAATTGGAATTTAAGGTTGTACGTTCCGAGATGGCATAAGTGGCGCCCAGAATTTGATGTCGGACTAAAATGTCACCCAATGCAAAAATTAAGCCATAGACAAGCCATGAATAACGATATGCAATATGGTATGTTCGGATTTTAAATGACGACGCAGTATACAAAAAACTAAAAGGGCGGTATCCAGAGTGCCACGCCTATGTTTTAAAGTTTTAAGAAATTTTTTAATTGTTTAAATTTACTGTGTTGAAAAAAATATTTTGATTTGTGTTTACGTTTTAATTAGCCACATTTGCTGGTGGTCACATTTCAATTACACCTATTGATTAAAACCTAACAGCAAGAAAAGCTTAAACTTTCAAATATGTTGATTAATATTATCAACTTTTTTTTTTTTTTCAAAAGATTTTGTTATTCGTGCTTAATTCCCAGTTTACACTTGAAATTTATAGTTGATGGGATAAGCTATTCCTATGCGCATTTCACTGGTTGCTTAGGCCAGATCATCAGGAAACTTCATCCATAAAGATTTTAGAAAAACTAAATATATTAAACCAAATAAAACTGTTAAGCGTATAAGACTTATAAGCAACAGTTATACTTGTAACAATATCAAAGTTTAAACAAAACACATCAACAATAAACATTGGGTTTATCTCATCTTACATTCCCCACTATCCCATCAACAATAAATTTCAAGTGTTTTTATCAAGAATAAATACTGGGATAATGTCCATGGACACTATGACACTTTTTGGAGTGTCATAACGTCCATGGACACTATGACACTGGACGTTATGACATGCCACCATTTAAATTATATCTGAACATATATTGTTACTTAAGACGTGTTTGACACAATCATAACCACAAACATTAATGATAGTTTGCGATTGTGGTTGCATCAACCATGTTTTTTTTGCGTGATAATTATCAATTTGTCTTAAATTAGTGGGCAGAGGTACATATTAATGTTGGAAATTTGCCACAATACATTAAGGGTTTTCAGGATATCGCTTAAAAGTCTCGCAGTTTGTGCAAACTGTCCAAATTTGTAGGAGAATACATTTACCCAAACATTCGCTGTGCAAATGGCGGATTCTACATTATACTCAGTTTGATGAATATTCAGAGGTTTCTATGTGATAAACGAAGTGATTTAGTTGTAATCATGTCAATTTAAAGTGATTAACAAATCATCTCGATTTTGGTGTGATTAGAGCTTAATCTCGTTCGAAGTGCACAGACGCGATTAAAAACCCAAGTGTGGGCATAGTAGTTATAAGGCATTTTAGACATAAATTTTTATATGTTTTAAAAATTTTTCTTTTTGTATTTATGATTCTTTAAAACTGACATTGATTATTTAAAATTACAACTAAAGTCGAAAACGGGCTTCATAAAACGAGTTACGCAAGTTTGTCCATTTGCGAAAATGAAAATTTTAAGCGATTTCATGAAAACCCCAAATGTTTAATTATAAATGAATTACAACATAAATCTTATATACCCTTCACCGTTCCTCAGATATAAATAAAAATGTTGTGCCACGCCCACTTCTCCAATCCCTCCCACATTTTGACAAACGTTTCGTAGTGATTAGCAAGATGTTTGTACCTAATTTGGAAACTTTGCCTCTTTTCGTTCTCTAGTACCCATGTTCTGTGTCTATAGTGAGAACTTCTCGCATCGAAAAGATGTGAAACAAAATATTCCATCGTTTCTCGAAAAGTGAGAGAGTGTCTGTAACTCATGTCGAAATCTATCAAAAGAGATTATGCCATTACGTTATAAATTTAATAGCAATGCACTCGAAGCCGATGCATCATTGGAGACCATCACAACGCCAGTCACACATACCGTTGACGGCGATCAAAATTTACTAAAATTGAAAATTTTTTAACGACGGCGGCGAAAATACAACCGTCGGCTATACCAAATAGTGTGAAGTGCGACTTTAATGTTTGTTGCAAACGAGGTGTGAAAACATTCGTATATTTTATAAAAATTATTAAAGCAAAATAATTAAACAATAAAAAATGTGCCAACAAGAAAATATTATTATTATTATTCTTTGTATTTTGCATTTTTAATTGTTTTTTAGTGTTAAAATTTTTTCTCGCCCCATTTTTAATTATGACAGGTCAAAGCGGGAACTTTTCTCACAAAAATATTACAGACACACTTTTTCTGTAAATTGGCGAGTAATTTCCTTACGTGACAGCTAATACTCGCCAAAAAAAAGTTACTGACGTTTGTTTCAATATATGGCATTTTTGCTTCATCTCACACATTTCAATCAAAAAGTTTCTCGACGCGAGACTTACAGAACATGGGCACAGATATACGGAAAAAAAGAAATAAAAAAACAACAAAAACAAGGGATTTATGAGTAAAATTAGAGGCAGTCGTGGTTTTTTGCTGACAAGTGGGCACTTGGCGGGCTAATCTAATTTGTTTACCCTAAATCCACTGGCGCTAAGCGTTTTGTTATGTTAGCTCTTGTTTTAGAGAAATGAAGGAGGTTGCACTACTAGGGATGCCAATCCCGAAATCCCGATCCCGAAAATCCCGGGGATTTCGGAATTCAGCGAATCCCGGGACTTAGGTTTTTAAATCCCATTTACTAAATTTTTTTTTACCTTTCTTATAAAAACAAATTCATCATTACTTTTTTTCAATGAGAAGATATCCACTGTGGGAACACAATATTGATCTTTTATATTTATGTATTTGTTTCACCCTGTAAATACTGTCACTGAAAAGAACAGAACAAAAATTAAACTTTGTTATTCTTGTTAAGCGCGTCCAAAAATTATAAAAAGATTCAAATGTAAAAAGTGCGGAAAAAATTAAAAAAAAAATACATGTATCAAACAATGTCTTTTGAAATGCATAAAATGAAGAGCAAAAGTAAAAGTTCTGTGTGGTTTACTTTTTAATTAACTGGTGCACCAAATGCAAAATGCAAACTTTGCAATAAAATTTTAAAAACTAATGGTGGTTCAACTAAAGGCTCAGTTACTGAGCAACCTAAACAAGAACGGCAAGCGTTTTTTTGAACATGAATATTCTATTGCCAATACATTTTCAATAAAATAAAACGACCAAGCGATCTATTAAATAAAATTTTCCAGCCGGGTGGTGTTGAATTCGCGTTCTAAAGGTTTGTTTCGTAAAAACTGTGTGAAATTTAAAAGTTTTGACATAAAACAGGCGCTTGCCGCTCTTATTTAGGTAGCTCAGTTAGGCGAACGTTGCTGTACCGTATCTGTACTGTAACCATCAGCTGTTCGCTTTTTGTTATATGAAAACCAATACAAAAGCTTACCGAAATGCAATGTACCGTAGTTGCAACGTACCAATCTGTATAAAATAGAATTTCATGCCGTTGTTACTTGACATTTGTAAGACAGTGATGGGCGGCTTGTATGTAACATTGAATGCGGGTAATTTTGCTCTTCTTTTTGGTACTTTTTTCAGTATATCTATAGAATTGCGACAAAACAACTTACAATACAACATATTTCCAAATATACAAATATACATATGTTTAGATGTTTAAAGTAAACAAATGCATATACACATACAATAGAAATGTGAAACATATAAAAGACTTTAAATGGTATTAAAACCTTGTTTGGTGTATGCACATTTACAATATTTGTATGCTAAAAATATATATGTATATGTATATAATTAATATTAAATTATTAAAATTTTGTACATACACAAAATACTGTTTTAATACCATTTAAATCACGTGGTACCTTTTCTGCAGGTCACCATTTGAACACTTTTGATTCCCATTACTGTGTGTTTTGTTTTATGTATACTATTGCTTTTTGTTTATGTATGGAAAAACATATGACACGTTTTTAAACGTTCTATAAGTGCCCCAACGTGCTTACAGTACGGTGCGGTACATTACGGGTACAGCAATGTTCGCCTAACTGAGCCTTAAAGGTTTAATAACTCATCTAAAAGTAAGTCATCCAAAAATTTAGTTAGCAAGATGTTAAATTTCCTTTTTGTTTCAGGTCCACAACATACAATTGGAGAAAAATACAAGCGACGAGCCAATGCCAAAAATTGCCAAAATAACAAACTATGCAATTTTATGGCGCATGTATTGCCAGAATGAGTGCCCTTGACGGCCTTCCATTTTCAGTTTTTATAACGTCTACAGAACTTCGCAAATCGTTGACGTCTCGAGGCTTCGAAGTTCCAAAATCTTAGGAAACTATAAAAGCTAAGTTTCTTGAATACTTATTAAAATGTAAACAAAAAACCATTCAGGATGTAGGCAATATTAAAGATACTGGGTTAAAATTTAGCCTCACTTTTGATGAGTGGACTTCTTTCGCAAACAAACGTTATATAAATGTTATATTGCATTCAACATATACAATTTTTAGCTTGGGTTTAATTAGAATAATAAAGTCTGCTACTGCTGTTATTTGTATACAACTGTTAGATCAACGACTGAATGATTTTGGAGTTTCACTTTCAGATGAAATAGTTGGTTTTACAAAAGACGATGCAAAAAATTGGAAAAATTATTATACACCTGGCTATTTTAGATGTATTTTACAAACCAAATGAAAAACGTATTGTAAATAATGTTTGGGGTCCGGGATTTCCCGGGTCTGATTTCCCGGGAATTCCCGGAAAATTTCTGACGGGAATTCCCGGGAATTTTTTTTTATTTTTCCCGGAAAATCCGGGAATTTCATAAAATAAGCAATTTTACATAAAAAACGTTAATTTTAATTTATTTTTGTTTTTTTTATTTATACAAAATATTTAAAACAAAACTTCAGTTGCTCAAAGTGATTTGTTTTATTTATTTTACCCGTAGAAATAGATTTTTCCTTTGATAAGCGCTTTTAAATTTAAATTGTTGACATTACTGTAAAAAGACAAAAACGAAGTGGAGAAACAGAATGTCCAGTGACCATTCGCGGATCCAGCTCGAGCCTTACGGGGGGGAAATTTTGTATGATACAAAAAAGTTAAAAACTTGGATTAAAAATTTATTAAAAACAATGTGTATATATTATATAAAAAACAAAACAATAAGGTTAAATAAAATATAAAATTACAGCCTGTTCATCGATTTCGAACGTTAACGTTCGCATAGAAAATTACATTTAAAACAAAAACAAATTTTCGAATTTTGTTTTTGTTTTAAATATAAATTTCTATGCGAACGTTGAGGTTCGATATCGTTAAACAGGCAATTAATCTTTTTAAATAAATAAATTGTGATTTCCTTGTGAGGCAAATAGATAGTACAGTCTATCTTCGGTCATTGTTGATCTGAGCCATGTTTTTATTTGACGATGGGTAGGAAATAACCTCTCGCTCGTAGCATTACTGACGAGCATTGACACGAAAATTTGAAATATTTTTCTTAGATTTGGGTAGATATCTTCATCACAGTTTATTAAAACATTTACAACGTTATCTGATAGATTTTCAGATATTTTCCATGTTTGTTGCCAATGCAACAGTTTAGGCTCAAGTTAAGATGTGTTAATCTCGTTTATCAAACATAATCAGCTCATCAGCTAGTTATGGTTTTAAAATAAATGATATAATATTTAATGGAATATAAGACTCGATGTATAATTTAATTTTAATTAATACAATAATTGTTACCAAATACTACCCCACCCCTGATCTCTTAATGTTATACATGAATTTAACATTATTTTAGGTGCTTTTTGAGCTTAAAATAGCACACCCAGCAGACTCATCACAATATAAATTTCGTTAAAAAAAAGATTAATATTGATTCATACATTCATTAATAACCACAAAATTAGTTTATATATATAATTTGTTTTGTTAAAATAAATAAAATTGGGTTTATTATAGGTATAGTACTGAAAAACTGTAGCGTGCGTTGTAAGGCGTGCGTCACAAAGGGTTCACGGCTTTTATCAAAAAATTACAAAATTTTTAAGCTGCGAATAAGTGATTTTAGATTTCTCTCATATTCACCTTTCTTGTAGGAATTAGACTTTGTATACCTTATGATGGAAAATTCGATAAAAATTAGGAAAACACACTTCAACTTTTAAAGTTGCTTCTAATTTTTGTGGCGTGCGTCACAAAACTTTGTGATCAATTATTTCGCAACAAAAGCCTGCTAAGAAATTATAATATATGCCTTCGTAAGTACATATTAATGTCACTAAGTACTATATATAAGTTGAAGCTATCTCTTTTGAAATGCCAAAAAAAGTTTATATATGACTTGATTTTACTTTGAGGTAGAAGTTTAAGTATGTTCAAAACATTTAGGATATCTATTGGGAAAGGTGTTTCGAAATCTTCTAAAATAAATTCAACAAGAGGAATGTAACCTACAACTCGTTACTATACTTCAACATTTTGTATGTGATTATTTCGTTAAAATCTTGTCTTTTCGATTGAAACCTCGATGTGAACGCAAATAACTTTAACTTTTTCAAAAATCGCTTTAAATTGTTCTTCGGCTTTATATCATTTCTCTTCAAGGCACATGATTAAAGTTTTGCTCAGGCTTGATCCTTTTTGAAGATCAATATCGTGCTTTTGTAAATGATACTTAGTGGCTGTGCTACAAAAAGTATCACACTGAATATGTATATTCCGCAAATAAGTTCAAAAGTACTAAGGAGTTCCTTAATATAAAGGTAGAGATACTATCTTTCCACTCAGACATTTTTTCCAAAGTTTCTACTATATGATGTACACTTGTTGCAAAGTGTAAAGCTGAGTCGTGACGGTCCACCCATCTTGTCTCGCATAGTGTTGTGCCAGGGTTCGCTGAATTACGCCTTTTTATACATGGCCACGAAAACTACTTCTGTTTTTTTCACGGTCGAACCGCTACTTCTTTTGACATTATCTTTGACCTAGAATCGCGCCCTCCATAAACTTTAGCATAGATAACAGTGCTTTTTTAGTACTATAATTTAAGGGTTAGGAAAACGTAAAAATATTTTTTGCTTAAAATGTTATTGCATTTTTGGTGCGTACGACTGTCACGTTCAACACTTTGGAATTAACCATTTGTATGTTAGTTTTTTGTTTAAGTTTTGTAACGAAGATCTCTATTTTTAACATATTTTTATTTTTCGAATTTATTCTATGAGCTAAATTTCAGTCATGTATTTTTATAAAGCTTTTTTGTAATAGTCCTATTTCTTATTTTTTTCAGAAATGACTTTATACACTATTTTTTTTAATTTTTAATTGTGTTCATTTTTAACAAATCTGTTTTAAACAAAAATTTTGTAAAATTTTAATGACTTTTTTATGAATATTTTTGATAAAAAAAATTTCCCGGGAAATAAATATTTTTTTCCCGTGTCCCGGGAAATGAAAAAGTCCGGGAATTCCCAAACACTAATTGTAAATGAATTATCTTCTTTAGAAGACGTCGAGATATTTGAATCTTTCGATTTTTGTATTAGAAAAATGAAAACTGATTTGACTGACCGTTATCATATTTCAACAGTTATTGCAAAAGTAAGAAAAATTTCAAAAATTTTTAGAAAGTCACCAACTAAAAACGAAGTTTTACAAAAATATGTTAAGGAGGAAAAAGGCAAAGAACTTAAACTTATTTTAGACTAGGTGGAAAACCGTTTTCGACATAATATGTCAACGATTTCATGAATTAGAAATACCCGTAAAGAAGGCTTTAATTGATTTAAAGGAACAGCCAATAACGGATAACGAATATAACTTAATCAAACAAATAACAGAAATTTTGAAACCTGTAAAGGCAACAGTTGAAACTTTATGTCAAAGTGAAATGAACCTTTGGAAAGCAGATGCTGCCGTTTCTTTTATGGTAAAAGAAGTATCAAAAGTGGACTGCAAATTAAGCCAAGAAATAGAAAAGTCTCTTTATAAAAGAATTAAAGAAAGAAGAACGATTTATTCAACATTGCTGAATTTTTTAAAAAATCCTAAACTTAAATCCAATTTTGACAAAAATATTGAAATAAACGAAATAAAAAGTGAGCTTAAAAGGTTCATTTTGAAATTCAAAGACAAAAATGAAGCACTAAATGATACTCCTCAAAGTTCTAGTTCCGATTCATCCTTAGTCAAGGAAATAAATGATGATTTGTCGTTTTTGATAAATAAAAAGTTACATAAAGCGATACACTCAATTCACATGAGGGCTTTTACGACGCACAGTGGCGCCATTTGAGTTTTTTCGTTGCAAAAATCATATCTTTTGAACCGAATAAGGTAATTGAACAGTTTAAACAGCATATGATAGATAACTGTTCAGCCTATGAAATGTGCATTTGAAAAGGGTGCTACGCTGTGTAGGGGCCTACTTATGGGTTATCAAAGTTAAAATTAGTAGAAAAATCAATTTTATGGTACCTAAAAAAAAATTATTTTTACATTTTTAGATTGTTTTTATTTTTTTTTTCTTTAGGGTTCTAAATTATTACCCAACAAATTAAAAAAAAAAATTTTTTTTTTTTAAATTTATTTTTTCAATTTTCTGTATTTTCGGTATATGGGTAATTCCATGTCACACATATATTCGCGTAACTCAAAAATGGTTTAGTTTATTGAAATAACTAAAAAAACCGAAATTCGGCAATAAATAATAAAGTGGGGTTGGTCATACATTTGACCCATCTAGGAGCATCCTACGCGCTGTAGGGGCCAAATTAAAGAATTTTATTAAACCGCAATATTAGTATGGCAACCATGTCTTTTTAACCTTTTTTACCTCTAGAAGCCAAACGGGCACGTACGGGCAGATAAAATTTTTGAATTATGTAAAGAAATAATCAAAGAACAGATTTTGCAAATATGGCAAATATAGAAAAATATAGATTTTTGTTATTTTCCGTCAAAGTTGAAAAATAGTGAAAAAACGGATAGTTTTTAAATAGTGATTTACCAGGAGAAACACAAAGCAAACAGTTCATTTTTTTTTTATCATTACACATTTAATAAATGCATCAATCAATACAAACAAAAAATAAGGCGATTCGTTACCTATTTTTCGTGATATTACACCTGAAATCGCAACAAATTTACTAAAAATTGTGTGTTTTTTTGAAAACCGAAAGTCGGTCAACTTTGAACGGCTATATCTTCTAAACTAAAAATGTGATATTATTAAGAGTGGCAGATTTGAAATCGTTGAAAAGTTTCCTATAACATGAGTTTATTCAAAACTTCGTCGGTGCTCATGAAAATTTTGATTTTTGCAACCTCGTTTGCTCTACGGGCGCTACTGTGCGACGTCGTTTTATCTTGATTCCCTTTTAAAGCAACTTCCAAAATCTCTTTGCGTTCATACGATGATTTTTGGTTGCATGTTTTTTTTTTATTTACAGTATGGCCTTGATTACCCGTCATTCGATTAACCGGCAGCTTCAATAAAATGGAAAACAAACATTTTTTTGCACTGATTTAAATTGCCTCTATTATCCGAAATTATAAACAAATTATCTTTTTTTCGTTAAATTTTGAACAATCAAAAGAAATTTAAATAAACGAAGAAAGAGAATATCTTAACGGTGTGGAAGCATGTTCTGCCAAATTTACTTTTTTCCTCATGTTTACATAATAAAACGTTATATATTTACATAAAATAAGAAACACACCAAAAAAAATAAATAATCAAGAATTCTGCCGATCCCGTCTATTATCGATAATCGAGGTCTCACTGTATTTTCAACCACACACTTCAAAGTAAGAAAAAGAATAAAACGTAAACATAAAAAGTTAAAAGAGAAATGTAAAAAACGACATGCAAAATACAAAACGAGTCATTTTGTTAATCCCTCTTTCTTTTCTACACCGCTCACCAACAAACCAAAAGAGACGTCGACAAAGTACTTGAATTGTTAAAATGTGTTTTTAAATCATGCTATTTTTATGTTTTGTTTTCTACTATGAATAAAATAATTCTTTCACTTTTCTTTTTTATGCATACATATTATTCATAAAAAATCCTGAATCCCGATATCCCGAAAAATCTCGGGATCCCGGGATTTGATTTTTTGAAATCCCGAATCCCGGGATTCGCGAAAATCAGTCCCAATTGGCATCCCTATGCACAACATATGTATATTCGCGTAACTCAAACACGGTTTGGTTTATGGAATAAACTAGAAAATTCCGAAATAAAATTACCATTAAGTAAGGTTAAACTTTTTTCTCATATGTGCAGTAGGGGTATAACCAATTTTTTGGCATAGTACCATGAGGTCAACAATGTCCTAGTAACCACGAAAATCATAATCGTTTGTAATTTTTCTCAAAAAAGTTCACGCACCAATTGGTTTTTCTAAACCTATGCAATATTGAATATTCATTTTTTTATGCGGAGTTTTTTATTCTTTTTTAATTTTTTTTTTTTTTGTTAAAAAAGGTTATAAAGATGTGTTTTAGTTTGCGGAAAAATCTCCATCCATCTCTAAATATTAATGAAATGTCATACTTGAGCTATTTTTTATTTTAAATAAACCTATTATTATTTTTTCTTAACCAAAAAGAAAATCAAAAATTTTCAAAATTTCATCGCGGTTGCTGCGTGAACTTTTTTGACCTTAGCGAAAAAATTTATATACTGTTACGAAAGTTAAATTATCTAAGAATTATTTATAGTTATAGTTATAAGTTATCTTGTAAGTTATAGTTTTATGTTACTTAAAATTGTCATGTATAATTTTCAACACAACTGTTATTTTAAAAATAGTTCCTATATAAATTTCCCAGTAATTTCTAGAAATGGTTATAGAACATAATAAATAGTTTTTACGGGAAGGTTCAGGAAAAATCTAGAAATAATTATGAAATATAAAAAGGGGTGACTCATGTAAAATTAGTTTAGTCTGTTTTGAAAAACGGTTCTGTTCGTAACAATACGTTCCCTTAAAGTTGTTTATGCTCTATCGGACAGGGCTATGCCAATTTTGATATTTTAAAAAGTTATATCTCTAATGTGCAGTCGTTTTAGAAACGTAATTGTTTTTGACAAAAACACAATTCAAAATTTTTGTTTTTTCAAATTTTTTCTACACGTGCAAAAAAGCCATAAATTATTAAAATCTGTCGACAAATTTCCATCCAAGAATTCACCTGGACCCAAAACAGCCTAGAAGAATTAGATATACTTATATATATACATACTTATTAAATATATTAAATTTTATTTCTCCTTCATGCTCAATTTGTGAAATTGTTTCAGAACTCCTACTTCGTAATGTTGATCTTTTAGTTCCTATTCGCCCTTCCAGAAATTACATTCCCCTAAGCCCTTTTTACTTTCATTATAATTATACAAGTGAGATCGAATTTTAACAATGTTTATACACAGAAAAAAATATCTCAAGAAAATTTTTAACAACACAGTTTGTTAAAATTATAATTTTTGTTCAACAAACTTTTTGTTTGATTCAATGAAAAAATTTATCAAATATACACTTTACAAAATAGCACTCAATAAAACATATTTAATAATGAAATATTTAAAACAACTCTTGTTCATTTTATAATAGGGCATAATTCTCATTCGCTTAACACTTTTATTTGGTTAAATATCTTTAGTTTTGCCAAAGTGTTTAGAAAAAGGTTTCCTGATGATCTGGCCTAAGCAACCAGCGAAATGCGCATAGGAATAAGCTTATCCCCTAACAATAAATTTTAGTGTATTTATCAAAAAATAAAATTGGGAATTTAGCACATCATTATTAATAAACAAATAAATAAAGATTCGATAAACATTTTGTTTGATTTATTCAACATTTCCAACAATTTATTTTAACAAATCACGTAAACATTTTGTTGAAAAAAATTATTTTGGGCAACAACTTTTTTTATTGATTCAATAAACTTGGTTGTTGACTAAAAATTTAATAACTATACCTACAAACTTTTTTATCAATAATGCAAAAATCGTCATCGCAGAAAATTCAAAAATTTTTTTTATCAAATATGCGAATTTCGTATTCAAATATGAAAATTATTTTTTCTGTGTACGTATATTGATTTCTATGATATTTGATGCTAACAGTATCAAAAGAAGTGCGTGGAAAAAAGAAACTCTAGTTACCGGCCTCTAGTATGAACATAAAAATATTTTAATGTTCCTTAAAAAAATGTAATTGTTATTTTTAAGCTGTGAGAAATGTCCACAAAAAATGTTTAATATTGTTTCGAAATGGTAAATACAACAGAAATTTGAAACAGACATAGCTATATTTTCATATGTATGTGTATATATGCAGTAGTAATAGTATTTGCAATTCCAGCAATAACAAATTTGACGAAACTTTAATTTAAAGTATTTTTAGTTAACAAGAAAATAATAATATAATCCGTTTTAAATCGCATAGTTTAAACCATAAAAAAGCAAATTAAAAAAACTGCATTCCGTTTAGTCTTCATATACCAACTATGCATACTCTTAATTGTAAAAGTATTAAAGTTAAGGTGACCAGTTGCAACACATATAAAAAAAGTTAAAAATATACGTGTGTAACAAAAAACTCTTTCCGCCCAAAAAAGTTGTACTCTCATAAATATGTATGTCCATAAAATATCTTTCGACTTACATTGACTATTTTCGATAGGTGTCTTTTAAGATGCCCTGCAGGCAATACAATTCATGTTAATACAAGTTTTAACCTTTTTTTATTATTCGTTTTCTATCGCCAGAAAATTATTCGCTTAAGTGTTTAACGCGTTTATTTGTATACCCTTCACCACTAGTGGTTGGTCATTCCAAGTAAAAGTTTTTTAATATTCATCTAGGCCCCTAAGTTTATATATTCTGAGTAATTCTAAGTCGATTTAGCGCTGTCTGTCTGTCTGTTAAAAACAACCCCACTTCCGAAAAACTTAAGAGAAAAGAAAAATTTTGGAGTCAAATTGTTTCCATTTTGTTAAAAATTCATATGATTAGAATTAAAGTCGTCTTTAAGCTACTTTAAGAACTTGTTTAGACCCTACGAGTCTTCTTTGATTAAACCTAGGAGGGATAATCACACAAAAATTTTGTACGAAGTGGGTCTGCTTGATCAGGGTAGTATTTTTTGGAGAGAATCTCAGATCCTGGGACTAGAACCTAAGATTTTGGTGTAGCATCACCAGTAGAGTTTCCAAATAGGGACGCTAAGGGTGGATCCAATAGGCTGTTTGAAAGGTGGGCATTATTTATGGACGGGTCCAAGATGAACACTGATACTGGTGCCGGTGTTTATATTGCTGACGCTGTCGTTAAAAGGTCATTCAGGTTCCCGGGTGAGTCCAGTGTCTTCCAGGTTGAGATCCAAGCGAACTGGGGGGCGTCGGAGGTTATACTAAAGCACATCGGAGGGTGGTCTGTGGTAACATATTACGTCGATATTTAGGCAGCGCTGTTATAAGTACCCGGACACTTCAGGGTGTCTGGTGATGAGATGGCGGACGAACTCGCGAGAGAGGGTTTGAATCTTGACATAGGGGTAAGTTACGGGGGTTAAAGCCGTTAACCGGTCCTGGAGGAATAGAACGGATTGCAGGGTGTCTAGAGCATTATTGCCAAGTATGGACGCAGGGGTAACCAGAGTTCTATTAGAATTGGACAGGAGTAGTCTCAAGGCTTATAGGGTTCTTAACGTGTCATTGTCCTGTTTGGGCGATTACGAGTTAATGGGACAATACCATTCCAGACTCATGCAGCTTTTGCGAGGATTCTAAGGAGCTAGAGTCGATTGAGCATGTACTGTGCCACTGTCCTACGAACTTGGGTCCATCGCTGGATGAAATCCAGTCGATCTACTGGGGTATGTCAGGGAAAGACGTCTGTTGTTTCTGATAAGGGGACTGTATAGGGAGTTTTCTATCTATCTGTCAACTACTTTCTTCTTCACTTTTATCTATCTTTTTCACAATTCACAACTGACCGCATGGGTCTCCGAGTAGAAGTGTGCCCTTGCCCGCATAACCCTTCCTTACCTAACCTTACCTTACCTAAGGTACTTAAACGTTATTGTCTAAATGCATTAAGATCCCTAGTTATTTTCGGCAAAACAGTAAAAGAAAAACTATTTTTGGTGCAACATTTTGTATTCGTACAATTTAAAAAAATAATAAATGGCAGAAACTTATAATTTAATTACTGAATCATAATCCATGAAAAGCGATTCACATTTGTTTATTTCATTCATTACGAAGTAAAGTTACTGTTTTTATGTTTAAATTGCGAATATATATTTGGCTTAGCTGCTTTTTTTAAATAAATTTTACAAAACTAAATGTGGTGTCTATTAGAGTTTAATTTTTATATAAGGAGCCAAAAAAAAATCGCCCATAATATTTGTTGGTGAAATAATTCATCATGCTCGTCGCTGACTTCAGCAACGTTTGACGGGGAAAAGATCAAATGAGAGTGTAGGAACTGTTTTTTCAGAGACAGGTTTGTGCCTGAAATTAAATATTTTTATTACTTTTAAAACTGTCTTGACTATACAAAAAACACTTTATATTGCTATTTATCGATTTTTAGTGGTTAAGTCAATCTCAAATAATTTCTTCATAATCTCGACCCTGCGTCAAAAGTTCGAAGCAATTAATCGAAATGGATTTCAGACATTACAATGAACACAAATTTATTTAATTGAGATTGAGTTGCAAAACTGTTGTAAAAATTAACTTCTAAGTTTACAACAACACGAATTAATGATATTTATGTTAGTAAATAAAACAAAACGTTTGATGAACTAATTTATTTGTTGAACGTTGTTTGTGTTTTGTTATTTTCCTTTGGATCACGAAACTTGTGTTGATTGCAGCGGCCCTTGTTTACACATTACCACTTCACTACCAAAAACTCTTTCAGTCTCATTAATCAAAAGCTGCCCTCGCAACTGATTTGGGCACATTTATTTATAAAGAAAATAATAAAACTAATTACTTAATTTTATTTTTCCAGTTCAGTTTTATTTACACTGCCACATGCATATTAGTTATCAAAGTTTTTCTTGGGATTCGAACAATTAATTAACAAGGTTTCGTTTAAATGTGCTAAGTTCCCATTTCATTCTATTGTTAAACTGAAATTTATTGTTGTTGTTTTTGTTTAAGCTTTGATATTGTTACAAGTAAAACTGGGGTTTATAATTCTTATTCGCTCAACAGTTTTATTTGTATAATAAATTTAGTGTTTATTAAATCTTTGGATGAAGTTTTCTAACGATCTGGCCTAAGCAACCTGTGAAATGCGCATAGGGATAGCTTATCCCATCAACAACAAATTTCTGTTTAACAATTGTAGTATAAAATGGGAACTTAGCACATTTTATCGAAACCCTTTTAAATCATTTGAATTTTTTTTTTATTTGTGGCTTAGGGTCTTAATTGCATAGCAGAACTTTTACTCGATTATTGGTCCAGATAAAAAAATAGGTTTTTGGTTTTTGTAGGTCTATGTTTAATTTGGCACGCAAAGCTGAATTGCGGGAATTGGAGTCAATTACTTGTTCTTGAATAAGTTAATGATCGGAACTCCCACAAATCCAATTTTTTAACCGCCACCACTGAAAAATGTTTAACATTGTATAAAATTATAGTGCTAAAATAAGGTCGTTCTTCAAATATCACAATAAAATATGCTGAAAATATCCAGAATACTGTTCTGCTCGCCGTGGCATTGCCATCGGCACATGTCTCAGTAGAACAATTGTTTTGTGCACTCAGAATTATAATCAAATTTTTGTATGCGATGTTATACTGAAATCAACTATTGGGCTTTTTTTTTTTTTTTTTTTTTTTTCTTTCATTATTTATTTATTTAATCTTCATATATAAAATATGAACTAACAATAATTAATCAAATCTTAACCTAATACGTTATTTTTTGTCCTGCCAGTGCCAGACAAAATTTTCTTCATCACGGGTTCTGTTCACTTTTATAGGTGTTTATCGCTCATATAATTGGACAAGTGGGCTTTTAAAATCGATTTTTTATATTTTTTATTAAAATTTTGGCAACTCTTAATTTTAATCTTAATTAAATCGATAAATAATAGTCATGCACATTAAAACTTGAAATTTTTTTGAGCGTACATATGTACGTAGGAATGTTTATGCTGTTTTCATAGTTAAAAGTAAAAAAAAAACAGTTGTAGTTTTACGTATTTACCTATTAGTGCCCTTGGTATACTTCCAACTTTAATATAGTACATCTTGTTCTTCATAAATTAAAGTCATTATTGGACATTGAACAAAACAGTCCTACACGTATCGTACCAAACCACACACTGAAAGTGAGTGAAAATCAACATAATATTAGGTGCGTTTGAGTACTTTTACAGTAAAATGCAGTAAATGAGTAAACTAAAAAATATTCTCTCACAAAAAGCTGTTGACCAAAAAAATAGGCGAGCACAAAATTTGTAAAAATTCGTAAAATAAAAGCAAAAGCTGATGGCAAATAATTGAAGTGTTGAAAAATATTGACACTTTTGACTACTTAACTCGTTTTCTTATCGGTACTCGATTAAATACTTTTTATAACACGAACATTTTTGGAAAATACAAACAAACTATTTTATGTAATCTTTAATATTTGTTTGTTTTTTTATTTTATTTGATTTTACTAATTTGTAGCGGGTTAATTTATTTAAAAGAACACGAATAATTTTTTTGCTATTGATTACTTAAGTACCCAAATACTTCACACTTTTACAACTCTAAAAAGTTAACATAACAAAAAAAATTTCACAAGTTTATATTTAGCCAAATAAATGCTTCACAAACAAGTTTAATAAATTAATATTTGTTCACTTTTTGTTTTGGTTTAATTTTTATTTCAACTTTTCTTTTATTTAACAATTTTTTCACAATTTGTATGCTTTTTATTTGTTACTTTTGTTTGTTTACCTTTTGAAACGTATGTTTTTTTGGTTTACTAAATTTTACTGCAAAAATTTCTACAGTAAAAATTTGTAAATACTCAGACAAGAACTGTCACTTTTCGCTCTCAATTTATGTTCTCATTTACTGCATATTTTGTACTCGAAGGCAATTTCGTAAAATGCAGTAAAGTTTAGTAAAAAATAGTAAAAACTTTTGTGTTCTCGAGCGCAACTATTATAGAAACACAACAGGTGAATTACGCCATGTCACTACTGTGGAAATACGCTTTTATTTAAACAGAGCGATAATTAAATGTAGTTATTAGCAGAGTGGTAACACAGAAAGTACCTTATCCTAACAAAAACGAAGTTGGAAGGAAATATCTATGCATCTTTCCGACATCAATGACATGCAAACTTTTGTTTTCTAAAGCTTATTCAATAGTAACTTAGCAAAGAAACAGTCTCCACCGAACAAGAACTTTTGTCATAATCCTTTAAAATACTATCCATACATTGATTTATTAGCAATATTTTGGAATGTATTTAATTTATTATAAAAAATATTGCTTAAATTCATACATACATATCACACTGGTTTCTCTTAAGGTCATCTCTAAATTTACACCTTTTCACTTTTTGTAGGAAAATTATAAACAGTAGTCATATCTATCCACTGTAAAAATATTTATTAAATTTTTCTAGTATGTAAAAAAAAAAAAAAAAATGCAAGTGTATCCCCCCCGGGTCTCCACGTAGCAATATTTATTGCGGCAAACTTCAAATTTGATTGCTCCATTAAATTTGCGATGCATAGACCGCATATTGCCATATTGTGTGGCAATCCATTGCGCAATGATTGCTCTTCTGTTCAGGGTTGTCAGATGTGGAGATTTCTCGCCAAACGTGGCGATTTTCAAACATGTTTGGCGACCTAATTTTTGATTTGGCGACATGGCGATTTTTTGGCGATTTATAAAATAGTTAAAAACGCCAACTGGCTATTTTTAATGACCTTTGAATTTGTTTTGAAATTCGTTAAATTCAATACTTAGAAATAATTACCCTTATTGTGTTTGGCGTATTTAAAATACGCCTACGACTGTTGGGTAATAGATTAAAAAGAACAGGAATTTTTTTCTTTAATCTATTACTAAACAGTAGACTGGTCGCATCTTGTATGGGATTTTTTTTTTAAATTTATTTGTTTGCGCTGCTTAAAATATGAGGTTTGGTGTAAGAAATCATGATCTAATTTTTCAGGTCAATCCGACGGTGCCTAGCCGTGCCGGGTGGGGCCCAAAGTTCCCCATATTATAAAAAAAAACATCTTTTCTATCAGATCTTTATAGTTATACTAGTTGAAAAGCCGAAAATCAAAAATATGGCTTCGTTACGATCTTCCGCAGTACTTCAAGTGTGCCAAATTTCAGCTTCCTAAGTCATCAGATGGCTTCAGATAGTTGCGGAAAGAATAGGACATACATGCAAACATCCTGACATACTAAGAAATTATATATTGTATAGATAGATTAACATATGTTCGCGCAATTCAAAAACGCTTTAGCTTATTGAAAAACTAAAATAACCGAAATTCCACAATAAAATTTACTTTAAGAAAGGTAAAACGTTTTTCTTATATGCGCAGTCGTTTTAGAAACATAATTTTTTTCTCGAAAAAAAAAATAATTTTTTTATTAAAATTTCGGAATTTTTGTTTTTAAAAATTCAAAAAAAAATTGAAAAATGCTGCTATGCTTCTAATTTTATGCAGACATATAAAAAACAACATTGCAAACAAAACAAGCTATAAATGATTAAAATCTGTAAACAACTTTTGATTTTATGTATTCACAAAAGATGTGGCGGTTTAATAAAATTCTTAAATTAATTAAAATTTTTCGTCTTTTGTGAATACATAAAATCAAAAGTTGTTAACAGATTTTAATCATTTATAGCTTGTTTTGTTTGCAATGTTGTTTTTTATATGTCTGCATAAAATAGCAGTGCTTATAATAACATTTTATTTTTCCTTGTGAAAGTGCAAAAAATATTGACCATTGCATTTAAGTTTAATGTTATTTTAATAAAAAAAAGTAAAAAATTCTATAAAATAATTTATAAATAATTGCGACCTACGACAAACGATAATAAGGATATTATGATAACCAACAATTATAATATGATTAAGGTTATCATAATATGATTCTTTTAGATATGTTATGATTCTTCTAATAAGTTATGTTATGATTAACATGATAAGAATATGATTAAGATAAAAATATTATTATGTAATATTACAAATATGGTTCGTCATAATATGATTCAATAATAATCTTAATATGGTGACTACAGTCATAATTCTTATAAAAATTTGTTGCTCTTAAAATATGTTTACCACAGCCATGTTTTTGCTTTGGGTGCAAAAGTACTAAAATGTTTTTCAAAATGCTATAACTTTTTTAAATTTTTATTTAAAGTTAGATTTAGCCATTTTCACCGTGTTTAGCTATTAGCCATTTATTTTTTGATCATTCTTCAAATTGTTTAGGCCTAAAATTTTCTTGCGTTTTTGAAGTAAAATAATAATTTTTACGTTCTTTTAAAAATTTATAAAATTATCAAAAAGTAATTTCAATTTTTGGGAATACAAAATTTTAATTTCAAAAGATTTTGGTATTCGTGCTTAATTCCCAGTTTTTATTCTTGATAAAAACACTTGAAATTTATTGTTGATGGGAAAAGCTATTCTTATGCGCATTTCACTGGTTGCTTAGGCCAGATCATCAGGAAACTTCATCCATAAAGATTTTAGCAAAGACCGATTTTCTCAAGATGTGGGTACAAATGTTAGTCTTTTTTTTTAGCAATTTGAAACTTTTTCAAGAACTTGTTGAAGTAGTTTTAAATATGCTTTTTGTACCAACTAGCATTACTTTTGTTGAACTAGTCTATTTCTGCAATGAATACAACCAAAATCAATATTTGCAACAGAATGCAATATAAGTTATTAGAATTAATAAGAACAAATAGACACTTTAAAATAATGTGACAAATCATCTCAAATGCACTTTATAAACTAACAATATGTAAAACAATATTGCACTGGCTGATGAATTAGAAGATTTTGATTCCCTAATTTATTACCCTTGTTACATACTATACATTGGTACATAGATACGTAGAACTCAAAGAATAAATAACATCCCAGTTGGTCACGTCTTTAAGACATCTTCGATGACGGATGCACGACAATGTTAATACCTGCACGACATGTGAGGGACAGCGGGAACAAATCGTCAACAACATTTTGGAGCAAGTGTCGCGAAAATCGTACACGACACAAAGAAAGACAATGTCGCCTACTTTATCATTAACGACTACCTGCATGACAATGTCGTCTATTTCGACGTCCACGACAAAAATTATTATATGGTTATCTAATTCAGACAGTTTTTTAGTACAGTTGGAATTTTAATTTCTATTATATGTTTTATATTCTACTCCTATAAGCAATCCTAAAGTACTAGCTGCATGTAATCCATTTTTCAGCCCGCGAATAATTTCATCATCATTTTTGGTTTTACTGTTTAGATCTTATTTGTAAATTTTTTGCAGGTATTTAAATCAACAATTAAAAAAAAAGGATGTGAGACTTTTAAGAAAACCAAGCAAATGATTGAATAGCATTCAAGAAAACTTTGTCGTCAGTAGCTTTTATGGAAGACAACTTATAAGACAGTTTCGCTCATACTGTCCCACAAAGAGTTTAATAGAGGACAACTTTTAAGACAAAGTCGCTCATACTGTCCCATATAAAACTAAATAAAAGACAACTTGCAAGACAATGTCGCTCAAACTGTCGTGCACGACGATTTCCTTTAAACTGTCTTCTAGAAAAGCTAAACAACAGGGTACATGTCGTGCATATGTCCTTCAACACGTTTTTTTAGAAATAATTGTCAGAACACACACACAGAAAATCTTTTATGCGGATTCCTAGGCGATAATTTTCTTTGCTGCACCAGTTTAGGGCTGTCTAAACTATGTTCAGCTTTTTTATTAAAAATATGTTCTATTTACCATCAACAACGCCAAATTATATGTCATACTTTGAAAATAGTCTGGACTCACAATTAATTTTATTTAATTTTTTATTTCTTATTAATCTTTTTTACGTTAAGGTTTTTGTCCTGTACATCTTTCTTTTGTTTATGAGTTTTAGCATATTTATGTTTTTGTTGTGTTTTTTTTAACGTTAAAATATACAAAATGAAAAACAAGTTTTATTTAAATTAAAATAAAGATCTTATAATTTAATTAATGTGAAATAAAAGTTAAAATATGGTTTTACTTTAATCTCTGTGTTTTCTTTTATTTTAATTTAACAAGTGTACAAGTTTTTTTTTGGCTCACTGTATATCCACAACTTAACTAAAACCTCATTCCAATTATGGCTCTGCGATTTTCATTACATTCTATTTGCCTACTTGTCAAAGCAAAAGAAAGATTACTGGCAGAACTACGTGCACAAATAAAACAGATAATACCAACCACTTGATAGGAATTGTCTAATCAATAACACTGTAATACAAATTGACACTTTTTGTGTTAGACAAGCTGAATCCAGTGGTGCTAGCCGTTTTTAGGTTAGCTCTGGTTTTCGAGATATACCGTTATTTCGAAAATGGAGGAGGTTGCACAACATATGTTCGCGTAACTCAAAAACACTTTAGCTTATTGAAAAAACTAAAAAAATTCAATTCCGCAATAATATTTCTAATATGCGCAGTTGTTTTAGAAACATAAATAAAAAAATATTTTTATCAAAATTTCGATATTATTGTTTTTGAAAAATTCATAAAAAATTGGAAAATTAAGCTAGGCTTCTAATTTTTTCCAGACGCAAATAATAAAACAAGCCATAAATAATTAAAATCTGTTTGCAACTTTTGATTTTATTCACAAAAGTCGATTTTAATTAATTTAAGAATTTCATGCAATATTTGCAATATTTGTATGGTATCCCCCCTAAGAAGTGGAGACAAGGGGCAAGTATGTCTCGAGAAAATGTTAAGGAAAAAAAAACATAATTGACGTCGGTCATACATTTTACCCCATGAGGAGCGACTCCTGGGCATTTATGGGACTTTTTCTTTCATATATTTCTAGTCTGATTGAACATTAGGAGATAGCGGGTAGGTATGTTGGAAATTAATGATTGAGTTGAAAAATAAAGTAAAATAAAAATATGTTTCTAAAACGACTGCGCATATTAGAAAAAAATGTTACCTTTCTTAAAGGAAATTTCGGTTTTTTTTTTTAGTAATTTTAATAAACTAAACCGTTTTTGAGTTACGCGAATATATATTGTGCAACCTCCTTCATTTTTTAAATAACGGTATATCTCGATTCAGCGTACCCGAATTATGTTAAAACGCCATGTGCCCGGCTTGTCTACTTTTTTCTACTAGCACAGTGTAATCAATTAAATTTGAAGTTAATAAAGTGCTTGATATTCTTAATGTTTACAATAAAAACACTGAATTGTCTTTTTAAATGAATCGTCACTCGGAAAAATTTTGATCAAAATACTTAAATTTAGCACTAGGCAGCAAAAACAGTTTGACAAATATTGTAAATGTTTGTGTAGTTTGTTTGGTCCTTAACTAAACGTTCAAACATAAACAAAACGAGGCGAAAACATATTTGGTCAAGTCCATCCATATAATACCCTTCACCACAGTACTTACATACAAATTTTTAAGAGCGTATCCCATTTGTGAGTCATGAGCCCGCTTTAACCAAATTATGTTAAGAGTTATTTGTGCCAAAACTATCTGAAAATCTACATCCTTATAAGATTAATTCGTCTTGTGATGGGGTTAACATGGGACATATGTCCATTCTGGACCTACCAGCACAAAATTTACATGACATAGTAGCTGTTATGAAAGTTATCGTTGCCAAATTTTACACCAGTACCAACATTTATAAGGAAAATATAGCATTAATAGCCATTTTCGGTAGTAGTATTGGTAAGGTAAAATATGGACCGATTTTTTTTAGCCAAGTTTAATCAAAATGCCAACATAATAAGTTGGTTTATGGGTGCAAGGACTATATTTCGGGGAAAAGACTGTCAATTTAAACGCATATACCAAACTCCATAAAATTATCTCTAAAAGTACTGGTCTTTGCGCAGAAGGTTTATCTGGATTAGGGTTGCCATACCTACTGTTTTAAGCAGTACATGTACTGATTTTTTGCAATTGTACTGTTTTATGCACAACTCCTAAAACAGTACGCAAATGTACTGTTTTTTACACTTTGTACAGTTTTTTGTACTGTTTTTTTTGCTCAGTCTATATTTAACAGTACTGGCTTACAAAAATTATGTTGTGTTAAAAAAAAAGTTCTAAAATAATAAGAGCTTTTACGCTGTGGTCACTGTTTTCTCATAAATACACAGTAGAAATCTAAATTATAATGGGTGGCTCGTAGCAGTGGTATATTTTCATATTGTTATGATTTTATGGCTACCTCTTCCAATAGTCTTTCCCTTTCCACACCTGAGAAAGAAAAAATAAAATCTAAATTTTTTTTAAGTACTAAAAAAATACTTATTCCAACACAATTATCGTTAATTTTTAGAATCACGTGAAATTGAAAACAAACAAATTTGGAAAATTCTCCGTGTTCAAAATTTATAAAAATACCTTATACCTTTGAGGACCACTTTTCTTTACCTAAACTACTGAAATGAGAAAATGATACGTTAATTTTTACAAAAATTTTATTGAAAATATTCATCGTTCTCAATTTCACTTGATTTTAAATATTTTCAGATTTTGTGAAATAAAAATTAACCAAACTATTTTTTTTTTGGATTTTAGAGATTAATGGCCAATTTCACCAAGTTCAGGTTTAATTAACATTCATTATAAAAGTCAAAAAACCTATTGTTTTAGTAATAGTTAATTATAGCTGAACTTGGTAAAATTAGCCGTAAATAATTTAAAAATTGGAAAATTAGTTTAGGAAACAAACATTTTCTCAAATTCTAAATGATTTGTGCAACTATGTGTGTAGTGAAAATTGCTTTAACCTCTTAAGACCCGAACATTACACCATTGAATTTTTACATTTCTTATATATTTTTTTCACCTTTTGGGGAGCAAATAAAACAACTGTATATTTTTTTTTTAATTTTATTTGAATTCTTAGAAATTAAGGGTGCACATATGTGTACCTCAGGTCTTAAAATATGAAAAATTTTAACGTAAATTATTAATTTCTTAAGATCTGAACTGAACCGATTAACTAAAGGGCTTACTAACTACACACAGAAAAAAATACCCATGTAAAATTAACATGGAAAAATGTTGATTGAGAATCATGTTAAATTTCAGCAAAAGTATGCCCTTTACTTAAATTTATCATTATTTCATATTAATTTTAAATTAAAAATATTAAAATAACCTTAAATTACGTTTATTTAATATTATTCACTGTTAAAAAAATAAAAAAAAAAATATTAAAATATAAATAAATCTGGATTCAATATTGAACCCATAAAAACCTGTTTTATATTAAAATCAAAAGTGTATCTTGTTTAATTAACATGCATACATACTTAAGTATGTACATTTTTTATTTTCATTTTTAAAATAGGTTATAAAAAGAAAACAATTCCCGTATTCTTTTATTTAAAATTGTTTAGTTAAATAGTACATCAAGTTTTCAAAGTAGAATGATGACCATATCGGGCGATTCTGCTGATGCTTCTGTTAACAAAGGAGAATACAAAATAAGTGAAACATGTGTTACAGGGTAAGTGTTTTGAAGCTTCTTCACACTGTTAAAATACACTCAAACCCATTTGATTCTACATGAAATTCACGTTGTTTCAACTTGAAATAACTTTCATTCAACGTTATTTCAATATAAATTACATTTTGCTCTAACTTTACTGCAATGTTAAATTAACATGAATTATAGTTATATCAAAAGAAAAAATGTTGTTCGCAGTTATTGTAAAATCAGGTTGAATTAACATGAAAAACGTATGAAGCAAAATCACCACCGAAAAATGTTATCTCAACCTTGTTTTCGACGTTTTTAACTTGATTTTTTCTGTGTGTATTTGTTTTATCTTATGAGATGTAATTTTGTTATTTTTTTAATTTTTTTATTTAAACTGGTAGAAAAAGAGGTGCACATATGTGTACTTCAGGTCTTAGCGATTAGTTATTGAGGGAAAATATCCCAACAGTATGGTTTTGTCAAACTGTTAAATTCAAATGTAAAAATAATGGCTTAAACTTCTAAACCCTGCCATCTTTTGATATTGTTTTGAAGCGCAGTAGATTAAAGCAAGTAATAAAACTGTTTCTATTGGTCACACGATGTCGCTAGTCTTTAAAACTTGTAATAAGTTGAGGTACACATATGTGTACCCATGGTCTGAAGAGGTTAAATACGAATATGTTTAAAAAAATCGTACTTACACAATCAATGAGTTAATTACTTTGAGCTAAGTAAGGATTTTCTCCTTTCTTATATGGCTTACAGCAATGTTATCGTTTTCCTGGCCAAATGCTTCGTTTGTGGTGTTTACTTTTTAAACGCACATGAAGTAATTTCATTTATTTATGAAACGTTACACATTTTAAGTGTACTTCTTTATATAATTGTTGTTGCATATTCAATCAAAAGTTTAAAATATTTACCCGAATTTCACCAAGTTCAGTTAAAACTAACTATTACTTTAACTTCCAGCTTACAATATGTTTTGACAGCTTGAACTGATAGTTAATTATAGTTGAACTTTGTGAAATTGGGGGTTACTAATTAAAACAAATGGTTAAGTTTTCGTCAAAAAAATGTACTGTTTATTTCTTGATTGTTCTGGCTACCCTAATCTGGATAGTTGAACAAATTAATTGATATCGTTAGATCGATTCTACGTCGATCGATATTCCAAAAAGGTGGGTAATGATAACAAAAAATAACAAACTGTTAAAAAAAAATCTGTTAAAAAAAAAGGAGGCAACATGTAATTTGAAATTTAAGTGATAATAACAGCAAATTTCGAACCACTAGTACTACTGGTTAAAGATTGATGTTTGACTGTTGGCTAACGGGCAACGCAGTGGTGCAGTGGGTGCAACACAAAGATCTTCTAACGATAGAAAGTGGTGTTTCTTGAAACATGTAAAGATCAACCCGGGTTCAAATCCCAGCTCAGCCAAGAAAAATTATCAATAAAAATTCCAAGTTGTAAAAATTCCTTCCGTCAGTGAAAATAATTTAATGAAAAAAAAAAAAAAAAAAAAAATCGCTTAAATAATATATATGGGCAAATCCCAGAAACAGTCCACCAACCAAAAATTTTTCAAATTAATTTTTTTTAAACGGAATATAAGACTAGATGTTTAATTTCATTTTTATATTAAAAAATATGTATTTCAATGATCATCAATGCAATAATTTTTACCAAATCATACCCCACTGCTGATTTTTTAATAAAATACGTGAATTTAGCATTATTTTAGGCGATTTTTGTGCTTAAAATAGCACTTAGAGCAAACTTATCAAAATAAAAATTTCGTTAAAATAAAAGTTGATATTCATTAGTTAACAAATTAGTTTAAGAAATGCAATTCATAAAAATATAATTTGTTTTGTTAAAATAAATAAAATATAATAATAAACTACTACTGGAAAAACTGTAGCGTGCGTTACGTAGCGTGCGTCACAAAGGGTTCACGGCTTTTGTCAAAAAATCACAACATTTTTTGGCTGCAAATAAGTGCGTTAAGAATTCTCTTATGCTCATCTTTCATATAGGAATCAGATTTTGTATACTTTATCATGCAAAATTCGCTAAAAATTAGGAAAACGCACTTCAACCTTTGAAGTTACTTCCATTTTTTGTAGCGTGCGTCACAAAACTTTGTGATCAATTATTTCGCAACAAATACTTGCTAAGAAATTATGATATATGCCATTCGTAAGTACATATTAATGTCAGTAAATACTATATATAAGTTGAAGCAATCTCTTTTGAAAGACCAAAAACTGTGTATATTTCAATCAGAAAACGCGTGCGAATGTAGCGTTCGTCACGCAGGATTTGCCCATATTTAAAAACTTGCCAAGTAGATCGCCAGTTATGCCGATATCAAAAATCGGCAGAAAAGTCGCCAGTCACTAAATGGAAAATCCCACCGCCAAACTCGTTTCAAAATCGCCACGTTTGGCCATATCTGACAACCCTGCCTCCAACTTTGGTCATATGGAGTTTTCTCAATTCTAACTTGAATTCTTAAATTTTATTTGGAATTCTTAAATTTCAATTATGTGTAAGAACTTTCCATTTTACAGCGTTTATTTTTCTGTATTTTTATTAATTAATATTTTTAATACTATTTTAAGTGGTAATTTTCGATGATAAAAGTTCTCAAGTTTAGCATAATAATAGAAAAACGTGGTTTACATCGTGACAATGGGTATTAGTGCTGGAAACTATCGATAGTACTATCGACACTAGCGATAGTCGTAAACTATCGAATATACCGATAGGAAAAATATCAATATCGATATTATTATTATTTAAAATACAGCTATGAAGACATGTTGCAGCAGCTATACACCCACAGTTTTTACTTGCTATTATTAATTCGCGCAGAATTACAGCAATGAACACAAACAACAAGAATGGCAGGTGGTATGGATTGCTTAGCTGTGCTTTTTTACTACTAACAAGCAAGGTCTTTATGCCGAAATTTTTATATGTTTACATAGGGACTGAAATGTCAGATAGTTTTATGATGTTGTAAAAAAAATCAAATAATAATGTAATTGGAATTGCGAGCATAGGATAAAACAATGAACGACCGTTAGAGGAAAAGTCCGCTAGATTGGTTACCTTTTCGGTTGAGAATCAAATCCAATTTAGAACATTATCTAAAGTTGCAATAAAATATCTTATAGTCCCTGTTACTTTGGTTCCTTCATAAAAGTGCTTATCAGCATCACAATTTTTAAAAACTGTCATTTAAAATAACGTGCGTACATACATACGTCTCTTATGTTCAATAAAGTGATAAAAACAACGCACTGCAGCCTGATAAAAAAAACTAGTTAAAGGTTTCCTACTTGAGTACAAACATGCAGTCGATAAAAATATCGATATATCGATAGTGAAATCTGAACTATCGATAAATATCGATAGTAGAAAATATCGAAAGTATCCCAGCACTAATGGGTATGAACAATGAAGAAAGAGACGCAAAGTAAGAATAATGAAGATAGAGACGTAAAGTCTGAGTTCATACGGCTCATGTCTTATCGACAAGGTTCTACCTTTTTCTTCTTTGAACATGAATTGGCGTTCAAATGATTCATGTCATGTTGACGACATGCTTTTTATTTTGTTTTATTTGATATTGAAAACAAAAACAAAATTTAACAACGAATGAAAAAGCAAAACGCATGTACTGTCTGCATCTGTGTACTCGTTTCTTTTCCCCTCGTCCCTCTCGCCTATAAAGTAGCAATCATGTCAATAAGACAAGAGCCGTATGCACACAGACAAAGTGAAAAAGCAGTCGTAAAGTCAAAAAATTGTTTAAAGTTGGTTGGACATAATTAGAAGTCGAAAATGTTGCACTAGTTAGTTCAGAACTGACCATAGGGCCCAAAATAAACTCCTCTCTAACGCTTTTAAACGAATAAATCTTATTAACATGTTGATATCTAGACAATATTCGGCACAATGCATGATTGCCCATGGGTCCCGGATATACCACTCTCGAAATTTTTTTTAAATCTATTGTGGTGTAGGTTATTAAATGGTCGGGCTATGCCGATCATACTTTCTTACTTGTTTTTTTTAATATGTTCTAAGTTTTAATAACTAATTTTAATAAAATGTCGTGAAAGTGGACAAAGACATAATAAACGATGTTCTCAGGTATTCAAGACAGAGACAGAAAGAGTTCGAAAAACAGAAGAAAAGGAAGAAACATGTAAATACAATTGAAAAATGATAATTAATTACAGTTCGAGCCTCAGCTCAGCCAAGAATGAAAATTAGTAATAAATTTGAATTAATTTCATGTCGTAAAATTCCTTCCTTTAGAAAAAAAAAAATTTAATGACAATTAAATTTGATTAAAAATTTAATCCCAACTAACTTCTAGTTATATTATGTTCTTTGGCTTGATTAAAATACTATATGTATTATATGAAATATATATGGTCACCCTGCTTGTTGACATGAACATAGAAGTGATTTGCAAGAGCAAAAAAACATTACCAACAATATGGAAAATTGCATATGCAGCCAATTTGCAGTAATAATTTTTCGCTTTGTCAAAAATCCGCATACGCGACAAAATCCCAACTAGTAAATGGACCAATAAACAAAAAACAAAAAAAGTTAAAGAAAATAAAAACGTTCGTACTGACTATATTAAGTTAAATAACTGTGTAGTAGCCCTCCAAGCATTTGATAGTGTTTTTTGATTGTCTTTCAAATTTGATCTACTTGTCACATTTGGTAGGTTAGAAACGCAACGAAACGGCTTTGAGAGGGCACAGAAAGTGAGCACTTGCTCATTGGGGAATCTCTGAAGGTATTGATTCACACTCACTTTCCGGCCAACGCGCATTTAGAACTGTTGGTAAGTCTGGTTGAAAAGTCCCTCTTGCCCGGTGAATATGCTTTGGTGGCTTTCCTGGTTATCGAAGGAGTTCTTAGCAACATAACTCCTAATGAGTGATTGCGGCCTTTTCCAGTCTGGTTGTGGAGAGTGAAAGAGTATAGGATATATATGAAATCTGCTAACACTAAAGCGGAGCACCTTCTGTTTGGGTTTCTCTACCACCACACGGACTATTAACAGTGGACCAAATAAGGCAAAGTTCTCTCTCCATTACTATGCAATTTGACTCTGAGTCCAGCGCTTGTGTCTCTTGAATCCCGTGGCCTCAGTTTCTTTGCTTATGCGGACGATGTTGAAATAGTTGTTAGGTAAAATTCCTTCCAACGATACGCGATGTGCTACAGAGCGGACTTATGCAACTTTTTAAATGTTCTGGACATGACATGCTGTATATCCGGGAAAGACAGAACTAATCCTATTCAACCGAAATTATGGGGCGGTTGACTATATAATCCTGAATAACACCGATATAAAATAAGCCAGCAGCGCAAAGCATCTGGGTTCATACGAGGACATACTTTGTGCGGAATATAAGGGCGGATGAGCTTCCTAGACTTGGCACTTCCTTTGAGGTTCAATTCGATTTGGCAGGCATTAAGGTGCCTCTGCTGTACTGCAAACTCAAGCTTCGGCGATCGATATCGCCAATGACAAAGGGGCCGACACCGCGAGAACTGGATGCAGGTTTGCTTCGCAATTGTGACCCCGCATGGATGACGGGCGAACAATGTCTCTTCTATCGATGACTAAAAGGGACGTATAACTTTTCTTGTAGGTAGGCCTACATCGCACTAGCTGCGATGACGAAAATAAGGTGGACGATGTAGAACACACCTTTTCTATCATTGTCCTGAACCTGCGAAAAGGCGACAGGGGTTTTAGGTTAGCTTTTATTTTTGACACCACCGCTAAGTTAAAAAAAATTCCGTATAAGCCGTAATTTTGCTTGTTTCGTAAAACGCCTATTGAAGTTATTATCAATCTCGTTCAAAACTCGGTTAAATATGTAATACTCCTGCAAAACTTTCTATATTGCTTGGCAGTTTACTTCCAAAGACTATTTCAATCGATTTTCTCAGAATTTTGTTTCATTTACGTAGCGGACTTTGCAAGTGGACTACTCAACTATTTTGATTTAAAGTTCTGTAGATTTTTTAATATTTAATTTTTTTAGGTTCAGGTGAAAGTATTTTTTTTTATTAAAGCTTTCGGTTAACAAATCAAGGCAAGTTAAACAGTTTATTGGTATTTTTTGTATTAACAATAACAAGATAAACTTTACTTTTTCGGGCCAAAAGCTATAGAAATTAGGCTGTAGGAAAAATCGCCCAAAGAAAAATAGCCCAAAAAAATTCCATGTAAAATTGGGCCTGAATTCATATGAAAAGTGACCCAAAATTGTTGGGCTATTTTTCGTTACTATTGGGTGATTTTTCGTTTTTTAAATTTGGTGATTTTTTCATTATGTAAAATCACCCAAAAATATTATATGAAAAATAGCCCATTTTTTCGGGCAAACTATTTGTCTAAATCATTCATTATTTCAATACGATGAATTCCTAAATGTTTTTATAAAAATAACGGGACATATTGCAAAAAGGTGGCATGTCATAACGTCCAGTGTCATAGTGTCCGTGGACAAACTCGAAAGCATAGCTTACAAACTTGAAAGCATAGCCGGCCTATGGCCGGCCGCAAGACTTTTCTCCTCTTTGATAAAAACAAGTACCGGCTTCGCTAACTAAAGCTTCTCTGCAAAGACGGCCATCGGCCGGGGGCAAGGATTTTCTCCTCTATGGTATAACAAAAACCGGCTTCGCTAACTAAAGCTTCTCTGCCCAGCCGGCCTTCGGTCAGGCGCAAGGATTTTCTCCTCTATGGTATAGCAAATACTGGCTTCGATAACTAAAGCTTATCTGCGAAGTCGGCCTTCGTTCGGAAACAAGGCAGATTTTTGAAGCTTTACTTAGCGAAACCGGTACTTTTTATACCATAAAGGAAAAATCCTTGCGCCCGCCCAAAGGCCGTCTGCGCAGAGAAGCTTTAGTTAGCGAAGCCGGTCTTTGTTATATCATAGAGGAGAAAATCCTTGCGCAAGGCCGAAGGCCGGCTATGCAGAGAAGCTTTAGTTAGCGAAGCCGGTATTTGTTACAACATAGGGGAGAAAATCCTTGCGCCCAAAAGTGTTTTCCTTATATGTTTAATATATGCACCCAGAGAAAAAACAACAAAACCATTTTTAAAAAAATGTTGACCATATAATGTTTAATTTAACCAAATCACTGTCATCGACAACCACATTATGGTTGTCACCATAATAAAACATGTTTTTCTCTTACATTTGTAAGTTACTAAATTTATATGAATAATAAACACTGTTTTGCAAATTGGGAAATTTTTAATTTTTCTTTTGGGAAAATATTAATTTTTTCTTTTTGGGTCATTTTTCATTTTTATTTTGGGCTCTTTTTCGTTTCTTTTGGGCAAAATTTCATATTTAACTTTTTGGGTCTTTTTTCATGTTCTTTTGGGCGATTCTTCATTTGGGCGATTTTTCACTTTGTTTTTTGGGCCATTTTTCTTTGGGCGATATTTCCTACAGCCTAGAAATTAGTTGATGTTTAATTATCAAAACCGTCTAATTCATAATAACTTCGGAAACTTAGATGATTTTAAAAGTAAGAGTCTGAACAAAATGTAACGATAATTTATTGCGGTGCGGTTTTTCATACGATTTTGAAGTAAAAAACCGCAGTACGGAACGGCATAAAATTAAAATCTATTTTATTTTCATTGCGGACTTTCTTTCTCTCTCAACAAAGCGAATTTAATTCGCCTTGTCCCGCAATTTTTGATACTAGTTCTCTTTCTGATGTTGCCATAGTTTTTGAATAATTGGCTATGTTCACAACATTATTGAAAACAAACAACATGATAAAAATGTGTGCACAAATAAATTAATAAAAATTTAAACAAGAAATGACAACTATTTCCGTCGCCGTCTTCCGTTGTATTATGTTTATTTTTCTCCACCGCAACGAGAAATCGCATCGCACCGCAAATATTGTGTTTAGACTCTAAATATTACATTTGTTGCACAGCTGTTTTAAAACGATGATCCTTCATCGATAAGAATTCGATGGGGGGGCATTAGATTATTTTCGATAGAAAATGTTTGCTGGGAGTAGAAGTATAAAAAATATCATCCGATTTTTAGTATTATCTACCCACACACATTCGTACTAGCCAACACAAAAAACATACAGATATTTTGCACACGTATGTAGGAATAGACATACCGATAAAAAATGGGCCTTGCGAGAAAAAAAGACAAACCGCTCAGCCGGAAAATTGCTTAAACAAATTGTCAATTTTCATTTCAACGGATGTTTGCATATCACTTACCAATTGTCGTCATATGTGATTTGTGTGTGTTTGATGAGTGTGTATGGACGTGTGTGTGTGTATGAATATTTTTTGTGGGACTTCCACTTGTATGAATTTGCATGTGTAGATGGTTGTAAGTATCAGAGCATCACAGCTCAATAAAACCGATTAAAAGAGGAATGCATGCGTATGTCATGACACAACGAATCCTATTCAAATATTATTCTCCACATAAATATACATGTGTATGGACATACATGTGTCTGTCTATATATACTAATATGTATGTATGTATGCACATATATCCAAACAGCTCGACGAGCGTTTTTTTATCTTTTCAATTGTTATTTTTTAGTTTTGTCCATTTTTGTTATGATGTTAACTTTACTTCCGTCACACTCTGGAATACTTGCTTTCACATACAATCACACAGTCAGGTCAGTTGTTAGTCGATAAATTGACTTAATTATAAATAGTTGGATCGTACTTTATCTGTGAGTTTTAATTCTTTTCTAAACATCACTTTGTTAAAATCGTTCAACTGGAATTTTTGTTAATAGGAAGATACACTTTAACAAAATTAAGTCTATTTAATTTAAAAGAATGAATTCCGTTGCGTTTAACTTTAAACAAATTTTATTAAAGCATCTGTTATATTACGATTGTCCTAAATTTATTTTCGAATAAATAGTTGAATGATTAGATAATTGTGTAAAAAGAATAATTAACAACTTATTAAATACGATTACAAATAATTTTAAATTAATCAATATTACTTAAGCTCATCGTAATCTGACTGTTTTAAAGATTATTATACCCACACCACAATAGTGGAGAGGGTATAATGCATTTGTGCTGATATTGGTCCTAGACCCACCTTATAGTATACCGATCAGAATCACTTTCTGAGTCAAACTAACGATATCCGTCCGGCTGGCTGGCTGTCCATGTAACCTTGTGCGCAAAGTACAGGCCGCAATTTTGGATATAATTTGATAAAGTTTGGGACATAGGTTCTCATTGGACAAGGACCAAGCCTATTGAAAATGGCCAAATCGTAGAACCACTAGGAAAGATAGGGGAAAATTCTTCCTCTCAGAAACTATCAAACCGATTTACATGAAATTTAAAATATAGATAGAACCATATCTTTATGGATACAAAAGAGATGATTTTTTTAAGAAATGGGACCACGAGGGGAGATAAGGGCAATTTATGCCTCTCAAACCGATTTTAATGAAATTTAAAACATAGATAGATCCATTTTTATATGGACACATTAGTTATACAGTTATTCAAAAATAGGACAACAAGGGGAGGTAGGGGGCAATTTCTGCCTCTCACAAGCTTTCAAACCGATTTTAATGAAGTTTATAAATATAGATTAATCCATATTTATATGGACATATAAGCATCATGTGTTTTTTAATACTGTGGTGTAGGGTATCATATGGTCGGGCTTGACCGACTATACTTTCTTACTTGTTTTCGATTAGTTTTGATTATATGTATATTAAGGGCTCAGATGAAATAGTGGATAAAAGGGAAACCGATGAATATATTGCCACACTATATCCATATCAGAGAACGGTTTTGTGCGATTGCAAAAAATTCGCATTAAATCAACAACATCAAATACACTCATTTGTGTTCATGCAATCAAACTTTCTCAGCCACACACATCGGTGTTGTTTTAAAATGCATTCAAGTCATGCACAGCGTATTGGCTTTGCAATTCATACCATGTTTAGCTTCGTTCGCCAATTATTGCTTTGGTAAAAAAACATATACAAAGAAAAATACACAAAAATCATTGCTCTGATGACTATTCAGCAGCTGAAACATTTCAATAAAAACACGTTTTTATTTTTTGTACAATGTACAATGTATTGTTGTTAATGTTGCTTGTTATGCTTTTAAAAAAATACCCTGCAAATAATAGGACTAGTCCAAACACGCGTGTAAAATGTAGCCCACAAGGGACTAGGACTAGTCCAAAAGTAACCCAAACGTATGTAAAAACATGGCTTATTTAACACTACGATGTCCTAGGGCAGGACCATATAACCCAGCTTTGAATTACAAAGGAGTAGTATTAAAACTACTCCATGGTATACTCAAGAGGATTAGTTTTGAAGTCGTTTAAAAACGAACACATTTCGTTAAAAAACGAAGACATGTCTTCTCACTGCAACCACTTTTTAACAATGGCATGGTCCATGCTTGCATGAGTAGTCCATTTGATCAAAATCAGTTGGTCTAATATTATTTGCAGGGTTAACACAAAAGCAAATTGGACAATACAACTAGTTTATTTTAACTTATGCCTACAACAATCATACCAACAAAGCGTTGTGTCATCGAGTGACTTTAAGAAATTGTGTTATTGCGTGCGCAACAATAAATGCAAACAAAGCACTTTCAATAAAAAACTCACACATGCACAAATCCAATGTATACAAAACGATGTCAAAATTACCAACGTTGAACTTTGTTTTGCAGGCATAGAGTTAATGTAAATTATAGCGTATGAGTAAACCAACAAAAATAGTGGATCTTGCAGTTCTCTGCTCCATTTGTACTAATATTATTTAAGTATGCGTCAGTAGCCTCGTCTTTATGCTGAACGCTTATTTTCAATATGTTCTTCGGTTTTGTCTGACAATCGGAGATCATTGAAAAAAATATCTAATAATTTTTTGTAATAAATATTTCTTTGAATAAAACTAATTAAAAATTATTAGTTTGTGTTTTTTGCAAGTGTAACCTATTTGGAACCCATGGGCAATAATGGACCCGCCAGAACAAAACTTTGTAATTGAGTTACAGATTCATATAAAAGTTCTTTGTGCCGAATAGTATTTAGATATGAACATTAGGCTGGGTCACTGATGTATGAGAAAAAATAAAAGTTGCCAAATCAGGTTCTAATAGCAATATTTTTTTGTCTTACGTCAAAACAAATAAAAACTTAAAAAAAAAAGTAAAAAAAATCACATCTTCAACCCGCGCAAGAGCTCCTAAAAATTAAGTATATGTAAGAAAAGTAAATTTTTTGAATTTAAATTTTTTATTTACTATCAATTATTATTAATTAAAACTGAAAATATTTTGAATTTAACTTAAAAAAAATAAAACTTTGGTGCTTATACAATAGAAAACAATAAAATCATTTGTTGGTCACAAAATCTTGTTTACTGTAAAATCTAGGCATCTATCGTCTTGATTTAAGTTTCGTCTATGTTAAACCTTCTCTTAATTTCTTATTGCAAAGAGTTATGGATGCATCTGTTACTATTTTCGCGAACTTACAAGTCGCTAAAATACAGGAATATGCTTTCCTGCAATACAATGCTATTGTTGTTATATTCAAAATTTAACAAAATTGAAGGTCAATGCGCGGGCTGTTACACTAAAAATAAATTAATAATATTTTACAGGGGTCTAGTGCAGACAAAAATACAACATATTTACGCTATTAGAAGTCGATAAGAGAAAAAAAATATTTTCGACCCACCCTAATGAACATCCCCTACGGTTAATTTTGGATCCACCAACACAACATTTTGTCATGCCATAGAAGCTATCGTAAAAGTCATTGTAGCAAATTTAAAAGTAAATATGTATGTACTAAAATTGTTTAGGAAGTTATGGCATTAAAAGCTATTTTCGGGAGTACTCTTTGTATGGGAGCTATGGTGAAATATGGGCCGATCCTAATAAAATTTGGTAACATAATTTTGATTGCAAAATAATATGTTTGGACCAAATTTAATCTAAATACCAACATAGTAAGATGGTTAATGGGCACAAATACCCTAATCCGCAAAGAAGCTTGTATGGGGGTCAATTCGCCCCATTTTCAATATGCTTGATCCTTGTGCCAATAAGAAAATTTGTACAAAATTTAATAAAATTATCTACAAAATTGCATCCTGTTCTTTGTGCACAAGGTTTACATTGACAGCCAGCAAGTCAGAAGGTGAGTCTAGGACAAATATTTAAACGTGTTACAAACATTAGCACAAATGCATAATACTCCCTCCACCATTGTGGTGTGGGTATAATAATGTTTACATCTACCTAGAAAACACACATAAACATGCTTTAGAAATGGCGTTCTTAAAATCAAAATTTTCCAAACGAGTAAATAATGTGAAAAATTAGCTGATTGTCTTTATATTTCAAGAGAGGATAAGAGATATTGCAGCACTTATCCGATCAGAAGTGCCCTATGTAAACGGGAATCGGGACTAGGAGAATTTTTGGCCGGCAGTCGCAGGATGTAAACTTAAGAATTATATTTCAATATAAGACGATGCAGTGGATAAATTATGAAAAAAATCGAGACATAATTATGAACAATTCATAAATCATAAAGAAATTGTAAAACACAAGTGCATACATACTTGAACTAAATTTGGTTCAAAATTACAGAGTTTCTATAAAATTATTTAGAATAAACTATAAATAGTTAGGTTATTAAGGATAACTCTTATTTTTTTTAAGATAATCTAAAATATTAATTTCAAAAGATTTTGTAATTCGTGCTTAATTCCCAGTTTTTATTCTTGACAAAAACACTTGAAATTTATTGTTGATGGGATAAGCTATTTCTATGCATTTCGCTGGTTGCTTAGGCCAGATCATCAGGAAACTTTATCCATAAAGATTTTAGAAAAACTAAAGATATTAAACCAAATAAAACTGTTAAACGTATAAGTATTATAGCAACAGTTCTACTTGTAACAATATCAAAGCTTAAACAAAACACATCAACAATAAACAACAGAGGGTTTATCTCATCTTACATTCCCCACTACATTAATTAAGCACGAATAACAAAATCTTTTGAAATTAAAATTTTGTATTCCCAAAAATTTTAATTACTTTTTGATAATCTAAAATAATCATTATTATTTTAAGATTAATCGTATTTAATCGATTAATTTACATTTAAAAGCAAAATCATCTAATTAGTATCATGACACTTTGTGGCACAAAAAAATGAAGTAGAAATTGCTGGAATGTGATACAGCACTTTTCGTTTAAAGTCGCTACCGTTTTAAGTATTAGCGATCTACACCATTTCTCATTTAAAATGAGAAAATTCTAGGTGAAATTGAGAAAATTCCAAACGAAATTGATAATTTCAATTTGAAATTGAGAAAATTCCAAATGAAATTGAGAATTTCAATTTGAAATTGAGAAAATACCAATTAAAAATGATAAATTCAATTTGATATTGAGAAAATTCCAAATGAAATTGAGAATTTCAGTTTGAAATTGTGAAAATTCCAAATGAAACTGGAAAATTTTAATTTGAAATTGAAAAAATTCCAAATGAAGTTGAGAAAATTCCAAATGAATTTGGGAAATTTTAATTTTTCATTGATACAATTGAATTATGTATATCATTTTTGTTATATTCATTTAACAAACATACATAACTAACATAAGAATCGAAAAAAATAAATACAAATCGCAGTATTACTGACCAACAGGCATATCTTCCAGATCCAGAGCAGATTGGTAAAACGTTGTAGTATGTTGAATGGCTCTACTGCAATCTCCAGTAGTTATACATGTCTTAGAAGTATTAATCACCTGTTCTAAAAAGGCAAGCCTCTGTTCTCCTACATGGGGCGAATTACGTTCGGTACATTCATCTTTGTTTTCACCGTACTTTTTATTTTTGACCAATTGATTTCAATTTATAAGGTAAAGCATCGGTGAATACATAGTTATAAACTTGAATTTTTTTCTTTTCGGCTGGGGAAAAGTAGGCTTTTGAAAATTAACGATTTTGTCAGAACAGAAAAACAACTGGTCTGGATAGAAGATACCAACTTTAAGTTATTTTATTGTAGGAAACATGGTTGGTCTCCAGCGCAGTGCAGTCAATTCCTACATCCCGTGGTCCAACCATTCACTTAATTGGTGCAATTAGTACATCAGGAATAATTCAAATGGACACCCGGATGTGTTCGTTTGATGCTTTCAGCGCAAATGAATGGATCAGAAGTGTTTTTAGTAGATGGAAAGAGTTGGGGAATGAATTATCAGAACTCGTATTGGTATGCGACAATGCTCCTTGCCACAGTCGGCTACAAATTTTTTTGACAGCTCTCCAGCTACGTTCCTGCGATTTAGCCCCTATTCAGCGATGCTTAACCCCATTGAAATTAATTGGTCAAAAATAAAAAGTACGGTGAAAAGAACATGAATGTACCGAACGTAATTCCAACCCATGTAGGAGAAGAGAGGCTTGCCTTTTTAGAACAGGTGATTAATACTTCTACAGATGTATAACTACTGGAGATTGCAGTAGAGTCATTCAACATACTACAACGTTTTACCAATCTGCTCTGGATCTGGAAGATATATAATTAAAATTTCTCAATTTCATTTGGAATTTTCTCAATTCCAAATTAAAATTTCCTAATTTTATTTGTAATTTTCTCAATTTCAAGCAGCAAGCGTACCACAACATACTCGTGCGACTGCTCAAGCGAGACTGAAGACAGAAATTGTCTTGAATCATATCGACCCCTTTGCGCGAAATTATCGTATATGCCAATTTTTTTGAAATTGAGTTTTTGATGCAATCTTGTTCTACATTCAAAAAGACGTCACCTGACAAAATATTGTAGGCGAATTCCACTTCGTCGCTTCAAAAATTTAATGTTTATTTTCGTTTTGATATTGCAAGTGATAGCCGAGAAAAGAAGAAAAATTAATTTTGATATTGCAAGCTAAAGCAGAGAAAAGTAGAAAAAGTGGCTCTCCTGTAAAATTTGGTTTTTGTAACATACGATAATTTCGCGCAAAGGGGTCGATATTATGAATTATTTTTTGTTTTTGTAAGTAGTGTTATTACACTATTTTAAGCTCGTTCTCAGCGTTGCCAGAATGAAGATTTTATCTAAAGTTTATTGTTTTTTCAAAATGTATTTTTAGAAAAATGTTTATAAAAAATTTAACTAAAAACCAATATTATGTATTTCAATTTAAATAGTTTCCAAAATAAGAAGTACATACGTTCTTATAAAAAATTAATAATTTTTACTTTGTTGCCCTTGTTATAAACAATTTTAAGATTTCTCTCTTCAAAATAAGATTTTTTTCGCTAAATGAAGATTTTCCTTATGGCAACGCTGCTCGTTCTATATACAATTTATTAGTTACTGTTTGTGTGTAAATAATTGAAATAAAAATTGTATGCAACAGTTCGTAAACGTTTACTTGCAAACAACCCAGCGGTTAAACTCAGAAGACCTTCTTACTTCAGGCCTTTTTAAAGGCATGATTAAAAAATTTTTTGTTTAAACTACTATTCTTATGTAACTGCTAAAGAATGCCTCATAGAAGACCTCGGCTCTTTGGTATAAAGGATAAGATACACCTTCCATACTCGCTTCTATGAGAAGCGATAAAAGAAGGAGTAACATTTTTTGTTTTGTTTTTTTGCACAAGCAAAAGCAAAAGAGTTCAGATCCCTCTACAAAAAACAAAGTAACATACTTTCATAATAAAATAACTTCCAAATGAAAACAATAATAGTTGCGTTCGAGAACTCAAAAGTTTTTACTATTTTTTTACTAAACTTTACTGCATTTTACGAAATTGCGTTCGAGTACACAAAATGCAGTAAATGAGAACATAAATTGATAGCTAAAAAGGACAGTTCTTGTCTGAGTATTTACAAATTTTTACTGCAGAAATTTTTGCAGTAAAATTTAGTAAATCAAAAAAACATATGTTTCAAAAGGTTAACAAACAAAAGTAACAAATAAAAAGCATACAAATTGTAAAACATTGTTAAATAAAAGAAAATTTGAAATAAAAATTAAACCAAAACAAGAAGTGAATAAATATTAATTAATTAAACTTGTCTGTGAAGCATTTATTTGGCTAAATACAAACTTTTTAAATTTTTTTTGTTATGTTTAGAAAAACAGACAGAGCAAATTATGAATTTATTGGAAGAGTTTTGAGTCCGCGTTTTTTCTGAAATCGATGAGAGAATTAATGAAGTAAAGAGTGAGTTAGTATTATAAGAGATAAAGTAAACAAACTTGAAAATGTGGCAGACGAAATAGTTGAAATGAAAAATAAAATAAAGTTACTTAAATCAAAAATACAATTACAGGAAAATTCTACTGTTGCATCTGATATACGTATAACCGGTATTCCCTATGAAAATAATGAGCAACTTCCAGTATTTTTCGAAAAGCTTTGCCGTACAATTAATGCCGATGTGCCTGAAATTAAGTCCATCTTTAGAGTAAAACATTTTAAAAATTTCCGCAACGTCCCTGATCCCCCAATCGTAGAACTTCTTTACAACTCTTACGAAAGAAACTTAATCCTTAAAAAATGTGCGCAGTTTAAACGGTCAAATAAAACACAATTCAACTTAGGTCATATTGGTCTCGGTAACGATCCAATATGAGAGAATTAATGAAGTAAAGAGTGAGTTAGTACTAATAAGAGATAAAGTAAACAAACTTGAAAATGTGGCAGACGAAATAGTTGAAATGAAAAATAAAATAAAGTTACTTAAATCAAAAATTCAATAACAGGAAAATTCTACTGTTGCATCTGATATACGTATAACCGGTATTCCCTATGCAAATAATGAGCAACTTCCAGTATTTTTCGAAAAGCTTTGCCGTACAATTAATGCCGATGTGCCTGAAATTAAGTCCATCTTTAGAGTAAAACATTTTAAAAATTTCCGCAACGTCCCTGATCCCCCAATCTTAGTACGTCTTTACAACTCTTACGAAAGAAACTTAATCCTTAAAAAATGTGCGCAGTTTAAACGGTCAAATAAAACACAATTCAACTTAGGTTATATTGGTCTCGGTAACGATCACTTATTTTTTGTAAATGAAAACCTTACGCCGTTTAACTACGATATTTTTAAAAATACTCTGAAACTAAAAAAGGACAACCGAATTAAAAACACCTACACTCTACGAGGTATTGTATATATACAACTTTATGGTAATAATGAAGCAGTACGTATTGAAAACCCTGAGGAGCTGAAACAGTTATTTCTCGTGCCACAAGCTGCCCAATAATTTTGTTGTAGTCAACGATGAAGATTCATCAAATGCTTTTTTTTTCTTATTTTAATAAAAAAAAATTTCCATATGTTTAATGTAACTCTTTATCCTGTAACTACAATACATATATTTTCAAATTTTTGTTATAATAACGTAATACGTTTTATCATGTGCTGCGCTGCTTTAAGCCGGTATGGTAATTAACTATCTCGATAACGGTCAGTGGAGTTCCAGAGACGGTATGAGCACTATGCTAAAAATTTTAGTAAAGCTATATAACGGTTTTAGAATTTGTCATTTAAATGCACAAAGCCTCAATAACAAAATGGATGAGTTTCGGGTAATTTTTGAAAACTCTGGTGTTGATGCCATATGCATTTCAGAAACATGGTTTTACCCGAAAACCGGCGATAACGCTTTTAATATAAATGGATACAATTCATATAGATCTGACAGAAATACCACAACTCATAGAGCAGGTGGAGGGGGAGTTGCCATATTTTTAAAGAATGGTATAATTGGAAATATTGCATGGAAATCAAAAGTTCATCAAGATATGGAGTACTTGTTTTTAAATATATCGGATAAAGTGAATAAAATACTTCTTGGATGTGTCTATAGGCCGCATAAACGAATTGACACCAAAACATTAATACATGAACTTGAATTGCAAAGCCTAAAATACTCTGACATAATTATTGCCGGAGATTTTAACAGCAATGTTCTTGTTGAACGAAAGCTCACGGATCCTATGAAAGCGATTGGCTTGATACCTGCAAATTCTGTTATGCCCACATTTTTTACAAGCACAAGCAATACTCTTTTAGATGTTATCTTTGTCAGTAATAGGCAACAAATGCTGCACTATGAGCAATTATCAGCACCTTTGTTTATCAAGCATGATTTGATCTTCCTTAACTATAACATTCAGCCGGTTATGTCAAAGCAAACGTTTACTTTTCGTGATTTTAACAACATTAATATACATGCACTACAAAGACATGCACAAATAGTACGATGGGAACAAATCTATACCACACCTAATATTGATGATCAGCTACAATTCCTTCAGGGCAATATTCTTAGTTTATATAATAAACATGTTTTAATTAGGAGCAAAACAATTCAAAACAGAGAAATTCCTTGGTTCACAATTGAAGCTGCCCAGCTAATACGGGATCGTGATGCCGCGTATGCAAGATGGAAAAGGTATAGAACACCTGAACATCAAGAATAAGAAAAGATAAACATTTGTATTACGAAAGTAAATTTAGCTCAGCACTTAGCTCAAATAAAACTTGGAAAGAAATTAGGAAAGTTGGTTTGGTTAATAAAGAGCGCTGCGAAGGATCGAATGTAAATATTGAGGAGCTTAATAAAGACTTTATAAACATAAAAATGCCGGCCGTAAATACAAACACTGATAGTTATGAAACAAATTCTGATTATGAAAACCAAATTAACAAGTTTAGCTTTCAAATATTTAATCAGTCAGATGTCCTCCAAGGCTTCCTATCAGTAAAGTCAAACTCTGTAGGCTATGACGATATTAACCCGAAATTTGTAAATATCTTGCTACCTTTTTTAATTCCTTTCATAACACACCTCTTTAATACAATTATCACCACAAGTTATTTTCCTCTTAACTGGAAATGCTCAAAAATTGTGCCAATTCCTAAATCTCCCAAGGAATATCGTCCTACAGCAATATTGCCATATCTCTCAAAAGTTTTTGAAAAACTCCTGCATAAACAAATTCTGGAATATGTTACTAACAGAAATCTTTTAACTACTTACCAGTCAGGTTTCAGGCCAAACCGTGGTTGCATAACAGTACTTTCGGAAGTTGTCGAAGAGATCCGATGTATTATTGATCAGGGTAATATTGACTTTTTAGTCCTTCTCGACCACTCGAAGGCGTTCGACACCGTACACCATGGAACTCTTTGTAGAAAACTGCAGCAACAATTTAATTTTTCAACGACATCTACAAAGCTAATATCAACATACTTAAGCAATAGATACCAGGCTGTATATAGTAACTCAAGATATTCATCATGGCTGCCAGTTTCTAGAGGTTTTCCGCAGGGATCCATTCTCGTTCCGCTTATGTATATTATGTATTCAAATGATCTCCCGACTCAACTAAAATTTATGAAAATCCAAATATATGCTGATGATGTCCAATTGCTCATTGGCTGTAACATTTCAACATTATCAAACTGCGTCTCGAAAATAAATTCAGATCTATTAAGGATCAGTGAATGGGCAGCTATAAATGGGCTAAGTTTAAACCCTAAAAAATCAAAATGCGTTCCAATTTGCAGAACACAAATGGACAACCTGTATCAGCTTAAAGTTGTTTTGGGAGATACATAAATTGAGATCGTGAACTCTGCAAAAAACTTGGGAATAATTTTTAATTCAACACTTTCGTGGACAGATCATATAAATAATGCAGCAGGGAAAACGTATGGTATGCTGAGATCACTATGGACTAATCATTATTTTACGCCATTTAAGATTCGAATGTTATTGGCAAAATCATATTTGTTGCCAACACTTTTATTTGGATGTGAATTGTTTTCTGGTTGTAGTGCATCTGATATGCGAAAATTAAAAACTTCGTTTAATAATATCGCCAGATACGTTTTTAATCTGAGAAGGACAGACAGCGTCTCCCGGTTTGCAAATAAATTGTTTACTGTTTCTTTTGATAATCTTTTAAAATGTCGCAGTTTAATTTTCCTACACAAAATAATCTACACCAATTAACCTGACTATCTATTTAGAAAATTAACATTTGCAAGATTAGCTAGAGGCAGGGTTATATTGCATATCCGATATCATTACCTAATGTTGGAGCGCCATTTTTTTATATACGCCGTACGCCGTACGGCTCTGGAATCTACTTCCAAGTAATATTCAAAGCACAAGCAACGCAGTACATTTCAAAACAGCAATTTTTAATATTTTTGACTAATAACAATGAAAATTAGTTCTTATTATGGTATATTACTAATAATTTATCAACCTATAATATTTTTACACATCTATAAATACATTTAATTTCAATTTTGTTTTTTTTTTTTTTTTAATTTAAAATTTATTTTTCTTCTTTATTAATTTTTGAGCTTAAGGTCACTTCTATTTTAAATATTTGGTATATTTTAATTATCGATATTTCGATTTCCTTTGGAAATCTTCTTCAGGATATATTTTAACAAAAATTATGTTTGACAATTAATAAAAATTAAAATTAAATTTTAAAAAAATTTTTCAACATTCAACTATAACATATCATAAAATCAAAAAATTAAAAAATTCAAAATTAAAAAGAGGAAACAAAAAACAATTTTAAAATATTTCCCTTTTTCGTCAAACAATTTTTAACAAATCTAACTTAAGCCATCTAAACTTTATTTTAGAAAACAACCATATTTCCAAACCTATTTCCCTTTTCGTCAACCTATTAATTTTTATTCAATAAATATCTATAAATCTGAGCTAAACCCTCAGTATCTTTTTTAAAATTAATCCTTTCTTCAAATGGAACATTATTTATTTGTAACATTTCTAACATATATCTTCTTTTCTTAAAACCTTCCACGTTTAAAATGGAGGTGTTCTCAAAATCTGAATAATGATTTAAATCCCTGCAATGAGTCGATAAAGCTGTACCATGTGCTGAATTATAATTTCTATATTTTTGGTCATGTTTATGTCCTGCTATTCTAGTTTTCAGTTTCGTCCCAGTTGTTCCTACATATAATTTTGCACATTGTTCATTATTGTTGCCACCACAAGGTATTTTATAAACTAAGTTTGACATATCTAACTTTTGCAATCTATCTTTTATTCTTGTGAATAATCTACCAACATTATTGTTTACCTTGTGTGCCATTCTATATTTCCCTTTGTCATAAATATTCGAGTTTTCTAACCTTTCTGAAAATCCAGGTACATAAGTTAATGATTTATATATTTTAGGTGTTAAGATCTCACTATTATTTCGAGATTTTCTTATATTATATTGTCTTATTAATTTGTGAATTAGTTTGTTAGGAAAACTATTATCTTGTAAAATATTTCTAATAATTCTTTTATTTTTCTTATGAAATCTAGTGTCACTTATTGTCAATATTCTATCTATTAGATTATTAGCTGTGTTAATAATAATCCTCTTAGGATGCTTAGAAAAATAATTTAAGATTCTACCTGATGAGGTTGGTTTTTTATACCAATCTATCAATAACCTATTATCTTTCCTTATTACCAATGTATCCAAATATGGAATCAAATAATTTAATTCCTTTTCAATAGTAAACCTGATATTCTGATCAAAAGAATTAAACAATCATTATTTCCCTATTATTTCTAAGAAATTTTTTACTAAATTCTACTATATTTAATGTAAATCTATCTCTATCATCATGATTGTAAAAGCAGATAAGGGTAACACAACGGTAGCAATTAATAAAAGGGATTATATATCCAGAATTGAAAACATTTTAGGTGATAATACTACTTTTCGCATATTAGAAAAGGATCCTACGAGCAGATTTCAGAAAATTAACAATAATTTTGTTGAGGAACTTTTTAAATTGAAAATAATAACAATAGGAGAAAAAGTCAAGTTAAAAACTTCTATATCTGTAGCACCAAGATTATATGGATTACCAAAAATTCATAAAGAAAATTTTCCATTAAGACCAATTTGTTCTTCTATAAATTCACCTTCACATGATCTATGCAAATATATTTTGAATATACTCAAGAAGTTAACAGAGAATTCTAAGTATAATGTTATGAATTCTGTACAATTTAAAGATAGGGTAAAAAATGTTGCTATTCAAGATAATGAAAAATTAATATCGCTTGACGTTGTTTCGTTATTTCCTAGTATTCCAGTTGACTTGGCTATTAGAATTATAGAGGATAATTGGGATAAAATTTCGTTGATAACGAATATTAATAAAGATTTGTTTTTTAGAATTATTAAATTCTGTGTAGTTGATAATAGATATTTTCAGTTTGATAATAAAATATATGCACAGGAAAAGGGGCTTCCAATGGGTTCACCAGCATCTCCAATAATTGCTGATATTGTGATGGAAAAATTATTAGATACATGTCTAGGAAAATTGATTAATAAACCAAAAATCATAACTAAATATGTAGATGACTTATTTGTTATAAATAGTTAATGAAAATGAGATAGATATTTTATTATCAACGTTTAATTCTTTTGATCAGAATATCAGGTTTACTATTGAAAGGGAATTAAATTATTCGATTCCATATTTGGATACATTGGTAATAAGGAAAGATAATAGGTTATTGATAGATTGGTATAAAAAACCAACCTCATCAGGTAGAATCTTAAATTATTTTTCTAAGCATCCTAAGAGGATTATTATTAACACAGCTAATAATCTAATAGATAGAATATTGACAATAAGTGACACTAGATTTCATAAGAAAAATAAAAGAATTATTAGAAATATTTTACAAGATAATAGTTTTCCTAACAAACTAATTCACAAATTAATAAGACAATATAATATAAGCAAATCTAGAAATAATAGTGAGATCTTAACACCTAAAATATATAAATCATTAACTTATGTACCTGGATTTTCAGAAAGGTTAGAAAACTCGAATATTTATGACAAAGGGAAATATAGAATGGCACACAAGGTAAACAATAATGTTGGTAGATTATTCACAAGAATAAAAGATAGATTGCAAAAGTTAGATATGTCAAACTTAGTTTATAAAATACCTTGTGGTGGCAACAATAATGAACAATGTGCAAAATTATATGTAGGAACAACTGGGACGAAACTGAAAACTAGAATAGCAGGACATAAACATGACCAAAAATATAGAAATTATAATTCAGCACATGGTACAGCTTTATCGACTCATTGCTGGGATTTAAATCATTATTCAGATTTTGAGAACACCTCCATTTTAAACGTGGAAGGTTTTAAGAAAAGAAGATATATGTTAGAAATGTTACAAATAAATAATGTTCCATTTGAAGAAAGGATTAATTTTAAAAAAGATACTGAGGGTTTAGCTCAGATTTATAGATATTTATTGAATAAAAATTAATAGGTTGACGAAAAGGGAAATAGGTTTGGAAATATGGTTGTTTTCTAAAATAAAGTTTAGATGGCTTAAGTTAGATTTGTTAAAAATTGTTTGACGAAAAAGGGAAACATTTTAAAATTGTTTTTTGTTTCCTCTTTTTTAATTTTGAATTTTTTAATTTTTTGATTTTATGATATGTTATAGTTGAATGTTGAAAAATTTTTTGAAATTTAATTTTAATTTTTATTAATTGTCAAACATAATTTTTGTTAAAATATATCCTGAAGAAGATTTCCAAAGGAAATCGAAATATCGATAATTAAAATATACCAAATATTTAAAATAGAAGTGACCTTAAGCTCAAAAATTAATAAAGAAGAAAAACATTTTAAAAAAAAGGTCGAAGAAATTAGAATAAAATTTTTAAAATTTATTGTAATACTTTATAAGTTATTCAAATTGTATACGTTGCCAATATTGATGTCCAGTGCTAAATTTATAAGATATTATATCTTATTGCACTGGTGACATTTTCTAATATTCAAACAAACAAATTAGTAAAATCAAATAAAATAAAAAACAAACAAATATGAAAGATTACATTAAATAATTTGTTTGTATTTTCCAAAAATGTTCGTGTTATAAAAAGTATTTAATCGATTACTGATAAGAAAACGAGTTAAGTAATCAAAAGTGTAAACATTAATATGTTAATTAGGCTTAAGTTCATGAAATTTAATTTTCATTAAATTATTTTTATGAAGTAAACATTTTTCAACACTTCAATTATTAGCCATCAGCTGTTGCCTTTATTTTACGAATTTTTACAAATTTTCCGTTCGCGTACTTTTTTGTACGACAGCTTTTCACATGTGACTACTTAAATCATACATGTGATATTATAGTGTCCCGTTTTTGTGTGTTTTCGTGTAATCTTCAATTGCCGAAAGCTGTCAGAACACCACAAAATCATGCGTGTGATTTCAAAAACACAGAACAGGCCCGAATGTAAATCGTTTTAGTTGAGTTTTGTTAATTAAGGAAGATAGGTACTTGTGCTAAAAAGTAAAACAAAAAAAGTTAACAAATTAAATGAAAATAATGAAAATGTTATCTATTATGTATTTATTAATGAATTGTTTTTGATAGCATATAAGCAGGGATTATTCTAAAGGCCTCCTTAAATGCCTGCAGCTGAAGGCTTTTTGATAAACCCTTATTAAAAACCTTCAATATGACCTTTAATCAAAGGCATTTGTACAAGAATGGTCTGAAAGGCCTTTTAAGAGCCATTAATTGAAAGGCTTTTTAATATACCTTTCTTAAAAACCCTTCAAGATAACCTTTTTTTTAAGGCCTTTAGACATTCATTCTCTGGAAAGCCTTCTCAAAGCCATTTACTTGAATGCCTTTAAGAAGCTCTGTCGAAAGAAAGGAAAGCGGAAGGCCTTCTCCGCAATGACACCGCGTGTAAAAAAGATATGAGTATGGAATGGAGCGAGCAGGCCTTGTTCATCCAAAAGAAGGCCTCCGTACTCCTTCTTTTTCCCACTGGGTAGACATGGATTTTCACGATATAGGTATGTATGTATGTATGTATGTATATACATATGTGTGTGTGTTTTCCCAATTAATTTATAATATATAATGTATTTTTATTAAAATACTAGCTGACCCGGTCTACGTTGCTGGCCCTAAGTAAACATTAGTTTTGTATTACCACACGATTTAAATTGAGCATTTAACGAAATTTACGGCCTTTAAAATAAAAATCCATGGAATACCTATCATAAATTTTTTTTAAAAAATAACTTACATATGGTGTGGATATGGGCTCAATCAAAAAAGAATAAGTTGGACCATGGCGATAATTTTAAAGAAAAAATCGTCCAAATCGGTCAAGCCGTTCTCAAATCATGCTCTTAATAAAAAAAGTGGGCGTAAAAGTAGGCGTGGTAATTTTTTCTTTCGATGAAAACGTAAAATAAATTAATACGAACAGTTAAAAGAAAAATTAGTCAAATCGATGGAGCAGTTTTTTGATTTTAGGTAAATCGAAAAAAGTGGGCGTAAAAGTGGGCGGGGCAAAATTTTCTTTCCGTAAAAACCTAAGTTAAGCCATGGCGATCATTTTGAAGAAAAAATCGTCCAAATCGGTCAAGTCGTTCTCCAGTTATGCGCTTAATAGAAAAAGTGGGCGTAAAAGTAGGCGTGGTAAATTTTTCTATCGATGAAAACTTAAAATGGATTAATACGAACATTTGAAAGATAAATTAGTCAAATCAAAATCGTCCAAATCGGTCAAGTCGTTCTCCAGTTATGCACTTAATAGAAAAAGTGGGCGTAAAAGTAGGCGTGGTAAATTTTTCTATCGATGAAAACTTAAAATGGATTAATACGAACATTTGAAAGATAAATTAGTCAAATCGATGGAGCAGTTTTTTGATTTTAGGTAAATCGAAAAAAGTGTGCGTAGAAGTGGGCGGGGCAAAATTTTCTTTCCGTAAAACCCTAAGGTGGACCATGGCGATCATTTTAAAGAAAAAATCGTCCAAATCGGTCAAGCCGTTCTCAATTTATGCGCTTAATAGAAAAAGTGGGCGTAAAAGAAGGCGTGTTAAATTTTTCTATCGATGAAAACTTAAAATGGATTAATACGAAGATTTGAAAGAAAAATTAGTCAACTCGATGGAGCCGTTTTCTGATTTTAGGTAAATCGAAAAAAGTGGGCGTAAAAGTGGGCGGGGCAAAAGTATCCTATGTCCGTCTCCTGGCTCTAAGCTACCTCCCTACCAATTTTCAGCCAAATCTGTTCTGCCGTTCTTGAGTTATAAGTGGTGTAACTAACACGACTTTCTTTTATATACATACATATATAGATTAAGTTTATTTTTTGTTATGTTAGTTTTCGATGAAAATAATTTAATTAATATGTACATATGTTTGTTTGTTTTTTTTTTAATTTTCCTGTTTTTACAGTTGCCCCTTTTTATACCCTCCACCACAATTATTTGTGAAGAGGGTATATTCAGTTTGTCATTCCGTGTGAAACTTTTTTATTATTCATCTCAGACCCCATAAAGCATATATATTCTGGGTCCTTGAGTAATTCTAAGTCGATTTAGCCATGTCCGTCTGTCTGTCCGTCTGTTGAAAACACGCTCACTTTTGAACAACTCAAAAGAAATGAACAAACTTGGTGCCAAATTGCTTGTAGTTATCCTAAGCAGTTTGGGATTGAAATCCACCAAAATCGGTTTAGTAGGACCAGAGATATGAATCAAAATGTGGAACCACCACCTAAAAAAATTGATAATTTTGTTACAAAAAATAACATAAATGCTGGAACAAGGCACGGAATGAGATAAGATTTTGCAAAAATTTGTTTTATTTGACTGGAAATCACGCTGTTAAATTTCGTGATGATCCTTCCATAATTTACCCTAAGCCCCATATAGGGTAGCCAGATTTTTAATTCGGAAAAACAGTACATTGAATACATAAAAACAGTACAATCAAGAAAAAAACAGTACATTTTTTTTGACGACAACATTACCATTTGTTTTAATAAGTAACCCCCAATTTCACCAAGTTCAGCTATAATTAACTATCAGTTCAAGCTGTCAAAACATATTGTAAGCTGAAAGTTAAAGTAATAGCTAGTTTTAACTTAACTTGGTGAAATTGGGGCAAATATGTATTCAAAACTTTTGATTCATATGCAACAACAATTATATAAAGAAAGAAATACACTTAAAATGTGTAACGTCAAAGGAATTATTTCCAGTTTATGGCATTTCACAAATATACATATGAAATTACTCCATTTGCGTTTAAAAAGCAAACACCACAAACGAAGCATTTGGCCAGGAAAACCATAACATTGCTGTAAGCCATATAAGAAAGGAGAAAAGCCTTACTTAGCACAAAACAATCAACACATTGATTTTGTAAGTACGATTTTCTTTAAACATATTCGTATTTAAAGCAATTTTCACTACACACATAGTTGCACAAATCATAACCAATTTTAAATAATTTTTAAATTATTTACGGCTAATTTTACCAAGTTCAGCTATAATTAATTATTACTAAAACAATAGGTTTTTTGACTTTTATAATGAAAGTTAATTAAACCTGAACTTGGTGAAATTGGCCATTAATCTATAAAATCCAAAAAAATAGTTTGGTTTATTTTTATTTCACAAAATCTGAAAATATTTAAAATCAAGTGCAATTGAAAATGATGAATATTTTCAAAAAAAATTTGGAAAAATTAACTTATCTTTTTCTTATTTCAGTAGTTTAGGTAAAGAAAAGTGGTCCTCAAAGGTATTAGGTATTTTTATAAATTTTGAACACGGATAATGTTCCAAATTTGTTTGTTTTAAATTTTACGTGATTTCGATTTCCAGAACATGCCCGAAAATTAAAAAAGTTCTAAAAATAAGTATTTTTTTAGTACTTAAAAAAATTTTTGATTTTATTTTTGTCTTTCTCAGGTGTGGAAAGGGAAGGACTATTGGAAGAGGTGGCCATAAAATCATAACAACACGAAAATATACCACTGCTACGAGCCACCCATTATAATTTAGATTTCTACTGTGTATTTATGAGAAAACAATGACCACAGCGTAAAAACTCTTAATATTTTAGAACTTTTTTTTTTAACACAACATAATGTTTTGTAAGCCAGTTCTGTTAAATATAGACTGAGCAAAAAAAAAAAACAGTACAAGAAACAGTACAAATTGTAAAAAACCGTACATTTGCGTACTGTTTTAGGAGTTGTGCATTAAACAGTACAATTGCAAAAAATCAGTACATGTACTGCTTAAAACAGTACGTATGGCAACCCAAGCCCCATATAAACAATACTCCCGGAAAACAGTTTAGTACGTCTAAAACCGTCAAAAATAACGCTAGCTTAACAAAATTTGGTACGTCATAATTTTATAGGACTACAAATGACACTGTGAAATTTCGTGAAGATCGGTCCATAATTTACCCTAGGCCCCATAGAAACCCTACTCCCGGAAAACAGTTTAGTACGCCTAAAACCGTAAAAAATAATGCAATCATAAAAAATTTTGGCTCGTCACAGTTTTATAGGACTGCAAATGATACTGTGAAATTTCGTGAAGATCGGTACATAATTTACCCTAGACCCCATAGAAACTCTACTCCCGGAAAACAGTTTAGTACGCCTAAAACCGTAAAAAATAATGCAATCATAACAAATTTTGGCTCGTCTCAGTTTTATAGGACTACAAATGATACTGTGAAATTTCGTAAAGATCGGTACATAATTTACCCTAGACCCCATAGAAACTCTACTCCCGGAAAACAGTTTAGTACACCTAAAACCATAATTAATAATGCTAGCATAACAGAAATTGGTACGTCACAGTTTTAAAGGACTAGAAATTTCGCTGTGAAATTTCGTGATGATCGGTCCATAATTTACCCTAGGCCCCATATAAACCCTACTACCGGAAAACAGTTTAGTCGTCTAAAACCATAATTTATAACAAATCGTCACAGTTTAAGATAATAATAACATCATACAGATATTACTTCTTAAACATGCGGACTGTCGGTGGAGGGTATCAGCGATTCGGCACAGCCGAATATAGCACTCTAACTTGTTTTCTCAGAATTCCCCTTTTTGTGAAACTTCTTTTTGGAAAATCCCCTTTTTGTGCCTCTTTTTGAAAATTTTGAACGGTAAAGCTGGACTGAATTGTTTTCATTTTTTTCTTCTGTACGTGTGCTTAGTTACGTGTAAATAAGAGAATAACAAAGCACCCATGGGCTGCATTTTGCCTTTCTCTGGTGTAGTCCATTTTCACTATATTTTCTGCTGCTATGAGTAAATTTAATAGAAAGTATTTTCGTTACAGTCCATTTTGCGATATAAGCACATTTGTTATATATTCCATCTATCAGCGGCTAGCAAAGGCAAAAGTAAAGCATATTATAATATATAACGCCAATAATTATAAGCGTTATACACACATAAGTAAAAAATAATTAGATCTTTTCAGTTTTTGTTATCACCTCTCCACTCGAAAGAAATCAGCTTTCGTTTTTGGTATCAGGGGTGAAATATTTTATTATTATTTAAATTTTTTTTCTAGAACCCAAAATTTGCTGCAAATCCATTAGCCTGTAGGTGGTGTAACGAGTAATAACGCTACGTGACAAAATCCGTATATGAAGTCAGAATTGTCAAAAGTAGAACAGTTTTTAAGATATTCCAAAATAACCGTTATTTGTGTTTTTAAAAAGGATGATGTGACTAAAATGCAAATTGTCACGTAGTGTATTTTTTTATTTTCTTTATTCACATAAATTGATTATATTGAATTCGGTTATATGCCTTATAGCAGCATGTATGTTAATTAGGCTTCTGTCACAGTAGCGATATAGTCTACGATTTGGCTGCAACTAGGGTATTCATTCGGTTAACAGTTAATCAATTAACCTATTAATTGCTATCCGATTAACTGATCGGCTAATTTAAAATTGGCTATTTTCGATTAACGATTAAGCCGGTTCATTTCATTCGATTAACCGATGTAACAAAATTTTTAATTTTTTGTGGTATTGGAACATATTTTCTTGCGTCTTATTTGTTTTTTCTCATATTGATCGGTTAACCGACATACATTTCTTTTTGCGCGTGATCTTGTTTTTATAACGGTTTTTTGATTTTTTTGTTGTCTTAAAACTCCTCGTTTTTATGTAAGCGTATACGTTGCGGGTCAACTGTTTCGTTTACCTTTCCAAGTTTATGTATAAATAGGTGCTCTTAAGTAAACATGTCGTTGCGTTGCGGATGAACCAGATAAAATAAAAATTGTTCTCCGTATTAACGTATCAGCGAATATTCCACCGACGAACATGACCCAAATCCACTGGCTCGATATATTTTGAATATGTATATGATATGAGATATGGCAGGGCTTATTTGGTTAGAAGAGGGCTTAACACCTTTGTGGACAAGACCCTTTATTAAGATAATTTACGCTCACCATTGGGAGTCGTAAACTTAAGAATTACATTAAAATTTGATTAATTTTTGTTATTTCATATACATACTGGATATGAGCATTTCCGTCAAAAGGTCCACCGTGACCGAAAATTTAAAAGTTATTAAGAGCTGATTATTTTACGATATTGTTATAGAGAAATATTTAGATTTTACTTATTTAATAAATTAACTCATAAATTTCTTCACTTAGATGAACAATCAGACTGCAAAGTTGTGCAAACGTAATTTGTTATGTGTGTGGATGTTTTATTGTATGTTTTCTTAAATATTTATCTTTCTTAAAAGAGGTGATATTTGATAAAAATTTTTCCAAAAAAAATTTCTTACATGGTCTGTAATCTAAGGAAGAGTTCAAATCATTATTCGGTTAAATTATTACGGAAAAAATTTCACGTTCGAAATGTCACGCATCGACCCAGATTTTGGCTTAAAATAAAGAAAATACAGAAGATTTTGGAATCAAACCAAGCCATTTTAATGTTACATTGCTACGTAAAATTCTGAAAGTAGTTTGACTAAAAAATTGTGTCAGGTTTCGCTGAATTACGCCTTTTTATGTATGGCCACAAAAGCTACTTCTGTTTTTTTCACGCTCGACCGCTACTTCTTTTGCCATTAACTTTGACTTAGAATCGCGCTCTCCATAAACTTTAGCATAGATAACAGTGCTTTCTTAGTGATATAATTTAAGGGTTAAGAAAACGTAAAAATGTTTTTTGCTTAAAATGTTATTGCATTATTGATGCGTACGACTGTCACGTTCAACACTTTGGAATTACCTATATATGAAGATCGTGACTATTCATATTTTTAATCAAAAATCGTTTGATCGAAAATAAAAGTTTATTTTGTGATCACATAAAAAAAGATTATAATAGAATAATAACCAAAAATCGTATTTTCAAAAAATTAAAATTAAAATGGCTTATAACTCCTTAATTAAGCGTTTGATTGAATATAAAAGCTTGTCTTGCGATCAAGCATATTTTTTTTGGGTAAAGTTGTGTTATTTGCTAAAGAAAACATTTGCTTGTAGCTTCCAAACGTAACAATTAGTTTTTTTCATCACTTTTTTTTAATCAACAACCAATTTTTTTACGAAACATTTAATACGCAATTGTTTATGAGAAAATTTTAGAAATGTAAAATTTTGCAATTATTTTCTCTACTTCAAGCTTATTTTTACGAACAAGATCACGCATAAAAATAAATGTAAAATCTTTTTTTTTTAAAGTTGGAGAACAGGTTAAAAGTCTACTTGCCAGATTATAAATGTTTTATATCAGGGAATCTTGGAATTTTTTATTTAAAACATAAATTTAATCCAACTTGGACATATTCAATGGAAAATGGAGAAGAAATATGAATTAAAAGCTTTTTCCAATCAGTAGTTTTTTCCTTTTAATTCTTATATTGCATTCTTACCATTGAACTTGAATGTACACACATATGTATGTACATATGTATGAATTGCTATGAATGTTAAAAAAAAAAGTTTTAGAAGTCCTTTTAAAAAAACCTTTTTTTATGTACTTCTTTTGTATTTATTCATAGAGTACTTTAATAAAAGCCCATTTTTCAGTACACCTTTGTAATGCCTTTTAACAGTCCTTCATTAAAAGGCGTTCTTAAAGGCATGCATCACTAGAGCTAACAAAAGAGCGTCTTTTGAAAGCCGTTTATAATTTCTGTAAGAAGATGGGAGTGTTGATGGGCTTGGCCCCAATGACAATCTGTGTAAATAATATACATATGAGTATGGAATGCGGAGAGGAGAGCTTGTGTCTACTAAATGAGGCCTTCTATTAGGCCTCTTTACTCATTCTTTTTTGCCGCTGGGCCACTGCTTCCGGCATAAGTTTTGAAGAAAATTGTAAATTTTTGTGAACTTTTATGAATGAAGTTAGAAGTTGATATTTTTTTTATTAAAACTCTTCTAAATTTATAATTAAAAATATGATTTTCGTGCTGCACACGCATACTTATTGCTGTGAGTTGAGTTGGAAGTTTCTCTATTTACAATAGAACTCACTGTTGATATTGTTACAAGTAGAACTGTTGCTTATAATTCTTATACGCTTAACAGTTTTATTTGTTTAATATCCTTAGTTTTTCTAAAATCTTTAGATGAAGTTTGCTGACGACCTGGCCTAAGCAACTAGTGAAATACGCACAGGAATAGCTTATCCCATCAACAATACATTTCCGTGTTTTTATCAAGAATAAAAATTGGGAATTGAGCCCGACAAACAAAATCTTGTAAAATAGAATAAAAAGTTAACATTAATGATATTTGTTATTTAATTTGGTTTTATTTTACATGTTCAAAATGATTGATGAATCTGCATGCGATCATTGAAAGAGAATTGGTGGTTTCATAGTTCTTGCTTGTTTTATTATTTTCTTACGTACTTTCCTACAATTCAGGGCAGGGTTGTGAACTATTTCTAATCAAAAAGCGCCGTACCCCCAATCAAAAAGCGCTAAATAAAATTTAAATAAAAAACTTAATGAAATGTTTAAGAACCAAGTTTTATTAATTACACTGCCCGTCCAAAAAAAAAAAAAACGTTTTAAATAGAAATATATCAAATACAAAGATTTAACAGCGCTTAGCTCAAAGCCGTTTTCAGTTTTTACTATCAGGTCAAGTTTTTTATGGGCTAGACTAATATTTCGTCCGAAATAAGGCGGTTATGTTACATACATTTTATCATAACTTGAGAACGATTTGTGCGATTTTGATCTTTTACAAATGATAATTTTTTCATGCAAATTAGTATGTACACATTTTAATCATTATGAATTAAATAAGACATGAAATCATGAAGATCAGTAAACAAAATTTTAACTAGACGTGGTTGAATAAACTATTTGGATTCATCACGCTAAAGTCAATTTGTTTATTGATGCAAGATCTTCGATTCTGTTTAAAAATCGAAAAAATCAGACTAATATTAAATAAATGCTGCTTGATTTCAGAAATATTTTTCTTGTTTTTAATAAAACTAGGCTACTTTTATATTTCTTGTTTTAAGAAATTTTTGATCATACACAAAAACCTGAATTTTTTGATCATGAGAAAATGTTTCTTAATTTAAGGATGTTTTACTTAATACGAACAAAACAAGTTAAAATCAGGAAATTATTTTTGAATTTTTTGTTTTAAGAAACTTAATGGATTACTTTAGAAAATAATAAACTTGTTTCCTTGTATAGTATGCATTTCAGAGAACTATACATAATTTAGCGCTCTTTAAAAAAATATCTGCTGCTTTTTTCAATGTTTCAAAATAAGTCTTCATTTCGTAATAAATTATTATATTCCAAGAAGAAGACGTCACATTGATTTGACCTATTGGATCCAAATAAATTAATGTTTTTTCTTTTATTCTATGTACCTTCGTTGATGCGTGTGTAGTCATTATAAACAACAAGTTCAGCAATAGAATTATTGCCAATGCAAATTTCTTCTTTTTTGGCTGCTTCACTGTAATATTGTACTGGAATTAACTTCTTTGATCTGCTGGGTTGTTAATTCCTCAATATCATCTTGATGTTCCAAAGGGCATAACTTATTCGTTGGTCTTTTTGTTATGCCATTTTGAGTTTTTAGAGTCACTACTCTAACTAGTCCATCTTTTCCTGGATGAACATCTATCACTCTACCTAACGGCCAGCGAGCGGGATGAGAATCGTCATTCTTGATTATTACTACTTGTCCATTCACAATATTGTCATATGTTTTTCTCCATTTTGCTCTTTGTTGCAAATTACATAAATATTTATTTTTCCACTGTTTCCAGAAATGATTTTTCATTTTTTGCAAAAGTTTCCATCGATCTTGATAATTTATTTTGGTTTCTTCATATTTTTCTGGGCATCCTATCAACGCACGTCCTATTAGAAAATGACCCGGTGTTAATACTTCCAGTTAATCAGCATTGCTATTCAGTTCATGAATTGGTCGCGAATTCGACACTGCTTCAATCTGAGCCAGTAACGTGCTTAGCTCTTCGTACGTGAGTTTTTCCCTATTTTTTTATTTATTTATTTATTTATTTGTATGTTCAGATCCTGTACAACAAGATTTAATCTTATAATTAGAGTACAGGAAAGTATTATTGTAAGTATTATTAAATTGAGACGGCAAAGACAAGTATACATATTTAGACATAATTAACTAACAAATTGTTAAAGAATATAATAATATTTGTGATTTTTAATAAGTAAAATGTTTATATAAATAAGACTTAAAGCTAGTTGCGTTGCTATTAAGTTGTTGTGTTCGAGGAAGATTATTCCAGAGACGCGCCGAATGTATGAAAAACTGCCATTCGGATACAAGAGAACGGTGGAATGGAATAATGATATTTTTTCCCCTTACTGATCTGGCAAACCTAATCTTCTCAATAAGGTATTGTGGCGTATCCGAATAAATGATTTTATGCAGAAATAAAAGCACACGTATGTTAAGAAGGTTGTTAAACGAGACTCCATATAATTTCAAAGAAAAGTGGGATACATGATCATATCTTCTCAGTCCATATACATATCTAACAACATTGTTGTATAAAACATTAAGCTTACCCTTGCTTATTGAGTCACAGCTGGCAAAAAGTTCACAACCGTAGATTAAATTGGGAATAATGTAAGATTTTGCAAGAAGTAGTCTTATATTTAATGGAGTATAATGCTGTGAGGACCAAAGACATCTGAGCTTTGTGTACGTCTGCCCCACAAGTGCGTTAATATGGTTATTCCAGGTAAGATTATTATTAAAAACTAATCCGAGGTTTTTGGCAGCATTAACTATAGTGACTTTTACACCATCTATCAAAATATCAACGTCAGCAATATGTATTATTTTTTTTCCTACGAATAATGATACACTTTGATTTGCGCGGGTTTAAACAAAGCCCATTTGCAGTTGCCCAGATATAGATCTTATTAAGGTCGTCATTAAGTTTCGTTATATTTTCAGCGATGGAAATGACTGGACTACTTAAATACAACTGCACATCATCTGCGTACATATGCATTTTGCAGTTCGAAAGCTGGTTTGGTAAATCATTTACATAAATAGAGAAAAGGAGTGGTCCAAGGATTGACCCTTGGGGCACACCCCTAGATAAATTTAATACCGAAGATTGAAGTTGGTCCGAAAACACAAATTGCCGGCGTCCTGAGAGATATGACGACAACAGACGCGTGGAGGTCAAGGAAAAGTTAAAAAAATGTCGGAGTTTCGAGCAAAGCGTGCCGTGGTCCACTGTGTCAAAGGCCTTAGAGTGATCCAGAAGAACCAAGAAGCTTACTTTTCCTGTATCTAGGTCACGTCGTATGTTTTCAGTCACGTCCAGTAAAGCAGAAACACAACTATGGTTTTGCCGAAACCCCGATTGTTTATCAGACAACAAGCTATTAGACATGATATATGACGACATTTGATTATAAAGTAGTTTTTCAAGAACCTTAGATAAAAAGCACAGGATGGCAATTGGCCTGAATTCTGAGTCATTTTTCGGTATTGGAATTATTTTAGCGTATTTCCATTTCGACGGAAAAGTGCTCGTCATTATAATAGTGTTGAACAAATGTGATATATATGGCAGGAGTATAGGCAACAATAACCTTATAAATTTAGGGTGTATGTTATCAGGGCCAACAGCATTTGATTTAATTGAAATAAAGCTAAGTAAGACTTCAGATTGACTTACACACGCGAACTGAAACACATTGTTTTTAACTTCATTGTTATTATGATTCAAATTCGGAAAGTTGTAAAAAGTGCTATCTATTGGTAGTTGAGGTAAATTTGTAAAAGTTCTATTAAGCTCTTCTACGTCGACCTGAGAACTATTTTTACTCATAGAGTGACCAATCCCAATTTCGCGAATATATTTCCAAGTCTGCCTAGAGCCTACTGCAGAGCCAAAGCGTTTGGAATAATACTCGGTCTTTGCATTTTTAATGGCAAGGTTAACGTTCCTTCTTGCAGCTTTAAATTCAGCTCCTAAACTTGAGGTTCGAAAACGCTTCCATCTTGAATAAGCACAATCTCGTTTAGATATTAAAAGTTTAATATTGGCAGAAAACCAAGGCCTTTCCCTATTAGATGTTCTTTTAGATTTTAGTGGAACTGTTTCATCAAATAGACGCTGAATATTATCCTCAAAAAATTCTACTTGCTCATCAACAGAGGGCATGTAGTACATTTGAGACCAATCTATACGAGAGGCGCATTCAAGGATCACGTTGTAGTTTAAACTGTTAAAGTCACGATAGTGGAGGGTATGTTCCGACAGAGAAGTTGTAAAGTTATATGTTAAAAAAATTAAATCATGCCGTGAAAAGCATGGAGCTGACACTTGATCATACAACAATGCGTTTTCTGGATTTGAAACAAAAATAACGTCAAGCAGAGTTCTGTTAGTTGCTGTATGATGAGTTGGATTTACCGTATTCATAGGAACGAGACCAAAAGATAACATATTGTCGGTTAATTCCGATTCCAGAAGTAGGTTTGAGTTAAAATCACCCAAAATAATAATATCATCATAAACAGCAGCAAGCGTTTCCATCGCACTGAAAAAATTAGAGAAAGGTAATCTCTTGTTAGGCCTGTATACGCACCCTACCAGCATTTTCCTACCGTCAGAATTTATCTCAATGAAAATAAATTCTACATATTTAACAGTCAATGATAAATTTGCTGAAGATTTTAAGCAAACCTTATAAGAAATATTCTTTTTCACAAAAATAGCTACCCCGCCAGCATAACCCTCTCGATCCTCCCTAACCACTTTATAACCACTTAGGCAGATCAAACTATCCGGAGTCCCAGAAGAAAGCCATGTTTCTGAGCCGCAGACAATATCAATGTTGGAATTTTCAAAAACAAGTCTTAACTCATCAATTTTATTATTCAAGCTTTGGGCATTGATATGAGTTAGAGTTAGACCTTTCCTGTAATTAGCTAGGATCCTTACCATGCTCGCTGTCGTGTCCCTGGAATTACCTTCGACAGTGTCATCATTAGCCGTAATCATGTTTAATAATATAAAACAAATTTAAAATAGCAACGCAAAAAACAATAATTTTAACAAAAAAAATAGCTGGACAATAAATTAAAAAATAATAAATGCTAAAAAAGTTATATGGTCCAAATGAAAGGTAACAAATTTGCAAAAACTTATATATAAAAAGAAGTGAATATAAAATTAAAGTAATTATCAAATTGATCCTATAAGGTCTAAATAAAAGGCCAAAAAATTCCAAAAACTTATTTAGTGAAAATAAAATAAAAATAGTTATCAAATTCATCTTAAACCCGAAAAAATTTTTGTAGTTGATCAGGCAAAACGATTTTAACAGGGTCATCATTTTCAAGTGCTTTTACATGAACGATTCCACGTTGTATAAATACAGCTTTTAAACAATTATCTTTTTTTAAATTAAGCGCTGACTTAAAAATACCATAGTTGTGCGGGGTAAGGTTTTCATTAATAAAGAAAGGCATATTGCTGTCAAAGCCTGCATTACACAAACGGAGTGGTGATTTGTGTTGACGACGAAACCCGGCAGCAGTTTTGAGAAGGAGGTTTCTCTCAAATGGCGAGTTCATTCTTATAATAATTGGAGGGTCACTCACATCACGAATATGTTTAAAGTGGCGTACACGGAAAATAACTTTATGTGCTGGCACTCTTGTTTTTAACGCGCCACAAATATTTTGAAAAATGCCAGATAAGTCTTCATTCTCGTGAAACGGTATACCAGTGATTCTAATATCTTATTCTTTTTATGTGAAACTTCATCGATTTAACTGCAGCTTCCCATATTCCACCCATGTGTGGACTTGCCGGGGGAATGAAATGCCACTTTGTTTTTTCATTTTCCAAGATTGGCGCTATCTTAGAATTATTTTTAATGGCTTCAATAAAATCTTTGTCAAGCCGCCTTGCTGCTCCAACAAAATTTGTACCGTTGTCTGAGTATATATCGCTAGATTTACCTCTTCTTCCAAAAAATCTTCTTAGTGCTGCAAGAAACGCCTCTGTTGTAGACTGCTGACTGCTTCAAAATGTACTGCTTTTGTAGTCATGCATACGAATATAGCGATATAACCTTTCATTGACTTTTGTCCTCTTCCGTTTGAACATTTTATGTGGACTGGAACTGCATAATCAATACCGCAATGAGTAAATGGTGGATTTGCATTAACTCTATAGTGAGGCAGCATTCCCATAAGTTGGTTAGTTGTATAATACCTAAATCTTATGCATTTAGTGCAGCTCCCTATGCACTTTTTTATGCTATTTTTTGCTCCTATGATCCAGAAATTTTTTCGGATTGTATCCTCCATCAATCGATTTCCTCCGTGCATGGTGTATACGTAAATATGTTTAATAATCCTATCGCCTAGTGCTGATGTTTGTATGATGATCGGATGCCTGTTGTTGTACGGCAGGTTAGCGTATTCAAGTCTTCCTCCAACTCTTATCATTCCATTTGAATCTAACTGCGGATGTAGAGGTGCTAGTTTGCTTCTGTGATCTACCATTTTATTAATTTTTAGCTGATGCATTTCATTTGGCAGTTCGTGATCTTGATATAGTTTTACCATTAAGATCTCAGCCTCTTGAAGCTCTTCTGTCGTTAAATAATGAGGTAAGTTTCTTTTGCCTCTTAGTTTTTTGACAAAACGTAAAGTATATGCCAAAACGCGTTTAAGTTTGGTAAAGGAAGAAAATTTATTAATTATAGTGTATAAATAATTCTCCTGCTTTGAAATATTTGCAACTGCAACAATTGCCTCCACAGGGTTTTCTAACGGCCACTTCTTTTTATCCTTTATAAGCCACTCAGGACCTTCCCACCAGATCTTCTCATTAACTAGTTTTTCTGCTGATATTCCTCTGGACGCTATATCTGCTGGATTTTCTTTTCATCTAACATATCTCCATTGTGCTTCTGGGATTAGTGAAAGTATCTCAGTCACTCTTGTTCTTATAAATTTATCTTTATTTTTGGAATTTTTTATCCAAGCCAGAGTTATCATTGAGTCACTCCAAGTATAAATAGCAGCGTTTGAATTAAGTGTTTCTTTTATCTTGAACATTAGTTTAGCAAGTAAATGAACAGCGCTTAGTTCTAATTTCGGCAACGTTTTACGATTTTTAATCGGGTTTACCTTACTTTTAGCGGCTACAATGGTTATGGTCGACTCAATTTTTGCGTAGACTACTGCGGCATATGCTTTTTCTGAGGCGTCAGCGAACCCGTGTAGTTCAATCGATATTCCATTTGAGAGTTGAATCCATCGGCTTATTTTAATTTCTGTTATTGCTGATAAATTTTTAGTAAACGCTAGCCACTCTTTTGTTAAGTTTTCATCTAATGGCTCGTCCCAATCAGTTTGCTGTCTCCACAAGTGTTGTATAAATAATTTTGCTGTAATTGTCACTGGTGTTGGCCATCCTAACGGATCGAATATCTTTGCTAATCGTGATAAAGCAATACGCTTGGAAACAATTTCTTCTGTTTCAAGCTGCAACCAAATTTATCCAAATGGTAAGATATGGCTTCTCGGATGTCCTTACATTCTTGTAGCGTATCTGCTCCTGTCAGTAAATCGTCCATATAGAAATCTTCCTTTATTATTTTTGCAATGTTTTCATTTGTGCAGTGGTTTGCAATTTCAATTAATGTTCTTATTGCCAAGAATGGTGCTGCTGCTGTACCGTATGTCACTGTTGTCAATTTTTACTGCTCGATTGCATCACTTGGGTTTGTTCTCCATAAAACATACTGGTATTCTTTATCCAGTACATTAATATGTATCTGCCGAAACATCTTTTCTATATCTGCAGATATAACATATTTCCAGGACCTCCATCTTGTTATGATATCAAATATATCTTTTTGTAGTTTTGGACCAACGTTTAACACGTCATTCAAACTTTTACCGTTTGATGTCTTTGAAGAAGCATCGAACACCACTCTAACCTTTGTAGTGAGACTGTTTTCTCTGATAACTGCTTGATGTGGCATGTCGTACTTCCCTTTTCTGCCAGCGTCTCCCTTTTCAATATGCCCCATTGACAGCAATTTATCCATTATTTTGCAGTATTCGACGTTCAAAGCAGTATTCACTTTGAGCCGTTTTTCTAGGTTTATAAATCGAGCCATTGCTCTTTTATAAGATTCTCCAAGCTCGACATCATCTAAAAATGGTAGTCTGACAATAAATCTATAATCCTCACCTCTCTCAGTTGTATTTGAATAAAGTTGTAAGCAATAATCATTTTCGATTGAAGCTTGCTCATTTTCAATCTCCTCGATCTCCCAAAACCTCTCAATACTGGTTGTGGCTGCCGACTTTCGTTTGTTGTTTACTCGATTAACTCGTGTCACCCCGGAAAGGATCCAACCGAACTTTGTGCTCTGACCCACTATTTTATCATTTCTATGTATTCCCTCCTCTAATATCTGGGAATACAAATCTGCTCCAATGACAATATCAATTCTGTCGGATTTATTAAAATTTGGATCCGCTAGCGTGAAATTGTTCCACTCCTGCATTATGTTCAATGAGGCACGTGTTGGCGTTATCCGATTGGACTTAAACTTTGTCAATCGGATTTCCTCAAATATTGGCATATTTTAGAGGGGTCCACCAAAAGATAGCCCGCCAAAAAAATTTACCATATCTTGTAACGAGCCTAATAGGGTGGTTACCAGAAATCAATGCTGGATTTTCTGTCGGGGCACACCCCTAATATGAGCCAATAGAATAGAAAATTCGATTGACGAAGTTTCAGCCCAATCGGATAACGCTAACATGTGTCTCATTCAGCATTAATTAAGAAAAACAGCGATTTTTCACTAAAATTCGTATTTTTTTATCTTTATAACCGAAACTATTCATTCTAGGAACCTGTGACGAGAGAAAAACAGTGATTTTTCACTAAAATTCGTATTTCTTTGTTCTTAATTAATGCTAAATATCACTTTATCTATTGGTATAAGGAACAAAACTATCAATATTAAAATTAATAAGAATAAAATTTCCTATAAAACCAGACTCTACTTATGTTCCTAGAATGAATGGTTTCGGTTATAAAGGCAAGGAAATACGAATTTTAGTGAAAAATCGCCGTTTTTCCTTAATTTATTCTCAATGAGGCACATGTTATCGTTATCCGATTATGCTGAAACTTTGTCAATCGCATTTTTTATGCTTTTGGCACATATAAGGGGTTGCGCCGATGGAAAATCCAACATTGATTTCTTGTAACCACCCTAATACATACATACACACATCCTGTTTTATATATATAGATAGATAGATTTCAGCAAGCTTATTTTCTTGTTGTCATTTGATTTTGCTTTCGCTGTAACTAATTTTTTTTTTTTGGCAATGAAGCAAGCGTGAAATTTATTTTGAACGTTTTTGTATAGAGATTTAAATGCAATTGCCTAATAGTGAGTGGCGTGTAGAGCAAAACAGTACCATGGATTCAGAAAGGGGATATTAAAAAAATATCGTTAGCTAAAATGCAAAAAGGCGTAACTAACAAAAATATAATTTTACAGGAGAAAAAAAACTTTGTAAACTGAAAACTATAAACATTCCAGAAAAACGTGCATTGATAAGTCCATGGAATTCTTTAAACAAGTTTCAAAGAAAATCATTTCTGTATATTTTGTAAGAAAGAAATGTGCAATGACGGCTTTTTTACGTTTACGTTTACGTTTTTTTTGTTATTAAAGGTGTCAGTTTTGATCGCAGAAGTGTAAAATTTTGTCAAGACATGTAGTCTAACAGAATTCATAATAATCAATCAAAAACTCGATCTTTAATTTTTTTGTTTGTTATGCCTTTTTGTATTTTAGCTAACTAAAATGGTCAGTAGGTCAAACCAATAATGAACTGAAGAAGATATCTGTGGTTTTCATTGGCAGCCGCGTATATCCATTTTTAATTTAAACGCTCTTTACATGGTTCTAAACATTTTTGATAACAGATGGACCTTTTCCGATTTTTTAAGTCAATTACAAAGTTTAAAAGTGCAATGCCTAGCCCACAATTTAATCTAGATAGCTTTTTTGGCTCTTCTGAAAAATTTTATTTCAAAACATACGCGGTTGCCCAACAAAACCACAGATCTCTTGAAGCTTATGTTAGATAATATATTGGGGTTAGAGGAAATAAGTTCCACTACCAAAAATTAAATAATGTCCCGAAATTATAAAATAATTCAATAAAAAACGTTGTTGTTGCTTCCTGTATTTTTGTTGTCGCTTTTTTCATTTCCTGGGGACTTATTTCGTGCCGCTGGAAAAAACTAAAGGGTGCCTCAGGGCATCCTTGCCTGTTTACGGTAAAAATTATATACAGGTAGAGTTTTATTAACTAAATGTGTTTTATTCAAAAATAATTGTTTTTCTGGCATTTAAATTGTGTTTTGTTTCAGATGTTTTGCAGAGCTTTCATTTGCCGTTTTAGTGCAACACATTTGTTCGCCAACACACAGACGGGAAGTTTTTGGAACAGAATCAAACCGCATGGTTGCGAATCCGAAACAATGGATCGTATCTAGGCTGACCTTTTCTAATTCGTTGTGATTCCTCTTGAAAATAAATATATTTTTTGTTCGATGAAAGGTTATTCAATTTCAGACATGGAATGTATGAAAAATATGTAGAAATTATGTATGTAGGAAGTATGCATTAGTATCTGTTGTTAAATATATTTAAAATGCCCCGAATGTACTTACCAGCAGATTTCTTTTAATAAGTCCTGTTAAATTAAAATCGTTTCCTTTTTATTTTATGTATATTTTTTTTTCTTTTCCATCTTTTATTGATGTAATTTCATTTCTTTGTTTAATTGTTAAATAATTAATGTTAATGGTTTATTAAACGTTTAATTATATAAATGAATTATTAATTATTAGTTTAATAGTTATAATTATTATAGTTACGTACGATATTATCATTGTTTGCATATTTTCAATTTATTGTCCTGTATTTCATTACGAGTTAACGTTAAACGTGTGTGTGTGTGTGTGTGAGTGTAAGTGTATGTGTGCTTATCTCTGTGATCTTGTATTTGTTCATTTTTGTTTTAGATTTTTTATTAAATTTAATTTTTTAATGCGATTTTTATTTATATTTTGATATATTTTTTTATTTTTAAATGTTTGTAGGTAGTTAATATTTAATATTATTAAATGTAATTTAAGTTTCATTTATTTACTTTGTGTATGTATGTGAGTGTTTAATATGTATTTGAATGTATTTTGTTTTGACATTATCTGTATTTATGTATATTTAACTTTTGTTTTATTTTATTTATAAAAAAAACATAGTTGTAATAACAAAAAAATTAAACAATAATTAAATATAATTTGTTGTATGCTCTTTGGTGTTAGGATTATATTTAAAATTTAATGTAATTGTTATCTAAATACACACAAAGATATGCATGTGTTTCGTACTGTATTTGCTTTACAATGTATCCTTATGTACTAAATATGGCTGTATAATGTGTGTATGTATGTGTTCACACTATTAAAAAATAAAAAACATTAAGTAGTTAATAACATTAATTAATAGAAAAAATATAAAATTGTTGCACATGTGATATGCCTGTTTCATATGTTTTATTCTTTAAATATTTCATACCTGTTTTTTAAACTTTTGTTGTGATTTAAATAAATTAAGGATTAACTGTGTGATTAAAACGCTTAAAAATTAAAAAAATTAAATCTATTCTATTAGGTATTTTCCAATTAGGAAAGTATATAAAAAATATAGAATTTAAAACAATATTTTTTAAATACTGGGTGATGCACAAAGCGCTAAATGGAGTGAATTCTAAAAAACTTTTTAATAATTATTTGTCTTGCTTTCTTTTCAGCGTTTTGTGATAAAGACTTGGGAAAAATTACGAATTGCTATTCGATTTCGTGAAAAGGCAGAGGAAAATCCAGTCTTTATTAGCAATTTAGAAAATACGCAATGAAGTCCATTTCCTATTAAATGACTACGTCAACATGCAAAACTGCAAGACTTATGCTACGATGAATCCTAGAACAGTTCAACAACGACAATGACAACCACTTATATGCATTGATGTTACACTGAACGGAAAATTGGCCAATATTTTTTTGAAAATGAAATGAAATGAAAATAAACAAGTGAGTGAGTGAGAAATTATATTGAAAACAACAATAAAAAACAAAAATTTGTTTTTTTTTTTTTGAATATAATTTCTCACTCACTCACTTGCTTTAGTTTTCTTAAAACAGGCAGTTAATCTCTGTTAACTGTGTTGCAATTCAGACGATGTTGAAATTTGGTTAGGCCAACTGTAGAAAACCATTCGTCCTCAATGGCTTCGTTAAGGATATTATTCGGCGAACATTATTTTGGGACAGTTTTCTTTGGGAATATTCAATATGTCAACAAACTAATAATGTTCCCTCGACTAAAAGCCAGTATCCAAAATGAATTCGTCGCCATTACAACAGAAATTTTGCCGAATGTTATAAAAAATATGTTAAAAAGCACAGGTATACATATGCAGGTATTTATGGAACAATAAACAAAATGGTTTGAAACAGCATTACTCGATTTAATTAAAAAAATTTCACCAAAATGTTTACTGCGTAGGTATGTGTATATGTATGTGCAAGGCAGAAAATGACTACCACTTACAAGTTATGAGTTTTCAAATCGGATTAAAATAAATAAGAAAATTTTTAATATTTTTAATTAGGCTTAAGTTCATCAAGTTTAATTTTTATTAAATTATTTTTATGAACAAAGGAATTTTTACAACATGAAAATTAATTAAAATTGTTATTGATAATTTTTCATTCTTGACTTGGCTGGGGCTCGAACCCCGCAAATCCCTCTGTGGAGTTCGAGTGGTTTCGATCAAAAGATGTCAGGGTAACCTGCCGGCCGGGGTTCGAGCCAAGTCAAGAATGAAAAATTATCAAAAACAATTTTAATTAATTTTCATGTTGTAAAAATTCCTTTCTCCATAAAAATAATTTAATGAAAATTAAATTTGATGAACTTAAGCCAAATTAAAAATATTAAAAATTTGGATTAAACCTCATAATAGTTGAACAAAAATAACCACAATACTAATTAAATAAGAAAATTATGAACAATTTCCTCATTCCGCGCCACGCTGTAAAACTTTGTATGCTTCGCAAACATCTTGCAAAAACTTCAATTTAAAATGGAAAAAAAGTTTGGGATTTCTTGGGTTGTAAAATATCTTTTAGGGAATAAATAAAAAAGTATTTCAGATTTTTGGTTTGAATACAATTATTTTCAAAAGGATTCTGTTATCAAATACACAGTACTTGGTTTTTGATCTAAGCAAAAAAAAAATTATTAATAAGATTTAGTTTTTCGTGCTTGATTCCGAATTTTTATTCTTGATAAAAACTCTGAAATTTATTGTTGGAGGATAAGCTAGTTTCTAGGCGCATTTCACTGGTTGCTTAGGCCAGATCATCAGGAAACATTCTCCCAAAAAACTCAAAAAACAATTGGTTGGAATTCTAATTGTAGTTGTAAGTGGGCTATAAAAAAACAAAAAAAAAAAAAAAAAAAAAACTAATTGGTTTATTGTTTTCGCAAGAAAATCAAAATAAAATAAATTGCCAGTTCAGGTTTTTATGCCGTGCACTTGAAAATTTACTATCAAAGTAATTTTTGTGAATACAAAATTTTAAATTAATAAGATTTTGTTTGTCGTGCTTAATTTCTATTTTTTTTTTTGTTAATTATTTGGGAATAAAATGACTTCTTTTTATAATTAATATGACAATGGCCTACAGAAGTTTATTTTCAACGTATTTTTGAATTGTTTGCAAAAACCTATGACTCTAAGTTATTTCAAAGAAAATAGTCCAACTGCAACAAATCGTATGATCACAATTCGCAGTTATTTTGATAGTTAAGTTTTCTGAACCGCAACCGCGTATGTCCATTTTTTCGATTTTGAGATGTTAATGCCATGTTGCTTTATTTTAAACGCCTTTACATGGTTCTTAAAATTTCGGAAAACTAATTCCGATTATTTAACGTAATAACTAGGGTTGAGATTTTCATGCACTAGAAAATTGAAAATGTGCTCTTAAAATATGCAATAAAAAAATCCAAAATATGGACTAAAAAATAAAAAATAACTTAAAAGATTTCCATACAAATTCATTTTTTAATTTTATAAAAAACAAAAATATAATATACAGGCAAGGCAGTGTTGCCAATTTAACCATTTAGTGGCTATATTTTACCATTTTTCATCCTGTTTAGCCATTAAAAAATGAGTTTAGCCATTAGCCATTTTTCAACTAGTTTAGCCATACATTTTTTTGCCGTTTTTCTTTTAAAATAATAATTTTCAATTTCTTATAAAAATGTAGTAAAGTAAAATAAACATTTTTAAAAATTCAAACTAATTTCATTTAAATAAAACTTTTACAAATATTGGAAGTCGCTATAAACTATGATGATGAAACATCTTTCAAAATAAAGCAATAGTAGTCCCCCAGTAAAAAATTTTAAGGTTTTCGGAAGCAAGAAAAGTACAAGAGCGCTGATATATGCGCTGGCTATTACATACTACTTAGAAGCAACAGGGAAGCGAAAACCATTGAAGTAAATTTTAAATATAAGTAAATGAAAATTATTTAATAGCTTCGCATAATCCCTTATAAGTAAGCAGGTTGTAAGGGAGTAGTTGAAATGATTATTTAAAAGATAAAATTTACGACCAAAGTTCAAAGTGCTTCTGTTAATCCCTTACATGGAAGCACGTTGTATTGCAATGATTTCAAAATGTGTTTACGATTATTCCCAACATGTAATCGAAAACAACAGATGCTTAAAATTACTTCTTTTTTATTACGCAATCAGTCGGCAAATGGTTTTTGAGCAGAGAGGACGCAAGCAAATTTTTGTGTGGTCAATTACAAGATTTGTTGTTGTTTTCTTTTTAGTTTGCGTACAGTTTCGTTCTATTTTAAAAATTACATATTAACTGTGTTGTGTGTTTGTTTTGCTTTTTGTTCTTTTGCATAAGTTTTTGCTTCTATACTGTTGTATACAGTATAGAAGCAATTAATCAAAGGTATGAATGCTGCGGTTTTTGGAAGCTATTCCTTCACGGAATATTGTAAGCCATGAAAAACGCAGTGATTTTACAAAAAAGTAGTGCTTCCTAGTGGGAATTCGCCATATAAAAATCATGCCTCTTGTAAGCAGGTTTGTAAGGGGAAATTGTGCTTCACTCCCTTACAAACCTGCTTACCAGTAAGCACCATTTTTTACTAGGCCAATATTAAATTATAAAATGGATCAACACAAACATCGGTCTTTCTTTCTGGTTGCAAGTATTTCAATAAATGTTTTAGAAATTTCAGAATGGACTATATAGTTACTCTCAGTTGCATGGTCTAATGATGAGGTAGAGAGGGTATTTACCCAAGTAAACATCGTTTAAAGTAATTTGAGAAAAAGGATACATTAAGCAACCGTTAATTCGATTTTATCAATAAAATATTTATACCAGCACCACAATAGTGGAGAGGGAACGATGCGTTTGTGCTGATGTTTGTAACTCCTTAAAATAATGGTTATAAGCCCACCTTTATGTATGCCGATTGACTCAGAATCACTTTCTGAGTCGAATTAACGATGTTTGTCCTGCTGGCTGTTTTGGAGATTATTTGATACAATTTGGTACATGGGTTGTAATGTGGTGTTGACCGACTATACTGTCTTACTTGTTTTTTATTGTGGATCTGAACTGAAAGGGTTGGGTAAATGTTGTCGTTATTATGATTTACCTTCAAATTATTAAAAACTAATAGGCCCGAGTGATTCCTATGAGATGAACAATAACGACATCGAATTTATCGATGATTTAATTTTTTAAATATCTATCAAAATATTAATTTACGTCTATGCTTATTTAACAAATTGATCTTAACTTACAATTTCATCGTAAAGCACTTTAAATGAATTATTTCTGTTTTGTTATTGAATTTTAATGTGTTTTTATTAAAAAAAGCTTTTACCCATTTTTAGCCCATTTTTAGCCATTTTTTCCGTAAATTTAGCCATTTTTGGTCAACAAGTTTTGGCAACACTGTATACAGGCTATTGTTGTTCAAATATCTTTAAAAAACTTGAATAACTAATTTACATTTTTGTTTGTTTTTATAAATACGTAGTGTTTTATCAGAAGTAAAATTTTGTCTGTTCAGACGCAAAAAACTTTTGTACACTGAAAATTATCTCTCAAAGTCAGCCGAAGTTATAAGACCATACTTGAAGAATGCCAATGCATTTGGAAAAAAATAAATTTTTAGATCCCACATTGATTCCAGATCAGATCAAAAATATTTGAAATTTATTTTATTTTTTGAAATCCTTGATTTTTTTGCAAAACGTTTTGGATTCTTTTTTAATTTGTCGGGTTATTTTTTTCTTCCACAATGTTAATTTTACTTTCTGCAATATCAATTAATTTGACCTGAGTATTAAATGAACTAAATCCTTTTAATTTAGTTGTTGTTTTACCAATATATCCATGGTTGGAAAGCACAAATGCTAATTGACTTCAGATGTTATGTAAATTTAATATTTTTTTACTTTAGGCTCTCTAACACTCTTAAATTACTTGAAGTTTTTTAAATATAGTTCCAAAGCATCTTGTCAGGTCCCCATCTTGGTACTACTGGCTGCGGTGGAGGGGGAACCGAGGGATAAATTACATTACAAATTGCATTATTATCGAATTGATTTCTAATTCCTTCCGCGGTATAACCCATGTGCCAATTTGTTACAGTTTTGGATAAAATAATTTAAACCCATTGGAAGCCTTGACCCTGTGCGGTGCTGCATCGGCTTAAAATAGAAGGACCTTTTGTCGAAACTTTGAAAATCTTGTATTTTAAGCAAATCTCCAAAAGAATTTGTTTTTTGATTTTAACATTTTTTTGGAAGATTTTTTTTTTGTGTTATTTGGAAATATTTTTAAGAACTTTTTTTATAATATAGAAAATGAAAGAAAAAAATCACTCAAAAATCTCAAAATATGCATTTAAAACCAAAATATGCAGAAATATGCATTTTCACTAAAATATGCAAAAAACCAATCGATAGCATTTTAATTCAGATTAAATGATTCAGAAAGATAATTGGTCGATTGATCGTTCTTTCCCTTTCGACAAAAAATATGCACTTGCATTGAAATGCAACCGTAGTAATAACAAAGCTTAAAAATTTCAATACATAGGCCATAGTTTGGCTCTTCTGAAAAATTCTAAATGAGGCCTATGCTCCAATGGAAGAGAAGCTGACAGAAGAATAAGAAAAATTATCATAAATTAAAATTAAGCTCTAAATTTTACGATTTTTGATATTAAACGGACTATACCTTAAAAAAATAGGGCTTCAGATATAAGGAGCGGCGGTGCTACTTCTTACATAGATTTTAGTTGTCATAAGAACCAAGTCTTTGTAAGATAGTGAGAAGCGGTACATATTTTCCCATAGCTCCTATAAAAAACTTCTTTTCGGAAAAGAGTTTTTGTGCTCATAAGCCATTTTTTTATTTCGGTATAACCGTATTAAAATAATTGTTGGCATTGACCTAAGATTTGGCATACCATAATTTTTTTCTATGTCCACAATTGCCCAGGGGCCTCAAATAGGGTGCACTTTCAAACAACTGTCTCTTTATACTGTGGTGTAGGTGATCATATTTTCCGTGTTCAAACTAAAATCTTACCTACAATATTAACAGATTTAATTTAATAACAAATATTTTATTAGTATCGCTATTTGCCTTTTGTTTTCCTATTATTGTACTGTTTTCGATGTCGATGTATAAAACCAAATGATTAAGTATTGGTGTGTGGCTGCATATCTGTTTATCGGTCTGCGTACAAATACAAACATGATATTAATTGACCAAAGAATATTTATTACAACCGCAATGTTTCCAATACCAGTAAGAAGTACTAACAAATACGAATAAGTACTATTTATAAAATACAATTTTTACTTACTTAAGGGTATTGTTAGTTAGAGATGCTGACGATAAATGTAAATGCATACATACATAAAAACGTTTGTAAATATGTAGATACATACATATACTATATATATTGTTTATTTGTATCTAGTATGCTTGTGAAAAATTACAACATACACAACAAGTAGAAGTAGTTGTACATATTGACTATTCGCTTCCGTATTTATGTATGCAAATGAATTCATGAATTTACAAACAAAAAACTTTAATTTTACCAAAATTGTATCTGATGCAGTTTCCCGAAGTAATAAAACATTTTGTACAAATGATATTTAGTATTGGGTGAGTATGTGTAAGTGTGTATCCTACTATTTTGTTGTTGTCCTCTGTTCATGTTGTCGTCGTTATGTTATCTGTTGTTGTAAGTACTACTGCTGTTTTAGTTGTTATTGCTGTTTTTGTTGTTCTTGTTGCTCTTTGTATCAAAATTGAAGAGGAGGATACATTCAATAAACCTATGCCAACCTAAAATGTATATAAATATGAATGCTCGCATGTTCTGCTCTTGTATTTGGTATGCTGCATTCAATTTTAAATGATTATTAGACTGCGAGGTTAGTCTGATGTGTTTGCGTGTAACAAATATATCCAATCCATTAAGAAATTCTTTTTTTTCTACAAGCGCTCAAATGCGTTTTGTTCAAACTATAGAAATGGTTTTGCTCATATATCAGCCATTTGCCAACCGATCTGGCTGAATTTCAATAACAAACTATTCTAGACTAAATGCGATATGAAAATATAACAAGTTAATTCCAATCATATCTGGGGTCTTCGAAAATATGGTTCAACATACGCTAGGAAATTAACCACGCTACTCATAAGGCCCCGGAATAAATATACTTAATAGGATCTAAGATCAATAGAAATAGAAATTTTACCTTTGGTGAAGGGAATAAAAATGTATATATAATTTTTAAATGTAAGACGATGCTTGAAAAAAGTTGCTTCTAATGTCTCTGTGTTCAGAACTTTCAAACGTGTAGCGCGTAGTTCCGAATTCTCTTTTGGTAAGTTTAGTTCACGACCAAAATCATAAAGTGCGCTTCGCTTAATTGTTTTAATATTTGAATCGCCAGTAGGTTTAGAACTCAGATCTAAATCTTCTTCTTCATTATCTCATGTTACATTTAATGCTAGAGGTTTTCGTTTTGGGTACAGAAAATAATGCGAAGAGATTGATTTTATATTTTGATATCTTTGACATTTTTTCCGCCTTGCACTTTGGTCATGCAGAAATAGCAATTAATCATATGATCAATTGGAGCCCTCCATTTAACTGGCTTAACGAATACAAACACTTTGTATGCCCATGGCTTGTTGAAAAATCTGACTCAGAACAAAAAATTAAATTTATAAGATTTCAAAAAGCTTTTGGCCAACTTTCGTTGGACACTTTCTTTTTATAAATGTAGAGACACCAGAAAAAAACCAAAATCCGTTGAATATTAAAATATTATAAGGAATTATTAAAACAACAACAAAAGCAAGACAGTTGTGGACTTCATAAGCGCAGTGTTGTAATGCAACACTAAAAGCAGAGAGTTCATAGACAAGACAACTTTTCTGTAAACAATGCCTTGAATTCATTATGGCAAACCGCAGTAATGTAATTAAATCCAGCTGCTTTTGCTTTTTTTTCTGAGCAAATATATATCGCCGTTTTGTGATGTACTAATTTTGAGAGATCATCGGCATCTCTTCTTTTAGAACGTTGAGATTTATTTCCAAATTAAAATTTCGGGCATCCAACTGAAGGTGTACTTAGCTTGGCGGAAAGCTTTTTAACTTCAATATTGAACTGAGCACTAAACCATCCTGAATTATTCGTCTCAACAACAATACGTTTTCAACGTGAAACTTCAATTTTGTATCTTTCCTTAAAAAAAAAACTTCTTCATTTAATGTTTTGTCATCTCCGATCATTTAAAGAATATAATTTAAATACGATGTTTTTTCTCTCCTTTGTTTTGTACTTCGAACCTAACATTAGCAACTTCGCTGTAAGTCAAGTAGAGGTTGCCTAAAAAAATGGAATATCTAAAAAACGCAAAGGTGAGAACAAAAGAAAGAAAGAAATAAACTATTTTATTTTTACAAATGAATATTTATTTAATACTTAGGAAGGGGTTTTGAGATGTAAGTTAAGTTTAAACGAAACCTTTTTAATAAATTTTTGTTTCCCAAGATAAACTTGGATAACTAATACGACAGTGGCAGTGTTATAAAACTGAACTGGGAAAATAAGACAAAGTAAATTGTTTATATTTTTTTTCTACATTTAGAGTGGACAAAAATCAACCAATTGTAGTCGGACTGTAAGAAAAGATAAACTCACTGTGTATTGTTGTTGTTTTTGTTTAAGCTTTGATATTGTTACAAGCAAAACTGGGGCTTATAATTCTTGTTCGCTTAACAGTTTTATTATATAATATCGTTAGTTTTTCTAAAATCTTTGGATGAAGTTTCCTGACGATCTGGCACAAGCAACTAGTGAAATGCGCATATGAATAGCTTATCCCATCAATAATAAATTTCAGTTTATCAAGAGTATGAATTAGGAATTTAGCACATTTAAACAAAACCTTGTTTGAACTTAGTTTATTGTCTCTAAAACATGGATTTTCCGGCGAAACACCAACATTTAAAATAAATCTAAGCTGTTCCGTCAAAATGTTGTATACAAGCTTGGTAATGGTGGCACATGTCTGTTAAACTTTGTTTAATTGAGATCTTAAAAACCCAGCCTACTATCAGTTTTGTTTACATTTTTAACTTTAGTTTTTAATTGTGTTTTTATTGAGAGATATTGTCAGGTATTGTTATCAAAAAATAACACGAAGCGCGTCTCACTAAAATTGTTGTTGGAATACAATGGCTCATAATCATAGTTTAACAATAAAGTGGGTTCTTTTAAGACAATTTTGAATCAAATACTTGGTTTTAACTTGTAATCTAATGTAGTCAGAATCTAAAATAGTTCGCACAATCATTTCGATTAATGCCCGTAATTTCTACAATAAGATATCTAGCTGTGTATAGATTAGTGCTGGGATACTATCGATATTTTCTACTATCGATATTTTTCGATAGTTCAGATTTCACTATCGATATATCGATATTACTATCGACTGAATGTTTGTATTTGTGCAGGAAATCTTTAATTATTTTTTTATAAGGCTACAGTCCGTTGTTTTTATCACTTTATTGAATGTATGAGACGTTTGTATATACGGACGTTATTTTAGATGGCAGTTTTTTAAAAATTCATAAGTACCTTTCTGAAAGAACCGAAGTAACAGGGACTATAAGATATTCCATTGCAACTTAAAAAAAATTTTTTTAATTCTATACCCAAAAAGGTAATCAATCTAGCGGACTTATCCTCAAATGGTCGTTCATTGTTTTGTCCCGTGCTCGCAATTGCATTTGGATTTGCATTTTTTTTTACAACATTACAAAAATATTTGACATTTCAGTCCCTATATAAACATGTACAAATTTCGACTTAAAGGCCTTTAATTAGCATTAGCCATTCTTGTTGTTTGTATTCATTGCTGTAATTCAGCGCGAATTAATAAAAACAAGTAAAAATTTGCGGCAAAAAAATATTTGTGTATAGCTGCTGTTAGATGTCTTCATAGCTGTATTTTAAATAATAATAATATCGATATTGATATTTTGTCTATCGATATTTTCGATATTTTAAGACTATCGATAATATCGATAGTCTATCGATAGTTTCCCAGCACTAGTATAGATATCTATGGTTTTCATAATTTTAAAACGTATTTCTAACCTACGGGTAAAAGTGTATTGTATTTTACACCTTCGATTTTAGATAGTTTATTCACGTAGGCAAAATTAACATTGAAATACCTATACAGAATAGTGTTTCCGGATAGGTGAAGATAACTGTTAGGTACGAACACGGCTAGGTATCTGTTTGTTGAAGTTACGGGCATAAGTGTGATACTTTCCTCAATTACTCTAACTATGTAACGCTCACTAGTAATATAACTTAATAATGATCAGGCATGGAATTCGAACATAGAAAATGACCTCTCTATCGGGTTCAGCATAGGAGAATAACGGGGTTAAAGGAAAGAGAAATAACTACATGGTTGACAAAGCCAGGACTATTTATCGCAGAGGTAAGGGTTGGCACTACAGCATGAGCTTTTTCACCTAACACCAGCAAAAAAAAAAAAAAAAACAAAATTAATTTTAAAACTTTTTAATTTAATTTGAAAAAATTGAATTTGAATAAAGTTTCGTTTGTTTTGATTTAGTTGCGTTTATTTTGACAAAGGTCTTATTTAAACTGAAATCGCTATTAAAAAAAAAACCTTAACAAGACGAGATAATTTTTATATAAAAGAAAAGAACAAGTGAAAAAGGAATGAACATTTTGGTTTTTTTTATATTTTTTTATTATGTTATACTTATTTGAAATTTAGCTTTGTGCTAAATACATAAAAAGATAATACTGGCACTTTTATTTCTTCACATGTAAAGTGTTATTAAAGGCCAGTTTACACGGTAATACATTGTATTACGACATAATGTAGAATGAGAGAAATCATATCATGTAAAAGCAAAATGCATTGAGTAAGAGAGAATACGAATACAAAATCAGACAAGCGGTCGGTAAATGGTTTTTTTTCTAAACCATTTTAGAAACTTATGTATTTTCATCACACCAGACCAATGATGTTAACCGTACGGTAATTACCCTTTTTTAGGGTAATTTTGGGCCGCAAAAGGTAGCAAGGTAATTTTATTTAAAATACGGTAATTTAAAGAAATTTGGATTTTTTGAATAAATATATTTACATTTGTAGGTTTTATAATTTTAACTTTAAAGAGGTGATTTTCAATTTAAATAGATAGATGATATATCAAAAAATTAAGAACATTATGCTTCTGCAAATGTTTTCATAACACTGAAAAGTACAAAATAAAAAAAAAAATGAAATTATTCTTGTATTTAATAATTTTAAATTATCAAAAAGTAATTTCAATTTTTGGGAATACAAAATTTTAATTTCAAAAGATTTTGTTATTCGTGCTTCATTCCCAGTTTTTATTCTTGACAATATAATATCTTTAGTTTTTCTAAAATCTTTATGGATGAAGTTTCCTGATGATCTGGCCTAAGAAACCAGTGAAATGCGCATAGGAATAGCTTATCCCATCAACAATGAATTTCAAGTGTTTTTGTCAAGAATAAAAACTGGGAATGAAGCACGAATAACAAAATCTTTTGAAATTAATTTTAAATTTAACTTTTTGTTTGTTTAAAAGTCAACAATTTTTAAACATAAAATAGTCGCAATGTTATAAATTTAACAATAGTTTTCGGATTATTTTAAGTATGGATCAGGGATTAAATGTCGCTAAAGTAAAGTGTTTGACATTTGAAATATCTGTATTTTAATCAAGCATATTGTACTTGATTTAAGAAAATCCGTACTTACCGTACTATTGACACCACTTTACCTTGGTTTAAGTTCGGATAAAATTATTTTACAGTATTTTTTTTAATGTTCATCACATATGAACATACATTATTTTTATTTAATTCCTAAAAATGTATGTGCTTTTTAAATAAATTAAAGTTTTAATTTAAAATCTTTGCGTACGGTAATTTTTTCTCAAAAACGGTAATTTTTAGAGGGCCGTACGGTTATTAAAAAATAAAAGTTAACAACACTGCACCAGACGTGCATTTTAACGAAGTATATTGAAGGTGGTAGCATTTTTATACAATTACAAAAACAACTAAAATCAACTCAAGAAATGTTCATGTTGTTTTTGTAAAAATTGTAAAACTGCAACCATCTGCTTTTTTGTTATTATTTTTGATTTTACTTATACCAGCCGTGTAAACATAAAGTATACTCTCAACAGACTTTTATTTTTTTTCTTTTAAACACGGAGAGAATTTCATATTATTTTGATTCTACAAAGTCGTAATACATTGTATTACCGTGTAAACTGGCCTTAAATAAGTTGAAAACAGCTTCAGCTAGTTTTAATATTAAAACCGGTTTAACGCGTAAAGTATGCTTTTGCTCGTTTGTAGTAGATCAAAAGCATGTTTTAATAAAAATTTATTTTAGAACTCTTGAAGTATACAAACTTCGTTTATGACGATGGCTATGGATCAATGACTTTAAGAGTCAGCAGATTGCCAGTTGTTTGTTTTTTATTGTTTTAAAATATTACAAAAAAAAAAAAAATAAACTCGATATTTATTGGTGCGTAATTTGAATTTTGACCAAAAAAAAAATTAATCAATCAAATAACTTACAGAACCGGATATTCCATTTGTCTGTATTCTATAGTTAAAGTAACTAAAAGGCTTGTGAAGAAATTGGAATAATATTCTGAACAAGTATTTATGAGTATTGTTGGTAAAACAATACACTATTTAGGCAATTGTAATGGAGTTATACTTATCCCACGTACTATGTGTACTCGTAATTTGTGGTGTATACATGTGGCATGCCGATTGTATTATGATTTTTATCCGGAATGTCCAAAAGTACGATTGGGGAAACATTTGAGATTTCGATAAAAACAAAACTTTGTCTGCAATGAAGCATTTGTAAAAATTATTTATTCCATACATTAAAATGTTGTAATTGTTTTAAATGTACCCACATAGAAAATTCAAAACAACAATAACAATGACAAAACTATATTTAACAAAAAAAAAATTGCAACTAAAATATGTAGCAACGCTTTCAGAAAAAGTGCGAGAAGTAGTAGCAACAGCAACAGCAATAGCTGCAACCAGCAACATACGAATGAGTATTATCGCAACACCCAAATCACAGTTTGTTTGCGAGTGTGTGAGCTTTATGTAAATGTGTTTGTTCGTATCAACATGCGGACATGGAAAATACATTCATTTTTATTATTTTTAACTTTTTATTTTTAGTACAGATTTGCGTTTTTGCAGTTGTTGTTGCCTTTGTTTTCTCATTCTTTATTATTGAATGTGGTTGAGCTGATGTAGCTGCTGCTTTTGTATCTTGTGTTGTTTTTGTTGTTGTTGCTGTTGTTTCCGACACGATTTTGCTGTTGACGACCAACTTAAGTAGATGCTTGAATAACGTACATAATTGCGCATTTAAGTCTCTTTTTTGAATATGTTGAATTGTTGTTGGAGTTTTTTGTTTTATTTGCATTGAAAAGTGCCACATTTTTATCCTTCTGTTGATTCCCTTTTGCTTCTCATTCCTTTTTTAATAAACGTTTCAGCTCATTATCTTACCCATGAATGTTTCGTGCCACTTTTGGCGGCCACCATAATCATTATTTTTCCATTCCTGCTCAGAAATCGCCACCGTCGTAAAAAATAAAATAAATTAAATAAAATAAAAGGGTTCATAATTTCCCGGTATTTTAATATTTCTCGGAGCGCAGATTATTTTATTTGAAGGGAAATGCAAAAAATTATATTAAATATATGGAATGTGTATTAGATTTATTTAATAAATACCTTGAAGAGGACAAATTTAATCTATAGGAAATCTACAACCATCGGTACAAACTAATTAATACTATTGGATTCAAACCTACCTACCCTAAAACTAATTCAAGACAAGATAAACTTTATCAAAATTACTCATCAGCACCTTCTGAAAAATTAAGATAGCCCCATCTACCGTAGATGTAACGTACTACAATCTATAAACCGCATACTTCATTACTTCCAATCATATTCCACAGCAAGATTACACATTTTTGACACACATCTTCCCAGCTGATGACTAACTAATCCAAGCCAAAATAACACCTCTAAAATCATCAACTTTATCAAAAAACAAAAAAAATTTATTGAACAACATGTAATACTAATAAGAACTGCTTTTATTTTTATTAGAAGGGTGGTCCAACCATAATGCATGATGTTAATTGTAAGTCACTCCTTTACGTGGAGTTCTTTGTCCAACTTAATTTAACCTTTTTTTTTTTTGTCAAATTCAACCATGGAGAGGTCCACAATTGAGCTTTGCGTTAAGATTGTTAAAGCCTTTTACAAAACTGGGCGTTCAAATCAAAATAAATTTCGTGCACTTCGTGATTTTTTTGTCGACCAAAAGTGTCCACAATCGGGAGAATTGTGTGCAAATTTCAGAAAGCCGGGTCTGTAGGAAATGCGAAAAATCTGTTTGGTACAGTTAATGGGCTGGCGGAGTCGTAGGTTTGGGCATTCATCGAAAATACAGTCGGCCAAGCAATGACCGTGAATGATGTTCGCTATCGCAATATGATAACGGACTTCTTCATTCCAAAAATTGATCATATGGACCTGGACGATATGTGGTTCCAACAGGACGGTGCCACTTGCCACAGAGCCAAGGAAACTTTCATGAACATCGTATTGTTAAGTATACCATGTTTTTATATTTTCTATGTATGGACTAGTCGTTTTATTTACTGGATAATACGCTTGGTGTGGGTATAAGCCAGGCATTTCCAAAAATTTTTTGGTTGTGTATTAGTGAGTACCAGAGAGTAAAAAAATTTAGAGAATGCATTCATTTACAGCAGAAATAAAATGCTAGTAATATATTTTATAAGTTGTATAACACAAAGGTAAATAAAAATTTTTTGTGTTGATAAAATATTTGTAGCAATTCTTTAAGGTGTTATGATACTTGCTATTTTTTGTGTTGGATTTTTTTAGAATTGACTGAATAAAACAACAAATGCGAGAAAGAACAAGAAATACAATTTGATAAACAAACCCTTTTTTCTGATTGACATTTCTAATGTTTTTTTTTTCTTTGACAAAAACAAAAAAAAAAAAAATGGTAAAAGCTTGGGCAGATGAAACTATTTTGTTTTTGATCAGTGAAATAAAGCAGGTGTCCTTCATATGCGATTTCAAATCATAAATTTTCAATTAAGAAAATACCCCGATGTAATTCGTAATATTTTACATCATTTGCATTAAATTTTATTGTTTATAATAAAAAATTGTTTGTGATTCCAAAATAAAATGTAAACAAAACACGTTTTTTGCCCACAAAAACCCGTCAAAAAAGTTAAAAATCGCAAAAGAAAAGTTAAAACCCGCTACTTTCGATCAAAAATTAAAAAAAATTGGCAACAGTGCTAACAATTAATCTGGAAATGTCAATTTTAAGTTAAACATTTTTGTATTTTTTTTGACAGTCTTAGATTATTTATCGATAACACATGTATATTTGTTTGACATTTCAAGATTTTTTATGATATAATCATACTCTTTACACTTAGTCAGTTTTCCTATGCAAATATATTTGCACTGTTCTCCAATATAGAAAAAATACAAAAAATAGCAAGAATTATAACAGCTTTACCAATTCAATGTCGCTGATTTTAAAACTGCACTTTTTTTATTCGGAAGCTTTTTGACTCTAAATCAGTTTCAAATATCTTATCAAACAATTGTAAAAAAATTAAAGATTTTTATGTTTTAAAAATTCATAAAAAATAAATATTGCACGCAAATCACAGCTGATAGAAAAAAAGTTCAGTTTTAAAATCAGCGACATTGAATTGGTAAAGAACTGCTACACATTTTCTAGCAACACAAAAAATGTTTAATTTTGTTCCCTTGTGTTATACAACTTATAAAATAAAATCTTCTAAATTTATACTTTATGGCAGTTTCGTAATAGCAGAATGCTTTTCAAATGGGATGAACTTAATTTAATTTACGTTGCTTGGAACAAATAAATTTTAAATCCGAAAAAATTTGTTCGCATAGGTAAGTAGTGCCGAATAAAGAGAGGCACTTAAATGAATTTTTTTTCAGTTCAGGATAGAACTCGCCATCCAAATCTTTCCAGAACTCTACAATATTATTTTCGTCTAGAGGATTTACTTCGCTTCGTAGTATGATTAGTTCTGATTGAATATCAAATTCGAAGTTGCTTACTTCGCAACGAAAAGGGTTTTCGAAAAGATCTAATAGCAGTTGTAAAATTAAAAAATCTTGAAACCTGTCTTGAAAATTATTGAAAAGTGTTTCAAATATTTCGGCATATTCATATCTTTTGTCGATTTCGAGATTTCTATAAACAAGTGAAGTTTTTGGAAAATTGGAAAAATCACCAGTTTTAATTTGGGAAAAAGTTAGAACCTGCAGTCACATTTGCTTTTAACTGTATAGGATTACACATAAATTGTAGCAAAACAAAACTTTTTAAACTTGTTTTTTAAATATTTTTACTTACTTAAGAAAAGAGTTTTAAAAGAAAAAAAAAACCACCGACGCGATTGGTACAGAAACAAATATATTTTTACAAGCACAAAATACCAACAAATTCTTGTGGCTATTTTTTTCTTAATAATTTCTGCATTTAGGGACGTCTTTTTAACGATGCATTTTACGGGCATCAAAGAATTTTTTTCACAAACAAAACACATATCGTTAGCTTAAGCAAAACAATGTAGATATTATTTGAAAATTACAAATTAATAGAATACAATATTTTTTCCTTAATAATCAGCCATGTCATAGAGTACAATTGCGTTCGGAAACGGAATTCATTCCGTATTTTGGTGCTTCAGAAAATGATGAAAAAAATTTCGGAATGAAACCATTTTTGTTTTCATGCACGGAATGGGATTTTTCTGTATCTGAAAGGCCAAAAAACTATCAAAATACACATTCTATCAATAAACAAATATGTTTTCTTCAATTCCGAACGGAATCATTTCGAACGGAATTGTACTCTGTGACATGGCTGAAGATATCGGTTAACGCATTTTTATCTGAAATATTAAAAATTGATTTTAAATCTCAAATAATTACCATTTTACAAAGTTCTTTGCTCTGCATGTAAACTTATGAAATGTTATATTATTTTACATTTAAGTCTTAAAATTTAAACTCTAAATAAAAATTGCACGCAAGGCATTGGATGTTACCAAGAGCATTTTTGACCGCACAATATTTTTTGAGTGTTAGCTGAAACAAAATAATAAAGCATCCGCTAGACATGTGCACTTGTCGAAGTCACCACAAAGTATACAGAGATGAAAAAAGTGACGTATGAAAAATGCCTAAATCATTTGCGAGGGCAGCTTTCGAAGAAAGAGAAAGAAAACGTTTTTTGTTAGTGAAGTGACAATGCGTAAAAACAGGCCGCTACTATCTACACAAATTGCATAATCAAAACAAAAAACGCAAAAAGGGCAGCTTTCGAAGAAAAAGACAGAAAAAAACACAATATTTTCTGTCTCGTGACGCCTCAGAGTATACTGTGGAAGTCACATCGACGACTGAATTGAAGAGCATAAAAAAATGTCTAAGTATTGGTGTGCACAATTGTGCAAAGAAATGGAAATCCCTGGTATAAACCCAGTAAAAAATTAAGAATTATTTAGGGGACTCACAAGATGTGCTATTAAGTCATATCGTCATACTGTCCTAAATAATATTTTACAATTGTTTACGAAAAATACTCTTGTGTTTCAAACAAAATACAAGTTTTAATGCTGTGTTCATTGATTCGTCAAAACTGTACAGTAAAAATCTAAATTAAAAGCGGTTGCCCACAGCAGACATTTATAGATTTCTTGTTATTATTTTAAGACATATGACTTTACAACCTTACGGCTACCTTGTGAATTCCCCAATTATTTAGTCTTAGTAAAAAGTTGTTGTAAAATAGTATGTAATGGAAAAATAATAGTAACGACTAAAAGAGGATTTTATATTTAGGTGTATAAATTTTATTGTGTCATTATTATCACAGGAAGGTTCAGAACAGCAAACCTTAAGAAAAAAGTTTCGAGCTATAAATACAGCCTGACGCATATGTAACTGTTTAAATAATTTTATTGGAGTCATTGAGTGGTTCAGTTCGTTACTAACAGAAGTGGGTTAATTTTATGAAACTTATAATTAATTACAAATAAGTTTGTAAAAGGTGGTTTCAGACGATATGTATTTAGCAGTGTACTGAAATTTTCCACTGCCAAATACATACATGTCGTGTAAAGGCAAAAAAAATTTGTGTTTGTAAATTTCAGCTTGAATCAAAATGTTCGATTAGAGTGTGTTCCATTTTGTGTTCCATTTTGTTTGTGGCGGCGAATATACATTTAATTCTATTTATTTAAATTGTATACTCATCGAAAAAGAAACAACATTTTAAGTTAACTGAAATACAATTAAAAGTGAATAGAAATATAAATCAGCATATAATTTGCTATTGTGGAGCTTTTTAGGTAATTTCAGATGAAACCAAACACGAACGTGTAAAAGCAAAAATTTTTAACATTCTGAGTTTGTAAATTTTGACAGACATGTTCTATGACATATGGATTTGGATATGGTATGGAACAACTTTTATATGATTTAATGGTTTTATTGTGAAGACCAAAATTGTGGGCAATTTTTGTCATACAAATAATGCATTATCTTTAATGCATCATGTGGGCGGATTTACATCCGCCAACTTTGCTTATTTTCATTACAGATAGTCCGGAGATCGATGGTGTACAGGAGGCTGAATTAAGACAAGGGCAGGTGGACGGTCATACCGACCAGCAGGACTAACAGAGAGCAGAGAGGCGCCAGTAGAAGGGATGTGACAGAAAGAGGCGTTAGCAGAGAAGTATTAACAGAGAGGTGTCGGCAGAGAAGAGTAGTCAAAAAGCGCGAAATAAAGAAAATATGTAGAAGCAAACAACCAATGTTGTACAGCAGGCCGATCCGTATAATGAGAGCTTACTGTAAGCAGTTCGAACCAAAGTGGAAATGAAGCAGCTTCAGAGCAACATTTATGAAGTTTTACTAAGTAAGGTCTGTTGATTTTTGGATCGCAAAGTAAGACGTTGTACCAAAGGAAAACAATAAACAGGGCTAGTAGTTACCCAAAAAAAAAAAAAATTTCATCATTTTGCGAAGCACTAATGGTACATTTAACAAAATAAGCGCACAATTATGCGCTACGCAATAAGACATACAGAAATGCAGTAAAGTAAGTGAAAAAACTCTCAACAACTTTTATAAAAAAAAAATAACATTTCAAGTGCTACGGCATTCCCTTACTACGAAGCAGGTTTGTAAGGGAGAATACTAAAAAATAACTGTATCAAAACATTCAGTGTGTAAAGCTGATCGTTACATCCAACAATTTTTTTATGAGCTGAATAATGCGCTTCATGTGTCAAAAATGTATTGCTTCAAAGTGGGAACTCGCCATATAAAATTCATGTCTTCCGTATGCGCAACGGTAAGCGCAACTTTTATGTTTCTCCCTTACAAACCTGCTTCGTTGGAAGCTCCATTTTTTACTGGGTAAATAGTGGTTCGGTTGCACCAATTCCTTGATAATGATAAATAAGACACTGGTTTTACATCCGGTGTAGCGGGGAGAGTTAACATCCGACTTATCGTGAATGAGATTTACATCCAGTCAGGAAGGAGTGTTGAGCGCTGAGTAAAGGCTAAGCTGTAGGCATTTCTGAGGTTTGCAACTAGAAATCAAAGGGTTTCAGTGAAGTCTTGGATTTACATTTACATCCAGGGTAAACGATGGGTAGGAGTAAGAGGGCAGGAGTGGTAGAGCACCGGCTCTGGTTATAACGAAGGTTTCACCAGGTAGCAGAAGTTTCTTGGAAAACTGGTGTGAATAAAAATTTGTGTAAAGTTGTAAAATAAAATAAATAAAACAGAACGAAAATAGAAAAATAAAACCCGAATCTAACAAGCGTGTTTTTTTTACAAAAAAAATCATGTAAATGGCCCTGGACTTAGGAGCACCCCAGCTTCAAACCCGGAGTAACCGGGTGTTCTTCACAATATACATACATAGTTAGCAAGTTAGTAATTAACATAACTTCTTTTTTTTAATAGCAATCAAATATTAAGAAGTTTTCAATTAAGTTTAATAATCAAATATAGTTGGCTAAAAAAAGTCGAACAATCAACTGAGCGTCATCAAACTACAATTCAGTACAAATGAGAACTTTGGTCGATTTTTCTTTCACGTTCTCCAAATCGGTATTTGGCATATCAGATAAGGTGCGGAAACTTTTTATTTCAGAATACAACACAAAACTAAATCCACTGTATTGTACGCTTAATTTATTTTATTATTTATAGATTAAATAGGAATTGTGAAAATAGATCTAAAGGAATTTGGCAACACTATTTAAGGAAAGTAAAACAAGAAGAGAAGCGCAAATAAGAACATTAACAGTTGTTCATACATACATACATACATACATATGTACATACACATGTATATGTAAATATATATTTGAATGTTTTTAACACTGTTTGTTAGGTTTTGTTGTTGAGGTATTCATTTGTAAATTGTTGCAATTAATTTCACTGACTGCGAATTCTCTGGTAAAATTATGCTGAATATTAATAATGAAAAGTCTGGCTGTGTTTACCCAGCTTGCATTTGGAATATCATCTTTAAAAAATCGCAATCTTAAAACTCATTAAATCACCTCGCACCTTTGAAAAGCAACTCGAAAAATATAATGAAAGTGTTGAAAATGTGACTGTTGTCAGTGTTATTAAAAACCACAAAGTATACAGAGATGAAAAAAGTGACGTATGAAAAATGCCTAAATCATTTGCGAGGGCAGCTTTCGAAGAAAGAGAAAGAAAACGTTTTTTGTTAGTGAAGTGACAATGCGTAAAAACAGGCCGCTACTATCTACACAAATTGCATAATCAAAACAAAAAACGCAAAAAGGGCAGCTTTCGAAGAAAAAGATAGAAAAAAACACAATATTTTCTGTCTCGTGACGCCTCTGTATACTCTGTGTTAAAAACAGAGTTCAAAATCGTTCGGGTATAAACGCTAAATTACACACATATTTTTAATATTTCTCAAGAATGAGAAATCTAAAATTTGTTATTTGTTTTCATTTATGAGTATGAAGAATAAAATAGATTTTGCTTCTGTTTATTCATGTACTATAGGATGAATAACGCTGCAGTCACACGTTCATGTCTCACTTTCAAGTTTTTAACCTGCTTTGAAAACTTTTTTCTCAAACTATTTTATTATTTGTGGTTTTTTTCGTAAAAGTAACGGGAAACGATCGATATTCATATGATTCGCATCCCGTTACGATTGCGAGATAACGGTACAGTTAAAATTTTTAATGAAATCAGATATAAGACACTTCAATCGAATTAGCATTTTAGGCTTAATTCTAGTTTACCTACGCAGCTCCAAATACAAAAAAAGTAACTATGATGATAAAAAAAATGAAAAATTAGAAGAAATAATTAAATAAAAAAATTTGCGCAAACGCTTAGTTTTCGAGTTATGACCGTTTTTAGGTTTCATAGTCGGTAAACTTGATTTGTTCCGCATTTTAGTCTGGCTGGAGCCTGAAAGAGAAGTATGCATCGCAGATCTGTGTAATTTATTTTATAAAATGTTGACTGGGTATGAATTTGTTCGCAGCAGCATGCTTTCTCACATACTTGTGCAGACATTTATACTTGAATGTAAGTTTGCATACAAATTTAAGTGAAAACCCTGCAGCCCATTCAGTTTTATTAATGCAAGAAGAATTGAAAATGTTTTTATTTATCATATTTAAAAAACACTTAACTACAAAAATTTATAAAGGTAGATGTAAAATCCCAAAGGTCTTATATTGGACATTCTTAGCTAAAGTGAGAAGGCGAACAGATGGGCAACCTGAATGGCCGACTGAAGCCAATGCGTCTCAGGCAACGTGGAGCAATCACTGAAACTGTTCTTCGTCCGTTATACGGTTAGCCTGTCTAGAGGCTTTTGGGCTGCCCCAACACTAGGATCGGACAAGGCGGCCAATTAACTCGTTTTATCTCAAACACTTTTTATTACTGAACCACAGCCAATATCGAATGATTGATAACTTCATTAGTAAACATGACAACCACTAATAACAAATGTAAAGATCATTATTTTTCAAGTTTAAAAAAAAAATATTTGATTTTCGTTGTAATTTTATGCCTGAATAAAGTGTTTAATGATGATAAAAGATGAATACAATTGCAAGAATAGTGTGCTGCGTTTCATAGAACTATACAAATGTATTTTGACAAGCAATTTGTGTGATCAAATTAAACGTGTGGCCACTGTGTTGATCAATTTGTTTATTGAATTATACTTTTTAGAACATAAAACGTACAAAATATTTTATATACGTTTATATTTGTATTGATTTCACACGATTTCAATGACATCTTGTGAGAACTTAATATGTGACAGTTTCAGTTAAAAGGGACATATGGATGAACAAATCGATTTTTACTTTTTTGGAGGCAGTCTTCTAACTTAATTACTTTTGTCATAAGTAAGCTTTAAAATACACGTTTAATAAGAAAAAAAATGAACTTGTTAGCTTTAAAATCGTTTTTCTCCAAAACTAATTTTTGCACATAAATCCCTTCTAACTGAAACTGTCACATATAGAAAATTTAAAGCCTGACGAAATAAACTGCGCCAGATGCCGATCTTGCATTGTTTATCCAATCTTATGTCAAAGTTTTGGGTATGTTTACAAAAAGTCCACGTTTTGTGTTGTGATTGGTGTATTTAATGAAAGATTTTGATGATTTTAATTAAAAATAAATAAGATAATGAACAAAATTAAATGTTTGGCCTTATAGTTGTTTTCTTGATGACACGTTGAAAGTAAATTGCTAGCAAATTGAGTGCAGCCTACGTCACAGCTTTCAATTTATGTAAATTTTGACAAGCAGTATATGTAAAAGACTATCAAGAATAACTTGATCGCATAGCCGCAGGGTTAGCTGGGACTGATTTCCATAATTGTTGTAATGTTTTATTTAGTGCCGTAGCGATGCCACCTGCATTATTTCACCATGATTTTAAGTATTGCAAATTGTGATTTCGCTGCTTTACATGGGGTCTTCACCTGACAATTAAAACTTTAAAATTTTTGTCAGCGTTTTTTTATATGAAGTTTGACGTTTCGTATGACAAAAACTTGTCAGGTGAAGACCCTATCTTACGAACTGTTGGGTACAAATTCGCTAAAACGTGTTTTTGTATGAGTAAATGTGTGTTAGTATTTGTTCCTGCAGTTTAATGTTGATAACAATTAAAACAAAAACGGGGGGAAAAAAATAAAAGGATTTAATTCTAAATCACAAGCAAACGGAATATTTTAATTTTAATGCGTTTAAAATGAAAAATAACATTTGTGGAAAATTTTCATGGTTACAAGCACATTTATACGTTTACACATCCATACATTTGTGCCCATGTGTGTGTTGTTACACTTTAAAAAAAAATTTGTATTAATGCCAAGAAATGGAAAAGGTTTTATTAACAAACATTTTAATGAAACCCATTTCGCGAAAATTTTATGAAACACATTAGAAAATATTTTTTTTAAAAACTCAATTAACTTAAGCTTTAAACTTAAAACTTAAATTATGCAATTTTAGAGAACTTTTCATTTAAGGTGACGCTATGTATTATAGTGTGCGCATTGGCGAAATTCTATTGATTCGTTGTTTTTTTTTTATTATTGTCTATTTTATTTTTTTGTTGTTTTATGGAATTGTGTTGCTATTTTACATGCGATTTGATTTTTATGAGAGTATTTAAAGTCTTAAAAATAAATTTAATTACACTTTACTTTTTTACACAAACATTAAATAAAACAAATTTAATACACATTTAATTTGGAGTTCATAAGAATCTATACATTTTACAAAATACGCATTGTACAGTGGCGCATCAAGCTTCATTCACAATGAAAGCAACAATTTGTTTTTTCTTCTGTCTCCTTTTTTCCAAAGCACTTCATATACAGATTTTCCTTTCATTTTTCAAAAATATCAACAACAACAACAACAAGTTTTATGAAATTGTTAATAATTTTTATAAGTTTTGAATAAAAATTTAAACATTATGTTTTAAAAATATTATTTGATACCAATATTGTTCGGTGTACAATTTGCAAATGAATGGGTTGTTGATTGAATTGTGAACACCAATTGAAAATGTTGCATTCAGTGTGAATCTGGCTCAATTGGACATTAAATATTTCTGCGCTCGAAACAGAAATATTTATGTTAAATTGTAATTTTTTTTAAATAATATTTTTAAAAATGTTTGCAAATAAAGAAAATTAAAAAAATTAAGTATAATGAGTTATATATATTAGGGGTTTTATTTTTTTAAATTTTTAAGTGCCATTTATTTGTCTTGATGGCGTATACCTCTAAAGCTAGTGGTGTGCCACACAACTCATTTTTTTACCAGTGGAGTAACATTTATATCTCGAACGAATTTTAACTCCGTGAACTTTTGCCAAATTAAACAATGGTATAAATCCTTTTAACAGTTTTTGGAGAACTCTTGGCTACATTTTCCTTTAAGCTACGTTCACAATCAAAAAAACATTTTCATTTGGTGTTCATAATAGAGCAACAATTTCTTTTGCAACCACACACATTTTGCATCAAGAAACCGTTCGCAAATTTTAGCCACAACGATATTATGCATTAATTTTTATTTTTGTAAATATTTTGTTAAAATTTTCATTCAAAACTAAATAAAATTTTTTTAAACGTCAGAAACAATTTCATACAAATTGTTGCTGAAGTTCTAGTTGACTCAACTTTAGTTACATTTTTAAAAAAATTTTAGTTACATTTTTGTTCTAAAAATGAAAGGAAAATATCGTTACCTTAATATAAAAAGGCCCCAACTCATTATTTTTGGAAATCCGTTTTTTTATTGATTCTTGTAGAATGGTTGCTAATACACATATAATATATACATATGTATTTCAATCTGAATTCCTCGTTTAATTTTAATAAATATGTTTTTTGACAATGTTTGTGTAGCTATTTTATTTCAGCTTTTATTAAGTTTTTTCCTTCTCCTGTAAAAAGTGTTTTCGATGAGTTGGGGCCTTTTTATATTAAGGTAACGATATATGAAATACTTTGGGAAGAAAAAAGATAGAAGAAATAACGAAATTGTTTTTTTGATTGTGAACGGAGCTTTATTGTTAAAAATAAAATTTCCAGATACACAAATAAACTCGTTTTAAAATTTAATAACTTCCTATCCTTATTAGGAATAAAATGCAATAAAAAAAGCTTTAAACAAGTTTTTTTTGCTGTTCCAAACTACATATGCACTAATATTTAAATGAGTCTATAATACATTTTTATACATCTACTGATACCCTGTTCCCCGATAACAAGTATTCTAACAGTCAAGCAAGTGGTACACATATTGGTTCGTAAGAAAATAATTTTTTTAAATACACTTCTCTAACTGGCGTTGGGTTAATTTTTTTGGTAACATTTTTTTTTTAATTATTTACTAAAATAACAAAAAGGGTATTTTTTAAGGCCCAACCATAATGTGCTTAAGTTGGCTTAAGCAAATGTTCGAATACATGTAAATATTATGCGGCAAACCATATTGAACTTAAGGAAACTTTTTGCTAAGTTTAACGAAACTGTCATTTGCTTAAGCAAGGTGCGAATCTAATCGCACATACTGTACGGAATCCAATTTTTTTTTTTATTTTGTTTTCTTTAGTAAATTTGAGAAACCTTTTGTTAATTTTTGACAGTAGGTTAAGCAAGGATATGCATATTATGGTTGATCCTTTATTTACAAAATCAAAAAAATTATAATCAAAAAAATGGTGTTTACCATTTTTTCATACCCTCATTTGACATAAAAGACAATTAAAACAAAAAAAAAATTACAACACTACACAAGTTCTATTGTAAATATTGACACTGTACACAGCATTTGTGTAGGGTATGGCGGTGTTTTTGCTTTTTAGACAGTGAACTGAGTAAATTTTGATATTTGCTCAAGTTTGTAAAACTGTACAGTAAACTTGTGTAGTGAACTTTAAAATCGTTCAGTTCTGACTAGAGTTGTCAGCCGATTAAGAATAATTCGATTAATCGATCAAACAAAACCAAACTCTTCTTCGAATAATTTTAAAGTAGCGATTTTCGAATAACGAATTAATCGATTAATAAATGTCGATTAATCAAACAATTTTTTTTTATTAAAAAATAAATAAAATAAAAGCTTAGAATTTGATTTATTCTGATACGTTTTTAATTTTAAATTTTTTTAAAGGTGGTCCAAACAAAACGCACGATGTTAATTGTAAATAAAACTTAAAGTTTTCAGAGAAGTATCTTAACATTTTCTATTGTTATAGAAGGATCTATGACAATTATGTTTGAAACAAAATATCGGCCAAATGCTCGCCACGGCAACATTGGCATACCTCTTTCCAATGGTCCATATTTTCAGTGATTTTGAGACAAAATTAAGGTTCAATATCGTTAACGTGCCGAATTATCTTATCCTTTAGCTCTTGAATCGTTCTTGGCTTAACACGACCATTAAATTTCTCGCGCAAAAGAGCCAAAAGAGCGCAAAAGAGTTGGAATCACATATCTTCAATGTTCATATAATCAATTTCTGGCTTCAAGAAGTCCGTTATCATGTCGTGATAGCGAACACCATTATCAAGAAATGCGGCCCGATGAAGCCACCAGCCCATAAATGAACTGCGCGAGCATGCACAGGTTTTTTCACATTTCCTATAGAACCGGTTTGCTAAAATTTACGCACAATTCTCTCGATTGTGGACACATTTGGTCGATTATGCTGACGAATAAAACCATGAAGTGCCGGAAATGCATTTGAATTTGAACGCCCATTTCGTTAAAGGCTTCCATGGTTGATACTGTCAAATACTGAAACAAAAAAATGTCAAATTATGTTTGGCAAAAAAATTTACCTTAAGGTGCGACTCACAATTAACATCGTGCATAATGGTTGGACCACCCTTTACAAAATGTAGAAAAGTTAAAAATATTGTAGCCATAGCCCTGATTGTAATTAATCTCAATGTTTAGTAAGCAAAAACCGTGTTAAGTACTCATAGTATTTCAAAAATTTATTTTATGTTCTTAATAAACAAATATTTGACAAGCAATTATAAAAATAAAGAAGTAAGTGGTAGGTGAATGGAATGGTATATGTATATGTATTTAAAAAACGTAATTTTTTTGTAAAAAAATATTTTTTATTCTTTATTCTCATCGATTAATCGAATAATTTTTTAGATTTAATCGTTTGATCGAACGAACAAAAACAATTATTTGAATTATTCGAACAAAGTTGAAAGGCGAATAATGGACAACTCTAGTTCTGACGCAGGTTTTTAAGAGTTGACATCAAGAATTGAGCGCAGATAATTTTCAAAGTGCCTAAAGTTATATAAATAATTGCCTGAGTTATGGCTCATTAGAAGGAGCAATAGACTCATGTCACTAAATACTTCGAAAAATTAACAAAAAGCAGGTTTTAAAAAACTGCAGTGGAAACCAAAAACTGTTCGAACAAAAAAACGATAATTTGTGTACAACTTTTTGCTTTTTGAGTTGGTTTGACAGCGACTGTTTAAATTTAATAAATGAGAAGTAAAAACAACAGTTCCTTTTTTGGATAATTACAAATGAAAAACTGGAAGAAATGGCAGTTTTTCTACTTTGACTGCCGTTATTTAAACGCATATAAAAAGCTTAATAGAAAACTAAAAAAGGAATTTTTTTTATTTGCACATGCTGTCTTCTTCACTTAGTGCCGGTTCACACACGTCAAGTTTGACTCGTCAAGTCTTGAGTTTTTAGGAAAGAGGGGAAATGAAATGACATTCTTTTTTTCCCCTTCTCTCCTAAAAGCTCAAGACTTGACGAGTCAAATTTGACGTGTGTGAACCGGCACATATAAATTGAAAATTAAAAATTGCACAGTTTACTTGTGTGGTACACGTCAGGGTTACCGTTGTATATTTTTGAAAAGTAGCACATAAGATCGATTTTTAAAAATATAATGTCGCAAAAAATGTCGTTTAGGAAATTAACTGCCTATTTCACGATGTCACTCGAACGTTTACGTTCGCACAAATAACATGTAAACCAAAAACAAAATTAAAAAATTTGTTTTTGGTTTACATGTTATTTGTGCGAACGTAAACGTTCGAGTGACATCGTGAAATAGGCAGTTAGTGTTACAAGCCTTTTTTAATTATTTTTTTTTATAAATTCATAGCCAAAAAAAATAAAAGAAAACTGAAAAACATGTACGTTTTTGACTCAAGATAGAGATTAGTTGATAAATTGTTAATGCTTTTAAGGCCCGTTTTCACAACTTACCGATAGCTAAAAGTAGACGTTAAAAGTAGAAGTTAAGTTGCAATAATGGAACACTTTTTATACGGCCGATAAAATCCTACCTTTAGCTATCGGTAAGTTGTGAAAACGGGCCTAAATCTGATTTTGCATATAATATTATATTTGTAGAAATTCTCTAAAAAGCTGTCATTACGTCAAAAAAATGTATAGAAACAAAGGTGGCTATCTCCGTTATTGTAGTTTCTATAAACAAAACATCTATCTTCACAATTTCTTGCTTTGGTAATATGATGTCTTGCTGTTTTGTACAAACCAATTAGAAGCAGATATAAAACAAATTTGAACCAAATCAACTCCGAGGCAAAGGAATAAATTCAAAACGAATATTGCCGATTGTTTTGTTTCGTTCAATCAAATGGGCATTGCTACTTTTGACTTAATAATGTGAATATAACAGCGTTATTTTCTTTTTTAATGTTTTTTTTTTCTTAATTCATTAACTAATTAAAAAAATATCAACACTAAAAAGTGTGCAATTCTTCGGAAAATGCGCAAAAAGTAAGTAGCACATTTCTTAATTTGTGAGCATAACAAAAGTACCAATCCTTAATGGAGATTGCTAACTTTGTTTCACTCAGTACTTTTTGACTTTAGATTTAAGCTCGATTACGCTTTTTTGGTGTAAATAAATTCATACATTATAAGAATTCGCCAAATTTAACTATGTATATGGTATTATTAGGTTAGTTTATGAAAAAAAAAATAATGGAGATAGGCAGCTTTACTTCTATGCCCCATTTTTGTTGTTTGATTTTAATATTATGATGACGGTGTCAGACGAATTCACAATTTGACGATTTTTTGTTAAAAAGAGAGGAAAAGCTCGCCACAAATTGAAAATTGTCGCAAAATAAGATGAGTTTAAAAAGTCTAACAAAAAGTTGCAGACCGCCAAAAAGTGGTAAGACTTTTGTCGACGAGCGGTAGCCCTAGAAAACGTCACAAGTTTCGTTTACGCAGTCAGAATCGAAACAAATACCCCTTAAAATAATGTTGGACTACTTGATTTGTTTTAGATAAAATAGACTACTTACAACATGATCGACTGTAATGCAATCATGTACCATGTCATTGTTAAAGGAGCATATAGACGACATGTTTTTGTCATCTGACATGTCAAATTTCCCACTGCAAAACACATACATGTCGTGTGTTACCTTTTTAACTTTGCTTCTGTAAAAGTCAGACGCAAAGTCATCTGACAAAATTTCAGTTAGAACGTGCTCTATTTTCTTCTGACGTACCATCTGACATCAGAAATCTATGCCGGGAAGAAACTGGCAGCGGCGTCAACTATTGAAGGAATCATTAGCCGGCTGAAGTTAATATTTTACAATACCAAGAAATGTATGCTCATCTCACCATTGAATAGAATTTATGTAAATATATACATAAAACCCGTTTAGTTATTAAAATAAAAGAAAAAATTTTAAGATGGCTAAATTATTTTACGGCGCAAATAAATATTTTCGTGGCGGCAGCAAGCTATTTTGAAAGCGAGAACTACTTTGGTTTCTGCAATAACAATGCGAAAAAAACAGAGACAATGTCAGAAGTAAATTACATGTACGTTTGTGACCGAATATTATAAACCTTATGTAAAACAGCAATTTTGACAGACATGAACAATTAAATGTGACTTGAAAATTTGACATGTCAGATGACAAATACATGTCGTGTACGGGCGCCTTAAAAAAGAGTTTGTAGTTAAACGACATGTTTTCGATTTTAAACGATTTCAAAGCTATTCCTCCGGAGTATACCATGGAGTAGTTTCAAAACTTAGCCACTGGGAGTATGTGCCGGTTCACACACATCAAGTTCGACTCGTCAAGTCTTGAGCTTTTTGGAGAGAAAGGAAAAGAGAATGCAATTTTTCCCCCTTTCTTCTTAAAACTCAATACTGTGAACCGGCACTATATCGACCACTTTGCGCCAAATTATCGTATGTTACAAAAACCAAAAACCAAATTTTACAGTACAGCCATTTTTCTACTTTTCTCTGCTTTCGCTTGCAATATCAAAATGAATTTTTCTATTTTTCTCTGCTTTCGCTTGCAATATCAAAATGAATTTTTCTATTTTTCTCTGCTTTCACTTGCAATATCAAAATTAAAATATACATGCAATTTTTGGAGCAACGAAGTGGAACTCGCCTACAATATTTTGTCAGGTGACGTCTCTTTGAATGCAGAACAAGATTGCATAAAAAACTCAATTTCAAAAATATTGGCATTTACGATAATTTCGCGCAAAGGGGTCGATATATGAACATGGAGTAGTTTAAAGACTACTTTGTAATGCAAAGTTGGGTTACATGGTCCGTAATGTTAATTATACAATGTTTTAATACATTTGGGCTACCTTTGGACTAGTCCTATTCCGTTTTGGTTCATAATTTACATGCGTGCATGGACTTGTCGTTTTATTCGCAGGGACTTACTACACTCATATATTTATGCGTTTTTTTAAACGATTTTTTTAGTTGCTTCTTATCCAAATTTAGGCGTTTTTATATCGAACTTAACAAAATTTTAGAATAACGTGATTATGTTTTGCCACAAAATTTATAGTTTTTATGAAAAATAAAAGTATGTTATAAAATAAAAGGAAAGGAAAAAACGTCTTCAGCTCTTAATCGATGTACTTGCATGTCATCTGCAGATGTTTCGAGCCATAAATATATCAATTTCCATTCTTGTTATCTTTTTAATTAATATTTGTATCAAGTATAAAAAAGTGTTTAAATAAGTTTTACTTTACTTTAAATACATATTTTTGTTTTTCCTTTTCAATATACATAAATGAAATTAGATTAATATAAATATTTATTGTTTAATAACATTCTTAATATTATTCATTCTCAGTGACACTGTTTTACGTCATTACTGTATCGGAAGACATAATTTATTATTACGATTTTTTATACTAAATAATTATTATGATTAATTGTTTTTTTTTTTAATTTGTATTTGTTTTAATTTAAAAATTAAAAAATAAATAAACCAATAATCGTAAAATCTATTTATAATACATAAATATGTATATAAGTATGTATGTATTTATTTATATCTATGTATGTATATGATTATTATAAATGCTTAACTATGCATTTATTTAATTGTTTTTTTGTTTATTTATTTACTTAATTTTTACAATATTTTTGCATAACATTTGATATTTGATAGTTTTTTTTTTGGTTCAACTTTAACGTTTTACATAGTTTTAATATTTTACTTTTATTTTTGTTTGGTGTATTTATGATTTTTAAGCCAAAATTGTAATAAATATATTTTATACAAATACATATACAATCTTGTGTAGAATCCTTTCGTCCTTATTTCTAGTTTGTAAATCATAGATGTTGTAATTGTTTTTATTTATTTCTTGTTGTTTTTTGTTTTAACTAATTAATTGTTTGTTTTTGTCGTTCGAAATTTTACCACCAAAACAGAAAAACTTATTTTACAATGGGATTTGCATAAATCGGTCATTTAATATTCGAATACATTGTCATTGAAATAATAATGATCATTAAGTATTATGATTATAACCATTTTCATAAATACAAACTTCTAATAACTATTATTAATAGTATTTTGTTGTTGTTGCTATTTTGTATGTTTTTTTATGGTATATTATTTAAATAAATAGAATATTTACACAAGATAAATGATTTATAAATATTCGGCATCAGAGGTTTTTGTTGTTGGCATTTTTACAAATGAAAAAACATCCTTAATAATAATTTCTGTTTAAAAATGTACAATTTTACAAATATTAATTTTCACAGTTACAAACAGCCACTCCAACTTAAACATGCATACCCAGCAAACAAAAATGTGAAGACTACAAACATTATGTTGGTGGTACTCATTCTCAAATGTTTAAAGAATCATTAAAAAATGTTCGGTTTGTGATATCTGTCATAAATGTTTGCTTGGATGCTTTCTAAATCCCTAATTTTAAGCTTATATGTGTGTGCATGTGTGCAAAAAATGAATGAATGAATAAATAAATGGTTGATATTCTCTTGCTTGTTTTTAAAAAATTTTTAGAACAGTTGCATATTATTATTATTGAGGCTCATTGTAATAAAATGTTCAGTTTGTTCAAAGAATAATTATTGTTTTTTCTTTTTAAACGGTTAGTTTTAAAAGTTTATTAGAACTTAATAGTATTTTATTGAAAGTGAAAATTATTGTTTTGTGTCGCATGCGCCAGTTTTCTAAATTCATTTTTAAAAAGTAGATTTTTGTGCTGCATACGTATACCTACTGTTGTGTACTGAGCTTATGAAATTTTGCTTTAACTGTAGAGAGCAACAACAAAATTACAAAATATTTATGAGTTTGTGTTTGCTTTCAATGTTATTCTTTGGCGTTGCGTTGCGATTTACATAATTAGAGCCAAAATTTTAAAAAGCTGGATATGGAGCAAAATTAATGCTTTTTATCTAAGAAAACAAAAAAAAAAAAAAAAAAATTCGTGAAAAATATTTGGATTCAGAAAGGGGCTATTCAAAATATATCAACTACAGAACTTCAGGCCTGTCTGCTTTGGCTATAAAAGAATGAAAAATATACTAGAATTAAACATGTAGTTTGAAATTTTTTATAAAACTGCATAATAATGAACTATTTGTGCACCTATGACAACCTAAATTTAAGTATGATAGTTTGATATATAAAAAAATCCAAAGTGCAACTAGTTTAAAGAAAATACAAGCTAGAATATTTTAAGCTAAATACTTGTTACTCATTATGTAGTGCTGCATATTTCTGTGTGCGATATTGCTGCAGTGTTGTCAAGTCTTCCCGACCAAAAATATCAAAATTTTTAGCAAAACATGGCGTTACTTACATAAAATATAAATCAGGAAACTGGGAACACTATTTTTTTTTTAAATAATACAGAAGTATAGTTTCTTATTTTCTAGAAATTAAGACCTTCCACTTGGCATTTTTGTTTTCATGAGTCGTAAAAAAATATTAATTTAAAAAAAATTTTAATTTATTTCCCTAGCAAATGCTGCACAGTGTTTAGTTCCATAGACAAAAATCAACAAAAAAAAAATTCCTCCGATCCTTAAAATTATTGGCGTTCGATATTCGCCAAAATTACTAACTCAATAACGTGAACCATTATTTTCTCATTTTGACGGCACTAGATGTTGCCAAATTTAAACATTTTTATTAAAAACTGCATGTGGAAAGAATGGGGGTTTATCGCTCCGATAAAATAATTACTGAAAATTAAATTTTTAAAGAAATAGATCAAATATTTTTTTCCTGATGATAAGTGTGTATATAGGCTGTAATGCCAAGGAATTTCCTTTTATTTATACATTAAACATATTTTTAAAAGTTGTTTTATACTTTAGTCTTCACCAAATTTAATGGTTAATGGTTAGTCCAGGACATCACCATTGACACCCAAAAGAGAAAATCACTAAATTTTTACAAAATGTATATTTTTTATATATTTTTTAGGAGTTAAAGCAAATAGCCTGACCCATTATGTCGATCGACAACTTAAGTGACTGACAAAAAGTCATTCATTATCGTTTTCTTAAGCGACCCACTAACTATCGACTTCTAGGTAGACAGGTTTAACGTTTCAAACGTAATTAATTTGAAGTACTTCACGTTTAAGTGCATCACGCTTAAGGAAGTTTCACGCTTAAATAATTCTAAAATGCAGCATTTTCCTTGATCTATTTAGTTTGTGTTCTAAATGTTCTCTTAATTAAATCCCGCTTAACTGCGTTACACTCAAAAGAAAAAACAAAATTTCACTGTTAATTGCACGAACGAATTTATGGAGTTTCTTATTTTTGGTTGTAACTTTAAGGGATTTCATTTTATTTTGTGTTCTAAGATAATTAGGCGATTCACAAAGTGTTCTTTTGTGTCATATTGGTTGTATTTGCTTAAGTTCTATGACTGTCTTACAAATGTTGTTTTATTTTTCATATTGAAATGTATGTTGACTCGGACAAGTTTTTCAATTTAACAAAAGAATTAATTTTGCTCTTTTCTGTCACATGCATTTTATTTTATAGAAATTTTTAACACGAATTTGATAAAATTTCCACGGGTTACAACGACAATCGGTTCTACCCACCGAAGTAAAACGAACAACAACCAAAGATTGTCAACTCAGCAACACCTGTTCTTCAGGCCTCGCTGCTATAGCAACAATATCTGGTTAAGTTACGGTTACTGAACAATTCTGGATGTTTTGTGTTTAATAGTGAAGTGATTTATTAAAAAATGTACAAAGAAACTGAAAAAGACTTTAATGCTCGTATGGTGAGAAAAACCCCCGAATTTAATAGTTGATTAGAGCGGACAATCAACTATTAAATTTTTTTTTGTGTGCTTTATATGAAAGTATATCCAACATAGAAGATGTAAAAGAAAAAGCTTATAATATACATAATTATAATAAATTGTCGCTGCTCCGACAAGATTAATTATGTAAATGAGATTAAACAATTTATTGGTCAATAAATTTTTTCTACTGTTTTATAAGAAGTAAGCGATCTCATTCAAGTAGCGACGCAATCTGCTTGTTTTTAGAAAATTAAAACAAGTTAGTGAGTAGTGACAAATTATACTATTGAAAACAACAATAAAAAACGAAGTTTTTTTTTCTAAAACAGGCAGAATATTTTAATTTCAAAAGATTTTGCTATTCGTGCTTAATTCCCAGTTTTTATTCTTGACAAAAACACTTGAAATTTATTGTTGATGGGATAAGCTATTTCTATGCATTTCACTGGTTGCTTAGGCCAGATCATCAGGAAACTTCATCCATAAAGATTTTAGACAAACTAAAGATATTAAACCAAATAAAACTGTTAAACGTATAAGACTTATAGCAACAGTTTTACTTGTAACAATATCAAAGCTTGAACAAAACACATCAACAATAAACAACAGTAGGTTTATCTCATCTTACATTCCCCACTACAATTAGTTGAAATTCTCCCAACATTAATTGTAGTTGTAAGTAGGTTAAGAAAAACAAAATAAAAACAACAACAACTTACAAAAGATGTTGTCAATTAAGTGTTTTTTAGGCCGTGCACTTGCCTGTTTATTATCAAAAAGTAATTTAAATTTTTGACAACATCAACATTACAAGTAGAACTGTTGCTATAATTCTTATACGTTTAACAGTTTTATTTGGTTTAATATCTTTAGTTTGTCTAAAATGTTTATGGATGAAGTTTCCTGATGATCTGGCCTAAGCAACCAGTGAAATGCGCATAGGAATAGCTTATCCCATCAACAATAAATTTCAAGTGTTTTTGTCAAGAATAAATAAAAACTGTGAATTAAGCACGAATAGCAAAATCTTTTGAAATTAAAATTTTGTATTCCCAAAAATTTAAATTACTTTTTGAGAATATTTTAATTTTATAAACGTTAAGCTATATTAACACCTATTAAATATTTGACGTTCTATACGTAACCACTAATTTTATTAAAAAATTATTTGCTTTTGCAAAACGTTTCACTAGACACTTCACTTCATTTAACAGTTTCTAAATTTTAATATAAAATTATCTTTTTACAAATAATTTTAGTAAATCAATAGAAAAAGTAAAAAAAGCTAAAGTTTTATCAATTTACTGGTCACGCTTTTTTGGATTTTTTTAGGCAAATATATGTTAGGTACCAGTGGTAACTAGAATGAGTAAAGAGGCCTAATAGAAGGCCTTATTTAGCAGCCACAAGCATTCAGAAACCCTTCTCGCCGCATTCCATACTTACTTATTTTTTACACAGGTTGTCATTGGGCGCAAGGCCTTCCACACTTCGATCCCTTCCCAAAGAAGGAAGGTCACTAAAAATAAAAAGTAAATAAAACTGAACACCTTCCTGTCTCCCTTCGCAAAGAAGGTAGTAGCGAATGTGTACTGAATATTTCAGAAGTTCTTTTAAAAAGAAGTTTATACCTTCTAGAAGGCATACTTCTGTAGGCAGGATATCATGCGAAGCGAATCTTTTAGAAAGGAGTATAGAGGCCTTCAAAAAGGCCTGCCACTTGCGGTCCTTTCAATATTTACCGCTGGCGTCTAACATACCTTTAGAAATTTTTGTTTCATAAACATTTTACAAATTTTAGCATTTTAAATTACAGCAGGTTTAAATAGAACCATTTTTTTGAGGCTTAGCAGGATTGTAATCAGTGTACTGTAAAAATAAATTTATCGATATGATTTTTGGTTTGCAACTTCGAAATGAACAGTGAGTAAAATAAAATTAACAATTTGTACAATTTTATTTTCTTTAATAAACAAAAAAAAAAAAAAAAACACTAAAAAGGGTTTAAATATTTGTTAAACAATTTCTAGTGCAGAAACAGAGTGGACACTTTTTGGGGCCCATGGGACATTTATAAGATTTTTCACCTCTAAGTGATTTAAGGGTGGGGGTTTATTTTGGACTTATTGCAATTCTGTACCTACCAACACAAAATTGGCACGACAAAATTAGTCGCCAAATTGATTGTCAATACCAAATAAGTATTTGTGTGGGAGCCGATTCTAATAAATTTGGGTTAGATGATTTAGATTGCAAAAATATAAGTTTGGATCAAAATTAAACTATAACCCACACAATAAGATGATTTTTGTTCATTAAAACCCTATTTCAGAAAGAAGCTTGAATGGAAGATATGTGAAATTATGGAACGATTCTTACCACTGTGATAATTGGAATTAATGTACCAAATTTCAGCAAATTATTTTTAAAATTGCAAACTGTACTTTGCGCACAAGGCTTACATAAGAAGCCAGTCGCACTCACGGAAGTCGTTAGGTCGATTCAAAAAGTGATTCTGCGATGGTCAGTTTACGAAAGGTGGGTCTAGGACCAACTTTTTTAGAGTTGCATTTAAAAATAGTGTATTCGTTTTCCTGTGGTACAAGGCGAATTCATATAAGGGTGTCTTATTTTGAAAACGGATGCAACACTGTAAAATACCTTAACGATGTGTCAAAATAATACAACAGTGTAGAAAGCAATACAAGCAAATATTTCAATAGTATCCCTTTCGGACATTCAGTTAACTTTAAATCAACTGAAAGCTAACTATTTCTCAAGTAGTGGTGGTTGACACTTGCATTGCTTTTATATGAAATTAACTAACTATTTTAACATTGCGATGTCCTAGGAAGTAGTCAATTGTCCGACTCTGCATTACTTTCATTTAACTTAAAAGTTAACTTTTTGTAGCTACCCAGCACAAACTTTATAAAAATATATAGTTACACAAAGTCAATAAAGTAAAAAATTTTTTTATTTTATTTTTTTTAATTATTTTTTTTTTTTTTATTTTTTTTTCTGTCTCTGGTGGGATTCGATCGCGCAACCTCGGTGCTGATAGACTAGCTCGCTACCAGCTAGTCTACCGGGGCAGTGTAGTTTTTGTATTAAAAAACTATGTTTTTTGACTATAATGACGTTTGTTTGTTAATCGACTTGGCTCTCTCTACTTAAAATATACAGTGTTTGTATACACTTTGGTTAATGTAAATTTTCCATTGCTTAGTTGTTGGCTTGAAGTTAGTCTATACAAGCTAGCTTAAAGTTGGCTTTTTTTGTAGTTAGCTACTCATTTGACGGCAGGGATTTAATAACTTAAAAACGTTATTTTTAAATGTTAAAACGTTCAAAATGAAAATTATAGAATTTATGAAAGATTCCCTGGAACCAGCAGAACGGTATACCATTTTAACACATGGTAAATTATCAGCTGTTGCTTACATAACAAGCCAAGGTCACCTGGTGTAAATTCGCCTTGCTATGCTAAGTAATTGATGTCTGATTTTAAGAAATTTGAGAATTTTAAACTTCAATTTAGAAAATACTGATTTGGAATATGAAACCAAAATTTGCGTGTTCGGCGGGCGGGGGTTGAAAGTTTTCTAAAGTTGTATAACAAGACAGATATTGAAAAAAATATCGTGGTTCTTGTAATGCGTATAAGAATTTTTGTATTCCACTTATAGTTTTTAGCACTCAGTATAGAACTTATGTACGTATGAATGTACATTTTAAAAATAATATAAAGTATTGTATTCAGTGCATAAATATTTGAAAGCTATATTTTCTATCGATGGTCTGTGTGCATTTTATAATCTAAGTTTATATGAATACACATGTCTACATACCATTTACATAGATATCTGCAATTATATGCATATGTAGAACATTCCCTGCAGGAAACCTTAGATCAAGTGTATACAAGCGGCAGATTTTGTCGATTATTTTGGTGACACTGTCACGAAATCATTGTCATTTTCGTATGCATTTAAAAAATACCTTTTTTGAAAGCTGTAATACTAGAAAAAGTGAAAAGCATACAACAGATTATAGTGAAAGTTCGAATAATTTTTAATCTTTAACCTGGGCCTGGCCAGACATTTTCCGACTTTTTCCAATTTTTTTTAAATACTTATTAAATATATTAGAACGAAACTTTATGTATTCCTGAATTAAAGTGTTTTTTACGAGAAGAAAAAAATTTAAATTTACACACCGTGGGCGTGGCAATTGGCCTAATGAAAATTTCGTGCATATTGTATCTACCTAGGCCTGGCCAGGCCTTGTCCTATTATATATGTACTGTAGTAAATAAAATCAAAACGAAGCATAAGAATTATTTCTTTACATTTGTTGTATATACATATACTTGTAGTATGGCATACCCATTTAACATATGATGAATTGTAAATTACTTGTTTATTTTAATAAAGAAAGCCAGTCATTAACTGAGCGACAAACGAATAACACATGGCGCAGCCGGTATAAATGGTTAAGACAAGAGCTTGTTTATCTCAGAAAGTTCGGGATATAAGAGAAAATTGTATGGAAAGAGAAAGCGACTTGGAAGAACAAATTGATGATTTTGTTTTACACAATATTAGTACAAACAGCATAAGAAAGAGATGGTATGAAAAAATTCGTATCAATAATTGTTTAATAAATTTTAAATTGGATACTGGGGCAGATGTAAATGTGTTGCCATTAAGATTTTTGAAATATATAAAAGATGTGCATTTAGAGAAAAATGCAATACCTCCCAAAAGCTATAGTGGTACGGTTCAGTAGAAATGTTTAGAAAAGGTAATATGGATGTTTTTGAAGGCTTGGGTTGCTTTGTTGAAAATCTAGAAATAAAAGTAAAATCTGACTCCATTCCAGTTGTAAAGCCAGCAAGAAGAATTCCCCTATCATTATGTAGTCGCGTTAAGGATGAGTTGCAAAAAATGGTGGAAAAGGGTATTATTGAAAGAGTAGATGGACCGGTAGAAAGGGCTTCAAATTTGGTTATAGTTGAGAAAAAATCCAGCCAGCTTTGTTTATTCATTGATCCACAAGATTAAACGCTGGCATACTGTTGGAAAATCACACAATACCTTCTTTTAAATCAATTGCGGCACGGATTGCTAACAAAAGGTATTTTACGTATTGGACCTTAAAGAAGGATTTTGGCAAGTTGGGCTGAGCCCAAAGGCCAGTGAGCTTTGTGTCTTTAATACACCATTTGGGTGTTACCGATTTAAGCGTCTGCCAGATGGTATTCAAATTGGACCTGAAGTGTTTCAAAAATACAATGATCGAAATTTTGAGGACATTTCAAACGTAGTGGTGTTCATTGATGACATATTAATTGCCGCAGATACAGCTGAACAGCATGACACAATTTTGCAACAAGTATTAGAGCGCGCACGTAAGTTAAATATAAAATTTAACATCGATAAAATTCAATATAAGGCTACACAAGTTAAATATTTAGGTAAAATAATATCATATGAAGGTATAAGGTGCGACCCAGACCGAGTAAATGCCATTACAAAAATAGAAAAACCTAAAGCTAAAAAAGATTTACAAAAACTACTCGGTATGATTAATTAGATTTGTGACTACGTACCAAAACTTTCAGAAATTTCTAAGCCACTACGAGATTTATTAAAGCATAATTCTATTTTAAAATGGCAAGAGCCACACGAGAAATGTCTTAATCTAATCAAAACAATAATTTCAAACACACCTATTCTTGCAATTTTTGATGAAACTAAAGAAATTACTATTGAAACCGATGCTTCTAAATTTGGAATCGGGTGCTGTTTAATGCAAAATGGAAGACCAGTCTCGTTTGCATCAAGAAGTCTAACCGAGGCAGAAGTAAATTACGCGCAAATAGAAAAAGGAGTTTCTAGCAATTGTTTTTGCATGTCGTAAATTCCACTACTCCATATATGGTCGTGAGGTAACTATAAGAACCGATCATAAGCCTTTGATAGAAATTATGAAAAAACAGTTTTGCAACATACCTTCTGCTAGACTTCAAAAAATGAAGTATTAAAATATAGTTTAAAATTGCTGTACATCCCTGGTAAATATTTATATGTTGCAGATTTGCTCTCCCGTTATTTTAATAAAGACGACAAATCAGCTGAAATAGAAGATTTAAATGAATTTGTGCACACCATAAACGTTACAGATGAGAGACTGGAAATAATAAAGAAGACATTAGATAACGATAAGTGTCTGGTTGAGCTAAAACATATGGTATTGAGCGGGTGGCCAAAAAATATTTGCAATATTCAAGACGATTTAAGATTTTATTGGAAAATACGAGCCAACATATTCATAGATAATGATTTATTGTTTTAAAATAACACAATAATTGTGCCACAAGAGCTACGGCAAGATGTTTTAAATCAATTGCACTCCGCACACTTAGGTGTTGAAAAAACCAAAAAAAGGGCTCGGAATCTAGTATACTGGCCTCGTATAGATGTTGAAATCGAAAATATTATTTCAAAGTGCCCAACCTGTCAGAAAAATCGTAATTCCAATACTAAAGAGCCAATGATTTCTCACAAAGTTCCGCCATTGCCATTTTGCAAAATTGGAATAGATATATGCGAGTACTCTTCAAAATCATACCTTATCGTTTCAGACTATTATTCTAGATTTTTAGATATAATACCCATTTCCTCAAAGACTGCAAAGGAGTGCATTAAACATTTAAAAGTATGCTTCTCTAATCATGGTATTCCAGTAGAAATTATATTCTCAAGCAAATGGGTTCGCAGAGAGATTCGTAGGTATTGCAAAGAACCTCATCAAAAAAACGTCTGAAAGCAATGATGATCTATGGCTTGGCCTTCTTGAATATAGAAACACACCTCTTAAAGAGTTAAATACTTCACTAGCAGAGATTCTCATGAGTAGAAAAACTCGTACATTACTACCAACTAAAACCAAATTGCTTCAACTAAAAGTGATTCCCAATATTTCCAAGAATATAACAAAAAAGCAGTTACAATCTAAAAAATATTATGATAAATCAGCAAAATTTAAAGAGAATTTCGCAAAAGGGGAGATGAAATGGTATCAAGACAAACAAGGTTGGACCAAAGCTGTTATAGTCGACATTCATGGCAGTCCTAGGTCCTACTGGATACAACTGGAAGACGGTGCTATTCTTCGTAGAAACTCTAAGTGGATTCGAAAAAGAACAGCTTAATCTAATTCAGTATAATGCTTATTAAAAGAATTTAACTTAAATATGTATATGAATTCCATACTAAATTTCAAATATTTTACAAATATCTTTACTTTATTTAATTATACATATTTTAAAAGGGAGATGTTATATATACATATACGTGTAGTATGGCATCCATATTTAACATATGATGAATTGTCAATTCTTGTTTTTTTAAATAAAGAAAGCCAGTCATTAACTAAGCGACAAACGAATAACACAACATTTATTTCGACGAATTATATTAGTTGACAAGAAGTCCCAGCCAGGCCCAGGGGATCGTAAGTTTGAGTTTTTCGATAGCCAGAAAACTCCATACAAACTACAAGTGGTCCCAGCCAGGCCCAGGTGGCAGTTTGTGCCACACGGATTAGGTGTCTACTTAAGAGCTAAGAAATAGTTATAAGTTGGTTTTATTTGTATACACTCACATTATTATTACAGTAGCGGACTGTAGTTTATTTAAGAAATATTCCGTTCAGTCATTTTTAAATAATTAAACATTTAAAATTCCAAGCAAATTTATTTTGAACTGATTCTAACAGTTATTTAAAAAACTAAGTGCATATTAATACGGATTTTCAGTTGCAGTTAATATTGTCCGTTGATTGAGTTAAATTCTTCTTGATGTTAAATTAAATAAAAATGTAATTTAAAGCAACGAAAAGTTCATTTTATTTTTACTGTCAAAAATTCAACCGCGAATTCCGTAAACACAAATAAATATTCAGTTATCTTATATAAATTAATTGTCAAAAAATTAACTACATATTCCATAAAAACAAATAAATATGCAGTTATTTTATAAAATTTTACTGTCAAAAATTCAACACCATATTCAGTAAAAACAATTAAATATTCAGTTATTTGATATAATTTAACTACCAAAAATTTATTTTTACTAATCTATAAAAATGAATTGCTTGTTTTGTGTAAGCAATTCCCATTTTCTATTTGTTAAAATAATTTAGTTAAATACATCAAATTTTAAAAGTAAAATAATTGCGAAGCCATATCGGTCATGCTGCTTGTGTCTTATAATTGAGAGTTCTTCTGTAAACAACGTGGTCAGTACAACAAAAGTAAAACAAACGTCTGTAACAGGGTAAGTAAATAATAATATTCTCTCTCTCTCTCTCGCTTTTAAGAAAAACAAGGGGACAGGTGTCTGTCTGGTATTTTTTAGACATTCGGCTCTTTTGTAGAGTTAACGAAAATAAGTGAATTTAATAAAATAACTGAATATTTAATTGTTTTTACTGAATATGGGATCAATTTTTTGACAGTAAAATTTTAAAGAATAACTGAATATTTAATTGTTTTTACTGAATATGGTGTTGAATTTTTGACAGTAAAATTTTACAAAATAACTGAATATTTATTTGATATTACGGAATATGGTGTTGAATTTTTGACAGTAAAAGTTAAATGAACTTTTTGTTAAAAATAAATGAAAAATAAGTAGACCGGTTTTTAATTGAATTTTCATTTATTTTATATTACAATTTCAGTTAATTTTACGTACAGAATATTGTGAGTGTACGTTTGTGATTTGATGGAACAACATGTGGGGAAATCAGGAATATGATATGACCCATCATAGAAGAAAAAAGAACAAAGCAGTTATTAAGGCTGACCTGACATCACCTCAGGAACACAATGACTAGGGCTCTCTTACAATGACTTTTGTTGAAGTTGCGAGGAAGAGTCCACGAAACATCTTCTCTGTCATTGCCTGGCATTCGGAGACTTAAGACTCAAATTGTTTAGTCGAAGAACCCTTTGGGACAAAACCTGAATCTCTAACATTGAATTGAAAAGGATCCACTCCTTAATTGAATCAACTAGATGACTGGGTGAGAATGTGAACAGCCAGGTAAATATGAAATATGGTAGCACAACGGGAACTAATTGCTGGACCAACGTGAGCTGTGCTTGATTGTCAATGGAACCTAACCTTACCGTTTATTATTAATTTAACATGTCATTTAAACAAAATATATACAGGTATTTCAATTTAATAAATACAAAACTCCAGTAAAACTGTTTTAAAATATTGACTAGGTAGTTCATGTGGGACCTAATGGAAACATTGGTTCCAGCACTATATTTAAATAGTTCTAAAATATAATGCTGGATCCAATGTTTCTATATGAACTTCCTAATCAATAGTTCTAAGATCAGTAGTGGATTTTAAAAGACAAGCACAAAACACTGCCTAGTCTACAATAATTGGTCAGTGGCATTGGTGAAAAAGTTAATAAGTAGTAAATCAGTAAAGTTTCAATACTGACATTTCCTACAGGGTAAGAAAAGCATACATTTGTATGTGTGAGTGTTTTTGTGGACGTGTTTGTCTTTTTTTTTTTTGTTATTTATTTTTGTATAGAATTCGATATGGTTTATAATGATATGCGATATTTATTTTTTGATATTTTTATCTGCTTGTGTTTATTTGGGAATTTAATCTCGTTATTTTTTAGGTCTTTTTTTTTTTGCTTTTATCCCTGATAATGTGTTAAAAGTACAATTTTCTAAATAAAAAAAATTAAATTGAAATAATCATACCGATACTAAGCATTTTCATAAACATAACGGATTCAATATATTTTTACTATTTAAATAACACAAACATTAAATTGGCAACATTTGATTTAATTGCTTATAAATCGGATTTTTAATAAATATTTTTTACTTACAAAAATCGAAAATAGTAGGAAAACTTTAAATAAAGTCGTTGGTCTGATCGTAGCTAAGTGCAAATTAATATTGATAAATACTTTTATGTACTACGTACACAAATCGCACTTGTTCAACAATACTGTATTAACTCAAAATTTAAAAATGTTCTGTATAAATACAAAATCTTTAATTTTACATTAAATACATATGAAAAGAATTTTTAACCCTTCTGCACTCCTTGGGTCAATTTGACCCAATTTTGGTTTTCAAACGCAAAATTTGTCCCTTTTAATATAAGATATGGACGTGAAACTTCAATTTATCCATTACAGGGACAAAAATTATAAATTTAAATGAAAATAATAAAATTTTAGTTTTTCCTTCCCCCTCCAAAAAACACGATTTACACACATTTAATATCCTTTGGGTCAATATGACCCAACATGCGATATTGCAAGTTTAATTCCACTTTAAAGTTTGTTTTCTATTGAATTGAGTTCATCTTCATTCAGAATCATCGATCAATAATTTTTTCGGTCAAATAATCAATAGAATCGCTTTTGTTTTTATTACACTTAAATATGAAATGCTGTTAACATTTTATTGTTGGGTCATATTGACCCAAAGGATCATAGGAAGGGCACATATCCAAGGGATGCAGAAGGGTTAAGTCAACCGTTTCGTTAGTGCTGGTTCACACTCTTCAAGTCTTTAGCGTTTTCGCCTACACGCACCGCATGCTTTTCTAACGTTACTTGCGTTCTTCGTTTCAAGTTACATGCAACGATTTTTATGCAGCAGCAGCACAAGTAAAAATAAAATTTAATTTGCAAAATCAGCTGATTTGTCCGAACGCTGCTTGTGACGCCTACAAAAGTAGAAAGTAAACCTACTTTTCGCCTTAAGGTATCTACGCTTTTGTGCATGTAACTTTCTACGTATAACTACACAGATTCTACTCTTTTGACAGCGATTAACGCGTGGTGTGGACCTCCAGCTTTAGCCGTCCAGACTTGAGCTTTTAGAAGAGCAGCGAATGCCATTTATTTTCCTCTCTCTCCTGAAAACTCAAGACTAAAGGATGACTAAAAATTGAAGAGTGTGAACCATCACTTACAAAAGAGAAGACAAGATACCATTAAATTTTTACAGTGGTTATATATGAATATTACATGTCGATGTTTTCCAAAAAGAGAAAAGAAATAAAAATTTTGAGTTAATACACTATTTTTGAACAAGTCCGAAATTTTTTAATTATATTTAATGTTTAGTTTATTTTCACTATTCTATCCGCTCTGTCTGGCTTTGTCAGGTAAATTGTTGTCAAGGACTTGGATGTTCGACGTAATAACAAATTATCTTTTAACAACCACTATAATAAAAATTCTTTGACTTAAAAAATTTTGTACTTTTCCTTTATAAGATCAATTCATAAATTGAATTCTGGAAAAACAAAATAACGTTATCACATCCCATTGTTTGAAGCTTACGACTCAGACACAGAACGTAGAAAGAGAGTGGGTAAAGCTCACATAAATAAAGGGTGTTTTTTTAAGCCTGATATTACTTAAAATCTATAAACATGTAAAAATAAGTTGCATAGTGTTAGGAATTGATGTTCTCGGTAATGCGTGAACCGATTAGTTCCTACAAACCTCCCATGAAAAGCGACTTCAATTCGTCTTTATTATGTATATACGGTCTTTTGATATGTAGATATTGTGATTTATAGGCAATTGAATGAACATATTCTTTTTTTTTTGTGCGTTATTGGCGTATATAAAGTAATTCTTGGAACACAATGCCAAAGTGGCTAAACTGATACAACGAAATTTAGTATCAAGATAGAATATTCTAGCGAAATTGTTATTGGCTAAATTTTTTCCGAAAAATAAACAAAACTGAACTGTTTTTTTTTTTGGATTTAGCCTTCATTCTTAATCAAATTCTTTTTTCCTTAAAACTTCTATTGCTACGGCCGCATGTCGCAAAAAGTAAAAAATGGGTAAAACTGGGAGTTTTGGGTACATTTTAATTAACTTCATTTAGACTTAAATTCTTGAAAACAGTGTATTGATTTGCAAAAAAAGCTTTGGGAAGAAAAACATAGTAAATGTACGTACTTTTGGTACTTTTTGAAAACATATTTTTTCGAAATATTTTGCGCAAACTTGTAACCTGTGTTCTTTTAGTTGAAAAACATAAAAGACTTTAACATCAAGTTAGCAAGCAAATAAAGAACACCTGAGTATAGAAGCGTTTTATGGGACATAGTGGGTAAAAAGCAGTGTTGCCAATTTAGCCATTTTTCACCCTGTTTAGTCATTAAAAAATGAGTCTAGCCATTATCCATTTTTTTTTTACCCATTTTTCAACTTGTTTAGCCATGAAATTTTTTTGTCGTTTTTATCTTAAAAAAATAATTTTTATTTTATTATAAAAATTTATAAAAGTAAAATAAACATTTTGAACAATTAAAACGATTTTAATTTAATCACAACTTTTACAAATGTTGAAAATCGCTATAAACTATGACGCTGGAACATCTTTCAAAATAAAGGAACAGTATTCCACTATTAATTTTATAAAATGGATCAACACAAACATCGCTGTTTCTTTCTGGTTGCTAGTATCTCAATAAAGGGATGCAGGCGGTATCAAAATTGTTTTAGAAATTTCAGAATTGACTATAAAATTGCTCTCCCTTCCATGGTCTAGCTGAAGTAGAGAGGGGGTTTAGCCAAGTAAACATCGTTAAAAGTAATTTGAGAAATAGGCTACATTAAGCAACCGTTAATTCGATTTTATCAATTAGGTAAATATTTTTACCATGACAATACAATATTTATACTACCACCACTACCAATAGTGGGGAGGGTACTATGCGTTTGTGCTGATGTCTGTAACACCTTAAAATATTAATCCTTAGCCCACCTTTACGTATATCGCTTAAGTAGAATTAACGATGTTTGTCCGGCTGGCTGGCTGTCCATGTGAACCTTGTGCGCAAAGTACAAGTCGCAATTTAGAGATTATTTGATACAATTTGGTACAAAGGTTCTAATGTGGTGTAGGGCATCATAAAGTCGTTTAATATTATTTAACAAATTGATCTTAACTCACAATTTCATCGTAAACAACTTTAAATGAATTATATCTGTTTTGTTATCATATATATTATTTCTAAAGCACTTTTTTTTGTCGGTTGCAAATATCTCCCATACCACCGCATCAAATTTAATGAATGATATCTCATTTTAAAGCTTATTTCTAACACTAATGACGAAAAATAATTAGAAATTGAAAAATTAATATTTTCATTGATAAAAATTATATTTTAAAATGTATTGAAGTTACTAAAATTTCTATTAATTATTTTCATTTTATGTTACAAAAATGACAACTAGCGGTGCGAAATATTCGCACGGGTCATCTAGTTAAATTTTAATGTGTTTTTATTTAATAAAGCTTTTAGCCATTTTTTAGCCCATTTTTTAGCCATTTTTTCCGTAAATTTAGCCATTTTTGGTCGCCAAGTTTTGGCAACACTGGTAAAAAGGGAAGTTTGTTTTACTTGTTTATACACACACATATTACAGATTAAGATAAGCAATCTACAGACTTAAAATTTTAAATGTGTTTGTTTATCGCAATTATGAATTTGAGTATTGTTGACCGAAAAATAATTATTTTTCTAACAACTTAATTATGATAACTTTCTAAACATATTATATTTCTCACAACCATATCATGATATTTAATAGCCATAATATGATAACTTTCTATACATTTACCATAATATGTTTAAGATGCAATCAAAATATTTTTACTCTAATAATATTTTGCTAGCGCCATTTGAAAAATAATTTTCCATAATGTTGTGTCGTTTGTTTTAAGCACGATGGCCACGTATCAAATTGATTTGTCAAACTCAGTTTTTTTTGATTGTGTTAGTGAAAAAAATCTCACACGTATATGTTTGATGTGAGTTTGACGAAAATCAAAACAATTTAGATTTTCACTGCCGCTGCTACTATGATTTGAAGCGAATTTGATGTGTTGCTGCGAAAAACGTCAAATGGCATTTTAATTTAGTTTTCGCAGCGACAACACAGTACGGTAAAAATTTTGTGGTTAAATAAAAAATGAAGGAAAAAAATTTTGTACTTGAATTTATTGAAGTATATCGTGGTTTGCCTGCTTTATGGCAGGTTAAATCCAAGGAATACAGCAACAGAGATGAGGAAAATTCTCAGTATAAAGTTCTTCTTCAAAAATACAAAGAAAAGTTTTTTTCCTGCATATGCCAGAGCAATAGCTATGCAACAATTTTCTATGTCATTCAGATTTCTAAAAAACAAAAAAAATTTGTAAACATAAAAATATTTTGCGACCAAATTAACCTTCTTACCTTTTAAAAACAGCTTTGAAATGAAATTTGATGGTTTGAGTTTGATACGTTGCTGTGTTAAGCAAAACCAAATATTACCAATACATACATATTATTTGTCAAATCAGTTTGAACGTGGCCATCGTGCTTTACATTAGTATGCCCATGATACAAATACAGAAGGTAGTTCCACACACATTATGAAAATGTGTGCTACCATAGTTTATTAAATAATCCCATTTTTCTGTTTCTGTTTTTGTTTTTTATTTGAAGTTTGGGAAAATAATATATAAATTTATTTTTTTTTTTTTTTTTTTTTTTTTCTTCATTATTTATTTATTGAATCTTCATATATTAAATATGAACTAACAATAATTAATCAAATCTTAACCTAATATTATTTTTTTGTCCTGCCAGTGCCAGACAAAAATTTTGTTCATCGCGGGTTCTGTTCACTTTTATAGGTGTTTATCGCTCATCTAATTGGACAAGTGCCGCAGTGTCTCTTCTTCTTAAGCGAGTGTGGCCGCTATCATTTAAAATATTTCGTGCTAGTGGGTTCGGGTGCAATTCGAGCCTTTTTAAGTATTTTACTGCATATTTCGTAATCATAGTTTTAACTAATGGAACATTGAGATCCTTGTGAATATTTGAGTTTTTAACATACCAAGGGGCAGCTGTGATTATTCGAAGTAGTTTATTTTGGCGCCTTTGAATTTTTTCGATATTAGAGGCCGAGGCAGTGCCCCATAACTGAATACCATAGCACCAGATTGGCTTTAAGATAGAGTTGTAAAGAAGAAGTTTGCAGTCGAGACTAAGGACAGAGTTTCTTCCAATAAGCCAATGAATTTGGATGGCTTTTAGTTTCATTTGAGTTAATTTTGCCTCTATATGGCTTTTCCACGTTAAACGGCGATCTAGATGAATACCGAGGTATTTTACATGCGAATTTTGAGGTATTATTTGATTATTGATTTTAATAGGGGGGCATGATTCCCGACGCAAGGTGAATGTTATATGTACGCATTTTTGCTCATTGACCTCTATCCTCCATTGCTTTAACCATAGTTCGAGTTGAAATATATGATCCTGTAGGTATCGAGATGCTTCTTGACGGTTTTCGTGCACGCTCAAAAAAGCTGTATCATCAGCAAATGTTGAAGTTTGTGTGTAGTTGTTTGTTGGCATATCCGAGGTATATATTAAGTATAAAAGTGGGCCCAGGATGCTTCCCTGAGGGACACCAGCGTCAATTTGCTGAGGAGAGCTTAAATAATCACCTTCTTTAATAATAAACTTTCGACCGACTAAGTAGCTTTCTAACAGCTTGTGTATGTTTACTGGTAAGTTTAGCTTCAATTTATGTATTAAGCCTTCATGCCAGACTTTATCGAAAGCTTGAGAAACATCGATGAAGAGAGCGGAACAATATTTTTTTTCTTCAAAGGCTTTTCTTATTGCGTTTACTATACGATGGGTTTGCTCAATTGTGCTGTGTTCTCTTCTAAAGCCGAATTGGTGGTTAGGAATACATCTATTATCATTTAAAATTGGGGTTAATTTTGACGCTAACAGCTTCTCAAACAGCTTTGATATATTAGAAAGTAAGCTTATAGGCCTATATGACTCAACTTTTGTGTGATCCTTTCCAGGTTTAGGTATCATGGTGACTAAGGAGACCTTCCACTTTTGAGGATAGTATTCAAGGCGTAAAATAGCATTAAAAATTAAAAGAATAATTTTCTTTGCTATGCTGGGTAGCTCCAAAAGCATTTTGTTGCTGATCTTGTCAAACCCAGGAGCCTTCTTGGGGTTTAAATCACAAATAACCTTTTCGATTTCTCTTATCTCAAATCTTAGCGGAACAGCTGCTCTAGCAGCAACAGGTGGTAACTCGACCGCAATATCGTGAGATATATTTGGGGTAAATACGTTTTTTAAATGATTGACAAACAGATTTCCTTTTTCAACATCATTTCTTGCCCAACTTCCATTCAAGTTTCTTAATATAAATTTATATTAAACAATTTATATTAAAAAGCTTTAAAATTTGCTAATGTTGAAAATAAGAAGTTACATAAATAAAATATATTTAAAAAAAGTAAAAAACATTTATCAAACGTTATTTTGTACTTCTGATTCGATGCGGAAGAGTTTGTGCAGCTGTGTCAAACACATAAAAAATATTGGTTCTAGACCCAGAATCGATCTAACGATGTTCGTCCGTTCAACTGGCTGGCTTTCCATGCACACTGTGTGCGAAAATTTAAAATGTTAAAAGAACGCAATTTTGAAGATAATTTAATGAATTTTTTTATAGGAAGTTCTAATTGTCACAAGGAAGAACCTTTTTATACCCACAACACAATATTGATAAGGGTATTATGCATTTGTGCTCATGTTTGTAACTCCTTAAAATGTTGCTCCCATTCTTACGTATCACTTTCTGAGTCGATCTAACGATGTCCGTCCGTCTGGCTGGCCAACTGACCGGCTGCATATGTAAAACTTATGCGCAAAGTACAGGTCCCAATTATTAAATGCAAATATTATAAAAAGGTTATTTTTGGGAAGAATCTTTTTTTAATACATAAGACAATCTAAAATTATTTGTTCAAAGGTGAAGTAATTGTTGCTTGAATCTTGTTTTATAAATTTTAATTTCTTTTTAATTAAGATAGACCATACAAATAATGTTTTTTTTTTTGAAATTTTTGGGAAACCCCTATTTATGCATATAATTAGTGAATAACGCTGTTTTTAATTTTGAGCTCTTAAGCAAATTAAAGTGCTTAAAAATTGACATTAAAGCTGTTAATGCAAATTACACATTTTGTCTTATAATTTACAAACGGAATTTGTTGCCTTTTTTAATATGTGGCAACGATTTTTTTAATATTTACAAAAACCAAACTTCAAATAATTCCGATAAACTTCAAAAAAATAATTGTGAGAGAGAAGTGGAACTACCTTGTGTATTTGTATCATGAGTATGCCTATCGAATTATTTGTTAGTGAGTGGTTCAACAATAAAAAAAAAAAATTATAAAAAAAATTTTAAAAATTTAAAAAAATAAAGAAATTGTGTTAACAATAAAAAAAATTGTTAAGTGCCACAAAATAAGAAATAAATCGTTGCAAAAAATAAATTTTTTTTATTCTTTTGACAGCACCACTGTACATTGTAACATGAAATAATATGATAGATTCTTAGCTTATTATGATAAGCATGATAATAATATGATTAAGGAAAAAATATTATGATGTAATATTACGAATATATATGATCATAATATGATTTAATAATAACCGTAATATGGTTATTACAATCACGAATCTTATGATAATATTTTGCTCTTAGAATAAGTTTACCACAACCATGTTTTTTCTTTGCGTGTAGTCGCTAGTTTTCCCAGAGTTCACAGTTAGCGAAAAGAAGACCGCTTGAAGTACGATCCTAAGATTATATCTAACGAGACCGGGAGAGCGCAAATGGGAAGCCTGAAACATCGTTTTGCAGACGTACCAATCCGCTTTAAATGAAAGAACTCTTCTGCGGAGAGTGATAAAAATTATAACACTTTACTTGCATGATATAAATGGTACGTGAAATTTGGCTGAAAGACTTTGCAACCCGTTTAAGACAGATGTTCAGTGACTTATGGCCAACCCTGCATATATGAAAAGTAAACAAAACCAACGCTCACATGTTCGTATCAACACAATACTAAATATTTCTTTTTGCGTAATATAAATCAAAAGACTCGAATTTATTCAATATATAATGCAACCTATTAATGTAATACACACATAGGTAATTTTATTGGACAATGTTAATTAGTACACAAAAATATTTTAAATGTGTGGGTATGAGACAAGAAATTATGAAGGAATCACTTTGTAATTGACCGGAGTCCCCATATAAGTTCCAATACTTCCGAAAAACGCATGACCAATTACATATCTTTATCAGCATATAAAATCACGAAAAAAATGCACAAAAATGTAATAGTCTATTCCTTATCTGAATTTATGCAAATTTCAGTGATTTTTTTCAGACATTCCGGTTTATGTTTGAAAAAACAAATGAAACGACAAAAAAATTATATTTCTAATTTAAAAGATTTTAAACGCTTTTCGGGGAAATTCTGTTTTTATGATTACCCAAAAATATTAAAAAAAAATTCTGAAAAGAAAAGAAGAAATAAAAAATGCATAAACATGGAGGGAATGCAATTAATTCATGAACAAAACTTAAAAAAGAAACTGTCGGCCAAAGCAAGAAACAAAAAATCGAAAATACTAGATGCTGCCAAGACAAAATGACACAGCTACCAGAGTAATTTAATTTGACGAAAAAAGAAACACAAACAGAAGTCCCCATGCACATGCACTCCCTCCCTCCTTTATCACGTTTTCATTTTATCTGAATATTTTATCGTTTCCATGCTTGCTGATATCGTGAAAATAAAAGGAAAACAAGAAACATGTTATTTTTCGGGAAATTTAAAGCTGGATATGTGTGAGTGAGCGTTGCACAGAGGATGAAATTGTTGATGTGGGTGCATTTTGCAACTAATAGTTGGAAAAGGAGTTAGTCATAATATCCCTTTAGCTGGGTTTGTTTTGTGTTTATGATCTAAACGGATGAGCGGGTTGTGAACGTTTCTTTTTAGGTACTACAAAAAAATGTGTGTATGTATGAATACACATCAAATGAATGTATGCAACGAAAAGATTGCATAAATACAGCAATATCAAGAATAAAAGCAACTACAGTAGCTATAGTATCAACGAAAATAGCAATAACAACAAACAACAGCTTTAGAAGCACAACAACAAAATGCATCACAGATGTGAAAAAAGCGAATAGAGTTTTGAAATGCAAAAGATGCGTATGTTTGATATATTTAATGTGAAAAGCGAAGAGTTGCTAGAGGAATTGGGGGGGTGGAGGGGGTGACTTCAATCGGAGCAACAGAAAAACATCAAAAATAGTTTTAACTTGTTACAAAAAAGAAAAAGAGAAGATAAAAACCAATGATATTCTATGTTTTTGTATGAGACTGTGATGGCTTGAGTGTATGTGCTTGTATTTGTTAATGTGTGTTAGCTTTTGTGTACATTTAAGTTTTATTTTATTTTTGAGTTTTCTTCTTCTCGTGTCATTTTCATCTTATTTTTTCATTTATTTATATCTTCCATTTTTTTTCTAGGTTATTTGATAGAATGAAATTTCGTTTCGTTATTATTGTTATATCGTTTTGTTTCGTTTGATTTTTTTTAATACATACATATTTGTTTGTTTGTGCGATTTTATTTTGCCTTTGTAAGGAATAAGGACACTGACTCCACTCACCATATTTTTTTCTCCTAGAATCCTTTTTGGTTTTGTTTTTTTTTCTCTTATTTTTACACTATTAACAACAATAACAACAGCAATAGAATGCAACAGCAAAGAAAAATAGTTTCATTTTACACTTCCATTTCAGTTTTGACTCCGTCTTCGACTCTTGCTAATGCTTTGTGGTTAGTTAGTTCGCCCGCAATACTGCGTACAAGACGAAAAATACAACAAATAAATTCGCTTGGCTTCTCATTACTTTAAAAGTCCCCACATCTCTTATCTGCTTTGCTCCACTGTGTGTGGTTGTGATAACCCAGGGTGTTCGTAGTGTTGGCATGGCTTGTGGTGTTTTATGTGTCTTCTCATATCCATTCCGTGCGGGAAGTTGTGTATGAACTGCAATTGTATAAAATATTTTGCAAATTAAATTTGACTTAATGTTGAATTTTAAGAAGCGCATACATTAGAGAGGCTCACAAAATATAATAATTTTTATCAAAGTTTTTATTGCGATTCAAAAAATTAATGTAGAAGGTTTCGTTTAAATGTGCTAATATGCATGTGGCAGTGTAAATAAAACTGAACTGGCAAAATAAAATAAAGTAATTTGTTTTTTCTTTACCCACTTACAACTACATTTCGAGTTGACAAAAAATCAACCAATTGTAGTCGGGACTGTAAGAAGAGATACATAAACTCACTGTTTATTATTGTTGTTTTTGTTTAAGCTTTTATATTGTTACAAGTAAAACTGGGGCTTATAATTCTTATTAGCTTAACAGTTTTATCTGGTTTAATATCTTTAGCTTTTTAAAATCTTTGGATTAAGTTTCCTGACGATCGGGCCTAAGCAACCAGTGAAATGTGCATAGGAATAGCTTATCCCATCAACAATAAATTTCAGTTTATCAATAGTATGATGGGAATTTAGTACATTTACATTGGTTTGTTTAAAAAAAATTCCCAAAATAATTTAAATCTAGGGATGTCCATTAGTAAGCTGCGTATTTTTTTAAATGTGTATTTTTAAGTTAATCGTACAATAAGTCTCATGTTATTTAACGAAACGTTTGATATTAAGATGATTTCATTCAAAACATATCTGCAATTAAGCTTGATACGAAGTTGATCACCATCTTCACAGAAAATCGACTTTAATTAAACAATTCGTTCCGACAATTAAATTTTTTACTAAAACTGCCCCTGCAAAAGAATTGATAATATCAATTAACGGATTTGTATTTTCGAGTCATGCCACACAAATTTAGTCAATTAAAAAATTAATTGCATAAATTAAAAAAACATAACATATACACTAGAGTGACTCACCAAAAAAAGTGCTCGATGTACCCTCCTAAAAATGAACCTTGGACTTTTCTAAGATTTCATTTTAAATATTTCGGCTCCAGGGTTGACCTCTCAGAGCTGGACCAGTTTGAAAAAGGGTCTATTTTTGCATGTTTTGTTACTTTAAGAATCTGTTTCCTTACCAACATATACAAGTTGGGTATCGTAAGAAAGGTTTTTTTAATCGAAATCAATTTTTATTTTTTTCTGTGTACATGATCTAGAAACTAAGTCCGTTATCATATTAGAGTTACTACAAAATCGCATTTATATATATTCCAGAGCACCGTGTAAAATGCATCTAATTTGCACAAATCTAAATTATTTACATACAAAGATGATATACTTGGCAAAAGATAAAATTTGATACCCATATTGCCCTATTTAAAACAAAGCGTTACCACCCCATTGCATTTTAGTCAAAACGCGAACTAGTACGAATTAAAAAAAAAGCTGAGACACGTATTTAATTAAATCGACTAAAGATTAAAATATGTTAATTTGGCACTTTTATTACAAACAACCCCGAACAAAAAATTCAAAAACCGTTTTTTTACAGAAAATCCTTAAAAAACAAATTTTATATACAGTTGGACGCGCCTTAAAAAACCCTATCTTACGATACCCAACTTGTATATGTTGGTAAGGACACAGATTCTTAAAGTAACAAAACATGCAAAAATAGACCCTTTTTCAAACTGTTCCAGCTCACGAGAGGTCAACCCTGGAGCCGAAATATTTAAAGTGTCATCTTAAAAATGTCCAAGGTTCATTTTTAGGAGGGTACATCGAGTACGAATTTTGCTTCCATACAACTTGAGTCGCTCTAATATACACAAACATTTAAATTTATGTGTTTTTATTATAAAAATTAATTGCAGCTAACAAAAAAATTAATTGGAAAAATGAATGTACATCAATTAATTTTTCAATTGAACAATTCTTGGCAAATATTTTTTCTGTGTTGTTTCAAACGTTACCAATATGGATACATCTCAAAGTTTTTATCTTGACGGTACCATCTTCGCTATGCAACAAGTCAAATTAAATTTTGAGTAATAAAATAGAATAGAAAATTTTGTTTTAAGTAATTAAAAAGAAACCTTGTGCATTCGGCATTTTAAGAAAATAAAACTATTTTGAAAACGGAAAGCAGTAGACCCATAATATTTTAAGAATCATTATAAAAACTTAAGGTTTATTTTAAGGGATAAAACAAAATCTTTATTTTGCTTTCAATACAAAAAGAGCCGGTCTAACAAACATATCGTTGGTCTCATGTAGAAAGGCCGTAGCTCACACAATTGCAAAATTAAAGGAGAAGGTAAAAACATAATAAAAACTTTATCGCAGTCAGCATGCGGAAGATTGAAGATTCAAACTGAGTCTTTTAAGACTATCTTAGAATATCAAAAACTGATTAATCAGTTGTGCGCTTAAAACAAGTCTCGAAAATGATCCCCAGAAATGCTAGGAAAGTGACTTATTTAAAAAACAAACAAAATATGTACAGAATGTGCACAATCATAAATTGATCATGCAGATGATCGAAATAAGACTGTTTTAAGCATTATTTTGGAGTCATATTTGACGCAGCCTAACGATGAAAAAATTTTTCTTTTGTTATTGCAACTTAATTAAAAATTTCATCATTTTACGAAGCACTAAAGTACCACTAAAAAATGAGTGCACAACCATGCGCTACGCAATAAGACATACAGAAATGCAGTAAAGTAAGTGGAGGAACTCTTAACAAGTTTTATAAAATAAATAATAACATTTCGAGTGCTACGGAATTCCCTTATTACGAAGCAGGTTTGTAAGGGAGAATACTGAAATATTCAGTGTGTAAAGCTGATAGTTACACTCACCAGTTTTTATATGCGTTAAATAAAGCGCTTTTTGTGTCTGTATTGCTTCAAAGTGGGAACTTACCATTTATGGGAAGCGAAACTCTTACATTTTTCCCTTGCAAAACTGCTTCGTTTGGTACTGTTTATAACGGGACATTTTTTTAAGATTTCAAAGCAAGTGAGTTTTGTAAATTTATGCTTATTTATGCCACCAGGACATAGAAGGCAACGAGGAGGCGGACGAATTGCCGAAACGGGGGGTCCATTTACCATACGATAGGGTGATGGCCATTCCGGCTCCAATTCAGAATATAAGGAGAGATACGGACTCTGCTATACGGAGGAGATCAGAGGCGATTTGGGAAAACAACAGAACGTGCAGGGTCTCCAAGGTAATGTGGGGATCCTATGATCCGAAGTCGACAAAAATTCTTCTGTCGCTATCGAGAAGGGACTGTAGACTTCTGGTAGGTTTTATAACGGGTCATTGTTGGACTTCGGTATACGCCCAAAAGGGCGGGGCGGTTAAATAGTGACAATTGTAGATTCTGTGGGGTAACAGGGGAAAAGGAGACAGTGGAGCATTTACTCTGCTACTGTCCGGCACTCGTGCGCTCCAGGGCGAATTGTCTGGGAGATCATTACTTCCAAGGTATCGGGGAAGTCTCCGGAATTGGGTTAATGAGACTCCTGGCATTCGTCAAGAGAGTGTGGGGTACTCTGAGTACCATTACATCGGAATGACCTTTTTCTAACATTCTTCTGTGGACTATCGTACGACGTGGTAACGCTAGGGACCTATTTGGTCTATGCGGAGTCTTTGTGACCGGCCACTCTAACCATACCTTACCTATGCCAGTAAGCTTTCAATTTGATTTGTGAGTGATTTTTTATAAAAATTTTAAATAAAAAAGAAATGTCAAAGAACTAACCAAACTGTCTCGAAAATGAGTCGTAGTTCATTAGAAATGCGAGCCATGAATACTCTTTCAAAAGAGTCGCGAGTGGAGTACCATTTTCTCCCGAATGAACAGTCATTTTCGACTTAAAAACGAGATATTTGTTTTCAATTTTAATCAATAATGTGGTGTTTTTGACATTTTTCGAAAACACATTTTTGGGCCAATTGCGTTTATTGAGGCGTACAAAACTATTATAACCAGAATTTACTTATAAAGTAACGTCAGTAACGCAGATGTTCGCAGTGTTTTTCTTTGGGGTGACGTTTGGTGTCTTTTTTGTTTATTTAAAATTTTTATAAAAGAATTTTGACATTTTCCATCACAATTCTAGCAACAATATGTCTGTTGTTTCTAATGTTGCATTGTTGTAGTACTGAGGCGATTTTATTAAAGCATTTTGATTATAACTATAAATAAATAACTTCAAAACATTGCGGTGGGACTTATTTATTGACAGACAATATAAACACGAAAATAAAATATTTTCTAGTTAATGGTCCGTTACTAATTTAATTAAATCAGTGATTAATATGATAGTGTAATTTAAATTCTTTTTTAAATTCTGTTAACAATGTTGACAATTTATCAAAAAAAAATATTGAATACTTTTCAGTTTAATTCGTTCACCAGTAGTGGTGAATAAAAGTATGCTAACCCAATAAAAATGGAGCTTCAAACGTAGCAGGTTTGTAAGAGAGAAATCTAAAGGTTTCGCTTAACATCTCGGTTACGGAAGATATGAATATTATATAGCGAGTTCCCACTTTGAAGCAAACATTTTTGATACAGAAAGCGCTTGATCCAGCGAATGTACAGCTGGTAAATGTAACGATCAGGTTTAAACACTGAATATTTTGTTGTTACAGTTATTCTTTAATATGCTCCCTTACAAACCTGCTTCGTAGTAAGGTAATGTAGTGGCTCTTTAAATGTTATATATTTTCTTAAAATTGTTAAGAATTCGTTCACGTACCGTATGTCTTATTGTGATTCGAAAAATAAGAACATATTTTATTAGGAAGTTTGTCGTTCCGAGTGAAACTTTTATAATATTTGTCTAAGACCCCATAAAGTGCATACGTCTGCTGAAAACACACTCTCTTTCCAAAGACTCAAACGAAAAGAACAATTTTAGTGTAAAATTGGCGTTTATCACTGAATACCTAAAATTTAAAAACATCTTCAATCTTATATAATAATTAGAGAGATCGAACGGTTATTAGCCTCCATCAAGTAGCCACAACACTTTAATGGTTGCCTTTAAACATGTTATCGTTAAATATGACAATAATATGTTTTCTAATTCATAATAGTATTTTCCTACTTTCTAAGAGCAACATGAAATGGTGGAAAACAACGATGCTATTTATTATAAGTCGTAAACATATTTTAGTTATTATTAACCATATTATGTTTGGAAGTAAATATAATATGGTTGTGACTTCTTGATGGCGGTCTAATTTAACCATAATATGGTTGTCGGTGACAATAATATGGTTATATTAAACATAACATGTTTACAATTTTCCTTAAAAATAGTTTTGTTGGAGGTGACCATTTTTAATGAGGTATCTCAAATAAATGTTAGCAAAAAAAATTTTTCTGATTGCTTTTGCCACCAAGAGAGGGCGTTAAAAGCAGATAATTTCTTGCAAAAATTACTTAACAGAAAAATGAGTTTTAGTTGTTTCACAAAAATAATTCTGAAAAATTCATTTTTTTAAAAAGTCGCTCGAAATTTGGTTTTTTAGTACTTTGATTTATTTGCAGTTAAATTAAAATTTATAATTTAGTATCTATTTACAAAATAACTTTTTTGTATTGCTCTGAAAAACACATTTTTTTTGTTGAAAATCCAAAAATTACTTAAGTTTGATGGAGTATAAAAAAAAATTATATAAAATTAGATATTTTTATTAACTGCCTGTTTAACGATATCGAACGTCATCGTTCGCATAGAAAATTACATTTAAAACAAAAACAAACTTCGAGCAATGTTCGAACTTTGTTTTTGTTTTAAATGTAATTTTCTATGCGAACGATGACGTTCGAAATCCATGAACAGGCTGTTAGTCTATTTTTTCGACCTTTTAATTTTATTTTTTCTTTTTTTAAATCAAGCTCAATGTCAGGTTAAGAAAAATATATTTTAATTTATTTTATCCAATATTTCGCTGCCACAATGGACAGCTTCTTCATGAATAGAACAAAGAATTAATTTTAAAACCGATACAGACAATGTAGCTCAAAATTACAGACATTTAATTTATAAGAATAAGATAGGAAATTGAATAAGTTTTGAAAAATGTAATAGAATAATTTTGTTTCCTGTGTATTATTTTTACTATTTATTTTTCATGTTGTAAATTTTTTGTTATTTAATTTAAATTTTGTTTTATAAAAATTTGTTTAAAATTTATAAACTTAAGATCCCTGAAGAAGCTGTCCATTGTGGCAGCGAAATATTGGATAAAATAAATTAAAATATATTTTTCTTAACCTGACCTTGAGCTTGATTTAAAAAAAGAAAAAATTAGATATTTTTTTTTTCTGTTTTTGTAAGTTTATTCTTTTAGCGAACAGGGTATTCAAAAATTAGTGCCTATTTTTTACCACAACTTAAAAAAAATGCGTTTTTTGAAATGCCTAATTTTATGTTTTTGCTCAAATATCAGGCATTTAAGAGTGTTTAATATCATTGCGCAACACGATTTTATATTTTGAATGTTAAAAAATAAAAAAATTTAATTATATCATTAGTAGACCAAAACCACTGAAGTATTTTCAAAATTTAGCTCGAGTTCTTTTTTTATGGCCCACTGAAGTTTTTAATTTTTTTTAAAGGCGTTTTGATTAAGTGAAAAAAAATGTATTAAATCTAATTCTGAGCTAAATAAGGTTAATAGATGATTTAATACAATTTGATGACGGTTCTTTTCATATAATTAATTAACCCTCTATCTGCCATTTTAGGGGTCATTTCAGCTCCTCCTCATAGAACACCACTAACACGTACGTTTAAAGTGTTAAAATATTCTACAACAATTTTCTGCATCGAATTTCACTAGGGGTTGTAAGTTCGTGTGATATAAGAAATGGTTTCCTGATGAGCAACCAGTGAAAAGCGCATAGAAGCTAGCTTTCCCCCAACAATTAATCTCAGTGTATTTATCAAATATGAAAAATTGGGTACTAAGCACGTCATACAGAAATCTTATTAATAATAAATTTTGTATTCCCAGAAATAACTTTGATAAATGTTTTTATATGTTAAGATATTAAGCAGCACAGAAAAAAATTTTGTAAACAAGACAGCTTTAATTTTAAAGTTTTTTTCCCTAAAAAAATTGATGGGGAAAAGCAAACTTTCAAAGGAAAAATTTTCCCTTTTTAATAAAATAGTCGTTATTAATTAGTATTGTGGTTATTTTGTTGAACTATTTATGGTTTTTAATCCAAATTTTTAATATTTTTAAAAAATATTAAAAAAAAATAGTCGTTATTTTTAATGCAGTTCTAAATGTGATCAAAACATTAAACCGTTACTGCAGTTTTCTGTCAATGAATAGGGAATTTTGAGTAAAGTCAATAAAAATAAAGTGCTGTGGCACTCTCACCAAAAATCGGGACTAAATGAAAAATTAATTATGTAACGATTCCTGAGTTCCATATTCTTCGGAATGTATGCTACCTATAACACCAGCTATGCTCGTCAGAAAATGGGGTGATTCTTTATTCTTCCAAATATGAGCAATCATTACTTTATAATTAAAACTTAGGTAGCAATAATATCAAAGTAGACTTGGCTCTTTTTATAAAACTCCTTATATAGAAAAAAAATGTCGGCCAAATTCGATCGCCCTAGCAGAAACGGAATCAGTATTTTACTAAAATTATTTAATGTGAAAAATAAGTAATGACGTTCAAATATTATAAGAAGACATCAAAAAGTCAAGGTTTATAAGTAAACATTAGATATTTATGGGTAAAAATTAAAAGCCATCGTGGTTATTTGCTAATACCTCAAACACTTGTGGAGCAATAAGATTCAGTTTTAATAGCAAACTATTCAGGACTCTACGTGATATAAAAATATCGCTCATTTGCTGCAAGACCGGCAGAACTCAAAAAAATCCATTTCGAGATAAACGCATTTAAAGTTTTTAATTTGCTCTAACTATTTAGAAAAAAAGAAGACACATTTTCTTCATTTTATTTAACCCTTATGTGAGTGACAAAAAAAAAAAACACCTTTAACAGAGTGACAGGGTACCCGGGTACCACATACAATAAATACGAAAATTTTACATTATATTACAATTGATATAAGAAAATTCATTTAACAAAATGTAAAATATAAGTTTTTGCAATGTCTAACATAAACACGAATCGGGAGATTTCCCGTTGGCTTTGTCATTGATCGACAAGTTCATCTACTTGCCACTGCTTTCATACATTACTAAGTTCATACATGAATAAGTTCGGTGAGCGCAAGAAGAAGGTAAAGTGTAATACATTGGCATCTTGTTCTTAGATTCCACTGATACAAATGAGATATAAAACGAACATATACTGAACATTTGCGATATAATATCATATGAGATAAATAAAGAACAACGAGGAATGATATAATTCTGGCGAGGGTGAAGAAACAACTCCATGACAAGGATGGTTCGCATTGGCGTCTTAATCCCTATCCGGAATACCAATACATCAACAGAAATTACGACAACGCAGAGGGCCTGCTCCTGGCTTAAATATAGGAACGACTAAGGACATATTCAAAAGTTTATTATCCAGTGAGTAATTGTCGGCAGTTGCTCTATGTGCAAAAAAAAAATAGAAAAACTCGGATGGCGTGCGCAAGTAGTAACGAACATTCAATTCACCGTCCTCTGTGTGAATCATTTTTCCAAGGATCTCAGTACACTACTTTTTTTTTTGTTTTTCTGATTTAATCTATAGTGCAGTGTATATAAATTCAATTTTTTTTGTGCTTTCTTGATTCTTTTGTTTGAATAAACAATATGTCTTTTTATTTTTTATTTTTAATCTTTAAACTTTCATTAATGTGAAAAGTAAAAAATATTCCAGTTTATTCAATTCAACATGCTTTTAAGCTGATTTTTATCACAATAAATTAAACAATAGTAAAAAAAATATATGATATTTAAATATTTTCGTTTAGGTACCCGGGTATCATGTCACCCCGTTAAGGGTGCAAAATAAAAATTGACCCACAGAACCCTCTCAAATTAAGAAACTAAGCTAATGTTTATTAAAATATATTAAAAACACAATAATAAGAGTTCTCAAGAGGTTCCACTCCGTTAAGAAACTTTAAACAAACAACAAATGCAATTAAAGCTTAAAAAGTTACCCGGGTACCCTGTCACTCACATACGGGTTAATACAATTTCTAAAATGGATTTGAATGTGGTAGCGAGCGGACAACCAACATATGGCCAACTGATCATAGTTAAAAGCATCCCCATAGAAATGATTCAGGTTGAAGCTTCTTTAGAATTATCTTCTGACCACCCACCTACAATTGTTACTATAATGAAACCCAATAGAATTGTATCTCCGACTGGCTACTTATCAACGTCAGCTACACAAGTCAATTGGTTAAAATATAAAAAATATCTCAGTACCCATTACACAGAAAATATTCCGCTTAGTACACCGGAGAATGTAGATCGCTCTATTATTAATTTTGACAGTTTTCTGAAGCCAGCTGTTCAACATTCCAGTATTGCCCCCAAAAAAACAAAAAATATTAAAATTTTTTCCACAGTTGTAGAGCGTCTCCTGTCTGAAAAAAGAAGAGCTCGAAGAGAATGGCAATTGCACAGATCTCCTCAACTTAAAAACTTACTAAAAGAGTGTACAAAAAGGCTAAGAAAGTTACTGCAGACTCAGAAAACGGCTTCTTTGGAAAAATATCTTAAGGAACTTGATGCAACCCCGCAATCAGACTACTCATTATGGCGTGCAGCTAGAAATCTCAAAAGGCCAGTTGTCCACTAAGAAACCTGAATGGAAGTTGGGCAAGAAATGATAATGAAAAAGGAAATCTGTTTGTTAATCATTTCAAAAACGTATTTACTCCAAATATATCTTACGATATTGCGGTCAAGTTACCACCTGTTGCTGCTAGAGCAGCTGTTCCCCTAAGATTTGAAATAAGAGAAATCGATAATTTGATTTGATAAGATCAGCAACAAAATGCTTTTGGAGCTACCCAGCATAGCAAAGAAAATAATTCTTTTAATCTTTAAGGAAGGTTTCCTTAGTCACCATGATACCTAAACCAGGAAAGGATCACACAAAAGTTGAGTCATATAGGCCTATAAGCTTACTTTCTAATATAATCAAAGCTGTTTGAGAAGCTGTTAGTGTCAACATTAACTCCAAATTTAACTGAAAATAGGTGTATTCCTAACCACCAATTCGGCTTTAGAAGAGGACACAGCACAAGTGAACAAACCCATCGAATAGTAAGCGCTATAAGAAAAGCCTTTGAGGAAATAAAATATTGTTCCTCTCTCTTCATCGAATCAAATAATCAAAATTTTCATTCAAATGTTTCTAAAAACCGATTTAAAGTCTAACATTTTTTTTTATGAATACAGCAGGATTGTGTTGATTTATAAAAAATTATTTTATTTAACGTATGTTTTAAAGCCAATTTAAAATTTTTTATTATTAATAGACCGAAAGGGAAATGACATTTTGTACTTTGATTTATGAAAAGTTTATTAAACAAATTTTCATAGAAAATTCATTTCATAAACCTGAAATATTTGTTATGAATATGGGGGTTATTCTTTAGTTTCTGAATAATACTTAAATTAGATTGTAAATAATTTTTATTTTCTGGTTGACAACGATTTTTAATAATTATTATATTTTGCTTGAAATGTAACAATTATTTCTTGATTTCTATCATAATGGGGGGTAGTGCACTAATGCCCAATTTTCAGGATAGTATTTAAATCAATATTAAGTTAATTTTCATAACAAACTTAAATCGTATTTAAAACAGATTGGTTTTATTAAGTCTTATTTAATTAAGATACAAGTATGGTAGCACTACTAAATACAGAAAACAAAAATATATAAAAAAGTGTATTTATTTACAAGGTGGTCTGAAAAAACAGCTGACTGTTAATGCTTTTCCTGTTGTTGTTGTATTGTTGTGATATTGAGGCCACCTTGCTAAAATATTATAATGGGAATTAAGTTGAAATTTAGTGTACCACATCGGTGACTTAAGTTTCACTTAAATTTTTAGTGAAGAAGAGAATTTTGTATTTAAAGCGATTTTAAAAATATATGTGTTTTAATATCAATCCTGCAAAATTGGCCATAAATATTGATTTAAATCAGCAGTGCACTACCACTAAATAAAACTGTAAACAAATTAGTTTGCGCTCTTTTTTACCAGATTTTGTGATGATTGTTATTTTTTCAACTACCACTAAAAAAATTAAGTAATTTGTTAAGAAAATGGTAAAATAACTCATATTTATTGAAGAATCCCCAGGATATCGGTATCCTTCCTGCAATGGGTATGCCATTCATTTTTATTTTAAGCTTTAATCAAGAGGATCAAAATAATATATTGAATTTTTTGTGCACATTGGCTATAAAAATAAAAAATTATAACAATTTTTTGTTCGTTCTACAATCTTAGAGGTAATAAAATTTTGGTTCTCAATTCATGGAGAAGCCCTAAAGGATATAATTATAAGTCATTGCATTTATAAATAAAACTTTTTTTTAATTTGTATGTACATTTCCATACAAAAAATGAAAAACTTTTAGAGAGCTTAAAACGTCATTCGATTTCGCTTAAATTTGGAACATATATTGGTGTGGTTCTTACGCAATGATCCAGCCTTGGAGAGTTAACGATTTTGAAGCCCCCTAATAAGTATGTATATATATTAATAAAAACGAATACACAATAATTTTAGTATTTAATTTTTTTTTTGGATAATCACTCCTATATAATCAAAACGGGCGACATATTAAAGAGTGCCTAGGGCGGAAGCTGGCCTAAATCCGCCACTGAATATATATACTTTATGGAGTCTTAGATGTACATATAACAAAAAAGTTTCACACGGAATGCCAAACTTAATATACCCTCATTCACCACTGATGGGGGTGGAGGGTATAAAAAAGGCTTGAAATGTGAATCTGCAAATTTCTTTTCAACTTAAAATAATGGTTATTATAAAACAAAATTCAAAATCCAAAAATGTTCGTCATACACCAAGCAAAAAACACTTTAAATAATCGTTGTGTGCAGGGCTGCCAGATTTGACGATTTTTTGTTCCAAAATTAGCTAACCGCCGATTTGCTGATTTTTTTCTAAAAATTAACGATTTTATTACGTCTCAAAAAAAGCTTTAAATGTTTTTATATCTTTAGATTTTAGCACAGAAAAAAAATTTGTGAACAAAACGGTTTTAATGTTTAAGTTTTTTTTTCCCTTAAAAAATTTATTGTATTTCCTCCAAGGAAAATATCAATTTAACATTAAATTTTGACTGATTGCTTGCAAATGATTAGGCATTTAGACTTTTTTGGGTAAAGACCCAACCCATTTGCTGATGCCCAGAGAAAAATACTATTGAGATCAGTATTCAGATCATTTACGTTATTTCAAACTATACATTTTTGGATGCATGATGAATATTGTTGAAGTTACAAATGGAATGATAAACTTATGTAAAAACGAACTTGTTCTGATGTTGATCTCGGTATATGTATGTTAATTAAAAAAGGTCCTTTCCAGCTTACATAGGATGTTTGTCTGGGATCACACTATGAAAGTTTTCTTTCAGAAAGTCTGAGTTTATGGGTGAGAGGGGAAAAAGGAACAGCATGTTCTCTTCCCCTCTCACCAATAAACTCAGACTTTCTGAAAGAAAACTTTCATAGTATTTTCCCCCTGTCTTCCCTCGTGGTCCTACGATTCGGCCCATTTTCAATGGGCTTGGTCCTTGTGCCATTAAGAGCCTATGACCCAAATTTTTCAAATTATCTCCAAAATTGCGACCTGTACTTTGCACACAAGGTTACATGGACAGCCAGCCAGCCGGACGGACATCGTTAGTTCGACTCAGAAAGTGATTCTGAGTAGATCGGTATACTTTAAGGCGTTGCACACATAAGCACAAATGCATAATACCCTCTCCACGATTGTGATGTGGGTATAATTAACGTGTACTCCATGTACATAAAAACGATGAAAAATAATAAAAAGTTGAGCTTAAAATGTTCTAAACTAAAATTATTTTCAGAAGATTGCACTTTTTCTAGAACTTCATTTCGTTCTTTGATATAGTTATAAAACAGGTAGCATGTCATATTAAAATCAAACTTACTTTGAATAATACTCTCCAGTGTTTCAGTCTTTAACAAGTTTCTTTCCTTTGTCCATTGAGCAGACTAAGTACTCAACTTGAAAAAAATCCAACTCTTTTGATTTTTCTTCAACCAAATGGACAACTGTCATTCTAATCAATTGAAATTGAATTGAAACGTGTATGGGCTGCCTTAGAGAAAGCAATTTGTTATCGGTTTTCGATTACTTATAAAAGTTGTTTACACGGTATTACTTTTTACAGTAACTAGTTGAAACAAAATTTGAAAGAGGATTGACTATCATCTAATATTATTGAAAGCTTTTACCAGCTTTACACCAGATAACAGTTGAATTTAATTAAAGTTCTTTATACAATTAGTTTATGTTAGCAGTGTTATAACAGAAATCTTAACCTTTGTTAACAACTAAAGCAAAAAACTAATTTGTTTGCCTTCACCTGTACAAAAAACCAGGACAATTTAATAGTGGACCAGGACAAGTAGTCTAAAACCAGAACAATCCTGGAAAACCAGGACGTATGGCAGGCCTATTCTACAAGCATACACTTAATGTTTTCTTTTGAAAAATATAAACATTTTTATATATTTCTGGAGAAATTCGTATTCATATTACCTTTATATGCATATACATTCGCCTCGTATATGCCACTATACCTTTAAAAAAATTGTATAGGCATGTAATAATACCTATGATCATTTTGTGAACAGGTTTCTACGTTATCAACTCTACAACAGGTTCAACTGGAACCAGTTCCACTAGAAAACTTTTTAGTTTAAAAAATAAATAGGTGTAAATTTTAAATTTTTTTTTTCTTTTTTTATTTAAATAACAATAAGGACAAAAACATAGTTTTTGCTTAAATAACAATAAAATTTATTATATCTACTATTGATTCGGTTGGAAAATTGCCTCCAAATATTCCATATTTGGTTTTGTATTATCTTTGTCCTGTAGCAGCCCTTTTGCTTCTTCATCTAAGTCCCGATGTTCTAATTTCCATTGACTTCGAATGCTAGAGATGAGCGGATCTGACGTTGCCAACAATATATTAAACAGATCTTCGTTCGTAAAATCTCGTGACATTTTTCTGGTATTGTGCTCCCTATAAAATCTGTAATCTTTATTCCTTTTTTCCTGGGCTTCTTCTGACAGATCTCCTAGTGGTACTAAATGATGCCTAATGACATCCTCTGCATGATAAAGGATTTTATGAACCGTTGCAGACATATTTCTCCATGGATATTTGATAGTATATATTCGAGCTGTTTCTTTGGCATAATCCCCAAATTTTCTATAATCAATTTGTTCATTGCATGCAAGTACATCAATGATTGTTTTAAATATTGATTTAAGACTTATATCAACACCTGTTATTTCAGATGCTTTTTTGGGATCAGAAAAGAACCTTCTTGCTGTATTCCCATCATTCGTATTGCCTGATCCTTGTTTTGGTTGGTCTATAATCAAGCCACATTTGCGAAATTCATCCTGAACATGCTTCTTTTTTATACATCTTAAATCCTTGTTGGTTTCATTGTTTCTTATTGATCCTGTAGGTCCAAAATCCAATTCATAACTGATTTTTAGTATGTGCTCCATAATTCGTATTCTTGTATGTAGCGGCGATAATCCAAATTCATATGCATTAGTATTATCTAATGATTTTTCCGGGACTTGGTTTAATTTGCTTGATGTGGTTTGGCATGTAATGCAGCTGATGAAGCCTTTGTGTCAGTCAAAGCCTGGCCTACTTTTCCGTCTATCATCGTTAGCACTAATTGATAGTTAACTTCAATTATATGGCCATCTATTTCTAATTCTAATGGCCCTAGTGTTGCAATTTGGGCTCTTATATAACTGGTTTCATTTTTAATGGTAACAGCAGTTTCCTTTTTAAATTCAAATTTAATTGGTCTGCAGTATTTTGTAGAAGATGGTGTGAGATTTTTCCAAATATCCTTTGTTTGCATCGTACTGGTCGAAGGCTCCGAGTGTTCCAAATTCTTTACGAATCGCAATGGAACAAATGATACCATGAACATATCTGTATCTGAAGTATTTTCACATATAGATTGCTTGTATTATTTCTGTCCAGAAGAACCATCACATCCCCATTTGCAAAAGAGAGTTAACTTGCAGTTCCCATATTTTTTCAAATCATCTCCTTTAAGTGATTGTAGTAAACGCTGAGCTGTATGATTAAGTAGACCTTGAAGTTTTACCTCTGCCGAAATTGGTGTGATTTTAATAGTGTCCCTTGGTGGCAAACATTCCTTCTTAGCAGCAGTTATGTGATGATAAGAAGGATACAGGTTTGAACCTTTTTCAATTGCATATTATTGCATATTGCATAAATAATGCTAATGCCTCTTCATTTGAAAACTGTTTTTCATCGCTTGGCGTTGGAATACTCTTAAGAATCCGGTTTGTTCTCTTGGGACTAGCGATAAAAACTTGTTCAATAATATCGACTTTTGTGAGTTCTTTTTGTGATCGCAATTGATATAGCAAAGCTTCTTGAATACTTGTATCTCCGATTTCTTCGTTGATATCCTTTTAGATCTATCGGTACAGTTCTCAAGTGAGTTCTTTGGCCTCCCAAGGTTTTTTTCATTTGTACCTTCTGAAGATATCTGGACACTGAGTTCGCCATCTAACCAGTTTGCAAAACTGTTGTAAAATCTAGGTTTACTCCATCCAACTTGTTTGAACCGCTTTTTTAAGTTTTTGACGAAATCGATTATTTTATTTTGCAGTTCCGATCGTATCTCAGTGCTGCAGGAATATAAATTGAGTTTTCCTTCAATGTAACTTTAAACATCTTCCTCCTTTTTATTTTTAAAATACTCTTCGGATAATTCTTTATAGCTGAAGCTCTCCATTTTTATAGATATTTAAAAATTAGATTGTTATTGCTGAGATATATTTTAACAACTGAGATTTTATTCGAATACCACTGGCTTTTATACATAGCTTGCGTTATACTGTGTTTCTAGGTAGAATAAAAAACTAAATTGGGCTAAAGTAGGATACGCTTAAAATCCCACAGGTATTGGTAATTATATAATATAAAATACCTAGCACAACTTGGCGTGGTACATTTATATTCCAGTCATATGAATAGGTAAAATAAAAAGAGCAAACTAAATGTTGCGAATAATTTTACACAAACTAAAAAAGTGTTCTATAGGCTGGTCCAAACAAGTACAAAAGAGCATTTGGGTTTAAAGTAGATACCTTCACCTTCCTACAGCTAGTAAAATCTCTCTAACCCCTTTTGACCCTCATAAATTCTATACTTCTGAATTTCAATTTGACTACAATATAGAACCTGAAAAAATATTTAATAACACAGCAGGTATATTGGTACAGTAATACAACATAACATTGTTTGAAGACTGCTTTACTACCAATATAAAAAATGTTGAACCCACTATTGATAAGAGTTTGACATAAAACATAATCCATCCGATTAAAAAACTAGAAAAACCGTTATAAAATCAAGCCAAAAAATTCGTTTTATCCGAATATCTCCAAAGGCAAAGGAGATAACCTAAAAATTTAAGCATATTTTTTGTAGCACACCTTAAATTTAATTTTTTTTTGAAATCCATAAAATATTTTTGGTGAATTTTTTAAAAGTTTGAATTTCCGGGGTTACCAATTTTAGAGGTCCGCAAGTCACACTCCCGACCCTCCATTCTTTCAATTCAACTCAAAAGCTATCCGGCTATGACAGTTTAAAATTTCATTCAAATATGTTCAGCCGTTCATAAGAAGCAAAATAATTTTTCAAACCAAAACAAAATATGAGCAGCTTAAATAAAAATAGCAAAAAAAAAAAAAATGTTGCGAGTAATTTCATTAAAATGAAAAAAGTGTTCAACAGACAGTTCCAAACAGTTGAACAAGTATATATGGGGTTAAAGAGGACACTTTCAGCTTTCTGATGGTACTAAAATCTTTTTAACCCATTTCGACCCTAACAAGTTCTACTCCTCTAAAATTCGGATTTAACTAAAATATAGAACCTGGGGAAACATTTAATAACACATCAGGTATAAATGATACAGTGATGTAATGAACTATTTTTTAAAGACTGCTATCCCACTAATATAACAAAAAGAATTTCGACCCATTATTGATAACGGTTTGCGAGAAATCATAATTTAGTTCCGATCAAATTTACAAAAATTAATTTTTTTCTAAAACAACATAAAAGATTTGTTTCCAGCAGCATGCCACAGCCACAATTATCAATATTTTAATCTAGTTTTTTGGATACCTTAGTTCTAATATGTTTGCTATCGAATGGCATTAAAATTTTTGAAATCGGCGATGACAAAAAATTGGACTTTTGGCCGATGAAATTCAATTTTAAGCCACAGTGCGGCGTAGTCATAATGAGCAAAGAGATGAAACTAGCAGTCCTGAAAAAGTAAAATTGCTCCAGTTGCCTGTGTTTAGAGAAGAAATTGCTTCTGGACTTATTGCATGTTCGGAAAGACGATCGGTTGGACGTCCTTTGTTACAGCTCAATAAGCCACAGGCACCGACATCTGGAATCGGTAGAAAAGCCAAACATCCAACTGAAGACGTTCGTTTTACTGGATATGACCATTTTCCAATCTGGCAAGATAAGGAAAGTGGCAAAAGAAAATGCAAGCTCTGCAAAACATCCCAAACACAATGTAAATGCCAAAAGTGTGACATACATTTATGTTGTTCAAATACTAAAAATTGTTTTTTTACATATCATTACCAAAAATAGTATAAGTTTTTGCTATTTAATTTAATCCGAAAGAAATTATCATTGCACAAAAACTACCAGAGATTTGCGACTGTTGTGTTTTGCTTATAAAAAAAATTAATATTTTGAATAAAACTCATTTTATTAATAAAACTCTACCTGTATATACTTTTTACCATAAACAGGCAAGGATGCCCAAAGCCATCCTTTCGTTTTTTCCACCTGACGACTAAAATAAAACAGATTTTAAACTTCAGTCTTCAATTTATTTGCTTTTTGCCAAATATTACTTTAAAAAAAATTAACAAGCGGTTGCCATTAAAATTAAGCTCTTGCCTGTTAGAGGGTTAAATTATTATTAAAATTTGGATTAAAAATATTTCTTTTGTATTATAAACTTTTTATATTATAATGAAGAAATTGTATGGTCCCATACAGATTCATTATAGGGAAGTTCGACTTTATTTAAATACATACCTAGATATTATAACTCATAAGGATACTATCATAATAATGATGACAGTCTGATGGAAACAAAAATCTGAGGACCTGCAGATGTTGCCATTTATTCATAGAAATTTTCAGCGTTTGGAAGTACAATGGGGTAGGCTGCAAATTTCAAAATTTCTAACAGTCCTATAAGGGAGAAGCTGATAGTCACACTTATTATAAATTTTGTAATACATACGTATATGGATTCGGCTTTTATAATGTTACAGCACTTTTATTAATTTTTCTTTTGCAATAATTTTTAGTCTGATCACTAATTCCACTAACACCCTGGTAACAGTTATAAAACAAATTACCCAGTTTTGACGTTTAAAAATATTAATGTATTCTTATAAAAAGAATTAAAAACTCTGCTAATTTTTCTCTTAACTGTGATTTTACATTATTTGTTAAAAAAAATTGTATTTTTGATGAAACGTAATTTTTAATTTTGTAAATAACTTGGATATTTTTTAGGTAGCAGTTTAAAATTTTATAAAAATGTGTAATGTGAATCGTAATCAACAAAACAAATCAATTTAAAATTTTCTTAAATCGTTTTGCATATAAGCTAACGATATGTTTTTTTTTTGTGTAAACAATTCTTTGGTGCCTTTAAAAAGGGTCACTTTTTCTTTCGTTAAAAACGCGTACCTTTATGCAGAAATTATTGAGAAAAAAAATAGACACAAGAAGTTGTTGGTATTTTGTGTTTGTAAAAATATTTCGGTTTCTGTTCCAATGGCGACGATGGGTTTTTATTGCTGAAAACACTTTTCTTAAGTAGGTAAAGTTATTTGGAAAACACTAATAAAGTCTTGTTCCGCCACAAGAAAAGCGACCGTTAGTTTGATATCCGAATGTCAATTCTTTTTACACGCTACTCGTCTCTGGAATAAACTTCCATATGACTCTCAAGTTATAAGTGATGCACTTCAGTTCAAAAATAACATTATTTGCTTATTGAAATGAAGAAACTGTATTTTTGTTTTTCCTTTTTTTTACTTGGTTATGTTAAACTTATTATTATATGATTTTAAACTTAGTTTAATTTAATTTTTTTTGTTTATGTTTTTATGTTTTTTGTTTCCAATTTGAAAATATTTTATTACAGTTAGCCGGGAGTAACAGTAACGTTGCAAATCAGCTGCTTCATTTTGTTGTATGTTAAACAATTAGAACGATTACAGTTAGCAGTGAGATGTTACGTCTCAATCTGTAAGAAATAGATTGGTCTTACTTTTTTACGGTAAGGTTACTGTTACTGTTACTCCCGGCTAACTGAGCCTTTAGTCTTGTGTACGGAACATCAAATAAATAAATAACTACTAAAAAATAGTAAGTAGTAAAACAAATTTTCTTACCCATCAACTGGTAAGAAAATTTGTTTTATTGTTGCATTAATGTAATTTTATTTTTTCGCGCTTGGTCCAGAAACAAAATTTTTTTCACAAGACTTCATCTTCAGTTCTTGCAGGTAGTAATTTTTTTTCAATTATTTTTGCCTTTATGTCTTTTAAAGGAAAAAAACAGACCCTTTTAGAGGCATCAACAAATTTTTTACAAAATCAAAACACATTTTAGTTTACCAGCCAACAAATAATAGGTGCGTTTGAGAACTTTTACAGTAAAATGCAGTAAATGAGTAAAATGAAAAATTTGCTCTCACAAAAAGCTGTTGTCCAAAAAAGTACGCGAACGCAAAATTTGTAAAAATTCGTAAAATAAAGGCAACAGCTGATGGCAAATAATTAAAGTGTTGAAAAATATTGACACTTTTGACTACTTAACTCGTTTTCTTATCGGTACTCGATTAAATACTTTTTATAACACGAACATTTTTGGAAAATACAAACAAACTATTTTATGTAATCTTTAATATTTGTTTGTTTTTTTATTTTATTTGATTTTACTAATTTGTAGCGGGTTAATTTATTTAAAAGAACACGAATAATTTTTTTGCTATTGATTACTTAAGTACCCAAATACTTCACACTTTTACAACTCTAAAAAATTAACATAACAAAAAAAATTTCACAAGTTTATATTTAGCCAAATAAATGCTTCACAAACAAGTTTAATAAATTAAATTTTGCAGTAAAGTTTTGTAAAAAATAGTAAAAATTTTGTGTTCTCGAACGCAACTAATTTTACAAAACACACACAGGCTATCGTGCTGCATAGCGGGAAAAATTGCGAGCGCTTTGACTTTTCAGGCCTTAAAGAAGGTTTACAACTTCTTCAAAAAGGTCTTTTAGAATGGGTTTTATGAAATATTTGTCAAATTCCATAAAAAAAAAAACAAAAAAAACATTGCTGGGATTTCTAAAAATGTTGTTCATTTAAAAAAAAATATTATTATTGGGAATTCTTGTATTATCGAAATAAACAAAACATATGTTTTAAAATTTTTTTATGGGCTGGACTAATACTTCGCCCAAAATTTGGCGGTTGCGCTTATACATTTCGTCATATCTTAAGAACTATTTGCCCGATTTTGATCAAAAAGATAATTAATGATTATTTTTTATAAATCTATATATAAATCGGCTAAGGCAGAACAGTTAAGAACACTTTCCTCATCTGTATTTCAACCGATTTGAATCATTTCAGAGTTATAAGCGTTTACATTTGATACTAACACATATGCAGAAAACACGGTTTTCGAATATTTCGACTACATATATAAATCTTATGTATAAATCGGAACAATAAAGAACGCTCTCCTTTGTTTGTCAACCGCCCCTCTATGGGGAGAAAAAAGTATCAAAAAGGGAAAATACGGGAAATTAAATTTCTTTCGTTTACATTGAAATTATAAACATAATATTATAGGTGCAGGGTCCTGAGTGAATGAATACCTATAAGATGAAAAATGATGGTACTTTCTGTTTTTTATCTGGAAATGTTTGAATTTTCGTTAATATTCGACATATAAAGATAAAATTATACGTAAAACTGGTTGAAAAAGAACATGTAAGGGGAGCTTTTTGGTACTTTTTCGTTCAACATCTGGTACTTTGATTAATTTTCGCTAATATTTATCATAGAAACATAAAATTAAATATGCAATGTTCTGAGTAGATGACAATCTATTAAGGATACTTTTTTGTTTTTCAATTGATATTTTTTATATTGAACTTAAAAAATTACATTAACTCACGTAGAAGATAAAATATGAACCGGAGGTTGCTCCCATCATTCATTTTTTCATATGCACATACAAATTTATGGTCGAATTTTGACCATTAGGCAAACACTGGTTTTTATAAATTCCTTATTGTACAACATTTTTGGATTTGCACAAAAAAAAATATGTTTTTATTTTTTGGTAACTTGGCGCACAAGAAAATCTTTTGAATGAATCAAATAGTTGTTATCATTTCGGTCTGAATTAAGCCGAAGCACTCCAGTGTATAAAAAATAATATTAGCACGACTTGAAGACAATTTTATTTCAAGTTATACAAGTTATCAAGTTTCTAAGTTATGGAATCTACACTGTCAATCAATTGAAAACTGAGTTGGTACTTTTCACCAGGAAGTACAAGACTGATGACTTTGGGCTTCCTAGGCTAAACGGCACGGAGGTGGCAATCTCGAATAGTGCAAAATATCTGGGCGGAATTCTCGATAGTAGACTAACTTGGGAACTCAACGTTAGTTCGAGGGTTGATAAGGCCATCGTGGCCCTATACACCTGTAGGAGATCTGTGAGCAGGAAGTGGGGTATTTGCCCTTGGAAAATTCTCTTCTATGAGATCATAGTGTAGTGGCCTGCCATAGCTATGGGCTGTACTGTATGATGCCTGAGAAAATTTATAGACTGGTTGCGTTGACGATCACGACATCACTTCGGCCAACACCGACGAAGGCGCTGTTCACTATATTGAGCTGATTGCAGGTTGACATCATGACTGAATAGTTGGCTCTTATTTCCGCGGTGGTCTACGCGGGACTATGGTCTTGCCAGGGTCACAATGCCTGCATCTTTCGACCTGGTGGGACTGGTCTATCGCACTCTGGTACCCTTTTTCGGTGTTTTGTGCACAGTTCCTAATGGCAATGGTGATGAGGGTCTATATGGATTTCTCTAAGATGGGCAGTAGGTTTCTTTTTCAAAGAATTGGATTGTTTTGCAGGTGGAAATCTCTGCAAACCTCTCATCAGACGTGAGTTGTACAGAAAGGCTCAGGAAAGTTTCAGCCCAAGCGATAACGCTTACATGTGCCTCATTGAGAATAAATTAAATAAAAACAGCGATTTTTCACTAAAATTCGTATTTCTTTGCCTTTATAACCGAAACCATTCATTCTAGGAACCTGAGTCGAGTCTTGTTATATATTAAATTTTATTCTTATTAATTTAGATATTTTTTTTTTTTTTTTTAATTTATTTTTATTATTGAATCTTTCTTATCGAAATTTACAATATGTATTCAAATCTTAATTCTACTTGTTGTTTATTAGTTGTTACCAGTGTAACCACTAACTGCTGTATTCAAATTTTAAAAATGTCTTCTAGTTAGGCTCAAAGTATCGGTTCTTTTTAGCCTCTGGTGACCTTCGAACTGAAGCAGACCCCGAGCGAGGTAGTTAGGGTGGGCCATTAGTTTATCGATGTAACTAATTGAATATTTTTTAATTTCCTCCTGGATAGTGGGGGCGTTGAGATCTCTGTGGATAATATCATTACGTATATATGTACCATGGGGCGCAGACAATTTGTCGTAATATTCTAGACTGTCTTCTTTGAAGCTTTTGGATGTTAGATGCGCATGCAGTACCCCATAATTGGATGCCATATGTCCATATTGGTTTTATGATGGACTTGTATAAGAGAATTTTGTTGTCTAAGGACAAGTTTGAGTTTCGACCGAGAAGCCAATGTAGTTGAGCTGCTTTAAGTTTCATAGCCGTTATTTTCGCTTCAATAGGACGCGACCAGGTCAAGCGTCTATCTATATGAATTCCCAAGTTCTTAACATGGTTTTCTACCGGAACAGTGATGTTATTTATTTTTACAGCTGGGCACGTTTTTTTCTCCATTTTTCTAGCCAGGCCTCTAGTTCATTGATGTGGGACTGCAGATTTTGCGATGCGACTTTTGGGTCATGGTTAACGCTAATTAATGCTGTGTCGTCTGCAAATGTAGAGGTATGCGTGCTCAGGTTTGTTGGCATATCCGCTGTGTATATTATATATAGAAGCGGTCCTAATATGCTGCCTTGGGGGACACCAGCAGTAATTTTCTTGAGGGGGGAGCATTTATCTTGCGACCTTACTATGAATGTTCTGCCTGTTAGATAGCTCTCCAGAAGCTTGTGAGTGTTATGAGGAAGCATTCGTGTTATTTTGATGAGTAGCCAATCATGCCAATCTTTGTCAAATGCTTGGGAAATGTCTATAAACAGGACTGAGCAGTATTCCTTTTTCTCAAACGCCGATCTAATAAGGGTGACAATTCTATGCACTTGTTCTATTGTACCATGTTTCGCTCTGAATCCGAACTGGTGATCCGGGATGATGTCGTGTTCATTTAGATGAGGAGTTATACTTAAAACGAATATTTTTTCGAAAAGCTTCGATAGGATTGACAATAAGCTTATCGGTCTGTACGACGCAACCTGGCTAGCATATTTTCCTGGCTTGGGAATCATAACAATTATACCCTTCTTCCATGGACTCTTAATATAGCGTTGAAAATTAGCAGCAAGATTCTGGAAGCAGACGATGGTAGGTTTCTTATCATTGACCCTGTGATGCGGTCAGGTCCCGGAGATTTTCTAATATTCACTTTTTCTATTGCAGATTTTACTTGAGTTATGTTAAATTTTAATGGATGGTTTACCTTATCAGGAATTATTGGACGACAGGAACAAGTATGAGCATCATGTGGCGTTAAAACTTTCTCAAGGTGGCCCGCGAAAGCGTTTAGTTTTTCATGTGTGTTTTTGGCCCAAGTGCGGTTTTCCAGTCTTAATGGAGATTCTTGGGTTATACGGCGTTTCATATGCCGTACAGCCTTCCATAAGCTATAATTGGAGTTTTTTGTGGCGTCTTGGCTGTTTAGATAGCCTTCTATTGCAGACTCGTGGTTCTGTCTCAATTTGTTGCGAAGAGTGGTCAGGCATAATTGTAGTTGGGCCTTAGTGGTTGGGCAACGACTGTTTTGCCATTGTCTTCTTAACTTCCTTTTTTCTCTGATAAGGGTCTCTATATTCGATGTATTGTAAGCCTAGAAAGTCCGATTGACAAAGTTTAAGCCCAATCGGATAACGCCAACACGTGCCTCATTGAGCATAAATTAGGGAAAAACAGTGATTTTTCTCTAAAATTCGTATTTCTTTGTCCTTATTTAATGCTAAATATCTCTTTATCTATTGGTAAAAGGAACAAAACTATTAAAATCAAAATTAATAAGAATAAAATTTCCTATAAAACAAGACTCGACTCAGTTTCCTAGAATGAATGGTTTCGGTTATAAAGGCAAAGAAATACGAATTTTAGTGAAAAATAGCTGTTTTTCCTTAATTTATTCTCAATGAGGCACATGTTAGCGTTATCCGCTTGAATCTTTGTCAATCGCATTTTCTATGCCATTGGCATAGAAAAGCCAACATTGATTTCTTGTAACCACCCTACTGTATATATAAGAATTAAACCCTTATTTCCTAATACAGTGCTTATAATAATTCTATACCGCTACAACGCTGTATATACAAAATTTAGTCTTATTAATTTAGTAGAGTCGTATTTAAATGAAAACTCAAAAACTATTTTAGGTTAGAAAATATAAACATTTTTGCTTGTTCATTTAACGAATTTTATATTTGTAACAATATTGAAAATAAGAGTCGGGAGACGGTTGTGACTACATTGTAAATTCGTTAATCCAACACTGTAAATTTAGATTTACAGTACTGTGACAACATCAAAAAGAAGAGTCGGAAGACGTACATTTGGCGTTATCATTTTAATATTGCGACAACATTCTAAATTTGGTAAACAGTACGTTGTATTGATTTTGATAGTACCCCCTGCAACGTCGCACAGTGGTATTTCTTCATACATCTAACTGCAAAAAATAGAAGGAGTGATCCTACAACGATGAAATTTTGCACGCATGTTTAAGTTTAAGTAGAAAAGAAAAATACAAAAAATTTTTAAAATCCGTGGACTCCTTGGGGTACCTCCCTTGGAACGCCATTTTTTCACGAATTTTTGTCCTCAATGTATAGGTCGCAATTCTTCACAGAATTTTACGAAATTTGGCACACGTCTATAAGTTAATCCAAGAAAAAGCACTACAAATTTTGGTTGAAATCCGTCGACTCCTAGGGATTTTGATTAAATTTAGCACACGCGTATTAATTGATAAATGAAAAAACTAACAATTTTGGTTGAAATTCGTCATCTTTTATGTAACCTGAGTGAACAAATTTCGTATAAATATAATTCTCATTGAAAATACTAGTAATATTTAATTAAAGAAATGCATTTTATTCATCAACTATCATATCTTTTACTACATCATCCAATTCTAAAATATTCTTATGAGGTTGACGTCTTAAGCTACTAATATATGACTCGGACGACTCAAGCAAACGATGAAAAACTATGGAAAAAAAATTTCATAATATTCAAAATTAATTAATTTATTTTTTAAAGATGTATTTAGTTTCTAACCAAGTCGCGCTTCTCCCCAACGATTTAAAAAATGAAAGCCTCTTTTGAACTGCCTTTTTCACTATTTCAATTTCATCTATAGTAAGCACCGAATTTTCCTGTTTTATAAAATTTGTTAACAAACTGACATTGCTACCACTATCAAAGTTCCGGGCACAATTCACTATATGACACAGAAAATAAAATCATTTTTAGAATTATATTTTATTTTATTACAATATTTATTATTATTTATTTATTAACGTTAACTATTTACTGGTTGCAAATTTTGTGTTCAATTTAAGCGGTTTTCTTCTATACATTTTCTTTTAATAAAACATATGATTTTTTTTTTTAATCTTATTCACTTTTAAAAACAGATGTCAACAATTTATTAAGAAATTGTTGTCAAATTTCTTCAAACCGTTAAGCCTAAAGGTATGCAAAACTTTTTTATTACAAATACTTGGGTGCAATATTCGTGACTTTTTTTACTAAATTTTAGAAAGAAGAGCGTTTTACCTTTCATTTCGTTATACTGAGAGCACGGAGGTAAACCGAGCTAACTGACTTTTTCTCCAACGAAAACAGCCAATGCTGAATTTTTAAGGACAATTTTGATGCACTCATATCTCCCAAACTATGTATGTAATAACTTTTTCTTTTCCTTTAAATTAAAAACAAGGCTTTGGACTTAAATAAAGTCGACACTCAGATTTTTCCGCTCAAAACATCTTCGATATATAAATCTCTGAATTTGAACAAAATTACCATATATTTCCCTTTCACAACATTAACCTGATTTCAACCGATCTTTTCTAAAAATATATATACATATATCTTAAAAGAAATGCAGTTTTTGGTTTGCCAGACTCTTCTCTATAAAAAAGCATCATTAGATTTTTTAAAAGTAATTGTCAAAAAATGCCTTTTTTGCAGCAGAAAACCCATAGTGCGACGTGGTGATTGTCTTTTTCTGCCTGGGTATTTGCAGTCAGCGGCATTTGTAATCGTGTGATCGTAAATTACACTGTGGTGAATATGTTTAATGTAAAGATATAGCGATACGCCTTTTTGACGATACGATAACGATACTCAAAAGAACTAAGAAGAATATTTAAGAAATTACAAACGGAATGACAAACTTATATATATGTACCTTTCCACCTGTGGGGAAGAGTATACAAATTTTATAAATTTTTTATTTTATATGAACAATATTGCAAGAGAAAGTTTTTCTAATTATTTATTTGTGCTACACAGAAAAAATTATTGCCGAATTATTTTCAAACAAACGCTTGTTTGAAAACTTTTTTGATTTCTACAAATTTTTTTACTGATTCAATCAATATTTTTGTTTGATTTTTATTTAACCAACAAAAATGTGGACAACTCTTCAAAAATTTAATAAACGCGCTATTGCTTTAAAGTTTTCATAATTTTGTATGAAATATTTAACGCTTTTTAATGTTGTCGTAGTTTTGCATTTTTTTTTTTATTGATTGTTAGCAACACTTCTTTATGATAGTAAATATAAGAACTACAACAAAAAACACATGCAGTCTATTTTTGGACGCTTTAAAAAAGAACAGCAATAAGAAAATTGATAAAATAGCGTGACGAGGTTTGTAGTAAAAAAAAACAACAAAAACAATAGCAGGTAAAAAAACGTTTCATTTTTTTTAAACAACAGAAAAACACATTATAAGAAATAAAATAAATTTTTGGTTGGTTTCAAAGTTGGTAAAAAAAAAACAAAATCCCGTATTCAATTTTTTCAAACAGTTTGTTTAAATACATTAAATACAAAAATAGAATGATGGCAGAAAACATATCGAGTCGGTCTGCCGCCGTTTTTGGTAACATTTCTTCTTTATTAGCAAAGGAAAGGATATAAATATGACTTCGTTCAAAAATTATTCCAACAAAAAAATGTTTCTCAAAGCCAGCCGTCTCCTATGCTCTGCTTCATCTTCGCCAACAGTGCTTGCTTGTGTGCGCGTCATTGCTTGTGCCAAAACTTTTTTGTTTGATTCAGCAAAATTATTTGTTTGAAATTTATATGAATTTCAGTAAACTTTTTGTTTGATTCTGCAAAATTATTTGTTTGAAAATATCGGCGTTTTTTTTCAATAAACAAAATGCAAATAAATTATTTGAATATGCGAATTTGTTTGTAGGACCGATTTTAGACAAAAAATTTTTTGATTCTACAAATTTTTTGTTTGAATTGGAAAAATTATTTTTTCTGTGTACTTAACTACTTAATAAAAAATGGAGCTTCCAACGAAGCAGGTTTTTAAGGGAGAAATGTAAAAGTTTTGCTTACTATATCGCTTACAGAAGACAGGAATTTTGTATAGCGAGTTCCCTCTTTGAAACCATACATTTTTGACACAGAAAGCGCTTTACACAGTGCGTAAAAATTGGTGAATGTAACCATCAGTTTAACACACTGACATTTTTGTTGTTACCGCTATTCTTTAATATGGTCCCTTACAAACCTGCTTCGTACAAAGGGGATGTCGTAGCTCTTTAAATGTTAAATTATTCTTAATTTATTAAGAATTCGTTCACTTAGCTAACTGCATCTATGTATGTTTGATTGCGTAGCGCATGCTTATGCGCTTACTTTTTAAAATGTACCATTAGTACTTCGCAAAATAAGAAAATTTATTGGGTAGTAACTCGACGAAAACGAAAAAATTTCTTAATTGCATTCACATAAAGTTTCGGCCCTTAAAACTAAAAATATTTAAATGAAGAAGAATCATCTTATAAACAAATTAAAACAATAAATTCAATAAAGATTTCTAAACTCTTTATAGTTATAAACTGTTAATATGACTTAATAAACAAAGCAATTTTTTGGTTGAATTGTTTTCCACGTTAGAGCTTTTGATTACGAGTATGTTCAAAATTGAAATTTTTAGATTTCTTGAAAATAAATATAAATGGGTTAAAAGACATAAATATTACTTTGTGCATTCGATGCTGTACATGAGGGGTTCTTTTATTGTTGTTTTTTAATTTCATTTTGCACCAGCAAATGATTGTTGTGGTAAATCAAAAATGTCAACTAAATACCAAAATAACAAATGTGAATGCACACATCCATATCCAAACATTAAAAAACCCTACTACATGTGATTCCTTAACAGGTAGTGGCCAATTATTTCTGGAAAATATTGTACTTAAAATATTAAATAAAAGGTTTGTGAAATGCATTTTCTATGACTTTAAACTTTAAAGTTTGTAAATGACCAGTAGCCCGTTTCTGTATTTCTCACATCGTAAAACTTTTCGCATGAAACGTGTGAATTGCAACAAAAATAGTGTGAAATGAAACAAAAAATGGTTTTTCTCACACAAGTGTTTCTGTATCTTTTTTTGCGAGAATTATCTGTCATTGGAATAATTTTCCAGCAATTATTGGAAGGATGCGAGAAAAAGTGTTTCTATAACAATATTTTGCGAAAAGTTTCTTTCAACAACTGTCAAAATAAGTCACATTTGAAATTGGTGGCGAGAAAAACAAAATGTAGATATTTTGAATTTAAAATATGTTGATATACTATTTTTTTAAAATAAATAAAAAATAGAATGAATATAAATGATGAATGCATAATTTATATGATGAAAATAAACAAAAACCAATTGTTATATTTTGTTATATTAAATTTTTTTTTATCCTTTTCTTGTTTTGGTTTTAATCAGTGTTGCCAGATAAATTTGTGTCAAAATCGTCAATTTCCTGAGAAAAAAATAAAAAAGATCGTCTTTTTTGTTTTAAGAATCGTGCAATTTAAAATCAATTTTAAACAAATTTATAAAATAATCAAACAAAAACATAGTTAAAGTTCATGGGTATTTAATAATTTCCTTAAATTTATATATTTATTTTGTTAAGCTGGAGGATTATTTTTTAAAAAATTATTTATTTTCTTTAATCCGATAACAATTTAAAGTTGTTATTTTTCCCTGGAGAAGTTACACAAAGGCATGAGAAAATATAATTTTAAACAAAAAATAAAATAAATATTATTACAAAAGCAAAAAGAAACCAAGCTTAATAAAATAAACATACATCCTTTTTTAAAATAGATATATACATATTTACAAAAACCGAGATCAAAATGGAAAATTTTTAAATTAAATCAGCTTTGATAACAGTATTATAAATATTCTGGGTTTTTATGGAATTGATACTGACAACGTTGTTTTATATTTATTTCGTATGTAGTCCGAAATATGTAGTATATCATTAGGGTTCCCAACTTTTTTTGTTGCAAAAAAAGGACATTGATTATTAAAGGTTAAGAAAAAAAAGTACACAGTATAAATATAAAGTACAATTCATTTTTTTTTTCTTTTTATATTTAAAAACGGGTTTTTACTGCTTTTCGCGAGTTTTATCAAACAATTACACTGTGCTAGAATTTGACACTTGTTTCTTGAGACAAGCCGGGCAACTGGCGCTTTAACCCAATTCCGGTACGCTGTATCCAATACCGGTTCAAAAACGGTTCAGTTTATTGAAAAAACGAAAATCCGCAATAAAATTTCTAACTTGCACAGTCGTTTTAGAAACATAATTTTTTTTTTTTTTGCAACAAAAATAGTTGCAAACATTTCGAAATTTGTCCATACATATAAAAAACAAAGCTTCAAACAAAACATGCTATAAATGATTAAAATCTGTTAACAACTTTTGATTTTATACACAAAAATAAATAAATAATTAAATAAAAAAATTTTAATTAATTTACAAATTTCATAAAACGCAATATTTGTATAGGAGCCCCCTTAAGAAGTTGTGATAAAGGGCAATTATGTCTCCAGATATTGTTAAGGCCACTCCTTGGCTGTTATGGTACGTTTTCTTCAATATATTTCTAGTCTGTATTAAACATTTTGTATGGGAGCCCCCTTAAGGAATGGCAGACAGTAATTTTGCACTCGTGTTTTAAAAATAAGCAGCTATTGTACTCAAACAAAACAAAGAAGTGAAATAGTGCTTTCAGATTATTTTTTTTTCGAAAAATCGTCCTGCCAATATAAAAAACATGAACAAATGGCCCTGACTAATATTAATTAGTTGTTCTTTAGTTTTTCTAAAAAAAACTTGTACAATAAGTATTATAATTTTATGACTAATAAAACTCTGACTAATATAACCTGAATCTATTTTGAGTTCTAGATAAATCTAATCATGCGAAATAAAGTATTTTCGCGTACTTTATTATTCTCATAAAGTAAAGAGTACAATTACTCGAAATAACGTACAATACTTTATTATAAAGTACGGTTGGCAAGCCTATATATCATTGAAATTTAACTATATCTGTTTACAAATGGCTGAGATATAAATCTTTAATTTACCTATTCCTATAATCTTTTTCTTTTTTAACTTGAAACATACTTAGTAGAATACCTGGTAGTTAAAATTAAAAAAATCGGTTCATAAATAAACGGGTTAAAGACCCAGTAAAATCTTCGCCTACAAAATAATATGTTAAGTAATCAGAAACACATAAAGGCACTCCATACAATTCTACTGAAAAACTAATGAATTTACAAGGGTTGTGCCAAAATGAACAAATTCAAAAGTAAGTCATTTTTTTATCTAAATACATCTAGAAAAAAGTAGTTCTCGAAGTTCTTATGGAAGAAAGCTACTAAATAACGAGTGAAAGAAGCTATCCATTTTGAAAAAGTTTTTACTGGGAGACAAACAAATTTCTTTCTTGCCGGAATAATGGTTTTGGCACAAAAGTGTATATATAAGATAAGAATATCAAATATCAATCATATTTTGTATATGTATATAAGAAGTACTGTTGCTGGGGTTGTAATAAAAGTTCTGCTATACGCAGACGACATCGTTAAATTGTCGGACTGTCCAATAATACTTCAAAATATGATTGATGCTTTGTACAGTTACTGCACTAAATGGTTCCTGAAAATAAACTTGAACAAGTCCAAGATAATGATATTTAGAACCGGTACAAGAATAAGCCTGAGCACGACTTTCAAATATGGTGATAACCAGATAGATATTGTAAACGAATAAAAATATCTGGGTATCATTCTGACTTACAATTTATCTTTTAGAAAACATATCTCTGCTAAACTTACTTCGTCAAAATTCGCAATAAACTCCTCCTGGTCAAAATATATTCACCACCCGAAAATAAATCTTTCGAATAAAATGAAAATTTTCCAATCAGCTGCAAAGTCCATAATGTTTTATGGTGGACAAGAATGGGGCTTTATTAGTTTTGATGACGTTGAAAAACTCTTGAGATATTTTTCAAAGAAATTGCTTTCTCTTCCACGCAACACTCCAAATTATATGCTGTATTTAGAAACTGGCATATTTCCACTTTATCTCGAAACTCTACAACTGCATTTTTGTTATATTAGAAAGATATTTGATCTTCCGGCAAACAGACTACCGCGTATTCTAGCTGGAAAAACGGTTGAGCTCAGGTATTACTTTTGATATTGTGACTAGGAGTAGCATTTTTCTTTCTCAACACAAGATCATCCTTGATTAATTGAGATCTACCGAATATGAAAACTTTGTCGCCAGTGCTAGACACTCACGATTTCATGATCCATATCCATGTTTGCAATATGGCACACAAACTTATTTCCGTGACGATTATTCAGTTTACCTTGTAAGTCTTGTTATGAAAGCTAGAGGTGGGCTATTAAATTTGAATGCTCGCTCTTTTCATAACAACACTACAAATATATGTACATTGTGTAATTCAAATGAAAATGAGAATACGTACCATTTTATTGGCAGATGCCCAATTTTTTCCAATGTTCGCTTAAGTATCTTTGGAAAAGAATATCTATTATCTAATGAGGTCCTTGAAATATTGATCGGGGAAGGTTATATGCGTTTATATAAATTTTTAAAAATTTGCTTGAAATATAGAAATCTTATTTTAACCGAATACCGATAACGTAGTTAAATGAATTTGAACATTAAATTGTAGTTAAAATTTTAGCACAAAATTATAGTTACATATATACAATTTTTTTATGTACAATAGCCAATCAGACACACAACAATTTCGTTATGTCTTTTTATAATTTATTCTAATGTAAATTGTATTCTTTAATTGTAAAACATTATTGAAATAAATCATATTATTATTATTATTATTATAAGAAGTATTAAATCTTCAAAATAAGCCAAGTCGGTCCATTACTTTCGCTCGAAATTTCGCTTTTGCCGATACATTTTTTATGGAAGGGACAAACAATTTCGAGGACAATTTTCACAATAGGGATAAATATAAAAATTTAAGCTACCTTGTTTCTAAAGATATCTTTTTTTCTAATAAACAAACATGTAAAAATATTTACAATTATCTTATTTCGAAGACTAAGGGCTAAAAAATCAGAGCAAGTTAAACTCTCTTTTTGGTTTAAAATGTGTTTAAACCAAAAAATCTATAAATCACTAAACATATAAACCATCTTTAAACGCATAAAATTTGGCGTTTAAGCTACCAATACAGACCATATTAATTTGATAAGATTTATCGTAGTGCTGCCACATGTTATTATTTTAACAACATATAATACATGGGACACTGATTTATAGTTGTTGAGTTTAAACAACATATAAATTCAAGTTTAGTTCAACTAAACCAGCTTTTAAACCATCAGTGAATTATTAGCCATAAGTGTAAAACGCAACGCCAACAATTTCATTAAAAGCAAAAACAAAATCAAAAATATTTTATAAATTTGTTGTTGCTTTCTACAGACATTCATATTATTTTTTTTTAAATTTTCAACGCCACAAAATAGAAGTGTTTGAAATTTAAAAATTGATGAATTTCTTAAGAAAGTAACAACAAAATTATAAAATATTTTTGATTTTGTTTTTGCTTTTGCTTTTTTAGCAAAAATCATCAAAACGTCACTTTGTTAATATCGGAACAATAAATCGTCAAGATGACGATAACTCGTCAAATCTGGCATCCCTGTTTTTAATTTATTTATTTCTTTTGTTGACGTTTCGCTTTTATTTGACTGGAAATATTCCAGTATAAACAGAATTTGTTGTGTCTGTTTTCGCATTCAAATACAGAAACACTTTTATCTCATAAATCGAGAAACGATGGAATTTTTTGTTTCACACTTCATGTAAGAAATTTTACGATGCGAGAAATACAGAAACGAGCTACAGAGTTGGTTTTCAAAATGTTTGCTTGTTAAATAATTTTTTGTGTATATATTGCAGTTTGAAAATTAATTTCTATACATATTTGAATACAACAAAAAATGTTTACCTTATTGCAAAAATCAAGTGAATTTTTTAAATATGTTGTTCTGATCTGTTTGATAAATAATGTTTTTTTTTTTTTAAACTTGACATAAATCATTTGCAATTTATTAACACAAATACCACTAACACTGGTCTGAAAAAAAATAATTTTTAATAAAACAAGTATGAGTTAAATTTCAACTTTTTGCCAGGCCCACTTGTCCCATCCCGCCCACATTTCGCTGGATGTTGTGAATTGATAACCAAGATAATTTGATAACTTTGGCTCCTGCCGTTCCCCAGATTTACATAAAAATAAAACAACAAGGGCTTTTTGGGTCAAATGGGAGGCAGTCGTGGTAGCTACCAAGTCTCCATCACATCTGGGGTCTTCGGAAAACTTATTTCAACGGACAGACAGACGGGCATCGTTAAATCAACTTCGCTACTTATAAGGCCCAGAATATATACACTTTATAAGGTCTAACATCAAAATGGCAAAAATTACCCTTTTACCCTCGGTTAAGGTCATAAATTTGTGGTATAGTATAAAGATGTTATGTCACTAAATGTAAATTATTTTTCAGTTTTATTCTATTTTTATGACCTAGATTAATATTTTGCCCGAATTAAGGCGGTGGTACTAATACATTTCATCATAACGTGAGAACGATTTTTTTGATATGGATAAAATCAAGGCGAATTAACTACAGGTGGTGTCGAAACGGCATCTGATTTTGACAGTTCGGGCTTATTTGTTTTGATTTGTTAGTGTTTTGCTAATAATGGTTGACATTTCGAGCTAATGGCACTAACAATGCAATGCAAAAAACCGTATGTTGTTTCTGTTCTTTTTGGATTGTTGTAGTTCCGACACCACCTGTAGTTGAATTCGCCTTGGATAAAATAACCAAAAAATAATTTGGAATACACTGAAGTTGTTTTAACAATTGATTTTTTTTTATATTTTCAACAGTTTCGGAGATATTCATATATACCCAGCAAAAACTTACATTGCAAAGTAATGAGTTAAAAAGCTAATATAACGACTCTTCACTACTTATACATTGGCATTTTAACTCATTATTTTAACACGGTGATGTCATTGGAGGCAAGTACTTACCACCCTCGCTTACAAATAGGGAGTTAAATAAGTCATTACCACATTCGCTTACAAATAGGGACTTAAATAACTCATTACTCCGATGTCACCAAAATTACAACTAACATGTAATGACTTAAAAAAAATTTTTTTTAATTATTTTTTTTTCTATTTTTTCTTATTTTTTTTTTATTTTACTTTATTTTATTTTTTTGTTTCTATTTTTTCTTATTTTTTTTTACTCTGTTTTATTTTTTTTCTGTCTCTGGTGGGATTCGATCGCGCAACATCGGTGCTGTTTTTTACTCAATTAAGAGCTTAAATATGAGATCAAATTGTCCATAATAAGAATAAAAACGTTGATTTAAAGTGGATTGAAAGTTTTTGTTTTATTACTATAATGACATTTTTATTCATAATGAAAATTTAAATTTATGAAGGCAATTATTGAAATATGTTGCTTTTATAAAAAAAATTTTTTAATTCATAAAATTAATGGCATACATGTAACATTAGATGTATGAAATTATTAAATCTTACATTTTTTATTAGAATAAAATTATTAACAATTAAACATTTTTTTTAAGGAAACTAAAATTTTGTATTAATTTATGAATATAGTTATGTTTGTATATTGTTTTTTTTTGTTCCCAATTAAAAGTTTTTGTTTAACTTGGACAAACTTAAGTTTTCATATATCCAATGAAAATTTTTAACGTAATTACGAAATCCAATGCAGCGACTTTAACGAAAATACTTCATTATAACTATGAAATTCCATTTAGACAATGAAAATTTTCATTTACCCAAGGAATATTTTTTTATGAAAATGATTCATTAAATATATGAAGCATTTTTCTTTCAGTGTAATAAAAAAAAAAAAAAAACAAATTGTAAGAATAAATATTTAAAACCAATTTGTATTAGATTTGAAAAAAATTAAACCGTAGATGCATTTTATTATGAATTAATTATAAATTTCGTTAATCAACTCTTAAACAAGTAATTACGTATCAGATTATATGTCAGCCATTACTAAACTACTTCTATGTAATGCAGATGGTATGAAGTAGTCATTGAAAAGTAAGTTGTTCAGCAATGGCAAGTCATTACCAAGTTTTTGCTGGGTATGTATATATCAGTGTTGCCACTTTGTGGGTAATTACCCGAATTTGGTATAATTTTTACGGTCGTGGGTAGAGCGTGGGTAATTTGTCTTAGGTGTAATTCAGGTGTAATTTGAAATTTTTACTACAGATGCCCAAATAAAATCAAGATTCGATTTCAGTGATGACATTTATTTCTTTTAAATATTGTTGCTAAGAAATGCACAGCCTTCTGAACCAAAGTCTCGGTTTCTTTTTAAGAAACGACTTCAATCATTAAACATACATATATTTTCAAATGTGTGGTAATGAATGTCGCAAGATGGACCCTTAGATTTGGATAAAGATGCCTATCATAGTGACTTAGAACCTGAAGTTTATTGAAAAAAGTTATTCAAACTAAAAACTTGCGTGGGGAAGATATGTTTCCAATATTGCAACATATAATTAATTTTATTTCTATCTTTCTACTTGTTAATGCTTTAGTTTAAAGAATATTTAACGCCCTTTACAGTTGTAAAACTGAATAACGAAAGGGACAGTTGTATAAAACTCTGCAGGCATTTTGTTTATCAAATAAGGTATAAAGGGTATTTTTTAAGACCATGAAACTTAAAATGGTAGACAACACAAAAAAAAAATTAATTTTAATCGCAGATTGATACACGGCATTACGATTTGCAACTGATTTAAAACAAATAGACACCGCGTCTGTCCTTGACGAAACGCATTGCAGACGTCCAATTTTGTTTCTCTCAGCATTAACCACTGAATTCACAGCCCTACAGAAAACAATCAATAAGTGTCACATCGCACGGCCTTGAAGTCTAAATGACAGTTTTTTTCTCTAAATCAACACATCGCCTTCATTTGTGAAAAAAGTTGCGTCATTTAAATCATGAAGTCACCTTTAAGTTGCGTAAATCGATGGCTTATTTTCAAAGTATATTTGGATAATTTGGTGGTTGTTCAAGCCTGAATCTATTCATGATGATGTGCCTGATCAAAAAGTGAAAATAGTATGACAGTTCGTTTGACAGCTAACCTTTCGTAAGCTCTATGGGGCTAAAAAACATCCATTATAAAGCAATGACAAGGGACATTTTAAGCCTTACCAAGATATATCAATCAAATGTGGAAGTTAAAATCATTATTTTAGCAGTTTTATTTTATGTTTTATTAATTTTTTTTAGGTCTTTAATGTTATATTTGTTAATTTAAATAAAATTCCCAGTTTGACTAATATTGATCTTGTTTTAATGAGTTTGTTGTGTGTTTTCTTCTTTGTAAATATATTTTTTATTAAATAAAACTTAAATTTTATATCAGGTGTAATTTCATTTAGGTCGGGTAATATTGCTTCATCTCAAGTGTAATTTTGAATCTTGCTGGTGGTAACACTGGTATATATGTCAAATGAATGCGTTTTTTTGTTTTCAAAAATTTATAAAAGCAAAATTAAAATAAAACGTTACTTATAAAAATATTAATTTTATTTAAGATTTAGGTAAGACACCTATAGTATTAACACAGCACTTAATCATCCTAAATAAAACGCAATGTTGGGTAACAAAATATGCCCACATATATTATCGTGGATACAATTTACATTAGCCTTCATATTTTCGTGATTAATGGGCATTTCCCCAGAATGGTCTACCAGGACGAAAAAATAAAATATTGATAATCATCGTCTTTTATTGTTTATTATTAGAAGAAAAAGTCTATGTTCTTATAAAAGAATGGTTTCCTAGCATATCTGAGCTGTTTTACTTGAGGAAATTGGGCTGGAAACTGGAAAATTTTATAATTTCTTGTATTTTCTACTTATAAAGACATTTTGTATACTTATTTTACATATGTTATGTTTTCACTCTTCTTCATAATCTCTCCATTACAATCAATTGTAAAAGGAGTATTAAGTTTTTTTGTTAAGGAAATTTGAAGACATTTATGGTTAAATGCATGGTGATAATAATAAAAAAACATATGGAAAAATCGTACGTTCGTGACCGGTACATAAGCCAATTAAATAAAAACCAAAAGAGATATTTTATTTTGTAAATACTGGATGGAGACCTACATTAATACACTTTTAAAATAAATTAATCACTTTTGAATATTCTGTTCCATTGCGCAGATTTTTATATATCACTACTGTCAGCCAAAGTTGACTTCTATTTTGCGTACGTTCGTGACAACACGTTCATAACTATCATTATAAAAACTTAAACTCGATGAAATCCATCTTTTGTACTAAACATAGAGCTACCCAAATGCTATCGAATCGCAAAAAAATGATAGGAAAAGTTTTGTTTTCTATATTATTTGTACATCAAAAGCGTACGAACGTACGTTCGTGACCCCAGGAAATGCCCATATATGGCTTTCCGATAAATTAAAAATATGTAAAATTTTTGCCCTGAAATTTTTTTAAATGATTTTTGAAAACAAAAAATTGCATTAATTTCGCAATGAAAAAAATGTTACCTTCACTTATTTCTAAATATTAGGGTATTCATTTAATCGGGCTTTTGCTTTAATCGGTTACTCGCTCGATTAATTAACCGAGGTTTTGGTTTAATCGGTTAATAATCGGTTAATTTTGTTATTGATCGGTTAACCGATTAATAAAGTTTTTTTATAAATTAGGTTATTTCAATAAATAAACATGCATAAGTTAATGAAAAAAAAAACAATAAGATACAAATCATAACAATTCTTAAACTAAAACGAGCAAACAAAAAAATAATTCATAAAGTATGTTCAGACCTAACAAATATAAAAGCATGACCAGCAAATTTATCAAACTTTAACTTATTTTTAACAATTTTTACTTACTTACTTAACCTTATTTGTAGGAAGATAATTGAAGCACAGCCGCGAATAACGTTTTAAGTTACAAAATAATAATTTTTCAGGAGAGCAAAAAAACGTTTTTTGACAAGCAGCATTATTTGTTTTAAAAATTTTTTTTTTCTATTATTTAAAATAGTGATAATAAAAGCTTTAATGCAAAAGGCTTTTAAAACATTATTCCGCACTGCAAAACCATTTCGGTTTCATCATTATGTTAGTAACTTGCAATGTTCTTCCACTGGCTGACACTTTGTACGCCATTTTGAAGGCGTTAAGGTGCATAGTTTTGATTGATTTGATGTTTAAACTGTGTAAGAGAGTAAGGTTAACGGTTATCTGCAAAAAACAGTTTTTGCAAAATGTGGCGTTTACAACGTTTTTCGCGGCTGTGCTTCAATTGTATAATGAAATTTAGGAACTGTGAAATTATGTTTGTTCTAGCCAAACATTTTGCACAAGCAAATTATTTTTTATCAGTATTTTTTGATTAATACATAATATGAATTTATTAAAAAATAAACTGTCAGATTATTTAATAAAATCTAAAGATCTAATAAAATTATCTTTCAGAAAAATAATTTGGTTTAAATTTTTAGAATCGCAAGCAACAGAATATCTTATTTCTTTTCCATTAGTCGTCCTGTTTAATTTTAAAGACTTCTAATTGTTTCGGTAAATTCTCTTAAAAAATTGGCAAAGCTTAGCACCGAACATTCTACAAAAAAGTTTATTTCCGAATTCCTTAGTTTGTGTTTTAGTACTGTATTTTAAAAAAGTGTTGTTAGAAGGAAATGTATTGTAGGAAAAAATATTTTCTTGAGACATACCTTTTGTATATGAGACGAAACAAATAATAAAAAAACTCAAAAAAGATTTTATAATACTACAAAAAATTAAAAATTTTGTTACATCGGTTAATCGGTTAATCGACTGAAATTAACCGGTTTAATCGTTAATCGAAAAAAGCCAATTTTAAATTAACCGATTAGTTAATCGGTTAACCGATTAACGGTTAACCGAATGAATGCCCTACTAAATATCTCCTAAGCCGTTAAAAAAATAAAAAAATTAATTGTTAAAATAAATTTAACAAATAAAATTTGTTACAATTTACAACTACAATTCGAGTCGAAAAGAACCCAACCAATTGTAGGGGAATGTAAGAAAAGATACACTGACTGTTTATTGTTGGTGTTTTGTTTAAGCTTTGATATTGTTACAAGTAGCTGAACAACCTAAACAAAAGCGGCAAGCGTTTTTTTAAACATGAAAATTTTATTTAAATGCAATTTCAATACAACAAACCGACATAGCGATCTGTCAAATAAGATTTATCAGCCGGGTGGTTTCTAATTCGCATTCTAATGGTTTGTTTCGTATAAATTGTATGCAAATGAGAAGTTTTGACATACAAAAAACGCTTCCGCTCTTATTTAGGTAGCTCAGTAAGACTTTGAGTGTTTAAAATTCTTATTCGCTTTAGGGTTTTATTTGTATAATATTTTTAGTTTTTCTAAAATCTTTGCAGTTGTCCGCATTCTGGTGAAAAAGCCCTGTTTTCAGCACTTTGAAAATGAATTGTAGTCACATTTGGTTTGCGAATTTTACGGTTCATACGAATGTTGTGTGGAATCGTATACAATTGCAAACGTAAAATCAAACGCATGGATGTGGGACACTCGTCGGTTTCTTGTTACTTCGACAGTATGAACAATATACATATGTATGTGTGTATGTACAATATTAGTCTATACAAAAACCTGGTCTCTTGGAAAAAACGTTTATTGTTTTATGGAATGAAAAAAGGACATACACACAAGTGTACATCCACATTCAAGCTCAGGGGATAGGACGAAAAACAACTAAAATCTACTTGTAAGTATAGACTTCTTAAGAAGTTGAGTAAATAATTTTTCCACACACATTAAATGCGCACACAAACCTGTGCTCTTGTGAATGTTGCAATGGTTCTTGTGTGGTTTACTATACGCTTGAATTGTTTAATTTCTTTATGTTGTAAGTCGCGTTTGTGCATTAGTAGGTGTGTGTATTGGTAGTTGTACTTAAAGAATTTATTCAATCGTAACTTACCTTCCGCTCCGTTAGACAAGCCATTTGCGACATTGATGCTGTTACCAGGTCCCACAACAATACCATTGATGATGTTGACTCCTTGTGCACTGTTGCCACTTAGAATTTCGTTTTCCTGCATTTGATTGGTAAAATGCGTTTCTTTGGCTCTCACCACCTCGTTGAGGCCTTTGTTCATATTTGAGGATTGCTTGCGACGTGGCTTCTGTGTTGTGTGCACGTACGGTGTTGGTGTTGTGGTTGGTTTTGGTGGCAACCGAAGCTCTGCAACAAATTGAGGCAATTATCACAATTTAAAATACAAGATTAAAAAGAAACTACAATGAAAACAAAATCATATTTGCTTCAATTCAGTTCAATCACACAAAATAACAAGACAAATCCAATTCTACAGAACAGATGTGACTCACTGACTGACTGTGTGTCTTAACGTCACATTCATTTAATGCTTACAATTATTACAGTTATTATTTGTATTTTCCCCATTGTACACAGATCTACTATTAAAAATATCAAAACAATTTTTTTAAATTAAGCCTCCATTTAATTATCCCTGTAACAAAAGTATTTTTGGAATATTTTGTCGTCTGACTTCGCAGTCAGTATCGGCTGCCCGCCGCAGCAAGTCATAGTACGAGTACCTACTACAAGTCAATAAAATCAAATATGTTTAACATTCAATTGAATTGATTTTTATTGCGCTCAAATTGAAGAAGATCCAATAGAGTAAAGCCATTTTTCTTTTACATACTTTTCCCGCCATTATAATGGCAATAATAATGGTATCGATAAAAACTTATTAGAAGATTGGCATGTTACCGAGTTGGGATTCTTTGCGACAACATTAACCAAATAGTACTAATATTTCTTTGAAGATGACTACGTTTTTTTTTTTTTTTTTTTTTAATTTTGTCTATTTTCCAATGTGACAACCACTTCGCACAGTATTACGATTCATGTTTTTTGATCATAAACCAAATTTTAAAGTTTAATGTTTATCTAAAGTATTTTAACCCTGGAAGGTTACTCTTCATTTTAGTACATTAAGGTCACTCTTCGTCGAATCGACGAACTTTTGAAAAAATAAATTCTAGCGGAACGATATTTAAAGTTAAAAATATAAAAAAAAATCTGTTTTAGTTAAGAGTTTTATCAAAAAAAATAGTTTTAATAAATAAATGTTATAAGTTTCAATGATTTAAAAATCGTAATAATAAGTTAGAAGAATATTTTATTTTCAAATGCAAAATCATGAAAAATCATACGACTATTTTAACTTTCATCTAATTACTAATTGATAACGATCACTAATAAGTTAAATATAATTACAAATACTTGAGATTTCATAAAGCAATTAGAAATAATTCAACTGTTTCGACAGGATGACAGCTTATTGAATATTCTGATGGAGCAAATATTGGAAAAAGCAGAAGTTTATAAAACTGGCCCAGTAAACACCAAAGTCTGCGTGATCCTTGCATATCCGGACGACATTGATATCGTCGGAAAGACAGAGCGAGATGTAACTAGTGCTTTTTCCAGAATTAGGAAGTAATCGGCGAAGATGGTCCTGATGGTGAACGAGGAAAAGACGAAACTTATGATTGCAACTGCATGGCAGACGTCGCGAAGGGGGTAATTTCACGGATTAAATCAAAAAAGTACACAAAGTGCACGAAATTCTACATTGTAAGGCAGAAAGATAAACGTGATATATGTAACGGTCCTTTTGTATGACGCTTTAAAATTACACATTGTGAGTAGTGAAAAATTAGACAAAAAAAGCTAAACAAAATTGCGTAATCAAATCGTACTACAGTACTTTTCGTTTATAGTCACTACGCTTATAGTCACATTAGCGATATAGTCCATTTTATTTGTTTATTTATCCGCTATAAGTAAATTTAATATAAAGTATTAACGTTATAGTCCATTTAGCGATATAAGCACATTTGTCATATATGCCATTAATCAACAGCCGTCAAAGGGAACATTTAAGCAAATTAATGGCGTTATAGCCACATTAGCAAAATTTACTAAGTTCTTTTTAGTTTTCCAATCAAAAATCCATCCAAAGAAAGAATGAATTAAATCATTTAATGTTTGTCATCAACTCTTTACTCGTAAAAAATTAGTTTTTGCCATTGGTATCAGTTATGAAATATCTTGTTTTTATTTTAAATATTTTTTATACAGTATGCAAGTCTGTTGTAAAACCATAAGCCTGATGTCGGTGTAATTTATATGAATTTTTTATTTCCTTTATTCACATAACTTGATTATATTCGAATTCGGTTATATGCGTTATAGTGGCATATATGTGACAGCGCATAGAGAAAGGGACCACTAAGGTAAAGGGAACAGTAAAAACCAACTACACAAAACAAGAGGTTGGGACGACCTACGCACGTTCTCAAGGTTGACCAACAAGGTTGAGATGTGTCGCTTTCAAATGAGACCAATACCAACACGCTCAGTGATGGTAAACCAAAGATACACGTATTAAAATCTTTAAAATGGCAAATCCCTTAGGTCCCTTTCTATTTTTCGCGTCACATATGTGAATTAGCCTTATAGTCACATTTGCGATAAAGTCCACGTTATGGTTGCAACTAAAGGATGTGACAATAAGCGAAAAGAACTGTAACTACAAGAAATTTTGAAAAAGTAATAAATCTCACCATGCAACAATAAAGTTTAGGTATTTATATGGAAGTGCTTTTATTTTTTAAGTTAAATGGGAAATGCAAAAAATGGATTTTCTCAGTTTAAGTGGACAATTAAGCAGAGATTTTAACTTAATTTAAATTGAAAAATGGAGTAAGGTTCAATAAATGAGCGTTATTTTAGAAAAATGTATGCTGCTCATCGTTGCGCCTTAGAAGTTATGCACGAATCTCTATCAACATGAGCTGAGTTTACCAACAAGAAGCGCTTCGATACTTTTGCTATAACTTTCATTATAAGAATTTTTTGCGAATATCAAAAACGTCGTGTAGAGCATTAAAAGTTATCTATAAAAAATTTTTAAAAAAGTTCACGCAGGGATCGGGTTGAAGTTTAAAAACAACCATTTTTATCTCACGAAAATTTTAAAAAATATACACCTGATATTTGTATATATTTCAATACGTATCACTAAACCCATTATTGCCCAGCCGGTAATTTTACTTACCAGCTCTTTAGTCAAGTATAAATACTATCGTATAAAAAATATCGAACTTTCGTTTGGTTTATACTTTAACTTAATGTCTTTGAAGAAAACAATTTTAAGGATATTTATTTTTTGTTATCCTTTCGCGTTTAGCAAGGATTTTCGCTAAGCTCCAAAAAAGACCATATTTCGAATCAAATACAAAAATTATTTAAAAAATAAAAATTTGTTTTGTACTAACTGTTTCTAAAACCTCATTTCGGCTACTTTTATTATGTACATATTTCAATTTGATTTACTTCTACTAAAAGTTTGAAATAACCTCAACTCTCGGTGTGGAAATTTTACCTACCATCATCGGGCAGAAACACATAGCAAATTAGGCAAGATTTATTAGAATCGTGAGCAAAAGCATATCACTTTTTTTTTAAATTTTAAGTTGGTTCAAAGCGCATTGAATGAGGTGGTGGCAATGGCGAATTTAATTCGCCTTAAGCTTAATTTATCAGTACTTTTACATGGTATTCAAGGCGAATTTACTACAACAATTTCAATTTGCCTTGGGATTTTAAAAAAATAAGCTAGATATTTTAAGGAGCGAATTCGGGCGAGTTATGAATTTGCCTTGATGGTATTTGAAAGTTTTGCGTTTCAAATAAAATAGTCTAATAAAGGGCGATTCATCGTGAGGTTTGATTATCGGTTGACTCAAATAAGGTGAGCCATTCGGAAGGTCCGATTTCGGACGACTCGTTTGAGCAAAGCGATTGGTTTCTCGAGAATTACACTAGTAATGTTGGCTTCAAAAGCTTCAATCGTAGCTGGTTTATTTCTGAAGACCTCTGAAGACTTTACATATCCTCAGAGATAATAGTCCAAAGGTGTGATATTGCACGATCTAGGTCGCCAATTTATCGTAGAAAAACGTGAAATTAAGTGCTCACCAAAATGATTTCTCAACAAGGTCATTGTTTCCCGCGCTGTATGGTTTTTGTTGAAGCCAGAGCTCGCCGAGACCATGGGCTTGAATTTCAGGAAGCACATAGTCCGTTAACATGGTGCAATAACGGTTAACATTGACGAAAACATTCTGATTTTTCTCATTTTTGAAGAAATATAGACCAATGATTCCACCAGCCTATAAATCACACAATACCGTTGTTTTAAATCAGTTACAGCCAAGAACGCCTTCATCGATACTTGAGTTTGTGTTATAGAGCTTTGAAATCTTTTTTTTTCAAAGTTCATACACCGCAAAAACTTTTAAGTAATTTTTTCCAGATATTTTTTTTTGTTTATGTACCTATTTTAAAATTTTATTTTATGTTTATATCTCAGTCATAAATTTTTATACGTAAGAGATCCGAAATATGCGTATCCGATAAATTATGGCGGCATTTTTTTAATATTATTTTTAAATATGAAAAAAAGTTTCGCAGTTATAGGTGGAACCAAACATTGAGAACAATTTGTATATTTCACTTTTTAATTTGGGATATTTCTCATCAGGAATTTGTTTCCAATCACAAACCATACATACGGGATCGCCGTCATTGTTTTCAATAAAAAAAAAAACAATTGTTCCCAAGCTTTGTTAAATATATTTTTTTAGTGTACATGTTGCTCATCTATGTTCTTTTTTACAAAAAAAAAAAAAAAAAAACCAAGCATTGTTGTGTGATTGCTTGTTGTACTCGTGTCGGTGTGAAAGCACAAAAAACTTGCCCATTGGGCATATGAGCTGGCGGTAACTGTTTTAAATGGATGTAAAGTTAGATCGTGGTACTCTTCCAAAAATGTGCTTCATCACTAAACAAAATTTCACGATAAAACACCGGATTTTAATTGAGTTCCGATTGAACCACCTCAGACGTCAGTCATGGCCAACATTTACGTAATGGCATTTTCAAATAGTAAATACCACAAATTGTTTTTTTAACCTAAAATAACAATTTTAAGTTCCCCTTCAAATATATGTTTTTATTTTACACAATTAAGCAAACCTCACGATGAATTACCCTTTAATTATTTGGCGTAATAACGCCACCTGGTTGTTAATTATCCTTTGCTGGATTGATTTCTTACTTAAATCGACTTGAAAAACGGGGAATTTCCTTTTTGTCTCTTTTAGATCTGCGAGGTTGGATTATTGTATTATTCCAAAAATACTTAACAAATCGGCCCACTGGTAAGTAAACTTACCAACTCATATCTCAGAATCCAATCGTTCCATTTTCTTGAAACTCAAAATATATTTTAGTTAGACCAAAAATATAATATGAGCAAAGTTTGAACGAAATTGGTTCACGTTTTCGGGTACCGGGCAATAATGGGTAAAATGCTATTCTGGAATTTATCCAATGCTTTAGATTTAAAAATACGGCTTAGAATTCATTGCAGTTCAAAATTTATTGGAAGGTTTTAGAAATTTGTTTTCCTGCGTGAGCGTTTTTATTCTAAAACATTCTTGGCCACTCCGTGGTACTATGCCAAATGTTATATGTTATAGCCCTAGTGGGTAAATATAAAAATTAAATTCTCATGTACATAAATCTATTCACTAAGACGCCGTGCAATAAAGCCATGGGAAATAAAGCCATATGACCTTATTTCTCAATGAATTGAGAAATAACGCCATATGGCTTTATTTCCAAGTAAGGAGTGAAATAAAGCCATGTATGGCCTTATTTCCCATTTAAATTTTTTTCTTTTCATGTAATTGCAATTTATTCAAAAATTGTTTTGTTGGTTTTTCTCTCGGTGTTTATATAAAAAATATAAGGAAAACACTTTTGGACGCAAGGATTTTCTCCTCTATGGTATAACAAAGACCGGCTTCGCTAACTAAAGCTTCTCTGCATAGCCGGCCTTCGGCCGGGCGCAAGGATTGTCTCCTCTATGGTATAACAGAGACCGGCTTCGCTAACTTAAGCTTCTCTGCATAGCAGGCCTTCGGCCGGTAGCAAGGATTTTCTACTCTATGGTACAACAAAGACCGGCTTCGCTAACTAAAGCTTCTCTGCATAGCCGGCCTTTGGCCGGGCGGAAGGATTTTCTCCTCTATGGTATAACAAAGACCGGCTTCGCTAACTAAAGCTTCTCTGCGTATTCGGCCTTCATTCTGAAACAAGGCAGATTTTAGAAGCGTATGTCCCGGGCTTGCCGTACGCGCCGCATGCGCTGCGATCGCCCGCCGGACGCGCTCCCCCCCTTCCACCTACCGTACCATATTTTTTTCAACACTTGACAATGGCAACTCATTCTTTTGCCAATTTGTAACCATAACAATTACACTGTTATGGCGTTATTTCCACTTTGGTTGCTAAACGATTATGGCTTAATTGCACGGCGCCATTCACTAACTTTCTTAGGCTTATTAAAAAATTTATTTTGGATTATTCGTATCTGAACTCATTCACTGGCAGGCAATTTAGCAAAGTCGTGCGTGATTATAAAAAACACGTTTATTTTATATAATTTTTTTATATGGGGGTAATCGGCTTCCCCTTAAACATCAAGATTTTGTTGGAACAAAATAATAAATACTTTATATTGGGGTATCCCCCTTCCCCATTCTATCCCTCAAAGATATTTTGGAACTTGCAATTTGTTCTAGGAGTTACGTACATCAAATTTCGAGTGCCTCACAATTTTTGTTCTGCAGATATAAAAAAATAATAAAAACTTTGTTTGGGCGATATCCGCGTCCCCTCCTATGCCTCCAAGATTTTATAGAAACATTCGGTTTTTTATTAGAGTTATGCACATCAAATTTAGCGTGACTCATTATTGTAGTTCTGCAGATATAAGAAAAATAAGAAATACTTTCTATGGCGGTATCCGTCTCAGTATCCCTCTCCTACACCTCCAAGATTTTGTTGGAACATGCAGTTTATTCTAAGATTAATGCAAATTAAATTTAGTGTGTCTTAGTATTGTAATTCTGCAGACATAAGAAACATTATCATATTTTGTATGGGGGTACTTGTCTCCTCCCTCCTATACCATCAAGATTTTGGTGGAACAAGCACTTTGTTTAAGAGTAACGCACAAAAAATTTAATGTGCCGCACTATTGCAGCTGAGGAGATATGAATTGGTCCGCGAAAAAAGAGATTTTGGCCCCAGGGTTCGTCGCGTCGACGGAAGGGTGAGGTCGACGTAGTAAGAGCTTATATTACTCGACTCCGCCATAAAAAGAAATAATTGAATCGAAATGAAAGATCCTACTGGAAAAGAGAGGCAAAAGACAGCTTAAGAACAGGGCCCTCTCTCGACGAACTAAAAAAACCTTATACAACACGCTTATCTACCCTTGCTTGTTTCCAATGATGCCAATTTAATAGTATTCCATATATATGATTGAATAGATTAGTGACAAACTTCTACCCAGTGTATAGAGTTACTTAAAGAGTAGAAAAAAGTATAATTTAACCAACTTAACTAACCCGGAACTGAATACAGTCAAAGACTAAAACTTAAATAAACACTAAAAATTTGGAGTGTCAGTTTTATTTCTCTTAAGGATAGTAAAAAAAAGTAAAATAATATTGACATCAGAGCCATTATTCGTGAAGCGGCCTTACCAAAAAAATAATTTGCCGAAATTCCTTTATATTTGGCATTGCCATACCTCTATTAGAAATGCGTGTGTGTACCAAGTACTCTCTGTTTGTATGTTTATTTGTAGAGTAATATGGTAATAAAGTGTTGCTATTTTTGTAAAATAGTTTTTTTAAATTATTGTCTCGAAGGAAAAAAAAAAAACAAAAAAATTAGGATAAGTAATTTTTATAGGAAATCTTTTGAACAGTAAAAAATATAAACTTATTTTCATCTGCAAAACCAGAAATTACCAATTTAAATTAAAACTTTTACTAACCTAACGAAAATCAGCCAGAAAATATCAGAAAATACTGTACAAGTTTGAGGATCTTATCTCCATAATTTTAAGAGTTATGCAAACAAAAATTTATAGGTCCCTCTAACAAATGTATTTTAATTTAATTAATGTTAATTGAAACAATTATATTTTTGTTGAAAGAAAATAAAAAATATAATTTTGATTTAATTAACATTTTAGTTGTTTTGAAATAAATTTTTACTTAAGTAACAAATAATCTTAATTGATGTTTTCGTTTAAAAGAAATAATTGAAGCTTGTAGAATTGTTGTTGGGAATTGTCAAATCCTGAGCTGTTTGAAACGGCAAAGGTTTTTGATCATTTTTATACCCTCCACCACAATTAGTTGTGAAGAGGGTATATTAAGTTTGTCATTCCGTGTGAAACTTTTTTATTATTCATCTCAGACCCCATAAAGTATATATATTCTGGGTCCTTGAGTAATTCTAAGTCGATTAAGCCATGTCCGTCTGTCTGTCCGTCTGTCCGTCTGTTGAAAACACGCTCACTTTCGAACCACTCAAAAGAAATGAACAAACTTGCTGTTAAATTGCTTGTAGTTATCCTAAGCAGTTTGGGATTGAAATCCAGCAAAATCGGTTTAGTAGGACCAGAGCTATGAATCAAAATGTGGAACCACCACCTAAAAAAATTTATAATTTTGTTATAAAAAATAACATGAAATGCTGGAACAAGGCACGGAATGAGATACAATTTTGCAAAAATTTGTTTTTTTTTGACTTTCGTGAAGATCCGTCCATAATTTACCCTTAGTCCCATATAAACAATTTTTTTTTTATTTTATTTATTTATTATGATTGATTTTCTAATACAACAAGACATATATCTTATTAATTACAGTATTAGAATCAGAAAAGTCAAAATTATTTAAAATGAAAAATGCAATAGTGGACAGTATTGATTAACAAAATTAAATTAATTAACAAATTATATAAATTAAATTGACATAACTAATCACAAGGTGAATGAAGTTGTAATATTAACAGAGTTGTAAAAGAAAAATAAATGAAAAATATAAAAAAAGAAATAAAAATATAAAAAATATAAAAAAATGAAATAAAATATAAACGAAAAAATATAATAATACATATAAAAAATTTTTTTAGTCATTTAAATAATCGTTAAGTAATTTCCTAAATTTTATTGCGTTGTCGGTGCTTTGAAGATAATTAGGGAGTTGATTCCAGAGACGTATACTCATGATAAAGAATTGGCATTCTGACGCATGATTTCGATGTCGTAATTGAATAATGTATCGGCCTCTTTGGGATCTTGCAAATTTCAGGCGATCATATAAGTATTCCGGTTCTTTTTTTACAATAATATTATGAAGGAAAATTAAGCATTTCATATTCAAAAACTTATTAAAAGGCAATTGCATAAAACGTCTTGAAAAAGGTGTGACCCTGTCAAATTTTTTTAAACCGTAAACATAGCGGACGATATTATTGTATGTTGTGTTTAGTTTACGCATATCACATGAAGAGCAGCCTGAAAAAATTTCGGACCCATATGACAATGTGGGAAGTAGATATGTTTTAGCCAACAGCGTCCTTATACTAAGGGGAGTAAAATATTGAGTGGCCCATAAACTGCGAAGCTTACTATATACCCTACCACAGGCCTGACTTATATGGTCCGACCAAGTTAGGGTCCAGTTAAACGTCACACCTAAATTTCTTGCCGTGTTTACCTGCTTGATTCTCGCGCCACCAATAGAAATATCAATTTCACCTTCCGGTCTAATGCTATTTTTACAAATGATAAGAAAATTTGACTAATTTGGGTTAATTTTTAAACCATTAGCAGAAGCCCAGATAAAGATTTTTTCTAAATCAGAGTTAAGTTCGTTTACCTTAGAAACAATTGAGTCTTTGGTACTACTGAGATATAATTGAATATCGTCAGCATACATTTGTATGTTTGAAAAGCTAAGTTGTTGTGGGAGATCATTTGCGTAAAGAGAGTACAATAAAGGTCCAAGGATGGAGCCTTGAGGTACTCCTCTGGTGACAGGCAAAGAACGTGATATTTGATCGTTATTAACGACAGATTGAGTTCTGTCTGCAAGATAGGACTGAATTAGTCCTGTAGCTTGTACAGAAAACCCGAATTGCTTAAATAATTTCATGCTAAGAATTGAGTGGTGAACAATACTCCCGGAAAACAGTTTAGTACGCCTAAAACCGTAAAAAATAACGCTGGCGTAACAAAATTTGGAACGTCGCAGTTTTTTAGGACTAGAAATAACACTGTGAAATTTCGTGACGATCGGTCCATAATTTACCTTAGGCCCCATAGAAACCCTACTCCCGGAAAACAGTTTAGTACACCTAAAACCATAATTAATAATGCTATCATAACAGAAATTGGTACGTCACAGTTTTAAAGGACTAGAAATGACGCTGTGAAATTCCGTGATGATCGGTCCATAATTTAACCTAGGCCCCATATAAACCCTACTACCGGAAAACAGTTTAGTCGCCTAAAACCATAATTAATAACAAATCGTCACAGTTTAAGATAATAATAACATCATACAGATATTACTCCTTAAACATTCGAACTGTCGGTGGAGGGTATCAAAGATTCGGCACAGCCGAATATAGCACTCTAACTTGTTTTTTATTTAAATTGAAAATATATTGAAAAAAAGAAAATAATCACAATTTAAAATTTTTTACAATTTTAAGTAATCTACATATATCAGGGATGATAAAGTTAGTACAAATGTACTATTTCAGTACTATTTGCATTGCAAATATGATAAAAACAAAGCGAAGAAACCGCGTTTTGTGAAGATTGCATCGAATTTAATTCAGACAAAATATTTACTTGAGCCTAATAAATCTTGTTGCTATAAATAAACTAAAACTTTTAAGCTTGATTTCTTAAAGTATGGTGAAACGGGGTATAGTGCGGCCCTACATGTTGCGACAATTCGATCAAGTTGTAAAACCATTTGTTACGTTAGAGGTGTGGTTTTCCAACGGTTGGTCATCGGTTGAATAAAAAATGAATTTGATTTGAGCTTTCAAAATGGAACGTGTGATGGCGATTTTTTCTTTTACTTTTCATTTTCCTCCTGACGTTTTGAAAGCAACAGCGTGCGAAGTAAACAACATTTTAGAAAACTAACAAGAAGTTCCAATGCATAATTTTAGTAAAGAATTTAAAAATTACCGAAACTACCCAGTAAAAAATGTGCACCAAAAGAAGCAGGTTTTGTGTATGAAGTCATACCACAAATCGTTTCAAACCTGCTGATGGGATGCCTGATTTTTGAATGGGGTGTTCCCGGTTTGGAGGACTATTTTCTGCTGATAACAAGCGCTTCTTTTAACATGCAAACAAAGCACTCCTAAAGTGCTTTTTAGGGGCTTACTATATTAACATATTCATTAATGTTTTGCTTTTACTTTTGTTTAAATGCCTTTTTCCAATAATTTTCGCACATTTTTATTTTTTTTTTCGGTTTGCAACCTTCTTCATTGTCAGCACTAAAATAGCAGCTTTTTTGTATATATTATTCTATATCATTTACAGCTTTATAAAAGCTCTTTTATTGAAGCGCTCGATTAAGCGCTTTTTCTCTTAAGTGCTTCAAAAAACCCAAATTTTTTTTACTGGGTATCAGTGTTGTAAAATTGAAATTTTGAAATGGTACTGAACTTCAACTAAAAGAGTATTTTTCCCACCAAATGGTACTTTTTGTTAAAAAATTAAATAATAATTTATGAAAATAAAAGAAACAAAAAATGTTTTATTAGAATTAATTTATCTAAGTATTTAATAGCAAACAAACATTATTTATGTTTGAGGTATACATGTAAATAATATTTCTGTTATACATAAGCGTCAAACGCCCCATCTATTTACAATATGTATATATTATTCGCCATATTATTTCTATATGACCCGATATTATTCAATAAGTGCCACAATGATTTCAATTAAAATATGGTGCAACTTTTATTTAAAAAAAAAAACACAACCTTTAAAGAAAAACACATTTCACAATATATTGCAATGCCTTTCTGATTTCCATTCTTGCCAATATATTGTGTCACCTTCGAAAATCACAAACCCATTGACGATAAAATTTAACAGTTATATTGCAAGTGTATGAAGGGAACGATTTTTAGTATTTTCTAAAAAAAAAATAGTTGAAATATTTTATATATTTGTGATGTTATTTTTGTCAACATAAATTAATACTGGTATTTATATTTTAACTTTTGCAAAGTTACATAATTCAGACTTTTACATATATTACATACTTAGAACTTAATTCTAAAGAGGTTTAACACATTAATGTTTAAAAATAAAGACTTTAATTCAGTGTTATAAGAAAAAGCAAATTTACTTTAAGAGATGATAAGAAATATAATAACTACAACAGCAACTACCAGTTGATTTTAATAGATCTTTAGTTTTTATCAAACTTGAAACAGTTTCTACATGTAAACGATTTCTTCCTTTGCTTTTTACATCATTTTGCATTTGAAAATGTGCGTTCAATTGATGCTCAGAAATGTGGTGTCGATAAAATGCCAAAAGCAATATATGAAATGTCAGCAAATATTAGTTTTGTTCTTAATATTGGCTATATTTTTCCAAGAAATTTAAATATATTCAGTTCTGAAATGCTTTATTTCTGAAAGATCCGCTAGAACACGGAATTGAGAATCGATATTATTATAGTTGTCTTTATCGTTTGTAAATAATATTAATAACATCGGTATTATGCTAATGGTTTTTCCGGAAACAATATTTTTGGATTGAAGCTGATTATCACTTTTAAGGTTTTATGTTCAAAACAAAATTTAGGACTAAATGTTTCGCACATTGTCGAATAAAACGATTTCGCAGTTTCTTTTACTTTATAAACCATTTCCTTAACATTGCATGTTTCTATAAGTATGGTTTTCATTTAAATTTTCCACAAACATATTATCCTATGCTTCCCTTTTTATAAATTTTCTTGTCAGTTGAAGGAACAAATATCCCATTCTGGAAAGCAAAATATGAATCCTAGCATACGCTTTGCATTTCAATATTAACGTCGTTAATTATTTTTAAAATACAACTCATACATTTCGCAACAAACACATGATAACCTAAGCCTGCTATCGAAATGATTACATCACAGTTTAAAAGCTCAAAGGATAAAAAAGTACTGAAAACAACGCGGGGCTACTGCGGTATTTTTAATATGAAAAAGTACTGAAAAAAGTACCAAAGTACTGAATTTTTCAACACTGCTGGGTATTATTTATTTCTTTGCTCCTCTTCTTACTCTATTAAAACTTCAAGAGCTAAGAAATCGGTAATCATGTTGACTCTATAAAAATTATTTCTTAATAAAGCTTAATGAAAAGTTGGTTGAAAAATTTTAGCATTTGCTGCGAACGATCAACTGGTCTATTCAACTGAGTTAGAACGTGTAGGGGCCGCATAAGGGCCCTTGGACAATAACTTTTGGGCTTATAACGTATGTATACAAGTATAGTACAAGTGAATTTTTATGTACATATGTTCGTATTTTTTCTGTTATTTTAATAATAAAACTAGAAAAACATATTTTTTGGGTTTTAGTACAATAAGGGTCAAAAAAGTACAATTTTTTAATTAATTAAGTACAATTTAGAAAATGTCATTTATCATCCCTTACATATCGTCGTTTGGTTGTGGATGCAAATTACATACGACATACGACAATTAAATAATCAACCGACGATATATAATTATTTTGGTAGTAGGTGCAAAATCAACAAATTGTTTGTTTAATTCTATGAATTTGGTATGAACTTAGTGATTAAGGACAATACTTGATAGTCTTGCATCTTACTCACTTCTCCACCTCCGCCTTATTACAATGAGAGTTGTAAATATTACTGCCCAGTTGAGGTTTAACTTGGGTCCTTTCAATATTTGTTGATTGTTTTCAGTTTTGCGATCTAGCCAACTGAGCTACGTGCAGTTGCGAATTACTGTGTAAATTGCGCAAAAGTACTCTACAAATTGGTGTTATGTAATATGTTTATTAATAGTATTAAAGGCAAGTCGTTATTTACAATTAAAATTACTGAGATGAATAAACAGTGCACATTACTTTGTAAACAACTACCTATTAAAATAATTTAAAAATACCATCGCTAGAGTTTACTACTCGAAATGTAAGTACACGTATAATACTGTTAATAAAGGGTGTTTTTTTGGAGTGATACAACTTTAAGTTGGTATCACTGCTTTATTTGACCACCCATTTAACAGCTAATAGTTGCTTTTTGTTTAGTTTGCTTTGACATTTTATTATGGATCGACTTACACCATGCCAAGCAGGATTATCGCATTTGGAGTGAGGAGAATCCTCAAGCTTTTGTCGAAACACCAAAAATTCACAGAAAATTACCGATACTGTCTCTTGTTCAACTTTGTTAAGGATTTCATCAGATTATTGTGTTTTTCGAATGGAGTAAGGAGCTGCTGTTTAGATACCTTTGGTTGGGATCTTCAAACACTGCAAACGTTATTTGAAATAACGTTTATCCATCGTAAATGGATCTAACTACACATAGTCAACAAGAGAAGGCAAAGTGGGGTTCAAATTTTCTTTAATTTGTTTAATATTTCGTAACACTGTGCATGGGATAAATCGAAGAATACTTTTTTATTGGCTTAGATATAAAATTTAAATTGTGTTGTTTTATTTCAGTTGTTAAACGTGTATGTACGTACGTATGTATGTATGTCAGTAAGTCGGACTATGTAGTTGAGTCTTTGGGTACGAGTTTTTTTTAGCAGGAATTTGCTTTCGTCTTATGCTATTGCCGTTGCTGATGCTACTGCGAATAGTTAGTCTAATTCATGTGATTTCTTACTTAACTTGGCAGTTTGTGGCAATAACTTTGGCCCTGCACAACTGTGATAAAAAGATATTATTGACTTGTGTCTATGAATGGGTTCGACACTAACCAAATTGAGATGGTTTGAATAAAATACACAAGCATTCACGTTAGTCTTACTACTATTCACATATTGTCGTACATACACACACAAACAAATGCATAATGGTTTATTGTACTCTCTCTCTGTTGACTTCGAAAATACCAATTGATTTATCGTACATGATTAGAATGGATGAATGACACTAGCTACTCGTATCTAGCAGTAGATATCAGGCAAAGAGTTCTTTCGTTCTTTTCTTAGTTTCTAACCCAATACAATCTAGGATCAATTCAAAGGTTTACGTAACTTTAAGAAATATAACAAAAAAGCTGAAACAAAAAGAAAATAACATCCGTCTGCCTGCTAAACGAAATTACTCTGTATGATGTTTGTGTATGTGCGTGTTTTTTTTGTGAATGAAAAATTGTTCGTTTTAGCGTGGGTGGAAAGGCAGACGGGGGGAATTGCTTAAACATACCTTGTAGTCGTATTCGGGCCTCACTTTTGCCTAAAGCATTTACACTGGAGCAGCTGTAAGCGCCAAAGTCCGCTTTAGTCAGATGACGTATTGTCAGATTAAGATGCCAAGTGTACATGTTAATCATGCTCTCGGATATATTGTACTTGTTGCCATTGTGCAGCTTAAGGTTTCCTTTATAGATGGTAACGACGATGAGGACGATAATGACAATGGTATGGTCGATGGTAGCAGGGGTGTTGCGATGTTGGGCGAATTAAAGCATTAAAAAGACACAAAAAGAAAAAAATACATAAGTACAATAAAATCAACTAGAGTTTAATAATATAAATAAACATGTCTGTCCATACAAACAAACGTATACAACATTCTTATATTCTATGAATGAATAATAAAATCAAATACAATTCACAAATAACCATAAAAACAAAGACACTCGCAAGAATGTAGAGAAATAAACTCGCATGCAAGGGTGTCTCGCAACATTGCACAGCTTTTAACTTCAAAGTAAATCTACATATCGACAGCTCAGTTCCAAAACACGCTAAGTCGAATTAGTGAGTTTTGCAGGAGAAGCTCTTAAAGTTAAAGGCGCTACAGAGTTCAGTTGTATGTTAAGTATTTTTTTCGTGCATAACTTTAGATTGGGTAATCCAATCAATACCAAAATTTGACAGACGGTTGAACAATACTAAATTCAAAAACAAGAAAATAATTGAAAACATGCTAAGTCGGCTTAGTCGATGTTATGGAATTGAGCTGTCGATATGGTATTTCAAAGTTAACAGTTGAAATCAGCTTCCGGAAGTCCCAATATAACTAAGTCTGAATTTACACGTTTCATCTTTTGATTCTCAACTTGTTTTCAATTCCCTTTTAAAGATGCCAATATAATCACACGCAGCAATCGGTTTCAACTTTCTTCGGTTCAAAACAACAACAATTTTATTAACAGCGAATCAAAGAGAAAAAGAAAAGAAAAAATTTACATGCAGCCTTTGTTGTGCACATACTGACCGAGTATAGGCATCTCCGTACCTACCTTCTTTCTTTCCTCACCGTAAAACATAAGAGTTGAGCATCAAAAGATGAAACGTGTGAAAGCAGACTAAGAAAAAGAACTCTAGATTAGCAATTAGATTTGAACGGGGCACCACAAAATTGGTTTACCTGTGCCCATGTTCTGGAACTCTCGCGTCGAGAAACTTTTCGATTTAAAAGTGCGAAATGAAACAAACAGCTGTTTTTCTCACTAAACTGTGTCTGTAACTTTTTGTGACGAGTACTCGCTGTCACGTAAGGAAATTACTCGCCAATTTGCAGAAAAATTCTGTCGGTAACATTTTTATGAGAGGAGTTCCCGCTTTGAACTGTCAAATAAACTCACTAATAAGAATAATAATATTTTGTTCTTGGCACATTTTTTATTGTTTAATTATTTTGCTTTTAACATTTTTATAAAATATACGAATGTTTTGAAAGATCGTTTGCAAACAACAAACATTAAAGTCGCACTTTACAATATTTGGTATAGCCGACGGTTGTAATTTCGCAGCCGTCGTTGAAACATTTTCAATTTTATTAAATTTTGATCGCCGTCTACGATATGTGTTACTGGCGTTCTCAACGTCTGCAATGTCACATCGGCTTCGAGTGCAATGTTATGACATTTATAACGCAACAATGTAATATCTTTGGATAATTTTCGACATGGGTTACAGACACACTTATTTTTCACTTTCTCCGTCGTCTCTGTAAGAACTTTCATATAAATTTTCAACTTAAGATTTAATACTGAAAATATGCCGAACATGGCTCTCCACGCCAGTTTCAACAATTTTGTAAATTAATGAGAACCACCAATGGAATGAAATAATTTTCAAAAAATTTTAAGAAGTTTAGATACCCTTTTTACAGCAAAGAAGACTTTCTTACCAGAAATCCTAATACTCTTTAACATACATTTATACATACACATGATGCAAACTCAAAGGATACAAAATCAACTTAAAATGTTAGAGATGGTACAGAGACATGCTGTTACATATTTTTTTTTTTTTTAATTCTACGAGAAGAACAACAATAATTTAGATGAAGAAGGGTTAAGAATTCATTGAACTTGGTGGTTGATGGTCGTCCGTTTGGTCGGTTTACGTATTTTCCCCATCTTTTGTTTGCTTCAATTTTCTGCTACTTACCCTCATTGCGATACCAGCCATTTAACGGTTTTGGATAGACTTCCACAATGCATTCTAAAGTAACTTCTCGCTCGACTGGGGCACCCACTAACTGATTTACGGCCTTGATGGATGGCGGAACTGTGTAGCGGTTTTTAAGGAGTATACCAAGCGTATGCGAATAAACGTAAGTAAAAGAGAGAAAAAAAGGAATAAAATTAAAGAGCAAACAAACACACACATACGAAAATAGATACAGAAAGCAAGTAAATGTATAGCAAAAGGAGAGCATAACAAATTGCTGGATTAAGTGCAATGTAAAATGTTTATCTTTTTTATTTTTCTGTTTGTTCCTTTTTTTTTTTTTGTTATACATATTTGGTTTTGCTTTATTACATTATTTTCCGTTTTCATACCAGAATCTTGCAAAAGTATTCTTAAAATTTAAAACTTAATTTAATTTTATGCTCGCATGTAACAGTTTTGATAATTTAAAAAATTCCCTTTTAAATGATGAAAGAACTTGCACACAGAAACCATAGAATGTTTAAAGTTCGTTAAGATTCTCATTGGAAATCGAATAAAGAATTGTAAATTTTTAATGCTGGATAAAATGAAAATAATTTTGTTTTTTTAATAGATCAAGATGTGTGCAACTAAAACAAGTGTAAATCATTATTTTTTTGTGTTACCAGAGATAAACGAAAACAAAAAAAAAATTTATCTGTGGAAATACTTAAAAGAAATTGTAATGAAAACTCGTTCACAAGATTACTAAATAAATGGCGGCAAAAGTACCTAAAGCTGGAGGTCCACACCACGCGTTACTCGCTTTTTCGCAGCATGCGCAGCTGTCAAAAAAGTAGAATCTGTGTAGTTATATGTTACAAGTTACATGCACAAAAGCGTATGATGCATTGAGGCGTTGAATGCAAAAGGTAGGTTTACTTCACAAGCACCGTTCGAACAAATCAGCTGGTTTTGACAAATGAAATATAATTTTTACTTGTAGTGATGCCGCATAAAAAGCGTTGCATTTAACTTGAAACATAGAACGCACGGAAGGTATACAAATTATGCAAAGCGTTGAGGCGAAAACGCGTTGTGTTAACCTCCAGCTTAACTGCCTGTAATGACACTTAAACGTAACGTGCCAAACAAATGAAGATTTTTTACAACTTATTCTAGTGCTGCCAGAATACATTTAAAAAAAAAAACGCACATTTTCATAAAAAATGAAACTGGAATGCAAATTGCAAATTTGGACAATGATCACCGTTATTACCCTTGCTGAAAAGTTTTAAGTTTGTAATCAAAGGGATCCCTAAAAAGGTAATAAATAAAAAAGTTGGCCAAAGTTTGTTGTGATACTCATGGTACTTGCTTGTGAGCCGTTGCAAAACCTTCTGGTAAGGCCGCTCATCCTCTAAAACTCCTAAAAATATCCACAGCTAACCAAACTTTGAAGTTTTTTATTTTGTTATATTAATTTTTTTTTTTGGGAATTTTATATACTAGACACTTTATTCAAACGCACAGTTGTGGAGTCGTCAAAAAATAGTTCTGACGCCAAATCCGACTTCTACTCTTACATTGATGATAAGTGTATATGAGGCTGGTCCTTATGATTCGGTAAATTTGTGGAAAACACAAATGTAAACACTTAAGAACATTAAAATACATATATTGTATGTATGTCTACAGAACCGCTACAATTGTTCTGTTTTATAACGAAGAACAGAAAACTATATAATGTTCGTAACATTCTTGAAAATAGTTAAGAACGGTATTAAGGGTTAGCTTCGTATACACAAACACTAAAAAAGTAGATATCGTTTCTGGGAATGTGAGCCGTACGCTCAATAATGTTCTGTTTATTTTCGAACACTGCATTTAGCTCTTGGTTTTTTTTTAATGCAGTACCTTTTAAATGGTAAAATGTAGCAAGATTTCGAAACATTTTTATTTAGGAATATATTAGAAAACTTTTTAAATATTTATGCTGAGAAATTTTGGAGTCGGAGTCGCGAGTTTTTGTAGAAAAACCTCAACCTCAACTCCCACTCTTTAACTCCGACTCCACAGCCCAGCTTACAAGAGTATCATTTTGCAAAGATCGAAGAAAAAGTTAAATTTTTATGATAAATGTAAAAATTAGCCTACCACGATGTCGTAGTTCAAAAAGCCAAATAGTTGTATTAAAAACTAATAACGAAATATTCCGTTTCTTCTGAAGTCAAAGTAGGCTGTACATTATATTCCTAATTTGAAATTCTATGTTTTGAATTCTCGGCTCTAGTATTGCATTTTGCCCACAAAATACTTCTGTGTAATTAGAGTTTTTTTTTCCCGGAGTTTTTCGATTCCCGGGAAAGCGGGAAAAATTTTTAAATTTCCCGGGATCCCGGGATCCCGCTCCATACAAATAATACAAAGTAAACTTGGTTTTATTAATGAAAAAAACTTTTATAAACAAACGTGAGGGAACTTGTTTACAAAGTAAGTAAAATAAATGCTTAAATACTACAAAAATTAATTGAAGATTGAAAGCGGAACTTGAATTATTATTACCTTTGGCTATTATAAGTAAATTCCGTATTATGATGATCTAGTTCAAGATAAAATAAACATAACAATTGAGGTACTCAAGATATGAGATCAAAAAGTAAAATCATAAAATATATAAAATATTTTAATAAATATATTAACATTTTTTAACGGCGTAGGAAATTACTTTCTGACACACTCAAAGCGTTTAGTGAGTCGCCAAAGAGTATATTTCTGATTTTGTTTACTGATTACCATGTTTCCGAAAAATTTCGTTTACTTTTTTACCGAGGTTGGACAAATAATTAAAAGTGCACCGTTGTTGCATGCTTCTGATGTCAAGGTTGATGCAAAAAATAGCATCATCCGGACTACTTCTTACAAACTATTTCTTTTCAATAGGTCCATCTGTAATCTTTAGGACAATGTGTTTTTCAAATTGTATGTTTTAGTAACTTACACGAGTTTCATTATTTTTTTATTTCGGTTTCCCCGCACTTCCCGGATATATTACCAAGCTCGATTTTTTTTTTGTAGATACGACTATGTTGCAATAACGGAGCGATATGTTTATGTATATCATATTTTTAAGACTTGTCCATGGTCAATGAGAATTTACTGCCTGCATCTTATTTTGAATTTATGTTCTTTATCAATTCATCACTTCACTAAATTTATTAATTATCAACTGTTGCACTGCCCATTCTGCTTTTAATAGATTTATTGCCGCAGGAGACATTGATTTACGTTTGTACACATTTCTTATAATTGACCTAATCGACAACCCATCCACAGATGCTAATTTTTAGAGAAAAGAAAACTAAATTTCAGAGTAAAAATAGCTGTTTTCTGAAACTATGAAGAACTTTTTATTTCCCGGGATCCCGCAACAAAAATCCCGGGAAAACGGGAAATATAATAAGTGAATTCCCGGGACGGGAAATCCCGGGAAAAACCCTATGTGTAATGCAAAAAACTTAAAGCACTTTAAACATTTTGTCATTGTGGTCAAAAGATTTGTCTGCTCGTATGTTTTCGTTTTACAAGCTGACAAAAACACTGTTGACATCATAAATAACAATAAATAAAACAACATTTAATTGCTGCAAACACTTAAAAATATTAATTGTCGTTGAGCTTTTGTTTTTGACCGTAAACATCAGATGCACTCTTCTAACCAAATATTAAACAAATCAAAAAGGAAATTCAAAAGTGCTTTCTATACTTGAACACATGCTAAATGTGTGTTAACAAACATTAAAAAAAAGTCTCTAATGGAAAAGCATTTTTAAAAATTGCACTACAAAAATGAAGAAACAAAAATGTACAGGGGCTCTTAACGATACCATTTTAGAATTTTCAGTGCTAGAAAAAAATATGCAAAATGCTATTTAAGCATAACTTGTTTGACAGAACGATTTTCGTTCTATAAAAATATTGGTTTGTTGTTAATCAATAAAAATAAATCATATTTGGTTTTCTATTTTTTTATTTTATTTGGATGAAAAAAGGACAAACATATATAAATATATAAATCGTATATATTAAAGGTGTTCTTATCTGTATGGCAAAATTTAAAAGTGTTTTGATTCCAGTTCGCCAGGCAGATTTTTGTCCTTAATATTAAAAAAGTAAAGAAGTCAAATTTGGAGCAAATCCGATTACGTTTAGAGGATCCGGAACTTCATAACATAACTTTATTCTGGTGAGCCCATTAGTGACCATCGGTTGCAAATCGGGTACAATCTCGAAAATTTGTCTGCAAATACTTTGTTGTATGGGCTCTACCGACTATAATTTTTTTCCTTGTTATTTTAATGCAAATGTAAAATTGTTTTTTTTTTGGGCATACATACTTTTTATACCCTCCACCACAATCAGTTGTGAAGAGGGTATATTCAGTTTGTCATTCCGTGTGAAACTTTTTTACTATTCATCTCAGACCCTATAAAGTATATATATTCTGGGTCCTTGAGTAATTTTAAGTCGATTTAGCCATGTCCGTCTGTCTGTCCGTCTGTCCGTCTGTTGAAAACACGCTCACTTTCGAAAAACTCAAAAGAAATCAACAAACTTGGTGTCAAATTGCTTGTAGTTATCCTAAGCAGTTTGGGATTGAAATTCAGCAAAATCGGTTCAATAGGATCTGAGCTATTAATCAAAATGTGGAACCACCATCTAAAAAAAATTGATAATTTTGTTACAAAAACTAACATAAATGGTGGAAAAATACACAGAATGATATAAGATTTCGCAACAATTCGTTTTATTCAACTGGAAATCACGCTGTGAAATTTCGTGAAGATCCGTCAATAATTTACCCTAGGCCCCATATAAGCCCTACTCCCGGAAAACAGTATATTAAGCCTAAAACCCTAACTAACAATGCTATCATTACAAATTTTGGCAAGTCACAGTTACATAGGACTAGAAATTAAACTGTTAAGTTTCTTGAAGATCGGTCCATAATTTACCATAGGCCCCATATAAAACCTACTTCCGGAAAACAACTTAGTACGCCTAAAAACGTAAAAAATCATGCTATCATAACAAAATTTGGTACATCAAAGTTTTATAGAACTAAAAATAAATCTTTGAAATTTCGTGAAGATCGGTTCATAATTTACCATAGGCCCCATATAAACTTTACTCCCGGAAAACAACTTAGTACGCCTAAAAACGTAAAAAATAATGCTATCATAACAAAATTTGGTACATCAAAGTTTTATTGGACAAGAAATAAAATTGTGTTATTTCGTGAAGATCGGTCCATAACTTACCCTGGGCCCCATATAAACCTTACTCCCGGAAAACAGTTTAGTACGCCTAAATCCGTAAAAAATAATGCTATCATAACAAAATTTGGTACATCAAAGTTTTATAGGACAAGAAATAAAACTGTGTAATTTCGTGAAGATCGGTACATAATTTACCCTAGGCCCCATAGAAACCCTACTCCCGGAAAACAGTTCAGTACACCTAAAACCATAATTAATAATGCTATCATAACAGAAATTGGTACGTCACAGTTTTAAAGGACTAGAAATGACGCTGTGAAATTTCGTGATGATCGGTCCATAATTTACCCTAGGCCCCATATAAACCCTTCTACCGGAAAACAGTTTGGTTGCCTTAAACCATAATTAATAACAAATCGTCACAGTTTAAGATTATAATAACATCATACAGATATTACTCCTTAAACATTCGAACTGTCGGTGGAGGGTATCAAAGATTCGGCACAGCCGAATATAGCACTCTAACTTGTTTAAAATTGATTTGTTCATATTTTCAAGTTTTTAGTTTTTCTGATTATTATTAACATGTAAACTTGGTTGCATTACTTGTCATTTTATTTTGGCAGTTTAATTTTTCATTTTTGTTCAATAAGCGTGAAAGGCATTTAAAAGTGGGGTAATTTAGCGGGTTATACTGTAAATACTAAGAGATTCTGTATTTGCATAAGAAAAAACCGAAATTCAGGAATATTTAAAGATAAAATTAAAATAAATGGCAATTCATTTAAAAATCTAAAGTATCCACTTTCGCAAGTTTAAGAAAAGCTTAATTTTTGTTAACATTTTTACACTGAAAGAATTTTCTTCGCAATAACAATGAATTTTGACATTAATCCCATGAAAAATTGTATTAAAAAGGAACCTATGCAGCGATTCGTTGGATCAATGAAACCTGTTTCATTAAAATGTATGTAATGAAACATTACATTAGATCTATGAATATTATTCATTGGATGAATACTTTCAATAGAGTAAAAAAATTATTTTTTTAAGTTTTTTTTGTTTTATTTTATTTATTCTTATTTTATTTTTTATTTTTTTTCTGTCTCTGGCGGGAATCGATCGCGCAACCTCGGTGCTGGTAGACTAGCTCTCTACCAGCTAGCCTACCGGGGCAGTGCAGTTTTTGGATAAAAAAACTATGTTTTTTACTTAATTAAGAGCGTAAATATGAGATTAAATTCTCCATAACAATAATAACAACGTTGATTGAACGTATTTGTTTCATTACTATAATGACATTTTTCATTGTCATAATGAAAATTTAAATTTATGAAATATGTTGCTTAATACAAAAAATTTTTGATTTCATAAATTTAATGGCATATTATATTAGATGCATGAAATAATTAAATCTTACATTTTTTGATAAGCAATTAAACATTTTTTAAGGGAACTATAATTTTGTATTAATTTATGAATATAGTTATGTTTGTTAATTGTTTTTTTATGTTCCCAATTAAAATTTTTGGTTTAACTTAAACAAACTTAAGTTTTCATAAATCCAATGAAAATTTTTAACGTAATTACGAAATCCAATGAAGTATTTTCGTTAAAATTTTTTTTATGAAAATGATTCATTAAATATATGAAGCATTTTTCTTTCAGTGTAGTACTTTGTTCAAAGCCCTTTTCTTTAATAACGTTTTGTAGGTGCTAATGATGGACAATGAAAAAATGCATCGATGATTTTTTCGATGCAATGCACCACATACAGGCAACGATGTTATATCGATACATCGATGGTGTCTTTACATCGATTGATTTTTGTAACCTTAAAGATATGAACGTGGCTTAAAGTAAAACAGGAATTGCATAACAAAAAATTTTTAAACGTTTACGATTGTAAAAAATAATTGAATTTCAGACTTTTTTCATATGACTAATCAACAGCAGTTTTTTCTCTGGCTTCATTTCTTGAATGTTGCCAGACACTTTTGGTGAAGAATCGTAACGTGAAGTACCAACAGTTTGTAGTTTTAGTTCTGAAATCCATTTATAATTTAATAATTTCAAAATAGTATTTACTTAAAAATAAAAAAAAGACAGAAGTATTAATCACCAACTTCTGGCAATATTGATTTTAAGTTAGTTCAAGTAAACTAACAGTACGTTTACATTTGACAGTACCTGCAAGACAGTAAGAAAATACATATTAGTTTGTAAAAATACTACTAACTGTCTTCGTGACGTAGGCGTCCAGACAGTAGTTAAGACAGTTCACTTTTAAAAATAAGTCAAACGTGAATGTTGCTGTTCAAGTCCAGCTAAACGTGTTTTACATGAACTAAAAAAACTTAAAAACAGCTTAAAATGACTATATTGTGTTAACAATCATAACACTAAACTAAAATATAAAAAATCAAAGCAAAATATGTTTAATTTTTTTTACACTATGATTTTTTCCCCTTTTGCTAACAAAACTTCAGATTACTGTTAGCAAATGTCAAATCACTGTCCAATTTTACTGTCTGCAAAATTTGCTAGACAGTAGACAAGACAGTTGGAAAAGTGTGCATGTATTAGTGGAAAAGTTTGCATGTATTGCTACTGTCTTGCCAGTACTGGCAAATGTAAACGCCAACAAAGGACAAAAAGCAGGGAAGGATAATTTCTTCCATGCTTCGGTCTCAAAATTTTGTATGGGGAAGCACAAGGTATAATGACATTTTACATACGCAACAAAGTTCTTGTATTAAATTTGTCGATGTTTTGGATTGTTTCGATACCATACATCGAGTAATTTAAAAACATCGATTTTATCGTCCACCACTAGTAGGTGCACTATCGTATCGCGCAAATTGTTTCTCCAAAAATCTATTAATTTTCGATCGTGGTAAGATCTGGGCTTTGCGCTGGCCATTTTAGTGTTTGCTTCGACAGCCAATCCTTAACGATCTTGGAAGTAAGTATTGGATACCCTGAACTTTCTCTGGGTATGCACTTTTGTCCACAAAATCATTTTAATTGTCTTCTACACAGAAAAAATAATTTTCATATTTGAATACGAAAATCGCATATTTGATTACAAAAATGTTTGAATTTTCTGCGATGATTTCTTAAAATAAATTGTTGGAAATGTTGAATAAATCAAACAAAATGTTTATCGAATCTTTATTCGTTTGTTTATTACTTATGATGTGCTAAATTCCGAATTTTTGTTCTTTGATAAATACACTACAATTTATTGAGAGGAAAGAAGGTAGTTCCTATTCACATTTCGCTGGTTGCTTAGGCCTGATCATCAGGAAACCTTTTTTCAAAGACTTTGGAAAAACTAAAGATAATATTCAACTAAAACTATAAAGCGAATGAGAATTACATATTATCTAAAAAATGGACAAACGTTGTAAAAGTACTGTCTTTACTTTGATTCCAATATTTTTTTTTTTTATTGAATATGAAAAAATATTTAATTATATCATTATTAAATATGTTTTAATGAGTTCTAGTTTTCAAAGTGTAATTTTGATAAATTTTTTCATTGAATCAAATTTTGTTTTTAACAAACTGTGTTGTTAAAATTTTTCTTGAGATATTTTTTTCTGTGTAGGATCGGAATCATCTATCTTTACTAAACGCCCAAGACGAAGGGATTCCACATCCAAGTTTCATTGTTTCTTTCACTTGTTGCTTTTTTAAAGTTTCATAGGACGATGCCAGTAGTGCTCTCTTTCATTTGACTGCAAATAGTCTAATTTGGTTTTATCCGATCATTTTACCCGTTTCCAGTATTTCACATTCCAATTTTTGTGGTCCTTGCAGAACTTTAAACGCGCCTTAACATTTTTATTTGATTATTTTCGCTCAATAACTTAAACCAGGCCAGTCCACTCACTAATTTAGTTGTTTATGGCGCCTGCAGCGTGCTTAAGTGTTTTTTCCTGTATTCTCACCATTAAATGCTCCATGGATGGTGCGTTGCAAATAGTGCTGTGGCAAATTTCTAATTTTCTTACAATATTGCGTTTTGGATATACTACAGATAGGGTTGCCAGACGGCCTGGAATGGCCTGGATTGTACAGTTTTTTGGGTCTTATCCAGTTACCAACTCAAATACAAATTGTCCAATTAAAAAAATTATTGTAATTTCAAATCACAATTTTTACTAAATATACATAAATAAAGTAAAAAACCTATTAACATAAATTGATTTGTTTGTATTTTCGAAAATTTTAAATATGCAAAAAAATATGCTCCAACAAATCGATGCCAAATTTAATAAAAAATGCTAGCTTATTTTTTTTATGCTTTGTATTTGTGCTTTCGTATGAAAAATACTTACGGGGGAATGCCCAGTGTATCTCCTAAGATACAACCACTATTTACTAAATAGCTTTTTAAAAAAAATGTTTCGAAAACATTTTTATATCAAAATGGGTGTCCTTGGGTATTTAAGGGTTAAGGTAACGATATATAATACAGTAGTTTTGACTTAACTGCCTTTTGTTTACGTACACATTTGACTTAACTGTGCAAAATTGATAATTTTTGGAATTATTCTTTATAATTCCATACAAATTCCTTTTTTAAATTTTTGGCATTTTAAAATTATTTTCATACAAAAAATCATCAAAAATTGATTTAACTGCCCAAAAAAATATTTTCTGGGTTTATTCTTCAAAATCCTTGTTTACGTGCGTTTTGTATACCTGCATATTTTTCATATTTTTGGGCAGCTTTAAAATATTTTCATACAAAACATACCTACATTTTTATGTTCTTTGTGAATTCTCATTGTTTTTGTTAGTGTTTCTTTTATATTAAATGAACATACATACATGTATAAAATGATCTGTTATATCCCAGCTAGAATAGGCTGTTTGTTAGACGATTATGTTTAATATACAACTCCAAAAATAATCTTCTGATGAATATCTGACGAGTAACGAAAACATCTAAATCTTTTTTTAATTAATTATTTTTTTATTAATTTTTTGACACGCTCGTCTTTAAATCTTGGAATGAACCTTTTGGGACTCTCTGTAAGAATCGTATAACAATTACTGAGCTACCTTAATGAGACCATTTTTGAAGTATGAAAATCTATTGCCAATACAATTTTAATAAAACAAACCGGCCTAAGGATCTGTAAAAAAAGGATTTTCCGACAGGATGGGGGTGATTTCGCGACCTTAAGGTTTGTTTTATAGAAATTGTATGAAAATTAGAAGTTTTGGCATGAAAAATACGCTTGATGCCCTTATTTAGTTAGCTCAATCATACGGCTGAGCATATCACGAGTTGTAAAATAATACCTACATGAGTCTCATACGACTCTTGGCATGCTTTTTTAAAGACTCGTTAGATAATCTCTACAAACATCATAAACGATTCCCTTTACGATTAATATAAGCGTTTTTCGCTGTGTTATGGAAGAATCTCTCATACGAATCAGCATGTGTAACAGTTTCTCGTGCGAGGAATTGTTTACAATTAAAAAATGAGCTCGTCGACTCTTTGTGAGATTTCCAGTAGACTCCTAGACGATTGAAAATGCTAGCTGGGTTGGAATAAAATTTTAATAAAATATAAATTTATTTATTAATAAAATAATTTGTTTATTCTACTTTTAAATCAAACACTTTACTTTAGCTGCACTTTTTAAGGCAGGTAAATGCATTTAAGATAACTGCATTTTTTATTTACCTGCACAAAAAATCGTGCAAAGGAGATTGTGCAGCTAAGTCAAAACTACTGTATTACGTAAGACTGAATTTTAACTCTTACGTGTTAGAAAATTAAATATGTATTTTTAAATTGTAAAGTTAATAAGATTTTGTTTATCTTGCATAATTCCCAATTTATATTCTTGATAAAAAACACTCAGGATAAACTAGTTTATATGCGCATTTCACTGGATGCTAAGGCCAGATCAATAGGAAACATATTATAGAAACACATTTTTGAAATATTTTTGATATTAACTAGGATCACCCAGTGGCCGAAATTGGACCACTTGACATTTCCTTTCGAGAAAACCTGTGCGTTATACAACAGAAACGTACACACGGCAAAATGCACTATTCACCCATCTTTGTACGTATGTCTGTAAGATAAGTTAAACGCTTTTCAAACACTTTAATGCAAAAAATTTAGAAAAAAAATATATTGAGCATATCTACAAACAAATACCTTTAAAACGATATATGTTTTGTTGAAATCGGTGGACGATAAAATACTTAAAAATCAAAAACTGTTCCCGTATTTATATATAAGATACATATCGCTCATTTGCTGCAAGACCGGCATAACTCAAAAAATGAAATTTTGGAGTTACAGATGCATAATTGTTCGCTTTGGTTTTCTTTATTTTGCGTATTTAATTCATCTTTATATCTTTTATACTTTTCCAGTTTGAAGAGAATGTGTCTTCTTTTTTTCTAAATAGTTAGAGCAAATTAAAAACTTTAAATGCGTTTATCTCGAAATTGATTTTTTTGAGTTATGCCGGTCTTGCAGCAAATGAGCGATATATAAATGCTTTGGATATTAATTTTTTAATAATTTTTTTCATTAGTTAGTTCTCTTAAAGATACTCATTAAAATTGGAAGCGTTATCTAATAGACTTAACATATCGGAGCTATAAATATGTTCATCCAAATCCTTTTAAGATCTTTCATGTATTCCTGATGAAATGAGTGGGTCTGGAGAGGACGCCAAGGCATTGGAATTCTGTCTAATCCGTAAAATCTTGCAAGTATTCGTGTATCTAAATTTTTGGTAGTCTTTCTGACAACACTCCAATTGGTAAGCACTGTTTGATATTCTAATAAATTTTTACCATGAGCCAAAATCTTATGAGCCGTTGAAGTAAGTTTATTCTCATGGTACATTGATGTTTTTGATGCATAATTTCTTTAGATTTTATAACATTAAGGTTAACTGCCAACATTTTTATAATATTATTTTTGACCCCAGTAATTCGGGCTGTTACCTCATCATTTTCAAAAAATGCTCTTGCCATAGCTTCTTTAGAAAATCATTTTGTATAATTTTTTTTCGAGCAGATAGTTTTTTTTGGTGTTGCGTTCTTATCAAAACATTCTTCCTCTCGCGGAATTGTATACGCTAGCTTTAAAATAAAATCAATGCACCAAATTCTATGTTTTAACGGAAAACTTCCATATTCATAGTTTTGCTCATCGCTTAAATCATCAAAATTTGGAGAGTCTTACCGTGACTTTTTGCAAGCTGCACTCTTTAAAGTTGACAGGGATATGGTAATGCATTTAAGACTTTGCCATTAATCATTGTCAATCGAAACAGTTTTTCTATTCTTCATTTTAAGAACAAAAGGCTTTAGTTCCAAAATTTCCTTTTTTGTATCGTGTAATGTAGATTTGATTATTTCTGAAGACTCCTTTGCATATTTAAAAAATATTGGACGGCAAAAATTAACTGACGATGGGCGAGGATTTTTTCAATGCTCAGAGATTTCAATTCTTTCACTTAAATTTTTGAATTTTTTTAACAGTTTTATTTAGTACTGTATGGCTAAATCCATAGTTGGATTACTTAAGGCTAGTTTACACCATCTCACAAGTCTTACGGATTTCATAATACTTTGTGAGATATAAATCTAATGAGCTTAGTTGCCACTGTCAAAAAATCTAGTTTAACATGACAGTTTGTGTTCACACCATCACACAAAGTATGAACACTCACACATGAAATAAAATGCAACCCTGATCTAATGAAAAGTATAATTGTTAAGAAATTTTTCAAAAAACGATGCAGTCGAATGGGATGTCAAATTTTTTTCATAACACTTGTCATTTTCGTGACACATTGCATTCACACTATCACACTTTGTCATATAACTTGAGTTTTTGACATGTATTAGTAGAAAGTATAATAGTGTAATCTAGCCTTAAATACAACTAGATTTCGTCAAAATCTGGTCATGAAGAAGTTTAGTTTTGTTGGAAATCTCGTCAAAAACAACTAGATTTGGTTTGAAATCTCGTTTGTACTAGATTTCGTTGTAGTGTAAACGGTTTATTAGAATTATTTATAGTTTTAGTTATAAGTTATCTTGTAAATTATCATTTATGACGTATTAGTTTAAATTTTAATTTTATCCTTTGTAATTGCCCTAGAGGGAAGCGAACTGACACCAAAGTAGTCGCGTGATAGGTCTTTGGTGGTAGAGACCGGTTCTAGTTTAAACACTTTCTATGAATAAGACCTATCACTTTTACATGGGGTTGTCATTGGAGGGGGTCAATTGACACCATTTGACCAGTCACACATCTATTATCAATGGACGTGTTTAGTGACAGTTGCTACAGTGTATCATTATTTCAATTTAATGTAGTATTATTTCAATGAAACAAGTCCTCGAATTAAATTCAAGAACCAAATTTTAGAAAGTCCCAAAAAATGTGTCACACCACCGGTAAAGACTGTACTGTAGTTCATTACTTTTTTTACCTTTTTGTTCTTCATAAACCAGTTACATGATTGGTTCTCCTTTCACTGGTCATGAGTTCTTTCTTTTTGTACCTGTTCTATTTTCACAACCCCCAGAACCAATCTGTTGGACCAATTGACACAAATTTCCCGCAGTGTGTAGACTTTAGATTTAAAAGAATAACAGTTATATTCAAATAATTCGAACAGATTGATCTAGAATCGACAAGAAGGTTCTTGAATCTACTACTACTTGTGGTTATGAACTCTAAACACAGACTAACTCATAAATGTTTAGTTTAGATTGTTTTGGGACATTAAACGGATCAGTTCGCTAGTAACTATATTGTGAACATTATAATTAATTTAAATAAAGTTTGTTAAGTTGAATAAATGTGAATAAACCAAAACGAGCTTATAAAACTTAAAACGTAACAAATATTATTTGTTTGTTGGAGTGTGTTCCTCTTTTTTTTGTCTATCCAGAGCTTTTTGAAGCCTACTGATGTGCTAGAAAGCTAAACACCTCCGCCTGTGAACGGAGAATTAAGAGGAAAAAAGGGCGTGACATTATGACATATTTTAAAATTTTATCGAATATTGAAGCCCCCTTAAGTAGTCGAATCTAAGATTTTTGGACTACGCGCTAAGAATTCTGAGGAAAGGGGTGTAACAAATTTGTTTTATTTTACATTTAAGCTAATTTTGAAGCCCCCTAAAGACCAATGAATCTTAGAATTGCCAAGCATATGTTACTGACGTTGGGGCTTACGTTACAGTAGTTTTTCTTCCAGCCTAGCAGGGACAAATAATATAGGGACAGGCTTATCAGCCAGTAATTTATAATTTAAAAAATTTGTAATTAATAAATTTTGTAAAAAATATTTATAAAAATAACTTTTTACTTTAAAACAATACGAGTATAATGAATGAACTCCTGATATTTGATGCAAAATAATTAAGGCGTTTTTCTTAAACAGCCTTCTTCTCGTAAAACTGAACACGATAATTACGTTTTGCTTTTAACATTCTGTTGTGCATTTATTTAATGTGTAAACTAAATAATATATTTAAAAAACTTACAATTTACGTGAACATCAAATCGTTTGCTTACTGATGGCGGAACTCCGTTAGATGCGATACACAAATATCCACCCATATCCGTCCGATGGACGTTCCCCAGCATTAGTTTCTCTCCTTCCACTGTTTTCACCACTAGAAAGGAAGTAAAAGCAGTTTTGTTTATTTTTCTCTTAAAATTTATATGTATAAAATATTAGTCCACATGTCTACGATAACAAAATAAAATCTTGCTCTTTAGTTAATTTTTGCACTAAAACCAAGCCCTATTGGAAAAGTTTATTCTTTGAATAAAAACCTTTATGATTCTCACAAGCAATCGGCAGATCGATTCATTTATATATTACTTTACAATTAATTAGTATTGTGGTTATTATTTTTTAAAAAATATTAAAAAAATTTGGATTAAAAACTTTACAATTTTTAGATTTTTGAAAAGACCTTTGTTTTTTTATGCAAAACCTTTTATATACAAGAGTGGATCAGAAATCTTTTTAAAAAGAATTTTATATCGATATATTTTCATTTTTCATTTAACGTGCTCTTTTTTTAAATTTTATCTGAATTGCACCTAAACCGGTTGAAAGCTGTATATTATTTGGTTATGTTTGACGTCTATAGAAATAAAGGTTTCATTTTTTTAAGCAGATATTTCTCGGTGGTAAAGACAATTTGAGAACAATGTTGGACATTAAAGATTCCATATTTTTTATTCTCTATGATTATAAAATGCTTGCTGAATTTTTAGTTTTTCATTTGCAACATAAACTATATTTGTATTGTACTAATTACATTAAATAAAAACAATTACTAACTCTGGGTTGACACCATGAAAGTTTTCTTTCAGAAAGTCTGAGTTTATGGGTGAGAGAGGAGTGAATAAAAGCATGTTCTCTTACCCTCTCACCAATAAACTCAGACTTTCTAAAAGAAAACTTTAATAGTGTTATCCCAGACTCCAAAGTACGAAATGAAGAATGGTCCAAAACTTTACAAACTCTATACAAACAAGGAGAAAGTATAGTCGGCCATATGATACCCTTCACCACAGTATTTAAAACCACATCATGCTTATGTGTCCATATAAATATGGATTTATCTATGTTTTTAAACTTCATTAACATCGGTTTGAAAGTTTGTGAGAGGCAGAAATCGCACCCTACCTCCCTTTCTGGTCCTATTTTTGAAAAACTGTATAGCTTATGTGTCCATATAAATATAGATCTATCTATGGCTTAAATTTCATTAAAATCGGTTTGATAGTTTCTGAGAGGAAGAAATTTCTCCCTATCTTCCCTCGTGGTTCTACGATTCGGCCCATTTGCAATAGGCTTGGTCCTTATGCCAATAAGAACCTTTGTACATGGACAGCCAGCCAGCTGAACGGACATCGTTAGTTCGACTCAGAAAGTGATTCTGAATCGATCGGTAAACTTTGAGGTGAGTCTAGGACCAATATTTTAAGACGTTACACACATCAGCACAAATGCATAATACCCTCTCCACTGCTGTGGTGTGGGTATAAATACGACAACATTAAACTTTTTGTGTTTTGGGGTTTTTCTGCATTCTTTCGTGGGGCTGTTTTTTTTTTAATTTTAAGTGAAATGAAAAATAACCCCAAATAAAATCCAAATTTGTTATATCTCAGAGGAAAGAATCCTTGCGCACCGCCTAAGGCCGGCTTGCCGAAAAGCTTTAGTAAGCAAAGCAGGTGTTTGTAATACATACCATAGATAGGGAAATCCTTGCGCCCGGTAGTAACTAAACTGTACAATTTTTCGGGATATAAAAATTAAGGAATGCGGGATCTTAAGTTTCGGGCATATGACCCCAATCCAAATTTCTAATGTAATTTTCTTTGGTGTTTTTTTTTAACTAGGGGTCATTTGCTCGAAACTTGAATCCGGAATTCAAAGTCCTGAGTGCTTAAATCCTGAATTTCAAGAACCATGAATTTTGTACAGTTTTGGTTTTAAAAATAGCGCAATAGATCGCACTGTTGGGCCTACGGCCAGCCGCAAAGATTTTCTCCTATGATGTATATAACAAACACCTCTTTTGCCAAATAAGCTCCTCTGTATGGCTTGCCTTCGGCCAGGCGCAAGGTTTTCTCATCTGTGTTATAACAAACATTGATATCGAGATTTTTAAATTAAGGATTTCAAAACTTGGGATTTTTCGCTTAAAAAATCGGGATTTCGATACCAACCATTTTTTAATAACTTTTTTGGTGTTTATAAAAAGTTAATGTGTTTTTTCATAAAGAAGAGTTATCTTCAGTTTAATAATAAAAAAAATGCATAATTATCATTTGTGTCTTATACTATGTTCACACTTGAGTTCTTAAACGCGTTTAAGCAGCTCGAACGTGATTAAGCTCTAATCACTTCAAAATCGAGATGATTACCCATACATTGAAGTGATTTGTTAATCACTTCAAATCGACATGATTACAACTAAATCACTTCATAAGCCACATAGAATCCACTGAACATACCTAATAATGTAGAATCGCCAACATGTCGTGTACAACCGGCCAAGATTTCTGCTTAAAATGATTAAAATAATCTTCTGATAACTTTATAAAAGTGCTTTTATCCATTTTTAATACTTTAAAGACATATAAATTTGTTTGATTTTTTTTTTGTGTATTTGTTGTGTGTTTTTTTCTTAATCATCTGTCATCTTAATCATCTCAAATGTAATGTGAACGACTTTGATTAGCTAAATCAACATTTTGCTTAAACGCGTTTAAAAACCCAAGTGTGAACTTAGCATTAGATTTATTAATGTTTGAGAATTTTTCAAGTCGCAAAGTTTTTTTTTTAACAAATTTAAGACGTAATGTTTGTGTGTTTTGTATTTTCTAGAAAAGTTAGTTCAGTTTCACTTTCTTACAAATTAAGTTTCTGTGACACACCCTTTTCACCTGTGGTGAAACGTTTAAAAATGTTATTGTTTAAACTCATGCATAATATTGTTATTTTATTTCCAATTTCAATTAAATTTTTTTTTTAAATTAAAATCTTTGTTCTAAGTATTATTTTTCCTTAGCTCGACCAAGAAAATTCAAGTGCATTTTATAAAGGCGAAATTATTTTGTATTGGTGTTTGCTTTAAGTGTGCTTTATTGGTATGTCCATACATACATTAAAAGAAGTTTTAAAAAGTATGAATTTACAGAACGTTTGTATGTTCAAACCTTGTTTTTCTCTGGACTCTGTTCGTAATATAATATCCTTTCCTCCTTCACGTTTCCATTGCACTGTAGGCATTGGCACTCCAGTTGCACTGCAGATTAATGTGATAGTACCTCCTTCGTTTGTAATGCTTTCTTCGAGATTTTGGTCTGGATGATTTAATATATCAGGAGGCACTACAACGTCCAAGTAACCAGACTGAAACAACAAAAAAGACAATGTAGTTACAAATTAAAAAAAAAACAGCAGCAGGAATTTACAATAGTATTTAACATAATTATGTAGTTATTCATTTAAAGATAATTTAAAATTTTTAAAACATATTTTTATTAAATAGAATCTGGGAATTTATTTCTCATGATGAGTATCATTTATAACTTTGGTTATAAATTTTCATATTAATCCGAATTTGTATTCTAAGTCAAATTACAATTTATAGAGCTTTTATCAAGGCGAATTCAACAAGGTAAACTCTTTAGAACATCTGTTCGTCAGCTGTATTATCCGAGTTGTCAATAAATTGTATTTTTTAATTATTTTTGTTTTTCATTTAAAAAAAAATGTGATTGTGTTAATTTGTGAAATTTTATGACAAAAAAATTAATTGTGGCTTAATTCTAGTTAACCAACGCAGTTCCAACTAAAAACAAAGGGGAATAGAAAATGAAAAAATAGCAAGAAAAAATAATATGGCACAATTCTCGGAAACGTTTAGTTTCCGAGCCATAGATATCTTAAGTCTTCATATAAATTTGCGGTTTCCCACTACATAACTGAACGTATATAGCTAATATTGGTATAATTTAAGAGCTTTTATTTAAAAATTCGTAATCCACAAAGGAGCGGCGATGAGTTTGCAAAAAAATATTATAGTAAGCATATCAATTGCTATGCGAAGAACTTTATTTTGCAAAGTCGGTGTTTGTTATACCATAGATGAGAAAATCCTTGCGCCCAACCGAAGGCCGGCTATGTGGAGAAGGTTTATTAAGCGAAGTTGGGGTTTATTTGATTAAATTTTTGATTCCTAGTGCACTTCCGTGACGTTTTGATATAAATTTTTGTAAAAACTGTATTCGGAGGTAAATACTTAAAAAGTTTGCAATAAATTTTACATTTTCAGAAAGATCTGTTAAAAAGCTAATAATGGCCACATACGTTTACAAATGTAGTGGAAAATCGCAAATTCAGAAGTCCATTACTCTGAAACTATGCGTTTTGTAGAATTTTACCATGAAATTATTATTATTATTTTTCAATTTTCTATTCCTCTATGTCCTTTGTTGTTGGAGCTGCGTTGGTAAGCTACATTTGTATCTAATTTTTATGCATATGCTGGGTCCTTGAGCAATTTTTAGTCTATTTAGCCATGTCCGACTGTTCAAAACACTCTCAATTTCGGAAAAACTCAAAATAAAAGAACAATATTAGTGTAAAATTCTTTCCACTTCTCCTAAGCATTTCTGAATTGAACTCCAACACAATTGGTTTAGTTGGAAACGAGTCAAAAAACGAAATGTGAAACATCGTGCCTTAAAAATTTATACACACTTTGATTAAAAAAAAACTAATATATGTAAATGCATGGCAGAATGCACCCTTAACATTAAATCTTCAAAAACACAGAATACATTAAATTTTGTTTAGATCGGTTCATAAACACACAACTTTAAATATAAAAAAAATCAATAAAAAATTGTATTGTTTACTTTTTATTCACACTTTTTGTGAACAACTATTTTGACAACTCGGATATGTTACACTAACAAAACGCCTGTTATTTTTGTTAGAGTTGTAATTGTTGTAGCGACGAGTTTACCTTGTTGAATTCGCCTTGGCTTTTATACTTTATTAGTTTTATTCCTTCAATATTTTCTAGGAATATTTTCTATGCACTATTAGTTTTTTTTTGTATATTTAAATTTTTGAAATTTTAATTATTTAAAATCAAGTCTTCAGCACGCTCCGGTACAAAAGTTCTTTTTACAAACAAGTATATGCGGTACCAAATCTTTAAATAACACGCCACGTTGACAAATATAAATTAAACATCTGTAAAAGGTTTACATATGAGCCGTTTATTTTGAAAGTCACTTTTTCAAAAAAATCGAGTTAATAACAAATAATAATAATAATAAATACTGAGAAAAATATCATTATCATGATATATCAAATACAAGTGAATCTTCTCGAAAGTTAGCATCCATTTTTTTAAACGTGTTAAAAACAAAATGACTTATGCCACTTTCAAAATAAACGGCTCATATATTGGTCAAAATCAGTCCAAATTTTTATTTAGCTTCCTTTCAAATATCATATATATTTATGCCTGTATTCATAAAATTTTTTTAAATTTAATAAAGGTTTAAACAACAAATTTACTTTGAAAATTATCCTTAATAAACGTTTGTTGAATTTAATAATCGTTTATGAATAGGGGGATTAATGTTTGCATCTAACTTAACCCAAACCCGAGATTAAAAAAGTAAGAGTGCTATGTGTTTGGCTGTGCTGAATCGTTGATACCCTCTACCCAGTAGCCCGTTTCTGTATTTCTCCCATCGTAAAACTTTTCGCATGAAACGTGTGAATTGCAACAAAAATAGTGTGAAATGAAACAAAAGGTTTTTCTCACACAAGTGCTTCTTTGCGAGAATTATCTGTCATTTAAATAATGTTCCAGCAATTATTAGAAGGATGTGAGAAAAAGTGTTTCTGTAACAATATTTTGCGAATAGTTTCTTACAAGAACTGTCAAAATAAGTCACATTTGAAATTGGTGCGAGAAAAACAAAATGTAGATATTTTGAATTTTAAATATGTTTATATACTATTTTTTAAAAAATTAGTATTGTGGTTATTTTGTTGAACTATTTATGGTTTTTAATCCAAATTTTTAATATTTTTAATTAGGCTTAAGTTCATCCAATTTAATTTTCATTAAACTATTTTTATGAAGAAAGGAATTTTACAACATGAAAATCAATCAAAATTGTTATTGATAATCTTTCATTCTTGACGTGGCCCGGGCTCGAACCCTGGCCGGCAGGTTACCATGACATGTTTCGATCGCAACCACTCGATCTCCTCAGATGGATTTGCCGTCTTACACTCGCAGCCATCGACGACTGCTGACGTCACTCGAACCCTGGCCGGCAGGTTACCATGACATGTTTCGATTGCAACCACTCAATCTCCTCAGAGGGCTTGCCGTTTAACACTCGCAGCCATCGACGACTGCTGACGTCATTAGTCAAACATCAATCCTTAAACCAAATTGTATTTAACCTTTGGTAGATCGAAATTTGCTTTGAATGATTATCTATTTTTAATTCATTTTACATGTTCTTCCTTTACTTCTGTTTTTTCGTACTTTTGTCAAGAATTCTTCCTGAAGTTCAAAGTACATATTTTGTTTTTGTTTTTTCATTTTTTTTTTGTCTTTCTTTTTCAAAATAAATAAAAAATAAAAGGAATTTAAATGATGAATGCATATGATGAAAATAAACAAAACACAATTGTTATATTTTGTTATTTTAAATTTTTTTAGCCTTTCCTTGTTTTGGTTTTATTCAGTGCTGCCAGATAAATTTGTGTAAAAATCGCAAATTCCTGAAAAAAATAATAAGATCGTGTTTTTTGTTTAAAATAATAAAAATTAATTTAAAACAAATTTTGTTCGATTTTTTTTTTAAACATAATCAAACAAAAGCATAGTTAATGTTCATGCCCAGCTAGCATTTTGTATCATAATCTAATCATTTAGGAATCAGCTTTGCGAGCAAAATACCCTTATATGAGCTCATTTTTCAATCATAAATGATACTCTCGTTGTGAGAAAATGGTATCCTTCAGATGAATCACCTGAAAGAATCATACACACAGAAAAAATCAAGTTAAAAACGTCGAAAACAAGGTTGATTTAAATTTTTTCGGTGATGATTTTGCTTCATACGGGTTTCATGTTAATTCAACCTGATTTAACAATAACTGCGAAAATCATTTTTTTCTTTTGATATAACTATAATTCATGTTAATTTAACATTGCAGTAAAGTTAGAGCAAAATGTAATTTATATTGAAATAACAATCGGAATCACGTTGTATGAAAGTTATTTCCAGTTGAAACAACGTGAATTTCATGTAGAATCAAATGGGTTTGAGTGTATTTTAACAGTGTGAAGAAGCTTCAGACAACATTTGCATTTATGTAAGAATAATTCAAAACCCTGTAACACATGTTTCACTTATTTTGTATTCTCCTTTGTTAACAGAAGCATCAGCAGAATCGCCCGATATGGTCATCATTCTACTTTGAAAACTTGATGTACTATTTAAATAAACAATTTTAATTAAAAGAATACGGGAATTGTCTTCTTTTTATAACATATTTTAAAAGTGAAAATAAAAAATGTACATAATTAAGTAGGTATGCATGTTAATTTTACAAGATAAACTTTTGATTTTAATACAAAACAGGTTTTTATGGGTTCAATATTGAATCCAGATTTATTTATATTTTAATATTTTTATTTTTTTATTTTTTTAACAGTGAATAATATTAAATAAACGTAATTTAAGGTTATTTTGATATTTTTTATTAAAAATTAATATGAAATAATGATAAATTTAAGTAAAGGGCATAATTTTTCTGAAATTTAACATGATTCTCAATCAACATTTTTCCATGTTAATTTTACATGGGTATTTTTTCTGTGTGTATGTGATACAATTTTGGATCCTTTTAATGTTAGTTTTTATTATCATTATTTAATCGTTTTCGTCTCATTTTTCAATCGTAAATTATATAGTTTTTGGTTATATTTCATATCACTTTTTCATTGCTATGTTTTTTAATTTTTTTCCGATAAAATCTGCACCATTATGGCTTTTGATTATTCAAACCAGCTTTATTTTGAACCAAAAAAAGAAGAAAAGAAACAATTTGTACTAACATTTATGCTGATAACTTGTCAATAATTTTTGGGTTTCTTTTTTATCCAAGCTTTTGTTATTTTTTTTTTGATTTGGCAAAAACAAAAATTCAAAATATTTTAAAATTTTTAAACATATAAATGAATAATATATGAATCCATTTTCTATCACTCAAGTGATAAAGCCGTTTTTAATCATCAAAACTGATATGAAAAGATTGTTTTAGGTGATTTTTACACAAAATAATCCCCCAAATTCTAGCTGGTTGGGTATTTTATACATGCATACATATAAATTGTCGATTGTTCTAGCCTAATTTTTCAATTTTTTATAAATTTATATTTATTTTATTAAGCTTGAAGTCTATTTTTTATAAAATTATTTATTTTCTTCAATGCGATAACAATTTTAAGTTGTTATTTTTCCCTGAAGAAGTCAACAAAGGCGCGGCAAAATATCATATTGAACAAAAATGAAATACATATTTTGATAAAAAAAAAAAAGCCAAGTCGGTTCTTTACATCACCTGGTCCACATACAAGCAAGTATCCTCTCGAAATTAAGGTTTTCGTGCGATTTTTAATGCTATGATGAAGGCTATATGTATAAGATTTACCATAGCCGAATAAAGCACTTTAAATTGTTTTATTTAAATCATCTTGACTCAAACTTTTTTCTATATTGACTGAAAAATGGGGTAATGGTTTAATGTTTTGAACACAAACAATTGTATTAAATAATCACGGGACTAAAAAGTAAACACTTTTCCCTCGAAATTTTGCTTTTGCCAATATATTTTTAAGGGAAGAGACCAACAATTTCGAGGACAAAATTGTCTTATTTCAAAGACTAAATAATATACTAAATAAATAATCGTCAAAATGACGATAAATCGTCAAATCTGGCAGCTCTGGTTTTATTATATATATTTCTTTCGTTGACGTTTTGCCTTTCATTTGACACTTGATTACTAGAAATATTCCAGTTAAAACAAAATCTGTGTTGTCTGTTTTCGCATTCAAATACAGAAATACTTTTTTCTCACATATCGAGAAACGATGGAATTTTTTTGTCTTACACTTCATGGGAGGAATTTTACGATGCGAGAAATAGAGAAACGAGCTACAGAGTAAGAATGTTTCAGAACTGACCTTATATCCAAAAATTATAAGCAAATAATATAAAAACTAACCTCACAGTATTTTATTTCATCGCGGTTTTCGGCGTGTAAAAGTCTATTTCAATATAACGCTTTATATGGGGCCTATGGACAAAGCCTTACGAAGCTATGACATGCTATTTTTATTATAGTAGCATTATGGCTTAGGGCCTATGGTTAGTTATGAATCGATCTTCACAAAATTTAGCTGTGAAACTGCTTAGAAGCACTCGAAAATAAAAGTTCAAGTACCGTGAAAACTAAAACTAATCGGTTAAAGTGCCCACAATTCTGCATCAGTCGGCAAAAAGTAAATGACAAATATGTAACGGTGCTTTAGTAGTGACGCGTTGCAATTAAACATTAGCCCAATTCACAATCTTGTGCAAATGGTCTTGAATCGTAGCATTTGCAAAATGGAATAGTAAATACCATAGCATACTTTTGGGATTATGGTTAAAACCATAACTATATATCGTAGCATTTGCACAATGGTATAGTATATTTTTACTCTACACCATATACAGAAATGCACTTGCTACTCTTTTGCAAATATGCAACGCCTAAAACCAATAGTTCATATTTACTCGTGTTGATTGCAAAACGACAGCTAACACTCAGTGAAACAAGCCGATCTGAAAAATGTTATAGTATTTACTATAATCCCAAAAGTATACTACAGAATTCACTATACCATTTTGCAAATGCTACGATGCAAGACCATTTGCAAAAGATTGTGAATTGGGCAATTGTAAAAAAAGGCAAAAAAGCTATAAAAAAATAGTCAATAAATCCGATTTACCGAAAGTGAATTTAAAAAGTAATTAATGTAACCTTACAATCATCAAGCTAAGGTATTTACTCAAATGTGTAGCTTAAATTTGTAAAATAGTTATGTATTTGTGGAAGTGGTTTTATTTTTATACCCTCCACCACAATTAGTTGTGAAGAGGGTATATTAAGTTTGTCATTCCGTGTGAAACTTTTTTATTATTCATCTCAGACCCCATAAAGTATATATATTCTGGATCGTTGAGCAATTCTAAGTCGCTTTAGCCATGTCCGTCTGTCCGTCTGTTGAAAACACGCTCACTTTCGAACAACTCAAAAGAAATGAACAAACTTGGTGCCAAATTGCTTGTAGTTGTCCTAAGCAGTTTGGGATTGAAATCCAGCAAAATCGGTTTAGTAGGACCAGAGCTATGAATCAAAATGTGGAACCACCACCTAAAAAAATTAATAATTTTGTTACAAAAAATAACATAAATACTGGAACAAGGCACGGAATGAGATACAATTTTGCAAAAATTTGTTTTATTTGACTGGAAATCACGCTGTTAAATTTCGTGAAGATCCGTTCATAATTTACCCTAAGCCCCATATTAACACTACTCCCGGAAAACAGTTTAGTACGCCTAAAACCGTAAAAAATAACGCTAGCGTAACAAAATTTGCTACGTCACATTTTTAGGACTAGAAATAACACTGTGAAATTACGTGACGATCGGTCCATAATTTACCCTAGGCCCCATATAAACCCTACTACCGGAAAACATTTTAATACGCCTAAAACCGTAAAAAATAATGCAATCATAACAAATTTTGGCTCGTCACAGTTGTATAGGACTATAAATGATACTGTGAAATTTCGTAAAGATCGCTCCATAATTTACTTTAGGCCCCATATAAACCCTACTACCGGAAAACAGTTTAGTACGCCTAAAACCGTAAATAATTATGCAATCATAACAAATTTTGGCTCGTCACAGTTTTATAGAACTATAAATGATACTGTGAAATTTCGTGAAGATCGGTACATAATTTACCCTAGGCCCCATAGAAACCCTACTCCCGGAAAACAGTTTAGTACACCTAAAAACATAACTACTAATGCTAGCATAACAGAAATTGGTACGTCACAGTTTTAAAGGACTAGAAACGACGCTGTGAAATTTCATGATGATCGGTTCATAATTTACCCTAGGCCCCATATAAACCCTACTACCGGAAAACAGTTTAGTCGCCTAAAACCATAATTAATACCAAATCGTCACAGTTTAAGATAATAATAACATCATACAGATATTACTCCTTAAACATTCGAACTGTCGGTGGAGGGTATCAAAGATTCGGCACAGCTAACTTGTTTTAGTTAATATAAGAAATGCAAAAAAAAATTATTTTCTCATTTTAAGTGGACATAAAGTTATTAATAGTCTTAATTAAGCATAGATTTTAAGTTAATTTTAAAGGTTGAACAAAACAGCGTGGTTTTAGAAAAAATTAGGGTGAGTATCAGTGCGCTTTAGAAGTAAGGTACGAATAAGTAGCAACATTAGTTGAGTTTACCAACAAAAAGCACTTCACGTCTTCTACTATAATTTTTATTGCTGTTTTTGCTGTCATTGTTTTATGTGGTTTTCTTAGAGATGTGGAAATGTTGTTATTTCTTACGCGTGAGTCACGTGGCCGTGATTAAATTTATATATTATATATTACAGTTTATATATTTTTTTATTATTGTTTTGTATATTTCAATGGAGAACAAGCTCAAGCGTTCTTTTTCAGTCCCCAAAGGTTGAACGATATTTTGAAAAATTGCAATTGTAAAACAATAGATGAAAAAATTACCTATTAAAATAAGAACTATAGAAATGCACTTGCAATTCAAAGGACAACTCTTAAGTTTTCAAAAATACCTTTTACAGTTTCGTTTTTGTGTTTAAGACTAAATGAATTGGCTGCAATAATCAATTGCATTTCCGTGTGCTAGGACGGCAAAGCGTGGTCGAAAAGAAATTTCTTTTAGTGATTCTAGCGACTCATGTAGATTAAAAAAAACAAGAGTTTTAAAGGACACTGCAGAGTTACAACTTTTAGTAAATCATGTATTATTTTATTAGCATTTTTTTGTTGGTTTGGGGGATACCCATCTACTCCCTCTTCTACCACCAACGATTTGATTGAACATGAAGTTTGTTCTAAGAGTTGCGCCCATCAAATTTTGTATGCTTCACTACTGTAGTTCTTTATATAAGAAATACCCAATTTTTTTGTAGGGGGTAACGTATCCCCCTCTTATACCCCCAAGATTTTGTTGGAGTTACCTACATCAAATTAAGTGTGTCCCACTATTGTAGCTGCAAAGATATGAATTAATCCGAGAAAAAGCGCTTTGGCTCCAGTGTGAAACGGTTAAATTGTTAAATCGACTTAGAATTACTCAAATCCCATAATAGCCATGTATACTTTATGGGGTTTTAGATAAATTTAAAAAAAAATTTCACACGAAATGGCAAGTCCGCAGTATTCCCCCATTCACGACTAGTGGTGGGCGGAGTGATGCCACTAAAAACAAAAACGTACTCATTTTATTTAAAACCTTATGAAATTATACAAAAAATAATGAAAAAAGTTGTGTCAACTGTTCTACTGCTGCGGAATGTTCTCCCATTACCAAAATAAAAATCTGCCTGCTGCAGCTCTCAATAAGTAAATAATCTTTGTTAAAGTGTACCTAAAACGTTTCTAAATGAAGATACGTATAACAACGTTTATATTGATTCGTTAGATCCAGAAATAATAACTCCTACATTAGTAAAGAGATAAAAAAAGAATAGAAATCATTTTCTAATCATATCAAATGATATTCATCAAGGTGTAGCATATCATACCCTTCACCGAAGGTTAAAGCGAATACGTTAGTTTGTCATGCCGTTTGTAATTTCTACACGCAGCGAAAACATGTTTAAGTATGGTTACTTCCAACCAACATATTTTTAAAGAAAATTTAGAACATATTATGTTTAATTTAACCATATTATTGTCACCGCCAACCAGGCGCGGATTCGGGGGGGGGGGGGGGGGAAATAAGGAAATTTCCCCCCCGTAAATTAAAAAAATATGTTTTGTTAATTTCGATAATACAAGAATTTCCAATAATAATATCTTTTTTAATGTACAAAATTTTTGGAAATCCCAGCAAAGTTTTTTTTATGGAATCTTTAATGAAATTTTCAAAAAGTATTTTTTTTATTGAATCTCTAACGATTTTCATTTTCCAAAGAAACATCTAGTTTACCGAATTCAATTACTTGGTATTCTACATTCAATCCCAGCAGGTGCCATCTATATCCAAAGACTAAAAGTTTAATTTGATAATGCGTACGGTTGAATTATTAAAAAGCCGTAGTATTTGCAATATTTATGTATATATTTATGTTTTATATGAATCAAAATTCTATTCGATAATTTTTGACGAAAGCGCGGATTTGTCGGGGAAAAGCCAGATTTCCTTATCTTTAAGATATTTCAACACACAACAAAAAGTTTTTAGGGAAGCATTTATTGGCTTTGTTGTAAACGCATTTGAAGAGGCTTCAAAAGATATTGATGGCGTTGATGTGCCAATTGATGCGAAGGAACTATCATCAATAGTTCTTAAAGCTTTGACATATTTTGGTCTTGACCTAAAAAATTGTGTAGGAGATGGAACAGATGGGTGTCCTTTGATGTCAGCAGAAAATAGAGCTGTTCAAAATTTCTGGAAAAGCGACAAATGCGAAACAAACACCTTGCTGTTCCCATAAATCGAGCAACTCAATTGCTAAAAGCAATAAAGTGCCATTATTACAAAAAGTTGTATCATTTGTTAAAGAAACGACAAAGTTTGTTAGCAAAGTATTTGGGAGCCAAACTCTCTTCATTATGCGTCTTTGCAACAAGTGTACAACATATAGTAGAAGCTTTGGAAAAATTATCTGAGTGGAGAGGTAGTATCTCTACCTTTATATTAAGGAACTCCTTAGTACTTTTGAACTTATTTGCGGAATATACATATTAAGTGTGATACTTATTGTAACACAGCCACTTAGTATCATTTTACAAAAGCAAGATATAGATCTTAAAAAAGGATCAAGCCTTATCAAAATTTTAATCATGTGCCTTGAAGAAAAAAGAAATAAAGCCGAAGAACAATTTAAAGCGATCTTTGAAAAAGTTAAAGTTATTTGCGTTCAAACCGAGGTTCTTATCGAAAAGACAAGATTTGAACGAAATAATCACATCCAAAATGTTGAAGATTACAACCGAGTTGTAGGTAACATTCCTCTTATTGAATCTATTTTAGAAGATCTCATAACAACTTTCCCAATAGATATCCCAAATGTATTGAACATACATAAACTTCTACCTCAAAATGTAATCAAGTCATATACAGATAGAAAACTGTTAAAACCAGAACTAGCTGATGAGCCGATTATATTTGATAAAAGAGATAAACACCTACTAAGATCTAAACTTGAGCCTGATCTATCAGAAAACATTGTAGATGCTTTAATAAACTGTGATGAAGATATCCAAATCTAAGAAAAATATTTAAAATTTTCGTTTCAGTGCTCGTCAGTAAAGCTACGAGCGGGAGGCCATTTCCTACCCTTCGTCGAATAAAAACATGGCTCAGATCAACAATGACAGGAGAGAGACTGTACTGTCTAAATTTGCCTCACAAGGAAATCATAAATTGCTTATTTAAAAAGATTAATGTATATTGAACTGATCTTATATTTTATTTAACCTTTTAGTTGAGTTTTTTTAATTAGGGTAATGACTTTTTTTGGACAACATTTCGTCATCCCACCACGCGATGGGCAATTTAGTATTGATAATGAAAATAATTTTTTAGGCCATTTCGGCCAAAAAAGTTTCCGCACCAAATGCAATTTCTAAAGCTCCTCAAAAAAATTTTTTTTTTAATTTCCATACACATTATATACAGTGGTTTTGACTTAGCTGCACAATCTCCTTTGCACGATTTTTTGTGCAGGTAAATCAAAAATGCAGTTATCTTAAATGCATTTACCTGCCTTAATGTGCAGGTACACAATTGTGGTTACCTGCACAAAAGTGCAGCTAAAGTAAAGTGTTTCATTTAAAAGTAGAATAAAAAAATTGTTTTATTAATACATAAATTTATATTTTATTAAAATTTTATTTCAATCCTGCTAGCATTCCAATCGTCTAGGAGGTTACTGGGAATCTCACAAAGAGTATTTTTGATCGTCGAGGAGCTCAGTTTTTAATTGTAGACAATTTCTCGCACGGGAGAAACTGTTACACGTGCTGATTCGTATGAGAGATTCTTCCATAACGCAGCGAAAAATGCTTATATTAATCGTAAAGAGAATCGTTCATAATGTATGTTCAGATTATCTAACGATTTCTATAAAACAAACCTTAAGGTCACGAAATCAACACCATCCTGTCGGAAAATCCTTTTTACAGATCCTTAGGCCAGTTTATTTTCATAATTCAAAAACGGTCTTATTAAGGTAGCTCTGTAATTGTTATACGACTCTTACAAAGAGTCCCAAAAAGTTCATTCCAAGATTTAAAGACGAGCGTGTCAAAAAAAAAAAAATAAACAAATAAATTAAAAAAATATTTAGATGTTTTTGTTACTCGTCAGATAATCATCAGAGATTCTTTTAGGAGTTGTATATTAAACATAATCGTCTAACAAACAGCCTACGCTTGCTGGGAAATAACAGATCATTTTATACATGTATGTATGTTTATTTAATATAAAAGAAATATGAACAAAAACAATGAGAATTCAAAAAGAACATAAAAATTTATGAAAAAAAAATCAAAATAATTGCGATTTATATTTTTATAAACAGCTTAAATTGGATATTTATGTGAAAAAGTGGCCACCATATATTTTTATGTGTGCAGCTAACTTTGATGTTTTGTATGAAAATATTTTAAAGCTGCCCAAAAATATGAAAAATATGCAGGTATACAAAACGCACGTAAACAAGGATTTTGAAGAATAAACCCAGAAAATATTTTTTTGGGCAGTTAAATCAATTTTTGATGATTTTTTGTATGAAAATAATTTTAAAATGCCAAAAATTTTGTGCATTTATCTTAAATGTGCAGGTATAGAAAGTGCACTTAAAAAAGGAATTTGTATGGAATTACAAAGAATAATTCCAAAAATTTTCAATTTTGTGCAGTTAAGTCAAAAGTGCACGTAAACAAAAGGCAGTTAAGTCAAAACTACTGTATTGTACATTTATTGTTATACCCACACCACAACAGTGGAGAGGGTATTATGCATTTGTGCTGATGTGTGTAACGCCTTAAAATATTGGTCCTAGACCCACCTTAAAGTATACCGATCGTCTTAGAATCACTTTCTGAGTCGAACTAACGATGTCCGTCCGGCTGGCTGGTAGGCTGGCTGGCTGGCTGGCTGTTCATGTAACCTTGTGCGCAAAATACAGGTCGCAATTTTGGAGATAATTTGATGAAATTTGGGTCATAGGTTCTTATTGGCACAAGGACCAAGCCTATTTAAAATGGACTGAATCGAAGGACCACGAAGGAAGATAGGGGGAAATTTCTTCCTCTCAGAAACTATCAAACCGATTTAAATGAAATTAAAAACATAGATAGAACCTTATCTATATAGACACAAAATGTATGCATTTTTTAAAAAATAGGACCATGAGGTGAGATAAGGGCAATTTCTGCCTCTCAAACCGATTTTAATGAAATTTAAAACATACATAGATCCATATCCATAGGGACACATTACCTATACAGTTTTTAAAAAATAGGACCACAAGAGGAGGCAGGGGACGATTTCTGCCTCTCCTAAACTTTCAAACCGATTTTCATGAAGTTTATAAACATAGATAAATCTATATAAGCATGATGTGTTTTTAAATAATGTGGTGTAGGGTATCATATGGTCGGGCTTGACCGACTATACTTTCTTACTTGTTTATATATGCTATATTTTTTAGCCCCCATATTCATAAATAATTATAAAATTTAATAAACGTTTATTAAGGAAAATTTTCATAGAAAATTTGATTTTCAAGCCTTTATTAAATTTAAAATATTTTTATGAATACATAAAATGATCAACTGTATAACAAAAATGTAAAGCTATTTTTTTGGGTTTAATGAAATTAATTTTACGTTTAAAGTGCGAGTTGATTTGCATAATGGAAAAATATCTTGTGCAACTTTCATAGCTCGTTCCGCGCATATATTACTACGCTGCTGAAAATTATCACTGTTTCATATATCCGCCAAAAAACTCATCTATCACAACATCTATCATTTGCCATTAAAATTTAGTTTATTTAAAAAACCGCGAAAAAAAGTCGTGATTATTTTTTGCGCTCTTCCGTACAGATGGTAAGATCTTGTTATATTTATGAAATTATTAGAAAATTCTTAAAATTTTGTAATTAAATGTTAATTTTGTATAGTAATGAGAAAAATTTAAATTCAAAACATAATCGCGTTTGGTGCGGAAAGTTTCTTCACGATCGCGAAAAAGTAATACATCATTTCTTTATATTTTTTCACGGTCTATACGGCTATGTGGTGAAGAATTTGATATTCGCAAAAATTGCAAAAAGTACTTACCCTAATACACATACATATACCGCATTTAGACTATGCAATTAACGCCGAGTTTTTTTTCTATTTTCTTTTAAAGTAGTTACTATGAAACTCTTTTCACATTTACATTAACATTTTTTTCAAGCATTTTTTTAACTCCGTTTTCTTCCCTACACCTCTTGGTAACACACAAATAGTTGCATGCGAAAGTTGCGGCGTTAATTTCATAATGTTAATATGGTCATACTGTTTTTAATAAACTTTTAAAAACACATTTTTTACTTTTTTGTGTCATACAAAATCCCCCCCTAAGGCTCGAGCTGCTTCCGCGCCTGCCGCCGACCTTATTTTGGATAAAATAGTCCCCCATCAAGAAGCCACAACCATATTATGGTTGCCTCCGAACATGTTATGATTAATAATAACCAAACTCTGTTTAACACTTATAATGGCATGGCTGTTTTTCAACCATAGGATGTTGCTCTTGGAAAAGAGGAAAATACTATTGTTAATTTTGAAACAAATTATTGTCATATTTAACCATAACATGATTAGAGGCAACCATAATATGGTTTTGGCTTCTTGATGGGGAACTATTTTATCCATAATATGATTGGCTGTGGCAATAATATGGTTAAATTAAACATAACATGTTCTAAATTTCCTTTAAAAATAGTTTGGTTGGAAACGACCATATTTTTTTTTTCTATAAAGAATATATATATATATATATATATATATATATATATATGGGTTCTTTAATTATATCTAAAGATTAGTATTAATTTAACTTTCTGTTATTATCGCACCAGGGTGAAGGGTTTATAAGCTGGAAAATTGAAAAATTTAGATGGTACAGACCAACAAGCAAAAGAGTATTTTTTTTACATTTTGGTACTTTTTTCAAACATATTTTTTACGGAAAATAAACTTTAATGTTAAAAACTAACATACATATTTTTTTTGCGCATGTCTCAGCTATTTATGGACCAAGCTGACTAAATTTCAACAGCAAATCTGAGGAGGATATCTAACATTAAAATATACCAACAAGCAGTGTTGCCATAACCGTTTGATAAGAATACATTTTTTGTAGGCAATGTTGTCAACAGGGTTGTGGAGTCGGATTTGTAGAGTTAGTGGTGATGTTTTTGTTCCGGAGTCGGATCGAAGTACCCACGAAAAATTCGCGACTCCGACTCCAAAATTTAAAAAACATATTCTAAAAATTTCCAAAATAAAAATATGAACTTCGAAATTGGCGATGCAATAAATAAAATATTGATTCAAAATTTTTACTGAATCCTTATTTTGGTATATTTAACCATTTAAAAGGTACTTCATACAAAAAAGAGTTTAAAGTCAAATAAGGACCAGTCTCATATATATTTAGCATTAAGGTTTGATTAGGAGTTGGAATTTCAGCGGTTGGAGTCGGAATTAGTTCCATAGCCCTAGTTATTAATGTTAAAAAAATATCAACGCTAAATTTCTAAACAAAGAAGCATAACCAGAACCGAGTACTAAAACGGATGGGGGAACCGTGGTATTTTTCAAAGGAAAAAGTACTGAAAATAGTACCAAAGTACTGAATTTTCCATCACTGATTGATATAGATTTTTAAATTTTGCGCCCGGCCAGCATTTATAAGCCGAATGTTTTTTTTGATTGCACTGCGCACGAAGTTTACACTTTTTTCAACAAGCTGGGCACCCTAGCAGTAAAGCTCTTTAAAGTACCCAGAATTCAATGGTGCTAGTCATTTTACGAATTTAGCGCTCGTATTAGCAATATTCGCGATTAAAAATTTTAATACAAATGTACCATAAAGCGACATTGTTTACACTTTAGGTATCTTTGTTCAATTGATATCAACTCTGATGAATAAAATATTTCGATTTTTTTTAAAGAAATTCTTTCTGAATACACTTTGTTAATAACAAATTGTAACAAGATGTGCACCCTTCCGTTAAAGCAAATTCGAGTACGGTGAATTTAAATTAAGCGCTCGTATTCGCGATTAAAAGTTTTAAAGAAGCTTTAATTTTTGTTTAATGCAAATTTTTTACGTCACTGTGCTGCACCTGATGCGCATCTGTGATTCGCTTGTGATTCTCATGCAAATTAGCTGATGCCAATGCTTGTTTGTTACGCAGCTTGGTTAAAAGTTTGACATGCATATCAGGCATTTTTGTGCTGTATGTCTTAAGCTGGAGGTCCACACCACGCGTTACACGCATTTTCACTGTCTACGCAGCTGTCAAAAAGGTTGAATCTGTGTAGTCTTATGTAACAAGAAACATGCACAAAAGCGTAGGATGCATTGAGGCGTTGAATGCGAAAAGAAGGTTTACTTTATACTTTTGTAAGCGTGACAAGTAGCGTTCGAACAAATCAGCTGGTTTTGAAAAATGAAATTTAATTTTTACTTGTGTTGATGCCGCATAAAAAGCGTTGCATGTAACTTGTAACATAGAATGAATGAAAGGTATACAAATTATGCAAAGCGTAGAGGCGAAAACTCGTGCTGTGGACCTCCAGCTTTACAGTTCTTTGCGCATCATCTGCTTTTGTCATCGTTCATATTATGCTGGGTACACACTACGCAACTCATTTATGCAATCTAGTGAATTAAATTCATTTTCATTCATTCCAGATTGAATCAACATCCAAACGCTTTTGCTGGGTACACACAGTGCAATCTACATGCAATCTGCTCAAAATAACAAAGCGTTTTGATGTTGATGCAATCTGGAATGAATGAATATGAATTTAATTCACTGGATTGCGTAAACGTGTTGCATAGTGTGTACCCAGCATTTGATATTTTGAGGTTGCATTGAAACAGATTGCATGTAGATTGCACTGTGTGTACCCAGCATTATGAAACATTTGAGTTTGATGATGAAAGGGGAAAGAAAAATGGAAAAGTGTACTTTGTTTCGTGACTGTTATTGAGAGGACAAAGAAGAAAGAGAGAAGGCATACAAAATACAAATGTTTAGACATAAATGCAGTTTCAAAAGAGAATTAAAGAAAGTTTTTGCATACTTACAAGTTTTATATTAGCCCCGCAAAGCTTTAAAGCTTGTTTGCATAATAATGTTTCATAAAATGGGCGAGAACTTTCGACAAGCTGACTTTTGCAGTGATGCATTTCTTAAGAACAAATTTTTTTTTTATCAAAAATCACGAAAATAATGTTTGCCTCGAAAAACATGTGTGTTACTAAAATTTTTATTTAAAGGAGTTGAATTTAAAATGAACAATGATTCCAAAAGTATAGAAAATATAATTTTAAGGTAAATTCGGAAATTTTTAATCGCGAATACGAGCGCTAACTTTGAAAAACGGCTATCATAATTAAATTAAGCGTTCTCGAATTAGCTTTCACAGTAAGGTGCCCAGCGCTTTCAAATTTGCGACTATCACAGTGTTGTTACAAATATTTATATTTTTCTTTTACCTTGCCAAAATAAAAATTAGAAATACTACATCTGAATTTAGTGAGAGCACCTAATTTTCCTTCTTAATTCACTGATTAATTTTTTTATTGAACTTTTTTTCTGTTTTCTTGTTGTCTGTTGCATTTCTGTATTTATCGATTTTTTGATTACTTGTGTGTGGGCCTTAAAATTTAAATATTATCTTAGTACTGGTTTTTTTTAATTATTTGGAGATTTTCAAAAGAGCAACAACATTCACATATTTTCTTGTTATTTTAATTAAAACATCTTTGTAATGTCTAATCTCGAATAGATGAAAAATTGAATGACATACGATGGCAGAAATGCTCTTGACCGGTTTTAATTGTCTCACATGATTGTTTTTTTTTAGTTTGGGCAGCGGTTGATTAAGCAACCCAGTCAAATAAATTTTAAAAGAATAATTACTGAAGCTTTTTGTTTTACCTCTTCTTTTAATTTTGACTTTTTTGAATTAAATGAGAATAAGCAAACATAAGAATATATAGTAGAGTAGTCAATTATTCGCCATTCAGCTTTGTTCGAATAATTCAAATAATTGTTTTTGTTCGTTCGATCCAACGATAAAAACTGAAAAATTATTCGATTAATCGATGAGAATAACAAATACAAAATTACATATTTTAAATAAGATACATCCGTCCGTTAATTTACAACTATGTTTCCATCATCCATTTTCTTCTTTATTTTTTCTCAAATCAACTATGACTTCATTTTTTGATGCGTACAACTTTTCATCTTAGCTCTATATCGTTGTATTACTTAAAGGAATCGTAAAATCCTTAATTCTTAAATAATTCGATACAACTTTGGATTTTCGAAAGGCGTTTGCAGACCTTCCATCTTCAGCCAAACTTCTGCGTAAAACTTCTGCGTAAAACTTCTTCTATAAAACAACCGCTGTCTCTCTTTATGTATTTTTCCATTGGAAGAAGTTCGGCATATTTTGATGTCGTTGGATTATCTTCTACTACATCGTTTTCAATTGTAATATTGTGACACTTATGCTATGTTCACTCTTTAAACGCGTTTAAGCAACTCGAGCGTGATTAAGCTCTAATCACATCAAAATCGAGGTGATTAACCATATATTGAAGTTATTTGTTAATCACTTCAAATTGACATGATTACAAATTAATCACTTCATTAACCACATCGAATCCTCTGAACATACCTCAAGCTGCACAGAAAAAAATAATTTTCATATTTGAATACGAAAATCGCATATTTGATAAAAAAAAATTTTGAATTTTCTGCGATGACGATTTTTGCATTATTGATAAAAAAGTTTGTAGATATAAATTGTTGGAAATGTTGAATAAATCAAATAAAATGTTTATCGAATCTTTATTAATTTGTTTATTAATAATGATGTGCTAAATTCCCAATTTAATTTTTTGATAAATACACTAAAATTTATTATTGGGGGATAAGCTAGTTCCTATGCGCATTTCGCTGGTTGCTTAGGCCAGATCATCTAAAGACTTTGGCAAAACTAAAGATATTTAACCAAATAAAACTGTTAAGCGAATGAGAATTATGACCTATTATAAAATGGACAAGAGTTGTAAAAATACTGTTTTAACGTTGATTCAAATATTTGTTTTATTGAAAATCAAGAAATATTTAAATATTTCATTATTAAATATGTTTTATTGAGTGCTATTTTGTGAAGTGTATATTGGATAAATTTTTTCATTGAATCAAACACAAAGTTTGTTGAACAAAAATTATATTTTTAACAAAAATTTTCTTGAGATATTTTTTTCTGTGTGAGTATAATATAGAATCGGTCACCATGTAAGTACCCCTGCCGTGTACAACCGACCATGATTTCTTTTAATGTTTTTATTTGACTTTAAGTAATTCGTAAATTTTCACAATTCCATAATTAATATGTTTAAAATGATCTTCTGATCACTAAAAAGAAAACAGCTGTTACAATTGTTTATCAAAGATTTGTTTAATACGAACATAAGAAACATTTTTGAAACACAATGCATACTTAACACGGTTTTTGTATACTAAACATTGAGATTAATTACAATGAGGGCTGTAGCAACAATATTTTTTACTTTTTCTACATCTACATATATACATTAGGGTGGCCGTTATTTACTTTTTTTTTATTTCTTATATTCTCGCCCCCCAAATCGATTCAGTTTTATTTAAAAAATATACAAAAAAATTTCGTAGCGATAAGTAGCGTCCGCCCCTCAAAGTTTGCCATCAAGCCATTTATTCAAATTTAATTTGTTTGCCTATTACTATCTCTTAAAAACAACATTTTACAAGAATGTGATATATGGCAATATTTTAGCTCTTCTAGTCAACAACATTAGCCTCGAAGAAAGTTTTTTGCTAAAATTAATATTTTAGAAAATAATTAAGAAAATAACAACAAAATACCAAACTTTTTATATTCGTTTTAAATATATAAAAGCCGGATTTAATGTCAAGTAACCCAATTTTGAAATCGATGGCTTCCGATTAGGATGAAATTTGCACCAAGGTTAGTCCTATTGGATAGTAGTTTAAGCACAAATTTTCAACAAGATCGGTCAAAAAGTGTTTGAGTTAGAGGGGGTCAAATTTGGCCATACAGGTATTTTTTCTCATCCATGTAACTTATTACCTATTGGTGTTAGCAAAATTTGTCCCAAGTATCTTAGATAGCTACTTGCTCAATCTTTAAAAAAAAAATTTTTGTTTTTTTAAAAAATTTAAAAAATGGTTTTTTTTTAAAAATTTAAAAAATTTTTTTTTTTAAATTTAAAACTTGGCTGAAAAAAATAAAAAAAATCAAGTTAAAAAAAAAAATTAAAAAAATGTTTAAAAAAAACGAATTTTTTTTTTAAAAAGATTGATCAAATAGCTATCGAAGCTACGTGGGACAAATTTTGGTAGCACCAATAGGTAATAAGTTATATGTATGAGAAAGAACACCTGTATGGCAAACTTTGACCCCCTCTAACTCTGAAACTTTTTGGCCGATCTTGTTGAAAATTTGTGTCTTAATTACATTTGAATAAAAACACAACTTATCGCTACGAATTTTTTTTTATTTTTTTTACATAAAACTAAACCGAGGGGGGAGAATGTAAGAAATAGAAAAAAAAGTTCTCTATACAACTAACGGCCACGCTATTATACATATGTGTAATTCCAAAGTGTTGAACGTGACAGTCGTACGCATCAAAAATGCAATAACATTTTAAGCAAAAAATATTTTTACGTTTTCTTAACCCTTAAATTATAACATTAATTTAAAGCACTGTTATCTATGCTAAAGTTTATGGAGAGCGCGATTCTACGTCGAAGTTAATGGCAAAAGAAGTAGCGGTTCGAACGTGAAAAAAACAGAAGTTGTTTTTTTTGGCCATGTATAAAAAGGCGTAATTCAGCGAAACCTGGCACAATTTGTTAGTCAAACTACTGTCAGAATTTTACGTAGCAATGTATCATTAAAATGTCTTGGTTTGATTCCAAAATCTTCTGTATTTTCTTTTTTTTAAGCCAAAATCTGGGTCGATACGTGACATTTCGAACGTGAAATGTTTTCCATAATAATTAAACTGAATAATGATTAAAACAAAATAAAAATTTACCGTTAATCCGAATAGCATATTTCTCTTTGAACTCTTCCTTAGATTAAAGACTATGAAAGAAATTTTTTTGAAATAATTTTTATCAAATATCACCTCTTTTAAGAAAGATAATTATTAAAGAAAACATGCAATAAAACATTCTCATATATAAGAAATTACGTTTGCACAACTTTGCAGTCTGATTGTTTATCTAAGTGAACAAATTTATGAGTAAATTTATTAAATTAGTATAATCTACATATTTCTCTATAACAAAATCGTAAAATAATCAGCTTTTAATAACTTTTAAATTTTCGGTCACGGTGGACCTTTTGACGGAAATGCCCATATATAAAAATGAAAAATGTTTGTATGTTTGCTTGTTTGTATGTTGGCTTAAAGACTCCTAAACTACTGACCCGATTTTCCTGAAATTTTTACCGTAACATCACGTGAGGCCTAAAAATAAGATAGGCTACTTATTTTTTCGATAGGGGCAGGGGAATTGGTACCCCCCATTGGATGACAATATTAAATATCGCGTATCTTAAGAGCGGCTGCACGCATTTTGTTGAACTTTTGGTAGTAGGATCTTCTGAGCCCCATAGGACGCCAATGTTTAATATCGCATATCTAAAGAACTGTTATAGTGAGAATGTTCAAACTTTGGAGAAGTCACTCTTATGGTATACTACACTATTGAAAATAAAAATAAAGCGGGTAGGCGCTGGGGGGGGGAAATACCTCTCATAGGATGCATATATTAAATATCGCTCAGCTGAAGAACTATTAAAGGAAGAGTCTTCAAACATGGTTAAAGCTACAATTATGGTAAACTATAAATTTCAATATAAAAATGGGCGGGGTTGACAGAGGAGGAGCAGTACCCCTCATAGATAGAAATATAATTAATAACCGCTGCACGCATTTTGTTGAACTTTTGGTAATAGGATCTTCTGAGCCCCAAATTTTAAATAAAATAGCAGCGAGGGAAGTGGTTCCTCCCCCCATAGGACGCCAATGTTTAATATCGCATATCTTAAGAATTGTTTTAGTAAGAATGTTCAAACTTTGTAGAAGTCACTCTTATGGTATACTACACTTTTGAAAATGAAAATAAAGCGGGTAGGCGCAGGGAGGAAATACCTCCCATAGGATGCATATATTTAATGTCTCTCAACTAAAGAAGTGGTTAAAGCAGTGTAAGGAAGCGCACCGGGTTAAGCTAGTTTTGTATAAAATCGCTTAAATATAAATAAAAAAATAAATCCAATTCTAAGCTTTTATTTCTTATTAGTCTTTTATTAATTTATTTTTTAATAAGAAAAATTTTTCGATTAATCGACAAAATTTAATCGATTTATATGTTATTTGAAAATCGCCATTTTAAAATTATTCGAACAAGAGTTTGTTTTTGTTTGATCGATTAATCGAATTATTCTTAATCGGTTGACAACTTAAATATATAGACATTTTTCTTTTAACTTTGCAAATGGTTTTTTGGGAAAATTTTCGAAAATAGCAAACAAAATAAAAGGAAATACAATTGTATATGTAAATCCTTTTACATAAATGGAAAGTGCAGGAATTTCTGGTATCAAGAGAGTAAAATAGTTTATTAAAATGCTTAAAGGTTAAATTACGTTTCAGAACTTGGTTTTTTTTCACAATATTCTATTATATATAAAATTAAATTATGTACTTATTAAATACTATAAAATCAGTAATTAAAACAAATTTGGCTGTATACAAATTTTCTTTTCCTTAGCATTATTCAAAGAAACACATCAGTGCTGAATAATTATGGACGATAAGATATTTACTGCAAAGTTAAACTCACTCCGTATGTTTATATGATTGTGTATCCTTGTATATTAACCCAGCGGGAAAACTCAGAAGACCTTCTTACTTCAGGCCTTATAAATGTCTGCCTAATAATTTTTTGGATTCAACTACCATTCTTATCTATCGGCAAAAAAATTCCTTATAGAAGGCATATACTCTTCAGTATAGTTAAAAGGTTAAATACATATACCGCATGTCGTTCTATGGGAAGGGAAAACCGAAGGAGTAACATCGTTTATTTTGTTTTTTTTTTCTTGACAAAGCAAAAGCATTATTTTTTTGATCCTGTTATTATTCTTATGTAACTGCGAAAGAAGCGAGAGCGGAAGGCTAATACCCCCCTCCCCAATGAGTACTTATAGAAAAAAGATATGTACAACCAAAAGAAGGAGGACAGAGGCCTTCTAGAAGGGCTCCTTACTCCTTCTTTTTCCCTCTGGGAGTATGTATAATATACACACACAAACACATTAGTCCTTATCCGTAAAGTAAACTAACAACACATATGGTTATTTGCAGAAAACATTATCATTGAAAATGATGTTGTTTCAGAAAGGATTTTCTTAAAATCAACCAGCAGTATACAAAATAGTTTATTGTATTTCCTTATTTTTGATTCTATAAACTGAAAATCTATTTGTTTAGTATTTTTGTATGTCTACATGTTATACGGTGGTAAGCTGAAAAATACTTTTGAAATACAATAAACAATTTTAAACAGAAAAATGTTTAAGAGTCTTGAAAAAAAATATTCAATGAAATTAACAACTTTAAAGTTGTGTTTGAAAGAAGGAGTATGTGGCTAAAATGCGATTGAGTGATTAAATGTTAAATGAATATTTCAAAAATATTCATTAAACATTAATGAATGTATAAATCCCTGATTAAACAGGTCTTGGGATTCATCTAATAAGGCTCCCTCTCAAAATAGAATCGAAGGTATATTCACATTTAACAAATATTTGACGTAAAAATTCAAAAGAAATGAGTGATCACTTAAGTGGTCTACTTTTAAAGTTCGTTTTAATAATTTTTCTGTTTTTGGCAAACTTTACTACTGAAGAAAATTAAAGAATAATTTAATTAATAAAATGCTAAATGCGGTTTGATTAAGAAACTTTATGCAAAATAAAAAAAAAATAAAAAATTAAGAAATGTTATGCGGCGAAACAAATACATGATCAAGGAAAGCAAGATGAGAGCATATGGAACATTATTCGACCGGGGTTTTAATATGCATTCGAAACTCGTGTGGGACCACTATTACACTGCAAGCCTCTACGACCGCCGAAATTAATACTTTCCGAACAATGGCTGGATGCACAAGGTTCGATAGAAAATTTAATGAAGAGGTTAGACAGGCTTGTAACGAGGATGACGTGAACAAGTTGAATAGAAGGAGAAGAAGAAAGTGTAGAGAAGATTGCATAAAAAAACATGCAAAAATAGCATTTTAAGGAATAGCCAATAACGCCCGACTAAAAAGACGCCATAAATGTTGGATGTCGACCTCAGTTGAGGAATAGTTTTATGATTGAATTAAAAACATATCAATATAAAAAAGCAAAAAGAGAAAGCCAGTATATCGTTAGCTAAAATGCGAAAAGGCGTAACTAACAAAAATTAAATTTTACAGGAGAAGCAAAAAACTTTGTAAAATGAAAACCATAAACATTAGGGTGTCCAAAATTTATTTTCGATTTTCCAAAAAAGGAGACCAGGTTTGTATTAGGTTAGGGTAAAAAAAATTTGGTAAAAATATGAGTTCGATCGGTTGAAAATTGCCGTGCCGCACGCTCAATTCCGTTTATTTAATCTTGGACTACATGTCCGTCTGGCTGTTCCTCCGTCTGTTCTAGAGTCGGTTTTCGAGAAAATTAAATTTTTCATATGGGGACCATATGAAGGGTTGGAGATGGAGGATAAGTTTTTTCTAGAGAAATATTGGGGATGTAAAAATAATGGGGGTTGCTCATACATTTCACATCTCACCCCTAGTTGCTACGGGCGTTTTTCTCTCGATTTACAGATTTCAATGCGCGTGCGGCACGGCAATTTTCAACCGATCGAGCTCATATTTTTACCAAATTTTTTTTTACCCTAACCTAACACAAAACTGGTCTACTTTATTGAAACAGATAACTTTTTAAATTTTCTTTTCATTGATGGTCCACTCTAATAGACATGTCAGAAAATCATTCTTTGGTAAGTCGTCCACGGAGAAAATTATTTCCTTACATTTTCTTAAAAAATTTGTGTAATTACATTGTTTTAAATTTATTAAAGGTACATGTAGACAACATGTTTTTTACACCTGACTTGTCAACTTTTTAAGTCACATGTAATTGTGCATTCTTGTCAAAATTGCTGTTTATAACATTCGGTCACAAACGTACATGTAATTTGCTTCCGACATTAGCTTTTTTTTTCACATAGTTATTGCAGAAACCAAAGTAGTTCTCGGTTTCAAAATAGTGTGCTGGCGCCACAAAAATTTTAACTTGCGCTGTAAAATAGTTTAGCCATCTTAAATTTGTTTCTTTTAATTCAACAATACCAATTAAGGCCAGTTTACACGGTAATACATTGTATTACGACACAATGTAGAATGAGAGAAATCATATCATGTAGAAGCAAAATGCATTGAGTAACCTGGCGTTTCCACATGCAAGTACAAGTTCGAAAAACTCAATACACTAACACTTTTTCACTAACATTAACACCATTTTTGTTCATTCAGCCAATCGGCTGGCTGTTTCCTCGATTTTTCGTTGATTATACGTATACACTACTTGCAAGTAATTACTTGCATGTGGAAACGCCGGGTTAGAGAGAATACGAATACAAAATCTGACAAGCGGTCGGTAAATGGTTTTTTTCTAAACCATTTTAGAAACTTATGTTTTTTCATCACAGAGGTGCATTTAACGGAGTATATTGAAGGTGGTAGCATTTTTATACAATTACAAAAACAACTAAAATCAACTCAGGAAATTTTCATGTTGTTTTTGTAAACATTTTAAACTGCAACCGTCTGCTTTTTCGTTATTATTTTTGATTTTACTTATACCATCCAGGGCTGTCAGATATGGCGATTTCTCGCCAAACGTGGCGATTTTGAAACGTGTTTGGCGATGGGATTTTCCGTTTGGCGACTGGCGACTTTTGTGGCGGTTTTTGACATAACTGGCGATTAACTTGGCTATTTTTACCATTCATATTATTTCAGCGATTTTGAAATAAAAAATTTGCACTTTTATTTACATAAGCGGAGTTAGGCCTCTCCAGCTAAATATATATAAATATATACATACATACTTATAGATTTTTGAACAGTTTGTCCTTTTTTGTTATCATTAGCAGTTTAAAAAAAATCTGGGTAATTTTTTTCACATGATTTTGTTTTATTATCATTTTAAGTAAATTATTCAGTCACTTTTTAATTCCAAGGTTTAAAAAACTGTAGTCGAAACCAAAACCTGTCAAACAAAAAACGAAAATTTGTAAAGTAAAAGCAAATGTTTTTTTTTTTTGGCCAATGACAAATGAAAAAGTGGAAGAGATGGCAGTTTTTCAACTTCGACTGCAGTTTTTTAAACACTGCTTAAATCTAATAGTACGTCTGCAGGTCGACACAATAGTAATGAAATTGATGAGCCTGAAGTGATCTTATAGGCTTGTCTGCTTAATTTTATTTTTTATTTTAACTGAATAAATGATCTCTATTTTATGTTATTTAAAAAATAATAACAGTTACTTAACAAAATTTACTTTACTTTACTACTGCAATATTATCAGCCATGTCACAGAGTACAATTCCGTTCGGAAACGGAATTCATTCCGTATTTTGGTGCTTCAGAAAATGACGAAAAAATGTTTCGGAATGAAACCATTTTTGTTTTCATGAATTGTATGGGAGTTGTCTGTATCTGAAAGGCCATAAAACTATCAAAATACACTTTCCATCAACAAACAAATATGTTTTCTTCAATTCCGAACGGAATCATTCCGAACGGAATTGTACTCTGTGACAAAATTTAATTAAAAAAAAAAGATTTCGAAAACTAAACAAAATTGACGTTTGGCGATTTTTGGCGATTTCTGACATCCGGTTTGGCGATGGAGCTCAAAAAAATCTGACAACCCTGATACCATCCGTGTAAACATGAATTATACTTACAAAAGATTTTTATTTTTTTATTTTAAACACGGAGAGAGTTTCATAATATTTTGATTCTACAAAGTCGTAATACATTGTATTACCGTGTAAACTGGCCTTTAAGGATATTATAATAAAACGTTTTTTATATGTTATATATTTACACAATTTCTATTCAATGGTAAGTCGATTATTCATAGATCTATAGTGTAAAATATTAACTTCAGCCGGCTAATGATTCCGTCAATAGTGGATCGGCGCTGCAGGTTTCTTCCCGGCAGGAGAAGTTTTTACTAGGGTATTTTATAAATATGAAAGTAAACTATTCTTTCTCATAATTTATGGAAAATTAAAAAAAATATATTTCGAGTACAATCTGAATAAAAGGCAATTACATCGGTGTTAAAAAGTGCCCAATACAAGGAAAAAGGGATAAAAGTAGTACAAAAATGGGACTTTTAGTTTTCTGTAAACTAAACAATTTAGAGACTCATGAGGATTAAATATTTTGACTAGAAGGGGCAAAAGGTTAAAGTGTTATATTTTTTGTAAGAATGACAATTTTAATAAAACAATTTTGCGGAAACTTAAAAATGAAGGTGCAGATTCAAAACATAATTAACGTAACTAAAGAGTTGCGTAAGAGAAATGGGCTTAAAATAAGAATAGCTTATTCCACCAACAATAGATTTCAGTTTATCAATATTATGAATTGGGAATTAAGCACATTTAAACGAAACGATGTTAATGAATTTTTGACTCCCAAGATAAACTTTGATGTTTTTTATAGTCAAGCAATATATACATATATATTTTCCGAGCTCAACTTATATATATTAATAAAATTTTAAAAACGTACAAGCCGACTTGAATTACTTGGAGCAAATTAAACTAAGCCATTGACAGCAATAATACTGACATTAAGTATATATCTTTTATTGAGTGAAAAATACCACTCTAGTACCATGTGGGGAATGTTGTTCTGATAAAAAGTTTCCGCACCGAAAGCGATTATGATTTCTTAATTATTGTACAATCATATTCAGGAGGCTTATTCTGAATTGCGATGCGAAAATACATTAATGCGAACAGTTGCTATTCTATATTGCGATATTCGCAAATTTTTTTTTAATCGCATTTCAAATGCGAAAGGTTGGCAATTCGGTATTCTATATTGCGAAAACAAATGTCAAACACATGTCAAATTCGAAAAATTTATTCGACAACAAATAGCATTCGCAAAGTAAAAAGGTGGTTAAATTGTATGGGCCGATGTTGAATGTGAACCACACCTAAACGCCAAGTTTTTTTCCGAATTTTATTTGACATTTCTCTATTTCAGACTTACTCAATTTGAACCATGGAGAGATACACAATCCGACAACGTGTTAAAGTTATCCAGACTTATTATGAAAATGGGCGTTCAAATCAAAATGCATATCGTGCACTTCGTGATTTTTTTGGTCAATTTGATCGTCCAAATGTGCGTACAATCGCAAAAATCGTGGAAAAAATCGAGCAAACCGGGTCTGTAGAAGATGTGAGAACACCAGTGCATGCTCGTACAGCTCGTTCTGCAGGAAATATTGCTGCTGTTCGCGATAGTGTGGCTGAAGAGCCGTCCACCTCAACTCGTCGTCGTGCCCAACAATTGCACCTCTCACGCTCGTCGTTGATGCACATTACGCATAAAGACTTGCATTTACACGCTTACAAGGTGCAATTGGCTGAAGAACTAAAGCCTCTTGACCATTCCAAACGTCGTGAATGGGCAGAATGGTGGCAAGAAATGGCAACAGTGGATGATCAATTTTCGAAGAAAATCATCTTCAGTGATGAGGCACATTTTCACCTCAGTGGATTCGTCAATAAACAGAATTGCCGCATTTGGGCGAATGAGAATCCAAGAGTGATTGTCGAAAAACCAATGCACCCACAAAGAGCGACTGTTTGGTGCGGTTTATGGGCTGGCGGCATCATCGGGCCGTATTTTTTTCAAAATGAGGCCGGTCAGGCAGTTACTGTGAATGGTGTTCGCTATCGTGAGATGATAACGAACTTTTTATGGCCCGAATTGGAAGATATGGATGTGGACGATATGTGGTTTCAGCAGGACGGTGCCACTTGCCACACAGCTAACGAAACAATGGCTCTTTTGCGCAACAAATTCAATGGCCGTGTTATCTCATGTAATGGCGATGTCAATTGGCCGCCAAGATCATGTGATTTGACACCGTTGGACTTTTTTCTTTGGGGTTATTTGAAAGAAAATGTGTACGTCGATAAGCCAGCAACAATTCAAGAGCTAAAGGATGAGATAATTCGGCACATTAACGGCATAGAACCTCCATTATGCCTCAGGGTCATCGAAAATTTGGACCATCGGATGGAGGTGTGCCGCCGTGGTCGCGGCGCCCATTTGGTCGATATTTTGTTCCATACATAATTGAGTAATACCAATATATCATAATAAAATAAAATTACAATAATTTCCTAAATAGTTTGTGTTTTATTCAAAATCAACATCGGCCCTTGAAATTTAACAAACATGTAAGTGAAAGATAATATTTTAATCCCCAAAAATCCCCTAATCAAAAACCAAAACCTTTAAAAGCTAATATGTTTTTTGTATTTTTTCTGACTAAATTTAAAATTTTTTTTAAAAATAATAATAAGAAATCCCCAAATTAAAAAGTTTGGTAAAAAAAATTATTTGTACACCCACACCACAATAGTGGAGAGGGTCCCTGTAGTAAATAAAATAGTCAGTTGCAAAAAACACTAACTATAGATTAACTATTTTTCAAATGACTTCAAATTGGTTTAAGTCTCATGCAGATATCAACCAAACATTTTGCATAAAGGCACACATAAAACACAAATAAAAGCTAAATAAGTAAAACTAACATGCCATGAAGTCAAATGAAAAAAAAAAAAATGTATACAAACATATTCAAATAATTTAAAATAATTAAAAATTGAAGCAGTACAAAACTGTCCATGTACATCATAATTTCAAGCAATTTGATGCAAAATTTGCTTAAAAAATGATTTCTATATAAATATATATGTATACATACATACATACAAATGTATATAGATGTACATATGTATATTTATATTTACTTTTTTTTTGACAAAAATTTTTTTAAATTTAAATAATTTATTATAAACCGACTATACCTACAAAATGGTTGAAAAATAAGTAGTTAGTAGTCAATTTAAAAGTCATGCAGAGATAACAAATTGACTACAGCCTATGACATGCCTATGTTAAAATAATGAGTCGTCGACAAGGAAAAAAGTCACTTAATCAACTAGATGTGGTTATAAAAAAACCAGTTTGAAATGTGTTTGACTACAGATTGAGACGTAACATCTTACTGCTTACTGTAATCGTTATAATTGCTTTACATACAACAAAATGAAACAGCTGATTTGCAACGTTACTGTAACTCCCGGCTAACTGAGCCTTTACTCGCAACATTTTATTCAGAACACGAAGATGTCAAAATTGGCTTCAAAAAATTTACCCAACTGAAGCGGCGGAAGTCACACAGTATGCGTTTGCATTTACCATAAAAATATTAAACTGATGTTAAAGGAAATCAACTTAAAGTACTTAACAGATGATTCGCCAGAAGGTGTGCGCGATTGCCTTAAATTGGCTATGCGGCCTAATGCAACAACTTCTTGCCACTTAGGTTATTATTCGGAAACCACATTCATCGAAGAGAATTTAATTAACTATTTTGAGCGAGAATGTACTGAGGAGGTCAAATTTGAATCTTGGCTTCAGACCGAAAGATGCACGTTGAAAACAATCATTTCAAATGTGGATGATTATGTGGAAGAAATGTGTAGAGTTTTGCTGAATTTAAGAACAAATAACTTTTTAGTGAAAGAGCAGTGGTCATTCTTCAAGGATTTCTTTTGATTTCGCAGCGAACTATAAATATGTTCCTCAGGATGCTATAAAATCATTCCACTTCAATAGCGACCAATCAACTATATTCACAGTAGTTATTTTATGCATGAAAGATACAAAACTGGAACAGAAAAGTATTGCAATCGTATTAAACGATTTAAAACATGATACCGTTTCAGTTTATAAATACCAGAAGATAATACTAAATTATCTAAAATGTAAATTTACAGTAGAGAAGGTAAACTAAGTTTCGGACGGAGCTCGTCAAGATTTTAACAACAAAAGTAACTTCGTAAACCTTACAGCTCATGAAATAGATTTTGGAATGCCAGATGAGTGGCATTTTCATCCTACTGCTGATGGTAAAGGAGCATGTGATTGTGGAACAAACCTCAAGAGATAAATATGTAAAGCCTCCAGTGCCCTCATCAAGATCTCATCTTAGATGCGAATGTTTTATTCAGTTGGGCAAAGAATTATTGTAAAGAAACTGAAATAGTTTTAGTAGCAAAGAGGATTATGAGGAAACATTGAAAACACAGTAGAACAGATTTTAATACAAATAAATAACACAAATTAATTTGTCAACATTTCTACAGAAAAAAATGATTTTATTTCTGTGAATTTCATATTGTGGCAATTTCAGTATAGAAGGTTTAAAATGCTAGTTGGGTATGTGACATACCGTCGGAAAGGTTAACTTGTCAAGTTTCTCAGCATAAGTTTTATTTTTTAGGTTTTAGAAACACTTAAACAAAAAAAGGTAAAAATTCAAAATAGTGCATTTGCTAAAAATTGGAAAAACCATAGCCTTGAGTTAAAAATTGTTTTTTTTTTTATACACATGCCACTCTCAGCCCAATAAGCGACCAAAACTACTTTCAAGAAAAACAAGTCAGAGTGCTATATTCGGCTATACCGAATCTTATATACCCTTCACCATTGTGCGAGCAGAATACAGAGCAACTAGACAAAAACTAAATAATTTTTACATATATGTACATACATATTTACTATACTTAAAACTTCATTGTATGTTAAATTTAAAAATCGAAAACTGGTAAATATTTTTTTTAAATCGTTTTTAGAACGTAAAAAAAATAAAAATATTAAAAAAAAATTTGCTTTTAAAAAACCAGGGGAACCAGGGAACTCACAGTTTCTAACTAACACACCCCCCAGACAACTGAACCAAGAAGGAACGTTATTTGAATATCATTAAAATGAAATATGGCCCTTTTACTGTTCACAACTCAACACAGTTGAGTTGTAATTACTTTTGATGTTTTTGTTCACCGCAATAGCAAAGTTGTAAACCATAATACAAAAATTACAAATCAACTTATTTGAGTTGTGAACCGAAATAGGGAAATATATTCACCAAAATAGTTTGTGCCATGTATGTTGTTTGCTTGTTTTCTTTTATCTTTTTTGGCGAGTTTTTAAGTAGCAAAAAAAAATCCTAGTTTCTATTTGTTAAAACTATTTCGTTAAATAGATGAAATAATATAGAAGGGTGATAACGAAAATCATATCGGGCATTATGCTAGTATATGTAAATATGTAAGCAAATGTCAAGGGGGAGGGGGGGGGGGGGGGGTAGAGTGACGGACAACCGGATTTGAACCCAGAATATATATACTTTATAGGGTGTAGGATCAATATTGTAGAAATTACAAACGGAATGACAAAGTTGTATATCGTCATCTTAAAGACCTAATAACCTATCTGCAAAAATTTCAAAATTGAGTTTTTTATGGATTTTTATTCCTTATATCATGACGCATATGTGTGCAAAATTTTGAACATGTAATATTACAAATGACAAAATGTTTGTACCTAGAGGACCGTTACGCACAAAAAAAGAGAATAATAAATCATCAAAAATCACGATAAAAGTTTAATTTTGTTGCATAGTGTAATTTAAACAAACATTAAGTACTTGTTTTTGCTTAAACCAGTAAAAGAAACTACTACTGTAATTATTTAATGTGTATAATATTCATGTGTATAAAGAAATTTTTATTTATTCATACTCATTAGTACTGCAGATAGGTTATTTGGTATCAGATTTTTACAATTCCAAAAAACCTAAGTGTTATAACATAAGCTGTGATTAGAAAAACAAAATTTTCTCAACCGATATATATTACTGGTTTCACTTTAAACAAAATGTGTAATTTTCGTTTCAATATCGTTAGTAGTTCCAATTTTATAACGTTTTTTCCTTCTCCTGTAAACTTTTGAAAACTGCAGATAGGTTATTTCGTCTTTTAAGTGACGATATACCCTTTTACCTTCGGTGAAGGGTACAAAAAAGCTTTAAGCAAAAAAAAAAAAACATTAAAAAAAAGTTTTAAATTAAAAGAAAAATTTAAGAAAATTAAAAAAAAAAATTTCGAAAGATTTTAGAAAAAGCTATCTTATATGTTTGGGACAAATTTTGCTAACACCAATAGGTAATAAGTAGGGAAGCGGTCGACCAATTTTCTTTCCGAATCATTAAATTTGCGTTAAAATGGCATCGATTTGTTTTTGCATATTTTAATGAAAATGCATATTTTTGCATATTTTGGTTTAAAATTCATATTTTGCGATTTTTGAGGTATTTTTTTTTAATTTCCATATTATAAAAATACAAAAAAGTCTTTCCAAAAAATTTTTAAATAATAATTAAATAATAATATAAAATAAAAAATTAAATAATAAATAAATTCAGATAGTGCATAGAAAATATTCCTGGTAAATATTGAAGGAATAAGACTATTAAAGTATAAAAGCTTTTGAGGATTGTAATTTGACTTAGAATACACATTTGAATAATAAGAAAAATGTAAATAAATAAATTCTTTTGGAGCTTTGCATCTATTTTAACCCGATGCAGAACCTTACATGGTTAAGTGCATTTTTTTATCGAAAACTGTTACAATCTACTTGCTTTGCACATGAGTTATACCGCGTTGCAGCGGAAATTAGAAGCCAATTCGATAATATTGCAATTTTTAATAAAATGTATCCCTTGGTTTCCCTTTTCTGCAGCCAGTAGTAACAAGATGGAAACCTGGCTAGATGCTTCAGAATTCTATTAAAAAAATTGAGGATTTCAAAAAAAAAAAAAAAAAAAAAAAAAAATTAATTTCAACTATTTTTTATCTGATCTGGAGTCAAAGTGGGATCTGAGAATATTTTTTTTTTTCAAAAAGCATTGGCATTCTGCAATAAAACAGTTCTTATTTATTTCAACAAACAAAAATTTAAATTAGTTATTTAAGTTTTTTAAAGAAATTTGAATAACAGCAAACTGAATTTTTTACATTTTTGTTTTTAATAATATTAAAAAAAGATTTTTTATGGAAATCTTTAAAGTTTTTAGTGCATATTTTTAATTTTTTTAGTGCATATTTTGGATTTTTTTAGTAGCGCATATTTTCGATTATTTAATGCATGCAAATCTCATCCCTAGTAATAAGAAACATGGATGAGAAAGTACACCTGTTTGGTCAAAATATCAAATTTCGACCCCCTCTAACTCAGAAACTTGTTGACCGCATCATGTGTCTAAGCTACTATCCAATGGGACTAATCTTGGTGCAAATTTCATTAAAATCGGAAGATATCGATTTCAAAAGTGGGGTCACTTGACATGAAATCCCCTATACGTATTTATAACAACAAAGTTCAACGCTTTCAGTGCGGAAACTTTTTTCACGATATTGAAAAAGTGACACCATATTTTTTTGATATTTTTATGCCACACGCGGCTATGCTTTTTAATGTACATATGCCAATAATTGCAAAAGGTTATATCCCTAATATACATAAATATCTGAAGACCGGCAATAGTAAAAGCATTAACATATTTTACAAATAGTATTCACAAACATATCTCAAAAAATGCATTGATTAAGATAACTGGGTAGTGCACCTCCGATACAAAAACAATATAAATTTCCATATATCTGAAGAGTGGTTACAGTACAAGATTTTAACACTGAAACAAGTAGCTTGGTTATCAATACACAAACATTTGTTAAAAAGTGATCTAGATTCGAAAACTGGTCGTAATGACTCCAATACAAAATCAACAAACAGTTTGATTTTCTATATAAAAAATCGATCAAAATGTCGGCTGGATTAGAAAAGTGCCCATGGCAGCTTCAATATAAACACAAAATAGTTTTCTGTATATCTGCAGAACAGTAACAGTAAAAGTATTTTACGTTCGTACAAATTGCTTCGTTATAAATACACGAGATCTGTTTTAAAAAAATGTTTACTTATTTTATTTTAATGAGGGAGGCGAAGCGCGCCGGGTTAAGCTAGTACTATGTAAAATGAATTTTTTCTAGATAAATAAAATGTAGAAGCGTGTCTAACTGAAATTTTGATAAGATTCATGATTGTTGTCAAAAATCATTATGATTATTATTAGAATCACACACAGAAAAAAATACCCATGTAAAATTAACATGGAAAAATGTTGATTGAGAATCATGTTAAATTTCAGAAAAATTATGCCCTTTACTTAAATTTATCATTATCATTTTCATATTAATTTTTAATAAAAAATATCAAAATAACCTTAAATTACGTTTATTTAATATTATTCACTGTTAAAAAAATAAAAAAAAAAAAATATTAAAATATAAATAAATCTGGATTCAATATTGAACCCATAAAAACCTGTTTTGTATTAAAATCAAAAGCTTATATTTTTAAATTAACATGCATACCTACTTAATTATGTACATTTTTTATTTTCACTTTTAAAATATGTTATAAAGAGAAGACAATTCCCGTATTCTTTTAATTAAAATTGTTTATTTAAATAGTACATCAAGTTTTCAAAGTAGAATGATGACCATATCGGGCGATTCTGCTGATGCTTCTGTTAACAAAGGAGAATACAAAATAAGTGAAACATGTGTTACAGGGTTTTGAATTATTCTTACATAAATGCAAATGTTGTCTGAAGCTTCTTCACACTGTTAAAATACACTCAAACTCAAACCCATTTGATTCTACATGAAATTCACGTTGTTTCAACTGGAAATAACTTTCATTCAACGTGATTCCGATTGTTATTTCAATATAAATTACATTTTGCTCTAACTTTACTGCAATGTTAAATTAACATGAATTATAGTTATATCAAAAGAAAAAAATGTTGTTCGCAGTTATTGTAAAATCAGGTTGAATTAACATGAAACCCGTATGAAGCAAAATCACCACCGAAAAAATTTAAATCAACCTTGTTTTCGACGTTTTTAACTTGATTTTTTTCTGTGTGTAGCAAGATAATTTCACCTGGTGTAAATTCGCCTTGATAGATTTCATATTTTTTTTTTAACTCTCTGAGAAAAGTATATTTATACCAAGTACATGCAAGTGATCAGCTGTTCATCTCGATAGTGTTAAAATTTGCTTACATTTTTAGTGCGCCATGATTTTTTTTGTTTTGTTTTGTTTATGTATTGCTGTTTAACAGTATCAAGAGTTTTTACACAAACAAAATGAATGTTGTGTTTTTTATTGTGGATTTGTTGTAGACTTGCATGTCGTCGCCTAAAAGACGAAATAACCTATCTGCAGTTTTCAAAAGTTAACAGGAGAGGGAAAAAACGTTATTAAATTGGAACTATTAACGATATTGAAACGAAAATTACACATTTTGATTACAATGAAACCAGTAATATATATCGGTTGAGAAAATTTTGTTTTTCTAATCACAGCTTATGTTATGACACTTAGGTTTTTTGGAATTGTAAAAATCTGAAACCAAATAACCTATCTGCAGTACTAATGAGTATGAATAAATAAAAATTTCTTTATACACATGAATATTATACACATTAAATAATTACATTAGTAGTTTCTTTTACTGGTTTAAGCAAAAACAAGTACATACTTAATGTTTGTTTAAATTACACTATGCAACAAAATTAAACTTTTATCGTGATTTTTGATGATTTATTTTTCTCTTTTTTTTGTGCGTAACGGTCCTCTAGGTACAAAAACTTTGTCATTTGTAATATTACATGTTCAAAATTTTGCACACATATGCGTTATGATATAGGGAATAAAAATCCATAAAAAACTCAATTTTGAAATTTTTGCAGATAGGTTATTAGGTCTTTAAGATGACGATGTACTTGGAATAAATATACTTTGTCTCTGAGTAAATTAATTGCAGGGTTGCCAACAATCGCGTTAAATATAAAGTTTTTGGTAATAAATAAAGAGTCTCATATATGAGAAAGACTTGGTAATCTTTGCGATTAAACATGCACAAGGCGTAATCTTTATTTCTATCATTCTTGATTGCGACCATATTTTGTATGAAATTTTCAAAAAGCAGCCGGAAAATTAAAGCAACACGACAAATTTAGTTCGCCTCATGAAGTGCCCAACCGACCGTAATAGAATGAACTTCTTTTCCAAACTCTTAATCTTCGAAGTGGTATGTGCTTAGATACTCCAGACTTACTTTGACTTTGCTGATTATCTGGCTCCATTCTCGGATGCTTAAAGGTTTAAGGCCACCTGAATGTTAAATGTTACTTTCAAGTGTTGAGACTCCCTTGAAACGCTGCACGTTGCTCAGAATGGTGTAGCGACTTTTATTCTTTATTTCCCCAATGTCTTCCATATCATTCGCCGTTTTAAACAAAATCAATCATTTATTGGAAAATTTAAATTTAAAAAAGTGGCCAGATCGATAAAAAAAATTTAAGAGCTTAACCACGCTGTGCCAATAATAACGTTAAGCATAAGTGTTTTTTTTTTTTTTTGTTTGTTTTCCTTTTCTTGAATGACCAAATAATCAAAATTTTGAGAAGAAACGAAATGAATTTTGGGAAAATTCATCATTCTATCTTGTAAAAATATTTGTTTATTAAAAATCGCTTCAATACGACCATTTTATTAATCATAAAGTTGAAGCTGTTTACTGTGCCAATAATTTAGACCGTCACAGTATTTATTTTTAAAAGAATTTAGTTCTCAATTCTTTATTTAAATAAAACTTATAAAATACTACAGGACAGTTTTTGGAATTCAGTATATAACGAATTTAATTAAAATCTTTTTATTTCGTTAAAATAATTTGATTAAAAAACAACTTAATTGTTATTTTAACAATTTTAAGGAACTCTCAACCATTCGATGAAATAAAAATTCTTTAAAGATTTCATTTTGCAGGAAATTCATTACAAAAATGACAATGGTAAATTTAAATCTTTTAAGTCGTTTTTATTTTTCAGGTAGTTAATTTTTCTTTTTTTCCAAATAAATTAATTCATTAAATTATTTTCTATAAAAAACTATATATTTATTTGTATTTAAATTCTTTTCAACTTTTAGATTTTTCAAAACAATTTTCCGGGAAAACTGTAAAGGAGAATAAATACCAGATTTTCAGGGATGGGAAATACCAATACGCATTCTCTAAACACAACTTTTGCTTAACCAATTAACGTTTAACAATTTATTGATTACTGTCGAATTACCTTTTTTAGCCAAATTTTTGTAAATAAGTAATTTAAAATAAATTATTTTTACTTTCAAAAGACTTTTCATTATGACTTCGATTATATGTATATGAAGACCTTGTTTTTGTGTGGGTTACTTGCAGAATACACACAACCCTATAACCTAACAATATACATACAGACATATAATCTTCAATGGTCAGATTTAGTATCTCACAAACAAACATGGAGAATGTACAAGAGTAAATCGGGCAAACAACAAAAGAACATTTGTTAGAACTTTAAATCCCCAATTACTCCAAATGTGTTTATTATTTTTTATTTATTCCAGATTTCATTTATTTTTGATGCTGATCCAGTTGTTGTTATTGTTTATTTATATTTTTCTTCGAGGGAGTTGTGGCGAACTTTATGTATGTATATTTTGTGTTCAAAATAATGAAATGAGCTTGGAGATTGTTTTTAAAAGAAACATACTAGTAGATATCATGATTTTAGTATTTGTACGGATTAGTAGTAATTGCAGTCAAATGTGAGGGAAAAGAAACCGATAGAGAAAAGTAGCAAATACATAAACAAGCGTTCATCACTGTTTCAGTTGTTTTGTCAACGCCAAAATTCCTGCAATCGTGACGGCATTGTGACATGATGAAGCACAGGAAAATAAAATTCATAGATACCGGGGCATGACCCCGCCGCACAATCTAAATTACAAAAATTTTGTAAAAATTTGCTACAGACAAATATTTTGTTTGAATGACTTTAGAAACGTAAATAAACTTGTTAGAAACTGAAAAAAAGTATAAATTGAAAACGTTAAAGTATGAGAGTGGTCATCATGTCTGTTGTGTTGAGGCTTGTAAAAATTCATGTGTATGTATATGCAAGTTCCGGTGTTAGTGATAGAAAACGGAAGGACATGCCCATTCGAAAGTGTTGGACAGCCAAACAAAAACAAACACGCATACTTACATACAAAATGAAAATGTACACATCCATGTGTACTCATTCATTTATGCTGTAATGGAAAATTTATAAACAAGCTTAAAAGGATTGAAAGAAAACCGAGACAGAACAGACTAAGTAGCCAGGTGGTAGCTTAAAATGACTATTTATGTGAATGACACACACTCACACGAGCACAATTGTGCATACACAAATATCGTAGTGAATGTATGTGTAGAGAAAATGTACAATGTGTTATTAGGGATTTTTTATGGGGATAGACTGATAAGCACTTACCTGACTCTTCATGGGGTCTGTATTCACTTGGCACATATAACTACCCGAATCATTTAGGTGTACATGGGATATATGAAGTTTCCAGGTGTTGTGACCATTGTGTGTCACTGATAATCTTGGATTTAGAGACACCATATGGGTGTGAATACCAAGTATTGCTTTAGAATCGGATTTAATCCAGGCAACCTAAAAATATACAAACAAACAAATAAATACAAATATACATACAGAAACACAAACCAAACCTACATAAAAGATTTAGTTAAACCGCACACACTCAAACACCCATACATTTCTTCTCATACAAACGTTACAAAAAGCCCTTCTTAAAACATATTTACTCATATTATATGAGGGTAATAAGCAGACTCTCGACCACATATTCTTTGGATGTATGTATGTATGTATGTATGTGCAGCATGTCCTCAACTTACATATGTGTGTAGGTTTAAGTTTAAAATATGTCTCACTTACTTTTCCATAAGTGTTTGTGTTCGTGTATGTGTTTGTTGATTTACTAACTAAACTTAAAACCAAAAGTCTTTGCAACACATAAACTAACAATTGCAAGTGCCAACAATGGTATTTTTACCCACAAATGCAAAAACACTTTTCTTACACGCAAACACACGCACGCATACTTGCACAAAATTGAATAATTGATTTGAATGAATAAGGTGAAAGGATGGGCATGATGCGCTGATTTTCAGTTATTACAAGGCTCGATTTCACACAATATAACACATACATACAGCTAGAGATCAAGATAGAAGTCCTAAAAATTAAAATTGGAAATAGCGAAATCGTTTTTACGGACGCTATCAAATACTTGGTCGATAAGAAATTAAATTTTAAGAGGCACACATACAACTCCTGGCAAAAAGCATCTAAGGTAGTATCATTTGCTAGGATGATGCCAAATATAAGTGGACCGTAGAATGCGGTACTCAAGATTTGTAAATTCTACACTTCTTTATGCAGCACCCATACGGGAATTTTCGTTAGGGTGCACCTCCAGGAAATATATATAAAGGGTGGTTAAATTTTAAGGGCCGATGTTGATTCAGAATAAAACACAAATTATTTAGGAAATTATTTTCATTTCTTTTTATTACGATAATACATGATATCAAACAAATGGATGCCGCGATACACCTCCCGCGGCTCACCTATATCCGATGGTCCAAATTTTCGATGACGCTGATGATAATTGAGTTTCTATGCCGTTAATGTGCCGAATTTTGTCATCCTTTAGCTCTTGAATTGTTGCTGGCTTATCGACGTACACCATTTTTTTCAAATAACCCAAAAGAAAGAAGTCCAACGGTGTCAAATCACATAATCTTGGCGGCTAATTGACGTCGCCACCACGTGAGATAACACGGCTATTGAATTTGTAGCGCAAAAGAGCCAATATTTCGTTAGCTGTATAGCAAGTGGCACCGTCCTGTTGAAACCACATATCGTCCACTGCTATAACACCATACCGTTTTTTTTAAATAGTTCGTCGTAAGACATGCGTTAGCAACTGCATACATCGTCCGGTTCCCTGGATGTACGATGGAACTCCTGGATCTGGCAGTGGTGCATCGTCAGATTTAATATAATCCAACAGGTGCTCTTGTGGGATGCTTGCAGTAAATAAAGGCTTAGATAATACTCATGTTGTCATTATCTTAGACGACTTAATCCATATAATCTGTGCAATTGATATTAACCGGATGCTTTTTTTATAACTTGAGTTTAGTTGAGTCATACAATTGTTCAAGCCAATACAAAATTTTGTTTATGACTACATAATAAAACATAATATCGATGCAACACCAATGTGCCATATTTCCTGAGCAAAACTTAGTGGGAACATAACAATTTTTTTGTAGTCAAATAAGGTTTAAGAACGTCACGTTCTCACCCGAAAAAATTTACCCTCTCTAATTTATATTAATATATGTATATTCCCCTTGATCCTATAAGAAGCATAGTGCCTCAACAAACTTCTTTCATTAAGATCTTTTCATCGCAATTGCTTTTAATTCACTCCACTTTGTTTGAATTTTTCTAGCCTCGCTATTAATTTGCCTACGCCATCTTCTGCGACGTCCCTGTGGGTTCCATTCGATAGCATTCCTGGCAACGTCGGACAGGGGACAGTTAATATATGATATCCATTTTTCGCAGAAGTTGTTTTCGAGTTTTGAGCGGTTATCGCACAATATCTCGGGAGTCAGCATGTGTGATAGCGGGTATCATTTCGATAGACATCACAGCCAAGGAGTTTTTACAATAGAAAAGCATGAGAACCACCACATCCAGCCGAGAATTATTCAGCCGACAGTCGATACTGAACTGGCAAAGAGTATGGGAACATTCTATATGTGGGCGATGGAGGCATTGTTTAATCCCAAATGTAGAGTAGTGATTGAACCGAAATAATGGGGGGATCCGTTATTATCTGACACAGTTTCCAAAGGGACATGGAGGTTAAACAAGCTATCTACATCAATTTGGGCACGATGATTCCGCGAGGTGTCCAGCCTGTTCAGATCAGGATGAATACGTGGAACATGTCATGTTTAATCACAAGTGGGACGCAGCTCATCACGTGAAAATATCGCGGAGGTCATGACGGAGTCAGATGAAAAATGAAACAGCATAACAGTTTCCTAACATTCGTAAACGAATTACTACGAATAGCGGAACAGCCCAGGAATGATTTAGGGGCAATACGTCAATGAGAAGCAAAAATCAAATAGACGCAGCACACTAGGCTATACACCCTGTGAAGTAATACCAAACTGCAGTCCCACAGAGTGTGGACTTGACGGTGGAGGCGAAGGTTTCTACCTCCAATATAAAAAACATACATACATACATGAATTGTTGAATGATTCGAAGAAAAAGTTAAATTTTCTTTTTAGTGCTTACTTGAACTTAAAAATACCTAACCGAAAATGAGGGTAAGTGTTTATTCTCAATTAGAATTATTAGCAATTAAACGTAATCTGAGTCCACAGAAACATAAAGTGTGTCACTCGTTCTTTAATTTGCACATGGGCATTTGCACAGAAAAGCCTACTTTTTGTAACGTAACACCAGCAAGCAATTAGAATTGCTTCTCAAAAAGTTTTATATGGATTATATGCTTTTTTGTATTTTGGTGTAAAGCGCAAGTAGCTCTAAATTTAGTAACAAAAATGGGAAATATTTGACAATATGCGCCAAAAATACAATCTTATTTGCTTGCTGGCGCTACTTAACAAAATGTATACTTTTTGCTGGAAAACCTCTCAAGAAGAAATTAAGAAACAGGTTATTGTGATGTGATGGTACTCAGAGTACCTTACACTCTCTTGACGAATGCTAGGAGTCTAACTAACCCAATTCCAGAGACTTACCCGAGATGGAAATGCCCATAGTCGTATTTAATAACACGGATAATCTGAATTTTAAGTATGTCACCAAAAACATTCCTCATTCATTTGGTATTTTCACTACACCTCCCCTTTAAAATAGAAAGGTCTTTTAGATGTCCTAGATAGGGGTAGTGCACTAATATTGCAGTTTCAACAGTGCAATGCAAAATAATTGCAATCATTTTATAGATGTTGAGTGATGAATTGAAAGTAAGCAATCTCTCCAAACATGACTGATAGGTTAGGTTAACAAGGGTTATGTGCCCAAGGGCACATTTCTACCCGAAGACCAATGCTGTCCATTGTGAATCCCTTCAATGAAAAAGGTAGAGAAAAGAAAAGTGAAGAAAAGAAATAAGAGTTAGATCGAATTAAGAAAGTTAGTAGGCACCACGTAAAACAATTACCCTCTCTACAGTCCCCTCAACAGCAACAACCATTCTATTTCCCTGAAAAACCCCAGTAGATCAACTGGACTTTATCCAACGATGCACCCCAGTTCTATCTCCTAGCCATTTCTTTCTGAGACCCTGCATCCTAGGACAGTGGCACAGTATATGCACGATCGCCTCTAGCTCCTCAGAATCATCGCACAATCTGCACTGAAAGAAAAATGCTTCATATATTTAATGAATCATTTTCATAAAAAAACTTTCCTTGGGTAAATGAAAATGTTCATTGTCTAAATGGTTATAATGAAGTATTTTCGTTAAAATCGCTTCATTGGATTTCGTAATTACGTTAAAAATTTTCATTGGTTATATGAAAACTTAAGTTTGTCCAAGTTAAACAAAACAACAAACATAACTATATTCATAAATTAATACAAAATTATAGTTTCCTTAAAAAATGTTAAATTGTTAATTAAAAAATGTAAGATTTAATAATTTCATACATCGAATGTTACATGTATGCCATTAAATTTATGAAATCAAAAAAATTTTTTATAAAAGCAACATATTTCAATAATTGCCTTCATAAATTTAAATTTTCATTATGACAATAAAAATGTCAATATAGTAATGAAACAAAAATTTTCAATCCACTTTCAATCAACGTTGTTATTGTTTTTATGGACAATTTAATCTCATACATATTTACGCTCTTAATTGAGTAAAAAACATAGTTTTTTAATACAAAAACTACACTGCCCCGGTTGACTAGCTGGTGGCGAGCTAGTCTATCAGCACCGAGTTTGCGCGATCGAATCCCGCCAGAGACAGAAAAAAAAATAAAAAATTAAATAAAGTAAAATAAAATAAAATAAAATAAGAAAAAATAAAAAAAAAATAATTAAAAAAAAAATAAAAAATAAAAAACAAATAAAAATTTTTTTACTTTATTGAAAGTATTCATCCAATGAAGGACATTGAGCCGTCATATAAGTGAACCATATAAGTGTTATAAGACCACCCCTATCCAATGGCAGTAGAACCCTGGTTGCCCCTGCGTTAAATCAGGGCCATACTGCCCTAGACACCCTATAAGATGTTCTATCCCTACAGGACCGGTTAACGTCATCACGGAATCTTTCCCGTATCACCCCATAGTAGTAGTATATAAGTCCATATTCGAACCCCCTCTCTCCGCCACCTCATTTCCATCAATAATGCAGTGTCCAGGTACCCCATACAGCCTTACATTGAATAAACATGAGTGATAGTGATGTTAAAAAATCTTGCACTCAAAAAAAAAAAAAAAATAGTTTTATTAAAAAGATTAATAAGAAAACTGGTTGCTTAGGCCAGATCATCAGGAAACATTCTCCAAAAATAATTGTAGAAAAGCCAAAGATCTTACATTCACTTAAATTCTTTGAATTCTCCCAACATTAATTGAACAACTATACTGGCAGTTTGCCCGTTCAGTTTTTTATGCCGTGTACTTGCAAGTTTATTATCACAGTATTTATTGGGGATACAAAATGTTTAATTAATAAGAATACTTTGATAATAAACTTGAAAGTGCACGCCATAAAAAACGAACTGGCAAACAGCTTAATTTTGATTTTCTTGCGAAAACAATAAAGCAATTTGTTTTTATTTAGTTTGTTTTCCTTAACCTACTTACAACCACAATTAATGTTGGAAGAATTCCAACCAATTGTAGTGGAGAATGTAAGAAAAGATAATCTCACTGTTAATTGTTCGTATTTCCTTAAAGCTTTGTTATCATTGCAAATAAGAATTTTAGAGTGCTTGCAATTCTCATTCACTCTGCAGCTTTATTTGTAAATTTCTTTGGCTTTTCTAAAAATTTTTTGGGAGAATGTTTCTTGATAATCTGGCCTTAGCAACCAATGCGCATAGAAACTAGCTTATCCTCCAACAATATATCTTAGAGTATTAATCAATAATACAAATTGGGAATTAAGCACGACAAACAAAATCTTATTTTTTATAAATTTTGTATTCCCAAAAATTATTTTGACCAAAAAAATAGTTTTATTTAAAAAGAAGCAATCGTCAGTTAATTGGAATTTTTTTTTTCTTCACTTATTTGAGTGCAACTAAAAATTTTGCACTAAATTTAAAATCAAAGACTTTTTTTCGAGATTAAAGCTTAGAATTATTCCGTTATTGACATAATTTCATTTTATGCTTTCAATCATAGTTAGTGGTAGTGGTAAAATTTGCAATACCACAAAATATTTTAGTGCTAGTAAAAAAAAAAAATACCAATCATCAATAAAGCTTGTAAAAAATAGTGCAAACTAATATTTTTGCAGTTTTATTTAGTGAGCGCGCAATGTTCATTTAAATCAATATTTAGTGCATTACCACCAGGTATGATGGATATCAGTGATCAAGTGATATCGATAAGAACTTTCTTTACAAATTTTTTAATTTTCATAAAAGCTTGTTAATTAAAATGTAATTATTTTAGTTTTATTATAGATGCATATGTCGAGCACTTGGTGCTTAGGCTAAAATTGTTTTTGCTATAAAATCGTAACGTTACCTTATGTGACCATGATATTTTACAACATAATGCAAGTGTTGCCAATAAATTTATTTATTAAAAAAAACGAAAATTTAATAGGATGTCGCTTAAGCTATTTATGCGATAAATATATTTTGTTTATAATAAGTTATTATAAATGTTGTTAATAAATTACCAATAATGCATATGTACTTAATTTAAATTTTTTTTATTTATAATGGGGATGTTAAAAATAGATACTTTACTATTAACTTGATCTTACATTAAAATAATTTGTTGTTAAAATAAATTATATAGAGTTTTTTTTTATTATTAGTAAAATTTGTATATTTTCTTTATTAATTTTTTGCTTCTTTCCGTTTTAATTAAGAAAGGCATTGTTGTTGTCGTCGGTATCGATTACTGTAAATGGTCCCTTGTAAATTGATTCTCGCTTGTGTGCTGTTTGATTTTTAGTGAATATTTTCGGACCTTTGGTAATGTGAGTGTTATTTATGTTTTTATAGTGTGAATAATTTTTTGTTGTCGTTTTGCTTTATTAATTAATTGCTGTGCTCTTCTCATTGCTGTCTGTATTTTACTTTTTTTTTTTTTTGCAAAGTTATCTAAATCATATCGCTCCTTTATTGCAACATAATCATATCTCAAAAAATCAAAAATTTATAGTTATTTAAGCAAAAATGCTCCTCCAAACCTTCTCTATATGTAATAAAAATCAGTGTTTTATTTCAAATTGAATCGCAGTTATAGCTAAATATATTATTGAATCTGTATAAGGTACATTTTGAAAACTTTAATCGCATTTTGCCAAGTTTGATTTTTTTGAGATATGACTATGTTGCAATAAATTTGCGGTATATGGTATCGATTTTATCAGCCGGTAGTGGTGGGTTATGATTAGAGTTTTTTTCCGGAGTTTTTCGATTCCCGGGAAAGCGGGATATTTTTTTGAATTTCCCGGGATCCCGGAATCCCGGTATCCCGCTCCATATAAATAATACACAGCAAATTTGTTTTTAAATAAAACAAACTTTTATAAAAAACCGTAAGGTAACTTGTTTACAAAGTAAATAAAAGAAATCCTTAAATACTACAAAATTAAATGAAGATTAAAAGAGGAACTTGAATTATTATTACCTTACGGTTTTATATGTAAATTCCGTATTATTATTATCATGCTCTAGATACAAGATAAAAAATTAAGATAAACATAACAATTTAATTCATAACACAATAATAAAAACAAACACAAATTGAGGTACTCAAGATATGAGATCATAAAATAGATAAAATATTTTAAATAAATATATTAACATTTTTTAACGGCTTAGGAAATAACTTTCTGACACACTCAAAGCGCTTAGTAAGTCGTCAAAAAGTATATTGATTATTTTATTTACTAATTACCATGTTTCCGAAAAATTTCGTTCATTTTTTTACCGAGGTTGGATAAATAGTTAAAAGTTCACCGTTGTAGAAGGCTTTTGATTCACAATAAGAAGCAGTTTTTTTATAAACAACTTCTGACACACTCAAATCAGTCAAATGTATGTCAAGGTTCATGCAAAATATAGCATAAACCTCTTACAAACCTTTTCATTTCATTAGGTCTATCTGTAATCTTTAGGGCAATGTGTTTTTCAAATTGTATGTTGTAGTATCTTACACGAGTTTCCAATTTTTTTATTATTTCGGTTTCCCCGCCCCAATAAAAAATGGAGCTTCCAACGAAGCAGGTTTGTAAGGGAGAAACATAAGGGTTTCGCTTACCATTGCGCTTACGGAAGACATGAATTTTATATGGCGAGTTCCCACTTTGAAGCAATACATTTTTGACACATAAAGCGCATTATTCAGCGCACATAAAAATTGTTATATGTAACGATCAGCCTTACACACTGAATGTTTTGATACAGTTATTTTTTAGTTTTCTCCCTTACAAACCTGCTTCGTAGTAAGGGAATGCCGTAGCACTTGAAATGTTTTTTTTTTTTTTATAAAAGTTGTTGAGAGTTCTTTCACTTACTTTACTGCATTTCTCTATGTCTTATTGCGTAGCGCATAATTGTGCGCTTATTTTTTTAAATGTACCATTAGTGCTTCGCAAAATGATAAAATTTTTTATTGGGCCACTTCAAGGGTATATTAACCAACACAAATTGAAAAAAATTTGTGTTTATCACCTAATAAACATATCGCTCCTTCATTGCAACATAGTCATATCTCAAAAAATCAAAAATTGTAAGTTATTTAAGCAAAGGGTTCCTTCATGCCTTCTCGTATTTTATCTCAAACTGAACCGAAGTTATAGCAAAATATATCTTTAAATCGGTACATTTTGAAAACTTTAATCGCATTTTGCCAAGTTCATTTGTTTTTCATAGATATGACTATGTTACAATAAAGGAGCTATATGTTTAGGTATCTGCTATTTTAAAGACTTGTCCATGGACAATTAAACTTTACTACCTGTATCTTATTTTGAATTATTGTTCTTTATTAACTTTTCACTTCACTAAATTTATTAATTAACAACAGTTGCACAGCCTATTCTGCTTTAAGTAGATTTATTGCATCAGGAGACATTGATTTACGTATGTACTCACTTCTTGTAATTGATCTAATCGACAACCCATCCACAGATGCTTATTTTAAGAGAATAGAAAACTAAATTTCAAAGTATAAATAGCTGTTTTCTTAAACTATGAGGAATTTTTTATTTCCTGGGATCCCGCATGAAAAATCCCGGGAAAGCGGGAAATATAATTATTGAAACGGGACGGGAAATCCCGGGAAAAAACCCTAGTTATGATTTGCAACGTTTGATAACATTAATTTAAATGGGCATTGGACATGCCCCACCGTTGATGGTGTGGTCATTTCTGGATGTCTGGATGAATACTTAATAAGGGGCTGATGCGGCCTCTTCTAGTTTTAAAAGTGTTATGAGCAGAGAAGACAAATTAGCTTTTTTTGCTTCTTTTTTGCTATTTTACCCATTCATGCCTTTTTTGCTGTTTTTGTTGTTATGGTGCTTATTTTGCTTTAAATTAGCTTTTTTTACATATTTTTTTGAGAAAACATGAGAAAAAAATTGATAAATTGTTCCTGTGTTAAAATAAAAATATGTTAAGTTGTACGGTTCAGTAACGTTGCAAATCAGTTACCAGTTACCAGTAAGATGTTACGTCTCAATCTGCAAGAAATAGATTGGTCTTACTTTTTTACGGTACGGTTACATTACTATCACGGTCAGCTAACTGAGCCTTTAATTGTGGACACAACGTTTTTGGACTGAATTCAATACGTTTTATAACAACTAATATTAAATGAATTTACCATCCCAAAAAAAAAACAACTATGTGATTAATTTGAGTTTAAAACTAAAAATAAGTAAATTGACCGTTGTAAACAAAAAGATATAAAAAAAAAATGCCGAAAGAAAAGTCAAATACGTTATTTTTGCCAAAAATTGTAAAATTGTATCCTGAAGTATTGAAAGTTGAAAAAGATTGGTTGTTTTGTAATGTCTGTTCGAGTAAAATTAATAGCGAAATGAAGTACAATGTGGAGCAACATTTTAGTACAAAAAAAAAAACACAAATTAGCCGCTTGCCAAGAAAATCGCCCACAAAAACTTATCACGGAATTTCCTGTTACTATTACTGCCAATACATTTCACGAAGATATATGTAAATTTTTGTTGGAGACCAATATACCAGTAAAAAAAGTAAGCCATCCCAATTTCAAAAACATCTTTCAAAAGTACGCCAATTTGTCAGTTCCAAGCGAAAGCACAAAGTATACAGAGATGAAAAAAGTGACGTATGAAAAATGCCTAAATCATTTGCGAGGGCAGCTTTCGAAGAAAGAGAAAGGAAACGTTTTTTGTTAGTGAAGTGACAATGCGTAAAAACAGGCCGCTACTATCTACACAAATTGCATAATCAAAACAAAAAACGCAAAAAGGGCAGCTTTCAAAGAAAAAGACAGAAAAAACACAATATTTTCTGTCTCGTGACGCCTCTGTACTCTGTGGCGAAAGTTCTATTCAAGGTAAGTACATACCTCAAATGTATACGGAAGCTTTGGCAAAAATGCGTGAAAAGGCTAAAGATAAATATATATGGATTTCTGTTGATGAAATAACAGATAGCGAACAAAGATATGTGGCCAACTTTATATTTGGTATTTTCGATGATGATGTTGGAAATAAACCTTTTTTATTGAATATGGGTGTTCTCGAAAATGCAAATGGAGCTTCAATTGCAACTTTCTGCAACGATTCATGACAAGTTTTATGGCCTGATGGTAAGTAAATATTTGATTCATTATTTATTTTCTAAACTTTATTTTTTTTATTTAATCTAGGCATTCAATACGACAAAGTATTGTTATTGGTAACTAATGCAGCAGCATATATGATAAGTGGAATTTTGTCCCTTAAGGCAATGTATCCTAAAATGATACAGTTGACATGTTTTGCTCATGGACTTGATCGTGTTGCTGGCTTCATACGCTTAGAGTTTCAGCATGTAAATAAATTAATATCTTGTACCAAAGCCGTTTTTGTAAAGGTAATATTTCAATAACTCGAATTTACACACATAAACACTAAAATTTTATTTTCCATAGGCTCCTCGCAGAAAGCAGTTATTTTTAAAAATTAATCCCAATTTGGCTCTTCCACCATTCCCATGCCCTACACTTTGGGGTACTTGGATAGCAGTCACAATTTATTACGCAGAATACCTTGATGAAGTAAAGGCTGTTATTTCTAAACTGAATAGTGAAGACTCAGATTCGATCGCGCCCGCCAAGGAAATATATAATTTGCCCGAATTAAGTTCCCAACTTGCGTTTATCAAAAACAATTTTTCAATTATTGTTTCTTCTATAAAAAAGCTACAAACAGTTGGGCTAGCTATTGACGAAAGTGTAAACATTGTGTCAAATGTACGAGATGCACTTGAGAATCTACATGACAAAAAATATTTCAAAAAATTTAATGCCGTATTTCAAAGAAATCCGGGGTTCAAACAAATTTTAAAAATAAACAACATTCTTCAAACTGGTGATAAACCGGATGACAAAATGGTAGAAAGCCTCTCATCAAATGAAATTTTGAAATATAAATTTGTTCCACCAGCATCCGTTGACATGGAAAGAAGTTTTTCCTTATACAATTTAGTTTTAACAGAAAGACGAAGGAAAATGACGTTTGCAAATATAAAAGCCCACATTATTGTTTATTGTAACTCTTTTAATGAGTCTGAAGAAATAGAATAACTGTAATTTTTATGTATAAATGTATATATAAAAAAAAAAATAAAATGCTTTTTTTGCTGCTTTTTTCTTATTTTTTTGTGCTGTAAACTCATTTTTTTTTTGCTTTTTTTTGTCTTCTCTGGTTATGAGTTCTACAAGAAGTTGTATTCGTTACTCAATATTTTCTTCAATGGGCCATTAAGTAAAGTGTTCTACTAATGCGTTAACTCTTCTTATAGCGTTTTTATTAAATATGGATATTTCCACTAATTATTTAGTCAAGTCGCATGTTATAGTAATGATGTATTGATTTCCTTTTTTTGATACAGGGATAAGTCCTACCGTATCTATAATTAGAGTTTCAAAAGGCTTATCAGGTGTTGGGGCTATAATTATATTTGCTCTTATGTGCTTAACAGATTTTTTTGGAATGGCTTTGAGAAAACTGTTTTACGCATTGGTTCACATCCGTATTGATGTTTTTTTAATAGGAAAATTGACACAGTTTTTAAAGTAGTCTTGTTGGTCCAGGGTGTCCGCCGAAACGAGTGTTGGCATAATAAATAGTATGTGATATTTATAATTTTTTAATAAGTTGATTTGCTTTTATTTAAATATTTTGACAGTTACGATTCTAAATATGTCATCAATTAGATTTATTTAGGCCCTTATTATGTAAAACTCAACGCAACGCCATAGAATTACATTGAAAGCAAAAAACAAAGTCATAATTATTTTGTAATTTTGTTAATATATTTAATAGCACACAAACATGTGCAAATAAATAAGCAAAATTTTTGTTAAAATTTTCCGTAAATTTAACTTTTACAAATTAAGACAGCTTTTATCTCAGATGTAAGTTATTTTAACCGCTGTGTATCTCGATATCAACAAAACTAACACAAAAAAGATTAAAGTCAGCTGGTATGAAATTCGGTAAAGCTTTTCTCACACATGTTTCAATAGCAATTTTTATGCATAAAAGCGAGTTTTTATAATTGGAACCATTGATCCAACATAAGCACCAAGGATACGAAAATTTGCCGAAAAAATGTATATGTGGTGTACCATATGGTTTTAAACAATTTAAACCATACAGCATTGTAACACAGCCATAAGGACGTAATGGTTTTCTGTTAATATGTTTATACTCGTATGAACATACGTAATTAAACAAAACTTGCAGACATTAAAGCTGGAAGTCCATACCACGTGTTTAAACCTCCACGCAGCGCATGCTTTGATAACCTTACTTGCGTTCTACGTTTCAAGTTACATGCAACGCTTTTTATGCAGCAGCAGCAAAATTAAAAATAAAATTTAATGTGTGACGCTTACAAAAGTAGAAAGTAAACCTACTTTTCGCCTCAAGGCATCTACACTTTTGTGCATGTAACTTACTACGTATAACTACACAGATTCTACTTTTTTGACAGCTGCGTATGCTGCGAAAAAGCGAGTAACGCTTGGTGTGGACCTCCAGCTTAAATAAAACAAAAACTTGCCGATGTTAGAATAGTAAAAGTAAATTTTACTTACTTTGTATTGTCCTAAATTGTTGACGACGCAGGTAAATGAGACGTCTCGACCCTGAGGTACAGTTATATTAGGAAGTAGTGATAAAAACTCGGGTTCCGGTTCATCTGGTTGATTGTGGCCTGCAATAAAGATATGTTAATATACCAGGGATCGTAGCAATTATATATTAATTTTATTTTAAAAATTTTTTTAATTTTAACTGTTTGTTCCAAAAATTACATTTGTTTTGTGAATTTTAATTTTTACTCGTAAAATAAAAAGTGATATTTTTTAGTTTTAGTTTTGGCTTAAAAAATAACAGATCGCAATTTTAGAGATGATTTAACTAAATTTGTTAAGAGCATTTTAACTGTAATATTGGCCAAGTCTGTTGAAAATATGTATTGAGAATCCGTCCATCATTTCATATAGCCCCCATCCATACAAGCTTCTTTGCGGAATGGGGTCGTTTTTTCCATAAACCATCTTTTTATATATAGATTGAATATGGTTCCAACATAAATCGTCTTACCAAAATTCTTAAAATCGGTTCATATATGATTACAGCTCCTATACAAATATCATTCCCGAAAATAGCTTTTAATGTCATAACTTCACAGAAAAAATTCCGGTACATTTTTTCAATTAATTTTCAATTAAACTATTAATTAAAAGTAAAATCTAATTTAATTAATTTTAATAAAGTGAATTAAACATCTACTTACATATATCAACAACATTAGTGCAGAAAATGTTGTTAATATCAAAAAATATTTAATTGATACAACTTTTAATTTGTTACTGGCTTATTTAATTTAAATAATTTGTTTTGTTAATATCCCAATAAAAAATGGAGCTTTCGGACGAAGCAGGTTTGTAAGGGAGAAACATCAACGTTTCGCTTACCATTGAATTTTATATGGCGAGTTCCCACTTTGAAGCAAAACGTTTTTAACACAGCATTATTCAGCGCATATAAAAATTGTTGGATGTAACGATGATACAGTTATTTTTTAGTATTCTCCCTTACAAACCTGTTTCGTAGTAAGGGAATGCTGTAGCACTTGAAATGTTAATGTTTTTTATAAAAGTTGTTGAGAGTTCTTTCACTAACTTGACTGCCTTTCTGTATGTCTTATTGCGTAGCGCATAATTGTGCGCATATTTTTTTAAATTAACCATAAGTGCTTCGCAAAATGATAAAATTTTTAATTGGAAATATGCTGGAATAAAATCGTATTTTGTTTTCACACTATTAAGCTGGACGTCCACACCACGCATTCAACGCTTTTTCGCTGCATAGAATCTTTGTTGTTTTAGGTAGCAAGTTACATGCACAAAAGCTTAAGATGCCTTGGGGCGTTGAATGCGAAAAGTATGTTTTAGCTGGAGGTCCACACCGCGTGTTTTCGCCTCTACGCATTACATAATTTTTTTTACCTTCCATGCGTTCTATGTTTCAGGTTACATGCAACGCTTTTTATGCGGCATCATCACAAGTAAAAATTAAATGGATCCTTCGCTTTTGTGCATGTAACTTGTTACATCCCTGCGGGAAATTTGTGTCAATTGGTCCAACAGACTGGTCCTGGGAGTTGTGAAAATAGATCAGGTACAAAAAGAAAGAACTCATGAACAGAAGAACCAATCGTATAACTGTACCCATGTTCTGTATCTTTAGTGAGTACTTTTTGCATCGAAAAGATGTGAAACAAAATATTCCATCGTTTCTCGAAAAGTGAGAGAAATGTGTGTATGTAACTCATGTCGAAAACTATCAAAAGAGATTACGTCGTTACGCTATAAATGTCATAATATTGCACTCGAAGCCGATGTGACATTGCAGACGTTCAGAACGGCAGTAGCAGATATCGTTGACGGCGACCAAAATTAACCAAAAATTAAAAATTTTTCATAAACGCACACTGGTTCATATTTTGAGAAGGCGGCCAAAATTATTTTTTTTTATGTTCTCCGATTTTAAAATTTTTTTATTCATGTGAAAGTATATACTAGTGAACCTCGGGAGCCAAAAAATGTCAACCCTATTTCAACTATTTCATTGAGAACAGGGTGGTCCGAAATGGACTTTCTCAATATTTGGTTATAGTTTTGAATTTCTGAGTCAATTTTTGAAGTTGAAAAGCTCATAACTTTTTTGTTTTTCAAGATTTTTTGACAGAATAAGTTTTGTGAATTAGTTTATTTTATTAGCTACACGTGGTTTAAAGTATTAAACTCTGCGACCTATTTATCTATTTAATTTTTTTTTTTTTTTAATGTCAAAATTTCCTACTTTATAGAGCAGGACGGGCAGGGCCGTCAAAACGCGTCAAAAAAATCTATACTCTCTTGTAGTCCAGAATCTAACCTACATTTCTATACCCCATTTTACACACATCTGGATACGGCCTTGCGAACTACAGCAATTTCTGTGACCCAAGGAAAGATATTCGGTTCAAAAAATAAGTCCTTCAAGGAAACATTACTGAAATTAAAGAAGATGAGTCTTAAAGAATTTTCGACAAATAAAGCAGTTCAGGCCACATAAATTATCTAGCACGTCAGGTTATCAATAAATTTTTTTTTTTTTAACGATAAACCAACACTCAGGGGATGCCCCCTATATATGCAGTGCATTGTGTTGATCAGGAAAATAAGGTTTGGGAAGGAGGAAAGAGGGAATAGTGTTTGTGGACATTTGACTTGAATCTTAATAAATTATAAGTACCGGGAAAGACCTCTGCGGGAAGTTTATTCCACATACGGATAGTTCGACTGAAAAACGAATTTTCTCTATAATGCGTTGTGCGAAACACAGGACAATCGACCACAAACGGATGCGATCCACTGGATGAGCGAGTATTACGAAGAAATACTCGGGCGGGTGGAATAAGTTCACTTATCTCAGTGGAACACCTCCCATGGTAATATCGATAGAAAAGTGTCACACAACCCACATTCCGACGATGACCCAATGAGTCAATAGAGTTGGATACCCTACTGTCATTGATGAGCTTCACCGCCCTCCTTTGTACACGGTCCAGAAGGTTCAAAATAGACTTTGAAGCCCCTGCCCATATATGGGAGTTGTATTCCATCTTCGGTCGGATATAGGTGGTATAGATAGTAAGGAGATCGGAGGAAGTGAAGTAATTCTTGCACCGTTTTAAAAAACCTAAACACTTGAATGCCTCTTTCGACACTTTGAAAACGTGTTTATTCCAGCGGACATCGCACTGTATTCTCATGCCCAGAACATCAAGAGTATCCGATTCCTTAATATCAATGCCACCCATTAATACAGATGACATAGTTGGTCCCACGGCCCGTCTGTGGGTCAACATACAACATTGGGTCTTGCGTGCATTAAATTCGACCCTATTCGCTTGACCCCACTCAGAGATTGCAGCTAGGTCCTGATAAAGAGTGTCATTCATATTTTGCCTTTTGCCCCCAATCTCAACAAGGCTTGGCCTATGATCGAAGGAATATGAATGACAAATGTTGCTGTCATCTGCAAAAGAGTAGATAGGATTTGAAGTATGACCAAGAAGGTCATTAAGAAATATAAGAAATAGCGTAGGAGAAAGGACAGAACCTTGCGGTACCCCTGAATTTACCTGAAACTCGTTTGATGCAATCCCATCTATAACAACACGTATAGTGCGATCACTGAGGAAACTCGATATAAATCGAGATAAATCATTACCGACACCAAAAGCAATAAGCTTTGACACAAGCGCACCATGCCACACCCGATCAAACGCCTTGGAAATATCCAGAGCAACCACTTTGCATTCACCAAAGCGGTGAATGGACCGACTCCAACGTTCTGAAAGAAACGCTAACAGGTCTCCTGTAGATCGGCTACCACGAAAACCATACTGTCTGTCACTGAGAAGTGAATTTGTCTCCAGATACTTCACAAGATGGTAATTAACCATGCTCTCCATCACCTTCGAGAGCGAAGAGCAAATTGCGATTGGGCGGTAATTATCAGGGTTAGTAGCCTCACCCTTCTTGGGGATTGGCTGAACATTGGCCACCTTCCAGCAAGAGGGAAAGATTCCCGCACGGTACGAAGAGCTGAGAAGGTTGGCCAATGGACGAGCTAACGTCGAACAGCACTGTTTCAATACCAGTGCTGATATGTAATCCGGCCCCGGTGACTTGTTTACGTTAAGATCCGAAAGAACCCTTTTGACTGCGCGTGATCGGAAAAATATCTTGGGAATAGTACATGATACTCTTTCGACAACGGGCAGTGATTGATTGCTTTCCGGCAAGAACGAATTACTTGCAAACAGTTCAGCCAAGAGGTTAGCTTTATCAATCGGGTCAGTAAATATTTGGTCGTCCTTTAAAAGCGCTGGGATAAAAGAACTAGCACTGTCCCTTACTCTTTTAACGAAGGACCAAAAGGTCTTACTGCCCCGAGGAGCAGCAAGGACCTTAGCACGAAGACGCTGTTCGTGTAGAAATTTTTCCCGTCTAAGTACTTTGGCACACTCAGATCGTGCCCTCTTTCGTAGCTGATCAGTAGTTGCGTTTTTATTCAAACGCCAACTACTAAACGCCTCCTCTCTGGATCTGACTGCATTTTTGCACGTCTGGTTAAACCAACACTTAAGTTTTGGTTTAACCGAAATTTGCTTCGAGGGAATAAAAAGTTTCATTCCAAGCAAAATTACATTAACGACCATTTTTGCAGCGGCATCAACATTATCGTCAAGGAAACAAAGTTTCCAGTTGAAATGCCGGTAAAATTCGTTAAGCTCGGCCCAACGAGCCTTTTCATAAATAAAAATCGAGCGTTTCGGGGCTGTTTTCGAGACGCTATGAAGTGCCGAATATGAAAAGTAAGCAGAAATGGTATTGTGATCCGAATTCCCGAGAGGATCGAGTGTTCTCACTTCGTACTTTTCAGAGTGAGAAGTGAGAAAAAGGTCAAGAGCATTCCGAGATTGCCCTACAACACACGAATTGTGTGTTGGCTCATTTACTAGTTGCGCTAAGTGGTTATGCGTGGCGAATAACTCAACGTATTGGCCCACGGGAGTTGTATGGCTCGAATGGCGAAGCCAGGAACAGTTATGAACATTAAAATCGCCAGCAACTACAATTTCACTGTTCGGACAACTTTCCAGGATTCTAGAAATGGTATCGGAAAGGGCGTCAAAGCCATTAAGAGAAGCCACCGTTTCCATGTTTGGACTTCTATACAGAAATCCGAAATGCAACATGTGTGTCCTGATCTGGAATTTAACCCAGAGGGAACTAAATTCCGCATCACCACATGTAAGATGTTGCTGGTACTGGTACACAACATCGTTGCGAATGTACATCGCAAGGCCCCTATGAAGAGAAAAAAGGGATAGAAGTTGATACCCAGGTATGGGAAAATCCTGTGGATCAGCATCCCCACACACCTGGGTTTCACATAAGGCGAAAACATCCGGCCGATGGAAGCGAATGTGAGCATATAAAGAGAAATAATCCGCTCTCAATCCGCGTATATTGCAGAAGTCTATGCGAAATCTACCTGTCATTACAAATTAAGAAGATTCAAGGCAATACTCCCTACGATAATAAACGTGACAAAAATACCAAACCGCTGTTGAGAAAGTTACTCAATGGCCAGTGTTATACCTTTGTCATTAAGTAACCAACAGCAATCTGGCATGATGCCAATTAAATTTCGTAGAAGAATGGTATGGGAAAAGTGAACAGCAATGGCACTGTAAACGGGGACATAAAAGCCCCTCGTTTGGTCATTGCCAAAAAAATATATTGTTAATCGCGTATATCGAGGTGTAAATGTATCCTGATATTGTGTGGTTGTGTATTTGATGTGTGTTGTGGGTTATTTATGTAGATGATTGTGCACTTGTTTAGTTGTTATTGTAAATTTGATTTTTAAAAGAGTTGAAATGTGTTTTATTGTTTTTGTTGTTTGTTTTATTTTTTTTTCCAATTGAAGCAACAGTTTTTAAATTTGGAGAAGGTAAAGGTATTGCCATTGTTATGAACTTATTGTGGGTGAACGGATGCTGCAAAACGAATAGGCGACATAAATAGACTAACACGTTAGATTTCTGAGTAAGTTAAAAGGTAAAACATTAGTAAATAGCCGCAACATAAACTACATAGTTTAATTACCTGAAAATTGCAACTTATTTTAAAAAAATGGAAGAGCAGGTAAATGGTAAAAAAACTAGCACGCAGTTATATTTTACGTGAAAAATACTTACATGTTACCTGTTAATTTATTGCCGGTATGTTATCCTTTTAAAAAGTGTGAAAACAGGGGTTTTTTTATGTTTCAAAGAAATGCTAATAAAAGATTAAATTTGTATTTAAAAAAGGGTTTTTATGCTTCAAAGAAATGGTAACAAAAGATCATTTAAAAAAACTTCTATCAAGAGAATAAAAATCCATGCATTCATAATTTTACCTTCATTATTGTTTAAACAATGGCTAAGTTCAGTTATAAAGTTCTCGCAGATATATATTTTCAAGAGAAAGATGAAAAAGTTTTTGTGTTACACATAGTGTTTGGGAATTCCCGGACTTTAACATTTCCCGGGAAACGGGAAAAAAAATTTTTATTTCCCGGGAATCCCGGGAAATTTTTATTATCAAAAAAAATCATAAAAAAGTCATTAAAATGTAACAAAATTTATATTTAAAACAGTTTTATTAAAAATGAACAATATGTGTATCACAAATTTGCTTGTGTAAAACTAATTAAATATACAAAACACAATTAAAAAAACTAGAGATCTTCATTACCAAATTTAAAAAAATAACATACGTATATATATATATATATATATATATATATATATATATATATATATATATATATATATATATATATATATATATATGTATAATTATATTAGTTTTTAGTTTTTTAAAAATGTGGTTTTTAAAACTACTAATGCGTTGAGAGAGTCACTGGACATTCTATTTCTCTACTTCGTTCCAAAGTGAACAACAAGAGAAAAAAACCCTTTCACTTTCCACCGAAGTTGGTTTTATAGTTAAAAGAGCATTATACAGGTTTTCAATACATATTCCTTGTTCAATTATTGCTTACTTCATACATATTAAACTCTTTTTTAAAGCAGTTTAGATTATTAATTTTCCGATATTTTGGAGTTGCTTTCGCATTAGTGATAGCATTTTCCAATTTTTTTTTTTGAAAGTAGCATCAACTCGAATTTCTGTGATATCACCATCACTACTAGATTCTTCAGCATCTGAAGAACAGCTCATAAAAAGTCGTCTATATATATTTTCTGCATATATTTTTATACAACTTTTCGATATAGCCGAATCCAAAATGTAATTATTTGTTTTCAGATAATTTAATTTCGCCTTGGAATTACATTTAAAAATATTTGATGTTTGTAAACTGCTGTTTTCTTTTTTTGTCTTTTTACAGTAATGTCAACAATTTAAATTTAAAACGCGTGTCAAAGCAAAAATCTATTTCAGCGAGTAAAAAAAAATAAAACAAATCACTTTGAGCAACTGAAGTTTTGTTTAAAATATTTTTTATAAATAAAAAAAAACAAAATTTAATTAAATTAAAATTAACGTTTTTTATGTAAAATTGCTTTTTTATGAAATTCCCGGATTTCCCGGGAAAAATAAAAAAAATTCCCGGGAATTGCCGTCAGAAATTTTCCGGGAATTCCCGGGAAATCCCGGACCCCAAACACTAGTTACACATAATGAATAATCCATTATTTAAATTATGCAACGAACAAGAAATCAAAATACATAAAATAAAAATTAAAAATTTTTCATTTACATTAAGAAAACGGTATCTTAAATGTTCTAGAAACAAGAAAAAGTTTTACTTACGCAACGAAAAATGGCTAACAAATGATCTGATTTTTAAGAAGCTGTCAATAACCGCTAAGGAAACTGGAAAAGTGGGTCGGCCCGCAAAACAAATTGACAATTGCAGTGAAAGATCACGAAGACGCAAGCTTGCAAATATCAATGAAGAAATTTCGCATAGTATGATAAGGAATTCATTTCTGCATCAAATTCAACCAACGCAAAATAAGAAAACAAAAATTGCAATAATTGAAAAAATAGTGGAAGCGAGCCCTAAACGCACAAAGAGGATTTTAAAAAGTATGCCTACACCAACTGAAGAAATGAAATTTACTCCAGAAGAAGCATTTGCACTATTTTTGGATTTAAAACTGACAAAAAATTAGTATACAGAACTGCGAAAGCGAACCAATGAAAAAAATTGTGGAATCTTTCCAGCATATCGAGATTTAGTTTCTGTCAAAAAAGAGTGCTTACCTTCACAAACGGCTATTAGTGAAACTTCAAGTTCAGCAGAAGTAAAATTGAAGGCTCTTCTCGAACACACTGCAGAACGATTATTAAATACACTTGGTGCTGACTGTTTAAAAAAACTTAAAAATTGCAGCATCACTTTGTTTTCTAAATGGGGATGTGATGGAAGCTCTGGTCAGAAACAATACAAGCAATGTAATTCAGAAAACTCATCTGATGCTAACTAATTCATGGTGTCTTTAGTTCCATTACGTTTAAGAAAAACTTATATTGGCTTAGAGCCGTCAACCAGTACAGTTACAGAAATGGATGTATGGAAAAATGAAATTCCCTCTTCAACAAAGTATTGCAGACCAATAAAGTTTGTTTACAAAAAGGAAACTAAAGATGTCATAACTGAAGAAGTTAGAAAAATAAAAGATCAAATTAAAGAACTTCAACCGACAATGCATTGAAATTAATTTGCAAATGTTCCTAACAATGATCGATGGAAAAGTTGCACAAGCATTAACCGAAACAAAGTCTTCGTCAAGCTGTACCATATGCCAAAAGACATCAAGTCAATTAAGCCAACCCCCATCACAAGACAATAGTTTCAATGAAGCATATGAATTTGGAATGTCCCCTCTTCATACCAGAATTCGTTATATGGAGCATATTCTTAAATTGGGTTATGATTTGGAATTTGGCCCGTTAGGCGAAACAGTGATAAAAAACAAAGAAAATGTGGAAAAAAGGAAGCAAACAAAAAAACAAATTCAAGAAAAATACCTTCACCTAGGCCTTATAATTGATCAGCCAAAACAAGGAGAAGGAAATTCAAATGATGGAAACACTGCAAGGAGATTCTTTTCCGATCCAGAAACTGCAGCATCTTTCACAGGAGTACATTTTGAATTAATAAGACGATTCCAGATCATTTTACAAGTTATATCATGTAGCAGAAAGATAAATGCAAAAAAATTTGGCCAGTATGCAAATGAAACAGCAATTCTTTATAACAAAAAATACTCTTGGAGACATATGCCAACCACAGTTCATAAAATTTTATACCATGGGGAACAAATAGTTCAACACAATATGCTACCAATTGGAGATCTATCTGAAGAAGCGCAAGAAAAAAGAAACAAAGACTACAGATACTTCCGCGAGCATTACACAAGAAAAATGTCCAGATGTTGTACTAATGAAGATCTTATTACTATTTTGTTGTGCACATCAGATCCATATATGTCCAGTATTCGACAAAAATGGAAATCAACCTCAATCGAATTAGAGGAAGAAGCTAAACAACTTCTGGAAAATGAAACCCAAAGCTATTTAGAAGAAATTTTTACTAATATTGTTTAATTTAAAATTGCTTATAGATTATAATTAATTTTTTGATTTAAGTATACATATATTTGTATTAATATATAAAAATAAAATACACATACACATACATCTCAAACCAAAAATAAAAGTTGAATTACCTAAAATGTTATCGATAGCCAAGAATGATATTTGGGCATTTTTCAAAATATTCCTTTTCAGTTTTATCCTTATAACAACTCGTCTCGTCCCAAAAAAGCCAACCTTTGGCCCCTGTGAATATAGGGACTAAAAAATTTACATGGTCCAAATATTGGCATTTTCTGACAGGATCTAAGTTCGACAATAAAAAATAAGTATCAGTTGTAAAATACAAGAGAAATAATGATAAATTATAAAAAAATCATATTTGAAATATTCAACTTCTACACCGAAACTCAACAAAAACATGAAAATGCATTTTGAACTCCCCATAACTTTTGCTCCTATCAGTCGAATTTTACGTTTTATAGCGCAAATTAAAGCCTAACATCGCACCTATCGAGCAAAAAAAATACGCATAAAAAAATACCGATCCAGTCAAAAGTTATGGAATTTTGACCGCCTTCTCGTAAAATTTCCCACTGTGCGACGGCGGCGAAAATACAACCGTCGGCTATACCAAATTGTATAAAGAGCGACTTTAATGTTTGTTGTTTGCAAACGAGCTTTAAAAGCAAAATAGTAAAACAATGAAAAATGTGCCAAGAACAAAATATTATTTTTATTATTCTTAGCATTTTTAATTGTTTATTATAATAACACTAATTAGTGTTTAAATTTTGTCTCGCCCCATTTTTATTCGTGAGTTTATTTGACAGTTCAAAGTGGGAACTTTTCTCACCAAAATGTTACAGATACACTTTTTCTTGAGTAATTTCCTTACGTGACAGCTTGTACTCACCAAAAAAGTTACAGACACAGTTAAGTGAGAAAAACAGCTGTTTGTTTCAATTTATGGCATTTTTGTTTCATTTAACACATTTCAATCGAAAACTTTCTCGACGCGAGAGTTACAGAACATGGGTACTGGTTTATGAAGAACTAAAAGGTAAAACAAGTAATGAATTACAGTACAGTCTTCACCGGTAGTGTGACACATTTTTTGCGACTTTCTAAAATTTGGCTCTTGAATTTTATTTTAGGACTTGTCTTATTGAAATCATTCTATATTGTAGTAACTGTCATATGATGTTTTTTCAACACTTTGGACACCTGAAATTATCAAGACTTTCGTAGAATGCACAAACCAATACGGAACGAACTTGTTTCAAAACATACGAACAACCGGAAAATGTCGCTATAAAGCTTTTGAAAGTACTGACCAGCAGAAAATCGAAAAATTTTAAAAATTTACATTACTTCAAAGCTTTTTATGTTTTGTACGTGCCTAGACGTATATATCCGTCCGACGGTAATCGACGTCATGGTCTCTAACGTCATCGCTGAGGTACGAAGAGCATCATGACGGAAATAAACGTCAAAAATCTTATGTCCTTTTTATCCTTTTGATAGATTTTATTTTTAATTTTGAGTAGTTTGGTGTATTTGGAATTTTGCCATCTAGAAAAATTACGTAGATATAGCAAAAGGGGTGTCCGCGAAAGGGTTAAAACGTCCATTGAGAATAGATGTGTGACTGGTCAAATTGTGTTCATTGACCCCCTCCAATGACAACCCCATGAAAAAATGATAGCTCTTATTCATAGAAAGTGTTAAAACTGGAACCGGTCTCTACCACCAAACCCTATCACGCGATTACTTTGGTGTCAGTTCGCTTCCCTCTAGGGATATAACTGCGCAGATTCTACTTTTTTGACAGCTGCGTAGATAGCGAAAATGCGTGTAACACGTGGTTGGGAGCTTCAGCTTTAGTTTCTTTTTTTGTAAGCTTCACAAGCAGCAATCGAACAAATCAGCTGAGTTTGACAAATAAAATTTTGTTTTTATTTGTGGTGATGCCGGATAAAAAGCATGGCATGTGACTTGAAACGTAGAGCGCCAAAAATGTATGAAATACGCATTGTGTGGATCTACAGATTTATACATTTTCAATTTATGTGCCTTTTTGCATGTCGTAATACCCAGTATTATAGTGCAAAAAGCCTTAATATGCATTACATAATTTGCACGTCTTTTGGTGCTTTTAAACGAGAATGAATCTCGATTGTACTATGTGCTTACAGCGTTTAAAGAGAAATACTAAAAGACTGCCAAAAATCATTAGTTTGTTGTTTAACTATAAACTGATTTAAAAAATTCGTTCTTTAATTAAAACATAAAGATTTTCCCTTTAATATGTAAGATTTAGTTTTCTACCCAAATTAAAACAAAAATTCAGAAATATTCCCCCAACGGCACACTTCCGTAATCCAAGTCATGTTTAGCTTTTACATATTATAAATTCACATAAATAAAAAGCTCACACTAGTGTGGATTAAATAAACAAAAAAATTTAAATACACATAAATACATACATATGTATGTGTAAATATTCAGCATTTAAACAAATTAAAATTCTCACCTTGTGCAAACACCTGCATATTGCTTCTCCTACTATCGCCATCTCCTAAACCCATGAGTAAAAGTGTTAAGCTCAGTAATATGCTTACGCAGCATTTAACTTGCTCCATTGCAGTCTGTACGTAAGACACACGTTAGTTAACTCCACTGGAGCGTATTGTTAAATTAGTTCCTTTTTAGGCGCCACGGATGAATAGGTGGAGTTTTTGTCGCAGCCTATGTTTCAGCTAAAAAACTGCACCAGCCGTTTTTGTCGTTGTTCTATATACACACAGTGTAGAAGGAGGAGCTTAAAGTGTGAGTTCCTCAAGACATTGGAATGAATGCTAAATGTGGCTTCCGTTAGTGTCAGTTGTGGTGCTGGTAATTTTAATGTTGGCAACGTAGTTCGCTCCATCCATAGAGAAAATAAAAAGGGACTACAGCATGAACTGACGAGCGTGAATACCTGGGCATGTCGGCATAACAACTCGTTTTACTTCAATAAAATGAGAAAAAAAAATATAAATCTGCAAAAGAATTTAAAGAGTAAACAATGTATAAGTTATTTTTTAATTTTATATATCTGTGTGTGTATGCTCTATGCTAAAATTTGTTCTTTAGCGGTTTCTTAGTATTAGGGGAGTTGTGCTCATACAATTTTAAAATTTTTATTAATATTTGCATAACTATGTAAGCGGATTTTTAAAGCTGATAAATTTTAAATAAAAATGTGTTATTACAAAAACTATACTTAAATTATACTTATACAGTCTTCAAAGTTCTTTCGACATGCAAAATGACTCAAATCGAAAGTGAAGAATTTTTTATAAAATCTTATCGATATAAGGTTTTTTATAATGTCGATATAAAACATTTTTTTTTTAATGCAGGGCAAAAAATAAGTTTTCAAACCGATTTTTTATTGAAATATTGGTATTTCACAGAAATGTTTACTTTTTGTCACGTAGCGTCACCAACCATTTTTAATTGTTTCTCAAAGAATAATGAAAATATTATTTACTTTTTTGCATTTGGGTGTAAAGCGCAACTAGGTTTTCATTTAGTGAAAAAGAGGAAAAATTTGAACAACGTGGTTCTAAAATACATGAATAATTGTGACGTGACAAAAAGAGAGCTTTTCTTTGGAAGTGCCCATATGTATTCGAAAGTAGTACATAAAGGCTAGTTTACACGGTAGTTAATGTATTACGACTTTGTAGAATCACAATAATATGAAATTCTCGCAGTGTTTAAAAGAAAAAACCAAAAGCATGTTGTAAGTATATTTCATGTTTACACGGGTGGTATAAATAAAATCAAAAATTTAAAATAATAAGAAAAAAGCAGATGGTTACAGTTTTACAATTTTTACAAACACAACATGAAAATTTCCCGAGTTGATTTTAGTTGTTTTGTAAGTGTATAAAAATGCTACCAACATACTCTGTTGAAATACACCTCTGGTGTGATGTAATTACATAAGTTTCTAAAATGGTTCAGAAAAAAAACACATTTACTGACCGCTTGTCAGATTTAGTATTCGTAATAAAGACCTGCACGAGTGTATCAGTAAGTATTGTTGAAACAGATACACCAGCTATATATATATCTGTTACTAATGATATAAATGAGAGAATGAGTGTAACTGATATTATATGGTTTTGCTTTTGCCCACTCACCATATCTTAAAAACAAAAACAGATGCTTATGGTTTTGGATTGAGTATGTCATGACATTTTTTTTTGCTTACAAATATCTGTTGTCACCATAAGTATTTCTACAATATCTGTGGTAATCTGTTGTATTTTTAAATATTGTTGGCGATTTGATGAAAATAAGAGAGTTTGTAAAAATTTGTATAAGATCTCAACCAGGGGTGCCAGATGGTTTTCGTAAAAAATCGGCATATTTTCAAAAACAAATCGGAAATCAAATTATGAAAAAACGGCAATTTAAAATTACTGTTTTAAACACAATAAAACATATTTTTAATGACAAAAACAACAAAGCAAAACCATTAACCATTACATAATTAAAAAAATACGGGGTATCTGATAGCAGATTTATATTTTCAAACTTAAATAAAAAATTTTATAATTGACACAGAGTTTTATTAAAAGCATTGAAGTGTATGCCATCCACATGTCTTTTGTCGACTTGAACACACTGTTCAAAACGGAGCCTTGTTTTTCGAGAATTTAAAAAAGAAATAACCCAATTTTCTCATGCATCGATAAGGCACACCAAACATTTACCGTGGGGCGATGTAAAGGTATTTAATGTTTCAATCGAGGGTTGGAGGTTCTTGGAGACCAGAAACAGTAGATTTGTTTGTTGACGTGGGAATGAAAATGAACTTTGAACAAAATTGTCGACGAGCAATTACGTAAGAATCATAACCCTTAAAAATGCCTCCTCAGCGAACGCGCGATGCTCAATCGACTACTGTGACTGACAAATCCTCCCAATCGATAATTCCAACGGCGCACTGTGGCTGAAACTTGAATTTTATCGGCCAAAAGCCCAATTTTTTGTCATCGCCGATTTCAAAAATTTTAATGCCATTCGATAGAAAACATATTAGAACTAAGGTATCCAAAAAACTATATTAAAATATTGATAATTGTGGCTGTGGCATGCTGCTGGAAACAAATATTTTATGTTGTTTTAGAAAAAAATTAATTTTTGTAAATTTGATCAGAACTAAATTATGATTTATCGCAAACCGTTATCAACAACGGGTCAAAATTTTTTTTGTTATATTAGTGGGATAGTAGTCTTTAAAAAGTAGTTCATTACATCACTGTATCATTTATACCTGATGTGTTATTAAATGTTTCCCCAGGTTCTATATTTTAGTTAAATCCGAATTTTAGAGGAGTAGAACTTGTTAGGGTCAAAATGGGTTAAAAAGATTTTAGTACCATCAGAAAGCTCAAAGTGTCCTCTTTAGCCCCATATATACTTGTTCAACTGTTTGGAACTGTCTGTTGAACACTTTTTTCATTTTAATGAAATTACTCGCAACATTTTTTTTTTTTTTTGCTATTTTTATTTAAGCTGCTCATATTTTGTTTTGGTTTGAAAAATTATTTTGCTTCTTATGAACGGCTGAACATATTTGAATGAAATTTTAAACTGTCATATCCGGATAGCTTTTGAGTTGAATTGAAAGAATGGAGGGTCGGGAGTGTGACTTGCGGACCTCTAAAATTGGTAACCCCGGAAATTCAAACTTTTAAAAAATTCACCAAAAATATTTTATGGATTTAAAAAAAAATTAAATTTAAGGTGTGCTACAAAAAATATGCTTAAGTTTTTAGGTTATCTCCTTTGCCTTTGGAGATATTTGGATAAAACGAATTTTTTGGCTTGATTTTATTCCGGTTTTTCTAGTTTTTTAATCGGATGGATTATGTTTTATGTCAAACTCTTATCAATAGTGGGTTCAACATTTTTTATATTGGTAGTAAAACAGTCTTCAAACAATGTTATGTTGTATTACTGTACCAATATACCTGCTGTGTTATTAAATAATTTTTCAGGTTCTATATTGTAGTCAAATTGAAATTCAGAAGTATAGAATTTATGAGGGTCAAAAGGGGTTAGAGAGATTTTACTAGCTGTAGGAAGGTGAAAGTATCTACTTTAAACCCAAATGCACTTTTGTACCTGTTTGGACCAGCCTATAGAACACTTTTTTAGTTTGTGTAAAATTATTCGCAACATTTATTTTGCTCTTTCTATTTTACCTATTCATATGACTGGAATATAAATGCACCAAGCCAAGTTGTGCTAGGTATTTTATATTAAATAACTCCCAATACCTGTGGGATTTTAAGCGTATCCTACTTTAGCCCAATTTAGTTTTTTATTCTACCTAGGAACACAGTATAACGCAAGCTATGTATAAAAGCCAGTGGTATTCGAATAAAATCTCAGTTGTTAAAAAATATCTAAGCAATAACAATCTAATTTTTAAATATCTATAAAAATGGAGAGCTTCAGCTATAAAGAATTATCCGAAGAGTTTTTTAAAAATAAAAAGGAGGAAGATGTTTAAAGTTACATTGAAGGAAAACTCAATTTATATTCCTGCAGCACTGAAATACGATCGGAACTGCAAAATAAAATAATCGATTTCGTCAAAAACTTAAAAAAGCGGTTCAAACAAGTTGGATGGAGTAAACCTAGATTTTACAACAGTTTTGCAAACTGGTTAGATGGCGAACTCAGTGTCCAGATATCTTCAGAAGGTACAAATGAAAAAAACCTTGGGAGGCCAAAGAAATCACTTGAGAACTGTAGCGATAGATCTAAAAGGATATCAACGAAGAAATCGGAGATACAAGTATTCAAGAAGATTTGCTATATCAATTGCGATCACAAAAAGAACTCACAAAAGTCGATATTATTGAAAAAGTTTTAATCGCTAGTCCCATGCAATAATATGCAATTGAAAAAGGTTCAAATCTGTATCCTTCTTATCATCACATAACTGCTGCTAAGAAGGAATGTTTGCCACCAAGGGACGCTATTAAAATCACACCAATTTCGGCAGAGGTAAAACTTCAAGGTCTACTTAATCATACAGCTCAGCGTTTACTACAATCACTTAAAGGAGATGATTTGAAAAAATATGGGAACTGCAAGTTAACTCTCTTTTGCAAATGGGGATGTGATGGTTCTTCTGGACAGAAACAATACAAGCAATCTATATGTGAAAATACTTCAGATACAGATATGTTCATGGTATCATTTGTTCCATTGCGATTGGTAAAGAATTTGGAACACTCGGAGCCTTCGACCAGTACGATGCAAACAAAGGATATTTGGAAAAATCTCACACCATCTTCTACAAAATACTGCAGACCAATTAAATTTGAATTTAAAAAGGAAACTGCTGTTACCATTAAAAATGAAACCAGTTATATAAGAGCCCAAATTGCAACACTACGGCCATTATAATTAGAAATAGATGGCCATATAATTGAAGTTAACTATCAATTAGTGCTAACGATGATAGACGGAAAAGTAGGCCAGGCTTTGATTGACACAAAGGCTTCATCCAGCTGCATTATATGCCAAACCACATCAAGCAAATTAAACCAAGTCCCAGAAAAATCATTAGATAATACTAATGCATATGAATTTGGATTATCGCCGCTACATACAAGAATACGAATTATGGAGCACATACTAAAAATCAGTTATGATTTGGATTTTGGACCTACAGGATCAATAAGAAACAATGAAACCAACAAGGATTAAATATGTATAAAAAAGAAGCATGTTCAGGATGCATTTCGCAAATGTGGCTTGATTATAGACCAACCAAAACATGGATCAGGCAATACGAATGATGGGAATACAGCAAGAAGGTTCTTTTCTGATCCCAAAAAAGCATCTGAAATAACAGGTGTTGATATAAGTCTTATATCAAGATTTAAAACAATCATTGATGTACTTGCATGCAATGAACAAATTGATTATAGAAAATTTGGGGATTATGCCAAAGAAACAGCTCGAATATATACTATCAAATATCCATGGAGAAATATGTCTGCAACGGTTCATAAAATCCTTTATCATGCAGAGGATGTCATTAGGCATCATTTAGTACCACTAGGAGATCTGTCAGAAGAAGCCCAGGAAAAAAGGAATAAAGATTACAGATTTTATAGGGAGCACAATACCAGAAAAATGTCACGAGATTTTACGAACGAAAATCTGTTTAATATATTGTTGGCAACGTCAGATCCGCTCATCTCTAGCATTCGAAGTCAATGGAAAGTAGAACATCGGGACTTAGATGAAGAAGCAAAAGGGCTGCTACAGGACAAAGATAATACAAAACCAAATATGGAATATTTGGAGGCAATTTTCCAACCGAATCAATAGTAGATATAATAAATTTTATTGTTATTTAAGCAAAAAATATGTTTTTGTCCTTATTGTTATTTAAATAAAAAAAGAAAAAAAAATTTTAAATTTACACCTATTTATTTTTTTAAACTAAAAAGTTTTCTAGTGGAACTGGTTCCAGTGGAACCTGTTGTAGAGTTGATAATGTAGAAACCTGTTCACAAAATGATCATAGGTATTATTACATGCCTCTACATTTTTTTAAAGGTATAGTGGCATGTACGAGGCGAATGTATATGCATATAAAGGTAATATGAATACGAATTTCTCCAGAAATATATAAAAATGTTTATATTTTTCAAAAGAAAACATTAAGTGTATGCTTGTAGAAGCAATTTATAGGCAGTTTGACATTTTTACTCCCATATGCCCTATTCCAAATCAAATTTTTCAAACAAAAAAAAAAAAAAAATTATTTGAGTAAAAAATTCTAATAATTCAGCACACCGATTTTTATACATTTAGAACAGTAATGTTTTCTAATATGTCCATTATTTTCTAGAAAATTCTGAGCAATATCGAATGGTAAATTATATTGCCTTTATTGAACAAAAAAAAAAAAATTTAAAGCCGTTTTCCGGGATTGGGAATGTGGGTAATTGTTTATCAAAAATGGGGATGTTTTTCAGTCCACTATTTTAAGAACTTTTTAATCTACATAACTGCCAAAATTCATTATGATACCTTTATATATGTTAGATTTATAGAATGTCAAACATTAAAATTATTTAAATATAGTGTAAATGAATAAAAGGGCTTTCAATATGAGTAAAAAATAATATTTTTAAGGTTTGACATTCTATAAATCTGACATGAACAAAGATATGCTAACGAAATTCGGCAGTTATGTAGATTAAAAAGTTCTTTAAACAGTGAGATGAAAAAAATAAAAGTCCCACTTTTTTTATAAAAAAATACCATAGTTCTCAATCTCAATCATTAGCATTTTCATACTAATTGCTAAAAAACATCAAAAGTTCAAATTTGACCTTAAATTTCTCAACAACTACTGATTTTAACAAAGTTAAAACTGTAAAGAAGTTCAAGAAGTCTTCTATCCTGCAAAAAAAAAATTGCAAAATTATCTCTATCGGTTCAAAAGTTACAGATTTTTGGCCGATGAAAAACGATTTTCAGCCACTGTGCGGCGCCAACCTCCCTTCGCACCGTTTATTACTTTTTGAAATAATCGCATTTTAAAATATAATTTTGCCACCAGACACCCTTTATATGAATAGATTTTACTCAAGGGTAAATAGCAGGGACGGTTAATAAGAGTGATCCATATAATTTTAGCTTGAAAACCCTCCATATTAGAGTCATCGGAGACCTATACTGTCTTATACCAATAGGTTCGTCCCTTTAAGAACCTATGGTGATCTAGAATAAACGATCTTAACTCCACAGTTAAAAATCATTTTTCAACGAAAAAATAAAAGTAGGTATGGATGACCTCTTAAAAAGAGTGTTTTATTTCGCAGTCATAAAATTGTCGGCCTAAAATTCTTCTTCTTCTTTTTTCTAATAACAATAAGTTTAATTGCAGTGCAAGCTGATTAGATAACACTGCTTTACAAATTGTAGTGATGTGACCAGCTACAAGCTTTGGGTGTCCATGTACAAAAAATTAACTTAATTAAATGTCGGTTAAAATCAAACTCCTGAAATGAGTTTTAATTTATGACGGCTTAATAAAACTCTTATTTTAAGAGTTAAATTCGACCTTTTATGTTTACGTTGAAAAATAGCTGTTTTATATGGACTTTTTTGTTTTTATTCCAAAAATAACTCAGGGACTAAAAATAATTACTTTTATTATTTTTTGTAAAGGTTACGAGAAAAATTCCTTTATTTTCAATTGGGAATCTTTAACCATTATCGTTATATATATTTTATTTTGGTTGTGGTTACCAATTAAAGTAAAATTTATTTATTTTTGGTTATTGATAACCTAAGTAATTTTTTGTTTACAAATATCTATTGGAAAAAATTATTTATTTTTCTGGTTACAATTCTTAGATCAAGTAAAACATATGTATCGCATTTCCTTTAAGCTTCTCATATGAAGTTGTATATTTTTCAAAATGTGTTTGTTGGGATAGACACAATACAAACACTGCATATATAAAATAAATATGTACAGTAGTTTTGACTTAGCTGCACAATCTCCTTTGCACGATTTTTTGTGCAGGGAAATCAAAAATGCAGTTATCTTAAATGCATTTACCTGCCTTAAAAAGTGCAGCTAAAGTAAAGTGTTTGATCTAAAAGTAGAATAAAAAAATTATTTTATTAATAAATAAATTTATATTTTATTAAAATTTTATTTCAACCCAGCTAGAATTTCCAATCGGCTAGAAGTCTACTGGGAATCCCACAAAGAGTGTTTTTGATCGTCGACGAGCTCATTTTTTAATTGTGGGCAATTCCTCGCACGGGAGAAACTGTTACATATGCTGATTCGTAGAGATTCTTCCATAACGGAGCGAAAAACGCTTTTATTAATCGTAAAGGGAATCGTTTATGATGTATGTAGAGATTATCTAACGAGTCTTTCAAAAAGCATGCCAAGAGTCGTATGAGACTCATGTAGGTATTATTTTACAACTCGTGAAATGTTCAGCCGTATGATTGAGCTAACTAAATAAGGGCATCAAGCGTATTTTTCATGCTAAAACTTCTAGTTTTCAAACAATTCCTATAAAACAAACCTTAAGGTCGCGAAATCGACAACATCCTGTCGAAAAATCCTTTTTTACAGATCCTTAGATTTCAAAAACGGTCTTATTTAGGTAGCTCAGTAATTGCTATACGACTCTTACAGAGAGTCCCAAAAGGTTCATTCCAAGATTTAAAGACGAGCGTGTCAAAAAGTAAATAAAAAATAATATATTAAAATAAGATTTAAATGTTTTTATTTTTGTTACTCGTCAGATAATCATCGGAAGATTCTTTTAGGAGTTGTATATTAAACATAATCGTCTAACAAACAGTCTATGCTAGCAGGGAAATAAAAGAGATCATTTTATACATGTATGGATGTTTATTTAATATAAAAGAAACATTAACAAAAACAATGAGAATTCACAAAGAACATAAACATTTATGGGAAAATTGGATATTTATGTGAAAAAGTGGCCACCAAATATTTTTATGTGTGCAGCTAACTTTGATGTTTTGTATGAAAATATTTTAAAGCTGCCCAAAGATATGAAAAATGTGCAGGTATACAAAACGCACGTAAAAAAGGATTTTGAAGAATAATTCCAGAAAATATGTATTTTGGGCAGTTAAGTCAAAGTGCAGCTAACTTTGATTTTTTGTATGAAAATAATTTTAAAATGCCAAAAATTTTGTGCATTTATCTTAAATGTGCAGGTTTAGAAAGTGCACTTAAAAAAGGAATTTGTATGGAATTATAAAGAATAATTTTAAAAATTATTAACTTTGTGCAGTTAAGTCAAAAGTGCATGTAAACAAAAGGCAGTAAAGTCTAAACTACTGTATAACCATTTTTTCCTTAAGTATAAGCGCTAAATTCATAACAGTTGTCTCTTTGTGTAACAAGTTACCCAAAATTAATAATTTATATAAAACAAACGAAAACTTACCGTGTTGTGAGTGTTTATCAAAAAATAGGCACTTTGATAATTTAGAAGAAAAAAAATCGTCAAAATGTAGATTTATTGGTTAATATGGTAGGCCTGATCACAACGTTTCCTGCTAGTTTTTAATTTTTACAAACACAAAGTATGTACACGTGTTTAGTTCTATCAGAATTTTTTTTTCAATAATTTTTGTCTACTTGGCACTTGAACGAAGAAAACGCAACCTTTCAATTTCATGAAAGAATTTTTTACACAAACAAAATACATATCGGTACCGAAAATTTCAAAAATGTTTGCCCTCCAAATAAACAAGCAACACATTTTGTTCTTGTAATGTTTTTTTTGTGCTCGAAACACATCACGCAAAAATTATTGAAAAAATAACTGTTCATGTGTACATATATTGTTTTTGTAAAATATTATTTTTTTAACAGCCAAAGGGTCGGCTCTTTTGCGTTGAAAAATAATTGTATTCCATCAGTATCCACTATCATCTGCTTTTGCGAAACAGATATGATACTCACTTTCGCTTTTTTATCAACTTACATCCACTCTTTTACAAATCATATCAATATCAACTTATATCAGAAACACATGAGCACTCATCCATACGCATCCACTTTAGAAAAAACACAGAAACAGATATAAACAGATATATCTGTGCAGGTCTTTAATTCGTATTCTCTATTCTCTCTTACTCTCTTACATCATTGTTTGCAATGTCGTAGTAAATTGCAATACCAAGTAAACTAGCCTTAAGATGTTTAAAATTTTTTTTTTTTTTTTTTTTTTTGTTCAATGCCAATTAAAGAATAAATATTTTATTTCAATTGATTATATATTTCTGCCAAAAAAAAAAGAAATTATTAAACTTGTATTTTTCGATGCTGGTTTGATTGCAACACGAAAAAAATAACCATATACGTACAACTCTACGTGATAAAATAAAAAAAGTCCCGTGTCTCACGGTTTTGCCCTAAATCATGCACTTTTTTTTATGGGCCCCCAAAGATTTGGGGCCTCGGTGTCATTTTTGCAAAGAAGTGATCATTTTCTCAGGCTCATATCTTGCAAACCGTTCGGACCCGTGTCTTCCGATAGTCGCTGTAGAACAACGTTAAGAATAGTGCTGCAAGATGCCAAAAGTTAAAAACGGTAGTTTCAAAGTAGTGTCAACAGAATACGAAGTTGTAGTAGTCGTTGCAGATGAAGCGCAAAATTTGAAATTTTGAACTTTGCTTTAAATACTACAACTACTTTATTCAGTCCCAGGCCAAGATTTGCTATTCCTTTCATATAATCGTGGTAAAGTTGCTGTAACCACAAATATACAAATATATATGCATACATGTAGGTAAATGCAAACGAAATAAATGAATTATAATGATGCCAACTTTTTATAAACAACTTAAATGTTTTTTATGAAAATATTTTAAAGCTGCCCAAAATTATGATAAATATGCAGGCATACAAAAGGCACGTAAGCAAGGATTTATAAAAATAATTACAGAAAATATGCATTTTGTGCAGTTAAGTGAAAGTGCTGCTACTTTGATTTTTTGTATGAAAATAAATTTAAAATGCCAAAAATTTTAGGCATTTAACTCAAATGTGCAGGTATAGAAAGTCCACTTAAAAAAGGAATTTGTATGGTATTTTAAGAATGACAAAAAATATGAATTTTTTGCAGTTAAGTCAAAAGTGCACTTAAACAAAAGGCAGTTAAGTCAAAACTAATGTATAAATGAGTTTGAAGTACCAAAATGAAAAATAAATGGATTTAAAACAGAACAATCTTTGCACTTTTTAGCACTTTTTTCTTGCTCGGGCGGCACGTTTTGCTATTGAATAGGTGGCATATCTGTGGACGAGGCACACTTTCACCTCAGTGGATTCGTAAACAAGCAGAATTGGCGGATTTGGGAAAATGAGAATTCAAGAGTGATTGTTGAAAAGCCAAAGCAGCCACAAGGAGTTTGGTGCGGTTTATAGGCTGGCGGCGTCAGGGTCCGTACTTCTTCGTCCAAGTAGTCACCGTGAATGGTGTTCGCTACGGCGAGATGATTACGGATGCCACCGTTGGACTTCCTTCTTTGGGGATATTTAAAACATAAAGTGTACATTAGACTGGTCGCACTTTTTTTTTAAATTTTAATGTTTGCGCTGCTTAAAATATGAGGTTTTATAAAATTCTTAAATTAATTAAAATTTTTCGTCTTTTGTGAATACATAAAATCAAAAGGTGTTAACAGATTTTAATCATTTATAGCTTGTTTTGTTTGCAATGTTTTTTTTTATATGACTGCATAAATTTTGAAGCATAGCTGCATTTTTCAATTTTCTTTATGAATTTTTAAAAACAAAAATTCCGAAATTTTAATAACAAAATTATTTTATTTTCCAGAAAAAAATGATGTTTCTAAAACGACTGCGCATATAAGAAAAAAGTTTTACCTTTCTTGAAGTAAATTTTATTGCGGAATTTCGGTTTTTAGTTTTTCAATAAGCTAAAGCGTTTTTGAGTTACGCGAACATATGTTGTGCAACCTCCTTAATTTTCGAAATAACGGTATATCTCGAAAACCAAAGCCAACATAAAGAAAAAAGTTTCAACCTAAAAAAACGGCTAGCACCACTGGATTCAGTGACCCCGAATTAGGTTAAAAATCTTTCGTTTGTATCATACTAAAATATATTTAACAGCAAATACTTTAATCTATCTATACAATTGGGGGATTAATGAAAAAATACGACAGTTGTGAACAACCCCTCATAATTTAGTGTGCTATTTTGAATTTAAATCGGCTGATTGAAAACAAATATAAAAAAATAAATATTTACCTAAAATCAAAATATTTTTTAATTCTAATCCATGAACTAATAAATTAAATTAGATCTTTTCTGACTATTTTCAATTTTTCAGACGCAAACCACAAACAAATTTTTTTTTGTTTGCTTACCAAACATCGAGTCCTGAGCTGATCTAATTTGACGCCGTTTTGTTGCAAAAATTGCTAGCCGCAGGTTAAATTCGGATTTTAGCCGGATAAAGCTATAACATAAACGGCTACGGCTTCAAAATTATAGCAGCTCAGCGCAGGTCTTTTCTGCTTAATTACGACAGCACAATAAACATAGCAAACAAAGTTTTATTAATTGAAGACACTTTTTGTTCACAAAGCAACAACAATATTTTTAACCCAAATATATAAGTTCTTAGTATGTCAGGATGTTTGCATGTATGTCCTACTTCCCGCAACTTTCTGAAGCCATCTGATGACTTAGGAAGCTGAAATTTGGCACACTTGAAGTACTTTCTCTGCGGAAGATCGTAACGAAGCCATCTTTTTGATTTTCGGCTTTTCAACTAGTATAACTACAAAGATCTGATAGAAAATATGTTTTTTTTTTATAATATGGGGAACTTTGGGCCCCACCCGGCACGGCTAGGCACCGTCGGATTGTCCTGAAATATTAGATCATGATTTCTTACACCAAACCTCATATTTTAAGCAGCGCAAACAATTAAAAAAATCCCATACAAGATGCGACGAGTCTAGTGTATATCAATAAGCCAAGAACAATTCAAGAGCTAAAGGATGTTATAATTCGGCAGATTAACGACATTGAACCTCAACTATGTTTCAGAGTCATTGAAAAGATGGACCATCGACCATCGTTTTGTTCTATTTACAATTACCATCGTGCATTATGGTAAGACAACCCTTTACTTTATACTGTAGGTTCTTATATTTACCAGAATAATAAATTAATTTAAAGGCCTACGACAAAATAAATAGTTGAAAAAATTATGAGTGGAAAGCATATGTTAAAGACCCTCATAAAGGTTAGCAGGCATGACACAATTGCAAATTGGAACTTGTATTTTTTCCGAAACCCATGTATTGGCTGCATATGATTTCCCCAGAGGATACAACATCAAAAGGGGAAATATCCTTTAGTTTGTCTCTTCATAACCCTGGGGGTAAACCCAAGTTGCGTTTACTTTGTTCATAGTCTGTATCACGTTTAAGACATACATAATAACTGTGGCATTTTGACAAAACATCTTAAGTCGAGATAATATGGCAAAAAAAGTTTTAAATAATAAAATAAACCGAAATTAAAGAAACATTTTTGTATGATTCAAAATTTTAAAATCGTAAACAAAAATGTGTTCGTATAATCAACCGCATTTTTTCAACTGTTTTAAATTTGACTTAAGATGTTGTGTCAAAAGGCCACATATATATAGTATATGACCATTTCCAGCGAAAAGTGTACTTTTGGTATCGTTACGCCAGCGAGTAACGAAAATTGTATCGCCAAAAACTTATTTAAGCTGGCTAAGGTCATATCTTCTCGGCAGAATACAATGCGTAAAATTTGGGTTTTCAACTTCTAAACCTATATTGGTAAAATCCGGTGTTCCGCAAGGTAGTCACCTTGGCCCTCTTTTGTTTTTGCTCTTTATCAACGACATGCCTGACATTATTAAACATTCACATATACTAATGTTCGCAGATGATGTAAAAAAAATAAAAATTAAATTTAATGAACTTAAGCCTAATTAAAAATATTAAAAATTTGGATTAAAAACCATAAAAAGTTCAATAAAATAACCACAATACTAATAATTTTTTTACACTTCACGAACTCTTTAGACCATATTTATCTTCAAGAAGACTTGGATACCTTTTATAATTGGCGTAAACATAACCTAATGGATTTAAACCAAATGAAATGTAAACATATGCGCTTTTCTAGAAAACGTAGTATTTTAAATAACTATAAACTCGGTGACTATAAAATCGAGATAGTTGACACAATTATGGATCTTGGCATCTTACTGGATGTAAAATTGGATTTTATTCAACACATAACAATGACTGTCAACAGGGCTCGTTGTACTCTGGCTTTTATTAAACGTTGGGCGAAAGAATTCAATGATCCTTTCGTCACTAAACAACTTTACACATCTCTCGTTAGACCAATCTTGGAATACGGTTCGATTGTATGGGATCCACATTATATGGTTCACAGTGTTCATATTGAATCCATTCAAAAACAATTCTTGCTTTTTCGCCTGAGAGATACATATCGAGGTTATGATAATCTCCCCTCATATTCTACAAGATTATCTTTAATACGTTTGCCAACACTGAAAAGTCGCAGAGTTATGCTAAATGTCTCATTTGTAATTAACTTAATAAATGGAAAAGTATGCTCGAATTTTTTATTAAGTAGTTTATCATTTAACATTCCAAAACGCACGGTACGGTTCTATAATCCCTTATTTATAAAAACTTTCCGAACTAACTATGCTTTCACTGAAAACATTTTCTTCACAGATCCAATGAAATTTACATTAAAATTCAACCTATGTAACCCTTCATTGGATTAATGAAGGAATAATAAAATCAATGACCAAATTTTCATTGATTTTATGAATCCTCATTGAAAAAATGGATCAAATAAACGTTTGTCATTAAACTAATGCAAAATTTTCATTGATTTTATGAAACATTTCATTAATCCAATGAAGGGTTACATAGGTTGAATTTTAATGTAAATTTCATTGGATCTGTGAAGAAAATTTTTTCAGTGTTGGCAGACCCATTTAGAAAACTGTGTTGTTGCTTCAATGAAATGTTCGAATTTGTTGATTTTTCTCTGGATTTAAATATTGTTAAACGTAATATTATACTTAAGTTAAATACTCATTTGTATTAGGCTGTAAGGATTTATCCATAGACCTAATTATATATATTAAATAAATAAATAAATCCTGACCTCTTGTAATGTAAAGTTTAAGCACGCAGCTATTGCAAGTTTTTAGGTGCTTGCATTGCAAAAAGAGACTATTTAATTCACTTGCCATACATATGGCACAATCGTTTGTACAAGGATTATCTCCTCTATGGTATAACCAACACCGGCTTCGCTGACTTAAGCTTCTATGTATATTCATTCTTCAGTCGGTTGCAATGATTTTCTTCTTCACTCTCCCTCTTTTCACGTTGGTAACAAATATCCTTTACCTTTTCAAAATATTCCGAATGTATGAGTATCAACTGTTTAAACTATCTCGTTATAAATACCGTTAAAAATGTTAAACAATTTTATGAAATTGCAAATAATTGAAAATGAAATAACTCCCACTGCAAATGAAATAACACCGAAAACCAAAATAAAATTAAATAACTCCCACGTTTATTTTTTTCGGGGACTTATTCCATTTGGATTTTATTTCATTACGAAATAACTCCCAGGCAAAAAATTAAATAACTTCCAAAAAATTTGTACTTTTGTATGAAAAATTTTTCGGTCTTATTTAATTTTTTTCTTGGGACTTATTGCACCTGGGAGTTATTGCACGGAGCCTAAATAACTATGGTCAAATTTTGGACCGCAAGGCAAACCTAAAACTGGGGGCAAATTATGGCAGTCGTGATTGAATACTTTTTCGATTCGAAAGCAATTTTATTTCTAATTCTTTCTGTCCATACTAAACGGATCGAATTTATGTCTTAAGTGTTGTAAAGCATTTATTTGAGTGTTCACAACACTGAAAAAATAATAACGATACGTTCAGTATCGACTAAAATAAAATAGCTTTCGAATCGAAAAAGTATTCGATCACGACTGCCATAATTTGCCCCCTGACTTTTTTCTAAGCAAAAAATTTAATTAAAACACAACTTTTATTTCTGAGGAATAAAAAAAATCAAAAAATAACTTTTATTTTCTAACCAAAATAAAACAGAATCTGGAAATTTATTTCTCATGGTGAGTAACATTTATTATATAAATTTCATATAAATCGAATGTGTATTCTACTATTAAAAGTATGAAAGCTTTATAAATTCTAATTCGACTTAGACTACACATTCGATTAATATGAAAATTTATACAAAAATAAAACTTAATAAAATATGGGAATTTATTTCTAATTGTGAATTTTTCATATTAATTTATAAGTCAAATTACAACTTTAAAAGCTTTTATTTAGTAATAGTCTTATTCCTTAAATTTTTTCCAAGCAAACGAAAATTCTGATAGTGCATAGAAAATATCACTGTAAAATATTGAAGGAATTAGATTATAACTGAATAAAAGCTTTTAAAATTGTAGTTTGACTAATAAATTAATATGAAAAATTGTCAAAAAATAAAACTTGAAAATAATATTTATTTTTTACGGAATAAATAAAACTCAGAAATTAATTTGTAAAAATGAGTTATTTAATAAAACTTAAAAAAATAAAAATCAATGCATCTAAAAATAGTCCATGTAACAAAGATTATGCACGTAGTTCTTCTTTTTTATTTTGATATTTTTTTAGTTTATATTTTAATAATTATCATTATTTGCAGTCCCTGATAATAAAAGTTGTACGATAATACTTCTTTCTCTTAGGCCAACCAAAAGCAGCTTCTTTTCTATGTCGGTACAACAAGTTTTTATTCCATATTCTGTCGTGTTGCTTGTATTTAAAGATCGCTACTCGAAAATGGAATAATGAAAGTTCGAAAATATTGTAATTTAACCTTAAAATAATCAATAAAAAAATTTTAAATTTAAAAACCTTAAAAAACAAAAATCAAAATTATATCGTTCTCCCTTAATGATCTAAAAATTAAAAATGGTGATGCCTGTATGTTGAATGTTTTTTTAGTGTAGTTTTGCTTCAATTTTGAGTAATTAAGATATTAATGTACTTTAGGGGTTTTAAATACATACGGACATATGCAGATATGAAGGGGTGTGTTGGCTGTGTTTGTTAGAGGAACTTATGGGAAAACAAAAAGACGACTTTCACAAAGTTTTTGCAAAGAAACAAGACCTTCTAAAGAAGAATAAATGGCAAAATTTAGTTTAAATGTAAATTTTTATTTATAAACAGAAAAAAATTAAGAGGTTAGTTTTTCTTTTAATGATTTAAAATTATTTTTTGGTTATTTTAAGTTCTCTGATTTGGAACTTAGGAATTTCTTTTTAATTTTTTATTTATAATTTTTGGAGAACTAAAAGCATTTTTACACCCTCAACTAAAACAATTTTATCTTAAGCGACAACCTTCATACAAAAAAAAAATATATACACATTTATTTTTTGAACTTGATTTTGTTTATTTTATTGTGAACTCTGCTTAAACTACTCAGAAATGGAAATTGCAACTTGTAGTTAGGATACAGTAATGATATACATGCCAGTTCACGTACTCACCACGTGCTTTTAAAATCATACCGTTTTTGTGTTTTTCAGTGTGCTTTCGGTAATTAAAAATCATACCGAAAAACGCAAAAACGCAACACCACAATATCAAACGTGTAATGTTAAAAAACACATGTGATTTGAATTAAAGTGATTTTCAGAACAAACCTGCAGTGCGATTCACTATGCTCTTTACACCACAATTGTTTCGTTTAAAAATGTTAACCACAAAATGAGTCATTTTTCTATTCACTAATAGTGCATTTCCACCTACGCCATAAACAGGTTATAAATTGTTTATGATGATAAACTAGTTTGAGAAACTTGTTCATCCATACAAACTTTAAACACGTTTGTAACTACCTTTTGAGATTGTAACTAGTTAACCAGTTTTTGTTAATGCAACTCTGTTTTTTTTAATATTGGGGCCAAACATGTTTTGACTTGTCAAAATTAAGCAACTTAACTGTCAAAAATGCTGATGTAAACGGTATAGTTTATGAAAGTAGCTAACGATCATAAACTAGTTTGAAAATTACAAGTGTAAATGCACTTAAACACTTTTAACGGCATCTGCTGGTGTTTTAAGCAGTGTTCGAAAATAAACAGTACATTATTTAACGTTCGGCTCACACTCTCAGGACATTATTTAACGTTCGGCTCACACTCTCAGGAACGATATCTATTTTTTTTTAGTGATTGTGTAGACATACACAACCCTTAATACCGTTCGTAACTATTTTCAAGAAAGAACCGAACATAATATAATGTTCGGTTCTTCGTTAAAAAACAGAACAATTGTAGTGATACTGTAGGCAAACATTATATTTTAATGCTCTATAATGTTTTTTTCGTGTGTGAATTTTGTTTTTGTAAAAAATGTTTGGTTTTTTTACCAGCCAAATGGGACGAACATTAACGAGCCGTACCGAACACATTGAAGTTTGTGGATTTTCAAAAAAAAAAAAAAACCGAACAGAATTAAATGTTCACATCTTTTGTTGAGTTTGATAAAAACAGTAATATTTTTGTGTTCGAATGATGACTAACAGGGAAACGTTACTTATTTAATGATTTTCAACACAAACACTATTAGCGTTTGTGTTTTCCACAAATCTACCGAACCGAACATTAAGAAACGATATTTCGTGTTTATTTTCGAACACTGGTTTAAAGCCAGCTGTTCTAGCCAGCTGTTATTTTTGACAAAACAAATTGTGGTTTATTAACACCAACATTTTTTGTGTGGTTAAATCCGCTTAGAAAAATTTTTATTTACCATTGCTCCAATAGTCGATGAATAATATGGCTTTGAGGTATTAAGTCACAATTTATCCACTTCCTATTTATTTATCCTAAAGCCAACTCAAATAAAAAAAAATTATTAAATTTAAATAAATAATAAAAATAAATAATCAATAAAATAATAAAAATTAGTAATGTTTTACGCACTTTGCACAATATCGTTTTAAATCTATAAATTAAAAGGTTTTTGTTTTGTTTTTTATTCTTCTTTGCTATTTTAACCTATTTTGATGTTTCTCTTGGCAGAGTTGCCACGATATATCAATTTAAATAGAGAGAAATATTAACCTGTTTACCATGTTTATAAATAAGTTAGTAAATCACAAAGTGGTTAAGCAAACATCAAAGATTTTTTCGTCAAATATTTGTTAGGTGTGAACAAGCCGTTAGCGTATGAGTTTCATAATTAACAACTATTACTCATACGTCATCAACGTAAATGATTATTTGGTTTTAAATTTTTTTATTTTTTTTCTTTTATTTTTTATGCCCCACATGACAGATGGTGGGGAGGGTACTATGCTTTTGTGCTGATTGGTGTGAAACATAGAAATATTAGCTCTCGGACACACTATTTTAACCAGCCCCCATAGAAATATCATCTCAGATTGGTAACTAAGTGTCTATAAACCTTCTATTTATATTGGTACACAAATTAAATTTAGCCCAAAAATTGTATCTTGTACATTTTAGAAAAAAACTGTGACCGTAGGTAGGCAGAACCCTGGCTGTCGTTTAAGCAGCATGTACACGACATATTTTTTTCATCTGACTTGTCAAGTTAATATTTGAAAATACCGATTTATGTATTAGCATTTCATCATTAAATAGAAATTATATACATACATAGATATGAAAAAAAAGTTTCATTACAATATCATAAATTGGTATCTTCGTATTTAAAGAAAAAAAAAATGTTAAGATGGTTGAACTCTATTACGGCACAAACAAACATTTTTAGGGCAGCCGCACGCTATTTGAAAACCGACAACTTATTTGGTTCTTCAATAACCATGCGAAAAAAAATAGACAATATAAGAAGAAAATTACATGTATGCTTGTGATCGAATATTATAAACCTTATGTAGTAATTTTGACAGAGATGCACTTTTACAGAGTAAGATGTAAAAAACATGTCGCTACATGCTCCTTACCGAATACTTCTTCGATTCGAAAGCAATCTTAATTCTTATTCTTTCAGTCGATATTTAACGAATTGAAATTATTTTTTCATTGTTGTAAAAACTCAAATAAATGCTTCACAACACTTAAAAAATAATTTCGATTCGCTCAGTATCGACTGCCAGAGTTAGATATAAAATTGCTTTTGAATCAAAAAAAAGTATTCGATCAAGACTGCTTGAATAAGCCCCCAGAATTGAAAAATAAGCGAAAGTTACAGGGTGGCAATAGGATAATTTATTAACGACCAAGTTTAAATTACACAAATTAAAATTAAAATAATGTCAATTACAAATTCAATAATTAAAAATTGTTTCGTTTACTTATATTTTATTTAATGTAATTTATACACACTTTAAAAATGTTTCCCTGAAGAAGTCAACAAGAAATTGACGAAACGTTGGGAAAAAATGTAATTAACCCATCTTATGCCACGGGTCGATTTTTCGACCAGTACCTTTATTAGCGTATATCTTTAAAGTTTACTTTAATTTTTTTGATATGTTTTCATAAAAATAAAATCTGAAATGATTTTTAATACACACGTAAAAAATTGATTTTTTAATTTGATTTTTGACACATTTTTCCATTTAAAAAATTTATTAAAAAATAAGAAATTAAATTTTTTATTTTTCATTATTTTTAAAGCATGAATAATATGTACATATATTATAAGAATCGACAAAAATCAATTTGAAGTTGACAAGTTTTCTGACTTATAAATGACCATAATCTTTGGTGGTCGAAAAATTGGCCACTGGCCGGAAGCACTTCAATAGCATTATCACAAATTGGGAATCAGTTCAGATCATCTAAAAGGCATTATCATCTATCAGGTAATAGTCGCTGAGGTACAACATATTGTTTCGTCAAAGCTCACCAACTTGTTGATGTTCCCAATAATAACACTACGTGACAATTTTTTGACCAAATTAATTTGACACCTAATCTTTGTGTAAAATTTTCCGCTGAATCCGAATATGAAATCAGAATTGTCAAAAGTAGAACAGCTTTTGAGATTTTCTAAAATTACCGTTGTTTATGTTATTAAAAAAGATTATGTGACTGATATGCAAATATCCAAAAAATAAAATTTTACCCTATTTCAATAGGAACATTTTGTGCCCAATAGGATCCAGATCGGTGCAAAAATGACAAAGTTTTAGAAGATTAATTGAATTAACCCACAACAAATAAACATACAAAGCGAAATTTTTAGTAACAATAAATATTAAAAATTGCTTGAAACTATTGAATTTCTATGTGGGCTAATTTACTAAATGTTCATATTAAAATAATCTAATGTCGCATGGAATACAACATTAGGATTTTTAAATCATTGGTTTAAAAAAATAACTTGAAAAGAGCAAAATTGAACAAAATCATAAAATTTTCAATGATGCTTGAACTTTTGTCCCCTGTTACTCTATCATTTCTTGACCAATCTTCACAAGCAATCCATGGTTATTTTAGAAATTTTATAACCTTTCACCGAAAATAAAAAAATACATAATCCGTCTTAAATTTTTGAAGATATTTGCATTTCAGTCACATCATCTTTTTTAAAAACACAAATAACGGTTATTTTAAAATATCTCAAAAACTGTTCTACTTTTGACAATTCTGACTTCATATTCGGATTCATCGGAAAATTTTACACAAAGATTAGCTGTCAGATTCATTTGGTCACGACTTTGTTGAAATTTTGTCACGTAGTGTAATTGAATTGAATTTATGCAAATTCTTTAAGAGAAAACCAATCCGGATTGAATTTAAAACATTTTGCATATGCGGCGAAAGTGAAGATTTATTCTTCAGTATTTTATATGGTGGCTCAAACTGTTCTGTATTTACTGGATAATTAACGTACCTGATCCCGATTGTCATATACATCCATAGTTTTTTTGAAAATTTTTTTCTTATCATCTCATCTGTCTATTGAATAAACGCAGAAATAATAGCGCTGTAGCCATCGTAATTATCAATAACTCCTCAGTCGAACCAATGGCTAATGTTAAGGGGTATTTCACAGCCGAAAGCAATTCAGGAGTATAATCATGATATGTAAGGTGCCAACTTTCCGGACAATGGCGCTCTTTCAAAAATTAGTTTTCGACCTGAAGTCACAATACAGTGGGCTTAACACGTAGGATTTTCATATGCTCCTAAATTCCCCAAGAGTATGTGAAAACATTTTAAGGATATGCGATCTTGTTGTGTTACTTCCTCTGGGAAAATCGAGTGGTCGGCATAGTTCGAAATTGACATATTTCTTCAGATTTAGACACATACTTTGTATATTTACATGCAAAAATACATATATTTACATCGACTTCCATTAAGAATTATAAGAAAAATTTTTTTTAGTAAATTCTTAGAAATTAAGCCTAAAGAAATATTTTTTTTTACAAAAAAATAATATAATTTTTTTTTAATGTCTTCGGCCATTGGTCGATTTTTCGACCAGTCCATATAAAGAGAACTACGAATCGGGAGATACAATTTTGTGAAAAATATTCGTAATTGAAGTCTCAAAAGCACCTTCCTGCGTTTTATGGTAGCGGCCAATAATGGGTGTGTTTTGAATTTACAATGGAAAAATTAAGGTCTTATTAGCTTACTTAAATATCTAAAACTTGAAATTATTTCATTTGCCAATATACCAATTTTTTGATATCACCTATCTCCGAAATCTAAATGCCATTCCAGAGAAATGCTGTTAAAGACAAATTTATCATGTTATTTAAGAGAACATATGTTTCTGTTAATTTGATTTGAAGGAAATATCGTTCCTAGAAAACTATTACCAATAATGCGCTGTATTTTTAGTTTTATTGGTAGGATAGCACCCTCTAAGAATTGGTATGCTGTATCAGTGTACCGTTTAAGCCTGACGTGTTACTAAATGTGTTTAAAGGTTATATATTTTTGTTTACGAAAGTTTGCTCTTAAACCTAGCACATATCGAGCCCTAATAGCGAAAATGATGTAACCAACAAAATTTTAGATTTTTGTTTTTGATAAAAATCGATAACTTTTGATCGTTTGTATCACCTCTAAAAATCTCATATCTCTGGGAAGTACCGTTACGAAATAAGCACAAAAGCAATTTCAATCGAAAGCCTAGACTTGAAGCAAAGATATTTAAAAAAAACCCTTCTCCTGTAAAGTTTTATTTTTGTTGGTAACATAATTTTTGCTATAAGAGCTCGATATATACTTTTGCATCTGCTTGTAAAACACTTTTTTCATTTGAATGAAAGTGTTATAAAGTCACAGGCACAAAAGCCATAATGGAGTGAGAAATAAAATAATTTACTATTATTATTTATTAATAGATTTAAATTAAATACATTTGCAATTTTAGAGATACATATAAACATATTACGAGTATAATCTATAAATGGCATAACACAATGGTTGTGGGCCAGATTGGTTAGCAAAGCTGAATACAAATAACAGAAATATTAAAGTTTGCATATTACAGTTACATAAAATATTAGTTGGAGTTTTGATTACGCAGTAAATTACTATTCACAAAGGTTACAAGGTATTAGTGTAGAGAATAAAATGAGAATATTAATCGAAACAAATTCAGTAAGTATAAGCTTCCTATATTTTAAACAGCTTTCGAAGTATTTACCAAGATTTATGAAGTTATCTCCATTAAGTATTTCTATAACTTCATTATGGTAGAGAATAGAACTTCGAAAATATTTCAATCTGAATTCCTTATATATCGGACATATAGCAATAAAGTGAAAAGTGTTTTCAACAGCATCTAAGTTACATAAGGAACATAGGCCAACTGATGATTTTGAACGGTCTAGCATTGAGGTCTAACATTCCACCTCTTATCCTGATGATTAAACTTGCAGCTCGAGACAAAAGGGAAGATACGATAGAGGTTTGGTGTCATAATTTAGCTCAGCATACAAATCGTGGAACTGTGAACGTCTAGCATCAGAAGTGAGATCCTGTGTTTCCTTTGTTTTCAAAAGCTGTAGGATTGTTGAAGAAAAGAAGCATAATGGGGTGGATTGATTTTCAGGTATAAATTCGATATTCTTGCATATTTTCAGCCATTCTTCTGCCCAAAAGGTTTTTTATGTAATAATCATCTCAGATAAAATTCGGGGTAGTCTATAGTTAGGTAAGTGTAGCACATTATTCACGTATTCAAAATGCAGCTTGAGGGTATCCAGGTACATAGAGTTTATACCAGATTCCAAGAAAAGCCTGTAGTTAGGTGTATTGCTGGGTAGGTACAGCATTTTTTTTTTAAATATCTTAAAAGTTTCTCGACGTCATCATACATTTTATAACCCCAAATTTGGGCTCCATAGAACATTATTGACCTTGATGCCGCATTAAAGATTTTAAGTTTATTAAAATTTGATATCATAGGGTGGTTTATATACCTGAACCACGTTGATGCAATCGCCATTTTGGAAGAAGCTAATTTGGTTTCTGGGTGTTTTTTAAAAGATAAATTGTAGTTCATTTCTATTCCCAAGTATTTGTAACTATTTACGATCTGTATGTTATTTACACCAAAATTCCATTTTAGGTTTTTCGAAATTCTACTGCTATTTCGAAAAACTACAATTTTAGATTTGTCTAGATTTACTTTCAGGCACCAACGATAACAATAATTGTGCAGTTCATCAATCATGTTTTGTAAGATATGAGGTGCATCGGCTAACAAAACAATGTCGTCCGCATACAGAAGAATTTTAACAGGTACATTTAAAATACTAACTCCTCCTGGTAGAACATCAGCTAAATCATTCAGATACAAGGAAAATAAAACTGGACTTAGAATGCATCCTTGTTTCACGACTCCGATAACGTATTGCCAAAAAGTATTCGGCTCGTATTATTTTCGTAATAGTTTTGTAAAATCCGTATGAATTTAGAAGACAGCCCCATAGTAGCAAGTTTATAAAACAGAGCATTTCTTGGGATCGTATCAAAAGCAGACGAAAAATCAATGAAAAATGCGTAAGTCTTGTTACCTGCAATTTTATTTAGGTGCACAATATTGGTGAGGTTAAATATGTTATCAATTGTTGAGTAGTGTTTTCGAAATCCGGCCTGATATTCATTTAGAATATTAAACTTTTCAATCCAGTCTGTTATCCGATTGAGAAGTATGTTGTTGAAAATTTTAGATAGGGTAGCCATGAGTGATAATCCACGATAATTGTTGGGGCAATTAGGGTCACCTTTTTTGAAGAGTGGTATAAGTATGGCTTTAGTGAAACACGTTGGTATTTCTTCTCTTAAGAATATGTAGTTTAGAACGTACAATTTTTCTTTTATAAAACAAATTGGAGTATATTTATAGAATTCGTAACAAATTCCATCAGGTCCCGGTGCCTTATTTTCTTTTAAATCTTTTAACACCAATGTAAGTTCGCATTGTTCGAACGGAGAATCAAGAAACGGATCGACGTAGTATGACATGCACCACTGCAAGGAAATATTATTATTTGTATTTTGCAATAACGACTTAAGTTACAATTACGCGGCTTTAATTCGTTAGCAAGATTCCACCACTCTTTGCTGCATGCAATCGAATTTAATCTAATTAAGTTCGAATTATAAAATTTGAGATTTGCTGCTACGACAAACATTTAGCTTTGTTTTGCGTTGAGTGATGCTTTCTGTAATTATTTAGGTAAGACATCATGTTTTTACGAAAACGAGCACATTTCCAATTGAACCATTTTTGTTTTGGCTCGAAACAGAAATTATTTTTTGTTGTTACAGCAGCTTCGCAGATTTTGTTTTTCATAGATAGCACCAGTTCATCAACAGAATTGCTTGAGGATGGAATTATATTAGTAAGGCATATGAGATTATCACAGTATTTAGCTACAGATTTGAGTTTCCAGTGCAGTTTATTAGGAAAATAATTACCACTTGTATCAACTTTTGCATTTATAGTACTTAGGCTTAACGTTAGAGGCATGTGGTCTGAGTAGGATTTACTATCAATCCTAAAGCAATCAACAAATTTTAAAAGGCTGTATGAGCAAATGACGTAGTCAATAGTAGAGCTGCCACAGCCTCCACATAAACTTAATTCACCCTTCATATCACCAAAAGTTCTCCCATTGAGTATTATACCACCGATATTCTCAATCAGCTCAATTAATTTCCTACCATTTTGGTTGGCGATTTCCTCCTTTACGCATCTTGTTTCATTAATAAGTGGGAGGTCATACAGGAGATTTGAATCTAATACTTGGCTGGAGCCAATTCGAGCGTTTAGGTCACCAACAATACAAAAGTTTGATGCAGTTAGATCTAACGCAAGTCTTTGCAGTTTTTAAAAATCATTATTCCAGTTTGTGCAGTTAAGATACAGTGGAATAAAGCAGAAAGGAGTGTCATCAAGCTTTGCTGTTAGTACAACAATATTTGAGAGAAACGAAAACTTAAAATCGTAGGTTTTTTGTAGGACTTTTTTAAAACCATACAGACTACCCCCACTAGCACGGCCAGCGTAGTGGGTTTTTGTGGCATCAATCGAGTATAAAAAATACTTATGAAAGTGAGACTTATAAAAGTTTCGCTTATCCGCTGTAATATGCGTTTTTGAAAAGAAAAAAGACATCAAATTTATTTAAATACGTTATAAAATTTCCAAAATTTAAAGATCAAGAAAGGTTTGATACGTTATATGAAAGAAAGCGACATGTATTGGATTGCTATTGAGAAAATGTTGAGTTAATATTGTTGTATCGGTTCGTAACATAGGCACGCGTGAAAACTTCCACAGAAGAACCAGCTTCTGACAACAGATTTCTTAGAAAATCAGCATCTTCTTCTCTACACGCTGCGACTTTTCCTCTTGACCAGGTGTATTTTTTGTCATTTATGAATATGCAGAATTCTCCCAATCTGGTTTTAATATTACGGTTTAATCCAGAAGTGCTTTTGTGTAGTTTCCTTAGATTGTAGCGAACATTTTGTTCGACATATGTGTAGTCCCTATGTACAAGAATTGGTTTACCTCTAAGTTTTTCTTTGGCAGACAACACACTTGCATAGACGTATCCAGAGAGATGACAAAACTGTTTTTAAAAGGCAGCTTGCGAATATCCACAATATTTGCATTAACGTTTAGTACTTCCCCACATATTTGAGTAAATTCATATTTAGCATCATGTAATTTGGTGTTCAACAAACCACTGACAACAATGTTAGTAGATCGGCTTTTGCGATCCACATGTTCAAGGCGAGTAGTGAGCTTGTTTATTTCTTCCTTCAGTCTGACATTTTCTTCTTTAAGTTCAGCAATATCAGCTTTAATTGGTACTAGATCCTCTTTTCTGGTAACATCCTTCAGTTTAGTATCTAATAAGTAGCAAAGTTTTTCCCAGGAGAAAACATCAGCAGTTCTTCCGTCACTATTAGTTAAAAGTTTTTTGTTATTATTTGTACTTGGTCTGGCGAAGTCAGCTGTCTAGGCCGCTTATTGTTCATTTGTTATTACTTTGTAGGTACACCTCAAAACTGTTTATTATAACAGCATACTTTTCGGCGGAAGTGTACAAATTGTTTATACTTTGTTTTTGCAATTATTGGAAATGAAGAGCTGATGGAAATTCCAGAATAATAAAATAAAAAGAAGTGCACAAACCGCCAAGCAATAATTGCAATTGTATAAAATATGAATTAAAAGAACTTTGTTTAATTTAACAGGTTAACTCCATCGATTTCAAATGTAGAAACGCGAAATAGATGTAGATGACAATTTTGTTATAATGAGATATGCACTTTATTAGGAAAATTAGCAATATTTTGACACAGCTTAAATAAGACACGAGCTACTTCTTTACGACCAGAGTTGCCAACCAGAAATAAAACAATAAAGATCATCATCGTTTAACAGCCAAGTAGAAATAATGCCATAACAGTGTAGTTGTTACAGTTACATATTGCCAAAATAAAGAGTTGCTATTTTCAAGTGTTGAAAAAGTATGGAACAAATGGTGGAAACTAACTAAATGCTTCTTTGCAGAACCCTCCTACGGACGGGTGGAAGAACTTTCTCTTTGGTATAACAAACATCTGCTTCGCTAATTTAAGCTTCCCTGCAATGCCTTTGCTAACTTGTGCTTCTTAAGCCGGCTTCGCTAACTTAAGCTTCTAATTCGGGATTTTATATCGGGATTTTTAAATTTAGGTTTTCAAAATTCGGGATTATAAAGTTCGGGATATTGAGATTCAAAATTCTGAAAATCGAGATTTTAATATTTCGGGATTTTAAAACTCGGGATTTTAATATTATACCTTTTTTTTAATTTTAAAATTTTAGGGTTGCAACGACTTTGGGAATTATATTGTAGGCAGATTTGGTTGTTTTTCCCTGTTTGACCAACACTGTGTGTCAATTGTAATTTCATTACAATTATGATCATTATGAACCAGCTACTTGTGTAGTCGATTATTTTATATATACAAATACCACCTTTTACTAAATCGATTTTACTTCCTTTCTATTTCAAAAAACCTCGTGTTGTGAGTAGCTCATTTTTCTTTTCTCCAATCAATTATCTGGCTTTTTTGTAAAAATTTCGACTTCTAGTCCCATAGTTATATAAATACTACAGTTGTTCTAAATAAATGGATTGTGGAATACTTAAGTACGATTGTTAGTAAAATAATTAAGGTTAGAAGTCAAAGTTTTATTTAATATGAAATAATAAGGAAATCTTTACTTAATTTTACCAAAGACCAGAGTTTACAATAAAAGTTGGCCCAACACCATTATATTTATTATATTTGCGTTTAAATTGGATCTTCGGGTCACATATCCTTGTGAGGTTTTGCCATTTAAACCTAACAGCCTGGGCTAGAAATATATTTACGGTAATCCCATATCACCCGGGTAGTGACTTCTATATTCTAACGATGTGAAGTTTTAAACGCAAAAGTTTCAGAATATATCAATCTCATTAACCATTTTCATAATAACCTTTTCTACAAAAACTAACTTAATTAAGAAAACAAAACAAAAAGGAACAAATTATAATTTACTTAAGAATTTAATCATTCCCCTAACCTAATATTATACGTTCATTATTATATAGATCTTAATACATATATTTAAAAAATAGCTCATTTCTTATAACCACTAGTGTATATCACTATCAAATTACTCATATTTCTTATTTTCATTCCTTATTAATTTTCATTCATTCATTAAATTTCACAATAATATTAATTGGTACATTTTGAATTTATCTCTTAATGTATCTCTTACTTTATCACTACATCTCTTTGTGACAAATTCTTAATATTGGCCTCTCTTTTTCCTACGTTAATCATATAGTAACCAATTTTTTTTAAAAAGCAAAAAGAAGAAAAACAAAATTGATCATTGTTAGTAATCATCTGTCCGTGATTATACCCGTACCTTACCAATTGTAAAAATTTATTTAATTGTGAAATTTTGGAAAAAAGCAAATTAATTTTAAAATATATTAATTATACCAACATTAGTATGTATATATCTGGATTTACAGTGATAATAAGCAGACAGGTTGAAATAAAAATAGTATCCAGTGAAATACAAAGTGGGAAAAAGTAAAAAAAAAAAAAAAACTAGCTAATCTTAGTGCGAAAATAATTTAAAGAAAATAATAATTAACAGCCCACAGCTCTAACGAACGTGTCATCATCAAAGCCCTTTCATGATCAACATCGTCTAGAACTGCAGCCAAGAATAATTAAATTGTAAGTTTTGAAAAAAAAATTAATTTATTAGATTCCTTTTTCTTTTTCCTTTATATTTCTCGTTACCCACATCATTATAATTTTATGTTCTCTTTTCGATTCTTTTTCTCCGGTGAATTCAGCCAAGATCAAAACGTTTTGAATTTTAATTCTTTTTTGTTTTGATTACTTGTTCTTCTTATTTAACTAAAGTTCAATGACTACATAATGATTTTAAAATTGTAATATACTTAGATTCATGAATAACATCTAACCCTCACCTACCCTTTATTTTATATATAAATACGGGAACAATTTTTTTCTGGTTGATTTTTAAGTATCTTATCGTCCACCGATTTTAATGGAACATACATCGTTTTAAAGAAATTTGTGTGTAGATATGCACAATATATTTTTATTCTAAATTTTTAAATTCAAGTGTTTGAAAAGCGTTTTAATTTATCTTACAGACATTCGTTCAAAGTTGGGTTAATAGTGCATTTTTGCCGTTCTCTTAAAATGTGTACGTTTTTGTTGTATAACGTACAGGTTTTCTCGAAAGTAAATGTCGAGTGGTCGAATTTCGGCCAACGGGCGATCCTAGTAAACATTAATCTTGTTATTAATTTGATTAAATATTTTTAAGTCATGAATTTCCAAAATAAATAAAATATATAGAGAAATGTTATACAAAATGCTTTGCGGTTGATCAATTGAAGATTGTTTTTAAAGGGACAATTTTTTAACTGTCGAGCACGAAATTGTCGAAGGCGTAGGTAGTCTTTTTTTCTCGATAACGGGAGGGAACAATGTGCTTTGAGTCAAAGCATCTGACTTAATAGGTTCAACGAGTGTTTGTTTTTACAATATCTACTGATATTATTTATATAGGCATGATGAACATTTTCTATTTGTTATGCATAATAGTGACTCTTAATTCGTAAGACCCCGCCAGACTGAAGATAGCCGGAAGACAAAACTAGCATATTTAGTTTCACAATATCATATGATATTATATGCGTAACAAGGATAATATTCATAAAAAAGGCATTTTCATAATGAAGAATAACCTCAAAGTCAGTTGCAAATTGCAGTTTATTTTAGGGCTATTGTTTTTATTATTTTTAAAAATAAATAATGAAAAGTAGCCCTAAATATGGGATCAAATTGCATTTGCTTTTTGGGGCCATATATCCTTGGGCCAACAAAACATTTTCAAATGAGCAATAACACCTTTATTTTGTCCTTATTTTTCAGTGTGTTGTAAAATAAGGCAAGGTGGCTTTTTTGCCCACAGCTTTATAACACTGCACCTTTTAGACAGACCCCGTCCTTACTTCCTGACTGGTTGTCTTTCCATGCAAACTTGTGCGCAAAGTACAGGATGCAAAGACAATTTTATTAAATTTGGTGCTTACACTCCAATTATAGGGACGAAGGCTTTTAGAAATGGTAAGAATCGGGTCATAATTTTGCATGGCCCCCTACAAAAGTCTTTTTCAAATAGTCTTTGTGTCCATAGACAATCTTATTATGTTGGAATTAAAATAAGGTTTTGTTCAAACTTATTTTATTGCAATATAAATCATCTTACCAAAATTTTATTGCTGTCGTGTCCAAATTTGACCATAGATTCCACACAAACATCGTTCCCGAAAATAGCTTTAAGGGCCATTATTACAACTTGAAGTTTGATAAAGCTAAGATTAAATTGACAGATAATAATGTGTTATCTGTCAAAAAGCGTCTGTTAACTGTCGGATAACAGCTAACGCCAAGTTATAAAAATGGCCCTAAGTATTTTAATTTTCTCAAAAATGTTGGGATTGACATGAAAATTTATCAAAGATAACTTTTAAAATAGCTATGGGATGGAGAAATTTCGGGGGAATATAATATTAAATTAGATTTTATTTTATCTACTACAGCCTAAAGTTCTATATGTAATTAAAAATGCTTTCAATCCATATTTTCCCAACGTTTCGTGAATGTTATGTTCACTCTATCAAGGGATTCGTAATTACAGAAATTAATTTTTTTTACATTGAACAATAATAACTTTAGCCTGTTCTAGCTAAAATAAAATCTAATTTAGTAAACAACTACATTGGCCAAACAACAAAAATAATATAGATGGAATATAATATTGTCTAATGTTATAATGTCCATAGACATTACGACACACCTTAACAAAAAGAAGTACATTAACTACGCATACACTAACTAAACAAACCAGGTTAGCTAAAAGTTCACTACGCGTTCACTAAAAGCAAAAAAGTTATACTACACGAAAAACTGGTAAAGACTTTCAAAAAAGAAAGTTTCGATAAAAAAAAATTAGAAAAGTTCATTTTATTAACCAACTTTTTTTTATTATCGCGCCAGAACAGAACTGTTCGGGATATTAGGTTGCGGGCATATGACCTTAACCCAAATTTCTACTTTAACTTTCTTTGTTTTTAGTTTTACTATTTTCAGGGTAAACAAAAAAATAATTCGAGTTTTTGTAAAGAAGAGAAGAGTTACCCTAAATTCAGGGGTATATTTTATTTTAATTTTAGGCTTATTTTATTTTATCAGGTGACATTTCATTAAAAAAATTCACTTACATTGCATAGTGCCAATAGCCATAAATATGGGGAAATTCCTGAGGCCACTTTTCGCCGCGCCGAAAATTATCTAGATAGCATAAATATGCAGTTTCTATTCAACTTAGAACTATGTTTTATTATGTATGCTCCTTGGTACATGTAAAACTTTTTAATGTGATTAAATTCGATATTGGAGGTCAGTATTGTTTATGTGTAACATTATTGTACTTATTTTATTGTTTCTATAATTTTTAAATAGACACTGCTTTGAAAAAGGTCGACAAACAATCGACGAAACGTCGGGAACAAAATTGTTATTAAAAATTAAATTTTATTTACATTGAAGAAATTGAGGCCCTATTAGCTTGACAAAAATGACATTCATAAATTCATCACTCTGGCCAAATGAACAACTTCAACAATAACAAGTAAGAAAGTATAGTCGGTCAAGCCCGACCATATGATGCCCTACACCACAGTATTAAAAAACACATCATGCTTATAAGTTGAAAGTTTCTGAGAGGCAGAAATTGCCCCCTACCTCCCCTTGTGGTCCTATTTTTGAAAAACTGTATATCTTATGTGTCCATATAGATATGGATCTATCCATGTTTTAAATTTAATTAAAATCGGTTTGATAGTTTCTGAGAGGAAGAAATTTCCCTCTATCTTCCCTCCTGGTCCTACGATTTGGCCCTTGTGCCAATAAGAACCTATGTTCCAAATTTGATCAAATTATCTCCAAAATTGCGATCTGTACTTTGCGCACAAGCTTATATGGACATCCAGCCAGCCGGACGGACATTGATAGTTCGACTTAGAAAGTGATTCTGAGTAGATCGGTATACTTTAATGTGGGTCTAGGACCAATATTTTAAGGCGTTACACACATCAGCACAAATGCATATTACCCTCTCCACTATTGTGGTGTGGGTATAAAATTTTTTTTTGTTTCTATGGAACAATCACGCAAAAGTCTAAGTCTAAGTCTTAAAAAATAGTTAACATTTAATTCGCCAAGTTAAACAATAGAATAAACTTTAATAATTTGTTTATTGGATTTGAATTATGTTTAAACCGATTCTACTGCAATTCTAATAGCATAATTTTTGTTTGTGTGCATTAATAAACATTTATGAACAAGTGTTTCATGCAATACATAACTACTAGATACCATATAAAATTGCAATGAAACTATAAAAAATTGGAATTGGAAGACTGAATGAACGAATGAATGACTATTTGACTGACTGTATGAATGAGATAAAAATTTGCATGAGTGTGTGTGTGTGTATGCATATGTATAGAAATACAAAGGATGTATAATATGATTGACATACAAGTTGTCGAGTGCTGCGGATACGATATGGCAGCTGCTTTGCGACAAATAATCGCTTTTATATATATAGAAAAATATGTATGTATATAGTTTTATTATTGCAACAAAAACATTTCTATCAAACCCATTCAAAATCAGAAGACAAAAACGAAACTGAATTAAAATGAACGGAACGGAACCAAACAAAATAAAAGCAACATTTACTGGGCGAATTTGATTTCTTTTTTCCTGTTATGCCATTCGACTGAAAAGTGACAAACGAAAATGTAAAGAAATAAATTATGATGGTAGTCCGTCACATTGACTAACAGGCTGGCTGGCGGATTGATAAAAACTGTGACTCCAAAAATGTGCACACATATTCTGTTCTTCTACTGGATTTGTATGCATCAACACAAACAAATACTTACATACATATCAATTTTTATCTAAGACTTTGAGATTTTGCAACCACATTGAAAAAGTCAAATTTCCAAAAGCATTTTATGAATAAATCTTACAAAAAATGTATTGATTAAATTCGTTTTATCAGTCTGTAGCAGCATCTTGAGTCAGTAATGAAAAAAAAGGCTGTAGGAAATATCGCCCAAAGAAAAATCGCCCAAAAAAAAAAATGAAAAATCGCCCAAAAAAATTGCATGTAAAATTGGGCCTGATTTCATATGAAAAATGGCCCAAAATTTTTGGGCTATTTTTCGTTATTGTTGGGTGATTTTTCGTTTTTTAAATTTGGGTGATTTTTCATATGAAAAATAGCCCATTTTTTTGGGCCATTTTTCATTTTTAAAATTCTACCATAATCTTACATAGCAGAGAAAACCATGTTTTATTATGGTTGCAAACAACAAAATTATTTTTCAAGAAACTAATTTAACCATAATATGGTTGTCGGCGACAATTATTTAGTTAAATTAAACATAATATGGGTAGAATGTTTTTAAAAATGGTTTTGTAGCTTTTTCTCTGGGTGTATATATTAAATATATACATATATATCGAAAATAAGGATTTTCTCTTCTATGGTATAACAAATACTGGCTTCGCTAACTAAAGCTTCTCTGTATAGCAGGCCTTCGGCCGGGCGCAAATAATTTTCTCCTCTATGGTATAACAAAGACCGGCTTCGCTAACTAAAGCTTCTCTGTATAGCCGGCCTTCGGCCGGGCGCAAGGATTTTCTCCTCTATGGTATAACAAATACCGGCTTCGCTAACTAAAGCTTCTCTGCGTAGTCGGCCTTGTTCGTAAACAAGGCAGTTTTTCGAAGCTTTACTTAGCGAAACCGGTTTTTGTTAGACCATAAAGGAGAAAATCCTTGCGCCCGGCCGAATGCCGGCTATACATAGAAGCTTAAGTTAGCGAAGCCGGTCTTTGTTATACCATAGAGGAGAAAATCCTTGCGCCCGGCCGAAGGCCGGCTATACCGAGAAGCTTTAGTTAGCGAAGCCAGTATTTGTTATACCATACAAGATGAAATCCTTATTTTGGATATATATATTTAATATATACACCCAGAGAAAAAGCTATAAAAATATTTTATCCATATTATGTTTAATTTAACCAAATCATTGTCACCGACAACCATATTATGGTTAAATTAGTATCTTTAAAAAAATCACTTGAAATTTTAACGGTATTTTAAAAAATAATTTAAACATTTTTGATTATAAGTTAAGTTGCGGACGTTATGACACTTTGCAAGGAGGCATAACGACCACGGACGTTATGACAATTCTTCGATGGACATTATGACACTTTTAAAAGTGTCATAAAGTCCAAGGACACTACGACACTGGACGTTATGACATGTCACCTAAATTTATATGAATAATAAACACTTTTTTGCAAATTGAGTAATTTTTTTTTTTTTTTTTTTGGGAAAAAATTCGTTTTTGCTTTTTGGGTCATTTTTCATTTTCTTTTTGGGCCCTTTTTCGTTTTTTTTTGGGCTTAATTTCATATTTACCTTTTTGGGTCATTTTTCATGTTCGCTTGGGCGATTCTTCATTTGGGCGATTTTTCATTTTTTTTTTTTGGGCCATTTTTCTTTGGGCGATATTTCCTACAGCCGAAAAAAAAATTTACATTCGAATACTTAAATTCATACTAAACTTAGGCATTTGAAGGAAAATAAGAAATTAAAATATGAAACTACATGTGCTTTTTATCGAGATAGTTGGAAAAATAAATTCCATAGTTTAAAAGAGATTGCGGAAGCGATAGTTTTATTTTCATTTAAAGACATTTAGATAATTTTACAATGGTGACCTTGTGAGCACTTGATAAAAGCTAAAAGTCATAACCAGGGTTGTCAGATGGGGCGATTTCTCGCCCAACCTGGCGATTTTCAAACATGTTTGGCGACCTAATTTTTGATTTGGCGACATAGCGATTTATAAAATAGTAAAAATCGCCAACTGGCTATTTTCTATGACCTATGAATGAAATTTCAGGCAATCATATGTATGATATGTATTTGAAGGTGTGTTCAAATGGCTGATGAAGTTAGTGAAAATCTTCTAGAAAAGTGTTTTTTATATTTAAAATTGCTCTTGAAAAAATCAATAAATAGAATTCCTTAAAACATTAATATGTTTTAAGTCTATAAACATTTTCACATTATGTATGTGGCAATTTATTATCACAAATAAAATACGTTGTTGTTAGTGATATTTTAAAGATTTTTATAAATCCTATCATACCTTTGGACGTTTATGAAACACAATGAAAAAACTTAGCGTTGGTTAAGTGGAAAGATAACTGTATAAGTTTAGGACAACATTTTAAAGCTACAAGGATACGGCAGGTACGTACAATTTCAAGGACTTTACTTTGGCTGTAGTAATGCCTGTGTTGAAACTATGAACTCCATTAAAACTCGCCTTCGAATTAGAATGCAATACGAACTACTAGACGCGTTATTAGGAGTTATAAGTTATTTGAATGGGAATTGTACATGTTACACTTCTTTTTACACCCTCACATGTATTCCAAGCAAGAAGACAAATAGTGAGTCTTGACGGTGAAGCGTTTTAGATATATAATGAAACTGCAACAATTGTATATAGTGCATTTCTATTATTTGTTTAGTACTAGCCGCAAAAATTCTTTTTTTGTTGCTTTTAGTAGACTACTGTAAATTATTTTATTGTTAACATCGTACCTTTTTTGTGTGCACTAACTATTTTTTTTATTTCGCTCTAAATAAAAATTAAACAAAATATATATTATGGCGACTTTTTTTGAATTTTTGGCGTATTTTACCGATACGGAACAAATTAATTTTTTAGGATATTTAAAAAATATTTTTAAAAATTTAAAAAATATGTATTTTATTGTCAAAAACTTGTAAACAAAGGCTTTGGCGATTTTTGACATTGAATTTGGCGAAAAAGGTCAAAATTAATCTGACAACCCTGGTCATAACCCGGGAAAATACAAATATGCGCTAAAAAGTGTTTTATGCGCATTAAATATGCTGTAAAAACTTGAAAACAGGCTGTAAAATGTTATTGTAAGTGGCTTATTTAAAAGCAGAGTTCAGAGAAATTCAAATGTGAACGCTCATATTCACGCTATGTACGTTGCAAAAAGTAAATTTTAATTAGGTGATTTCTGAAAAATAATAAGAAGAAGGAAAGCGTTGTGTTAATAGCATATTAAATGTTGGACAAAGTAGTACTTCTCCAAAGAAAGATATGATTACAATTTAATAATTCTAAAGGATTAACACAAAATAAAGCTAAACAGTCTATATTCCACTACTTTGTAAAAAAATACAAATGGCAACTATTCCAAAAATTAAGAATAACTGTCTTTTTGAGGATATTGATGAAGGGCCACTTGGAAGAATGCAATCCTAATAAAAAACAGATTATTTTAAATAAACTAATAAACATATTTCTTTTGAATAATTAGTATTGTGGTTTTTTTTGTCGAACTATTTTTGGGTTTTTAATCCAAATTTTAATATTTTTAATCAGGCTTAAGTTCATCAAATGTAATTTTTCATTAAATTATTATTATAAAGAAAGGAATTTCACAACATGAAAATTATCAATAACAATTTTAACTCATAAGGATACTATCATAATAATGATGACAGTCTGATGGAAACAAAAATCTGAGGACATGCAGATGTTGCCATTTATTCTTAGAAATTTTAAGCGTTTGGAAGTGCAATGGGGTAGGCTGCAAAATTTCTCACAGTCCTATATGGAGACGGCTTTTATCATTTTACAGCACTTTTATTACTTTTTCTTCTGCAATAATTTTTAGTCTGATCACTAATTCCACTAACACCCTGGTAACAGTTATAAAACAAATTACCCAGTTTTGACTTTTAAAGATATTAATGTGTTCTTATAAAAAGAATTAAAAACTTTGCTAATTTTTTTCTTGAGTGTGATTATACATTATGTTGTTAAAAAAAAATTAAATTTTTATGAAACCTAATTTTTAATTTTGTAATTAACTTGGATATTTTTTTAGGTAGCAGTTTAAAATTTTATAAAAATATTTGATGTGAATCGTAATCAACAAAAAAATTCAATTTAAAATTTTCTAATAATTTTTAAGCTAACGATATGTTTTTTGTTTGTGTAAACAATTCTTTGGTGCCTTTAAAAAGGGTCACTTTTTCTTTCGTTAAAAAGACTTACCTTTATGCAGAAATTATTGAGAAAAAAATAGACGCAAGAAGTTGTTGGTATTTTGTGTTTGTAAAAATATTTTGGTTTCTGTTCCAATCGCGACGATGGGTTTTTATTGCTGAAAACAGTTTTCTTACGTAGGTAAAGTTATAAGGAAAACACTAAAAAAGTCTTGTTTCGCCACAAGCAAAGCGACAGTAAGTATGGTTGATGAGTAAAAAAATTTGTTTTATAGTTGCATTAATGCAATTTTATTGTTTCGCGCCAAATTATGCCAGTTATTGTAAATTCAATGTAGTGTTTTCAATACCGTTGCGCTTGGACCACAAACAAAATTTTTTCCACGAGACCAAATACGTCTCTTCAGTTCTTGCAGGTAGTAATTTTTTTTCAATATTTTTTTGCCTTTATGTCTTTTAAACGAAAAAAACAGACCCTTTTAGAGGCATCACAAAATAAAAAAAAACACATTTTAGTTTACCAGCCAACAAGTAATTTTACAAGACACAAACAGGCTATCGTGCTGCTTAGCGGGAAAAATTGCGAGGGCTTTGACTTTTCAGGCCTTAAAGAAGGTTTACAACTAGATTTTCAATAAACTTTTACTTATTCCGCTCTGCCTTCTTCGAAAAGGGGTTTTAGAATGGGTTTTATATTTTACAAATTCAAATTAACTTTTCTGAGATAAGGCCTGTCGAAATAGTTTTATTAGCAGTAATGTTGGAATGTGTAGTAAGTTTAGTTATTAATTTACTAACTTCGCGTTATTAGCAACAACAATTTGCGACCTTAGGACAACAAGGATCTATATGCACCTAAACAACGTCTAAGATAGAACCTTGTTGTTCTAATACAGTTGGAATGCGATTGGAAAACTTAATATTGGTAAAAAAAGGCCTTCTTTAGGGCCTCTTTACAACTTCATTTTCCCGCTGTTAATGGTCAGGCAAATCGCGTTTTTTTCATTATGAGGAATTAAAATGTGAATTTTTTTAAATTTGTCATATCTGACAAATTCATATATGAATTTTTTTTGTTTGCTCATTTTTCATGAATGATATTTTTTTTCCTCACCCTCATGAATGTGAAGAAGCAGTTCAATTTAAAATTTTTCACGCTCGCTCATGACTGAAAAATGAGCGAGCGTTTCGGTACTCTGTTTAAAAGCAAAACATCTTCAACTTCTTAATATTGTTACGAAATTAGATTTATCTAAGAATAATTTAAAGTTTTAGTTATACATTATCTTGTTAGTCATACTCTTATGTCGTATTAGTTTAAAATTATTATGAAGTCCACTGTATGGAACTTTATAGTAATTAGAATACATAGAATAAATTTATTTAAGTTTTTTTAAGATAATTAAATCAGAAAGTTCTGGAAACGAATGGCACTATAAGTTCAGGCTGACTCATTAATGTAAGATTTAGTTTGATTTGAGACATAAGACGGTTTAGTTCGTTACAAACAATAAGAAGTCATCGGTTGCATAAACTGCATCGTTTGCTCTAGCACAGGAAGGTGCAAATGCTCGAAGTTATACCAGAGCAATATGCTATATTTGCGGCAAGAATGGGCAGGTTCAGTGGAACTGTGAAACACCAAAAAAAACTAATTAGATCTTTTTCCCCGTCAAAAAAAAAACCCCCAGCCATTCCATTGTAAAAGCTGATTTGATAAGGGGAGCTGTCGAACCACTAAGCGGGGCGAACAGCAACGTGGAAGTAAGAATTTGACAGTATTTGATCAATTATTTTGGCTGAAATTCTGAACGAGGTAATAATTGGGACAGATGTTATGATTCCTCAAAGTATATGTCAGGATATGGGACGACAAATTATGAGTTGGTATGATCTTAAAATAACCCTTGATCTTGGATTATAAGATATTATCATCCCAAACTTCGAAAAACTGTTTGGAAGCCGAAAGGAAGGAATGCGTCAATACGGTTCGTTTACTACACGAGAAACTCAGTAGAGAAAATTAGCTCATATTGGCAAAAATAGTGAAGGCCAACACAGAAGATAGAAAACCTACTCGTAAAGAAATTCCATTGGATGACTCACTGATAGAAGCGTATTAAGTACAGCGGAATAGTTTTTGGATGGATATAGTTGCCCAAACCGCACATGTAAAGTAAATAAGGATAAAAACCTTATTGCTGTACCGTCTTCCAAAGCATGCGGAGCTGTATAGAAACTCCACGACGATGCTGGACATCCTAGCGTAACAAAAACCTTAAAGAAGATAAAAGAAAGCTATTATTGGGTCTGTTGACAGCAAGCCGTGATTGATTGAACAATGAAATGCTCACAGTGCGTTACGGTCAGCGCTCCAATTGGGGGAAGTAGAATAACCTTCCAGCAGTACAACTTTAATGAACTATCCGTATCAGTGGATAGTAAGGGCTCTTCCCAAGAGCAGAAAAACGAGTTAAGATGGAAGCGTATTAATTCATCATATGACAAGATGGAATCCAGATACGATCGAGTTGCAAACTAGAAAGACTATAAAGAAAGAATACCAGTTGGTTTTACTTTTTAATCCAAACGGAAGAAAGGATTGCCTACCAAGCTGCAGAAGCATTGGAATCGTCATATCGATACGGTATAACGAATCCAGAAATATAAGAGTCCGAGATCCAAAATAAAGTGGCACATTAATAACGACTTGTCTATAATGGAAAAGGAGACTCAGAGTCTATTCGGATGAGAAGGCTTAAGTGGGGGGCAGTGTTACGAAACTAGATTTATTTAAGAAATATTTATAGTTTTAGTTATAATTTATCTTGTAAATTGTACTTTTTGTACGAATGAGCTTAAAATTGTTATGAACTCCACTGTATAGAACTTTTTAGTAATAATTCTAGGAATACAATATTTGTTACACCTTAAGGTAGACTTTCGATTTAGATAACCAAAAGCTAATTTTAATAGAAATGGCTGTGTCTAATAAATCACGGATGGTTTCAACTCTGGCTTAGTTGAACTTAACTTAAATGTAGTTTAAACTCAACAACTATAAATCAGTGTCCCATGTATTATATGTTGTTAAAAAAATAACATGTGGCAGCATTACGATAAATCTTATCAAAATCATATGGTCTGTATTGGTAGTTTAAACGCCCAATTTTATGTGTGGTGGTTTATATGTTTAGTGATTTATAGATTTGCTGCTTTAAACACACTTTAAAGCAAAAAGAGAGTTTAACTTGCTCTGACTTTTTAGCCCTTAACGGTTCAGCTCGTTACTAACACTAGTGGATACATTTTATGAACGATAATTAATTTAAATAAAAATGTGTTAAACTATAAGTTTGTGCATTTATTTTGATTTGCAATTAAAAGAACTCAAATGTTTGATTATTATAAAGGGAATAAACCGAAATGCGTTTTCTAATGTAACAATGTTACAATGTAATAAAATTTGCACATCGCTGGCTCATTACACAGTACAACAGCCAATCTGGGAGGTGAGAAATTCCAAGTCAGGGTGATGGTACTAGGTCAGTATAGTAAAACCCTCAAAGGGTTTGGCGTTCGTATGTGTCAGTTTTTTTTATGACATTTTAATTGTTTTCCTTATCTTGATGTTTTTTCGCTTAGTTATAACATTTGATTTTGATGAAACAAATTTAGAAAAATTAAGAATTACAATTTCTCTAATCTGTTTCTATACCGTTTTCCTATATGTGCAACACTTTCGAAGTTAAAAATAAATGTATGAAGAAAAAAAATATTTTTTGCCCAAAAAATTTAAATTTTTTATTTTTAATTCATAAAAAATCCAAAACAGTAAAAAAAAGTTTCAAGTCCTATTACTTTCACGTGAAGTCGCATAACCTATGAAATAAATGAGACATTAATCATGCAAATCGATGAACGCGTTTCGCTTTTATTAACAATTAAGTGAAGGTATGCATTTCAAAAATTTGCTCGAGATATGCACAAAATTCTTTGCAAAAACATTTATGACTTTTTTTATGATTCTTAGAATTAAAAAAAAAAAGTAATAAACAAAAAGTTATTTGGTTTTTATGATTGCGGTAGCAAAGTAATAAGCGGTAATAAATGTGCGTGGACAATTGAAAGGAAAAAAGGAAAGTGCACTTTTTTAATTATGTGAGGTTTTCCGTTGGCTGCCTGTATGATTTTTTTACATTATCTATTAGTGCTCATGTTTTGGAACGTACCTGTCAGTAAAATATTGAAAAATACGTAGTATTTATAGGTGTTCATTTTTCGATGTCTCAACACATAAAAAAGGGGAAATTTCAGTACTGATTTTGTTCAAACATACGAGATGTACTTCAACCAAGATGTTATAGTGAATGAAAATTGGGTACCAAATATAGTGTGTAAAAGCTGCTACAACCTTCTAATGGATTGGAAAAATAGAAGACGTGAAAGTATGCCATTCGGTATCCCAATGACTTGTTCTAATCCTGGTGAAGGTCACAATCCATTGAATTGCTATGCATGTGCGAATAAAGGAGCCGCAAAAAGGATAAGAAAATCGTATAATAACGTTGGTGTTGCAAGTGCCGCAACACCATTGCCTCATTCGGACCACATTCCTGTGCCAAAAGCTTCTTGCCCAGATATTTTCTCTTCTACGACTGCTCCGACATATCATGCACGTGATGATCCCCCATATAAGCCATCAGTATCCAATGAGCCAATTTTAATAAATCAAAATAAGCTTGATTCAATTGTTGCCAAGTTGGAATTATTAACACAGCATAAATCGGAAGAGCTGGCTTCCATTTTAAAATTAAACAATTTGTTGGCACCCGGTGTGAAAGTCACAGCTTATCGAAGTCGTCAGGCAACACTCCAAAGTTTATTCCTTGTGAATGATGAAAAAACTTCTGCATATTGCCCGGATGTAGGAAAATTGATGGACGCAATGGAAATAAAATATGAAGCAGATGACTGGAGATTATTTATTGACAGTTCAAAACTCAGCTTGAAGGCGGTTTTACTGCATAAGACCAATAAAAAACCTTCAGTTCCAATCGTCTATAGTACAGAAACGAAAGAAACATATGATGCACTGGAAAATATTTTAAAAATGGTTAACTACGCCAAACATATGTGGCGCATATGCTGCGATTTAAAAGTTGTAGCAATGCTTTGCGGTCTTCAAAGCGGCTATATAAAATATATGTGCTTTTTGTGCGATTGGGACACACGATTTTCCGGTGACCAATATGCATGCCACGGATGGAAACTCAGAGAGCACAGCAGGTTACAAACGGCCAATGTTATTCGTGAGCCTCTAGTGCCGAAGGAGAAGATATTGCTGCCTCCACTGCATATTAAACTTGGAATTGTTAAGAATTTTATCAAAACTGTCGCCAAAAGAGATGAAGTTTTATGTGTTTGAAGCTACTTTACCCGAGACGCAGCGAAAGTAAAACTAAAGAAGGTAAGTTATAATATCACATTCATTTCCCATGATTTTCCATCTTAACAAATTAATTTTTTCCAATCAGGCGTACTAAATGGTCCAGATATACGAAAGCTGATTAAAAGTGACGCATTCAACAATATTTTGATTGACGCTGAATTGAATGCATGGCAGGCAATCAAAGAAGTAATAGAAGGGTTGTTGGGAAAGCATCGTTCTAACAACTACGATGTTTCTGTCGCAAGGATGTTAAGAGCATTCTCGGAAATTGGTGTCCACATGTCCTTGAAAATCCATTATTTACATCATCATCTGGACTACTTCAGCAAACAATTGGCTACCGAATCTGATGAACAAGGTGAACGCTATCATCAAGTTGCTATGCCAATTGAAATGAGGTAATACTAATTTTTTATTTTTTCAAACTCATTTTAATAAAACAAAAACTTACAGATATCGAGGCAAAAAGTCGCCGAGTGCAATAATTGCGGAAATTTGCTGGTGAAGTAAGCTTGTGTGGCAAGACAAGGATGATCTTGATGATAAAGAATTTTCAGGAGATGCAGAAGGGCCAACAGTGGAGTCACACATTGACATTATGTGTGGTTCAGAAACTGATAATGGCGATGAATGCGATGCCACTAGTCCCCAACAACCACCATCGAAAAAGTCTAGGCAATATTTATTAAAATAAATAAATAAAATAAAAATAAAAAATTATAAAAATGTTTACTTAATTTTTTTAGTAGTTTATGGCCAGAAGTCTGGAGTTATTGGGGAAAATTTATAAAAAAAGGCGATAAATGACACTTTTTTGAATAAAAACAAATATCAATATTCTTGTCAAAATGGGATACCTTCACTTAATTGTAAATAAAAGCAGAACGCGTTAATCGATTTCTATGATCTATTTCGCATTTTGTTTATAGGTTATGTGACTTTACATGAAATTAATAACACTTGATCCTTTTTTCCGTTTTGGATTTTTTATGAATTAAAATTTTTAATTTTTAGGCAAAAAAATATTTTTTTTCTCCACAAATTTATTTTTACCGGCAAAACTGTTGATTATAAAGAAAAACGTTATATGAACGGATTAAAGAAATTGTAATTCTAAATTTTTTTGAGTTGTTTTAGCAAAATCGGACAAGTGGTTCTCGAGTTATGTTAAACTACGTTTTTGCCAAAATGTTACAACTAAGCGAAAAAACATCAAGATAAGGAAAAAATTTTAAATGTCATAAAAAAAATACTGACACATACGAACGCCAAACCCTTTGAGGGTTTTACTATACTGACCTAGTACCATCACCCTGACTTGGAATTTCTCACCCCCCATAAAATAATCCCAAAAATGTTCCATAGTGTAATTCAACCGCACGCATTATCAAGTCAAACGTTTAGTCTTTGGATATAGATGGCACCTGCTGGGATTGAATGTAATTAACAATTGAATACGGTAAACTAGATGTTTCTTTGGAAATATCTAATAAATAACTGTTAGGATTAAGATAGGATACTTATTGAAAATTTCGTTAAAAGTTTCCATAAAAAAAAACTTGCTGGGATTTCCAAAAATTTTGTACATTTAAAAAGAAATATTATTATTGGGAATTCTTGTATTATCGAAATTAACAAAACATATTTCTATATTTTACGGGGGGGGGGGGGGGAAATTTCCCTATTTCCCCCCCCCCCCCCCCGTAATGCGCGCCTGTAACATAGGCATGCCATAGGCAGTAGTCAATTGGCCATCTTTGCATGACTTTTTAACTGACTACTAACTACTTATTTTTCAACCTATTTGTAATTAATTAAAAGTATTGTCAGTTTATAATAAATTATTTAATATGAACATGCATACATACATATGTATATCTCTATATATTTTGATATAGAAATAATTATTTATGAAAATTTTGCATTAAACTGCCCAAAATGATGATGTCCTGAAATAAATACGCCACATAATGGCTAGTAGATAAACAGATTTGTATTAATTTAATTTTTAATTATTTTAAAATGTTTGTATATATTTTTTTCATTTGATTTCATGGCATGCTTGTTTTACTTATTTTACCTTTAATTTCAAAAGATTTTATTATTCGTGCTTAATTTCCAGTTTTTATTCTTGATAAAAACACTTGAAATTTATTGTTGATGGGATAAGCTATTCCTATGCATTTCACTGGTTGCTTAGGCCAGATCATCAGGAAACTTCATCCATAAAGATTTTAGAAAAACTAAAGATATTAAACCAAATAAAACTGTTAAACGTATACTTTTATTTGTGTGTTTACGTGTGCCTTTTTGGTTGATATCTGCATGAGATTTAATCCAATTTGTAGTCATTTAAAAAAAAATTAATTTATAGTTAGTGTTTTTTGCAACTGACTATTTTATTTACTACAGGGTTGTTTTGTTAATTGATTTTATGTAACTATGTATATAAATATAAATTGTATCGCCAATATTGATCTTCTTGAATTGAATTTTTTGTGTTTTTCTTTTTTGTAATCTTTTTTTTATAAAATAAAGCGTAAATTTGATTTTCAGGTGTAATTAAGCATCAAAAAGCTCCATATCCATAAGCCCAACTCTAAATTTGGAAAAACTGCTCTGGTTCTTTCCTTTATCACATAGGAATGACTCAGTGCTTGATGCAATAGGTGATAGAATTGGTGTTATGGACATCTATTGTATATTTACAGTAAATATGTATAATAAAAATTATTTTTGTACACCTCAGATTGATTAATTTAGCGCAGTTACCTGTTCAACATTGTGCATTTGAAGGCTGATATTAAAAAATTTTTTTTTTTTTGTTTTTCTATTTTCTCTCAAGAATATCGTTCAAATTTTAAATTCTATTTTTGACTGAAAAAATATCTGTAAAAAAATAAAAGTATCTTAAGGATTCCTTGGCTAACAACCATCACAATGCTATACTCAAATAATGTTTGGGCGAATTCCTTCTGTCAGACTTTTTTAACTGAATTTTGATATCACCCCTTATCGTGAAAAATGTTTTCCCTCGTAATTTGTTCACATTTCCCTTAGATTTTCTCACTTTATTTTTGCTAGGGAACAGAACATGTATGTAAGAAACTCCTCCTATAAATCGAATATTAAGGGTTAATAAAGTTTAAAAGTTATATACCGATATATTGTTCAACAAAATGCAAAACAACAGGTCGATTGCTTGCGGATTTGTAAAGCATTCGATTGACTTGGTGGCAGAATTTTGGAAAATATTTTACAACATTAAATTTAAAAAGTGCAAAAAACTAACGTTGTAACCAAACTATCCTTCCAATACTAAATATTTTGCGTTATTATTTTATCTTTTCTTTAAAATATATACTTGTATATTTTTTAACAAAAATTTCATTGATTTAAAATTTTCTTAATCTTTCTTCTTTTTTTTACATTCACTGGAACTGATAGCGTGAAAATTTTTTCGCATGAGATTCACGATTGCTTTTTTCCCTTCGAGGGGAATGAAAATTTCATGGGAACAAAAATTTCACTTGTTATTCACGATAGGGGTGAATATTTGTTTTTTTTTTCGATCCCTGAATTTAACCGAATTCGGTCAATTACCCACGAGGTGGCAGCACTGGGTATATTAATAAGACTGGGCACAGCCGAGTATAGGACTCTAACTTGTTTCCAAAATAAGAATTCTAAAAAGATTCCAAATTCATACCACAATCGCTGAAAAGCCCTGGTGTCTTTGGTGTTAATATATTTTGTCTGCTGCCAACGCAAGTTTTTCTACTTCCTAATTTTTTCTACTTTCTACTTCCTTAGTCTGTTAACAATATAGAATTTAAATTTGGTATAATTTAAATAAAATTCAAATATATAAAATTGTATTTTTTACAGTCAACAATATTCTATACATACATATGTATGTGTATGTATATTTGTATTTTCTATTGTTAAATGTAACTAATAAAGTTTTTATTCTTTTCTGTTCAGTGTACAATTTTTGGATTTTCGTCAAATGCCTTTACTTTGCAAAATATTCAAAAATATTAGAGTTTTTTATTGTTGTCGGCGTATCTGTTTGCATAGAAATAGTCAATGGAAGAGATGGCAAAAGGGAAGGGTGTGTGTGTAAAATGAGCGAGAGTGTATAGAAAGTTAACAAAATGCATTATTATTATTTTTTTTGCAAATGGTGTCGATGATGATATGAAATGTTCAAAAAGTAAGCTTGTACCATATGAAAGGGAACCCATGTGGTGATTATTGCCTCAGTTTTTATACACACACATACATACATGTATAATTCTGCATATATATCCCAGATATTCAAAAACACATACATACATACATACAAATGTACATAGATGGAAACATTTATGAATGTTTGTGCTTTTTGCAACAATTTTTTTTACTGCTGACAATGCGATTTCCGAACCGGAAGACGATATACATAGAAGGTGAGAGGGGAAACTGAAAGGCTACTAGTCTCACTGACTCACACACACAATTGTATGCACACAATATTTGTCTGTTTCGGGTTGTTTTTTTTTATAATTTTTGTCTAGCTATTGTTTTCGCTGAATGTGTGCAATTCTGTTAAATAGATCTTGTCGTAGAGCGTACCACACAAGTGAGATGCCTTGCAGTTATTCCCTTTTATTCCAGCATATTTATGAAACGTATGTTTAAGCATAGTTTTAAGCACTGGCAGGCAGCTAATGCGTGTTGGCCAGTCTTCCACTAGTGCAAAAGGTTTTGGCACGTTGCCAATAAATTGATTTGTCGCAAAAATCGCAAAAAAAAATACCAACCTACTTGCGGAAGCCGCAAAACTAAAATCGTTTAAAGTGTAAAAAAAAATATTTTAAAAAATGTAAAAATCGTTTCATATTCCAGACACGGTTCAAAGGAGTTCCCCTCTCGAGTCAAGGTTTTTATCAAGTGTGCGCTAAAGTGCTGACACACATACAATTAGGTGTATACAGATACAGTTCTGTGTAAATGTGTAAATGCAATTGGCTTGTTTGTGGGTGTTTGGGTGTTTAGTTATGAACTTGTTCAATAGTACTTGTGAATGAAGTACTAAATCTTTTTAAAATCGCTTTTTTCATTATTTCATTTTTTCATCTTACAATTGATCCTGATATATGTTTGTACGAATATAAACACATACAAAGTGTTTTCTTACACACTCACACACACACACATCCATTCATAAATAAAATTTCATTTTGGACTCTTTTCCCTGGTTAGTACAACTGCTGATTCGATTTAATGTTATTTTCCGCTATAAACTTGTCTTATGAAGTAAGAAAATGTGTCATATGAGAGTGAAAGAACAATGGCAGAATAGAAAAAAAGAACAGAAGAAAAAGTTCGGTGGCAGTTTTTGTGCGACATTATAAACTCATATGAAACGTACAGAGCAGTACGTCTAAAATGCATTAAATTGAACATTTATGTTTTACTTATTTTCATTTATATTTCCTTTTTTTCTGCTTAGAAAAAGAATATAAACTTATAAAAATGTGATTCGTCTTATAAATGTTCTAGTAGTAATCCACTTTTTGTTTCAATACGAAGCACCCCCATCCATTGACAGATTATAAAATGTATTAGTTTTGAAAATTTTTAATGTTTATTAAATTTTTTTATTAAATAATAAGATATAAACTTGATTTATGTGTACATAATATGATAAACATACATACGTACATATGTATATGAATGTTTTATGCTTTACATATCGGTCATTTGGTGGAACAACGCAATAAGTCAGAAATAGAAAATTGTGACTTAATATAACTAATGCAAAGTGAATCAGGTGTTTTAAAAAGTGGAAATTATTTCATATTAAGGTATTGTAAACCCAACTCTTGAGCGATAGGCAAAGAATTTTCTTTTCCCATTTGTTGTAGAAAACCGTTGTGAAATAAAATCTATTTTATTTAGCGAACGTTCTCTCTCACTTATCCTCTTAACAATGCTACCATACTTTGATATTATTTCATACATTTTGTAAACAGGAAATAAAAATTTAAAACAATAAAATGAGAGAGCACTTGAAGTTACTGCTGACGTTTTAATTATGGACTTGTGAGTTTTTGCCTGAAGAATCCGTTCTGTTTGAACATCAAAACTTTAAAGTCGTTTTCTTAAAAACTACGATTTGTGTGTTGTGACGATGTTGCAGCTCATGTGCGATATGGTTTTAATAACTGACTAAGGAAATCGATTAAAGTATTTTTTGAAGGAAATGACTAGACAAATAATAAGAAATTAAATTTGTTATTTTAAATTATTGATATTAAATGCAAATAATATTTGCAAGATATTGTAATTGGTCAACGAACAAATAGGCTAATACGTTAAAAGGAAGTTGTCAAATATTATGAAAAAAATGTGTTATTATTTTAAATCATTCAATAATATCCAAAAATTTAAAAAAAATATATAAATTCTGCTTTCGTACAAAATTAAATTTATTAATTTGTCTTAAACTACATCGGCTTTCTTAGAGGAATTAGAATTGCAGACCGTTATGTAATTGATAATAGATTTGTTATGTGACTATTAGGGAGTAGAATTATATTTTAATACAGTCTTTTTTCTTGTGCGTTAAAATACTATGGCGCATATTCAGAAATGATCACTAATAAGGGTTAACTTTTTAAGAACAGTAGAATCGCGAAAAAGTTAAAGTTAGTAAAAAATTCACAAAAAGTAAAGTAAAACGAATTTAAGCGTCTCTCAGTAATCTTTGTTGAGCGAAAATAATTTCAACAAATCGCTAAAAAAAAAACGGGGAAAATCATATGAGACTTGCAGCACAAAGAGAAGAAGAGTTTAAGCAAATTTGGTTAATTTATTCGGGGAAAACTATTGGCGTTGTATATGTTGCATCTGAAGCAGCCATCTCAAAAATAAAATAAAAACATTTTAAAATGGTCGAGGGCTGTGGCGAAGATCGGAATATGATGATCTTAAAGCAAGTAAAGACAAATATTTTCTGAAGCAACGAAATCGTATTAGCGCAATGCGTGGACCATTTAATTTTCAAGAGCAAACCCAGGTTTGCGATACTGCAACCCGAAAAAACATAAATATCTGTAATGGTTGGCTGATAAATTTTAAGGAAAGGCACAAAATTCACCATCTGAAAAATTATAAATAACTCATTTTATGATACATATATGAACACCGGAAATTGCGCCTTTCCTTAATAACACACGAGTGGTTGTGTGTAATTACAAATAAAAGTTCAAGAGTTATTGTAAACTTTGAATCAGCCAGTACAATTTTTTTTTTTTGTACACATGAAAAATTTTTTTTTTTTTTTTTTGTCATTATTTTTTTTATTGAATCTTCATATATTAAATATGAACTAACAATAATTAATCAAATCTTAACCTAATACGTTATTTTATCTCCTGCCAGTGCCAGACAAAATTTTCTTCATCACGGGTTATATGATTTAAAATATTTCGAGCTAGTGGATTTGGGTGTTGTTCAAGCCTTTTTAAATATTTTATTGCATATTTTGTAATCATAGATTTCACTAATGGCACATTGAGATCCTTATGAATGTTTGAGTTTTTAACATACCAGGGAGCGGCTGTGATTATTCGAAGAAGTTTATTTTGGCGCCTTTGAATTTTGTCGATATTAGAGGCCGAGGCAGTGCCCCATAGTTGAATACCGTAGCACCAGATAGGCTTTAAGATAGAGTTGTAAAGTAGAAGCTTGCAATCGAGACTAAGGACAGAATTTCTTCCAATAAGCCAATGAATTTGAATGGCTTTTAGTTTCATTTGAGTTAATTTTGCCTCTATATGGCATTTTTACGTTAATCGCCGATCCAGATGTATACCGAGATATTTAACATGCGAATGTTGAGGAATTATTTGATTATTGATTGTAATAGGGGGGCAAGATTATATGTACACATTTTTGCTCATTGACCATTATCCTCCATTGTCTTAACCATATTTCTAGTTGAAATATATGATGCTGTAAATAACGCGATGCTTCATAACGATTTTCGTGGACGCTTAGAAAAGCTGTATCGTCTGCAAATGTCGAAGTTTGTGTGTAGTTGCTTGTTGGCATGTCCGAAGTATAAATTAAGTATAATAGGGGGCACAGGATGCTGCCTTGTGGGACTCCAGCGGCAATGGGCTGAGGTGAACTTAAGAAATTTCCTTCTTTAATAATAAATTGACGACCGACTAAGTAGCTTTCTAGCAGCTTGTGTGTGTTTGCTGGCAAATTTTGCTTCAATTTGTGTAATAAGCCTTCATGCCAGACTTTGTCAAAAGCTTGCGAAACATCGATGATGAGTGCTGAGCAATATTTCTTTTCTTCAAATGCTTTTCTTATGACATTTACTATTCGATGAGTCTGCTCGATTGTGCTGTGTTTTCTTCTAAATCCGAACTGATGGTTTGGAATACATCTATTTTCACTTAAAATCGGTGTTAATTTTGAAACTAATAATTTCTCAAACAACTTTGACATATTTGATAATAAGCTAATAGGCCTATAAGACTCAACTTTTGTATGATCTTTACCTGGCTTTTGTACCATGGTAACTAAGGAAACCTTCCATTTTTCAGGATAGTATTCAAGGCGTAAAATAGCATTAAAAATAAAAAGAATAATTTTCTTTGCTATGCGAGGTAGCTCCAAAAGCATTTTATTACTGATTTTATCAATACCAGGTGCCTTCTTAGTGTTTAAGTCACAAATAGCCTTTTCGATTTCTCTTATCTCAAATCTGAGGGGAATAGCTGCTCTAGCATCAACAGGTGGTAACTCGACCGCAATATTGTGAGATATATTTGGTGTAAATACGTTTTTCAAATGATTTACAAACAGGTTTCCTTTTTCATTATCATTTCTTGCCCAACTACCATTCAAGTTTCTTAATGGTGGCTTAGATATAACGGGCCTTTTTAGATTTCTAGCTGCACGCCATAATGAGTAGTCAGATTGTGGGGTTGCATCAAGTTCCTTAAGATATTTTTCCAGAGAAGCCGTTTTCTGTGCCTGCAGTAACTTTCTTAGTCTTTTTGTACACTCTTTAAGTAAGTTCTTAAGTTGAGGGGATCTGTGCAATTGCCACTCTCTTCGAGCCCTCCTTTTTTCAGTCAAAAGATGCTCGACATCTGTGGAATATATTTTAATAGTTTTTGTTTTTTTGGTGGCAATATTGGAATGCTGAACAGCTAGTTTTTAGAAAACTGTCAAAATTGTCAATAGAGCGATCTACATAATCCGGTGTACTGAGCGGAATATTTTCTGTGCAATGGGTACTGAGATATTTTTTATTTTTTAACCAATTAATTTGCGCAGCTGTCGTCGCTAAGTAACCAGTCGGATGTAAAATTCTATTGGGGTTCATTATAGTAACAATTGTAGGTGTGTGGTCGGAAGATAATTCTAGGGAAGCTTCAACCTGAATCGTTTCTATTGGAATGTTTTTAACCACGCCGAAATCGATGACATCTGGAATTTTTTGATGATCAGTGGGCCAATATGTTGGTTGTCCGCTCGCTACCACATTTAAAGCCATTTTAGAAATTGTGTTAAATAAAACACGACCCTTTGGTGTTATAAGTCGCGATCCCCAGAAGGTATGTTTAGCGTTAAAATCGCCAGCGGCAAGGAAACACGGTCCTAATGATTTAAAATATTTATAATATTGGTCCTCCGATATTGAAAATCTAGGCGGGGAGTATAACGATGAAATTACTAGGTTTCTATTTAATTCCTCAACGCAAATGTTCGTTGCTTGCAGATAGTCTTCACGGTTATCACACATAATGTAGTGTTTGACTCGAGTTTTAATTAAGATGGCAGAACCTCCGCAAGCTCTATCTCGAGGGTCCTTGGTATCATATAGTATATAACCATTTATTTTAAACGTATTTCTTGAGGTCAAATGAGTTTCAGAAATCATCATGACATCAATTTGTTTATTTTTAAGAAAGTATTCTAATTCATTTTTATGTTGGCGGATGCCGTTTGCGTTCCAAAAACAAATTTTTAAACAGTTCATGGTTTGTTAAGTACAGCTTGCAATAACATCGATTGCATTCTAAGCATTTCCTGCACCATATTACCCATTGTGTTCGTAAAATTATTTACCGTTTGCACTAATGTTTCCATGGTTTTTTCTAAACGACTTAAATTAGAAAATTGAGTTTCATCATTACTTGGTGAGGCACCTTGCATTGGCTCATGGTTTGATTTTAGGACGTTAGCGTAAGAGGTTCTGTTATTACTAGGCTGGGGGGCTTGAATTGCATTTGTGTTAACCTGATTTGTTACCTGCATTTGAGGGGGATTAGTTTTCGGTCCGACCGACTGCTTGACGAAAGTGCATACAGGGCATCCTCTATAATTGGCAGTGTGATTACCGCCACAGTTGCTACATATTTTACGTTGGGGTCGGTTTTAGACTTGTCGCAAAGAACTGTTCCATGTAATTCACCACATACTACGCAAACAGGGGGTAAGTAGCAGTATGCCTTAGTATGGCCAAATTCCTGGCAGTTTAGACATTGAACAGGACCATTTCTTTTGTGCGGCTCCTCAATAGTTACCCTTCTGTACAGAATATATTTTAAATTATAAATTGGATGCGTTTAATTTTTTTTGAGCTTAACGTCGCCGGGTTCAAGTTCCACTCGAAATAGTGGTTAAAGATTTTTTTCCCTATTTTTGATATTTGTTACGTTTTTGATTTTAAAGCCCTTCTCTTCCAAAAAAGCTTTAATTTCCCCTGGGTCTACGCATGAGTCTATGCCCTTGATTACTACCTGAAGACCTTTACTGCTCTTCAGTTGATACGTATAAAAGTTTTTATTCAGAGTCTTAAATCTTGTAATTACCTTTCGAAAATCATCCTCGTGATTCACCTGTATTTTAGTCTCGTTAATGATACCGCGCTTTATTGCAGCTACATAAAAGGAATTTTCACCTATCACCGAAATTAAACTTTTTATTAACTCATTAGAGTTTTGCTCTCTAAGGTATATCGGGGGTGGCTTAGACGATTTAATGACGTTTGGTGCTTCAGAGGATTCATCCTCCAGAATCGCGAAACGATTTTGTGTATTTATTTTATCAGAGGTAGGGCTGCGTCCCCGTTTAAGCACCATACCAACTTGTACTGTAGGCTTTTGACAACTTTTTACAGGGGGGTTTTCCATTGCATTTGTGTTTGAGTTCATGGTATCATTTCCCACTAAATTTGTTTTTGACGTCACGGCAATACTTGCTGGGCTGGCTACCCTTTCACCAAATCTAGTTGTAGTTTTTTTAATGGGTCACTATCCACTGTTTTCGTAAACTTCGAGGGTGATAGGGAACGTGTTCGAATAATTGGCTTAGCCGTTAAATAGTTTATATTGTTTTGTTTTGTTTTATTTATTTCTACATTATTTTCGTTTGCCTGAACTAAAACGTAAACGTTTCTTTCATTTCGTCTTAGTGTTGTTTCACTGTTCGTACTCATGCAAAGAGTTGTTTTTGTTTTTCACCGTTTTGCTTTCCTTTAATATTTTTATTATTTATTGTATTTTACAACAACAAAAAAAACAAGAAATTTAAATTTAAATGTTTTTGTTCAGAATATGTATACACATGTATGAACATTCATACGTACATACATATATATTTTTACTGTTTTATTTTATTTAATTTTATCGTTTTAAATTGTTCACTATTATGTTAAGTAATTTAAATAACAAAATATATTATTTTTTTTTTTTAAGCGTCCATTCGCTGCTTATATTTATGTATTACAAAATCAAATGTGATTAATTAATAGTTCAAATCGTATGCGGGGCTAAAAATACACGTCTGTATCACAACAAAGCACAAACCGAACTATCACATGAAAAATAAGTCACAGAAATACATTTAGTGTGCAATTTCTGAAATATCGACTATGTTTATTTCTATAATTTTTATTTTTTCAAATTTTTCATACCGTTTAGAAAAGTTAATGAGAATTTTCCCGAAATCGCTTAAAATTTCCATTAATGCCCTTGGGCAAACTTGCGATACTTGTTTCATGAAGCCCCTTTGTGTGCAATTTTAAACAATTAATGACAGTTTTTAATAAACATCAATACAAATACAAAATTAAAAAAAATTTCATTGAGATATATGAGAGATATTAAACATCGGAGTTGCTAAAAATTCCGGCTTAGTCTGCTTTCACACGTTTCATTTTTTGATGCTCAACTCTTATGTTTTTAGGTGAGAGAAGAAAGAAGAAAGGGGGCTAGTACGGAGATGCCTGTACTCGGTCAGTACGCTTTGTGTTTTTATTCGTTGGTATATGCACAGCGATGGCTGCATGTAATTTGTTTCTTTTATTTTTCACTTTGTTAATAAAATTGTTGTTGTTTTGAACCGAAAAAGGTTGAAACCGGTTGCTGCGTGTGATTATGTTGGCATCTTTAAAAGGGAATTGAAAAGAAGTTGAGCATCAAAAGATGAAACGTGTAAATATAGACTTAAAGTTCCAACTTCATGCAGAATCAGTAAAAAAAAGTTTAGTTCTTAGAGCATTTGTATGTAAATAAAGTGGATTCCATAACATTTGAATTTTGGACTCAAATGGGCATGAGTTACAGTTGTCTGATTCAGCTCAAATTTTCACCATATAAGTTTTACAAGAAGTGCCACTAAAAACCGCTCTGATCTTTAAGAAACCTCATAACAAATTTTTTAACGCCACTCTAGTATAGTCGGTCAAGCCAGATCATAGGTACCTTATTTGGGACCAATATTATTTATTTATCTTCTTCATTCATTTTGGACCCAGCGGCCCAACTTTTTGTCGTGATATAATATTTTCGGGAGTTGTCAAATTTTGTCCGATTCCAATCAAATTTGGTAATAAGATTTTGATTGCAGTAAAATAAGTTTGGACCAAAATTTTTCTAAATACCAACATATTAAGATGGCTTATGGGCACAAGGACCTTATTCCTTAAAGAAGCTATGTGAAATTATAGACCGATTCACCACATTTTCAGTAAGCTTAGTCCTTCTGTCAATTACAACATATATGTACTAAATTTCATAAAATTTTTTCAATATTGCGACCTGATGCCAATAAAAGGGAATTTTCCCTTTTTGGAAGGATTTTTCGGAAAATTACAAACGTAGGGGAAAAAGGCAGATATTTTAAGGCAAATGTAGGGAATTTTCAAAATTTTTAATATCTCATTTTCAATTTATTGTATAAAAATACGTAAATATTCGTATTATTTAATTTAAAAATTAAAATTTTTAATAAAGTTTACATGGACAGCCAGCCAGCCGGACGGACATTGTAAGATCGACTCAGAAAGTGATTTGCGTCGATCGGCAAACTTAAATGTTATTCTCGGACCAATATTTTAAGGCCTTACAAGCATCAGCACAAATGCACTATTGTGTTGTGGGCATAAAAAGCACGCAAAAACAATAACAGGATGATGATGAAATCGATCATACTTCTAAAAAAGAGGTTGTCAACAAAACAAAAAGAAAATTAACGAAATGGACATGAACATTGTTCATTGAACAATAACATTGAGATCAATAATGTTCAACAGAAGGAGATTTGTGCGTCCAATGTCATTAACAAAATTGCGGAATGGTTAACAGTAGATCTTGTTCATGCTAACATTAAGGTCACACTATAATATGAATAAGCTTGCTTAAGCAATTGTCAAAAATTAACAAAACACCTATTAAATGTATTTAAAAACCCAAAATCAAAAAATATTTGATGAGGCAAATGACAGTTTCATAAAATTTAACGAAAAGTTTTCTTAAGTTTAATATGGTTCGACACATTTGAATCGCATGTATTCGTACAATTGCTTAAGCCAACTTAAGCATATTATAGTTCGGCCTTTAGCAATGCCAACCAGTGTTGCAAAATGTGGCACAATTGGGCCATTTTTGACACTATTGAATGTTTGATGGCCCTGGTCTGGTCAAAATGTAACTTATTATTGTAAAGTGTTCAATATATTTTTCAGTGTCATTTACTCAATGTTTCGAACACCAATTTTATTAAGGTGCATGTAGACCAGAGATCAGCAATGAGTAGTGAAAAAGTGAGTAGAGCTAAATCATGACTCATAAATTCTTGTATTTATACGCACTCATACTTATTCCAATGTGATTCAAACTCATATTCACTCAAAAGTTTCATTTTATTCATCGTACTCATACTTACCAACATTTGTAATGTTTGATTTAGAATATACTCAAGTCAATGTGTATAAGCGAAGCAAAATGCGAGGCTGCCAGATTTGTCCCCGAAATAGCAAAGTGACGATTTGGCAATTACAGTTTACTAAAGTAACATGTATGAAGTAGACGATTTTTCGGCAAAATTTGTCTGGCAGCGCTGATTATTAAGTTGTGTGTTTTCTCTGTTGTGTTAAAACGGTAAATGGATGAGATAATGATTTGAATCATTGTGAGTATTGTAAGTATTTTCTTGAAATTATAAATCAAGCTGAGGTCATTTATGAGTATGCGTATAATGTCGACGTCGCACTCATAAATATTTCTCTTGTGAGTATGAGTGAATCAGAGTAGTTTAGTTTAAATGATTTCTACGCACTTATACTTACAATTGCATGAGTCAGAATGAGTAGCGAAAAAACGATTCATTGCTGATCTCTGATGTAGACGACATGTTTTTTACATCTGACTTGTCAACTTTTCAAGTCACATGTAATTGTGCATGTCTGTCAAAATTTACAGAAGGTTTATAATATTCGGTCACAAACGTACATGTAATTTGCTTCTGACATTGTCTCTGTTTTTTTTCGCATAGTTATTGCAAAAACCAAAATAAAAATGCCGCCACGAAAATTTTTATTTACGCCGTAAAATAGTTTAGCCATCTTAACATATTTTTATTTTAATTCAAAGATACCAATTTAGGATATTATATTGAAACGGTTTTTATATATATATTTACATAAATTCTATTCAATGGTGCGATGATCATACATAACTCGGTATTGTACAATATTAACTGCAGCCGGCTAATTATTCCGTCGATAGTGGACGCCGCTGCCGGTTTCTTCTTGGCATAGATTTCTGATGTCAGATGGTCTGTCAGAAGAAAATAGAGCACGCTCTAATTGAAATTTTGTCAGATGACTTTGCATCTGACTTTTACAGAAGCAAAGTTAAAATAGTAACACACGACATGTATGTATTTTGCATTGGAAAATTTGACATGTCAGATGACAAAAACATGTCGTGTACGGTCGCCTTAAACCACACAAGCGACATGATCTAAGATGTAAAAGAAAACATAACAAGCTTGTTTGTACGAAAATCAAATATTTGAAAAATTTACAAAAATATACTGTGTTTTCTGTCAAACTGCTTGTTTAATTTGCTTGGCCCTTTAAAGTAGAACTCCTGGCTTTTATTGCAAATCTGTCTTGCTTTCAATTAAAATTCTTGATTCATAAATGAGGATTCATAATGAGGACCTAAAATCTGTCTATGAGTGGGCTATAGCTAACAACCTTATGCTGAATCCGACAAAATCAGTTTTATTACCCATCAGCAGGATGAAACTTGAATTTAATCAGCTTCCAATTGTTAGCATAGGCGCCACTCCACTTGCATATGTGGAAAAAGTGAAGTATCTTGGTTTTCACATCAACTCCGTCCTATCATGCAGTGATCATATTAATAATATAGTACGAAGTGCGTATATGACACACCGACAGAGATCAAGAAACGTCTCATTGTACAGCTAATTCTATCCCTTATTACTACTCCAGCGGTGGTGTAAAGCAAATTGGACTCGTGCACTCTGCATAAATTACAAGTCTCATTTAACAATGCAACTCGTTATGTATATGGTATTCAGAGATTTAGTAGTGTTTCATCCTGGAGAATCATGATTCTTGGTTGTGACTTGGTGGACTACCTTCGCATGCGAAACCTACTATTTCTACACAAATTATTAAATGATCAATCACGAACATACCTGTTTGACAAAATTTCACTGGGTAGGTCGGCCAGGGGTGTTACCTTAATACCCCATCGTTACAACTATTTAAACTCAAGCTGATTTTTCTTCATCAATGCTATAAAGTTTTGGAACTCGTTACCCTCATATATAAAATTAATTGTCGACAGACAGAGATTCAAGAAAACTCTTATGGACTATGTCTCACAAATTGGCTAGCCTTTGACTTTCTCTTTATTATTATTTTCTCTTTTCCTTATTATTATTATTATTTTTTTCTTTTTTTTAATAACTGCTAAGTCAAATATTATAATTGCAAATTTATTAGTATGTACCATTTATTTTTACTCTAATTTTTATTTTCCTTTGGTTTAATTGCTAATTGTTTTATTCAAAACTTGATTTTATAATTATATTATTATTGAATTGTTATTATTATTTCTATTATTATTATAATTATTATTATTACTATTGGTGTTCATTATGTAATCCTCTGGACTAAAAAAGGCTTTAATTCTTAAGGTCCTTATAACTGACATAAATAAAATAAAATAAAATAAAATAACATAAATAAAATAAAATATATAAAATAAATAAAATAAATAAAATAAATAAAATAAATAAAATAAATAAAATAAAATAAAATAAAATAAATAAAATAAAATAAAATAAATAAAATAAATAAAATAAATAAAATAAATAAAATAAAATAAATAAAATAAATAAAATAAATAAAATAAATAAAATAAATAAAATAAATAAAATAAATAAAATAAATAAAATAAATAAAATAAATAAAATAAATAAAATAAATAAAATAAATAAAATAAATAAAATAAATAAAATAAATAAAATAAATAAAATAAATAAATTAAATAAAATAAATAAAATAAATAAATAAAATAAATAAAATAAATAAAATAAATAAAATAAATAAAATAAATAAAATAAATAAAATAAATAAAATAAATAAAATAAATAAAATAAATAAAATAAATAAAATAAATAAAATAAATAAAATAAATAAAATAAATAAAATAAATGAAATAAATAAAATAAAATAAATAAAATAAAATAAAAAAAAATAAATAAAATAAATAAAATTAATAATATAATCAAATTAGCTATTCACTGGTTGCTTAGGCCAGATCGTCAGGAAACTTCATCCAAAGATTTTAGAAAAACTAAAGATATTAAACCAAATAAAACTGTTAAGCGAATAAGAATTGTAAGCAACCACTTGTAATAATATCAAAGCTTAAACATAAACAACAACAATAAACAATAAGTTTATCTTTTCTTAAAGTCCCGACTACAATTGGCTGATTTTTTGTCAACTCTAAATGTAGTTGTAAGTGGGTAAAGAAAAAAAAAAATAAAAACAAATTACTTTATTTCATTTTGCCAGTTCAGTTTTATTTACACTGCCACATGACAATTTTTTTTTGTTCTTATTATAATAAAATAAATTACATGTACTATTGGCCTTATTTTATTAAACTCTTATGTGCGCGGCAAAAAAAACACCTTATAATGCGCTGCAAGGTACCTGGGTACCCACAGGTAAGTTACGTAGAAAACAAGCATTTTCCCACTAAATTTCGGGTTAAAACGCTGTAAAATATTAATACCGCGATCATACAACTGGTACATATATTAAATATTTAAGCATTTCATTAATCTTACAATGTATACAAACTGCTCAAAAGATCTACACTAAAATGTTATATCGTTTGTTTTTATAGTTTTTTGTACTTTGACTGCAGTCTCTAAACGCTGATGTAGACTATCGTTTGTTTATCCAGAGCTACTATGAATTTAAAAAATTTTACTTACAGTGGTGACATTCGAATATAAAACACGTACAGGAACCCGGGTACCTAGGTACGCATTATGGGTGTAAGGAGTAAATCGGTCTCGCAAGCAAATTAAAAAAATAGCTGTTCGGCTGCAAAAATATTAAGTTTTTTAAAAGTTAGGAGTTCTCAAGAAGTCTCAGACTATTTCTATGAATTTATATTAAAAACTTGGTTGAAAACGCCAAAGGTACCCGGGTACCTTGGTGCGCACATAATGGTTAATTTAAATCACGTATTTTCATTGGAGCACTAGCCACAAGAAATATGAAATAAATTAAAATTTAAGGCGATCACCTTATTTAACTTTTTTTACTCTTCGCCGAAGGTAAGAGGTTATAAATAGGGTTTTCATTCCATTTGTATTTTCTACAATATCGATTTTTGATTTTATTAAGCTTAAATGTTCCATATGGTTCTTATGATGACCAAAGTGGATTCAACGATGTCCGTCTGTCCATTGCAATGGATTTTTCGAACAAGTCAGATATGCTGGGAACGAGGTATCGGCTGATCGGAACACAAATATTTAGCTAAGATATGAGCAAAAAACCACGACTGCCTCTTATTTTACCCATAAATACCTTGTTTTTTTATTTATATCTACAGAACAGTAAGAGAAGGCCCAAAAAACCCAAACTTTCTAAATTAGGAACAAAAATCGCGGTTATCAAATAACAACATCCGACAAGATCTAGGCTGGAGTGGATACGTCGGCGAGGCACAAATATATTTATTTATGTATATCTAAGGAACGGTATTTATTTAACTTTCTGCTCTTACCACCATGGTGAAGAGTATAAACATTTTTAATTCTTTTAATTAAACATTATTGTGAAAAATTCGAGACTTTTGTTATTGACTGCCAAAGTTATACAAGAAAAAATTGTTTTTGTCTTTACGATATAATTTTTTTTTGCAATGTTACTTTGATTGCGATTAAAATTGTAAAGTAGAAATTGTGTTACCATACTGAAAATATACATATTAACAGCCGTATTTATAACGAAAATTTGGAATGAAGTAGGCACAATAATACACTTACCAAACTCTGGCTTACGATTTGCTAAACTCTTGTTAACGAGCTGCCCAACGTTTGCTGTTATAAGTCAAGCTATTGTATTATTTTTTGATTTACAGTCTGCTTTCAAATTAGCTTTCTTATTTAATTTATTTTAATTTTATTTAAAACAAGAAAAGAAAAAAATTACAAAGCCAGCGATGCTTAATGCAAAACGTGTTGCATTTAGGGATGGGCAAATTGAAAAAATATATCGATATATATCGAATTGATATTTTTTAAGAGTATCGATATTTATTATTTCAAAAATATCGATGTATCGATATATCGAAAGTATTACCAAATTAAAAAATTTAATATATATATATGTATATACATATATATGCACAAATCTTATTATTATTCCAACTATATAAAGGCATATATATTGTTCCAAAACCGCATAAAATAAATATTATCAAGTTCGTTTGACTTAACTGTTTTAATTAGAAATCTGCAAGGTGAAACCCCCGCTTCTTTCTTAATTCTTCTTCTAATACATGTAGTCTACAACTGATATGAAATGCTTAACATTAACACTAATATGATGTTAGTGTTAAGTATAGACTCATCATGTTAGAGGTTTTCTCATGTTATAACACGGTTGTTAATGCAAATGTTTTAACAACGCTTTTATAACCATGTTATAACAGCAAATCATGTCAGTTGCAGACGGGGAGTTATAAATCTTCATATAAGTTTAAAAAAACATATGATGCTTGCAGTGATGCCAATTTTTAAATACATATTGCTTGAAAAACGGCTAAAATTTCGAGTTTTTAATGAAAACTAACTTTAAAAAATATCGAATTCGATAGTCGTATTTCAATATCGATACATCGATATATCGGTATTTTAAATATCGCCGATATATATCGATTTTTTTTAAATATCGATATTTTGATATATCGATATTTTATGCCCATTCCTAGTTGCATTTATGAGCAATATAATGTGACATCATTGAAATTCAAAGTTGATTTATTAAAAGTTAGCAGGTGGCTTAAAGTTTGTTATGAATTAACACTGTGCTAACAAGCTGCTTAGTTTAGTCGGTATTCTAAATAGTTAGCAGCTCGTTGTACGTAGTGTACAAACTGTGGCCAACTTTTTGTTATGAATATGGAATTTACTATTGTCAAACAATTTTTTTCTTATTAATGGTTGGAATTAATTTGAATAGTACGTGTAAGCACACGATAATTTTCTATTTATATTCGAAGCAGTTTATTATGGCGCCTTTTAATTTTTTCAATATTCGAGGCTTACGCGGTGCCCCATAACTGAAGAACGTACGTAGCACCAGATTGGGCTTAAGATAAAGTTGTAAATAAGAGTTTGCAATCGAGAATAAAGGCAGAATTTTTTCCAATAAGCCAATTAATTTAAATTGCTTTTAGTTTCATAGAAGTATAACGAAATATTTTACATGCAAATGATGAGGTTTATTTGGTCATAGATTTTGAATAGGGTGTCACGATTCCCTACGAAAAGTGAATTTTTGCTGATTGAATTTAAGTTTCATTGTCTTAACCATACTCCAATTGAAAGATCTTTGGTTATCATGTCTATACGCTAGTTATTGAACTTTTTTAACTTTGTTATAGCGTTGAAAAATCAGAATAAGTCCGATGTAAAGAGCGTTTCAAATTAATCAATATGGCATTAACATCTCAAAATCTTAAAAAAATACCACAGATATATGATCCTGTAAGTTATATATGTTGCATAATGACTTCGTTTACGCTTGGGAAAGTTTTGTCATCAGCAAAAGTGCAATTTTTATTATAGATGGGATAGAACGCAACAAAGCAAAAGTGCAATTTTTATTATAGATGGGATAGAACGCAACAATTCCTATGTAGTTTTCTAAAAAGAACTAGCTTATGTATAAAGTTTTTAAGTTCTGTTAAACAATTTAACCGCATCATGCCTTTTAAAATATACACAACCTACTGACCATAATAAATATTATTAGTTTATCAGAATAATGGTTTTATGGGAATTTTTGTGTTTTAATATGGAACTCCTCCAGTGTTCATCTATTGAATGCATATTATTGAACAAATAAAAGATTTTAGCTTTTTCTGTTTATTTTTTTTTTCTTTTGTTGTTTTGTAAATACGCTACAGGTAATCACGGCATTAACAAGCATTTTATTTACACAAAAGACTCCACTTAAAAGGACTAAACTATTTCTATTTGTTGACTACTTACTGACGACTACGAACGTACTACATACTTGTATTTACTTACTTATTAACGTACTAAATAATATACCTGCATACAGACACATTTACAAGTATTTTTTGTTCTTGAAGTAAAATGTTTTAAAAGAATTCTTTTGTTTTCCAGATCTGCTAACTTGTCTCCTTAATGTTTAATTTTTATATTTTGCTTTTGTGTTCCTCTTTCATTTCCTCAAGGGGGGTAAATGACTGCTGGCTGGCTGGCTGGTACTTCTTGCAAGCAGAAATGTAAATGAGTATTTAAATAAAATATTTTAAAAGATTTCACTCATAATTTCTTTGACTGTATTGTTGTTGGTAATTGTGCATTTTGATAATGTACTTAAAACAGATTCTGGGGCTTTTGTTTCACATTTTTACCTTAGAAGATGGTTTTTATGTGCATAGACAACATAATTCTTTTGTAAATAATTTTATGATAATACCCATAAACAAAAAACGTAATAAGAAATTTCTTGCTTGTTAGCACAAAACCAGACCGGCAAGATTAGAGTTTACACACATGTACAACTCTAATGAACATTCGAAATACATGTGTGTACATTTGGGCTATTCTTAAAAAAAATATAACAAAGTGGTAAACAAACTAAATTTGCGAATTTTTGCAAAAGAGTAGAATTCAAGGGAAATTAATTAAGTTATTAATTTTTCGCTTGAGATTTAAGACAATGTCCTTCGCTCTCTAAAATTTTGCATTATAAATTGTTATTTAAATTACAAATTAAAGAGGCTCATTCCCAAATGGGGTTTTGTTAGTTTCCATGATAACTTTGAGAAAGAGTATGCATTTTATATGTGGCACTGTGATATCTTTAATAAATTATCATCTTCCTTATTAGTGATGTTACGAATATAAATTTTTAATATTCGCGAATACGAATGCGAATACGAATATCTGCGCCAATATTCGCCGAATACGAATATCCAATTTGAAATTTTGAATTCGAAATTTCGGATTTGATTGGAAAAATATTCCATTCGCGACCATGACAATTAATTCGAAAAAAACCGGCAAACAACTAAATGTTTTTATCATTTTTATAATATTCCGATGACTGAATTTGAAATTATAAAGTTCGCAGCTGAATGCCACCATTGAACCTTTTAAATTTATTAATTTATTGTTATTATTATTAATTTTATATAAATAATCTATTCTTCTATTCTTCTATATATATAAAATAGGATGCGTGTATGTATGTATGTAACGTATGGACCCCAAAACTGCTGGGCCGATTTTCATGAAATTTTCAGGAAATCTTCAGAATATTCAGGCGGGTGATACTGTGAAGTCTGATTTTTTGATTTTCGGTCTGCGGGCGGACGGGCGTGGAAAAATCCATTTTTCATATTGCACCACCAATGACATCTATATAATTGGACGATTTTTTCTTGAAAATGATCGCCATGGTCCAACTTTTTTCGAATTACCTAAAATCAGAAAACGGCTTCATCGATTTGACAAGTTTTTCTTTCAAATGTTCGTATTAATCCATTTTACGTTTTCACCGAAAGAAAAATGTACCCCGCCTACTTTTACGCCCATTTTTTCTATTAAGCGCATAACTTGAGAACGGCTTGACCGATTTAGACGATTTTTTGTTTAAAATCATTGCCATGGTCCAACTTACTGAACAACCTAAACAAAAGCGGCAAGCGTTTTTTTAAACATGAAAATTTTATTTAAATACAATTTCAATAAAACAAACCGACATAGCGATCTGTCAAATAAGATTTATCAGCCGGGTGGTTTCTAATTCGCATTCTAATGGTTTGTTTCGTATAAATTGTATGCAAATGAGAAGTTTTGACATACAAAAAACGCTTCCGCTCTTATTTAGGTTGCTCAGTTAGGATTTTACGGAAAAATCAGAAAACGGCTCCATCGATTTGACTAATTTTTTCTTTCAAATGTTCGTATCTTTTAAACGGATTTTAAAAATCGAACGCAAACATTTTTCCTAATTTGGACAGTACAACGTCTGTCGGGTCAGCTAGTTTTATATAAAAGCCAAAAGCACCGCAACCAAAGTGTCTAATATGAAGCGCAAGCGCTGACTGAAGTAGATCAGGGCTACAAATAAAGCCAATTATTAATGACCTAAAGCCATTAAGATAATTTCAAGGAACTGTTCGCATACTTATCAGTGTGACCAGATCTCAAAACTGGTAACAGTAAAATCTTGCATTAGACAAGGCCAGAAAACGCTAAAACTGATTTTGGAAAATGGTTAAAAAATTTCAAGATTTTTGCTAACAATTTATTAAAAGTATGATATGAAATTTTATAAAAAAAAACTACACAAATTTTAGCAGCTCATTTTAAACAACATTTAAAAATTTTGTAATATTTTAACAAATTTAGTCGGCCCGCAATACCCCTGACGTATACAAAATACAAGCGATTTTATTTCCATGCTTTGCTCTGATTTAAAAGTTTCTATAAAAAATTTTAAATTTCATATTTAGTTAGGCTCGAGTTCATTAAATTTAATTTTCATTAAAATATTTTACTCAAGGAAGGAATTTTACAACATGAAATTATAAACAAATGTTCTCAGGTATTCAAGAGAAAGAGTACGAAAAAACAAAAGAAAAGGAAGAAACAAGAATTGAAAAATGATAATTGGTTAAAGATTGATGTTTGACTGTTGGCTGGCAGGCACCGCAGTGGTGAAGAGGGAAGAACTCCAAAGAATTCTCGAAACGTAAATTTGATCCCCAGCTCAGCCAAGAATAAAAATTATCAATAAATTTTAATTACTTTCATGTAGTGCTGGGAAACTATCGATAGACTATCGATATTATCGATAGTCTTAAAATATCGCGCTGAATTACAGCAATGAATACAAACAACAAGAATGGCAAGTGGTATGGATTGCTTAGCAGGGCTTTTTACTGCTAATCAAAGGCCTTTAAGTCGAAATTTTTTACATTTTTATATATGTAGGTACTGAAATGTCAAATATTTTTGTAATGTTGTAAAAAAAAAATGCAAATCCAAAAACAATTGCAAGCATAGGACAAAACAATGAACGACCATTAGAGGATAAGTCCGCTAGATTGATTACCTTTTTGGGTTTAGAATTTAGAAAATTTTTAAAGTTGCAGTGGAATATCTTATAGTCCCTGTTACGGTCAGATTGGCTCCAGCTTTTGATGAATCGGTATATATCATTTTTTCATGCATGTAGCTAAGTCTGCGCTATTTAAAGAATTTTATTCGACTGTATTAGTTTTTTTTTGCCTTCTTAACTTTCTTTTACGGAATGTTTTGACTTTTTTTCAAAATTCCACGTACCTTAAACCATTAATGTCGATCAAAGGTAAAGATTTTTGACCATTTTTTCAGGTTTTTTAGCCATCTTATAAAGATTTTCCTAGTATAGGCCTCAAGTTAAGCTTCAAAATCAAAATATTGGACTTTTATTTATTTATTTCGTTCTTAAGTTAATTAATTTAAATTAAACAACTTAAATAAAGGACAAAAAAAGACACCAGAATTGAAACTTTGCGCAGACTTAGCTAGATATATCCATGGCCATAAATCGTAATGTTGTTTGTTTTTTACTCTACTGAAAGAAGATTTTAATGAGCGTTAAAACCAAAAGGCTTTTTTGAATAAAAATTATTAAAATTAATGTTTTTTGTACCATTTTAAGTATTTTTGACACTTTTGTATTATTTTAACAAAATATTCGTAAAATATTCTCTTGAATTTTGCGAATACGAATGTCGCAACATCACTACAAGACATAGCTGTATAAAAAAGTACAAAAAAGTACCAAAATGTGCTTCAGGGCTTCCTCAAGAGAGGAGAATTTGGACATTTTACGAAACGTTGCACTTTTTAGCGTTGACAACATATTTATTAATAGTAATAAAAACGATGTACTTCGGCAAATATTTTTTTTAAAGATTTAGACAGTGTTTCAAAAATAGAATATGGCTTGCAAGATACATATTAGGAAATGTTAAAAAACATGCAGTCGAAAACCGTACAAAAAAACGCAACGACTTTAAAAACAAATAATTAAGAACGTTTTTCTGTTTTTATAAAATACTAGGAAATATCCTTCGTAATCCTATTTTTGAAATAAGAACATTTAAAAAAATTTTTTAAGATTTTATCCCGGCTAAAACGTTACAAGATTTGATTTTCCGAAGTGAAGCTAAAGAAAAGGTTTTAAAAAAGAGCCGTAGCTTGATATATGCAAAGTGTTAAAAAAATTAAAAACAGCTGACAGAAAATAATTTTATAACGAGCTTTGTGGAACCTTCCATTTTTCATGCGCTTTAGTTGTCCACGCATTGTGCACTTCTGCCTCTAGTGCTAAAAGGTTTGACAAAGTATCAGAATGCAAACATACATGTGTTTTCTATTTTACACTTTATTTGTGTTCTTTATTCAGAAGCGAACATATGTATGTTCAAATAATTGGATAATATCATACGCCAATTGTTTTATTTAACTTTGCAAGATTTTTATTTAGATTTATTAAAACAATAAAATATAAGAATTTTTATTAAAATATAGGCTGTCATTAAGTTTAATAAACAATGGTCAGTCATTGCAAATTTTCGGTAATTGCCCAGACAGCCCAGATTTTTTCGAGTTACGAAAATCGAGCTCGCCTTGTATAACTTTAAAACTGTTTTATTGCCAACTTAAACTCTGCTGATGATCATTCAAATGATTTGGATGACATTATTTTTATTGAAGATAATAATAATAATACATTAAAAAATGTTTATATGCAAATGTGAATATATTTATTATTGAATCTTAAATGAAAATGGTCCCCATCAACGCCGTCGCCTTTTTTTAAATTTTGGAGGTATATAATATTCGCCACAGCCGAATGCAACTTGTTAAGTGTTTAAATCAGAGCTGTTTAATTTGGATTACGATTAGTAATCAATTAGATTAAATTTTAAAAAGAATGGTATTGATTACATTATTCTATTTTTCACAATTCCTGATTATTAATTAATTATGATTACAAATAATCCAAAAATAATTAAGATTAGTTAGGATTACGAGAAAATAATCAAAAATAATCAAAAGTAATCAAAAAAATAGTTGACTACTTTCAAGGATTATTTTTGATTATTTTCGATTATTGTGTCAGTCACCCCCTAGAATGAAAGATATGTCAATGAAGTTTCTAAAACAGGAAATTTTTTTTTTGCCACGCCCCAAAATACAGCACTTTTGGTTTTTTATATGTAGCGCTGCCATTTAAAGTCCGATCTCATCATATCGCATATCGTTGTTCATGGCTTGACAGTGGCTAAATTTTTTCCTTTGGTAAGGCGACCAGATTTTGAAAATAAAAATAGTGGACATAAAGAAAAAAAGTAAAAAAATTTTTGACTTCAAGATTTTTTTACATATTTTACAGACAAATTTACATTCCCATATTAAAAAATGTAAAGAAAATTTAAAAAGAATTACATATCGTCGGCTTAATATGCAGACCTGCGGAATCCACTTTTTAAGTAAATTGAGATTTGATGCCGTGTGGTAGAGAAATATATGCCTCGTCGACCAGCATGTAGTTATTCTTCAATTTGAGTCTTGAAGTGTGTCAAATCAACTATATTTTTGGTTCTCCTCTCAAGCAGTAAATAGGAAAAATAAAAAGTTTTTCCTGTAAAATTTGTTGAAAGGGAGTTAGCAGGTTTGCATATTAAGCCGACGATGTATAAAAATTTACATTTTCTTAAGTAAAATTAGTTACAAAAAAAAAAACTAAACTTTAATAATCATTGCAAAAAATTATTCAAAATTTTATACTGCAAGTGTATGAGATTCCAGTAGGAGTATGAACAGAACAAGCATGGCAAAACATTTTCCATACGATTGCACAGAAAAAACCGTTGATCACCGTGAAATAAAATTTTTATTTTAATTTATAAAAATAAAAGCAAATATTGGTCATGCTTTTAAAAATAAAGAGGACAAAGATAACAGATTATGAAAAAAAGATGATAAAAGAGGACACAAATTTTATAGAGGACAGCCAGTTAAAAAAGAGTATTGTCCTCTAGAAAAGAGTACGTATGGTCACCTTACCTTTGGTGACTTTTTAATCCGAGCTCAAACTCTGGGCGCCACGTATGCTATCTCGGATCCTTTCCCCAAATGTCAAATTTTGTTCACGTGCCAAGAAAGCCCTTATAAAACTTAGTATATATAGCTTTTAATATGCTCACTTTTACGACACGCCTCCAAATTATTAAGCCCCTTATTTCTTTTTCACACACATATTACATTAAACCAGGTAGAAGCCAATATAAATCAAAAAATTTTCATCTGTCACGCCCTAGAATAAAAGGTATATTTATTAAGTTTGAAGCACTTTAAAAAAATTGTTTTTGCCACGCCCTAAATTACAGCTCTTTTTGCTATATATATATATATATATATGTAGCATCGTCATTTAAAGTCAAATTTCATCGTATCGTATATCATTGTTAATGTCTAGAATATGGCTTAATTTTTATATTTAATGCTTTTTTTAAACTCGGATCCTTCCCCTCTGATGTTTAATTTTTTTTACGGGCCAAGAAAGTCCTTCTAAATATGAGTGTAAATAGCTTTTAATATATGCGCCGCGTTTCAATTTAATTTATAGAATTTCTTTACCATTACAGTATAACCTAGCCAAGTTGAGTCTCGCCAAGATTTACATTCACCGACTACCCAATTTATAATTTTCCTCATATGTTTTGAGGCATTAATTTTTACGCATTTAAATTATTTTGTATTTTTCATTTTTAGAGCTAAGTAATTTCTTTAGATTTTTTAGTTCTTGTTTTACCTCTATACCATGGTTTCATATTTAACATTATGTTTGCTTTTACAAATGTTTTAATTAGGATTTTTTAAATAAATAAATAGAAACTGGGAATTATTTTCTTTCGAAGGTTACTTTTATATTATATTCAACATTTTCATTTTTCGAATTTATTCTATGAGCTAAATTTCAGTTATGTATTTTATAAAGCTTTTTTGTCATTTCTGAAAAATTGTAATATGTATGTGAAAAAGAAAAAAAGGGGCTTAATTTGGAGGCGTGTTATAAAAGTGAGCATATTAAAAGCTATACATACTAAGTTATAGAAAGGCTTTCTTGGCACGTGAAAAAAATTTGGCATTTGGGGGAAGGACCCGAGATGGCATAAGTGGCGCCTAGAGTTTTAACTCGGATTAAAAAGTCAACCGGTTAACCGATTAATTACTATCCGATTAACTGATCGGTTAATTTCAAATTGGCTTTTTTCGATTAACGATTAACCGAAGTAACAAAACTTTCAATACTTTGTAGTATTATAACATAATTTTTTTGTATTTGTTTAGGAAATATTTTTTCATACAAACAAAAAAGGTGTTCAGTGATATTCATTTTAACTCATTTCCCGCCGACCGGTGACTAAAATTACAATGCTTATTTATCTTCATCATCGATCAACAGGAATGTGGCGAAAAGTGGGTTAAATATTTGATTGCCAACACCTTTTTTTTGTTTCACGTACTTTTTATATGTATGTGTTTAGTTATTTGTTTCTTCTCATATCAGTCTTTTAACAGAATTAACCGAAAAAATTAGAAGTGTTAATTTTTAAATTAAATTTAAAAAAACTCTAATGGCATAATCCTGGAAAAGGACTAAGAAATTAGATATTCATCTACGATAAGTGAAAGAATTTTTTCCAAGTAAACTTTTGCCAAAACTAAAAAAAGAATCGCTTTAATCCTCAACATTTAAACCAAATTACTTTTCTAAAAGATTATTTTATAAGATGTCCTTTAACTATTGAAATAACTAATAAAATTATTGCAGTTTTATTTTGTATACATATGTAAATATTTGGGGGATTCACATGGTAGTAAATATAAAGTCTTATGTCTTAAAATAATTACAGGATATATATCGTCGGCTTAATATGCTTAATAAATTGAGATTTTGATGCCGTGTGGTAAAAAAAGATACGCCTCGTCGACCAGCATGTAGTTTTTCTTCTATTTAAGTCTTGAAGTGTGTAAAACTGACTGTAATTTTATTTTCTATCAAGCTTCAAATAGGAAAAATAAAAAGTTTATTTTTCTCTCCTGTAAAATGTGCTGAAAGTGAGTTAGCAGGTTTGCATATTAAGTCAACGATATGACTGTTGTAAGATACCGCTTATAATTTAGATTTCTACTATACAGTCATGACGAGTCAATTAACACAGCATTACAATTTTTATTTTGTTTGAAACCCAACAATATTTACTTTAAACAATCTTAAATTTTATTTAGGATATTATGACGATATGACTTGATACCACACCTTGTGCATTAATTAAAAAATGCATATTACATACATAGTTGTGTTTTTTTTTTTTTTTACTTGCTCGTTTTAGTTCAAGAATTGTGACGTTTGTTACCTATGTTATTGTTTTCGTATTTACTTATAAACTCCAAGAAATAAGCAATTAATGCATTTTTATATACTGAAATTACTTAATTTATAAAAAAAACTTTATTAATCGGTTAACCGATTAAAAACAAAATTAACCGATTATATACCGATTAAACCAAAACCTCGGTTAATTAATCGAGCGATTAACCGATTAAAGCAAAAGGTCGATTAAATAAATACCCTAGTTTGTAAACAAAATATATGTATATTCACTTTAATAACAAAACAACCAATAACAATTTTAGTACTTCCTAAATCAACAAAAAAGGAACAAATAATAAAGAAAACATTAAGAATACATTCAATTCCATTTGATTTTAATGCTTTGAGTTTGCACTGTTGCTGCAATTGCAATATTTGCCTCAGGCTTCAACAAGAAATATGGTTGGAACCTTTCTCTTAACCTCTGTTCCATTTTTAAAATGAGAGATAATAACTGCTGCAATTCCTGGGATCTGCTTAGCTCAAAATATTGTATACACTTTTTCACATAAATATCTAATTTAAGCTGTTTATAAAAACAAAAATCGCAAATAAGTCAAGTTGGCATCATTATAATTCACTTATTTTGTTTGCATTTACCTTCATTTATGCATATGGCTTGTGGTTACAGCAACTTCACCGCGATTATATGAAAGGAAATCTTGGCCTGGAGCAGAATAAAGTAGTTGTAGTATTTAAAGCTGACGAATGCTCGTAGCGCAACAAAGTTCAAAATCTCGCATTTTGCGCTTCAACTGCAACGACTACTACAACTACGTATTCTGTTGACTATACTTTGAAACTGCCGGTTTTAACTTTTGACAGCTTGCAGCGCTGTTGTTAACGTTGTACTACAGCGACTATTCTGTTCCCCACTTTATTTACCAATTTGGCTACCTCGTTCATTATAAAAATGCATAAAAAATGACTAGAAGTTTTTTGAACGTCTTTGTTATTATCACTTTATTAATAAAAACGTTGTTACTCCTCTTTCAAACACTTTTTTTAGCTGCACTTTTATAAAGGTATCCACAATTGCGTACCTGCATTAGGGCAGCTAAATACATTTAAGATAGCTGCATTTTTGATTTACCTGCACAAAAAAATCGTGCAAAGGCGATTGTGCAGCTAAGTAAAAATTACTGTAATAACAAAAAATTAAAAAAAAACAACTTACATTAAACAGTATTGCACTAACTTCGCCAAATAAAAAAAAAATAATCAAAAGTAATCTTCGAAAGTAGTCAAATTATTTTCCGATTACTTTGATTATTTTTTCGTAATTTTTATTAATCTTGATTATTTTTTGATTATCTGTAATCGTAATCAATTAGTAAACGTGCGAATCTGAAAATAATCGTAATATAATCATTACTTCACCGTTCAAAAAAAAAATAATCTAATTACTAATTATTATGATTAGTAATCATTACTTAACAGCTATGGTTTAAATAAATCGTAAAAATGGCGTAGTGCTTCTTTACGCTTTTTTTTTTTGCTCGAAATAGTGCTTTTTTAAATTTTAAAGTCCTTTTTGCTCTCAAAAAGTTGGCATCACTGCTTTACAAGATAAATGGGTTACTCAAAAAGTACCAATATTATATTTTTGCTCTTTTTCGTCACTTTAATGTTCAAATTTCAAAAAACAACCAAACACCAGTCCACATTTGTTTTCATTTAGTAATAATGTGTTTTAAATTTACGTATACCTCTGTTAGCTTAGAGATAAAAGTGTCAGCGAGTTTAACCGTTTTCACCCATTTCTAACCCCTTAGGATTTGAGCCTTCAAAAATCCCCTCATATTGTATTTAGTGTACATAAAAAATTAAAATCTCTGCATTTAGTTGATTCAGCTGGGCGATGAACACCCAGTCAGTCACGCTAATCTTATTCACATAAAACGACGAAGTTACTAAAAATGCTCTGGCCTCTGAAATGTATAATACTTTCTTTAGATACTTAGCAGTAGTAGATGTAAGGCCATTCTTATTTCAAATTTTGTTTTGTTTAGCATTAATTGATTTTAAAAGTAACTCGCAATCACTTCACTTATCGCATGGAATTATGAATTGAAGCACAGCCGCGAATAACGTTGTAAGTGACAAAATAATTATTTTTCAGGGGAGCAAAAAAAGTTTTTAACAGGCAGGACTATTCATTTTTTATTTTTTTTCTTTGGATTATTGAAAATAATGATAATAAAAACTTTAATGCATAAAATCTAGAAATTTTAAATTTAAATTACATGCAAATTTAAAGTTTATAACTTTTTTTTAGTGGGAAGACGTTTCATATTCACAATCGCGATGTCATTTAAAACATTTTTCCGGCGCTGCGAAATATGGCCACAAAAAACATATGAAAATTGACCCAAATTTGGTGATATTTTTCATAATGCAATATGACCACATTTTTTAATGAAAAATTAACAAAAAAAAAAAATAAAAATAACTCTAAAAATAAAATGAAATATGACCCTAAAGTTGGGGTAATTCTTCATTATGAAAAATCACCTCAACATTTATATTGAATTTTAACCCCAAAAAAAGAACACAAAGAAAGTTATATTAAAAATTTCGGGTGGAGTTCATATGTTCGAAACAAAATATCCCAGATTAAGAATCCCGATTTTAAAATCCAAATAATTATACAGCTTTGGTTTTAAAAATCGGACGATTGATAGCATTTTTTCCTGTATGGTATAACAACCACTAGCATCGCTAACTAAAGCATCTCTGCATAACCGGCAAGGATTTTCTTCACTTTTGTATAAGAATTCGGGTTTTTTATAATATCCCTAGAAACTTTTACATACAATTTTATATAATTTGGGTAAAAATGTTTGGGGTGATTTTTCATCTCTTATAATTTGCATTTTTTTATTAGTAAACGAAAAATAGCCCCAAACTAAAAATTGTGATTTTATTTGGGGCCATTTTTCATTCAACTTAAAATGCAAAAACACACAAACGATAAAATGGAAAATAACCAAAAAAAAAAAAAAAAAATTGCCCCAAAATTGCGTGTTGTTGTTTCCCATGTAAAAGTTTGGGGCCGTTCTTCACTTTCCTTTTGGGGGCATATTTCCTGGGGTCATTTTGCGCAACGTCCGTTTTTCCACAACACAGTGGCTTTCAAAATGTTATTCCAATTTGTAAAACCATTAGATTGTGTCACTTTGTTAGTAACTTACAACGTTTTCTCACTGGCTGCCTCTGTGCATTGCATTTGGAAGAGGTTAATGTGCATGAAATTATGTTTAATACTATGTTCACACTTGGGTTCTTAAACGCGTTTAAGCAGCTCGAACGTGATTAAGCTCTAATCACTTCAAAATCGAGATGATTACCCATACATTGAAGTGATTTGTTCATCACTTCAAATTGACATGATTACAACTAAATCACTTCATAAACCACATAGAATCCACTGAACATGCCTCAAATGTAGAATCGCCAACAACCGTGTACAACCGGCCAAGATTTCTGCTTAATGTTTTTATTTTTTTTTCTTAAATAATTCATAAATTTTCACAATTTCATCATTAAAATTATTAAAATAATCTTCTGATAACTTTATAAAAGTGTTTTTATCCATTTTTAATACTTTAAAGAAATTTAAATTTATCAAAAAGTAATTTCAATTTTTGGGAATACAAAATTTTAATTTCAAAAGATTTTGTTATTCGTGCTTAATTCCCAGTTTTTATTATTGATAAAAACACTTGAAATTTATTGTTGATGGGATAAGCTATTCCTATGCATTTCACTGGTTGCTTAGGCCAGATCATCAGGAAACTTCATCCATAAAGGTTTTAGACAAACTAAAGATATTAAACCAAATAAAACTGTTAAACGTATAAGAATTATAGCAACAGTTCTACTTGTAACAATATCAAAGTTTAAACAAAACACATCAACAATAAACAACAGTGGGCTCATCTCATCTTACATTTCCCCACTACAATTAGTTGAAATTCTCTCAACATTAATTGTAGTTGTAAGTAGGTTAAGAAAAACAAAATGAAAAAAACAACAACTTACAAAAGATGTTGTCAATTAAGTGTTTTTTTGGCCGTGCACTGCCTGTTTATTATCAAAAAGTAATTTAAATTTTTGGGAATACAAATGTGGATGGATGGATGAAGTTTCCTGATGATCTGGCCTAAGCAACCAGTGAAATGCATAGGAATAGCTTATCCCATCAACAATAAATTTCAAGTGATTTTATCAATAATAAAAACTGGGAATTAAGCACGAATAACAAAATCTTTTGAAATTAAAATTTTGTATTCCCAAAAATTGAAATTACTTTTTGATAATAAACAGGCAGTGCACGGCCAAAAAAACACTTAATTGACAACATCTTTTGTAAGTTGTTGTTTTTTTCATTTTGTTTTTCTTAACCTACTTACAACTACAATTAATGTTGAGAGAATTTCAACTAATTGTAGTGGGGAAATGTAAGATGAGATGAACCCACTGTTGTTTATTGTTGATGTGTTTTGTTTAAACTTTGATATTGTTACAAGTAGAACTGTTGCTATAATTCTTATACGTTTAACAGTTTTATTTGGTTTAATATCTTTAGTTTGTCTAAAACCTTTATGGATGACGTTTCCTGATGATCTGGCCTAAGCAACCAGTGAAATGCATAGGAATAGCTTATCCCATCAACAATAAATTTCAAGTGTTTTTATCAATAATAAAAACTGGGAATTAAGCACGAATAACAAAATCTTTTGAAATTGAAATTTAAATTTGTTTGTTGTTTTTTTGTGTGTTTGTGTGTGTGTTTGTGTGTGTGTTTTTTCTTAATCATCTCAAATGTAATGTGAACGGCTTTGATTAGCTAAATTAACATTTTGTTTAAACGCGTTTAAAAACCCAAATGTGAAGCATAAGGCTTAAGGAAAAATCGTCCAAAGAAAAATGGCCCAAAAAAAAAAATGAAAAATCGCCCTAATGAAGAATTGCCCAAAAGAACATGAAAAATGGCCCAAAAAGTTATGTATGCAATTTTGCCCAAAAAAAAAATGAAAAAAAAGCCCAAAAAACAAACGAAAAATGACCCAAAAAGCAAAAACGAATTTTTTCCCAAAAAAAAAAAAAAAAAAAAAAAAAAAATGAAATACTACCCAATTTGCAAAAAAGTGTTTATTATTCATATAAATTTAGTTACACACAAATGTAAGTTTTATGTAAAAAATTGCATTGTATCTTCAACAGCTGCTCGGCAGTATGGACAGTAATACTTATTTGAGCCCTCCGCCAAACTTTGTGCACTCTTCAATAGTTAAATATTAATTAATTACTGCATAGTTATAATCAATTACTCAAAACAGAATATAGCTTTTTGCAAGGTGGCATGTCATAACGCCCAGTGTCATAATGTCCGTGGGCATTAAGACTCTTTGCAAATGGACATTGTCATTTTTTTAAATGTCATAAGGTCCATAATTACTACAGATGTTAAATAAAAAAAAGATCTACATACACGCAGAGAAAAACATGTTGTATTATGGTCACAACCAACAAAACTATTTTTAAAGAAACTTATTTTACCATAATATGGTTGTCGGTGATAATGATTTGGTTAAATTAAACAGAATATGGTCAACATTTTTTTAAAAATGGTTTTGTTGTTTTTTCTCTGGCTGCATATAAAGGGTGGTTAAATTGTAAGGGCCGATGTTGAATGTGAACCACACCTAACCGCCAAGTTTTTTTCCGAATTTTATTTGACATTTCTCTATTTCAGACTTATTCAATTTGAACCATGGAGAGATACACAATCCAACAACGTGTTAAAGTTATCCAGACTTATTATGAAAATGGGCGTTCAAATCAAAATGCATATCGTGCACTTCGTGATTTTTTTGGTCAATTTGATCGTCCAAATGTGCGTACAATCGCAAAAATCGTGGAAAAATTCGAGCGAACCGGGTCTGTAGAAGATGTGAGAGCACCAGTGAATGCTCGTACAGCTCGTACTGCAGAAAATATTGCTGCTGTTCGCGATAGTGTGGCTGAAGAGCCGTCCACCTCAACTCGTCGTCGTGCCCAACAATTGCACCTCTCACGCTCGTCGTTGATGAACATTATGCATAAAGACTTGCATTTACACGCTTACAAGGTGCAATTGGCTCAAGAACTAAAGCCTCTTGACCATTCCAAACGTCGTGAATGGGCAGAATGGTGGCAAGAAACGGCAACAGTGGATGATCAATTTTCGAAGAAAATCATCTTCAGTGATGAGGCACATTTTCACCTCAGTGGATTCGTCAATAAACAGAATTGCCGCATTTGGGCGAATGAGAATCCAAGAGTGATTGTCGAAAAACCAATGCACCCACAAAGAGTGACTGTTTGGTGCGGTTTATGGGCTGGCGGCATCATCGGGCCGTATTTTTTCCAAAATGAGGCCGGTCAGGCAGTTACTGTGAATGGTGTTCGCTATCGTGAGATGATAACGAACTTTTTATCGCCCGAATTGGAAGATATGGATGTGGACGATATGTGGTTTCAGCAGGACGGTGCCACTTGCCACACAGCTAACGAAACAATGGCTCTTTTGCGCAACAAATTCAATGGCCGTGTTATCTCACGTAATGGCGATGTCAATTGGCCGCCAAGATCATGTGATTTGACACCGTTGGACTTTTTTCTTTGGGGTTATTTGAAAGAAAAGGTGTACGCCGATAAGCCAGCAACAATTCAAGAGCTAAAGGATGAGATAATTCGGCACATTAACGGCATAGAACCTCCATTATGCCTCAGGGTCATCGAAAATTTGGACCATCGGATGGAGGTGTGCCGCCGTGGTCGTGGCGCCCATTTGGCCGATATTTTCTTCCATACATAACTGAGTAATACAAATATATCATAATAAAATAAAATTACAATAATTTCCTAAACAGTTTGTGTTTTATTCAAAATCAACATCGGCCCTTGAAATTTAACCACCCTTTATTAAACATATAACGAAAACACTTTTGGGCACAAGAATTTTCTCCTCTATGGTATAACAAAGACCGGCTTTGCTTACTAAAGCTTCTCTGCGTCGACGGCCTTTAGGCCGGTTTCGTTAAGTAAAGCTTCTAAAATCTGCCTTGTTTCCGAACGAAGGCCGACTTCGTAGATAAGCTTTAGCTAGCGAAGCCAGTATTTGTTATACCATAGAGCAGAAAATCCTTGCGCCCGGCCAAAGGTCGGCTATGCTTTCGAGTTTGTCCACGGACCCTATGACACTGGACGTTACGACATGCCACCTTTTTGCAATATGTCCCGTTATTTTTATAAATAACATTTAGGAATCCGACGTATAGTAAGAATGAATGATTTAGACAAATAGTATGTAAGATTTTGACGAAATTTTAAAAATGAAAAATGGCCCGAAAAAAGGGTTATTTTTCATATAATATTTTTGGGTGATTTTTCATAATGAAAAATCACCAAATTTAAAAAACGAAAAATCACCCAATAATAACGAAAAATAGCCAACAAATTTTGGGTCACTTTTCATATGAATTCAGGCCCAATTTTACATGGAATTTTTTTCGGCGATTTTTCATTTATTTTTTTGGGCCATTTTTCTTTGGGCGATTTTTCCTACAGCCGATGTTTAAACAGTGTAAGAGAGCAATGCTACCGATAATTTGCAAAAAAAAAACAGATTTTGAAAAAGTGGCTTTTACAACGTTATACGCGGCTGTGCTTCAATTGCTTACACGTCTTAAAAACCACGTGATAATTTTCAAAGGAAACTCTGACAAAAAAAAAACCCAGCCTACTCTTATTTGAAAGTACAAAAATCAACTTTAAACACCTTTAAATTAAAAATAAAAACATTTTATCCAATTTGATCCAGTATCAACAGTTACATACTTATTTATCCAAGATCAAAATTAAGAATTGAGTTGTGTGTTTTGAAGTGTTTGCTATAATCCGTAATCAAAACTTTATTGACACAAAAATTAAATAATCCTTTTCGCTCGGAATTGACCAGTGTGAAGGTCTAGATGAAATACCGCTAAAAAAACTTAAAAGTTTTTCTGAATTGGTCTACTTGCAAATATTAGGTTTTCTCAAAAAATTCCTTGATTTGTCTCTCTGCAATATCTCAGCAAGGCCAAGGCTAAAGGGAAATTTCTACAATCCAAAATTAGCTCGTTTAATTTTCGCCTGAAAAATTAGCTGAAAGCTAATTAAATTCAATGCACATTTTCATTACAAGCGCATTTGTTAGCTTAATAGTTAATTAAGACTAAAATGTATAATGAATAGTTTTTATTAGTTTGAATGTTCAGTTACCACCCTTTAATAGAGTTAAATTGAGATAAAACTATCGTTATCATTATTTTCGCATTTGTTGGAAATTTTCGAAACAATTTAACTATGATCACGAATTGCCATTAACCACATAATAAAGGTAAAATTTTATGCTCATTGTCTGACTTTTTATAAAGAACCCATTATCAGTGGTAAGAATGTTGTGTATTTACTCGCAACAATGACATTATTAACATTCAAAATGCTTAAATATTTCTATGGTTATACAAACATGTTTATGCATGCATATTCTTATGTGTGCTTATGTTGGTTCATATGAGCACTAGACTTCAAATACATTCCGGAACACTACACACCAATATAAACAACTAACTGAACTATCACCAGAAAACTAAAGTATGAAACATTGCTGACACACACGATTATTAGGGACATTGCAATTTTAATACGTAAGTAGTTTTAAAGTCGTGTGAAATTTTGGCTTTAATATGACATTCAGAATTCAACTATCAGAACTTCAATCTGGAATGTACAGCCATATCACAGAGTACAATTCCATTCGCAATCGAAGAAGACATATTTTCTTATTGATAGAATGTTTATTTTGATAGTTTTTTGGCCTTTCAGATACAGAAGACTCCCTTTCCGTTCATTAAAACAAAAATGGTTTTATCCAAAAATGTTTTTCGCCATTTTCAGAAGCACCAAAATACGGAATGAATTCCGTTTCTTAACGGAATTGTACTCTGTGACATGGCTGATAGTTGCAATTCATATAAAAGCGACTATTAGAGAAGACTCTTAAAACTTTGCGTATCAACTTTTAAAAAAACTAATGGTAGAATTGTGTTTGGGAAATGTGTGCGTTTGTTTTTCGAAAAATCGTCTTAAAATTCTTAAGTGTTTTTTATTTTAAGAGCAAAATCATCAATTCGTTTTTCTTACTTCTAAAGAGTGGTCCAACCATAAAATACGATAAAATTCTTAAGTGTTTTTTATTTTAAGAGCAAAATCATCAATTCGTTTTTCTTACTTCTAAAGAGTGGTCCAACCATAAAATACGATATTAATTGTGAGTCACTCCTTAACGTCAAGTTTTGTGCCCAACTTAATTTGACATTTTATTGTTTCAGCATTTGGCAAATTTAACCAAGCCCGATGCATCCACAAAGAGTGACTGTTTGGTGCGGTTTATGCGCTGGTGGCATCATCGGGCAATACTTCTTCGAAAATGAGGTCGGCCAAGCAGTAAACGTGAATGGTGTTTGGTTTCGCGAGAAGATAACGGACTTCTTATCGCAGAAATTGAGGATATGGATAATATGTGGTTCCAATAGGATGGTGCCACTTGCCACACAGCCAACGAACAATGCGATGTTAATTGGCCGTCACGATCAAGGCATTGAACCTCAATTATTTCACAGAGTCATTGAAAATATGGACCATCGGATAAACTTATGCCACCAAAGCCATGGCAAGTATTTGACCGATATTTTGTTTCACACATAATTCTCATTGATCCTTCAATCAAAATAAAAACTTTAGATAATTCTCAGAAAACTTTTTGTTTAAATATAATTCAAATTAAAAATTTAACTTTTTTCAATAAATCTTTAAATTAAAAATGCAATAAAAATGTTTTTTCGAGATAAAATAATTTGCTTACTTTAGATTTGGCGGACATCTGCCGTCTTATCAAAAACTTGCAGAGTAAAATTTTAATCGAAGTGAAATTATTTGTGGAGTCACTGATAACATAGAAAACAATTTTCAAGAAAATCTTTTGTAAGCGAAAGCGCTTTTCATTGTAGCTTTAACCAAAACCGGCAGTATAAACACCTTCACATTTTCTTGGTTTTGCTTATAATTAAATATTTAATCGAACTTTTACTCCAAACACTTTAAATTGTTCTGTGTGCAAGGAAAACGTATAAACCTCCTTAATGTACTTATTTGTACATACTAGGGTGTTCAGTCGGATAATTCTTGTTCGATTAATCGAACAAATTTAGACGATTAATTGTTCGAATAATTTAAAATTGCTAATTTCGATTAAAGGATTAACCGAAGAATTTATACCGATTAATCGAATAATCATATATATTATTTCTAAAGCACTTTTTTTGTCGGTTGCAAATATCTCCCATACCACCGCATCAAATTTAATGAATGATATCTCATTTTAAAGCTTATTTCTAACACTAATGACGAAAAATAATTAGAAATTGAAAAATTAATATTTTCATTGATAAAAATTATATTTTAAAATGTATTGAAGTTACTAAAATTTCTATTAATTATTTTCATTTTATGTTACAAAAATGACAACTAACGGTGCGAAATATTCGCACGGGTCATCTAGTAATTATAAATAGTACTTCTGTTAAATTTATAATTTTTTTAAAGTTTTAAGTCGAATTAATATTCTATTATTTACAAAATGACCGCAGGTTGTCGTGGTTTTAAGTGTTGCTCTTGCACAAATAAAAGAGCATTAAAGAATGAAGTAGATAAAATGTAACATGTTTATGAACTTTCGTTACAGGGTCGTTTTTAAAATTTTCTCGATTTTTAATCCACTTCTTTCAATTTCTAGAACACGCCCGTATTTTTTAACAAAATAATTCATGCGTTTCTCTCTTCAGAATGAGTTTGGATTAAAAATATTTTACGAAGGATAAATCTAATAATGCTAAATGTAACAGGTGTCCAAAAATGTATTAACGTAAATGTTCTTCAACAAATTCACTAATTGAAGAAGATGCTCCACCCACAAAATCAAAGGGGCTACAAGTTGTCCAATGAATAAATATTTTAAACTAGATACTTCGATCGATTCTCTAGCCTCTTCAGACCTTGGGTACACATATGTGTACCTTAACTTATTACAAGTTTTAAAGACTTTTCGACATCGTGTGACCAATAGAAACAGTTTTATTACTTGCTTTAAGCTACTGTGCTTCAAAACAATATCAAAAGATGACGGGTTTAGAAGTTTAAGCCATTATTTTTACATTTGGAAAAACACTACTGTTGGGATATTTTTCCTCAATAACTAATCGCTAAGACCTGAAGTACACATATGTGCCCCTCATTTTCTACTAGTTTAAATAAAAAAATTAAAAAAATAATAAAAACCGAAATTTAAATTACACCTCATCAGATAAAACAAATAGTTAATAAGCCCTTTACTTAATCGGTATTAATCAGATATTAAAAAATTCAGAATTTACGTCAAAATGTTTCATATTTTATGAACTGAGGTACACATATGTGCCCCCTTAATTTCTAAGAATTCAAATAAAATTTTTTAAAAAAAAATATACAGTTGTCTTATTTGCTCCCCGAAAGCTGTATAAAATATATAAGAAATGGAAAAATTCAATGGGTTAATGTTCGGGTCTTAAGAGGCTAGAGGAAATTATTTGCAGAATCATAGTAGAGGATGGAGTGTCCGTGAAAAGTTTCAAAAAATCCAAAGTTATATTGACTCTTTTAAAATCCAAGTACCCGAAAGTGAAGCAACAATTTGGAGCTACATTGACAAGTTATATTTAACAAAAAATTTTGTTTACTCAAGAACTAATTTTTTCTAAAATTATCGAAAAAAAATCTCGTCATTTATAAAATTTCTGGATTAGAATTATTCGATTAATCGAGTAAGTTAAAAATTAATCGTTTAATCGAACAAAAATAAAATCCGATTAATTGAATACCCTAGTACATCCATTCATATCTACATACGAATGTTCTTACGTCTAATTTTTGATTTTTTTTTATAAGAACGTTTGTATGTAGGTTTATATGAATATAAGTTGAAACATATTTTTGTTGTTATATGTGCAGAAAATATACAAAATGTCATCACCAACCATTAAGTTTTACTACTGATATCTACAAACATTTTCTTTAAATACACTCAAAAGAAAAAAATTTGTGTAGAGTGTTTGCTTACTTCGGAAGCGCAATTTAATTCAAAATTTGAAGTTTTATATTTGGAAATGGAAAAATAAAGAGATATAAATAATGCGTAATAGGAAAATAATAGCAAGATAACGATCACAAACGTGCGACGAGGATCGTAAAAGCTTGGTTGCAAGAGATCAAAATTTAAACTTTATAAAAAGTTTGAATTAATGATACGATCCAGAAAAACAGTTTTTATACTCACAATATTTTGCTTTTTATAAAGTTCCTTATCGTTATAACGATTTTTAAAAAATGTATCAGAAATATATAAAAGAAAATGCTGATAGTGCATAGAAAATATTCCTAGAAAATATTGAAGGAATAAGACCAGACTTAGAATATACATTCGAATTAATATGAAAATATTACTCACCATGAGAAATAAATTCCCAGATTCTTTTTGTTTTTGCATTAGTTTTAAATTCAAAGATCAATTATAATTATTCATGTTTATTTCTTCAATTCATATTTTTATTGATTCTTACAAATAATTTGATAACTGGCATGTCAGGCTTGTGGATCTTCGGGAGTCCGTATAGTCTGGGTGCTGTGGTACATTTTGAAAACTTCAATCGCATTTCGCTAAGTTTGATTTTTTTGACATAAGACTATGTTGCAATAAAGGACCGATATGTATTTATATGCCAAGGTTTATGTTTCTAGATTAAAAAACAAAAATTGAAAAAGTATCAGTTAGAGAATAAAAAAGTACTTTTACAGATTATCATTCACTGAGGACATGTTTCTAGGTTTAATACTAACGGAATTCAAAAAATACCATTAAAAAACAAAAAAGTACCAAAAAATTCATTCACTGGTGGTTCTTATCCACTTAGGACGTTTCATGTTTATAGGTTAAATATTAACTATAATTAAAGTGAGTAACAGTTGTAAAACAAAAAGCTTAAGAAAGGAATTGAGTTTCCCGTAAATACTCTTTTTCGGTACTTTTTTCCCCCCATTAAAGTATCAGAAATTGCAATTTTGTTTTTCGAGTTTCGAAAAAGTACCGAATTCGTATTTGAGCTTTTTAGATTAGTTTCGAATCTGATATTAACTTTATTTCTATGTTTATTGGTTTAAAAGATAGATGGGATGACAAAAAGTTCCAAAATACAGGTTTCACCCGTTTACTCCCTAAAACGGCCGAATTTCAAAATTCGACGATAAGTATTACATTTTTTTCGTACCTCTTTTAGTTCTGGAGATATAAGGTTACCGAATTTACCAACCTCAAGCTTTTAGCTGCAGGCGCTTAGGCTATGCGATGATTAATTGGATTACCCTTCAAGAACTTCAGAAAATAACTAATATGCATATAAAGAATGCATATAATATTCTTTGAATTCTTCTAATTTTTCTGCTTTTTAAGACACTATGGAGTTACCTTGTTTTTTCAAAAAATGCATGGAGTTTTACATAAAAATTTGTATTTTTCGGATTTTTGTTTTTCAAATAACTTTTAAATGGGAAACTATATCAAAATTTTGATCTGGCAGAGTGATAGTAATTGAAACACGCTTTCTATTTTTGGTGTAATCTCAATTTTCGCAAAAAGTTGAGTTAACTAGTTTTTCCATACGGCCACAGATACATTTATTGTTCAGTATTTTTAAATTGAATCAATTAACAAATTGGTTGAAATATAAAATATTATTTATTGAAAAAAAAAAAAAAAATCACAGTTTTACATTTTTATAATAGTTAGTAATCAGTATCATTTTCATGATAAGTGCACAATCAACAAATTGTTTGCTTGATTCTACGAATTTGATCAAATTTGCTATGCATGCAATCTTCGGTTTTTTTAAACTTTTCCAAGTTGACAATAACGTGGTGTTAAAGCTGGGTCAGGATTGACCAGTTATACTTTCTTAATTGTTTTCCCTGCTTTCTTTTTTATATAAGACTATCTAACTATCTATTTTCGCTACAAAACAATTTGTTGAGTATTCAGAACAACATAAAAGCAATACTTACAATTCTGCTGAAAGAACTAATGAATTTTACAAGGGATGTTCTAAAATTGAAGCCTTCAAAGGCAAGTCATTATTATTTTACTCCCATAAATCTAGAAAACAGTAGCTATAGAAGTTGTTATTGAAGTAGCTATAGAAGAAAGCTACTAAATAATGAGAGAAAGAAGCTATTTATTTTGAAAAAGGAAGCGAAGTTTTTACTAGGTATGTCAATACGAAATTTTGTCCTGGTAGGTCCAAAGTTAACCACACTCACAATATTATTACAGTAACGGACTGTAGTTTATTTAAGAAATATTCCGTGCAGTCATTTTTAAATAAATAAACATTTAAAATTCCAAGCAAATTTATTTTTAGCTGATTCTAACAGTTATTCAAAAAACTAAGTGCAACGAAAAGTTCATTTAATTTTTACTGTCAAAAATTCAACCGCGAATTCCGTAAATACAAATAAATATTCAGTTATCTTATATAAATTAATTGTCAAAAAATTAACTACATATTCCGTAAAAACAAATAAATATGCAGTTATTTTATAAAATTTAACTGTCAATAATTCAACACCATATTGAGTAAAAACAATTAAATATTCAGTTATTTTATATAATTTAACTACCAAAAATTAATTTTTACTTATCTATAAAAAATTAATTGCTTGTTTTGTGTAAGCAAATCCCATTTTCTATTTGTTAATATAATTTAGTTAAATACATCAAATTTTAAAAGTAAAATAATTGCGAAGCTATATCGGTCATGCTGCTGGTGTCTTATAATTGAGAGTTCTTCTGTAAACAACGTGGTCAGTCCAACAAAAGTAAAACAAACAAACATCAGGGTAAGTAAATAATAATAATCTCCCTCTCTCGCTTATAAGAAAAACAAGCGGACAGGTATCTGTCTGGTATTTTTTAGAAATTCGGCTCTTTTGTGGAGTAAACGAGAATTACCGAATTTAATAAAATAACTGAATATTTAATTGTTTTTACTGAATATGTGGTCAGTTTTTTGACAGTAAAATTTTAAAAAATAACTAAATATTTAATTGTTTTTACTGAATATGGTGTTGAATTTTTGACAGTAAAAATTAAATGAACTTTTTGTAAAAAATAAATGAACAATAAGTAGACCGGTTTTTAATTGAATTTTCATTTATTTTATATTACAATTTCAGTTAATTTTACGTACAGAATATTGTGAGTGCATAAGTCCTATATAAACCCCTTCTTAAAATCTCATAAAGAAGAATACATATATGAACATATCTAATAATATTCGACACAAAGAACTTTAACATAAATCTTAACCTCCTCACATAATTTTGTTAAAGCGGGTCCGTGATTGCCCATGGGTCTCAAATAAGGAACACTAGCAAAAATTATTTTAATATACTGTGGTGTAGGGTATCATATGATCGGGCTTGACCGCCTTTAATTTCTTACTTGTTTGTATTATTATTGTATTATTGTGAAACAAAATATCGGCCAAATGCTCAGTTTCGAAGGCATACCTCTATCCGATGTTCCATATTTTTGACTCTGAGACATAATTGAAGTGTGACTCACAATTAACATCGTGCATTGTGGTTGGACCACCCTTTAGCATCCGAAACAATTAAAATTTTTCCTAACATTTTGAAACTAAAAACTTAACAGAAATCAATGAATTTCCAATAAAATCAATTTGTTCCTAAAAATCAAAAGAAACTGGTCATTTTCTGGTGTATTAATTTTTTTTTTCAAGTATACAAAATATTTTCTTGGTTAACATATTCATATTAACCGTTAAAAGTGGTTTTTGATGTATGCATGTATCTATGCATGTCCTCTTATTGTTTTAGGTTTTTCTTTGTTCCCTTTTAGTGGCGCTTTAGCAAGTGTATCTTAAACAAATGCATTAAATTGTAGGAATGCATGAGTGTTAATGTTTGTTCTTGGATATGTTCATTGAAACCATGAAGACTCTCACATAATCACGAAGCAGTGAAAAGAAAAAAAAAGTCCAAATGAAATAAAATTAAATAACATTCTGCATTTAAAAAAACACATACGAGTAGAGTACAGAATTACAAGAAAACTTAAAAAAATTATTTTAACATAGATGAACACATACACATTTTGTATGTATTCATACACATAAACAATGTACAATAACCCAGCGGGAAAAAGAACGATTACGGAGGCCTTCCAGAAGGCCTCTGTACCTCTTCTTTTGGATAAACAAGGCCTTCTCGCTCCATTCCATACTCATATCTTTTTTACACGCGTTGTCATTGCGAAGAAGGCCTTCCGCTTTCCTTTCTTCCCCAAAGCTTCTTAATGGCCTTCAAATAAATGGCTCTTAGAAGGCTTTCCAGAGAATGACTTTCAAAGGGCCTTAGCAAAAAGGTTATCTTGAAGGGTTTTTAAGAAAGGTATGTAAAAAGGCCTTTCAATTAATGGCTCTTAAAAGGCCTTTCAGACCATCCTTCTAAAAATGCATTAAAGCTCATATTCAATCTAAAACATTAAGGAATATTTCCTTACAAATGAAATTAGAAGACTGAATAGGCTTCATGTACATCAGAGAACAGCTTTATGCAATTGAAAAAAAAAAAATCGCATTTAATCAACAGCAACAAATACACTCACTTGCGGTCATACAATCAAACTTGCGCAACCGCAAATATTCGCTGCTGGTTTGCAGTCATTCAAATAATGCACATCGTGCTTTTTTATTTATACAATCGTTAGCTTCGTTTTTTAATAAAGATGTTTGTGTGTTCGGTACGAAAATGATTGTTTTGGTAAAGGAAAAAAAATACAAACAAAAAAGCCTGAAATGAAACAATCATTACTCATGAAGACATTCAGCAGCAACTATGTAGTAAAAGAAAAAAAAAATTGAAATGAAACTAAACACACATGCATATGTAGGTACACACAATTTCCATAGAAACAGACTTTTTTCATTTTAAAAAGTACAGTAGTAGTAGTAGTAGGTACCCTGCAGAAAATGCCACTAGTGAATCTGTACTGATTCACTATTGACACAGTCACCAGTACTACTGACTTATGTTGGCAATGTTATTTACAATAGACATTTAACATGTGCGTGTCATTGGAAATCTACTACTGACGTTGGTACTACCGACTAGGTACTGACTAGGTAGATCCTATGGAAACATATGTAGACATTGGAACCAGAAAATCGCTAGTACATTTTAGAAAAAGTAGTCTACACTTTTTGTAAGAATACGAAATCATTACAATCTTATTCTATTATTATTTCTTCAACGTTTATAGGAATTGTACTTCACAGTTGTTTTTGATAAAATCTTTTTCGTATTAAAGCCAAATATAGTGGCAAATGTAATGTAGTGTAGACACTTCGTTGACAATGTCACCAATATAGTCGACAAAACTGGTGACTTGGAGACATTTGCACCCAGGTTTCCTTCAGGGTATGTACAATGTATTCTTGTTATTGTTGTTAATTTGGAAAAAGCGTCTCATCGAGTGGTTTATTGTTGTTGTTTATGTAAACAAAAGTATAAGAACGTGTTCTTTTGAATTTACTCAGTTGTGTTATATTGCGTGAACAACAAAAATGCAAATAAAGCACTTTCAATAAAAAACGAATAAATGCAAAAATAAAATGTGCACGAAAGGATGTAAAAATTACCAACGTGGAACTTTGTTTTGCAAGCAAAGATTGAATGTAAATTTTAGCGTATGAATAAATCAAGAAAAATAGTGATTTTGAGGTTCTCTGATGTACATATCAGATCTCCAATATAGAAAATGAAACAACACTTAACTTTTTATATATGTATGTATACCTATTTTACAAACGTATGTTTATCTATTTTATTAAACTTATTGTGGTTTAATAACACATGTGATACCTATTTTTTTTTTATTGAAATAATCAAATTTGCTTAATATTGTAAAATAGATTGTAATTAAAAGTATACCTTTAATAAAAAAAAAAAACTTTTAAGCACAATTACCTATCTTCCTTAATGAACAAAACTCAACTCAAATGATTTACATTATTGTTTTTATTTGTATTTTAATATGCACCTACTTTGTTACTTTGTTTTTATAACGGGATCTGAATTCTTTCGCTTTGGCCAAGGCGAATTTACTTTCAGGTGGTGTCGATACTACAACAAGTCAACAACACGAATAACAACACTGTTTTTTATTGTTGCTTGAGTTGGTCCGTATGTCAAAAAACATAAACAAGGCGAATTCAATTGTAAACAGCTTTTGACATTTCTCTATATTAGTTTGAAAAAGTAGTCTACAGCCAGTGTTGCCAGAAGTTGCGGAAATCCTTACACGTAGGTAATTTTGACCAAACTTTGAGTACGAACAGTTTTCGTTGAGGAAGAAGTACATAACAAAATAAATAAAAAATTAAACTAGTGTATTTTCATAGATCAAGCTACATTCAAAATATTTTGACGCGTTTGCGCCAGAAAGTTGGTTAACTTTGAACGCGTTGTGTATTTTTGACAAGTTATCAGCTGACAATAAAAAATAATAATTTTACAAATTTGTGAATCATCAAAGAAAAACTTATTGGAGAGGTTTAAAAACACAAAATATATGAGTAGGTGAGTTGCAAAACTCGTTAGTTTCAAAAATTCAAAAATTGAGATAACAATCGATTTTGACAGATATTTTAGCACTTTATGAAAATAAATACATGGATTATATTATTTCTATGTTTTTATGTGTCATAAAATTGCAGTTGGTAGTAAAACTGGTTCGTTCCACTCAACAGACATTTTGTGTTACAAAACTCACCGGTTCATTGCTTTAAAATTTCTGTTAGAAGTGCACCAAGATTTCTTTGATTAAATACAGTCGAATTAGGGAATTTAAAAATGCGAATTTGTAAACAAGTTTGCTTTGACATAAATATTTTTTTTTTTTTTTTAGTCGTTTATTGAAGTAAATTTTTGTAGGGATGTTCTTATATACGACTGGAAATCCGTTGTAGCTTCCAACCTTCAAAGCGAATGCTTATAGATAAGACATAGAAAAGGAACTCGGAGAAAATGCATGAATTGTTCCATATATACTTCCTATCAATGTGGGGGCTTACACGAAAAATGATTTGAGAATAATGTTATCTACCCACTTGGGGAAAATTGGAGAGAAAATAAGGACTTGCAGTTTTATATTCTTGGAGAATTAAAATATCGATTATGGACCGGGAAACACAATGACGAGTACACTGAAGAAAAAGATTTCAATTTATTTGTTTAAAAATTCATATTTTTACACACATCACTTGGGAGATCAACTATACCAAGCCACATTTTGAAAACTTTACAGCAGAAAAAAATGTGAGTGAGGGTAGTTTATCTTCAACCAACAGAACTATTGTTACATTTTTTTTATCACTGTTGGCCTAATTTAAATAAATTTATTAAACTTTCCAAATATACTAAAGCTCAATGATTAATACTCCTAGTGGGCTAAAGTGCGTTGCAAAACTAGTTCGATCCCATATGGATCGTAGCAAAACTAGTTTTTTTCGAAAATTCGTAGCAAAATTCGTTCGTTACAAAATGAAATCTATAATTTTTCTATATTTCAGTTGGTTTCAATTTTTCAACTGTTGAGCTTTTATTCAGGAATGGCATAATACTTTAAAATTAAAAAAAATTCAACTAATTTGGTCCATTTAATTTGGCGGTATATGTTTTTTGCATTTTCCCAAACTTAATTGAATTTAATTAAAAGAACATCCATAATTAAAAGTACATACAAATCCACTGGCAACACTGTGTACAGCACATGTCTAAATATAAAGGTAAACATAAACATCTTTTGACATTTCTCTACATAATTATAAAAACAAATGTAAACAACTTTTGACATTTCTCCACCCAATTATGTTAGAAAAAAGTAGCACAGCTGTGTTTTCAACACCACCTGAAATTAAATTCGCCTTGGCTTTGGCGAAAAAAACAAAACAAAAAATTTTACTCTTTCTCTTTTCAACTTCAACTAAAATGATTTACAACATATGTTACTTTGTTTTTGTAAAGCGATCTGAATTCTTTTGCTTTTGCTTGTACAAAAAAAAAATAAAACAAAAAATGTTACTCCTTCTCTTCTCGCTTCTCATAGAAGCGAGTGTGGTGGCCTTCTTTTGCAGTTACGTAAGAATAGTAATTAAATCAAAAAATTGTTTAAGCAGACCTTTAAAAAGGCCTGAAGTAAGAAGGTCTTCTGAGTTTTTCCGCTGGGAGCTTCCGCTTTACATATGTAAGTATGTGTTATACAATATTATTCTTTTACCCTGCAAATAATAGGACCAGTCCAAACACGCGTGTAAAGAGTAGTCCACAAGGGACCAGGACTAGTCCACAAGTAACCCAAACGTATGGAAAAAACCTGGTCTATTTAACATTACGATGTCCTAGGAGAGGACCATATAACCCACCTTTGGACCACTAAGGAGTAGTTTTAAAACTACTCCATGGTATATAACCCACCTTTGGACCAGTAAGGAGTAGTTTTAAAACTACTCCATGGTATACTCAAGAGGATTAGTTTTGAAGTCGTTTAAACACGAAAGCATGTCGTTAAAAAACGAAGACATGTCGTCTCACTACAAACACTTTTTAACAATGGCATGGTCCATGCTTGCATTACATCGGACTAGTCCATGGAGTAGTCCATTTTATCAAAATGGGTCAGGTGGTCCAATTTTATTTGCAGGGTAATTTTACTTATATGTATACACATAGATATATATTTATACATATGCATGTATCCATGTATGTACATTAGGGTGGGTCATACAAAATATTTCAGTTTTTCAACATGTTAAATTATAAGTACGGAATCAAACGAAACCTTGTAAATTAATTTTTTGAATCCCAAGAAAAACTTTGATAACTTATAAGCATGTGGCAGTGTAAATAAAACTGGACTGGCAAAATAAAATAAAGAAACATGTTTTTATTTTTGTTTTTTCTTTACCCACTTACAACTACATTTAGAGTTGACAAAAAATCAACCAATTGTAGTCGGGACTGTAAGAAAAGATAAACTCATTGTTTATTGTTGTTGTTTTTGTTTAAGCTTTGATATTGTTACAAATAAAACTGGGGTTTTCAAAAATCTTTGGATAAAGTTTCCTGACAATCTGGCCTAAGCAACAAGTGAAATGCGCATAGGAATAGCTTATCCCTTCCGCAATAAATTTTAGTTTATCAATATGAAGTATGAAATGGGAATTTAGCAGATTGAAACGAAACCTTGTAAAGTTACTTGATTTTGTTTTTTAAATGCATTGATGGTTGGGCCTTATAAATGTATTTAAAAAACAAAAAACATTTGATTCCGTATGAAATGATCAGTTTCGCACTTTGCTTCAGTAAATTACAGTTTCATAAAACTTGACATTAAAGAGCGCTTAATGCGGGGTCTATGAACCAATATCTATCAAATTTGGCAGTGTGATTTCTCGTGTTATAAAACTATGACAGACCAAATTAGCATTATTCGTAAAGGTTTTAGGCAAGGCGAATTAACTCCAGGTAAGCTCAACTCGTCAGCCGTTCATCAGCTGTATCCACGGCGAATTAAAAAAAATGGTGAAACGTCAAAATATTGTTTTGTTTCTATACTGAAATTTGACAACAAGTCAGAAAATTGCAAAAACAAAATACATGGGAAATTAATGGGGCTTTTTGTAGTTGTAGAGTTGCACTTACCTGTTATAAATTCGCCTTGGTTTTAGGCGTACTTAAGTGTTTGCAAGAGTGGGATTAAAATGGCGTCTATAATAAGTTATGAATTTCTAATGATTTAAAACAATTTTGCGAAAAATTTAATGAGATCTACAGCATCCGTCAACAATTTATGTTATGAAACAGATATATACATTTTTTTTAGGCAGATTGTTTTACATTGGGTTTATAACTCTTTTTCTACTGAACCAACTGTGATAGATTTCAACATCAAACTGCTTAGGAAAACTTAAATCAATTCGACACGAAAATTGTTCTTTTCTCTTGAGTTTTTCGAACATGAGCGTGTTTTCTACAATTTCCTACCAGTGGCGGAGGGTATAACAGAGGTCTAAGAGAAAAATACACACACTAACTACTATTAAGAAAATTAATTTGTAAACTCAACTGTAATTTTTGTTACTAAAGAAAAAAAGCATGACAAAACATTTCTACAAAAGTGCATGAAAGTAAAACCAAAATAATAATGAAGAGTCTATTTTGCATTGATCGGCATTGATTCTCTCGATTTTATTTATGCTTTGGTGGACCTGTCTCTGGCTGTTTTCTTATACAAAGTAAACGGTAAAAATTCTCCAAAATTTTTCACCAATGAAAGCATAAACCAAAAACAAAATCAGTCTAAATTTAAAAATTTAATCAAGTGAATTAAATATTTAATCAAGTAAATTAAGCATTTAACCAAGTGAATTCAACGTTAAATTGATACTATAAAATTGTTTACTGGTGCAAATTTATTTAATTTTTATAGTTAATATCACAAATGTTTTATTTGAAATATATTTTAATTTCTTTCTGTGTCCGAGAAAGACGAAATTTCTTTAAAACTTGCTGAACAGCTTATTCACAAATGCGCTGCTGTTAATCTGTCAGCATCGCAATTAATAAGTTTTCAGGGTTAGCAAAATAACTGTTTCTTTTTGTTATTCTGCTTAGTATGTTGAGATTAAAAAAAGGCTGTACGCAATATCACCTAAGAAATGTGGTCCCAAAACCAAAAAGAAGAATAGCCCCTAAACTTTACAAGAAAAACAACAACACGAATTTTTGGAGCATTTTTTTTTGTTTTGTTGGGTTTTTTGGCATATTTTCTTTGGGGTGTTTTTGATTTGAAAAATTCAATGTAAAAATTAGGGGTGATTTATCGTTTTAACAAATTTTATCAAATTTCATGATCAAAATATAAGAAAATTTTGAGGCATTTTTAAAGAAGCAGTAAGATCAATTAAAACAATATACCTGAAGATAAACATTTTTCATTTTATAATGATAATAATAAATGCTTTATGAAAAGAGACTTATTTCCAGGAATGGTATCAGGAATGGTAATCCCGAACTTTTATATAATAGAGGAGGAATCTATGCGCCCAGCCGAAGAATGGCAGTCGAAGTTGTAGTATTTAAGCTTAAACGTTTTTTTTATTAGTTATTAAACAAAAAGAAGGAAATGCACGAATATGGAGATGAGAGGCGATAACAAGTAATAAAAAAACCAAAATATTTTTGTGGACGTTATTGCTTTTTTTTAACAAAACGTGTAATTCTAACTTAACCTCAAATAAATTACTTTTTCCGTAAAGTTTTCCGTGGACTGCCATGTAGTTCATTGATGAAAAGTGTTAATAAAAGAATTCCGATTTTTTTTTTTTTTTGTTATTTTACGTTTTTGATTCATGTTATTTTCTTTCAGAAAGCCTCCGCTTAAAATATAGCGAACTTTCTATTTCTTGAAAAAATAAAAAGAAAAAACTGATGCTGTTTACATTTTTATTATCAGTAAAAGTGATTTAGATAATATTTCAAAATAAGATTTGGCTTCTTTAAAGCAAGAGGTAAAAACGTTTTGTAAAAATTAATCGTTAAGTTGGCACAAAGCTCATTGAAAAATTAACGACTTTTTCAAGTAAAACCAAAGCTAATTTTGTCTGCATGGCTTGTAAGCCATTTTGTAAGCCCCCTTGAGTATTTTTATCGTGCCAAATTTCAAAAAATGTATCCGTTAGTTTTCGAGATATCCAGTTTGTTTACAATTTTTAATATGATTGCTACCCTTACAAATTCAACTATTACAAAAATCAAAAACCCCAGCGTGCCTGGCCATGAAAAACTCTAAACCCATTTCGTCCCAGCGATTTTTTTCGACTACCTTTATAAGACTTGAAATTTTTATTATCGGTTAAAAGAACAATTTATGGCATTAACTGTAAGAAAATAATAAAAACGTCGAAAACAAGGTTGATTTAAATTTTTTCGGTGGTGATTTTGCTTCATACGGGTTTCATGTTAATTCGACCTGGTTTTACAATAACTGCGAACAACATTTTTTTCTTTTGATATAACTATAATTCATGTTAATTTAACATTGCAGTAAAGTTAGAGCAAAATGTAATTTATATTGAAATAACAATCGGAATCACGTTGAATGAAAGTTATTTCCAGTTGAAACAACGTGAATTTCATGTAGAATCAAATGGGTTTGAGCGTGTTTTAACAGTGTGAAGAAGCTTCAGACAACATTTGCATTTATGTAAGAATAATTCAAAACCCTGTAACACATGTTTCACTTATTTTGTATTCTCCTTTGTTAACAGAAGCATCAGCAGAATCGCCCGATATGGTCATCATTCTACTTTGAAAACTTTATGTACTATTTAAATAAACAATTTTAATTAAAAGAATACGGGAATTGTCTTCTTTTTATAACATATTTTAAAAGTGAAAATAAAAAATGTACATAATTAAGTAGGTATGCATGTTAATTTAACAAGATAAACTTTTGATTTTAATACAAAACAGGTTTTTATGGGTTCAATATTGAATCCAGATTTATTTATATTTTAATATTTTTTTTTTTTATTTTTTTTAACAGTGAATAATATTAAATAAACGTAATTTAAGGTTATTTTGATATTTTTTATTAAAAATTAATATGAAATAATGATAAATTTAAGTAAAGGGCATAATTTTTCTGAAATTTAACATGATTCTCAATCAACATTTTTCCATGTTAATTTTACATGGGTATTTTTTTCTGTATGTGGAAATGTTGGCCATGACTTCGCTGTGGTGCGTTCGGAAGGTCCAATTTTGGGCGACTCATTTGAGCATAGCGATCCAAAGCGGCAATCGTAAACTGACTTATTCCTGAAGACCCCAGACATTGCATATCCACAGAGAAAATAGTCTAAGATGTGATATCGCACGATCTAGGTGGCCAAATTACCATAGCAAATCATAAAATTAGGTGCTCACCAAAATGTATGGCTCGTAGCACCGTCTTGTTGAAACCAGATCTCACCAGGACATGCGCTTGATTTTCAGGTTGCTCTTCTGGGTACCTACTGGAAAAATGGTGCTGTTCCATTTACCATTTTGGAGAAAGTAAGGGAATTGCTTTAGATATTTCCAAGGCGTTTGACAGAGTCTGACATGGTGCACTCTTGTCAAAACTTGTTGCATTTGGTGTCGGTGATAATTTCTCTCGATTTATATCGAGTTCTCTTAGAGATCGCTCTATACGAGTTGTAATAGATAAAGTTTCGTCAAACTAGTTCAACATTCATTCAGGGGTGGCGCAAGGCTCCGTTCTTTCTCCTACTATATTTCCTATTTTTCTAAATGACCTCCAATGTCAAACTTCCAGCCCTATCCACTATTTTGCTAATGACAGCAACCTTTGCTATGAGTCAGAACATGAATGATACGCTTGGCCGATACCGAAACCCGTACGTTTGTTTGTTAGTTATACACGTTTTTCCTCAAGAGTCCATACTTTTGTGGTCGATTGGCCGGTTAATCGTAGAATGCATTACAGAGAAAATTCGTTTCTTGATCGGACTATTCGTACACAGAAAAAAATAATTTTCATATTTGAATACGAAAATCGCATATTTGATAAAAAAAATTTTTAAATTTTCTGCGATGACGATTTTTGCATTATTGATAATAAAGTTTGTAGATATAGTTATTGAATTATTAGTCAACAACCAAGTTTATTGAATCAATAAAAAAAGTTGTTGCCCAAAATAATTTTCTTCAACAAAATGTTTGCGTGATTTGTTAAAATAAATTGTTGGAAATGTTGAATAAATCAAATAAAATGTTTATCGAATCTTTATTTATTAATGATGATGTGCTTGATTCCCAATTTTTTTCCTTTTTAAATAAATACACAAAAATTTATTATGGAGGGATAAGCTAGTTCCTATGTGCATTTCACTGGTTGCTTAAGCCAGATCATCAGGAAACCTTTTTCTTAAGACTTTGGCAAAACTAATGATATTTAACCAAATAAAACTGTTAAGCGAATGAGAATTATGACCTATTATAAAATGGACAAGAGTTGTAAAAATACTGTTTTAACGTTAATTCAAATATTTGTTTTATTGAATTTCAAGAAATATTTAAATATTTCATTATTAAATATGTTTTATTGAGTGCTATTTTGCAAAGTGTATATTTGATAAATTTTTTTCATTGAATCAAACAAAAAGTTTGTTGAACAAAAATTATATTTTTAACAAACTGTGTTGTTAAAAATTTTCTTGAGATATTTTTTTCTGTGTATGTGGAATAACCTTCCTGCTGAAGTCGACTGTTTACAGGTACTACTACCTCTTCTATACTTCCCATAACCTATTTTCCTAGCTCCAACCCAATGCATTAATTAGGGGTCATCCCCTTAGTGCTCTGATTTTCCTCAATTATAAAAAATTGGGGACCATATTTACACTCTCAGCTACAGCCGCTATATTTACTTCACTACTTACTGGATGCGGTCTAACCGGTCGAGTATCATCCACCAATGTAAACTGTGACTCAATATTGCGAATGATGTTTGCGATAGCGGTTTTAGAAGGCCGACTATGCGCACCGTAAGTTCATCGAATCGCACGAAAACATTTCCCACAGAACGCTGATTGTGCATAAACTTTTTATTGATCAGCAAAAACAAAATAAATTTGTTTCCGTTTATTCAAATGCGTGAAAAGTTTATATTATGGTCATATGTGATGATTCAGTTAGCCTTTCAGAGAAAAAACTAAAGTGCTAAATAGTGCCCAGTGTTCGATTTTACAGTCAAATAACAAAAACACAATCGAAAAACACGGAATATTTTTGCTGTTGTTAAAAGTTTAATCGTTTTTCAATGCAACTACATTTTCACTTTTTTACAGCCAGGCCAACGATGTCACACGTTAACGTTCGCATAGAAAATTACATTTAAAACAAAAACAAAAACAATTTTTAATTTAATTAATGTAATTTTCTATGCGAACGTTAACGTGTGACATCGTGGGCCTGGCTGTTAATTTTTTTTTATATTTTATACAAAATTTTCAGTTTTAAAAATTATGCTAAAATTAATGTTTTTCTTCCCCCTTGTTTTACAAGGGAGGATTGAAGTAGATAATAACTTTAATTTTAATATTTGTAGCTAACCACTTACAATATATATGTAATTGTTTAAACAAATTAGTTCTTTGTCTTACCTAAAAAGAGTAAAAAAAATTACAAAAACGAGTAAAATTTACTGTTCGAACATTGGGACGATATGGGTTGAATTCCAAATTATATTTGTAGGTCCAAAACTTTGACGTTGCTTACGCCTGAAGGCCTTAGCATGCTATCAATCGTGTGATTTTAAAACCAAAGATGTACATTTTTGCAGGATATTAAATTTCAGGATTTTAAATTTTGGATTTTTTAACTTGGTATTATGAATTTCAGATTCGGGCATAAACACATTTAATAAAACTTTCATTTTTAATATTCATAAATGTCATTGTGTATTTTTGTTTAATTTTAACTTTTTTGGGGTAAAAACTCATTAATGGCCAATTTCACAAATTCTATTTAAATATGAATTCATATTAAAATATAATTCCTCACATAATTTTATTTATATTTGTCATGAAAAAAAATTTTAAACATAAATTGATATTCAAATAAACTGCAAATGCAAATTTTTAAAAATTTTTAATAATAATTTTAAATCTAATCTCCATTTTTCTCTATTAAGGCACTTTCACTACATTTACTGGAATAACTTGAAAACATATGGTCATATTCAGTCAAAACATGCCAAACTCGGCAACAGTATTGTCTTTAGGTCGTGCTTACATTATTTTATAATTTGCCCTGTAGTTTCAGAGATATGGTTGAATTTTTAAAGAAAAAAACGAACATTTTGAAAAAAAAGCAAATATTATGTTCTTTTAAAATTCACGCAAAATAAAAATGAAACAAAAATCACAGTTTCGGTCTTAAAACATTCCAGAGCGCACACAAAAAGTGTAAATTTGTTCCCTTGTGTTATCCTTAAATAGGGTTATATTTCATATTATTTGAAAAGCTATTTTTTTATGTTGACATATTATTATATAAGTAGTTCTAAATTTGGTGGGGCATCTTAACTGGTGATTTGATTGACAAGTTTCATGCTATTATTCCCTTTAAAACATCTTTAAATTTGTTGTACAGATACTTTAGGTTTATAAATTGAACACAAAGCTCTGGTAAATTCCTGTAAGCTCCTTTCAAAGTTTTTAAGTGCCCTGCCAGATTTTCAAAAAAAGTCTATGGTCCTGATGTCCCAATTTCAACGTGTTAAAACAGGTGTCTGAATTACAGATCATTCATATGCAACATACATTTAACTGTAACCACTGTAAAGATCTTCGTAACCATTGTTAAACGGTTGGTATAATGTCGCTAGATTTACATTTCAAATCCACTTAAAAACAAAAATGATATTGGTATACAGTGGAATTTTTTTTTAACCGGCCACCGAAAGGGGCAATTAAATGTGCTTATAAAAGAAGGATGCCCTCTCAAGAGATGTCAATGTTTTCTTTGGCAACTGAGCCGGAACCCAGAAACTCTCCGTCTAAAGGGGCGGCCGCTTAAGAAGGATGCCCGTTAAGCAAGTAAAATTGTATCCGCATTTTCCAGTACTTACAGAAGGTAAAAAATAACTTAAAAATAGTTATTTAACAGTGTAAATAACAGTTATAAACCGTTCTTAAATATAAGCTTCTTTTGCAATCCGGAGCCATTAAAACTAGAAAAAATGTTACAAGATGTTATGAACAGATTGACCACATTGCTACGCACCTTTATACCGCTAATCGTTTTACAAAAAAGAGAATAAATAATTTTGGACCCGCCCTATTGAACAGAGAGTCACAAAATTTAATGTAAATACATGTGTATGTATGTATATTTGTATTAATGCATATACACTGCACAAATACAAATACACTTTTTATTATTTGTAATTCTCTTTGTATATGGTTGTAAATAAGTATTCATGTATACATGCATGCATACACGGATTTATATGTATATACATTAGGGCCATAACATTTTCACACTTTTTGCGAATATCAAAAACGGCATAGTATAGTCGTGTAGAATATTAAAAGTTATTAATCTATATAATAAAAATGAAATGTTGTCTGTTGCTGATAGCATAACTTGAGAACGACTGGACCGATTTGGACGATTTTTTCTTTAAAATAATCGCCATGGTCCAACTTAGGCTTTTACGGAAAGAAAATTTTTCCCCGCCCACTTTTTTCGATTAACCTAAAATCAGAAAACGACTCCATCGATTTGACTGATATTTTTTAAAATTTTCGTATTAATCCATATTAAGTTTTCATCGAAAGAAAAATTTACCACGCCTACTTTTACGCCCACTTTTTCTATTTATTTCACCGATTTGGATGATTTTTTCTTTAAAACGATCGCCATGGTCCAACTTAGGTTTTTACGGAGAGAGAATATTGCCCCGACCACTTTTTTCGATTTCCCTAAAATCAGAAAACGGCTCCATCGATCATTAGTAATCAGCTACCGAGCGAAGCTGAATATTTTTTCGGATTGTTAAAAAAGTTCACGCAGGGATCGGGTTGAAGTTTGAAAATATCTCACAGAAATTTTAAAAGATGTACACCTGATATTTGTATATATTCCTATACGTATCACTTAAATTCTCTTTTGTAATTTATCCACTACTTTAGATTTAAAAATTTTCATTCCTATCTTGGAAGGTTTTAGAAATTTGCTTCCCTGCGTGAGGTTTTTTTCGCAAACCGACGGGAGACAGGTGTTTTCATTATTAAAACATTCTTGGCCACTACGTGGTTCTATGCTCAAAATTTGGTTATTGCCCTAATATACATAAATACATATATATGTGTGTATTTATGTATGTATGTGCATGCAGAGTGTACACATATTTGGATAATAATTGCAACATTGTTTAAATTTTACTATCTTGTGCACTTGTATTAGTGTATGTGAGCTTGTACTTTTATATGTGTGCATTTTCGCTAGTAATGGTGTTTGTTGCATTCCACACAAATTTCTTTTTTAAAGGAGGAGATGATGGTGGGGCGACAGAAAGTGAATGTTTATTATTTCTGCATAAAATTCTTAATGAGAATTTTCGAAATTGTTTCCACATTATGAAAAAGCGAAATTTAATTGAACCGAACATTGTTTTTATTATTATTATTTCTTTCTATTTTATCATTATTTTTTTATTTTCCATTATAATTGTTGCATATCCTTGTGAGCACATTGCTTTTAAAATCACACATGGTTACATTAATATTAATAGAACTATTAACAAACATATTTGAGAACGCACCGTGGCATCTTTACAAAAATTCTTCAAATAAGCCACAAAGTGTGGAGCCTTATATCATATGCAATAAAACCCCAATCGTTAAAATAAAATAAGCCCCCAACAAAATGAAATAACGCCCCAAACAGAAATGAAATAGTATCTTAATTTTTGTTTGGAGTTCGGTCGGGCGCAAGGTTTATTGTGGGATGCACCAAACGTAATGTTACGGTGCCCAAATTATAAAAAACCCGGTATAACAAAAACCGGCTCGCTAACTTAAGCTCCTAAAATCGGCCTACTACGCAAGAGAGCTTTAGTTAGCGAAGTCGTGTTTATTATATCATAAAGGAGGAAACACTTGCACCTGACGGAAGGCATGCTATGCAAAGCAACTTTACTCAGCGAAGCCGGTGATTGGGGAAAAAATCCTTGCGCCCAAAAACTTTTTCGTTATAAATCTAAAAATTATATACATAAGCCCTCAAAAAATATATTTGATCTTTATTTCATAATGACTTCAACCAAAAAAAAATAATCACACACCATACAAAATTAAATAACTCCCCAAAAATCGTTGTTGTTGTTCTCTGTATAAACTTTTGTTATTATGGGGGTTATATTTTGAAGGGTTTTTTCATGCCGCCATTTCATATATCGAGTACAAAGTTTGGTATGCAGAAAAATAGTCTTAAGGACACAATTATATTTTTTACGGATCTTTGTGCTACGAATTAATTTGCTAATGAGCAAAGTCCCGAAAGCAAAACCAAGTATACAGAGAACAGCAACGACTTTTAGGGAGTATGTTATTTTTTATTTTTTTTAATTTATAATTTTGTTATAGGAGATTGTTTCACAATAGAATAACTTTCTGTTTTTGAAAATAAAAGAAAAATTTTCGCTAGAGAAAATATATTGAAACAACAATAAAAAATCAAATTTGTTTTTGTTTTCAATATAAATTTCTAAACGAAAATTTTTATTCTCATTTGAAAAACCGGCACTGAGTCCCTAAATTTTGTAAATGAAATAAACTCCAATTAATATTTTTAGGGAATTATTTTATATATTATTTAAATTGAATATAACTTTTCAAATATTGATACATGTAAACTTTTATGGGTTGAGTTTATTTGCTTGAGATCGCGAATCGCTTACTAAAGCTTATTTGCATTTCAGGCCTTCGGCCGGGTGCAAGGATTTTCTCTTATATGAGGCTATCAGCGCAGAAGTGGTGTAACCCCAGACTACTTGGTTGCGACGGTCCGTGCAAACCTATATTTCTAGCTCCATCTGTGTTGGATACTAACAGTTGGATTACTCGACTACAGTATTCCACGGATAATTACCTCGACAAAAATGCCAATATTTTTGGGTAATTATGCGGGGTAAGCATTTAAACGAATACGCTTAACTACCTCGTTAAGGTAATTAAGCGAATTCGTTTAAATACCTCAGTGAGGTAATTAGACGTATTTATTTACAAGATAACTTAACTTTGATGTATGAAAAAATTTAAGAAAGGTATTTTTACATGTATCAGCTTAATCTTAAGAGATAGCAATAAAAAACAATGGGATTTGTTGTCTTAAATTTTGTCTGTAGTGCTTTCTGAGATATCCTGTCATATTCTACTACTACACATGGAAGACGTAAATATGCAATTGCATGGTTTTTCTTGTGCGACCAATGAAAGCAGAAACAATATATTTATGCGTTTAGACTCTAACAAATTGAATTGATCCATCTTTTTTCAAAAAAATGTAAGGAGCGTTTAAAATTAGGCAATATGCCATCAACATCTCAAAATCGTAAAGATGGACATACGCGGTTGCCCATGAAAACCACAGATTTTTCATTTGCTCTTTTGCAAGCCTTATATTGAACTGCGCTATTTGATTAACATTAAGAAAAATTGTAAAAAGCCACAAAATAAAAAATCGATGCAAAAACTTTAAATTTATTTTGTATTTTCATAGCTATTTCTAGATTTTTCCTGAACCTTCCTGTAATAACTATTTATTATGTTATTAAACCATCTCTAGAAATGACTAGGAAATTCATGTAGGAATTATTTTAAAATAACAGTTGTGTTTAAAATTATACATGACAATTTTAAGTGACTAATATAACATAAAATTATAACTTATTAGATAACTTACAACTTTAACTATAAATAATTCTTAGATAATTTAACTTTCGTTACAATATGTTAACTAAATATATTACTTTTTGTTTAAATTAATAAACTTTTCAAAATCTTTTGAAAGTATTTCTTTTTTGGTTAATTAAATAATTAATTTTCCATAGAACAATGTTTCTCGATTTCATAAGTAAATAAAATTTTTATACATTTCTATTTATTGACAATCTTTAATTTTAAACACTTTGTTTTCCCTTTAAATTTATTCTTAAAGTCCAATGACTTTTAGTCCTAGTCCCTAAATCTTAAGCAGTTTTTTAAAATATATACCAATTTCCGTTCTACCATTTCCGTTTGCGTTGTGTCACTGTATTTTATAAAAATGCGAATATGTATGTGTGTAACTGCATATTTAAATATGAAGATGATGTGTGCAACTTCTCGTACATAAGTATTTGTGTATGAAACTACGTGATATTAAATGAAGCATGAACTTTTATAGTTGCGATTGTAAAAGTAGTAGTAATAGTGGCTGTTATATATTCCCTGCGATACTAGTAAGGCTCTGGACTTGTTTTTTACTAGTTGTTAGGCGTCGAGAGAAAGATGATACAATTTCGGCTGCTCCGCTTTATACTTGACGCCGTTTGCTGTAAAAACAACAACAATACTACAAAAATTGGTAAAAAAAACAAACAAAATTTACTACTTGTTCGTTGTAGGAACTACAACAACTCTTAAAAATAAACAATTTACTTGTCTTAGAGTTGACAGATGATTTTCATGTTTAAAAATTAAATAAAAAGAAGGTAAATTCCCGTATTTCTTTTTTTTTTATATATGCGAAAAGTTGACGAAAATCAAATCGGGGCGGGGCATTCTGATAGTTTCTTAAATTTCTGTAAATTCAACATATTCATTCATCAATATCAATTCATTAAAAAGTGCAACTACTTTTTAGTAAAAACTAACAAGTAAATTTCTAGCTCAAAACTAGATACTTTTGCTGCGGGGTTCGTACATCTACACAGACCCACACACACACTCATTTTCAAATACATACATATTTTACTACATTTATATGAAAATATTTAGTGCATTAATTTTGTAACTGATGCTATTGTTGTTGTATTCTCTTTCGTAGTAAACTTGAAATTTTCGTTGGAATTTTGATATTCTGCTAATTCAAAGTCAAAAAGGCACAAGTCTTAGTATATTTTCAGTATATTAAAAGCATTCATTGTCTTAACTCGCTCTATAAATGAAAGGAAATGAGACAGAAGCAGAGAAAGGCAGTTTATGATTAAAGATATTTTAAGTGTTAAATAGTCCATTAGAACAATTCAGTATGTTTGTGTTTCCATTAATTCATACATAGAATTTATGTTCTCGATATTAAATTTGCAACAATGTCGTGAACTTTTCAGCTTTTTTAGCAACCGACTGACGCTAATTGTGAAACAGAAAGCAGAAAGTGACATTGTGCACTCATTTTAATATTTAAAATTACATTAGACCGAAATCTTGGAAATTTTATTTCAAATCATCTTCAAAATTTAGTGCGTTTACATTGAATTTTTTTGGCATTAGCTAGATATTGTTTTTATAACCAAAACAACGGACTGAAAGTTTGTCGTGTAATACATACATACACTCACAATATTATTTCAGTAACGGACTGTAGTTTATTTAAGAAATATTCCGTTCAGTCATTTTTAAATAAATAAACATTTAAAATTCCAAGCAAATTTATTTTTAACTGATTCTAAAGGTACGGTCACATATGGCAAACAATTGTAAAATTTTGTTTGCCGGCATTTTTAAAAAATTTGTTGAAAAAAATAAAAATTTTATTTGCTGGTCACACTACCCACATTTATTTGCTCATTTTTGTTTGTTCAAACAGATATAAAATAGCTGCAAATAAAATATGGGAAAACATGTTTGCCCTGTGTTCACATATACAAATATTTGCCTAAAAATAAATATTTGAACCAATTGTCAAAAATAAAAATTAAATAAATAGAATTACTTTTTATTAAAACCAAAAATTAAAATTTTGATGCAAAATATTGAAACTTTTATGGGTTTATGGTGCAGAAGAGCGAGAACAGCAGTTTTTAAAGTAAAAGAGGATTAAGATAACAAATAAAGGGATGAAGGCAATTTGTCAAAGTAATTTCCCGTCTTATACAACTAAATTAAACTAAACTATGAAACTAAAGTATTATTCGTAAATGTTTTAGACTCAAGCAATAAAGTGTTTTTAGACAGTGGATCTATTGTAAATTATTTACAGATCTTTGCGAAATTTAGTTATATGATTTCTAGGCATATAAATTGAGTTTGTGCAAAATTTAACGATAAAAGGTGCATTCCGCCACCAATTTACGTTAGTTTTTGTTACAGAAATATCGATTTTTTCGGGAGGTTGTTTCACATTTTGGTCCATAACGCTTTTCCTACTGAACCAAAAGTGCTGAATTTCAATCCAAACTGCTTAAAAGAACTTGAGTGAACTTGCCACCAAAATTTTTATTTTTCGTCAGCATCCTTTTCTTAATCGATATAACAATGTTCATCCGTCCGGTTAGCTGTCCATGTTAACCTTATTCGCAAAGTACATGTCGCAATTTTTGAGATAATCGGGTGTGTTGTAGAATCCGAATTCACAAGTGGATTAATTCAGCATTTTTTGTGTTCTGCAATTCACCACCACATGTTTTTATTCGTTTTCAATTAGAGTAGTAAGGGGTTATTGAAAGTAAAACAAATCGACTTTTATTCTTATATTTGAGAACATTTTAAGGAAAAACAGAATTTTGCGAATATCGCAAATTTTTGCAAATTTCCACTCATTTTGCAATTTTTACAGAATTTTTGCCATTCCTTGCAGTGTTAGGGGCTTTTAATCAACTTTAAGGCTTATTCCAAATATATTAAATATTTTCGCGCATTTTCGCTGTTTTTTAAATTTTTTGTTTTTCCGACATTTTGTTTTTTAACCGATACATATTTGGGTTTGCTTCCAAGTTTGCAATTTTTCGTGATTTTCTGCTAATTTACAAATTTTTATCAAATTTTTGCCATTCTTTATAATTTTAGGGACTTTTAATCAATTTTATGGCTTGTTTGAAATATTGAAATTTATTGCTATTTTTGCAAATTTTTTGCAATTTTTGCATATCTTTGTTGCGTTTTTCGGCAATCGTCGCCATTATTAAGATAGCCCCATACATATATAAACCGTAGTCACCTATTTTACAGGGCACTATCAAAGAAAACATCATCAATTTTTTTTCTGCACAAGAACTTCGCATACACAAAAACATGCGGATTTCAGAACACCAATTTCTGAATTATGCGGATTCCAAAAACACACCTGATAGTAATGAAATATTGTTTACGTTTTAATTGTCGTTAGAGGTGGAAAGAATCGGTCGATAATTTCACATAGCCCCCATAAAAACTTATTTTTGCCATAGATAATCTACTATCACCTTACCAAATGTTAGTAATCGATCCATATTTTACCATAGCTCTTATACAAATACCACTTCTGTAAATAGCTTTTAATGTCATAATAATCTTATAAATGTCGGTTTTGGCAATAATTTCTATAATAGCTTGTATGTCGTGTCAAAATTTCGTCTTGTTAGGCCGAGAATTGGTTCTAGGTCACTTGCTACAATCACTTCAAGACGAAAATAAGTCTCATAAAGGTGTCATGTCGGCATATTATTTGGCGCTAATATGTTTGATATAAAACTTAAATTCATTATATAATTTTATTTTGGCGGGTCTCTGATTGTCCAATGACCCCAAACTGGTACACTCTCAAAAATTTATCTATTTATATAGATACGCCATGCTTGCAATTCATAATTCATAACATAGGCTCATAGAAATTACCCATTTACTTAAGAAAAATGTATTTTGTAACATCTTGAATCCTAAATCTTTTTGCTAAAAAGAGAACACAGGAAAAATTGTTTACATAAATAAGTTTTTTCGTCATTAAAAACTTATTTAATTTTGTTAATTTTTTCAATTTTATTCAATAATTTTTATTTTAAAGCTTTTTATTTGCCGCTGTTTGTTCTTACAAAATTTTTGTAAGAACAAATATTTATTTGCCTAAAAACAAGGAAAATAGTTGACGTTAAATGGTCACATTAGGAGCATTTTTGTTTGCTAGCAAATAATTTTGTTTTCCCAAAATCAGCTGTTTTTCTGTTTGCCCCTCAAAAATATTTTGTGTTCAGATTAGGGCAAACAAATATTTGATATTTTTTGACAAATGTTTGCCATATGTGACCGTACCTTTACAGTTATTCAAAAAACTAAGTGCATATTAATACGGATTTTCAGTTGCAGTTAATATTGTCCGTTGATTGAGTTAAATTCTTCTTTATGTTAAATTAAATAAAAACTTAATTTAAAGCAACGAAAAGTTCATTTAATTTTTACTGTCAAAAATTCAACCGCGAATTCCGTAAAAACAGATGATTATTCAGTGATCTTATATAAATTTATTGTCAAAAAATTAACTACATATTCCGTAAAAACAAATAAATATGCAGTTATTTTATAAAATTTTACTGTCAATAATTCAACACCATATTGAGTAAAAACAATTAAATATTCAGTTATTTGATATAATTTAACTACCAAAAATTAATTTTTACTTATCTATAAAAAATGAATTGCTTGTTTTGTGTAAGCAATTCCCATTTTCTATTTGTTAAAATAATTTAGTTAAATACATCAAATTTTAAGAGTAAAATAATTGCGACGCCATATCGGTCATGCTGCTGGTGTCTTATAATTGAGAGTTCTTCTGTAAACAACGTGGTCAGTACAACAAAAGTAAAACAAACGTGTGTTACAGCGGAAGTAAATAATAATATTCTCCCTCTATCGCTCATTAGAAAAACAAGCGGACAGATGTCTGTCTGGTATTTTTTAGAAATTCGGCTCTTTTGTGGAGTAAACGAAAATTACTGAATTTAATAAAATAACTGAATATTTAATTGTTTTTACGGAATATGGGGTCAATTTTTTGACAGTAAAATTTTATAAAATAACTGAATATTTAATTGTTTTTACTGAATATGGTGTTGAATTTTTGACAGTAAAAATTAAATAAAGTTTTTGTTAAAAATAAATGAAAAATAAGTAGACCGGTTTTTAATTGAATTTTCATTTTTTTATATTACAATTTCAGTTAATTTTACGTACAGAATATTGTGAGAGTACATATAAAAAAATTGCCATTTAAAAATTTGCATCATTTTTTATTTATAATAAACTTGATTTATTTTCATCAATTTCATTTATCATTTTCATTTAACATATCGAGGCATAACCGCAAAAAAAGCTTAAGTAACATCATTTTCCATTTTCGTTTTTTTTAATAAACGACTTTATTGGGAACACTTGCATCATCTCCTAAAATGTCATGGTCACATAAGGAACCGTTACGATTTTATAGCAAAAACAATTTTATCTCAAGCGACAATATTCATACAAAATTTTTATGAAATAAAATAAAAAAAACCCTCTCCTTTAAAATTTTGTTTTTGTCACTTAAGCTTTTTTTGCGGTAATGACTCGATATTACTATTTCGTTAAAATTTTTAATATTTTAAGGCCCGTTTTCACGACTTAACGATAGCTAAATGATGGAAGTTATCGAACAGAAAATGTGTTTTTAATTATCTCAAGTTCCCTTTAATCTAAAAGTGAAGGATAAGGTTAAGAGAGGAACGTTCTATCTTTAACTTTTGTCGTAAGGTTTAGATTTGAGATTGCCATATTATATTCACATATTTTTTATATATGGCACCTCCAAGTATACGTATATATTGTAAATTAATAACAAACTCTTATTTTGAAAAATAAAATTTACAAAATGTTAAATTCGCGTGTACGCGGTATTTCATTAATATTTGCCATTATTAAAAAATATTTGTGCACACAAAAAAATTTAAAATGTGAAAAGTAAAAGAAAGTACACAGAAAAAAATGTTGCCCCAGTAAACGCATTAATCAAAAATAAAATCAGTTTTAATTAAAAATTTAATCAAGTGAATTAAACGTTTAATTAAGACAATTAAACGTTTAATTGACAACATTAATTTGCACCAGTATACAAATTAATAATATCAATTAAACGTTTAATTCATTTGATTAAACGTTTAATTCACTTGATTAAATTTTTAATTAAAACTGATTTTATTTTTGATTAATGCGTTTACTTGGGCAAAACTTTTTCTGTGTACGTAGTTGCCAGTTCGTATTTTTATTTTGGCAAAAATAATCGTAATTTACTTTAGTATTGCCACATTTTTAAAAATTTTAAGTTTATTTTATACAGAAGTTGTGAAAACGAAAAATAGTTGAAGGTAACTTTATTCCTCACTAGTGCTACAGGTACCATTAACTATCTCGATCTTTAAAGTTAAGTCGTGAAAACGGGCCTAAGAGTTTTACTTATATAAAGCCGCCATATTTGGTTTTTGTTTTGTGCAGTGAAGTATTTTTTAGTACTTTGGGTGTGTGTAAAACGAAAGCAAAGTTATATGTTGAATGAAAATTGTCAAGAATTTCTACTCTAATGACAAAATTTATACTGGCCCTTAGGGCTAGTGAGATTTTATTCACCTCAACAGTGCCAAAATGTTCCTTCCATGAGTAGTTTGCTATCGTTTCACACACACCCTTTATGAAGAAAAGCACAGTTGCAATTCTTGTACAACTAGATTTTGAGTACATTTCGTCAAAATCTATTCAAGTATATTTTGTTTTGCATCTGAAATCTACCCAAAAACAACTAGACTTGTCTCAAAATCTCGTATGTACTAGATTTAATTGACTAAAACTGAGAAAGTAACAAGAGCAAACGGGTTTTGTGTTGCTCCGTTTATTTTAAATTTAAATTAAGTGGAATAAGTCGGCTACAATAAATATTTTACTCTTGATTTTAAGGGCCGATGCTGAATGTGAACCACACCTAAACGTCAAGTTCTTTTCTGCATTTCATTTGACATTTCTCAACTTGAGACTAACTCAATTTGCACCATGCGAAGATACACAACCGAGGTTTATATGAAAATAGGTGTTCAAATCAAAATGCATATCGTGCACTTAGGATTCAGTGATGAGGCACATTTTCACCTCAGTGGATTCGTCAATAAGCAGAATTGCCGCATTTGGGCGAATCATAATCCAACAGTGATTGTCGTAAAAACAATGCACCCACAAGGAGTGACTGTTTGGTGCGGTTTATGGACTGGCGGCATCATCGGGCCGTATTTTTTCCAAAATTAGGCCGGTCAAGTAGTTACTGTGAATGGCGTTCGCTATCGTGAGATGATAACGCACTTTAATTGGCTCGAATTGGAAGATATGGATGTTAACGATATGTGGTGTTAACAGGACGGCGCCACTTGCAACATAGCTAACGAAATAATGGCTCTTTTGCGCGACAAATTCAATGGCCGTGTTATCTCACGTCGTGGCGATGTCAATTGGCCTCCAAGATCATGTGATTTGACACCACTGGACTTCTTTCTTTGGGGTTATTTTAAAGAAAAGGTGTACGTCGATAATCCAGCAACAATTCAGGAGCTTAAGGATGAAATAATTCGGCACATTAACGGCATAGCACCTCAATTATGCCTCAGCGTCATCAAAAATTTGGACCATCGGATGGAGGTGTGCCGTCGTGGTTGCGGCGGCCATTTGACCGATATTTTGTTCCATACATAATTGAACCATATCAATATTATCATAATAAAAAGAAATGACAGTAATATCCTAAATAATTTGGCCCATATTCATAGTCAAAAACAAGTAAGAAAGTATAGCCGGTCAAGCCCGACCATATGATACCCTACACCACAGTATTAAAAAACACATCATGCTTATATGTCCATATAAATATGGATTTATCTATGTTTGTAAACTTCATTAAAATTGGTTTAAAAGTTTGTGAGAGGCAGAAATTGCCCCCTACCTCCCCTTGTGGTCCTATTTTTGAAAAACTATATAGCTTATGTGTCCATATAGATATGGATCTATCTATGTTTTGAATTTCATTAAAATCGGGTTGAGAGGCAGAAATTGCCCCCTATCTCCCCTCGTGATCCTATTTTTTAAAAAATGCATCCCTTTTGTGTCCATAAAGATATTGTTCTATGTATGTTTTAAATTTCATTAAAATCGGTTTGATAGTTTCTGAGAGGAAGAAATTCCCCCCTATCTTCCCTCGTGGACCTACGATTTGGTTCATATTCAATAGGCTTGGTCCCTGTGCCAGTATGAACCTATGTCCTAAATTTTATCAAATTATCTTCAAAATTGCGACCTGTACTTTGCGCACAAGGTTACATGGACAGTCAGCCAGCCAGCCGGACGGACATCGTTAGTTTGACTCAAAAAGTGATTCTGACTCGATCTGTATACTTTAAGGTGAGTCTAGGACCAATATTTTAAGGCGTTACACACATCAGCACAAATGCATAATACCCTCTCCACTATTGTGGTGTGGGTATAATAAAGTCGACTTTAAAACAATGTTATTGACATTATTTAAAGCCGGTTTTAACTTAAAGTCGACTTTATTTTTGACTATAAATATGGGCCTTTGTGTTTAATTAAAAATCATTAGATATGGAATTCTACCCGGTATTTACCCGATGTATGGGTAAATACCCGGTTTATACGGGTTAAATACCTTTTTTGGGAATTTATTTGGGTATTTATAAAAATCATTTGAAATACAGCACCTGGCAATCTCTAGTTCTCAATCAGCTGAAACGTCATATGAAATTACTAATTTCTTAAATTTTTCCAAGCACGTGTTTTGTTAAATATAAAAAGCGGATTAAATCTAATTACAACTGTACTTAACAGAATTAACATTGTGGAGAAGGTATGTACATATTTATTACTGAATCTAATATTGAGGAAATGCAACAACGAACTTAAATCGTTTTTAGCTATACATATAGGCCCATAACTATAGTCATAAACAAAGCATACTTTAAGAGTTCTAAAGTAAACTTTTATTAAAAATATGATTTTGATCTACTATAGACACGTTAAACCCGATGTTAATTTTAAAACCAGCTGAAGTTGTGTTTAACTCATTTAACAACAGCATCAGCTGTTTTTCGCCAAATAAAAAAGTACTTGCAAAAAGTTAAAAATGTTTATGTTATAAGATGTTGGCTGATATTTTGCAATTATTAATGATTTGCAGGAAAACTTTTATGGAAAGATACACAAAATATATATGTATAGGCCCTAATTGTGTAAAACGCTAGACCAAAATTGCATAGCGTTTTACACAAAGTTTTGTAATTTTGTTGTTGCTTTCTACAAAAAATCATATTGCGTGTTTCAACCGTACAAGATATGCAGTGTTTTATTTATATTTTAATTTTCAATGTCGGCTGCTTAAAGTTGCCACTTGCTTATATTTTGTTGTATGTTGTATGAAAAATTTGCTACATTTGAGGTGGCACCCAGTTAAAGTCGGTTCAATTTAAAACATTCTTTAGTTTCGACTATAGTAGCAAAATATTTAAAAGAATGTTTTTATTTTAAAGTTGTTTTTAAATAGAACCGACTTTAGCGTTTGACTATGATTATGGGCCATAGTGATTGGAAGACCTAGAAATGAACAAATATGGAAGCATTTTGCAGCAAGTGCAAGCAGCCAAAAAACAATTCTTTGCAGATATTGTGACACGGCTTATACACATGCAAATGTTAATAAAATGACAAAACATTTAATGAATTGTGTCAAATGTCCAGTTATGATCAAACGAGAAATTGCTAAATAGAACCAATGTGAACTGACAATAATTTATAGAGTTCTATCCAAGCATCAAAATCATGCCAAATAATGTCTGATGAGTGTAAAGAGAACCTTCATGAGAAACTAGTTAAGGCTATAATTGTATCTGGTGCTCCATTCGCAATGGTAGAACATCCGCTATGGATACAGTTTTTTAAAGAATTGAAACCTTCATATACATTGCCACACAGAAAGGCAATTTCCAGTGAGTATTTAAATAAACTATATAATGAAACGTCAAATGATATTACTGCGCAACTGAAGTCAGCAAGATACTTGCGTCTGCAGTGTGACGGTTTTAGCAACATTCGTAGTGAAGGTGTAATAAACTTTCTAATATCTAAGCCAGAGATTATATTTTTTAGCAGTCTGGCAACAGAAAACAGCAATCACATTTCTGCTTATCTCGCTGAAGAAATTATGAACGTCATGAAGGAATACGGCGAACAAAAGTTCTTAGTTTTGACTGGTGAAAATGCAAGAAATATGCAAGGTGAATTTAATATAGTTAGAAATATATGTATATCCCCACGTATTTCCTCTAAATTGTGTATCACATTGCCTCAATTTAATAAGTGATGATTTCTTAAAATGCTCTACGTTAAAGAACAGTTTTTTATTAGTTATTGAGATAATAAAAACCATGAAATACAATAAAGTTTTTTCTTCGATATTTTCTAAAATCTGCAAAGAAAAAGGATCAGGCGAGCAATTAAAGCTTCCTGTCAAGACGCGATGGGGCAGCTACGTAACATATTTAAATAGCTTGATAAACAGTAAAGTTTCGCTTCAAGATTTGGCTGTTCACGAAAAAGTCAATCTTAAAGCTACAATAAAATCGTCATGACCTAGTGAAGGCTTTTGGAATATGTTAAACTTCAATTTAAAACTATTTTAACCGATGGCACAATGGATAACTATTTTCGAATCCAACCAATGTTGTATTCATCGTGTATATTTTGCTTTTAAAGACATTCGAAATAAGCTTCAAGATGCATTTATAGCAATAACTGAAATTGATGATAATGACAAAAGTGAATTAATGTCTTCCTTTGATAAAAGGATGAAAATGTCTGTTAAGCCAATACATTTGGCTGCTAGTTTCCTTGACCCCAATAGTCAAGGGCACGATTTAACTGCATCCGACTATCTAATTGCGATGCAGTTTATTTATGATATGGGTATCAATTTTAATATAAATGTAATGGTGGACCTAGCAAACTATAAAGCCAGAGAGGATTTGTGGGCTAAAAATTTTGTGTGGAGCTGCATACAAGAAATATCTCCTTCTATATGGTGGAAAAGTATTTGCGTGTCAACAGAATTGAGCAGATTAGCGGTTCGTATATTGGCGACTCCATGCACTTTAGCTGCCACTGAACGCTCATTCTGCAATCTAAGTTTAATCCACTCAAACACACGAAATATATTAACTGCAGATAATGCTGGAAAAGTATATTTTATATCACATAATTGGAATCTTTCCAATAAAGACATACGAAACAAGTTAGAGTGCTATATTCGGCTATGCCGAATCTTTGATACCCTCCACCGACAGTTCGAATGTTTAAGGAGTAATATCTGTATGATGTTATTATTATCTTAAACTGTGACGATTTGTTATTTATTATGGTTTTAGGCGACTAAACTGTTTTCCGGTAGTAGGGTTTATATGGGGCCTATGGTAATTATAGACCGGTCATCACGAAATTTCACAGTGTTATTTCTAGTCCTAAAAAACTGTGACGTACCAAATTTTGTTACGCTATTGTTATTTTTAGCGGTTTTAGGCGTACTAAACTGTTTTCCGGGAGTATTATTTATATGGGGCTTAGGGTAAATTATGGACGGATGATCATGAAATTTAACAGCGTGATTTCCAGTCAAATAATTTGCAAAATCTTATCTCATTCCGTGCCTTGTTCCAGCATTTATGTTATTTTTTGTAACAATATTATCAATTTTTTTAGGTGGTGGTTCCACATTTTGATTCATAGCTCTGGTCCTACTGAACCGATTTTGCTGGATGTCAATCCCAAACTGCCTAGGATAACTACAAACAATTTGGCACCCAGTTTGTTCATTTCTTTTGAGTTGTTCGAAAGAGAGCGTGTTTTCAACAGACGGACAGACCGATGGGCATGGCTAAATCGACTTAGAAGTACTCAAGGACCCAGAATATATATACTTTATGGGGTCTGAGATGAATAATAAAAAAGTTTAACACGGAATGAAAAACTTAATATACCCTCTTCCCAATTAATTGTAGTGGAGGGTATAAAAAGGATACTTTCCAAGAAATTTTATCGGCTGAGGATGAAATCATCAATTCTTCTAATTCATTTGACCTTTCACCTTCCACTTCCACTGGTATCACGCATTCCATACCTCACTCTTCATTAAATAATAATTTAAAAATAATTGATGTTCGAAGTGAAACTGACGATGACAGTGATTTCGATTAATGTAATGTAATTTTGAAAAAATAAATATTTCTATATAAAATAATTATTGTCTTAAGTTTTTATTTTTCAACTGCTCTGTTAGCATTTTTATTTATTGAATTTATTATGAAATGCACTACATTTTGATGCACAATGTATTTTTTCAATAAATTTATTACAACATAGTTTATACCCATCTTTTAGGTAAATACCTTCGTATTTACCCATTTTTACCCATTTTACTGGGTATTTACCAATTGGGTATTTACCCTTTTCCCATCTTTAAAAATCAACATTGGCACTTAAAAATTAACCACCCTTTATTGGAAAAAGGTTTCGTTTAATTTGAAAAAGGTTTAATTAAAACTGAAAATGCTATACAATGTACAATGTCATCCTAAAACATTATATTAAAGATCATATTGATATTATCATTTAAAAGTAATAAAAAATGAAATAAATTAAAAAAATGCATTACAGAAACTTTGATAGAAAGTAAGGGGGAAAAAAAGAAAGGTAGAAGAGAAAATAAGTAGTTTACACCCAATTTTCACGATGATTTAAAAGAAACATATGTATGTATGTATGTCTTTTTTGTATTTCTTTTTTAAACAAACTTTCACATTTTCACATTTTCACATTTTGTCTTTTACTACACTCAAATTGAATATTTTTTTTTTGATAATAGGTTGATAGATACTTTATTATCTCTTAATTTGAATTTTTGTAGAAAAAAAAAAATAAAAAGGGGAAAAAAAATCAAAAAGTTGGTTTTATGTGTTATTTTGTTTTAGCAATATCGCATGAATTAATCAACCGAATTCGATAAATTTGGGCTTAAACTCTTCATTTTGAATTGTAAATTGAATTTAATAATGGATTGGGCCAAAAAAATGGCCATGAAAGTAATATTCTTGGACAAAATCATGAAAAAAAGGAAAAATGGTCCAAAATTTGGACAAAAATGCCCGTAACTTTTGAACCGTTGGAACAATGTTGGCGATTCGATAGTTTTTGAGTTATGGATGTGAACGTGTAGGTAATATTTCATACGAACGTCAATTTGGGAAAAAATCTACCAACAAAAAGTAGGGGACTCGATTTTAACGATAGAGGTATGGTTCCTTTGCCAAATTTTCATGGAATAACCCATAGAATACGGAAATCATAGGGAAATTGTCGAAAAATAAATCGACCCGCCCTAATATACATACATATTTACAATACTTACAACTTCATTATAAATGAAATTTAAAAAGCGATAACTGGTAAATATTTTTTATTATGAAATAATAAAGAAGGGTGATAACGAAAATCATATTAGGCATTATGCTAGTATATGTAAACAAATACGAAGGGTGAGGGGATAGGAAGAAGAGACGACAACCGGATTTGAACTTCGCTTTGCATAAGGACCCAGAATATATATACTTTATAGGGTGTAGGACCTTCGGTGAAGGGTATAAAAAAACAATCTTAATTATAAAAAAGAGTAATTTTTGGGATTTCAGTATTTTGGTCATAACTCTGCTATTTCTTAACCGATTTCACAGATTTATAAACCGACGTGTTAAAGAAGAAATTTGCCAGTTATTTTGGCTATAAAATGTGGACTCAGGAAGATCTATGGTTCCTGAAAATGGGAATTTAAAAAAAAAAAAATTTATATTTTGGTCATAACTTTTTCGTATCTGAACCGATTTTCCCGAGATTTTCTATTAAAAATTTCCGATCTTCTGATATATAAGGCGTAACCATAGGTCATATTACAGTCAAAAAATTCAGGTTTTTATAAAATTTTTAATACTTTTTGTATGAGAGGTACCACGCTTACTTCTCCAATCCCGCCCACATTTTATAGGATGGTGTATATTTATAACCTAAATGTTTGTACCAAATTTTGGCTCTTGCCGTTCTCCAGATATACAGAAAAAGTAATACAAATACAACAACCACAAGGGATTTTTTGGAAAAATTAGAGGCAGTCGTGGTTTTTTGGTCATATCTCAGCCATTGTTGGACCGATCTAGATAAATTTCAGTAACCAGAAATGGTGGACTATATGTGACATAAATGTAAAACAACGTAGCCGCTATCATGTCTGGAGTCTCCGGAAAACACATATCAAACGTAAGACGGACGGACGGACGGATGGACGGACGGACGGATATCGTTAAATCAACTTCTCTCCTCATAAGGACCCAGAATATATATACTTTATAGGGTCTAAGATCAATATTGTAGAAATTACAAACGGAATGACAAACTTATATATACCCTTTTCCACCTGTGGTGAAGGGTATAATAAGGCATGGCCAGCGCACATTGGTTCATGTTAATAGAACGGACGGCAAAAATAGAAGCAATTGTCGAAGGATAATGAAACTTGGCACATAGGCATTTTTTATTTGAATCAAGAAAAAATGGAAAAATCAAAATGTTCCGCCCACTTTTACGCCCACCTCCTATACAAAGTGAAAAATAAATTTTGACCTTTGACATTGTTTTTTTGCACATAGAATTTTTATCATTTGTGTGAAATTTGAAAAATATCCGCCCACTTTTACGCCCACTTCCCATACAACTTGTATTGAAGAAGTGGCATAACTCTCTTGATTTTTAATGCATCAACTCAATTCTTGCCGTTCTCAAGATATACAGAAAAAATTAAAAACAATACAACAACAAGGGATTTTTGGAAAATTAGAGGTAGTCGTGGTTTTTTGCTCATAACTCAGCCATTTTTGCAGTTCGTTTGAAAAATAATTTTGTGGTGTAAGATGCATTAATATGGAAAAAATATTAAAAATGAATTTCAAACGGTTGACAATTCGATGCAAGTTTTTGTATACATTTTGCAACTATTGCAAATAAATCTATATTTTGAATTGATTGGATGTTTGAAATACTTTATGAGGATTTATTTCATTTCAGAAATTCGTTATTTATTTTAAATGAAATAACTTCCTAATGGGAATTTATTTCATTTTGTTTTGAAGAGTTATTTCTATTCGTTGGTGTTTCATTTCATTTTTAAATTGGGGGTTTATTTCATATGAAATAAGACACCAAAAATTGGGGAATTATTTCATAATTTTTTTGGGGACTTATTTCGTGGGGGGTTATTTCATGCCGCCTTTTTTAAGCTGCAGTGCACAAAAACACAAAAGAAAAGACTAACTTTTTTTATCAGACAATATTAAAGTACTTATTCCTGATAATCATGCCCTTCATGATGAAATTCATAAATATGAGAAGATAACGATTTATTTTAAAACAAAAAGAATCAAAAACTATTTCTTCTGCAAAGCACGCCACTCGATCTTTTCTATAGAATTAAACTATCAAGAAACTTGAACTTGTAATTATGAAAAAAACACGCTAATAATGCTAGCCAGATCTGCTCAGGTCAAATGCAGCATATACGTATTTAAAATTCATTATACATACTCGTTATTATTTCTGGCCACTTAAGTAAATGTAAATATTTAATGCAAAATTAAATGTAAAATCATCTTTATATTTAAATCACTTTAATTGCCCATCAATTGACATTTCCGCTTTGTTATTTCTCTTCGTTCTTCATTTCTTTATTACATTTTTAATAACAAAATTTGCAATTTGTTAAGATTGAAAATACTCGTAATAAAATATCTCGAAAAAAAAAGAAAATACAAGAACATAGACATGAATGAATTTTAAACCTCAATTGTTGAAGGGACCACAAACATACTGGTGGTACAATTCAACATGTTCGTTTATTCGTTTGTTCTTTTATATTATTCGCGTACTTTTCGTTTAATCCACTGCAACAACAGCAACACGAAAGCAACGAACAAACAAACAGCAGCAGAAGTGTAAAATTAAAGAGCAGATAAAGGGCAACAATTTACATGTTTTTTGCCGCTTTTTTTTTACAAATTTTTACTTGAATTTATTTTTTTACTGTTTTTATTTGGTGGAATGTATGAATGATTTAATTCTTTAGCCGCGAAAAGTACCACTTTTATATGTTGTTTCTCGTTACAAACCAACAAACATGAACAAACAAAACTACGGCTGACTGACTAGTTGGTTCGTAGGTTGGATAATTTCACATCTGAAGTCGGAAATGGCATTTGTGTGTGTGTGTGTGTGTGTGTGTATTTGGGGGTTTATATGTTTAAGGTAGAGTAAGTAAAGGATGCTTACTGCAAATGAATTCACAATTCATAGATGCTTGCTATTTTCTTGTTGTTGCTGTTGTTGCTGCTTCTGTGTGTGTTTTTAATGCCTGTGATGATAATGACGATGGCACTGCTAAGAGGGATGCTGATGATGATGACGGCGATGATGATTACAGATGAATCTACAATCGTTTGTTCATACATACGAACGTTAAATGCTAGTAGAATTTATATCAACATAAGTTTGTATTGTGTGGTATTATTCAACAAACAATTGCAAAATTCCATGGGCATGACCCCGGGAGATTTTTCTCACCACAAACATACAGTATTAAATGAACGGATAAATGAATGAATTGAAAACGTGCACACATCTCTTAGTACTACCCTGCAAATAATAGGACCAGTCCAAACACGCGTGTAAAGAGTAGTCCACAAGGGACCAGGACTAGTCCACAAGTAACCCAAACGTATGGAAAAAACCTGGTCTATTTAACATTACGATGTCCTAGGAGAGGACCATATAACCCACCTTTGGACCACTAAGGAGTAGTTTTAAAACTACTCCATGGTATATAACCCACCTTTGGACCAGTAAGGAGTAGTTTTAAAACTACTCCATGGTATACTCAAGAGGATTAGTTTTGAAGTCGTTTAAACACGAAAGCATGTCGTTAAAAAACGAAGACATGTCGTCTCACTACAAACACTTTTTAACAATGGCATGGTCCATGCTTGCATTACATCGGACTAGTCCATGGAGTAGTCCATTTTTTCAAAATGGGTCAGGTGGTCCAATTTTATTTGCAGGGTAATGTAGATACACACACACACACACACAAATACTTCCATACCAAATATAGTAATATTCAGAATATACGCATACATATACATGCATATGTGATTTTTTTATGCAAGAACATGGACATTGTATGTATGTACGTGCTTCTTTAATAACTGAGCTCAGCTTGGATCGGCTCATAGGAACATAATTTCATATATGAATACGGGTTGGGATTTAAATACCCAACAAAGCTAGCCATTCATTCAACAAGCCTGCAGTCCTACAAACCAGACATTTTGCCCACCAACAGTCATCTATTTTGGCCGTCTGGCTCGATGACTGACTGCCTGACTGCCTGGCTGGCAGGTTAGTGGGCGAGTGCAGTAACCATCTAAACGAACAGTCAAACAAATATTCATGCTTTTTCAATTCCATGGATATGTATGTATGTATGTATGTATGCATATTTTATCTACATTTAGGTAAAAAACTTCATTTTTTCATTCCCTCTATTTGTTTTCCTCGTTATTGTTATTGTTGTTGTTGAGTATTTCGTATGTTTGCTTGTTCGGGAATGTAGCCAGAGCCACAAATTTTTTTTTTTTTTTTATCAAAATGGCAGCAAAAGTAGCAGCAATAATTGCAATTGTTTAACCACATATACCAACATTAGTAGATCATGTTTTATAATGATTCGAGAACATAAATAAATGTATATTTAATCATGTATGCACATCTGAGCTTCTCTCCGTCTATGTACATTTATTTGAATGTTTTTTTTTATACATTTGAATATATGACCAGAATACAGTTTTTAATTTCTTAATTTTTTACGCAACGTCACGTTCTTTTTACCAATCAACTAGTGCATCCATCAACATCACGTACACCCTTCACTCATGCAATGCAACATTTACTTATGAAATAATTGGCTTTCAATGGGCGGTATTTCTCTGATTTATTAAATGGAATACGATTTGGTCTTAAATTTTCGTTGCTATTTAACACATACATACTTATGTATATTACAGAACATTTAAAAATACTCGTTGGTGAGAAACTGAAAGTTTTAGGAACTTCTTTCAAAAGTTGATGACTTAAGTTTAAGTTCTTATACGCACAGAGAAAACAGATTCGTGATCACAACCGAATTTGGCGCCAATCGAATTTCGTCGGTTGCGTGTACTATCACACAATTCGGTTCCAATTACTGAAAATTTCGTTGCTTAGCATAATAGGTTTGATAGCAACATTTGAATTTTAGTACACTATCAGTCATAACAACAGACATTGTTAGTTGTTAGTATGATTATTAGAAACAAAATTGTGCTTATACCCGAATAAATGTTAGGTGCAACTGAATTAACACATAATTGGTGTTCATAACAAGATTGTCGTTATCGATATATTTTTTTTAACCGGTCAAATGTAGCCCATAAGGGGCAAGGACTTGAACAAATGTAATCTCAATTAATGGAAAAAATGGGTTATTTTTGAGTGCCCCGGTAGACTAGCTGGTAGAGAGCTTGTCTATCAGCGCCGGGGTAGCGGGTTCGATTCCCGCCAGAGACTCTGGTTTCATTCCTGCAGACAAGGGAAGAGCTTCGCGGGATTAGCGTAGGGAATTAAAAAAAAAAAAAAAAAAAAAAAAGTACGATGTCCTAGGGCAGGACCATATAAACCAGCTTGCATTACAAAGGGGAAGTCTTAAAACTACTCCATGGTATACTCCAGAGGATTAGCTTTGAAATCGTTTCAAAACGAAAACATGTCGTTAAAAAACGAAGACATGTCGTTTCACTGCAAACTCTTTTTAATAATGACATGGTCAAGAAGTCCAATATAATTTGCAGGGTATAAAAAATAATACATACATTCATACATACATATGTATGTACGTGTATATGTGCATACCTATAAGAATACGTAAATTACTTACCCCGATTTATTAAGTTTTTCACATTTTCCATTTTTGACCGCAAATATATTTTTTAATTATAATATTAAAAATTAATTTAATCTATCAAATGTTTTGACAGAAAATTTAGTAAGCAATTGGGGCTTTTAACTATTTTTTGGTTGTGAATTCTGAATAATTATATTTTCATTTGTTGTACTCGAATTGAATCTATTCCAGCAATCAATAATTAGCTGCAATAAATGAATAATCATTTATATTACAAAATTTATTGACGAAAGCAAATTATTGATTGCAATGACCAATATTCAGTATTGCCCTATATTAAATTCGGTTGTCATACTAACCATTTGTACTAATTTTTAGAACTTAATTAAATTAGTTATCATAACTAATAAAATAATTGAAGGAATCATATTTCAGTTGGAACATCATTTTTATAATCAAGAGAATTAAAAATCAGTTAGAACTATACATTTTTAATTGTTGCAATAATAAATCATGTTACTTGATCAATATTTTATTACTACCACCGTTTCCCAACCAATTTGTTTTCTGTGTGCGTTACTTACTGCCGAATTGTCATAAATAAAGTCAGAGTGCTGTGTTCGGCTGCTTTTGATCCCCTTCACCGAGAGCGAAAATACTTTAGGATTGCGTTTTTTATGGGATCTTTAAAAAAAACTGATCTCACATCATTTTATTTTGTTGCTATTTAACACATATGATAAGCTATGCACCGACATTAGAAAGTGTTATGCTTTTATTTCTATTCATATAAAACTTGATTTGACTGGGAACGTACAGAACAATTGAAGCACAGCCGCGAATAACGTTTTAAGTTACAAAATAATAATTTTTCAGGAGAGCAAAAAAACGTTTTTTGACAAGCAGCATTATTTGTTTTAAAAATTTTTTTTTTCTATTATTTAAAATAGTGATAATAAAAACTTTAATGCAAAAGGCTTTTAAAACATTATTCCGCACTGCAAAACCATTTCGGTTTCATCATTATGTTAGTAACTTGCAATGTTCTTCCACTGGCTGACACTTTGTACGCCATTTTGAAGGCGTTAAGGTGCATAGTTTTGGTTGATTTGATGTTTAAACTGTGTAAGAGAGTAAAGTCAACGTTTATCTGCAAAAAAACAGTTTTTGCAAAATGTGGCGTTTACAACGTTTTTCGCGGCTGTGCTTCAATTATCCAAAAAATTTTAACTCAAAAACTCTCGATATTAGAGTCAACGGAGCCTATACTATCCTTAACCAATAGATTCGTACTGTTTCAGGAACTAAGGTTTTTTTTTTTTTTTCATTATTTATTTATTGAATCTTCATATATTAAATATGAACTAACAATAATTAATCAAATCTTAACCTAATACGTTATTTTATGTCCTGCCAGTGCCAGACAAAATTTTCTTCATCACGGTTTTTATTCACTTATATATGTGTTTATCGCTCATCTAATTGGGTAAGTGCTGCAGTGTCTCTTCTTCTTAAGCGAGTGTGGCCGCCATGATTTAAAATATTTCGAGCTAGTGGATTTGGGTGTTGTTCAAGCCTTTTTAAATATTTTATTGCATATTTTGTAATCATAGTTTTATGAATGAATGTTTGAGTTTTTAACATACCAGGGAGCGGCTGTGATTATTCGAAGAAGTTTATTTTGGCGCCTTTGAATTTTGTCGATATTAGAGGCCGAGGCAGTGCCCCATAGTTGAATACCGTAGCACCAGATAGGCTTTAAGATAGAGTTGTAAAGTAGAAGCTTGCAATCGAGACTAAGGACTGAATTTCTTCCAATAAGCCAGTGAATTTGAATGGCTTTTAGTTTCATTTGAGTTAATTTTGCCTCTATATGGCATTTCCACGTTAATCGCCGATCCAGATGTATACCGAGATATTTAACATGCGAATGTTGAGGAATTATTTGATTATTGATTGTAATAGGGGGGCAAGATTCCCGGCGCAAAGTGAATGTTATATGTACGCATTTTTGCCCATTGACCATTATCCTCCATTGTCTTAACCATATTTCTAGTTGAAATATATGATGCTGTAAGTAACGCGATGCTTCATAACGATTTTCGTGGACGCTTAGAAAAGCTGTATCGTCTGCAAATGTTGAAGTTTGTGTGTAGTTGCTTGTTGGCATGTCCGAAGTATAAATTAAGTATAATAGGGGGCCCAGGATGCTGCCTTGTGGGACTCCAGCGGCAATGGGCTGAGGTGAACTTAAGAAATTTCCTTCTTTAATAATAAATTGACGACCGACTAAGTAGCTTTCTAGCAGCTTGTGTGTGTTTGCTGGTAAATTTTGCTTCAATTTGTGTAATAAGCCTTCATGCCAGACTTTGTCAAAAGCTTGCGAAACATCGATGAAGAGTGCTGAGCAATATTTCTTTTCTTCAAATGCTTTTCTTATGACATTTACTATTCGATGAGTCTGCTCGATTGTGCTGTGTTTTCTTCTAAATCCGAACTGATGGTTTGGAATACATCTATTTTCACTTAAAATTGGGGTTAATTTTGACGCTAACAGCTTCTCAAACAGCTTTGATATATTAGAAAGTAAGCTTATAGGCCTATATAACTCAACTTTTGTGTGATCCTTTCCAGGTTTAGGTATCATGGTGACTAAGGAGACCTTCCACTTTTGAGGACAGTATTCAAGGCGTAAAATAGCATTAAAAATAAAAAGAATAATTTTCTTTGCTATGCGAGGTAGCTCCAAAAGCATTTTATTACTGATTTTATCAATACCAGGTACCTTCTTAGTGTTTAAGTCACAAATAGCCTTTTCGATTTCTCTTATCTCAAATCTGAGGGGAAAAGCTGCTCTAGCAGCAACAGGTGGTAACTCGACCGCAATATTGTGAGATATATTTGGTGTAAATACGTTTTTCAAGTGACTAACAAACAGATTTCCTTTTTCAACATCATTTCTTGCCCAACTCCCATTCAAGTTTCTTAATGGTGGTTTAGAGACAACTGGCCTTTTGAGATTTCTAGCTGCACGCCATAATGAGTAGTCTGATTGTGGGGTTGCATCAAGTTCCTTAAGATATTTTTCCAGAGAAGCCGTTTTCTGTGCCTGCAGTAACTTTCTTAGTCTTTTTGTACACTCTTTAAGTAAGTTCTTAAGTTGAGGGGATCTGTGCAATTGCCACTCTCTTCGAGCCCTCCTTTTTTCAGTCAAAAGATGCTCGACATCTGTGGAATATATTTTAATAGTTTTTGTTTTTTTGGTGGCAATATTGGAATGCTGAACAGCTAGTTTCAGAAAACTGTCAAAATTGTCAATAGAGCGATCTACATAATCCGGTGTACTGAGCGGAATATTTTCGGTGCAATGGGTACTGAGATATTTTTTATATTTTAACCAATTAATTTGCGCAGCTGTCGTCGCTAAGTAACCAGTCGGAGGTAAAATTCTATTGGGGTTCATTATAGTAACAATTGTAGGTGTGTGGTCGGAAGATAATTCTAGGGAAGCTTCAACCTGAATCGTTTCTATTGGAATGTTTTTAACCACGCCGAAATCGATGACATCGGAATTTTTTGATGATCAGTGGGCCAATATGTTGGTTGTCCGCTCGCTACCACATTTAAAGCCATTTTAGAAATTGTGTTAAATAAAACACGACCCTTTGGTGTTATAAGTCGCGATCCCCAGAAGGTATGTTTAGCGTTAAAATCGCCAGCGGCAAGGAAACACGGTCCTAATGATTTAAAATATTTATAATATTGGTCCTCCGATATTGAAAATCTAGGCGGGGAGTATAACGATGAAATTACTAGGTTTCTATTTAATTCCTCAACGCAAATGTTCGTTGCTTGGAGATAATCTTCACGATGATCACACATTAGGTAGTGTTTCACTCGGGTTTTTATTAAAATGGCAGAACCTCCACAAGCTCTATCTCGAGGGTCCTTGGTATCATATAGTATATAACCATTGATTTTAAACGTATTTCTTGAGGTCAAATGAGTTTCAGAAATCATCATGACATCAACTTGTTTATTTTTAAGAAAGTATTCTAATTCATTTTTATGTTTGCGGATGCCGTTTGCGTTCCAAAAACAAATTTTTAAACAGTTTATGGTTTGTTAAGTACAGCTTGCAATAACATCGATTGCATTCTAAGCATTTCCTGCATCATATTACCCATTGTGTTCCTAAAATTATTTACTGTTTGCACTAATGTTTCCATGGTTTTTTCTAAACGACTTAAATAAGAAACCGGAGTTTCATCATTACTTGGCGAGGCACCTTGCATTGGCTGATGGTTTGATTTTAGGACGTTAGCGTAAGAGGTTCTGTTATTACTAGGCTGGGGGGCTTGATTTGCATTTGTGTTTACTTGATTTGCGACCTGCATTTGAGGGGTATTTGTTTTCGGTCCAACCGTCTGCTTGACGATATTATATACAGGGCATCTTCTATAATTGGCAGTGTGATTACCGCCACAGTTGCTACATTTTTTTACGTTGGGGTCAGTTTTAGACTTATCGCAAGAAACTGTACCGTGTAGTTCACCACATACTACGCAGACAGGGGGTAAGTAGCAGTATGCCTTGGTATGGCCAAATTCTTGGCAGTTTAAGCACTGAACAGGTCCATTTTTTTTCGCTTAGCTTAAACTAAAAATGTTCGTGATAAATTTATTAAATGCTTTTATATTTTTTTTTTTAATTTGTTTAATTTTTTTTTTTTTTATATATTGTATTAAATTTTTTATTTTTAATATAACTTGTAATATTACTTTTATCATATTTATTCTTTTTATTTTAATGTTAAATGTTAACTATTAAAATCTTTTATATGGTAATCCTCATAAACCAATATAATCCTGTACTTTAATTATAAGACTTGTTCTTGTTGTGCAGGAAATAAATAAATAAATAAATTCTATATGATGGAGTTACTAAAAATATTAAATCATAAAGTATTCTTCCCTAAACATAGTCTTTTGAATTATATTTCAAGAAAAATTTGTGTGAAAATTTTGCCTCAAAACACTTTTAAAACTTATTTAATTTTTTATTAATATGGCAGGTTATGTTTTAATAAATATATTAACAAAATTTTAAGTTTTGTAGAAAATCTTTCAAGAAATATTTATTTTTGAAATGCGCTCTTAACGGAATTTTTAATACATCATGTGAAAGACATTTCGAAGTAGTTTCTAATAATACCAGTACTTCTTAGATCCAGTTTTTACCTAAAATGAAGCTGTTGGGTATCACTTGCGCAGAAGTAAAGTTTAATGTTCGAAAAAACATCACTTTAAAGAAACTTGGCATTACTTTCATGCTGCAGTTAATTTTCTGAAGCAATAACTTTTGACATAAAAGAAATCGTTTTATTTTTATTTTGTGATGCTTTTTCTTTCATTTATAAGAAAACTGATGACATCGTTATTGTTAATAACATTTTTATTATTATTTTATTTTTGCTTTTTAAACTTTTGAAATTCAAACTTTGCAAAGCTGTTGTGCAGTAAAAAAGTACCAGCATCACAACTGCAACTGGTAATTACGCATCAGCAACAACACTTTGAATCACTGCAGCATTGATAAATAGTTTTCATGCATTATAACAACGTACGTACCCAAAGTGTTCTGAAACTTTAACGACCTATACCACGCTCGTTGACGGAAATGTTTTTTTAATGAAGTGTATATCGTTAGCTAAAATGCAAAAAGACGTAACTAACAAAAAATTCAAAATCGAGTTTTTGATTGATTCTTATGAATGCTATAAAACTACATGTCTTGACAAAATTTTACACTTCTGCGATCAAAAATTGCGCTTTTATTAGCAAAAAACAAAGGGACGTAACTACAACTTTTTTTGTTTGATGTATGCAAAATGACGTAATTACACATTTTTTTTCTAAGAAAATATAATGAAATGGTTTTCTTTGAAGATTGGTTGAAGAATTCCATGGACGACTTATCAATGCATGTTTTTCTGACATGTTTATAGTTTTCACTTTACAAAGTTTTTTGCTTCTCCTTTAAAATTATATTTTTGTTAGTTACGTCTTTTTGCATTTTAGCTAACGATATGTATTTTTTTTATTTAATCAGCCGTTAAGATTATATTGTTTATTGCTTCCAAAAACATCAAAATTCTGCAATTATGCATGTTTTTCATTTTATAAAAGTAAAAAAAAAGTGATAGTGGCACCACTGAAATATAAACAGACAGTAAAAAAAAACAGCTGTTTATACATATTTTTTCAATTGTAGCTGCCGTCTTCAATATAATTCAGTAGCTGACTACACGACTATAATTGCACCCAGCAGCATTTATAGTCTTGTGTTCGTGTATCCTGCTGTGGCGAATGTGTTTAATGCATAATACTTATTTTTCAACGAAGAATGAAACTCTTAAAAAGAGAGTTTTATTTCACAGAAATAAAATAAAACTCGTTTGAGAAGTTTTAATTTTTCCGCCTAAATGAAAACTCACTTCGCCGTCTAAAAATAAAACTCTTTTATCTGTTTTAGGAAGTTTTTTTTTTCGTCTTAAATAAAACTCATTTTGTATAGTTACTTCTTTTTTAATGTCGATTTATTTAATTGCATACCAGCTGATTTTACATATTGCAATGATCTGACCAGCGGCAAGCTTTGGATGTCAATTTACGTAAAACAAGTTTTATTTTTGTTTGAAATCACAAAATAACGGTATAAAATAACTTTTCTATAACTGTTGCGGTCCCTGTGATTTTACCATGAATTGTATAATTTTTAGCCGTATTATAATGATTTTCATGATGGTATTTTACATTGGACCTCGGGGAAGTGATTCCTGGTATTAAAAAACATAAAATTCTAAATTTAAGTGCAATTTTTTCTTTTGTTTTTAAATTAATTTTGTGATTTTGAAACTATGAATGACCAAATTGTACTAAAAAGCATTATTCCCTACAGTTTTAGGTATACTACAGCCTTTTCCGAGAGTGGGCTTTTTGTATGGCGTACACTGAAAGAATATTCTTCAAATATCCAATGGATTTTAACATTCATCCAATGAAAAATTACATTAAAAGTCAAACTATTTAACCCTTCATTGGATTTATAAAAAATGTTACATTAGCCCCCCGTTAATGAAATGTTTTATAAAATCGATAAAAATGTTGCATTATTTAAATGTCAGAAAATTTTTTTAAGACTGTGACTATTTGTCATTACATTAAACGTTAAAAGAAATTGTTTTTATTACTTTACTTTAAATGTTTTTATATATGAATACATTTTTTCATTTGTTCACTGACATAAATTCATTTTAAAAAAAACTACCAAAAATACCTTTGATAATATACTTGCATGGGCCCGTGCAGAAGGCTGAACTAGCAAGTTTTATTTTTTTGTTGTTTTCTTACGAACAATTTAGTTTTTTTTTTGCTTTTTACCCACTTACAACTACAATTCGAGTCGAAAAAAAGCCAACCAATTGTAGGGGAATGTAAGAAAAGATAAGCTCACTGTTTATTATTGATGTTTGGTTTAAGCTTTGAAATTGTTACAAGTAAAACTTTGAGTGTTTAAAATTCTAATTCGCTTTAGAGTTTTATTTGTATACTATTTTCGGCTTTTCTAAAATCGTTGGAAAAGGTTTCCTAATGGTCTGGCCTAAGCAACCAGTGAAATGCGCATAGAAGTTAGTTTTCCCTCAACAATAAATTTCAGTGTATTTATCAAATATGAAAAAATTGGGAATTTAGCTCGTCATAAAGAAAGCTTATTAATTCATTAAATTAATGATTCAATTTGGTTATTTTTATAACAGTTTTTTATTAGCTTAATGATTGTTATGGTTATACAGGGTGGCACAGCTATATGTTTTAAATGGCTTAAAACATTTTTATGTATGCGATTGTTATAATTTTTTTATATAATTATAATTTGTAGTATATTTTTGGGGAATTTTTTGCAATTAGCTTTGAAGAATTATATCCTGTAGGTGACGTCTATTTTATGCTTCAAACATAGATGCTCTTTTAACATAATACAAAGAATTTGTGATGTTTACTTCTGTATCATATGTGGCGTACGCATACACAAAAATGTAATTGAAATTTAATCAATAAAATTTACATACTAAATATTTTGTTCACACACGTCCCATACTCATAAATACACATTAAAAATGTGATACATGTATTTTTCATTCCCTTGCCAACTTTTGAGAATGTTTTTTTAAAACCGCTTCTCATATGACTTCCACTAGAGTAAAGCATTTGTTTTTTTCTTCCACACGATCAAAGAGTAAAGAATTGAATGATCAATAAATAAATTGAATTGATGAATTGAATGTGTGTTCGAATAAAATTGTGAATGTCTTAAGTACGCACTTTTCTTGTTGCAAAATTTTGTTTACCAGTAGCCCGTTTCTGTATTTCTCACATCGTAAAACTTTCCGCATGCAACGTGTGAATTGCAACAAAAATAGTGTGAAATGAAACAAAAAATGGTTTTTCTCACACAAGTGTTTCTGTATCTTTTTTTTGCGAGAATTATCTGTCATTTAAATAATTTTCCAGCAATTATTGGAAGGATGCGAGAAAAAGTGTTTCTATAACAATATTTTGCGAAAAGTTTCTTTCAACAACTGTCAAAATAAGTCACATTTGAAATTGGTGGCGAGAAAAACAAAATGTAGATATTTTGAATTTAAAATATGTTTATATACTATTTTTTTAAAATAAATAAAAAAAATAGAAGGAATATAAATGATGAATGCATAATTTATATGATGAAAATAAACAAAAAAAAAATTAGAAACTGGGAATTATTTCCTTGTGAAGGTTACTTTATATTATATTAAACATTTTTTCATTTTTCGAATTTATTCTATGAGCTAAATTTCAGGTCTGTATTTTATAAAGCTTTTTTGTAATAGTTCTATTCTTTTAATTTTTCAGAAATGACTTTATACACTATCAGACTATTATATTGTAATTTCTTTTTACATTTTACCTTAGCCTTCCTTTGGAAAGCAATGAAGTATATTGAATGTACAGAAAAATATACAATTATTAGACACCAGTAGAATGTAATACACTACCAGAAAATGCATTACATTCTGCTGGTGTTATATTTTGTTATTTTAAATTTTTTAGCCTTTTCTTGTTTTGGTTTTAATCAGTGTTGCCAGATAAATTTGTGTCAAAATCGTCAATTTCCTGAGAAAAAAATAAAAAATATCGTCTTTTTTGTTTTAAGAATCGTGCAATTTAAAATTAATTTTAAACAAATTTGTTTCGACTTTTATTATAAAATAATCAAACAAAAACATAGTTAAAGTTCATGGGTATTTAATAATTTCATTAAATTTATATATTTATTTTGTTAAGCTGGAGGATCATTTTTTAAAAAATTATTTATTTTCTTTAATCCGATAACAATTTAAAATTGTTATTTTTCTCTGGAGAAGTTACACAAAGGCATGAGAAAATATCATTTTAAACAAAAAATAAAATAAATATTTTTACAAAAGCAAAAAGAAACCAAGCTTAATAAAATAAACATACATCCTTTTTTAAAATAGATATATACATATTTACAAAAACCGAGATCAAAATGGAAAATTTTTAAATTAAATCAGCTTTGATTACAGTATTATAAATATTCTGGGTTTTTATGGAATTGATACTGACAACGTTGTTTTATATTTATATCGTATGTAGTCCGAAATAGTATATTATTGAAATTTAACTATATCGGTTTACAAATGGCTGAGATATAAATCTTTAATTTACCTATTCCTATAATCTTTTTCTTTTTTACCTGAAATAGACTTAGTAGAATACCTGGTAGTTAAAAAAATTAAAAAAATCGGTTCATAAATAAACGGGTTAAAGACCCAGTAAAATCTTCGCCTACAAAATAATATGTTAAGTAATCAGAAACACATAAAAGCACTACATACAATTCTACTGAAAAACCAAGGGTTGTGCCAAAATGAACAAATTCAAAAGTAAGTAATTTTTTTTTATCTAACTACATCCAGAAAAAAGTAGTTATCGAAGTTCTTATGGAAGAAAGCTACTAAATAACGAGTGAAAGAAGCTATCCATTTTGAAAAACTTTCTACTGGGTCACAAACAAATTTCTTTATTGCCGGAATAATGGTTTTGGCACAAAAGTGTACATATAAGATAAGAATATCAAATATCAATCATATTTTGTATATGTATATAAGAAGTATTAAATGTTCAAAAAAAGCCAAGTCGGTCCATTACTTTCCCTCGAAATTTTGCTTTTGCCGATACATTTTTTATGGAAGAGACAAACAATTTCGAGGACAATTTTCACAATAGGGATAAATATAAAAATTTAAGCTGCCTTGTTTCTAAAGATATCTTTTTTTCTAATAAACAAACACATAAAAATATTTACAATTATCTTTTTTCGAAGACTAAGTGTAAAAGGCAACGCCAACAATTTCATTAAAAGCAAAAACAAAATCAAAAATATTTTATAAATTTGTTGTTGCTTTCTACAGACATTCATATTATTTTTTTTTTTTTTCAATTTACAACGCCACAAAATAGAAGTGTTTGAAATTTAAAAATTCAAGATGAATTTCTATAGAAAGTAACAATAAAATTATAAAATATTTTTGATTTTGTTTTTGCTTTTGCTTTTGCTTTCGTCACTTTTTTAGCAAAAATCATCAAAACGTCACTTTGTTAATATCGGAACAAAAAATCGTCAAGATGACGATAACTCGTCAAATCTGGCAGCCCTGTTTTTATTATATTTATTTCTTTTGTTGACGTTTCGCTTTTATTTGACTGGAAATATTCCAGTATAAACAGAATTTGTTGTGTCTGTTTTCGCATTCAAATACAGCAACACTTTTATCTCATAAATCGAGAAACGATGGAATTTTCATGTAGGAAATTTTACGATGCGAGAAATACAGAAACGAGCTACAGTGTAATTTACAGATATTGTGTCATATTTTTTTTTCACTTACGGCCATTTTCACCAAGTTCGGTAATAATTAACTATCGGTTATAGCTGTCAAAACATATTGGTAACCGGTGAAAATGGCCGTTAAACGCTTAAGATACTGTTTTAGCGTAAACACTTTGTTAATTCCAAATAAAACATAATTATACCCTTCACCTCAGGTGGAAAAGGGTAAGTTTGTCACTCCGTTTGTAATTTGTACAATATTGATCTAAGACCCTATAAAGTATATGTATATATTCTGGGTTCTTATGAGGCGAGAAGTTGATTTAACCCTGTCCGTCTGTCCGTCTTTTCGTCTTACGTTTGATATGTGTTTTCCGGAGACTCCAGGCTTGATAGCGGCTAGGTTGTTTTACATTTATGCCACATATAGTCCACCATTTCTTGCTATTGAAATTCAGCCAGATCGGCCCAAAAATGGCTGAGATATGAGCAAAAAACCACGTCTACCTCTAATTTTTTCCAAAAATTCCTTGTTGTTGTTGTTGTATTTTTATAACTTAACCAAGCCGATTGTGCCCAAATGAAAATGTCGAACCAACCCGAAAGCACTATTTAGAATTTTTTCTCCGGTTTTCTTTTAATCTTCAACAAAGATCTAGAATTAATTTTTTTTTAAGATAATATCACAATTACTAATGTTGTTTTTGTAATTTTTATTTTAAATATTGATCATTTTCAAGTTTTTTTTTATTTTTTTATAAAGTAAAAAATACTTACATAATGAAATCAAAATAATCCAAAACCACTTGCAAAAACACTAAAATACGTGAAGATTTTTCAGTTGGTAACTAAGAGATGACAAACTTTGCAAGGGTTATCTATTTGGATATAGTTAGAGATGTAAAATGAGTTCATCATATCGAAAACGCCATTGACGAATGTACACAGAAAGAAAAACACTCGGGATAAATTAATATTTTTATACTTACTTCAATCACGAATCCTACTTAAAAATTCAAGTACGAATAACACTAAAACGTACTTAAATCAATCCTTAGTGGGACTTCTTTAAAAAATCAATCCCGATATTTCTTGAAATAAGTATAAAATGCATAAATCAAGTACAAAAAAGATTAAACTTTTCGTTGATAGTGCCACTCTGAGAGTAAAATTACAAAATGAGGGTTTTATCTTATAAAACTTATTAGTCTCATCTCTCAGCATTGCATTCTTTTATGCGTGCGTACGTGTGTTTTTCAAAATTTGTTGTACAATTACAACAACACAAAACGAACAAAACGATTTGCTTTTTGTGTGTAGAAAAAACAAAAACAACAGAACAAGAAGAAAAACATATACATATCTACATATGTATGTATTATTTTCAAGTTTAACCCTCCGCCTTGCGCATGCTTTGATTATCTACACACATTAAACAAAGGTCTGGCCAGACTCATGTGTACCACGAAGGGTTAAAATTTAGATTTGAATTTTTGCTTCTCATTTAGTTTATACTTTTAGGTAAATATTGTTACGTTTTTCCTTTAATAAACGCGTTCGGTTTACTCCCTTTATAATAAACCGTTGAGTTCTTTTAATTGCAAATAAAAATTAATACACACACTTATTCAACTTAACAAACTTTATTTTGTTCACAATTGTTAGTAACGAACAGAACCGTTTTTCAAAACAAACTAAACTTAATTTTACATGAGTCACCCCTTTTTATATTTCATAATTATTTCTAGATTTTTCCTGAACCTTCCCGTAAAAACTATTTATTATGTTCTATAACCATTTCTAGAAATTACTGGGAAATTTATATAGGAATTATTTTTAAAATAACAGTTGTCTTGAAAATTATACATGACAATTTTAAGTAACATAAAACTATGACTTACAAGATAACTTATAACTATAACTATAAATAATTCTTAGATAATTTAACTTTCGTAACACTGCCCTCCACTTAAGCCTGTTCGTCCCGAATAGGCTCAGATTCTCCTTTTCCATAATGGGCTAGTCGTTCTAGATGTACCACTTTCATTTTTGATCTTGGGCTATTATATTTCTCAATTTCTTTATGACTTTATATGGGCCATCCCAATGAGTCTGCAGCTTTGGAGATAGTCCTTTCTTTCGTTGCGGATTAAAAAGTAAAACCAACTGGCCCTCTTTGAAACCTTCCGAATTTGCCGCTCGATCGTATCTGGCTTTCATCTTGTCACTGGACAGCTTAATCCGACTTCGCACGAACTCATGAAGTTCATTAAGGTCATCTTGTTCCTGTGAGGTAGAGCCTTCATTGTTGTCATCTCTTGGTCCAGGCTTAACACCAAATTCTAGATCTCCAGGTAGTCTGAGCTCCGTTCCAAAGACAATTTTGGCAGGTGTACGAGAGGTGGAGTTGTGAACAGCTGATCTATATGCCAACAAAAACTTCGGAATGTGTTCATCCCAGTCTTTCTGATGTGTGCTTACTACTTTACGCAAGTGCTCCTCTAGTGTGCGGTTAAATCTTTCGACCATACCATCAGATTGTGGATGCAAAGGAGTTGTTCTAGTTTTTCTTATTCCGTATAATTCACACATTTCTTTGAACACACCAGATTCAAAATTTCCGCCTTGGTCGGAGTGTAATTCTATTGGAACTCCGTAACGGCACACCCAGTTATTCAAAAATACGTCCACAACGGTTCTAGCTTCTTGATTTGGGATGGCATACACCTCTGGCCATTTACTAAAGTAATCGATAACTACTAACACATAACGGTTGCCGGCATCACTCACAGGAAAAGGTCCGGCTATATCCATTGCGATTCGCTCAAATGGGGCACCCGAATTGTACTGTTGAAGCGGTCCCCGACTTCTCCTTGTTGGTCCTTTGGCGGCAATGCATTGGGTGCAATTTGATATCCAATCGGCCACAGCTTGTTGGCACCCAACCCAGTAGAAACGTTGTTTTAATTTTTCTAATGTTTTTGTTACGCCAAGATGGCCACCACTTGGACCATTATGGAATTCATTTAGAACTTCATGTACTTTTGACGATGGCACCACAATGAGGTTACGAACTGATTTTCCATCGGCACTTTCCCATGCTCGGTACAGGCAGCCATTTATCAACTGTAGGCTGTTCCATAGGGCCCAGTATGCTTTTGTTAGCGGACTTTCAGATGATATTTCGTTTCGATTCGACCTTCTGCCTTCTTCTTTGGCCTTCATGATTTTCTCTAATATAGGGTCAGCTTTCTGTGCCATTGACCAGTCTTTGTTGGACTCTATATGCAGTAGGCGAACTTCACAGTTGTATTCCTTTCCTTCAGCCTTTACACAATGCTTGCATTCCAGTTTGCAGGGTCGTCTTGATAGAGCATCCGCGTTGCCATGTTTTCCACCTTTTCTGTGCTCAATGGTAAAATCATAACTTTGTAGGCGCTCAATCCAGCGAGCTATCTGACCTTCCGGATTCTTGAATTGCAGCAACCACCTGAGTGCAGAATGGTCCGTTCTTAACTCAAAATGTTGACCATACAAATACTTGTGAAAATGTTTTACGCACTCTAGTACTGCCAGGAGCTCCCTTCGCGTTACGCAGTAATTTCTCTCAGGCTTCGAAAGTATTCGGCTGTAATAGCCCACGACTCGCTCTACACCATTGACCACTTGGGAAAGCACACCTCCAACTCCGTATCCGCTCGCATCGGTATCAAGCACAAATTTCTCTCCAGTAATGGGGTAAGCCAAAATTGGTGTTGAGCACAACAATTCCTTCAGTTTCTGAAATGCTGTTTCCTGTGCTTCACTCCAGATGTATTTTTGCGCCTTTTTAGTCAATTCGTGTAAACTTGCAGCAATATTTGCAAAGTTTGGTACAAAGCGCCTGTAGTATGTACACAGGCCTAGAAAACTGCGTAATTCATGAATATTTTTCGGGCGAGGCCAATCCATTACAGCTTTTATTTTATCATCATCCGTCGAGATGCCTTTGGAGGTTACACGATGTCCCAGGTATTTTACTTCCTTCTGGAACAGTGAGCATTTCTTAGCATTTAGTTTGAGTCCTGCCATTGATATACGTTTCATCACCTCTTCTAGGTTTTTCAGGTGTTCATCAAATGTTTTCCCCATTACAATAATGTCGTCAAGGTACACCAAACATGTCTTTCGGTGAAGACCTTTTAACACCTGCTCCATTAACCGCTCGAATGTAGCCGGAGCATTGCAGAGTCCAAATGGCATCACATTAAACTGCCATAAGCCATCACTTGCGCTAAACGCAGTTTTCTCCTTATCGTTTTCCGAAATTTCCACTTGCCAATAACCGCTCTGCAAATCCAATGTAGAAAACCATTCCGTTCCGGCTAACGTGTCCAGGGTATCATCAATTCTAGGCAATGGATAACTATCTTTTTTCGTGACGTCATTCAGTTTTCTGTAATCTACGGAGAATCTGGTACTTCCATCTTTCTTTTTCACCAAAACCACTGGTGAGCTCCACGGACTTGATGATGGTTTAATAACTCCGTTCTTTTCCATATCGCTAACCAGCTCTTTTACTTCATTTCGCTTTGCTAGAGGAATGCTTCTTGGCGCCTGTTTTATTGGCTTAGCTTCGCCTGTGTTGATTTCGTGTTTCACGATTGACGTTCTGCCTTGGTTTTGACCTTTCAAAGCGAATGCAGAGGCATATTTTCTTAGTAGTTGCTTGGCCTTATTTTTGCAAGGCGGTGTTAGCTTTTCGGTCCATTTTCGCACACGTTCCTCTAGTGACTCGTGGTCCTTGCCAATTCTCCTGGCTGCGCCTTGATGCTGCTCGCAATTAATTATTGCTTCTGCTGAAGTACATTGTCCAATTTTGAAGTTCTGCGTAAGGACTTTTTCAATGCTGGATAAATTTAATACTCTCACGGGAACTAGATTGTTGCTGGGTTTTACGAGGGCATGCGCTGTTACGATATCTCCTTTAACTTCTGCTGGCTCTACCACCCAAAAACTGTTGTCCTCACAATCTCCCTCCATTCGCGCCCATACTAAGGTTTCTGATTTGGGTGGCAGTTTGTCACATTGAAGGGCGATTAGCTGTCTTACATGGGCCGTGGTTTCGTATCCAACTTCAAGGGGTATCCCCACATCACGCCAATACATAATTCGCTGACCCATATCCAATTGAATACCATGTTCAATCATGAAATCTGCGCCAATGATTACCTCGTCTACAATATCAGCCACAATAAATACGTGATGGGCGATTGCATTGGCCATACTTATTTCCACTCTTGCTTTGCCATAGACAATAACAGGCTCTCCCGTAGCTGTTCGCAAGTTTACACCACTTAGCGGCTCGACAGCTCCCTTTATCAAATCAGCTCTTATAATGGAATGTCCTGCACCAGTGTCGATAGTCAAAATGCGGATTTCACCATTTATGTAACCACAGGTCGTAATATTTCTGTTACTCGTTTTCACTACTAAATTGATCGTAAGATCTTCAGTTTCCTCTGCACTGCTAGCTCTTCTCAGCTTTAGCGGTGGCTCCCGTGATGATTGTTGACTTGCTCTTCGTTTGTTCCTTTGCGGCGAGGCAGATCTCGATCGTTGTTTGGGTGCTTTGCAGTTTCGCTGAATGTGGCCAATCTTACCACAATTATAGCATTTCGCCTTGTTTTTACCTTGCTTCTCGCTTAAAGCTTGCATCACTGCCTCCTTTATGTCCTTTACAATATCTCTTTCTTCTTCAGCGTCAAAATCAAGTTTTCGAACCTTATACGCTTGCGGCCTTGAAATTATTCTTGCGGTTTCTTGGGCTAGGGCAAATGATACCGTTTCGGCAAATGGTGGCTTCTGTGATGCACATACCGCTAGTTTCACATCAGCATCCCGTATACCGTTTACAAATGCCTCGGTCTTAAAATGATCTAGCAATGGATGACTTTCACCTGGATAGGTAAGCTGCACCAAGCGCTCAATCTCTAATGCGAAATCCTGTAGCGTCTCGTTTGCCTTTTGTACTCTTCCCCGTAATTCCATTCTGAATATTTCTTTTCTGTGTTCACCACCATACTTTCGTTGCAGTGCTACCATAATGTCATCGTAATTGTTTCTGCAACTTACTGGTACACTTTCTAGAATTTCAGCCGCAGATCCTTTTAAAGCCAGAATCAGCTCTATGGCTTTTTCTTCATTGTTCCATGCGTTTTTGTTGGCAACTGTGTCAAACTGGAACTTAAAAACACTAAATGGTAAACTGCCGTCAAAACTCGGGGCCTTAATTCTACTAGAGACTTCTGGTGAAACTCGAACCGCTCCCTCTTGGCACTGAAGACTATTAACTTTAACTTCCTGATGATGTAGCTTTTCATCGAACACCGTGACTTGTGTTTTTACATCAGACAATTCCATTTCCATATCGTCCACTCTGTCGTTTATAACAGTAGAAATCTCTTGAAGCTTTTCAAGTTTTTCATTAGTAGCCTGAAGTTTCTCGTTTGTCACTCTAGAATTTTCTTGAATTTCGGCTAAGATGGTGCTTGCATTTTCCTTTACCAACTTCTCTATATTTTTAGAATTTTCTGCTACGATAGCTTTTGAATTTTCTTCCATTTTTCTAGAGGTTACAGCCGAATTTTCTTTTACCATTTTCTCCATTTTTCTAGAATTTTCTTCCATTTTTCTAAAATTTTCTTCCATTTTTCTAGAAGTTACAGCCGAATTTTCTTTTACCATTTCCTCCATTTTTCTAGAATTTTCTTCCATTTTTCTAGAAGTTACAGCCGAATTTTCTTTTACCATTTCCTCCATTTTTCTAGAATTTTCTTCCATTTTCTCCATCATAGCAGCAAACATTATACCAAGATCCATGTTGCTTGTTACTGCACGGGTAGCAACTTCTATTTCTTCTTTTTCTTCAAATTCATAAGTTGCGATGTCAATATTGCGTCGCTTAAATTCATCGATTAATCTTTTCTGCAGCTCAGCTTTATTTCCAGTAGTAGGCAGATCCAACTTGCCCAACTCTTTCTTGAGCTGTTCAACTTTTAGCTCCTCGAATTTCATTGTTGTTTGTATAGTTTTTTTTTTTTTTATTTTTTTATCCTTTTTTTTTTATTTGTTTATTATTTTTTTTTTTTTTTTTATTGCAATTTCACTTCTGACACCAATTGTTACGTTTTTCCTTTAATAAACGCGTTCGGTTTACTCCCTTTATAATAAACCGTTGAGTTCTTTTAATTGCAAATAAAAATTAATACACACACTTATTCAACTTAACAAACTTTATTTTGTTCACAATTGTTAGTAACGAACAGAACCGTTTTTCAAAACAAACTAAACTTAATTTTACATGAGTCACCCCTTTTTATATTTCATAATTATTTCTAGATTTTTCCTGAACCTTCCCGTAAAAACTATTTATTATGTTCTATAACCATTTCTAGAAATTACTGGGAAATTTATATAGGAATTATTTTTAAAATAACAGTTGTGTTGAAAATTATACATGACAATTTTAAGTAACATAAAACTATGACTTACAAGATAACTTATAACTATAACTATAAATAATTCTTAGATAATTTAACTTTCGTAACAATATGTACATAAGATTTTTAAAGTAAAAACCATACCGGGCATGATGTTGGTGTTTTATCATTCTTTAAGGTGTTAAACGGGTAAGTAAATCAATCATAATAATGTTTTCTTTCTTATTTCTTTTTTGGGTTTTTTTCAAGCACAAATTGGAGATAAAATCAACTTTATAATACTTGAATCAACCGCATTTAGAGATTTATTCAATCTTAGTTTTACTTAAATCAATCTCATTTTCGGATGATTTAAAGTACGAGTTCGGATTAAATCAATTTTATAATTCTTGAATCAAGCGCATTTAGAGATTGTTTCAATCTTAGTTTTACTTAAATCAATCTCATTTTCGGATTGTTTCAAGTACGAAGTCGGGATTGAATATGGACAATTTAAGTATTTTAGGATTGAAAATCCGTAGTAGAATCAATCTTTCTGTACTTGATTCTACTACTTACCGTAGTATCAATCCCGCTTCGGATTGATTTTAGTACGTTTGGATTGATTTTTCTTTTGAGTGTGCCCCAGTGCTGAAGCTGCCCCAGTCTCCCCTTAACGTTTGTATTGCTCGGAATATGTTTTACATATAAGAGTTCAACAGAAGTTACTCAGTCCTTTACAACTCCTAATCGCATCACAAAAAGAAATGTCCAAACACAAATCGTGGTGAAATTATTTTGAGAATTATTCAAGCTTATAAACATAGAAAAGTAAAATCAGAAGCTTTAACTTCCCTGTTTTATAACGTTTTATATTTTATAATGATTCTCGCGGATAATAAGTCAAATAACGAAAGTGGTTGATAAAATTTTCAGAATTTTGCAAAAATTCCTTGTTTTCTTTTTCAATCTTACAGTCCTGAGGATTTGTTGACAACTAATTCTATCTTGCAGATAAACATAAAGCTTAGCTTATAAAGTTTGCTCCAGTCAGAAAATGTTAACGTCTTTGACATTCCGTGCAAAACTTTTTTAATATTCCTTTAAGACCCCATAAAGTATATGCGTTCTGGGATCTTGACTTGTTCTAAGTCGACTGTCTTTTAAGCGACTTAAAAGTAAATAACAATATTGGTGTCAAACTGCTTCTGGTTCTCCTAAGCAGCTTGGGATTGAATGTTATTAAGTTCTGCACAAATTCGTTTTTATGACTAGAGAATAACACTGCCAAATTTCGTAGAGGTAGGTCCATAAATTTATGTAAACTTTCTGTAATCCAATGAATGACATCATTACGGGAATGAAATTTGCAAATATTATGAAGTAATTTCATTAACACTACGAAATTGAGTTTCATATTCAACATTTTTCATTTTTCGAATTTATTCTATGAGCTAAATTTCAGTTATGTATTTTAAAAAGCTTTTTTGTTCCTTCGGAAGGAAATAATTCCCAGTTTCTATTTGTTAAAATAGTTGAGTTAAATACATTCAATTAATAAAGTAACACTATCCAGTGAGACACAAAGAATGCTGACGACGGCCGTAGCGGGCCAGAAAATGCATTACATTCCGCTGGTGTCTAATAATTGTAAATTTTCTCTGTACATTCAATATACCTCATTGCTTTCCAACGGAAGGCTAAGGTAAAATGTAAAAAGAAAATACAATATAATAGTCTGGTAGTGTATAAAGTCATTTCTGAAAAATTGTAGGAATAGAACTATTACAAAAAAGCTTTATAAAATACATAACTGAAATTTAGCTCATAGAATAAATTCGAAAAATTAAAAATGTTGAATATAATATAAAGTTACCTTCGGAAGGAAATAATTCCCAGTTTCGAAATTGAGTTTCGTAATTTCTATACAATTTTTCATTAAATTACCCAATAAAAAATGGAGCTTCCAACGAAGCAGGTTTGCAAGGGAGAAACATAAGGGTTTCGCTTACCATTGCGCTTACGGAAGACATGAATTTTATATGGCGAGTTCCTACTTTGAAGCAATACATTTTTGACACATAAAGCGCATTATTCAGCGCACATAAATATTGTTGGATGTAACGATCATCTTTACACACTGAATGTTTTGATACAGTTATTTTTTAGTATTCTCCCTTACAAACCTGCTTCGTAGTAAGGGAATGCCGTAGCAATTGAAATGTTATTTTTTTTTTATAAAAGTTGTTGAGAGTTCTTTCACTTACTTTACTGCATTTCTGTATGTCTTATTGCGTAGCGCATAATTGTGCGCTTATTTTTTTAAATGTACCTTTAGTGCTTCGCAAAATGGTAAAAAAATTTATTGGGTAATGACAACTTAATATCTCTTTCGAAAGAAAAGTTCAACTAATTCAACTAATTTTTAAGATTAAAATAAACCATTAATTAAAATATTATATTATGTAACTTCATATTTTCCATGAAAAATGTCACTTAATCAATGAAAACAAGATAAACTTTAAAATACTTATAACTAGAAGATATTTGTTAACTCTGTTGTAAAAACGTATTTTTAAATAAATGTTTAGCGATAGACATGAAAATATATGAGCAAAATTGTAAATTTTATTGATTCATAATATCAATGAATTAAATTCATTACGATAACGAAATAATGATTTTAACTAAATGTTTGTATTAGGTTCAAAAACAAACAACGAGAAAGAAAAAACAAGAGCAAAAAATTCTCACATTCTTTTTTCTTTAATTGTTAATTTAAATACACAAAATTTACGTAGTAGTTCAAGCCAGTAAAATGGAAGGAAGGCAGATGAAGGTCGTCGCGGAAACTTCATCCAAAGATTTTAGAAGAACTAAGGATATTAAAAAAAGAAAAGATAAACTCACTGTTTATTGTTGATGTTTTTTTTTAAACTTTGATATTGTAACAAGTAGAACTGTTGCTTATAATTCTTATACGCTTAACAGTTTTATTTGGTTTAATATCTTTAGCTTTTCTTAAATCTTTGGATGAAGTTTCCTGACGATCTGGCCTAAAGAACCAATAAAATGCGCATAGGAATAGCTCATCCCTTCAACAATAAATTTCAGTGTTTTTATCAAGAATAAAAATTGGGAATTAAGCACGACAAACAAAATCTTGTAAATAAAAAATTTTTACATTGTTTTTCATCATTTTGTGTGAAGAATACTTGGTGAATTATATACAAATAACTATAGAATCGAACAAAAATAATCACACCAGAAATTTCGCGAAATGTAATGCAAATTATGTTAAAAGAGCATCTATGTTTGAAGCATAATTTGCATAACATTTCGCGAAATTTCTGGTGTAATTATTTTTGTTCGATTCTATAGTTATTTGTATATAATTCACCAAGTATTCTTCACACAAAATGCCGAAAAACAATGTAAAAATTTTATGATGTATGATGACAAAATATATGAACAAAGAAAAGGAATGCCTATGGGCTCTCCAGCATCACCAGTAATAACTGACTTATTATGGAACAACTTCTGGACATATTACTAGATAAAATGGACCAAAAACCGATAATGATGAAATACGTAGATGACTTATTCGCAATATTAAAAAAGGTCAGAATAAATGCCATCATCAAAAAACTTAATTCATTTAATGGTGTGACGATGGAAGTCGGAAGCCCTCGTTTCCACCAGCACCATGGATACCAGTATTAGTTTATTTAGTATTCTACTTTTTTTTTATTATTACCATTCAATTATCATAAAATGATATTTCTTTAAAATGAACTGTAATATTGTTGTCATTATTATTTTTCTTTTTTTTTAAATTTTATCGTTATAATTATTCAATTGCTGTAAAATGAATTGTTAATATGTTGGCATTATTATATTTTTTTTTGTTTATTATCAAATATGAATAATGATTATAAATAGTTATAAGACAAAAATGAATTTGAATTTGAAGTTACCAACGGCCGTTTATGGCGACCTCTAGTGGTAGCCAGGCTACTCGAATTGGCATCTGAGACCCCCTAGCGGCGCGTAGCAGTCAACACATGCCGAACAGATGTGCCAAACAGCTGATCCAAACAGATGGGCAGATGCAGCCACCATGTACTTATGACGGCCGAAAAGTATAAAAGCAGAATGAAAATGAGGATCAGTCGGTATCGAGCGCAGTGGTTGGTAAGTGGTATTTGACGGTGGTTATCCCGCTGTGAGTTTTTGGTAGTTTAGTTAGTGATTTGTAGTGGTGTTTGTGTAGAGCTACTTGCAGTTCCGTGGTCATCCCGCAGGCTGCAATCCAGTGCTACACCAACATTATTAGCCGAGCGTAGTAGTGTGCCCGTGGTCATCCCGCAGGTACGCGACTACGAGTTGCTGGACACAGCGTCCCCGTGGTTATCCCGCAGTGCCGTGCGTGTTTGGTGGTTTCACTGGGCCTTCACGGTGTGCGACGTTTGTATGGGATGAATTGGAACTCCCGTGGTTATACCGCAGGCGTTCCAATTTAGGCCTGTACCAACGCGCAATGTGGTTGTGTGCCCGTGGTCATCCCGCAGGTACACGTCTACGAGCAACGCAACCAACCCGTGCTCACCCTACAGACCGCCTGTCATTTAGTGGTCATACGTAAAGCGCTTACACCTCGTCCCGACGAGTGTCCGCAGAGGCGATCGAGTCGACCGTACATTAAAACCCCCCTCGTTCGTGCCGCGTGGGTGTCGTGTCCAATCGAAAACGCTGTTTAATTAGTTGCCTGTATACAAGATCATAAATAAAGTGTGTTTGTTAAAACCCCATAGTTGATGGAGTGTGTTTGTTTTTTTGTTAACGAGGTCACGAACTATTTACAAATTTGCTGTAAAGTGAACCCTGGATAACCGGCGAGTTATACCCCAGCCAAGAAGGTTCGTTACAGTTGGCGCCCGAGCAGGGCCCCGTTATAATAAATAAAAAGCAATAAAAGAAGTGAGTGTAATTTGGAAAAAAACACAATCTAAAAAGAATTGGTAAACCGGTCGATGAATCAAGAAGGAAATAAGGTGTTAAATTAAAAACAATAAATAAAGACAGAAAAAAAAGAGGGGAAAAAACAGAGAATTTCGTAGAAACCATTATAAAAATAACTAAAGACCGAGTGAATCTCGGGGAAAAAAAAACAAAGCCCCAAAATTATAAAACAAATTTTAAGCGGAAAATATACAAAACACAAGGTTGATAAACTTTAATATTTTTAAAATAATCGTGGGTAAATTACAATTAATTTTACGCAGTTTTGTCTTGCATACTGAAATCAGCGAACAAAAATTACTGAGAAGAACAATAGTGGAAATTAAGTCGTAGAAAACCCGTGAAATGGTGAAGACGGGGTGGATATATCCGCTTAAGCGGGAAGAATTGCTGTCATGCATGCAAGAATTCTCCCTGGAAACCAGCGGAACGGTGGACGAGTTGCGAAAACGGCTGTCCCAATTTCTGAGCAGTGAACATAGCCCAGAGGTCGCTGCCCGCCTGCAAAGCTTGGAGAAACAATTTGAAAAGGGAACTATACTGACAGTGCCTGGTAATATTACCCTGAATTCACCAACAACAAACTACACCATCGGAATAAACCCGCCAGAAGCTCCTCAACCAGCAGGGAATACCAAAAGCCCAAAGGAGAATGGGACGAGCAGTAGGAGTAATTTAATGGACCAGGTACGAAAGTGGGGACTGTCCTACCATGGTTGCGGCGACCCGTTGGTTTTCATTGAGCGAGTGGAGGAGCTGGGGGAAATTTACGAGGTCTCGTTGGACCAACTACCCCGAGTGATGCCCGAATTTTTGGGAGAACGAGCTCTGGCGTGGTACCGCAATAACAACGAGCACTGAGAGGTATGGTCTACGTTCAGAAGAGATTTCTTATCCTTTTTCCTCCCTACCCGGTATTTTGAGCGGCTGGAGGACGAAATCAGAGCCCGGATGCAGCAACCAGGAGAGCCGTTCAAGGACTATATCTTAGAAATACAAACCGTAATGAAACATTCCGAATTAACAGCGGAACAGAAGCTGCAACGCATTTTTCAGAACGCCCAGTCAAGATATAAACTGTATATAAGGCGAAAAGATTTTGGCTCCCTCGCTGAATTAATACGGATGGCGGAGAATCTGGAGAGCATATCAGTCGGGACCACGCCAAATCCAGGTAATTAAGCCGCTCCAACGCGGAGAACCGGTAACGGGCAAAATGCGTGCTGTCACAGTTGTGGGGAGCCGGGGCACCACTCAAATAGATGCCCTCGGGCTGAAACCCACCAGTCGGGAAATGCCAATGGGAGCCGACGCAATTGAGGATGGTCGGACCTCCCGAGTGAAACAATACGTCCTCCACTATCGTGACCAGTCTACACCGCGAAGAAACTCAGATAACGGCCACCATTTTGATCAACAACGTCGCGGTTTAAGCCGTGTTAGATACCGGCGCCAGCCGAAACTTCATCCGCCCGGGCATTATACCCCAACTCACCACAGCCCCGACGTTCCGCCGGGAAGAGCTTGACGTCATGTTAGTGAATGGAGCAGTGTGCAGGGTCTCAAGGGCGATAGAACTACCAACAACACTGGGAAACCGGACAAGAAATTGTGGTTATATCGTGATGCCCGACGCCAGCGAAGATGTCATCCTGGGACTCGATTTTTTGCAAAACTTTGATATGCGCATCAAATTGCCGGTCTGACGCTGAACTGCTCCAGTCAAGCAGCTGGAACACAACCCTCAGCCTACCCGGCCGCGCACAGGACCACCATCTGTGGGGAAGCAAGCAAGTGTCAGGAACCATCAGCAGAGCCAGCAACGTCTGAACAGGCGATGATCACTGCGTTTCTGGAGAGAGAACTCCCTAAGTTTAAGGAACTGCAGGGAGTCTCAAATATCGCCAGCCACAAAATCATACTTACAGACGACAGACCTATTAAAATCCGTTACGCACCTAGGAATCCCGCCATGCAGGCGATCATAGACGCCGAAGTGAACGAGTTGATTGCGCAGGGATGCATCGAACCATCCCACAGCCCGTACTGTTTTCCGATCACCCTGGTGAAAATGGATCTTGGAGAACGTGCATGGATTTTCGACAACTTAATCTAAGATTTGCCCACGAGACCAGTATGAGCAGCGAGGAACACTTTAGAAAAACAAGCCAGCAGTTTCGTGAGCGGATGCAACAGGAACAGGCTAAAAGATGGCGCACGATCTTTTTAGAGGACGACGGCGCGACCGGAACCCGTATAAGGGAAGAGAAGAGCCCCGAAGGGCAGGGAGAGCGACACATTATCGCATGACCACGGCCACACCGAGAGCCACCGTAGGTGATCCGCACCATCCGTCAAATGCCGGAGAAAATCAACCACCGCATACGGTAACCGGTGCCCCAGAGAAGCCAAGTACATCACAGGGTGCGCAACGCAAACAACCCACTATCGACCCCGTCATCATTTGCGTGAGCTCAGAGGAAGAAAACAGTCCCCCAAAAGATGCGGAACTACCAAGCTTGAATAGTTCGGACAGCAGCACTGGTAACCTCCCTCCGACACCAGGACAACCGATCCCAAGAAGGCCACCAGGGTGATGAACCCAGTCCGTCAACTGAAGATGACCTGCCATGGTTCACCCCAAATCTCAAGGAAACGAATGTACCAATAACACCCGGCAGACGGTTGGGGTTAATTTACTCACCAGTGAACAAGCTACCAGCAGACCAGCTCGAAGACGACATCAGCGCAGCAGGTACTTCGCCACAATGGGATGGCACCCCGTCCGAGCTAGAGGAGTTGTTCCGGTCAGAACTTGGGGAGTTCGATACCACCATAGCCATCAAATCGGCTCCCGGGAGCCAGCCTAGCGAATCGGGTACCTCGAGCGCAGCCATCACCACACCGAGAGCCAGAGGCTGGGGTACGATCGATATCCAAGACTCCAGATGCCACAGTTTTGGGGGTCACGCCGGGTTTCAACGGACGATCACCTACCGTTTCTGGTGGTCTAGATGCGACACGTGGCAGCCCATCAGCACAGGGGATCTCCCAGCAGCCACCAGGCCGAAAGTTCCACCACCGGATCGTTGATCGAGGTCACACCCGAACAAGAACCTAGCGAGATCATTAGAGGGGAATGGCCCACCCGACGCCTAACCGGTAGCTCTTCCGACCAGTCGGCGCTCACCTCACCCTGTTTGTCCATCTGCACCTCCTGGTCGCTGGCCTCGGTGAATCTGTCCAGCCCGATCACTATTGGTACGTCCGCTTCACCACCTCGCGTTTACCATCTTGGGGCAAACAATACTACTATGGTCTTACAGTCACCGGCCGCACCCAGGGCACGTACAGGCCCGTCCATAAGACAGCAAACCCGCTTCCGGACGTCAGTGGTTCACCAGGAGGCCGACCCGTAATTGACGGCGCATCATGGCCAGACGACCTCAAGCACGTAGTGGAGGTTTCGTTGCAGACACACCACCACGGCCACCGAGTGAAATTTATCCACCATAGCCAATCGAGAGCATACAGGGTGACGATCTCCAAAGCAGGGAGAGTCCAGGTAGAGGACCTGCCGTGAGAGGAAGCCAACGGCCTGTGAGGAAGAGGGGATGTGTGACGATGGAAGTCGGAAGCCCTCGTTTCCACCTGCACCATGGATACCAGTATTAGATTATTTAGTATTCTACTTTTTTTATTATTACCATTCAATTATCATAAAATGATATTTCTTTAAAATGAACTGCAATATTGTTGTCATTATTATTTTTCTTTTTTTTAAATTTTATCGTTATTATTATTCAATTGCTGTAAAATGAATTGTTAATATGTTGGCATTATTATATTTTTTTTTTTGTTTATTATCAAATTTGAATAATGGTTATAAATAGTTATAAGACAAAAATGAATTTGAATTTGAAGTTACCAACGGCCGTTTATGGCGACCTCTAGTGGTAGCTACTCGAATTGGCATCTGAGACCCCCTAGCGGCGCGTAGCAGTCAACACATGTCGAACAGATGTGCCAAACAGCTGATCCAAACAGATGGGCAGATGCAGCCACCATGTACTTATGACGGCCGAAAAGTATAAAAGCAGAATGAAAATAAGGATCAGTCGGTGTCGAGCGCAGTGGTTGGTAAGTGGTATTTGACGGTGGTTATCCCACTGTGAGTTTTTGGTAGTTTAGTTAGTGATTTGTAGTGGTGTTTGTGTAGAACTACTTGCAGTTCCGTGGTCATCCCGCAGGCTGCAATCCAGTGCTACACCAACATTATTAGCCGAGCGAGTTGCTGGACACTACGAGTTGCTGGACACAGCGTCCCCGTGGTTATCCCGCATTGCCGTGCGTGGTTGGTGGCTTCACTGGGCCATCACGGTGTGCGACGTTTGTATGGGATGAATTGGAACTCCCGTGGTTATACCGCAGGCGTTCCAATTTAGGCCTGTACCAACGCGCAATGTGGTCGTGTGCCCGTGGTCATCCCGCAGGTACTCGTCTACGAGCAACGCAACCAACCCGTGCTCATCCTACAGACCGGCTGTCATTTAGTGGTCATACGTAGAACGCTTACACCTCGTCCCGACCAGTGTCCGCAGAGGCGATCGAGTCGACCGTACGTTAAAATCCCCCTCGTTCGTGCCGCGTGGGTGTCGTGTCCAATCGAAAACGCCGTTTAATTATTTGCCTGTATACAAGATCATAAATAAAGTGTGTTTGTTAAAACCCCATAGTTGATGGAGTGTGTTTGTTTTTTTTGTTAACGAGGTCACGAACTATTTACAAATTTGCTGTAAAGTGAACCCTGGATAACCGGCGAGTTATACCCCAGCCAAGAAGGTTCGTTACAATGGACAAATACAATTTACCATGGTGGAGGAAAGCGATAACCAGCTACCATATACATAGACGCGATTACCATAAGAAAAGGGAACAATTTAAAAGTGAATTGGTATCAACAAACCAACAGCCTCGGGACGATTGATCAATTTTTATTCCAAGCACCACAGAAGAATAATTATAAATACAGCATCAAATTTCATACGACGAGTTTTTTAACTCGGTAGCACCGAAGTCCATAAAAATAATATAGAAAAAAAACTAATATATTAAGCATGCATGACTTCCCAATAAAGACAATTAAGAGTGTTTATAATTCTTATTCGCTTTAGGGTTTTATTTGTTTAATATTTTTGGCTTTTCTAAAATCTTTGGAAAAGATTTCCTGATGAGCTGGCCAGTGAAATGCGCATAGAAGCTAGCTTGCCCTCAACAATAAATTTCAGTGTATTTATCAAATATGAAAAATTGGGAGTTAAGCACGTCATACGGATATCGTATTGATAATAAAAATCTTATAAAACGTGCAAAAAACAACAGGCAGCAGGAGGAAAGAGAACCAAAAAGATGTAAAAGCATATCATATATTTCTGGACTTTCTGAAAGATGGAAAAACTCAGATATTTACTCGCATTAGAACGCTAGCATTTAGAACGGATAACACTGTGAATCAGTTGTTTAGTAAGACTAAATCGAAAATTAAAATGGAAGAAAAGTCAAATGTGGTGTATAAAATTCGGTGTAGTGGTGACCGGGCGTTTTATATGCAACTAGCTTAACCCGGTGCGCTTCGCTACACTGCTTTAACCACTTCTTCAGTTGAGAGATATTTAATATATGCGTCCTTTATAATGTTTTTTCCCCTGCGCATTCCCGCTTTATTTTTATTTTCAAAAGTGTAGTATACCATAGGAGTGACTTCTACTAAGTTTGAACATTCTTACTTTAACAGTTCTTAAGATATGCGATATTTAACATTGGCGTCCTATGGGGGTTTCGATTTTGGGGCTCAGATGATCCTACTACCAAAAGTTCAACAAATTGCTTGCAGCGGCTCTTATTAATAATGCTATCTATGAGTGGTACTGCTCCTCCTCTGGCTACCCCGCCCATTTCTATATTGACATTTATAGTTTACCATAATAGAAGCTTTAACCACGTTTGAAGACTCTGCCTTCAATAGTTCTTAAGTTGAGCGATATTGAATATATGCATCCTATGGAAGATATTTCCCCCTGCGCATACCCGCTTTATTTCTGTTTTCAAAAGTGTAGTATACCATAACTGTGACTTCTACAAAGTTTGAACATTCTTACTATAACAGCTTTTAAGATATCCGATATTAAACATTGGCATCCTATGGGGGGTAACTCTTCCCCCGCTGCTATTTTGCTTCAATTTTGGGGCTCAGAAGATCCTACTACCAAAAGTTCAACAAATTGCTTGCAGCGGCTCTTCATTACATTTCTATCTATGAGGGGAACTGCTCCTCCTCTGTCTACCCCGCCCATTACTATATTGAAATTTAAAGTTTGCCATAATAGTAGTTTTAACTACGTTTGAAGACCCTCCCTTTAATAGTTCTTCAGTTGAGCGATATTTAATGTATGGGTCCTATGGGAGGTATTTCCCCCCCTGCGCCTATCCGCTTTATTTTTATTTTCAATAGTGTAGTATACCATATGAGTGACTTCTACAAAGTTTGAACATTCTCACTATAACAGTTCTTAAGATATGCGATATTAAACATTGGCGTCCTATGGGGAAAACCACTTCCCCCGCTGCTACTTTATTTCAATTTTGGGACTTAGAAGATCCTACTACCAATATTTCAACAAAATGCGTGCAGTGGCTCTTATTAATATTTCTATCTATGAGGGGTACTGCTCCTCCCCTGTCTCTCCCGCCCATTTTTATATTGAAAATTTATAGTTTACTATAATAGTAGCTTAAACCACGTTTGAAGACTCTCCCTTTAATAGTTCTTCAGTTGAGCGATATTTAATGTATGCATCCTATGGGAGGTATTTCCCCCCCTGCGCCTACCCGCTTTATTTTTATTTTCAAAAGTGTAGTATACCATAAGAGTGACTTCTAGAAAGTTTGAACATTCTCACTATAACAGTTCTTAAGATATGCGATGTTAAACATTGGCGTCCTATGGGGGATTCAAATACCCCCGCTGCTATTTTATTTCAATTTCGGGGCTCAGAAGATCCTACTACAAAAAGTACAGCAAAATGCGTCCAGCGGCTCTTAAGATATGCGATAATAAATATTGGCATCCTATGGGGGGTACCAATTCCCCTGCCCCTATCGAAAAAATAAGTAGCCTTTTTTATTTTTAGGGCTCACGTGATGTTACTGTAAAAATTTCAGGAAAATCGGTTCAGTAGTTTCGGAGTCTATAAGCCAACAAACAAACAAACACACAAACATACAAACATTTTTCATTTTTATATATATAGAAGATAGAAGATAGAAGATAGAAACTAATAATATTTTTGTTTTTGTAAAATGAGTGAATGTCAAATTTATTTGTTGAAAAACTAAGAAAAGGAAATTTTATAAAAAATACACAATTGTGTTTTTAACTTTATTAAAAATTTATATTTATTACATTATATTTAAATATTAATTAAAAATTTAAATAAGTTTTTTTAAGTATTTCAATTTTTATTAATTTTTTCAAAGCTTGACACACACAAAAATAAACAACAACAGAATAAGAAATCAAAACAAGCAACTGAAGTAAATGAACCTTTAAACTACATACATGAACTGACTTAAATGAACTGACTCCAAAAGTACGAAATATACAGCTGTCTCAAAAGACTGACTGACTAAAAGTGAACTACTGAACTAAAAGAACGAACTAGTTCACTTTTTTTAAATGAACTCTAATGAAAAGTCACCTAAATGAACGATTAAGCCCAAGACTAGTTTTTATAGTCATTATTGAATCGTTTTCGTCTCATTTTTCAATCGGCAATTATATAGTTTTTAATTATACCCTTCACCTGAGGTAGAAAAGGGTATATATAAGTTTGTCATTCCGTTTGTAATTTCTACAATATTGATCTAAGACCCTATAATCCTATATTCTGGGTCCTTATGAGGAGAGAACTTGATTTAACGATGTCCGTCCGTCCTACGTTTGATATGTGTTTTCCGGAGACTCCAGACATGATAGCGACTAGGTTGTTTTACATTTATCTCACATATAGTCCACCATTTCGAAATTCAGCAAGATCGGTCCACAAATGGCTGAGATATGACCAAAAAACCACGACTGCCTCTAATTTTTTCCAAAAATCCCTTGTTGTTGTATTTTTATTGCTTTTTTCTGTATATCTGGAAAACGGCAAATGTCAAAGTTTCCAAATTAGGTGCAAACATTAAAGTTATAAATACACACCAACACATAAAATGTGGGCGGGGTTGGAGAAGTGTGCGTGGTACCACCCATACAAAAAATTCCAAAAATTTTATAATAACCTGAATTTTTTGACTGTAATATGACCTATGGTTACGCCTTATATATCAAAAGATCGGAAATTTTAAGTAGAAAATATTTTCTGAAAAACTCGAGAAAATCGGTTCAGATACAAAAACGTTATGACCAAAATATTAATTTTTTTTTTTTGAAAAATACCCATTTTCGGGAACCATAGATCTTGCCGAGTCCAAGTTTTATAACCCAACTAACTGGCAAATTTTTTCTTAAACACGTCGGTATAAAAATCTGTCAAATCGGTTAAAAAATGGCTGAGTTATAATCAAAATACTGAAATCCCAAAAATTATTTTTTTATACGCTTCACCGAAGGTAAAAGGCAGAGTTCAGAGAAATTCAAATGTGATCGCTCATATTCAACCATTCTTGAATTTTTTTCATAAATGAAAAATGTAAAATATGTAACTTTTTTTCACAGTCATAGATGAATTGTTAATATTTCGCCAAATTCATTCATGTTTTTGAGGAAAAATCCAATTTTGCCTTTCTTCAGTCATAAAGAATGAGGAAAAAAAAGTTTTAGAAACGATCCTCACTAGTAATGTTGTTGTTGCTTGACAGTCTGCATGACCACAGCTCGAAATGACTGTGTGTATTTGTTTGTGTAAAATATTTTTGGTATAGGCAACCAGCCAAAGTGTCTGTTGGATTTTTTGTAAGAAAACATTATTGAAAAATTAAAAGAACTGTACATATCGTCCGCCATCTTAAATGCACAATAATGTAACATCACATTTCATAATTTTACATGCAAAGCAGAAAGCTTTGTAAAATGTTTATGAGATTTATAAGTAATTTTAAATATTTCAGCTAAAAATGCGATAACCGATATATTTTTAAGGAAAAAAATATTAAATTTATTATTATTTTTTAAGTTGTGTGTGTTACGTTTTATAAATTTGTAATTTTCAGAAACAAAAAGACGTATCATCAACGAAAGTCTTTTCCTCCTTCCTGATATCGTGGAAATAATAATTATATCCATCTGGGCCATCAATATTAAAACGCCTTTCGTCTGAAAAAATTACTTTTCTTGATGACCTTTTTGGACAATCCACGACATGTGGTCTTTCGCAAATTGTAATCTCTGTTGCTTATATACGTCATTCAGTGGTGGCTTTTTTGAAGTTTTCGACGCTTCAGGTGTTCCGAGCTTTTTATTACATTATAAATTGTAGTTTTACTTACTTGGACACCGGCAGCATTTCCGATTTTACTTAAGCTCATTGTTGAATTCGAAGCAACTTGGAGTATTTTGCGTTTATCCCGAGCTGAAACCTTTTTGTACGTCTTTCCTTTATACCGTTTACCGTACTCCGATGGATTTTTGAGATAATTGTTTATAACTTTAGGACTTCGGTTAAGTTTTTTGGCAATAGCACGATTAGAAAGCCCTTGATCATGGTACGCGTCAATTTTTGCGATTTCCGTGGAACTAAGGGACGGCTTTTTTCCCATACTTCTTTTTTTTTTAACAAATAACACGTTTATCTATCGAAACTAAATGTTATTTAATAAAATTTTTCGTAGAAATGCAACAAGAATTAAAAGTTCTGCACTGAGGCTAATCTAAGTTGACACTGAAATATTCAAATGTTTTCTGCTGCTAACGAAAGCAAAAAGAAAAGTCCCGTTAACTTTTACTGACCCATTTGGAATTTCTGTCAATATAACAACAGAGTACCCTCTTGCCAACGGCTTTAATACATATTTTCTAGTTATTAAAGAAACGCCAAAATTTTTACAATTCTTTATAATTATGAAGGCTATTCTATGTTAACGGAGTGTATATGGATTCGGCTTTTATAATTTTACAGCACTTTTATTAATTTTTCTTTTGCAATAATTTTTAGTCTGATCACTAATTCCACTAACACCCTGGTAACAGTTATAAAACAAATTAAATTTTGACGTTTAAAAATATTAATGTGTTCTTATAAAAAGAATTAAAAACTCCGCTAATTTTTTTCTTGAGTGTAATTATACATTATTTGTTAAAAAAAATTGTATTTTTGTTGAAACGTAATTTTTAATTTTGTAAAGGTGTTATGATACTTGCTATTTTTTGTATTTTTTCTTTATTGGCGAACAGTGCAAATATATTGCATAGGAAAACTGACTAAGTGTAAAAAGTATTCTTATATCATAAAAAATCTTGAAATGTCAAACAAATATACATGTGTTATCGATAAATAATCTAAGACTGTCAAAAAAAAATATAAAAATTTTTAACTTAACATTGCAGCCACACGATCAAGCTTTTCTTGATAGTCTTTTACATAGATGTCATTAAAAAAAAAATTTATAAAGAGAAACGAAAAATTTGCTCACTAACCTTGAAATCAGCTGTTTTCTTGAACGTAAATTGAAACACTCACTGGCAAGATAATTTTAAAGGCAAGTTCGTATCAATTTTTAAAAGTATGAGTGTATTGGTAAAAAAGTGTGAGTGTATTAAAAATTGATAGGCAAAACTTGATCGTGTTACCCTCAAGTAAAATTTACATTTCCAGATTAAATGTTAGCACTGTTGCCAATTTTTTTAGTTTTTGATCGAAAGTAGCGGTTTTTAACTTTTGTTTTGCGATTTTTAGTTTTTTTTGACGGGTTTTTGTGGGAAAGAACGTGGGCAATATTGTTTGTTTTGTTTACATTTTATTTTGGAATCACAAACAATTTTTTTCGTAAATTCAATAAAATTTAATTCAAATAATGAAAAATATTACGAATTACATCGTGGTATATTCTTTAATTGAAAATTTATGATTTGAAATCCCATATGAAGGGCACCTGCCTTATTTCGTGTATCAAAAAAAAGATAGTTTCATCTGCCCAAGCTTTTGCCATTTTTTTTTTTTTTTGTTTTAGTCAAAGAAAAAAAATATAAATGAGAAATGTCAATCAGAAAAAAGGGTTTGTTTACATATTGTATTTCTTGTTCTTTCTCGCATTTGTTGTTTCATTCAGTCAATCCTAAAAAAATCCAATACAAAAAATAGCAAGTATCATAACACCTTAAATAACTTGGAAATTTTTTTAGGTAGCAGTTTAAAATTTTATAAAAATATGTAATGTGAATCGTAATCAACAAAACAAATCAATTTAAAATTGGTTCTGAAGTATCAGTCCTCCACAACGGCACCTGCAGCAACACTTTCACTACAAATGCTGGGGTAAAACAAGGTTGCCCTCTTTCGCCACTACTCTTTACTATTGTATTGGATGAAATAATGAGAGAAGTGTGTTCCATCAAAAGAGGGATAACTTGGACATTTAGCGGTCATCTCGAAGATCTTGACTTTGCGGATGATATATGTTTGTTATCACATAAGATCAGTGATATGCAATCAAAGTTAGACCACCTCCAAGAACTAGCAAAGACAGTTGGCCTAGAAATCAACGTTGCGAAAACAAAGGCTATGAGAATAAATAACAATAGCTCACATCATATTTTATTGAACAACCAACGCATCGAATACGTCAACAAATTCTGTTACCTAGGTAGCATAATAACAACTTCAGGCGGAACAAAAGACGACGTAGCCAATCGAATCAACCGAGCAAGAGCAGCATTCGGTAGACTAAACGCGGTCTGGCGCTCAACACAAATATCTAGGAACACCAAACTGAGGATATTCAAAGCGTGTGTCAAATCCATTTTGCTTTATGGTTGTGAAACCTGGTTGGTATCCATAGACACGACCAGGAAGCTGCAAGTGTGTTTAAATAAATGTCTTCGAATTATTCATAAAATATTTTGGCCAGCCACTATACGCAACCAAGATCTTTGGCAACTAGCGAACGAAGAAGAAATTGGCAAACAAATAAAAAGAAGAAAATGGAGGTGGATAGGCCACACTCTGAGAAAAGAGGCCACAAATATAACAAGAATGGCACTTAAATGGAATCCCCAAGGTTCTAGAAAACGTGGCCGTCCAAACAACACATGGAGACGATCAGTGAAAAACGAACTTAACCGATATGGTTTCACGTGGGACGATGCCGCAGTTGAAGCTAGAGACAGATTACGTTGGAGAAATCAACATGTTGAAGCCCTATGCTCCATTGAGGAGTAAAGAAGGACAAAGAGAGAGAGAGAGAGAGTAAGCTAATCATAACGTTAGCCTTTCCACAATTTGAAGGACCTACAATTAGCGCGCGTATAGAAATCGGTAATATAGAACTATGTCTAGTTTTTGATTCTATATTCGTTGAAGAATCATTATTGCGAGTTATAATATTTTTATATTGTTTTATAAAAACTTTTTTTTTCTCTTTAAACAATTTTAGAATCAATTTTTCAATGTCGCAAAATATAGCTTCACTCTGAGGAATGTTATGTTATACTGATTAATGATAAAAAGAATATTTTCTAGGTAAACTAGAAAATCCCATTTATATAGTAGGGCAAGTGTTGTAAAATCAATATATACAAATATACATATCGTCACCTCAAAGACGAAATAACCTATCTGCAGTTTTCAAAAGTTTACAGGAGAGGGAAATAACGTTATAAAATTGAAACTATTAACGATATTGAAACGAAAATTACACATTTTGATTAAAATGGAACCAGTAATTTATATCGGTTGAGAAAATTTTGTTTTTCTTATCACAGCTTATGTTATGACACTTAGGTTTTTTGCAATTGTAAAAATCTAAAACCAAATAACCTATCTGCAGTACTTATTAGTATGAATAAATAAAAATTTCTTTATACACCTGAATATAATATACATTAAATAATTACAGTAGTAGTTTCTTTTACTGGTATAAGCAAAAACAAGCACTTAATGTTTGTTTAAATTACACTATGCAACAAAATTAAACTTTTATCGTGGTTTTTGATGATTTATTTTTCTCTTTTTTTGTGCGTAACGGTCCTCCAGGTAAAAAACTTTGTCATATGTAATATTACATGTTCAAAATTTTGCACACATATGCGTTATGATATAGGGAATACAAATCTATACAAAACTCAATTTTGAAATTTTTGCAGATAAGATGACGATATACAATAAAAGCCATTTTAAATCCTGTAAAATAAATATTTTAGAAAAAAAATTGACATTGAACCTAGAAAACAAAAACAAATTTTACTTTTAAGCATGCTCAATCATGTTCATGATTCTTAAATATAACAAAAAGGTCTCCTTTTTTTTGTAAAAATATAACATATAAAAAAATCTTCAGTTCCACCTTTTTTTCTTTTCTAATTAAAAACATAAAAAACAATAGGCTTGGTCCTTGTGCCAATAAGAACCTATGTCCCAAATATAGTCAAATTATCTTAAAAATTGCGACCTGTACTTTGCGCACAAGGTTACATGGACAGCCAGTCAGCCTGCCAGCCAGCCGGACGGACATCGTTAGTTCGATTAAGAAAGTGAATCTAAGTCGATCGGTATACTTTAAGGTGGGTCTAGGACCAATATTTTAAGACGTTACACACATCAGCACAAATGCATAATACCCTCTCCACTATTGTGGTGTGGGTATAATGACATTGATCCTTTTTTCTTTTCTTGCTTTTGTAGCTGTTTTAAATTTTCTTGCCAATTGATTTTTATCAAACATTTTATTTTATGTAAGCATGGAAGTGCAGGTTCAATCATGTTTCATTCACTACATTTATTTATTTATTTATATAGGTAGTATGTAAGTAGTGTAAGTTACAATAGTATCATTTGTATATGAGCACACGAAAGAATAAAAAGAAGAAACATAATTCTAAAGAAAATGACATACAGAAGCACGATCGAAAAATTTTTGTTTGATTTTCATGGATGCATTTTTGATGACCATTTATTCAGATAATTGAAATCAAGAGAATGCTAGATGACTATGAAAATATGGAGCTCATTGAATGTATTTACGGAAAGCATTTTAAAAACTGTCCTTTTCTATGCCGAATTTGCGATCGTTCAAATACATGTGAATGTACTTAATTTAAATTTTTTCTTTGTAATCCAATCACATTTTCATATCTTTTTATAAAAAAATAAAAAATATACATATAGCTAAACAAAATACTTTCTAAGATGATCTAAGCAAAAATATGCATTCTAATTGGAATTATATTTCAAGCAATTTTGTTTAAATGATTCAATAATAGAAAAAATAAATACAAATTTTCAATAAAAGATAAATTATCTCTCCTTGTATTTTTAATACAACCACCAATACAGCTTCAGAATAAACACATTTCAACCATCTCGATCTTTAAACATAAACATCACATTATAACATTTCCACTTACAAATTTTACCTAACTATTCAATAAAAGAAAATTGCTCTATCATAATTACCTTAGCACAACCTTCAATCCTTTTTAAAGTACAATACATTTCAACAATTTTAATCTTTAAACATAAAACATCACTTTACAACATTTGCACCTACATATAATGCACAATATTCAATAAAAAAAATTCTCTATTCTACTATCCTTAGCACAACCACCAATCCTTATTTAGTGCGTACATTTCAACCATCTTGATCTATAAAGAAATGCAGGTGTTAACATCACTTTCACACATTTTCTTGCCTAAACATTTTACCTATCAATTTAACCCCTAAAAATAATACCCATTCATACTTAAATTCATATAACCCACTCTCTCACTACTCTCAAGTGGAATCAGTCTCACGCTCTCACCAATTCTTAATTTCCAATTGGAAATACCTATCTACATTACCGATTCTCTGTCTTCATTTTGTCAGCATTTCAACTAGTAAAATAAACATTCCAATTAGAAAAATAGTGACTACTACAGACTTCTCACGCACTTTGACAAGATCCCCATTACCTATCTACTGATCTAGCAATGCACGTTACAGTATTGCATTCGTAGCCAAAATCGCTAAATCAACTTTATAGATTTTTAGTGATAGAGATTCAGATTAGCGAATTACAAAATACGGCCACAGGACTTCTATCGAAATTTTAACATTGGTAATCATTACATTTTTGTTAATAAATTTGAAATACAAAAATCTTAATGTAATTTATAATATTCGTACCTGCACTCAAAAAAAAAAAGCATTCCAAACGTACTCAAATCAATCCGAAGCGGTATTGATAGTACGGTGAGTACGGATTTTCTTGAATTAATTACAGAAAGATTGATTCAAGTACGGATTGTCAATCCCAAAATACTTAAATTATCCATATTCAAACCCCATTTCGTACTTGAAGTAATCCGAAAATGAGATTGATTAAAGTAAAACTAAGATTCAAGCGATCTGAAAATGCGCTTGATTCAAGTATTATAAAGTTGATTTTATCTCCAATTTGTGATTGAAAAAGCCAACAAAAAAATAAGAAAGAACAAATTATTATGATAAGTAAATCACTTACCCGTTTTACACCTTAAAGAATGATAAACCACCAACATCATGCCCGATATGGTTTTGACTTTAAGAATCTTATGTGCATATTTTACTAAAAATATTAACTAAATGAGAAGCAAGATTTCAAATTTACTTTTTAACCCTTCGTGGTACACATGAGTCTGGCCAGACCTTTGTTAAATGTGTATAGATAATCAACATATGCGTAAGCCGGAGGGTTAAACATGAAAATAATACATACTTATATAAGTATGTTATGTTCCGGAGTTATGTTTTCGTATATCACAAAATCGAAAAAAATGAGATAAGACCGTTTCCTGTGGTAAATTTAACAGATCTTTCGATCTGCGTAATCCTCATGTCTCTATCTCTTATGGTTAATGAGATATTACGAAGCCATTTTGTTGTATATCCACTTATGCGAAAAATTTAATGGGTTATAATATCGTATGTAGCATCATTGTGGATATACGACAAAAAACGTATGAAAACTTTCAATTAAAAAAATCGTGCGTTATCTTGTTGTATGTGAACAAAGTATATAAGGCATGTTACTGTTATTTTAACATTTTTCGTTTTATATGTAAAGATATTTTTCAGACGTAGTACACAACGGCTATTTATATTGATGGAATTATTGCTATATTGTCTAAATTCGTTTTATTGCTAAGCAATTAAAGGTTAAATATTCAGGGTGGCCCAACCACAATGCACAGTGTTAATTGTAAATAAAACAAAAAGTTTTTAGAGAATTATCTGAATATTTTTTATTATTATAGAAGGATCTATGACAACTATGTGTGAAACAAAATATAGGCCAAATTCTCATCGCGGCTTCGGAAGCATACCTCTGTCCTGTGGTCCATATTTTCAATGGCTCTGAGACATTATTGAGGTTCAATGTACTTAATGTCCTTAATGTGTCAAATTATCTAATCCTTTAGCTCTAGAATTGTTCTTGGCTTATTGTCGTACACTTTTTATTTGAAATATTACCAAAGAAAGAAGGCCAACGGTTTCAAATCAGATGATCGTGACGGCCAATTAACATGGCCATTCTTTTTGAACTACTTATCGTCCAGGTCCATATCCTCCATTTCTGGCAAAAAGAAATCCGTTATCAGCTCGCGATAGCGAACACCATACCTCATTTTCGAAGAAGTAAGGCCCGATGATGCCGCCTGGCCATAAACCGCACCAAGCATGCGGACAATTATCCCGATTGTGGACACATTTGATCGATTATGTTGACCAAAAAAATCAAGATGTGCACAAAATTTATTTTTTATTTGACCGCACATTTTCGTAAAAGGCTTCAGCAATCATAACGCGCTGCTCAATGCTGCACCTCTTCATGGTTGAATTTGGCACTGATACTAAGAAATGTCAAATTAAATTGGACAAAAATTTGACGTTACGGTGTGACTGACAGTTAACATCGTGCATTATGGTAAGACCACCCTTAAGTAACAATAAACCTTAAAATTATTTATACATTAGGAAATTCGATAGTATAAAAACTATAACAATACGTAAATACTATTGTCACTTGCATAAATTTTTGTTTCGAAAATTATTATAACTTAATTTTCAATATTGGTAAAACACGTGAATGTAGGTTTTTAATACCTCATTTAGACTTATATCACACAAACTAAAAAATATATCGCAAAAAGTGGCGTATACGACAAAATTGAAAATTTTTTTCGGACGTGACAATGGCTACAACTTGAAAATTTTTTTCCATGACTTTGGATATTTTTACATAAATCGATAAAGAACTTCAAATACAATACCTGACAAAAATATTCGACGACTTTTTTCACGTACATTTTTGTGTATACAAATTTGAACTTTAAGATTTGATTTCCCAAAAAAAAATTTTTGTGATATACGGCAAGATAACTTCGGCACGACGATATGTAGACATTGGAACCAGAGAATCGCTAGTAAATTTTACCAAAATTAATCTACACTTTTTGTAAGAATACGAAATCATAACAATCTTTTTTTATTATTTCTTCAACTTTTATAGGAATTGTACTTCTAAATTGTTATTGATAAAATCTTTTTCGTATTAAAGCCAAATATAGTGGCAAATGTAATGTAGTGTAGACACTTCGTTGACAATGTCACCAATATAGTCGACAAAACTGGTGACTTGGAGGCACTTGCTCCCAGGCACTATCAACGAAGTTTTATCTTTTTGTACTTGATTTAAGCATTTTATACTTATTTCAAGAAATTCCGGGATTGATTTTTGAAAGTAGTCCCATTTAGGATTGATTTACGTACGTTTTAGTGTTATTCGTACTTGAATTTTTAAGTACGATTCGTGATTGAAGTAAGTATAGAAAGATTAATTTATCCCGAGTGTTTTTCTTTCTGTGTGAAAATCCTAAACTATGTTCTTATCTTACTTTTTCTGACCAGTGCTCTGACCCTTTTTGACCAGTGTTATTTATCAGTTTGGCGTTTTCGTACTTTGGTGTTTTTTGTTTGAAGAGAAGAATTTTCGTTTACTCGCGTTTGCTATAGCGGGTGTGTATGGCCCTGGTCACTTTCGTCCCTTGAGTATTTTTTTGTATGGATGAGGAGGGAGGGGGTAAATGTATTTAATACAAGTTTTGTTTTTGTTTCTTTTTTCTTGTAAATGTGCACGAGTGTGTTGATTAAATTATTCCGCCACTAACAGACTGTTGGCGATCGTGTTGTGCTTTCAATCATTTCATTTCGTTTTTACAATATTTTGATTGAAAATAAATCACACAAATTGCGGTTTGTTGATTCAGTAATTTTACATGCTTCATACGTTTTGCCGTTATTGTTTTTACTGTTTGCTTGATTTCCCTCCCCCTTTTTTCAGAAGCGCATTTTAAATAAATAAATTGTTGATTGAATTTAATTGTTTTTGTTGAGTTACATTTTTGCTAAAGTACTAATTTAAAACGTGCAAAAAAGTAGGCAAATCAAACAAATTAAAATTTATTCGTTTTGAATAAAAATTTAATGTGATTTAAATTTGTTTCGGAAAGGCTTCTTTATTTAAAAATAAAAGTATTAATTAAATATTGTTTTAGTTTTAAAATAAAACTTAAGAAAAACACACAACGTTCCCCTAACAAATATTAAAAGATTCTAAACATAAATGAATTACTTTTGTTTTTTGTTGACAGTTTTTGTTGAAACAATTTTGTAAAAGTTCCACAAAAGTCATATTAAATTATTAATGTTCTGAAAGTTTGTCTTAGAACTATTTTTAAAAGATTTAAATCAAAGCAAGTAATAAAATAGTTTGTACATACTTTAAGCAAAAGTTTATGGTTTAAACTTTAAATTGAAATATTACAATTTGTTCAATTCATGTCTGAAAGAATTAAATCCTATTAAAAAAATTCTATGTCACTATTCCGTTTTCTATCTTGCGATTTCTACTTGAAATAAATTTGAAAAAAAAACTGTTATTTTTAATAAAGACAAAAATTTGTACATATGATGCTCTTTTTAAGTCTCTGCAAATCTAGAATATGTCATTTCTGACTATGTTTTATTTGAATGTATGTATGTATTTTTTATTGTTGCATTTGGCAAATATCAAAATTTTAAGGGCAAATAAATGAAAACTCTTTTTAAAATTTGTCTGTCAGTGTAAGTGGATGACTGTTTGACATATAATTGTATAAGAATAAATGAAAGAGCAATTAAAGTCATACTAACCCAAATACATTTTGTGCAATAACAATACAAATATGTACTTGTATGTAAATTTCTAGAGATCGTTATAACATTTTCAAGAACATTTACACGCAGAGAAATCTCATTTTGCAATATGGTCGGCACCAACAAAACTATTTTTAATGAACAATTTTTGAATACATTATTGTTACTTAATCCATATTCTTGCCATCTGAAACCATATTATGGTTGAAAAAATTCCTTCATCATCAAATTCCTTCATCATATTATAGTTTCCTACGAACAAATAATGGTTAATAAAAACAAAAATATATTTTTCAGTAATAATAATAATATGTAATGTAATGTTATGTTGTTCTTGGAAAAGAGTAAAAAGTTATTGTTTATTAACAATCATATAATTATTAGCGGTCAACATATTATTGTTATTATTATTAACCATAATATGTTCGGGAGCAACCAAAATAGGGTTGTTGTTTCTTGATGGAGGACTAGTTTAATAACTATATGGATGTCGGCGACAATAATAGGTAATCGTAATCCTAATTTGTTAACAAATTTTTTATTAAAACTAATTTTAACGACCGTATTGGAAAATGTTTTTTCTCTACGTGTACATGTGAAAACATTCAAAAAAGAAACTTCCTTCAAATATTTGTACATGGCCGATTTTTGTTTTCGAACTCAAACTGCCATAAAAATTTTTAGCCAATATATTGGTTGAATTTTTGCGGTTTAGATGCTTCTATACATTTCATTATTTTCCAATAGATTGTTATTTATTCTTTGTGGCAATGAACGCCACAATACATATTAATAGTTTTGTTTTATTTCGAAAACATCAATAGATTTAACAATATGTGTTGCAAGGAATGTCCTTGAACATTGAAAAGTCTTTAAATGGATAACAGCTAAGGCAAGTTTTTAAATGCCCAAAAAATTTTAAATGTACAAAAATATGCTTAAGAAAAGCACGAATATGTAAGTTAAGAAACAACCCTATTATTTTTCATTATTAATTATACTCTGCTTAAGCTGTTATGATACTTGCTATTTTTTGTATTTTTTCTATATTGGAGAACAGTGCAAATATATTTGCATAGGAAAACTGACTAAGTTTAAAGAGTATGATTATATCATAAAAAATCTTGAAATGTCAAACAAATATACATGTGTTATCGATAAATAATCTAAGACTGTCAAAAAAAAATATTAAATTTTTTAACTTGAAATTGACATTTCCAGATTAATTGTTAGCATTGTTGCCAATCTTTTTAGTTTTTGATCGAAAGAAACGGTTTTTAACTTTTTTTTTGCGATTTTTAGCTTTTATGGCGGTTTTTTGTGGGGAAAAAACGTGGGCAGTATTGTTTGTTTTGTTTACATTTTATCAAATTGTATTTCTTGTTCTTTCTCGCATTTATTGTATCATAACACCTTTACTACCATAATTATTGCTCATTTTTTTATTATTAATATTTTATGGATTTCGTTTTTTTTTCGGTATTGAGAATTGTTATTGTAAACTTATTTTTTAAAGAATTTTTCATTACATAATAAATTAGTGAAGTAAGCTGATTGCTGTTTTTTTTGTCAGTCTTGTTTGAACATTATAAAGCGATCCTCATAGCGGGAGAGCAAATTAAAGAAATACTGTGATTAAACAAGAAATTATTAAAGAAACTAATTATAAGTCTTAAGGAAAGAATAAAAGAAATAAAAAATATTTGAAACTTAAACTATAGTTTTATTTATAATAATCATAAAATAACCCATAGAGGCTTAACTTGTATTTCTTATATTGACTCCTTTTTGGGAAATGATCTTAAGCAGCAAACACGAATTTTACAGGAGAAGAAGAATGCACGATTTAACCTTTATGTGCTCGGTAGTCTACATTTGTAGCATTTTTGCAGAAAAAGTTGAATAAAAAATAATTTCCACAACAGCAGGGTCCGAAATTTTCAGTAGCTTCCTAAAAATCAATTCTAAGCAGTTTTCGTAACTAACACGTTAAAAAAATAATTAACAGCTCCCCCCAGACCCTTCTTTTCAAAATGACCATCACCTGGCGGGTAGTCTACAAATGTAGACACCATATAAAATTTATGGAAATTCACATCTCTCTCTCTCTCTTACTTTACTCAAATTGTTTTGAATGCGGCATGTTTTACCTTTTGCTTTCTTGTTCACGTTTGTGTATGCATCAGTGATGCCAACAACAATGATTTTTTTTTCAGAAAATTTCAAGCGTAGGGAAAAAGGACAGATTTTTAGTTTTAAGGCAAATGAGTGAATTTTCAAAATATTATCTCATTTTCAATATATTGTGTAAAACTATGTTAATATTCGTTTCATTTTTGTTTATAAATTAAAATTGGTCATATACAATAGCATTTAAGTACAAATGTAGTAGTTTTTAACAAAAACCTTATACTAATACAAAAACCAATATTCGGGTTCGCATTTGCGAACTATTCTCTTATTTTTGATATTTGCATTCGCACCCACATCCGCTAAATGTATGCGAATATTAAAAGCGGATATTTAATAAAAAAAAATAAACGCACCTTCTAAACCTTCTAAAGAGAAATTAAAAAATATTATATAATATATAATAAAAATTCGTCAGTGTTATTTTTTAAATTGAATTTTCATATTCAATTTTATTTATTTTGGGTTTTTTCTTGTTGTTAATAAATGCTTTTATTATAATATGTTTACAAAATGTTACAAAAATATATATTTGTTTGCCTGTTGCTAAAAAAAAAATTTATAAGGTAGGGAAAAGTGTAGGGAATTTTTTTGGTTGTATGGAAAAAAGGAATTTTTTTTAGACACGAAGGGATTGCTTAAATTTCTCCTGGCAGCACTGGTATGCTGGTGCTTTCACATTTGACTTTATTAGATTTTATAAATATCCATTAAAGTATAAAACTCTGCTTAGTAATGTTTTTTTTTTCATATGTGGACATTGTTTTCCATACAAATACATATTTGCTACAAATGTACACTTCCGACCGCCAACGTAAGTTTACAATCCCGAGCACATAAAGGTTAAGATCATTGTTCAATGCGTGATATTAGTAAAAACAAATTGTGGTTAATTTACATTGTGCCATAGTTAAAGCGCTTATTATTAATGGATGCACTAAATATTCAAAAATGTATTTATTCACGTATATACACTAGACCGGGTCGACCTCCATACAAAAAAAAAAAGTTGTGCCAGTCACCCCCTAGGATGAAAGATATGTCAATGAAGTTTCTAAAACAGGAAAAAATTTTTTTTTGCCACGCCCCAAAATACAGCACTTTTGGTTTTTTATATGTAGCGCTGCCATTTAAAGTCCGATCTCATCATATCGCATATCATTGTTCATGGCTTGATAGTGACTTCATTTTTGTCTTTGGTGACTTTTCAATCCGTCCTGAAATTCTGGGCGCCACTTATGCCATCTCGGATCCTTCCCCCAAATGTCCAATTTTTTTGACGGTCCAAGAAAGTCCTTATAAAACTACGTATGTTGAGATTTTAATATGCTCACTTTTATGACACGCCTCCAAATAAAGCCCCTTTTTCTGTTTCACATACATACTACATTAAAACAAGTAGAAGTCAATACAAACCAAAAAAATTTTCCTCTGTCACGCCCTAGAATAAAAGGTATATTTATACAGTTTTAAGGACTTTAAAAAAAATTGCCACGCCCTAACTAACAGCCCTTTTTGTTTTAGATATATAGCAAAATAAAAATTCTGTAAAAGCCTCCATTTTTTTTAATGGCTCCCTAAGCCATTATCAATCTCGTACAAAACTCTGTAAGTTACGCGCAATTTTTGATTAATTATTCAATAATCCTGAAAACCACTCTCTATGGATTGTCATTTGAATTTTTAAAAACTGTTTCTTAGCCTTTGGTTTTTTTTAACTAAGCGGTGTTTTCAAGTGGACTACTCATATTTTAATGAAAGTGAGACGGATGAATTTATTGACAAGCTTTCTCGATCTGAACTACTAGCGTTTTTTTTTTTGCCAGTTTTCATATTTTGTGCAATTTTTCGTGCCATTTTTTTTTTGCTGGACTGTGAAACTCAAATTAAAAATTTAAATTAAGACATTGTAAAAGCAAACATAATGTCATATATGAGACCATGATACAGAGTTAAAACAAGCACTAAACAAGTAAGAGGGCTCTATTCGGCTATGCCGAATCTTATAAACCCTTCACCATGGTTTGGAAAGAACAGAAGTTTATATATATGGATATCTAAATATATGTATATATACATGTATATTATATAATATGTATTGTTTAGTTTTATTTAGTTATTTGCACATGCTTGCGTGCTATTAAATATATTAAGAGTTTAAGTATAGTTAGTTTAGTTTTGATCAAATTTTAGAATTTGGTCATAACTCGGCCATTTTGTAACAGATTTGACAGATTTTTATACCGACATCTTAAAGTATAAAATTACCATTTACTTTGGTAATAAAACTTGGAGTCGGGAAGATCTATTTTTCCCGAAAATAGGTATTTAAAAAAAGCTATATATTTGCCATATCATTTTTTTCCCCGATTTTCCGATATTTTGATATCTAAAACGTATGAATAGGTCATATTACAGCTCTAAAATTTTAGTTTTTATAATAAAAATTTTAATGTTTTTTAGTGCTTTTTTTGAGTATTAACTTAACCATTTTTAACCGATTTAGCAGATTTATATACCAACGTGCTTAAGAATAATATTACCATTAAATTGGGTTATAGGTATATATATATATACTTACATATATGTATACATATTTAAACAAACTTAATTATAAAAAAAGTAATTTTTGGGATTGCAGTATTTTGGTCATAACTCTGCTATTTCTTAACCGATTTGACAGATTTATATATCGACGTGTTAAAGAAGAAATTTGCCAGTTATTTTGATTATAAAACTTGGACTCGGGAAGATCTATGGTTCCCGAAAAAAAAAAATTATATTTTGGTCATAACTTTTTCGTATCTGAACCGATTTTCCCGAGTGTTTCAGGTTTTTCTACAATTTTTAATAATTTTTGTACGGGAGGTACCACGCCCACTTCTCCAATCCCGCCCGCATTTTGTGGGATACTGTATCTGCATAATCTTAATGTTTGTACCAAATTTAGAAACTTTGGCTCTTGTCGTTCTCAAGATATACAGAAATAAAAAAATACAACAACAACAAGGGATTTTTGGGCAAAATCAGAGGCAGTCGTGGTTTTTTGCTCATATCTCCGTCATTTTTGGACCGATCTGGCTGAAATTCAATAGCAAACTTAAACGGAGTATATGTGATATTAACATACATCAACCTAGTCCACATCATTTCTGGGGTTTTTGGAAAACCCATTTCAACATACACACGGACAGACGGACAGACGGACAACCGGATTTGAACTTCGCTTTTCATAAGGACCCAGAATATATATACATTATAGGGTGTAGGATCAATATTGTGGAACATACAAACGGAATGACAAAGTTATATATACCCTCTTACCTTCGGTGAAGGGTATAAAAAAAGACATATTTTTTTGGATTTCAGTACTTTGGACATAACTCAGTCTTTTATTAACCGATTTGAAAGATTTATATACCGATGTCTTTAGGAATAAATTTACCATTTACTTTGTGATAAAACGTGGACTCAGAAAGACCTATGGCTCCCGTAAATGGGTATTTTTTAAAAAAAATTATATTTTGGTTATAACTTTTTTGTATCTGAACCGATTTTTCCAAAATTTTCAGAAAATATTTTCTACTAAAGATTTTCGATCTTTTGATATATAAGGCGTAGCCATAGGTCATATGACAGTCCAAAAATTCAGGTTTATATACAATTTTTGATTTTTTTGTATGGGAGGTACCACGCCCACTTTTCCAATCCCGCCCATATTTTGTTGGATACTGTATATTGATAATCTAAATGTTTGTACCCAATCTGGAAACTTTGGCTCTTGCCGTTCTCAAGATATATAGAAATAAATAAAATACAACAACAACAAGGGATTTCTGGAAAAATTTAGAGGTAGTCGTGGTTTTTTGCTCATATCTCCGTCATTTTTGGACCGATCTGGCTGAATTTCAATAGCAAACTTAAACGGAGTATATGTGACATAAACATACATTAACCTGGTCCACATCATTTCTGGGGTTTTCGGAAAACCCATTTCAATATACACACGGACAGACGGACAGACGGACAACCGGAATTGAACTTCGCTTTTCATAAGGACCCAGAATATATATACTTTATATGGTGTAGGATGATTATTGTGAAACATACAAACGGAATGACAAAGTTATATATACCCTCTTACCTTCGGTGAAGGGTATAAAAAAAGACATATTTTTTTGGATTTCAGTACTTTGGACATAACTCAGTCTTTTATTAACCGATTTGAAAGATTTATATACCGATGTCTTTAGGAATAAATTTACCATTTACTTTGTGATAAAACGTGGACTCAGAAAGACCTATGGCTCCCGTAAATGGGTATTTTTTAAAAAAAATTATATTTTGGTCATAACTTTTTTGTATCTGAACCGATTTTTCCAAAATTTTCAGAAAATATTTTCTACTAAAGATTTTCGATCTTTTGATATATAAGGCGTAGCCATAGGTCATATGACAGTCCAAAAATTCAGGTTTATATACAATTTTTGATTTTTTTTGTATGGGAGGTACCACGCCCACTTTTCCAATCCCGCCCATATTTTGTTGGATACTGTATATTGATAATCTAAATGTTTGTACCCAATCTGGAAACTTTGGCTCTTGCCGTTCTCAAGATATACAGAAATAAATAAAATACAACAACAACAAGGGATTTCTGGAAAAATTTAGAGGTAGTCGTGGTTTTTTGCTCATATCTCCGTCATTTTTGGACCGATCTGGCTGAATTTCAATAGCAAACTTAAACGGAGTATATGTGACATAAACATACATTAACCTGGTCCACATCATTTCTGGGGTTTTCGGAAAACCCATTTCAATATACACACGGACAGACGGACAGACGGACAACCGGAATTGAACTTCGCTTTTCATAAGGACCCAGAATATATATACTTTATATGGTGTAGGATGATTATTGTGAAACATACAAACGGAATGACAAAGTTATATATACCCTCTTACCTTCGGTGAAGGGTATAAAAAAAGACATATTTTTTTGGATTTCAGTACTTTGGACATAACTCAGTCTTTTATTAACCGATTTGAAAGATTTATATACCGATGTCTTTAGGAATAAATTTACCATTTACTTTGTGATAAAACGTGGACTCAGAAAGACCTATGGCTCCCGTAAATGGGTATTTTTTAAAAAAAATTATATTTTGGTCATAACTTTTTTGTATCTGAACCGATTTTTCCAAAATTTTCAGAAAATATTTTCTACTAAAGATTTTCGATCTTTTGATATATAAGGCGTAGCCATAGGTCATATGACAGTCCAAAAATTCAGGTTTATATACAATTTTTGATTTTTTTTTGTATGGGAGGTACCACGCCCATATTTTGTTGGATACTGTATATTGATAATCTAAATGTTTGTACCCAATCTGGAAACTTTGGCTCTTGCCGTTCTCAAGATATACAGAAATAAATAAAATACAACAACAAGGGATTTCTGGAAAAATTTAGAGGTAGTCGTGGTTTTTTGCTCATATCTCCGTCATTTTTGGACCGATCTGGCTGAATTTCAATAGCAAACTTAAACGGAGTATATGTGACATAAACATACATTAACCTGGTCCACATCATTTCTGGGGTTTTCGGAAAACCCATTTCAACATACACACGGACAGACGGACAACCGGACAACCGGAATTGAACTTCGCTTTTCATAAGGACCCAGAATATATATACTTTATATGGTGTAGGATGATTATTGTGAAACATACAAACGGAATGACAAAGTTATATATACCCTCTTACCTTCGGTGAAGGGTATAAAAATATAAAGAAACTGCAGAATTCTAAAAATGAAAAAAAAATAAAGGCACATTCTAGCCACTAACAATGATATACGATACGATGAGATTGGACTTTAATTGACGATGCTGTATATATAAAACAGTGATAACCAAGCCCCGAACTAAGAAAGCCCCGAACACACGCACACAAGGATATTATGTGCCTGTGTGCGGTCGCAGAGACCGATGATAGTCTGATGTTTTGAAACGAACAAATTTGTAATATACATGTGAATTGCCGACCGTGTCTGTGTGAAAAATACGATTATTGACTGGCTCGCGAGTCTATGGAGTGGTTATCACTGATATAAAACAAAAAGGGCAGTAATTTAGGGCATGGAAAAAACAATTTTTTTAAAGTTCTTAAAACTTAATAAATATACCTTTTATTCTAGGGCGTGACTGATGAACATTTTTTTGGTTTGTATTGGCTTCTACTTGGTTTAATGTAGTATGTGTGTGAAAAAGAAAAAAGGGCCTTAATTTGGAGGTGTTTCATAAAAGTGAGCATATTAAAATCGATACATACGTAATTTTATAAGGACTTTCTTGGACCGTCAAAAAAATTGGACATTTGGGGGAAGGATCCGAGGTGGCATAAGTGGTGTCCAGAATTTCAGGTCGGATTGAAAAGTCATCAAAGACAAAAATGAAGCAACTTTCAAGCCATGAACAACGACATGCGATATGATGAGATCGGACTTTAAATGGCAGCGCTACATATAAAAAACCAAAAGTGCTGTATTTTGGGGCGTGGCAAAAAAAAATTTGTTCCTGTTTTAGAAACTTCATTGACTTCATTCATCCTAGGGGGTGACTGGCACAACTTTTTTTTTCGACCCACCCTAATATACACCTAATAGTAAAAATACAAATACAAATGGCTCCCCAGCCAAAGATTGAAAGACTTTTTTAAAAAATATTCATTTATCAATTAACAGGTCCGAAAGTAGTAGCCCAGATTAAAAATATAGATATGTCAAGTAGATATATACAGAACATTCTGTCTGAAATAAGCCATACTAAACTCATTGAACATAAGATTGGCAAAAGGGGGAAGAACCAGGTATGTTATTTATAAATTTATATTTTTAAAAACGTTAAGCATTAACATTTTGTGTATTTATTTAATATTAAATACATGAGTTTTCATGTTTATTTTTATAAATTTTCGTGTTTTTTTAATTTCTATGTTTATTGAAAGTAAGATATGAAAACTGTTTTTGGAAACATGTTTAAAAGAGAATGAATAAAACAGATATGTCAGAAAAGACTCCGTGTAAATGCCCCCTTAGAGAAGAAAGACGGGTTGCCAAACAGACACGAAACGAGCTTTCATGTCTGTCAATATGAATTTTATTGTTAAATTAAAATAAATTTGTATGTATATGTATATAAGACTTTAAGAGGTAGCATGTCCAAAAGAGAATGTATAAAATAGACATGACTGGAAAGACATCGCGTAAATATATATAAATATATTTTTACAAATTTCGAAAAGTTTTTAATATAAAATCCCGTTTTATTTTCATTTATTTAATGTGCAGTAATTTATTTGCTTTCGAAGTTTATATACAAAATACGCTTTATATTATTTTTGGCGTACAAATTGCTCGGTGGTTCCGTTTTACTTGATCCATTTTTCTCCAAAGAGCTTAAACTGTATTTTGATATCTCTCGGCTTAAGCTCATGTGGAACCTAATTTTTATTTTGCTTTCCACCTTTAATTATTGTATAATAGTACTGTGCGATATTTTTAAAGTCATCGAAACAACCTCTTTCCATACCAAACGATACGCACATTGTAGATCAGGTGTCTTGTACCTTCTCCACACGTGGTATAGACGGTCACGTTGTTCTATTCACAATTTAGTTTCATTTCCAAAACATGACCCAATTCTAGTTTTTATTATCTTAATATTTATTGCCACGTAATTGTTATAAATTTGCAGTATTGAGTTATTAAGAAAATTAAGATGCTCATCCACTGATGGCAAATAAAAAGAATTTGTTCCCAATCAACGTTATCAAGATCACGCTGCAAATTTATTGGACTTATACTGTTGAAATCTTTGAAACTGTAGATTTGTATTCCCTTTTCCGTTCTTAAGTTTTAGGATATAAAAATCAAATCGTGTTTTGCAATGGTGGATGCAGCTAACTGATCAATGAGTAATAATTTTCGCTCGTTACTTACAAAAACTAAGTCAAGCAATGTGCCGTTTGTAGTTGAAAAATGTGTAGGCCTGGAAGGGTTTAACGGGTTGAATTTTTGACAGTAAAAAATAAATGAACTTTTCGTTACTTTTAATTACTTTTTCATTTGAGGGGCTTAAAGCACAAGGGGTTCAAGTGACTAATTTTAAATAATGAGACAGAAGCGGTTGCTTCGCTTGTGCTCCAAGAGAAGCAGGTATTTTAATGTTAAGTGCTTGAATTGTTCACTATATCTAGCTTCCGGATGAGAATCCTACATTCACCTCTTGTGCTCTGAACAACTTCTCCGAACTATACCTATAATTCCATATGTAAACTAAATTTAAGAAAAAGGAACTCAAACCCCTTTTGCTCTAAGCCCCTCATTGAATATAACATAAAGAAGAATTTAACTTAATCAACGGACAATATTAACTGCAACTGAAAATACGTATTAATATGCACTTAGTTTTTTGAATAAAAGTTAGAAATAGTTAAAAATAAATTTGCTGGGAATTTTAGATGTATATTTATTTTAAAATTACTGAACGGAAGGAATACTTCTTAAATAAACTACAGTCGGTTACTGTAATAAGATTGTGAGTGCATCTACTTTATAAATACTGTCGTTTATTTGCGGTATAAACCATGTTTCAGAAACACATGCAGCATCAATACCTGAACTCTCAAATAGGAAACGAAATTCATCAAGTTTCGGCGAATGGCTTTGGGCATTTTTGTGACATATGTTAAAGCCATGATTCTGATAAGCAGGGAAACCAGAAATATGCTCTAAAAACACGTTTTATGCGTAGTAAAAACTGGAAAATATGCCCTGAAAAATGTTAAAAATATGCCCTAAAAATTAAAAATTGCTCATTTGAAGACACAATATTCAACAATTTAAAAACAAAATCTAAAAAAAACCTAAAAAAGGTTAAACTTCATATAAGAGATGTTTGCGCCGAATATTATCTAGATATTAACATCCATATGGGTTTTTGTCTTAAAGGGATTTTAGGTACGGTCACTAAATTGTTAACAAATGTTAACATTTAAAAGGAATTTAAAGCTCGTTAAGGATGGGAGCTTTGAGAAAACGTGAACCGATTCGAAAATAATTTAATTTGAAGCAAAATATTTTTGGCACGAATTTAATTTAAATACCACCGTAATTAGATAGCTTGCGGACACAAAGAGTCTAATTTGGTTGTGAAATTATAGACCGATTCTCACCTTTTGCATAGACTGCGTCCATATTTGATCAAGTTATCAACAAAATTAGAACTTGTACTCTGCGCACAAGGCTAATATGGACAGACAACCAGCCAGGCGGATGGAAGGACATCGTTAGATCACTTTAAAAAGTGATTCTGAGTCGATCGGAATACTAAAAGATTGGTCTAGATACAAATCGCATAACATTTATCGTTAATGACAACCTGCTTTGTCTTACAATTTTGGAGTATATCGATGCCTTACTTTCTCAACCTCGTATCTTGAAAAACTACAACTTTTTAGGAGAGAAAAAAGACGTTTTATCTTTGTATACTTCGGTGTTTGGGTTAAAGTTAAAATGGAATTATTAAAGAATTGATTACATCTATGTAAATTGTATTGAAATAATACGTTGTTGTATTGTTAGAACACAAAATTAGCAGTCGTTTGATATGAAAAAGTCAAAACCGTATTTTTAAGATACGAGGTTGAGAAAGTAAGACATCGATATGTCGAAATTGAAGTAACAGATTTTGAAAAAAAAATTTTTTTTATTTGTTGCTAAAGCTATTGTAGGCATCTAAAAAAATTTAATATGTATCAAAATATGCATTAAAAAGGCAAAATATGCGCTGTAAACCTTAAAATGCTGCAAAACGCTCTTTTATCTAAAATATGCCAAAAAGTGCTGCAAACGGTAAAATATGCACTAACAAATCGATGCCAAAATACATAAAAGCCTCTAAAACGGATAAACATATTGTTTCTGCCTTCATTAGTCGTACAAGGAAAATCGTACAATTGCATATTTCTGGGGTCTAACTCGATATCGAATGAAATGTATTGATTTTGAGATAATAGCATTCGTTATCCAGTAACTCGACATTACATTTATCAAGTTTTCTTTCGATACGTCAGTGTCTATCGTATGCAAAAAAAATCGATAGTTTATTCGATACGATAGCATCGAATGCGATGATTAGACCCCTGGTTTCCCTGCTGATTAGCCAAGATACGAATCATGTTATAATAACTGTCTCTAGAACCAACTTGATTAAAAGACAAATTTGTCATATTTACTGAACGCAACGCAATAAGACTCATAAGTATGTATATGAAATATTATAATGCAATTTTGGCAGCAAAAATAAAATGAGGAATAATATTTTAAATTAAACAATTATTTAATAATCATTTAATTAAAATAAATAATTTCATTGAAAAAGACAAAAAATACTCAACATTTTACGTGATGGTTATGGGTTAAACCAAAAATCGCGAAAATGTAGTTCACCTTGACGGGCAGTTCGGCTGATAGCGGATCTCTCTAAGTGTTTTTGGTATTAAAGTGATGGTTTTTGCTTTTATATCGGAGCGGAGGTTGCAAAGCTGCAACGCCTAACCAAGGGACGAGTGCATAGTTCTACCGAATTGCTACCGATGTGTTGGTGGCAGAGACCTGCGCGGCGGCTGACGCAAAAAAATGGTCGGCGGCGGCTCGCTCCGGCTGTTAGCCGATGTGGCTGTCAGCCGATGGGATATGTATATTAAAATTATATGTATGTACATTTGTGTAAACATATTTGCATGTGTTTGTATTATAACAAACAATATAAGCCATTTTTCATACTATAATTCACTACTCATGGCATAAAAATATGTTTTTGTTTAAACAAGAATCACATGTTTTCAATGACACAGGAAATCAAACATTAATTGAATAATTAGCTATTCCAGAGTACAAAATTTAAAATTTTTACATATAAAACACACCAACTTTTTTTAGAACTACTATTTATCTTTGTTCGGCTTGAAAACGGTGTCTTAAAAAAGGACAAAATGTGGTACAGTGACACACCAAAATTTCGACCACGTTGAAGGGTAGTTGAACCGCGTACACGAATACCTAAGTAGTGACGCAAACAAACATATTTGCGTTTTACTCTCTCGCAGATCTCGGCAACCGTATCGCTGGAATCAGTTTCATCTGTAATTTTGTTATTCTCACACATTTTTATTTAATTTTGAATTTCAGCCAAATATATATATTTAATATATATTTTAAAAACAATAAACACTCAAGGCTGTTTAACAAAAGTGATCTGGTAAAATTTTTACAAAGTTAAAACTTTTCGGCGGGAAAATACACAGAATAGTTATCACAAAAAATAATCAACGATTGCACCAGTGTTCACTCATTTTCCTATATGTCGTTATTTTAAAAATTTTGATGAAATTCTGGTGCTTTATAAACAAGAAACTAAGAATGTGGCAAGGTGTTAAAAAACGAGAATAAAAATTATTTACAAAGTAATCGGTGGCTAAGCTGCAGCCGAAGAATTTTCGGCGGCGGTGGCTACAAATATTTTTATCGGCGGCTGGCTAACAGCTGGCTAAGCCGCTTCGGCGCAGGTCTCTGGTTGGTGGTGCTTGAAAAATGCTTTGCTTGTCACTCGGTACTAAAGGAGCATATAGACGACATGTTTTTATCATCTGACATGTCAAATTTCCCACTGCAAAACACATACATGTCGTGTGTTACCTTTTTAACTTTGCTTCTGTAAAAGTCTGACGCAAAGTCATCTGACAAAATTTCAATTAGAGCGTGCTCTATTTTCTTCCGACAAACCATCTGACATCAGAAATCCATGCCGGGAAGAAACTGGCAGCGACGTCAACTATTGACGGAATCATTAGCCGGCTGAAGTTAATATTTTACAATAGCAAGATATGTATGCTCATCTCACCATTGAATAGAATTTATGTAAATATATACATAAAAACCGTTTAATTATAAAATTCTAAATTGGTATCTTTAAAATAAAAGAAAAAATGTTAAGATGGCTAAATTATTTTACGGCGCAAATAAATATTTTCGTGGCGGCAGCAAGCAATTTTGAAACCGAGAACTACTTTGGTTTCTGCAATAACAATGCGAAAAAACAGAGACAATGTCAGAAGCAAATTACATGTACGTTTGTGACCGAATATTATAAACCTTATGTAAAACAGCAATTTTGACAGACATGAACAATTACATGTGACTTGAAAATTTGACATGTCAGATGACAAATACATGTCGTGTACGGGCGCCTTAAGACCATAGCAGGTATTCACAATAATCTTAACCACACACAAAAAAAAAAAAAAAATATGGTGATGCCAAATAATTTGAGCATTTGACGATTATGCTGTTGGGGAAAACAAAAACTTGTTGGCGCAAATGAAAACCTTTTGTCGCAAGAAAGTTTCCCACAAAAATTTTTTTTACCACAACAACATGAAAGTATTAAAAGTTTTTCAACAGCAAAACTATTTGTTGCAAATGAAATAACAGCACATTGAAAATTGTTGTTGCCATAAATAATTTGCATTTGCAGGAAATAAAAATTTTTGTTGCCATAAAATTTTTATTTTTTGAATCAAATAATATTACTGTTGTCGTAAAAAAATTTGTATTTGAACAATGAATTTACACTTTGGGACAAAAGAAACAGACTTGTTGCTACAAATGCAAAATGTTTTTGGGCACAATCCGAATGTAAATTCTATTTGAATCAAAATCAATTTCTTTTGGCATTGCATTTTTTTTTTTTTTTTTGTGTGCATTAATGTCTTCCTAATAAGTATTTATTTAACAATAATCAGTATTGTGGTTATTTTTGTTGAACTATTTATGGTTTTTAATCCAAATTTTTTTTTTAATATTTTTAATTAGGCTAAAGTTCATCAAATTTAATTTTCATTAAATTATTTTTATGAAGAAAGGAATTTTACAACATGAAATAAATTAAAATTTTTATTGATAATCTTTCATTCTTGACTGAAGCTGGGCTCGAACCCAGCTGTAAAATTCCTTTCTACATAAAAATAATTTAATGAAAATTAAATTTGATGAACTTTAGCCTAATTAAAAATATTAAAAAAAAAATTTGGATTAAAAACCATAAATAGTTCAACATAAATAAACACAATACTGATTATTGTTTAAGCTAAGGCACGAGCTCTATGTTTGCATTTTTGCTCCAAGTTGTACTGAAAAAGGTCAACAAGAAAAAGAAAGACAAAAAAATGAAAAACAAAAACAAAAAATGTACTTTGAACTTCAAGAAGAATTCTTGACAAAAGTACGAAAAAACAGAAGTAAGGAAAAACATGTAAAAATAAATTAAAATAGATAATCATTCAAAAAAAAAGCAAATTTCGATCTACCAAAGGTTAAATACAATTTGGTTTAAGGATTGATGTTTGACTAATGACGTCAGCAGTCATCGATGGCTGCGAGTGTTAAACGGCAAGCCCTCTGAGGAGATTGAGTGGTTGCAATCGAAACATGTGAGGGTAACCTGTCCGTAAAAACGCCTGGATTCAAGCGCCAGCTTCAGTCAAGAATGAAAGATTATCAATAAAAATTTTAATTAATTTCATGTTGTAAAATTCCTTTCTTCATAAAAATAATTTAATGAAAATTAAATTTGATGAACTTTAGCCTAATTAAAAATATTAAAAAAAAAAATTGTATTTATTTAACTTTATAAAGATTTGCACACAATTTGTTAGAAAAACATATTTTAAATAAACTTTTTTTACAAAAATCATTGACTTAAAAACCACCAAGCAAAAGAGCACTTTATCAAAATTTTGGAAAATAACTTTAAAAATAAAAAACTAAAATACATAATTTTTATTTTTTGTTCATAACGCAGCCATTTACGAACCAAGCTGGCTAAATTTCAACAGCAAAATTCTGATGAGGATAACTGATATTAAAATTAAAAAAAAAACAATTTGTTTATATTCTGATTGACAAATGCCAAATGCATCTTGCTTTTAAATTTTAGAGGGCTATAGATTACAATTTTTTACATCTTTTAATTAAAAATCGCATAAGGTTTTTTCTTCCCCTGTAATAATAAAAATACTTCAAAATTGGAGATGCAATATTTAAAACATTGATTCGAAATTTTTACTGAAACCTTTTCTTGCTATATTTAACCATTAAACAGGTATTGCATTAAAAAAAAGAGTTAAAAGACAAATAAGGACCAGTCTCATATATATTTAGCAATAAGGTTAGATAGTGAATCGGAGTTGGAATTTCAGCAGTTGGAGTCGGAGTTAGAACTTTTTGTTGACGACTCCACAGCCCTGTTTGTCAATGGTAAAAAAATATCAACGCTAAATTTCTAAACAAAGAAGCATTACAGAAAAAGAGTACTTAAACGGACGTGGGGTAGCACGGTATTTTTGAAAGGAAAATGTACTGAAAATAGTACCATAGTACTGAATTTTCCATCACTGTTAAGAACATTTCACATTGGCTAATGATTAAATTAAAAATAATGGTTGCAATATATTGTTTAGGTTAATATTTAAATGTTGTTTATTTATTACTTTGAAATGTCAACACATATTAAATGAGTGATGTTACTGTGCAATTATTTAACATCAGCAAATAAAAATATTATTTTCATATGGCTAAAAGACCATATAAAGTTTTGTCTTCATGACTGTGTTCTCACTGATTTGTGTACAAAAATGTTAAAATGAAAACAAAGCAAAAATTTTCATGAAATTCCATTTTTCTAGTAATTGTTTGTTGGAACATGCATCAAAAGGAAATATCAAGCATGAAGATACATGTAGACATGTTCCAACTATGTTTGCGTGTTCCAGGGTGTCCCCTAACACAATAACATTCGTAGTAAATAAATATTTGTCTACATAAATATATATCTATATATATGTATATTCTAATTTTGAATTATTGGAAACATTTTTTTAAATTATTAAGCAGCTTTATCCTGAAAAATTCCCCTGTTTTTATTATTTTCAAAAATGGCCTAAGTTTAGGTCACCATACTTATAAACTTTAGTAGATAAGACAAAACACTATTGGGGTATTCACAAGGGGTGCTATCATGTTATATTGTCATAATTTTACTATGGTTTATAAATATTGTTGTTGCTTTGTAAACAAAAGGTGTCTTTAATAAGTAGAACTTTGCTTGCTATATTTATTGTGCTGTCGTAATTAATACGAAGAGTCCTGCGCTGAACGGCTGAGCCGAGCCGCATTAGTTTTTGTAAGCCATTGCCGTTGATGGTAAAATTTTATCCGGCTACATCCGAATTAAGCCTGTGGCTAGCAATTTTTGCAACAAATCACTTGCGGCGTCAAATTAGATCGGCTTAGGACTCTACTGTTTGGTAAACAATGAAAATAAAATTTATTTCTGATTTGCGTCTGAAAAATGCAATATGTATAGTCAGGTAAGATCTAATTTAATTTAATTATTCATGGATGAGATTAAAAAAATATTTGAGTATTGGTAAATATTTATTTTTTATGTTTGTTTTAAACCAGCTTATTTAAATTCAAAATAGCACATTGAATTATGAGGGGCTTTTCACAACAGTCGTATTTCTTCATGTTATTATTTTAACACTTAAGACTTTATGACACCTTGTGAATCCCCCATACGTATCAACTAACCTGAATAACGCCCATTCCTAATGTCAATCATCTTTCAATAAGGTGCCCTGAGGGTAACCCTTTTCAATGTCTAGATGGGTGTTAAATCTTTCCGTTTGTTCAGTTGTCGGTTTGGAAAAAAAAAGAAAATTTTAACTTGGTGCTAGTTTTAAATTGTTGCTATTTTCAAAACTTTTTTGTTTGCATTTTTTGGTGTTACTATCGTGTTTTTTGTTATTATATTTTTTTTTTTTTTTTGATATGTGCAAGAATATGTTTGTTCTTTTTTTGTATAAAACTTTTTCACTACGAAAAAGGGAAAATACATGATTAATCGAGAAATATGTTTATTACAAATTCATAACTTCATAAAAATTTAGCAATTCTAAAATTTGTTTAAATATTTCATTAATATTTCATAGAAATGGTGGCCGGCAATGACTTTGACGACCACGAATTTACATAAAACAATTAAGAGTGCTATATTCGGCTATTCTAGTACGTTTCCACTTACATGTTTTGGGCCACAAAACTAGTTTTGCTACTTGTTTTCCCATACATTTTTCATGTTCGAAAAACTCAAACAAAAACTAGTTTTGCTCTAAAACGTGTCGAAAATCATGAATACAACTCTGGGGTTTCCATTATTAGTGATTGACAATTTCGAAAAAGTGACATATTTACCAAAATATCAAGACATATGAAATAGGTTTATGCAACTCTCCAGCTGATTTATTTGTTTGAAGCGTAAAAATAATAAAATAGAATAATAAAAAGGTAGTAAATTATGAGCTTTTATATACGTACATATATGTATATCTGTGTGTGTGTGGCAAAATATACTTTGATATAAATATCATCATATATATATACTAAGAATAATTCTTCCACAAAAAAAAAAATCAAACAAAAACAAACAAACAAAACAAACAAATTTCATGTTAAACATATATTTTTTTGGCTTTCATGTTTGTTTACAACATAAATGTCAAATTGATTTCGAAAATTCGAAAACCAAAACCAGTTTTACATAATGGAAACACTTTGACACGTTTTGCCCAAAACAAGTTGTTTTTTATAAATACAATTCTTAAGAAATAAATAAATCTATTTTGTGCTCAGCCCACATTTTGTATTGACAACCAAGATGATGGTGCCTAATTGGAAAACTTAGGCTCTTGCCATTCTCTAGATATATTGCAATCTCTAATGTCTTTGAACAGGTGCCACCGCACTCCATCAATTCCGCCCATTTTTTAGAGAGGTTGTGTATTGAAAAACCAATTATGTGTTTTTCTTAAAAATAACAACCCATTTTAACGTACAGATGGACAAACGAACATCGTTAAGCCAACTTTTCTATTGATCATCAAAATATTGTGAAAAATGTATATTGATCTTCAATATATTGCAGAAATTACAAACGGAATGACAAAATTATGTAAACCCAGCCCTCCTTAAAAAGAATGTCACCAGCGCCAAAATTCCCAAAATGAGATAAGGCGGAACCGTTAATGTGTTTCTGATTTTTGTGTTAAGCTCAAAAGACCCATTTCCAAATGTAAGTGACTGAAAAATGAAAAATGTTTCCTAGACAAAAAGGTGTTACAGTATTTATCGGATATAAGAACATCTCATATAAGAACAAAACGCTTTTAAGAAACATTTTCAAAAACACCATGTCTTTTTAGTGATTTTTCTAACAAAAAAGGTTTCATATAAGAAAAACGCTTATAAGAAAAAAACTGATTAAAGAACATTTTTCTTAAACACCAAAACCACAAAATGTATAGAAAAAGAATTTATATAAGAAACTTCCAACGGGAACACAGAATTTATGTAGTTTGCTTGGACAACGCTGTTTTCTGACAGCTTTACAACAAGAACAAAGTTATTTTTACTTTTAATTTTAGATGAGCGAACTGGTACTCATGAGAAGCTTTGTGTTTTTTTGCCAATAAAAACAAAAGTTAAAATTTTTAAAAAAATACAAAACGGTATAAAAAGAAGCGAAATTGCAAAAACATTAAAATAGTGAAAAACTCAAAAGACATAGAAAATAATTATTTAAAAGTTAGAAATGTTAACAAAAAAAGAGACAGAAAACTAAAATATGAAAGTCTTATGGCCATAGCTACTTATATAAGAAATAAGTTTCTTATATAAAATAATTGTATATAAGAAAGAAACGCTTATAAGAAACTGTTTTCGTGGATTTTTTAAGTTTCTTATATCCGATAAATACTGTATATGACATTTACTATGATAAAAAGTCACATTGAATAAAATTGAAAGCTTTTAAGGCTTTTTTCTTAGCATCAATGATTTTTTTTGAAAATAAGTCTTTTTTATCTTTGTGCAAAATTAGTCATAAGTTCTTGCAAACAGCGAGAAGTTCGAATAAGGTTAAGAAACCAGAGAATTTTGGTTTTGGATCTGCGAATATCACCTCAAAGTAATACTGAATAATAGAGTGAGCAGAACATAGAAAAAATCAATAAGACTGATCTCTCGTTTATTGATATCGAATGAAATAAAAATATATGCTGTGCATTAGTGCCAGTGTTGCCATGAGGATACGAAAGATACATTTTTCGTTTCTTTTGATGGCTTCACGTACCATGTATAATCCTTACATTTTTCGTATCTTTTGAATCTGTATGCAAAATGTACTAAGACTGATCATCGTTACCGACTCAATACTTATACAATAGCAGCTTTCATAATGGTGAAAGAAAACATTAAGGATGTTTCAACATACGATTCACCTAAATCGAGGAATACAAGTAGTGTGAAGTTGTTCGGAGGAAATATGAACATCCCAGTACTTCTTCTTACTTTTTCAAAACGAATAGCTTCTTTAACTCATTATTTAGTAGTTTTCTTCTATAACTACAGCTATAACAACTTCTATAACCACTTTTATCTGGATGTATTTAAGTAAAAAAAATAATGACTTACTTTAAAATGCGTTCATTTTGGGACATCCCTTGTAAAATTCATTGGTTCTTTCAGTAGAATTGTAAGTAGTGCTCTTATGTTTTTCTGATTACTCAACACATTATTTTGTAGGCGAAGTTTTTACTGGGATCTTTTTTTTTCAGGAAATTTATATGAACTTTTTGATAAAATCTTGGTACTAACGACTTAACTCGTATATTAATTTTTACAAAAATGAATTTGTTTCGATTACATCCAAAGAACGTTACATATAATCAGGGAAACCAGAAATATGCTCTAAAACGCGTTTTATGCGTATTAAATATGCAGTAAAAACCTGAAAATATGCCCTGAAAACTGTTAAAAATATGCTCCAAAAAATTTAAAATTCATAATTTGAAACAAAATATGAAATAATTGAATAACAGTTCCATTTAATAAAAACAATCCTAAAATAATAATCGGTAAAGCACAAACACCATAGTATTTACAGACGAATTTTCCAGATATTTAGGGCGAATTCAATCTAAATACCAACAAAATAAGATGGTTTACGGTCACAAAAAGTCTTTTTGGAAAGAAGTTTGTATAGACTTCGTCCTTAGTACATTAAAATATATGTACCAAATTTGATCAAATTATCGACTACACCCTTTTTAAGTTGCATTCTTAAGATTGTTGCAGCTTTTTGGTTTCGAGTGTTTTTGTTTATATTTTAAGTAAAAGGATGCAGAAAATTGAAAATTCTGTTAAGTAAAATTCATTAATTTTAAAAGCAAAGAAAAACTTCGACCTCGCTAAAAAAACAGGATGAAATTTAGTACCAGAAAAGAAAAATAAACAAATTCAGAAAATTGTGATTTTAAGCCATCATTCACACCGCCAAAAGAACATCCCCAAAAAATCTTGCTATGCCATCGCTATAATATCCTGATCAAAACCCTGCAAATAATGCGACTAGTCCATACACGCATGTAAAATGTATCCCATAAGGGACTAGGAGTAGTCCAAAGGTAGCCCCAATGAATGGGAAAAACATGGTCTTTTTAACTTAACGATGTCCTAGGGCAGGACCATATAACCAAACTTTGCATTAAAGGAGTAGACTTAAAACTTTTCTATGGCATACTCCAGAGGATTAGCTTTGAAATCGCTTAAAAACGAAAACATGCCGTTAAAAAACGAAGACATGTCGTTTTACTACAAACTCTATTTAACAATGACAGGGTCATGTTTGCAATACATTTTACCAGTCCAGGGAGTAGTCCATTCTATCAAAATGGATCAGGTAGTCCAATATTATTTGCAGAGAACATACAGCCAACATTGCTCAACTGTAAAACTTGTCTCGCCAATTTTATCGGAAACTTCAAATGTTCAATTGACAAAAAATGGCTTTTACTTAGGAAAAGAAATATATACACAAAATCTCCAAATTTTTAACTTATTTGTACCATTTGGTTTTCGCAAGATTTTTTGCGTGCCTATACTAGGCAAAAAGTCATAAAACCATTTTCTCTACTTTTTCGTAAAAATTTCCCCAGTCTATTAGGATAATAAAATTGGATCATATTTATTCGATATAAACTTGGTTTAATATTAAACATACTTGACATTTAATGTGTTGACTTACGGCAGTTTCATTCATCTTTTGTTAAGCAAAAACTTGTTTCCATTTCCATTCATGAAGTTTTTTATTGGATCGAAATAATAAACCTCAATTTCCCAAAAATTTTAAATGTGTGAAAAAGTACGTTTTGTTCTGCGGCTCATATATATTTTTAAATCATTTTTGAGATTTATCTATCAAAAATATTAAATTTCAAAGCGCGAAAGATAAAAAACGTAAAAGCTGAATCTTAAATCTACTAAAATGGAGATGTAACTTTCTTTCTTAGGAGGGCAGTGTAGTGAAGGCTTTAATAAGTTTTAAGTGGGGACCCGAATAGTCGCTGCAGTTCAACGTTACGAATAGTGCTGCAAGCTGTCTTAAGTTAAAAACAGCAGTTTTATAGAAGTGGCAATAGAATACGTAGTTGCAGAAGTCGTTGCGGTTGAAGTTGAAGGGCAAAATTCGAAATTTCCAACTTTGTTGCGGTACAGAGCATTCGCCATCTCGAGCAACTACTAATGGATAACTACCCAAAATAAAAATAAAGCAAATTCTATCAAAAGTAAATTTATTATTCGTAAAATTTTATCGATGACAAGTTTTAAAAGTAAAATGTCAATATCCAGTGTTTTTTTTTTAACAAAAAATTAATCGAAATGTAGTACATTTTCCGAGGCGACTTTTAATCAAAATATACAATTATTAAACATATTTTATTCTGATTACTGAATAAAACATTTCAGTCTTCTTAATGTTCTCGTAAAATGTTCATTCAAAATATTCATAAAATGTTCGCTAATTTTCTTCAGTCAACAGACAATCCCAAATTACTTCGTGGTTGGTTTAATCCCACAACTAGTTGTGTAGAGCGTATACTAATTCCGTGTAAAACTTCTTCCGTGTAAAACTTCTTAATATTCACCCCATAGTTTATATATATTTTCTGGGACCTTGAGTTATCGATTTAGCCATATTTGCCTCTTTGTACGTCTGTTGAAGGCACGACCACTTTCGAACGACTTAAAAGAAAAGAATTTTATTCATGTTAGATTCTTTCTAGTACTTCTCAGCAGTTTGGGATTGGAATCAAGTACAAGCGGTGCAGTAGAAAAAGAGTTATAAATCCAAATGTGGACCAACCACCCTAAAAATTTCATTTTTCTGTTATGAAAACTAATATAAATGGGTGGCGGAATGCACCGATTGTTATTTAAGTTAAGCATGAACTCGTTGCATATGACCGGAAATCAGACAAGAAAATTTCGTGAAGATTATTTCATAATTTAACATAGGCCCTATACAAAGCTCAATTTCATAACTGTAACGAATAATTCTTTTATAGTAAAATTTGGCCTGTAATAGTTACATAAGCCCAGAAATCACACAACTAAATTTTGTAAAGATTGGTCAATTATTTACCATAGGCCCCATAAAATGCCTTCTCCTTTAATATTCTTATTCCCGGTGGAGGTATCAAAGATTCGGACAAGCCAAATATTGCACTCTTACTTGTTTCTCTTATTTTCTTTATTATTCACAAAACAATACGAGGGAGTCTGCTGTCAAAAACTATTCACGTACGTTAACTGCATACATACAACTATCTCTATGTTCATTTTTAGGAACTTTTACACGTACATACACACACATGTGTATACGTGTATTCTCATTGAAGTAAATATTTAACACAACACTTAGTTGCTCTATTCTGCCACTTACAACATATTCGCACAACTTTTTAGATAGATGTACGTACACATACAATATAAAATTTTTTATTTTTCGATTCATTTTTGTTTTGTTTTTGCAGACTATTTTTTATTCCTCTTGGCCTCCAGCACTAGTTATATTATTTGTTCATACTTCTAGAAATATATACATATACATATGTATGTATCTTAATGTAAATATGATGCATACTTATGTATGAATATATACTAGAATGGATTCTTCAGGCTAGAATTCACACCGAATTGCAATCAACAAAAACTTCAAGCATACAGAACTATACACATACTTGTTTTCGAGTATTGTTCAAACTCGTACTCGTAGATATGGAAATACATGGAAACTCATTAGGGTGTCCCAAAAATTTTTTTCTTTCTGATTTTCATAGGTGCTCAATTAAAATTTAAAAGCTTATAGGGTAAAGTATTTTTGGTTTTTTTTTAAGAATTTTCGGAATGGGTTTAGAGGTCGCGCAAATGGAGTTTTCATAAAAAAAACGGAGTTTTCGGCCATTTATTGAGCTTTACTGATAACTTGGTTAATACCATCGAGTTTCTTCACTACTGAGGAAACAGTTTTAAAGAAAAATATCCAAGCTTTATTCCTGTGTGAAAAAATTATAAGTTTTGGTGATGAGTTTACTCATTTAGATACCCTTAATTACAATTTTTCGTAATTTTTTAAAAAGTTTTTGTAATAACGCTTTACAACTTTGTAAGATTAAATAAAAACAAAAAAAACTAATGATGCAGTTTGAAAGACAAATTAATTCCTATTAATATGAATAAACAATTTTTTTTCTTACCGTTCCTGAGTTATACCCGTTTTTTTCATTATACCCAGTATTTGTTACTACCTGGCAAACAGCTCACCAATCTTACCCAATCAACAAAAAAAAAAACTTTTCTTTTGCTCTGTGAAAAATTATTTATTGCGGTTCTTGCGATGTAGTTATATACCTTGTAATAAATTCTGGTAATTAGTTTCAGAAGTTGTGACATTAATATAAGTATTAGCCAAAGCCACACCTCGTTCTGCCACATCATTTACTACTTGTAATTGTTGAACTTTTTTCTTTGCCTCTTCAAACGACTTGTTGGCTTTCCAATTCTGTGGATATATTTTTAAAAAATCGATTGAAATATTGCAAGCTTCAAAAAAAGTTAGACTGGCTTTTGAAATGAATTGTTGAATTTCTTTATTTCTAAAGTTTTCTTCTGTTAAAGTTACAGCGAGGCTTTTGCAACTGCTTTATTAATAATTTTATAACTATCCAATTCCTTTAATAGGCTCAGATTATTGAGAGGAGCGTATCGAGGGCACTGGCAGAGGAACCAATATTTGATATTTATTCTTAAAATAAATGAACTAAATTCAAGCAAGGCATCAACTGTTGATTTGTCTATATAAGAATGCAACTGGTTTCGAAAAATGCATATTTTCAAAGAATAGATAATTTTCATTATCCAGCGAGCCCGATTGATAGCTCCTGGAGCACACATAAAATAGAAAGTGAAAATGACAGCGTGTAACGGTTTTGATCAATAAATGTCAGAAGTTAATGACAGTTAAAACGTAACTATAAAAATTAATGGAAATATACAATAATTATAACGAAAAAAGTATCACCATTTTTAAGGTACAAACTATAAAAATAGTGTAACTCGCAAACTGTACGACAAAATTCCATATTTGTTTTCCTTAATTGTTTAGAACTTATCGGTATTCAAAATCGCGTCACTAGTTTTTATTCCTTTCATATAAATTTGAAAAGTAATAAACCGTTTTTTACAGAATTTGTTAAAAAATTACAAAAGAACTTAATATGTGGAATCGTAATGGACAAAAATATTGCCGGAACTTAAAGTTTTTGCATATGGAAATAAAGTTTGGGAAATTTTCTTTAGAAATATTCGGTCAAAAAATTAAGTGAACGTGGTAATTGACAAAGTTATGACACAAGTTTGCAAAAAGGCCGAAAAACCAGATTTTTAACAAAGACTTGATTTGCGCGACCTCTAAACCTCTTCCTAAAAATCTAAAAAATATTTCAAAAATACTGGAACCTATAAGCTTTCAAATTATCCTTGAGCCTCTGACAAGAAAAAATTTTGGGACACCCTAATACTCATATGTTGTAGAGTATCCATACAAAACACATCTTAAATGTTGCATGGAATTATTAATTTAATGTAAGATTTTTAATTATGTACTTACAGTATAGTGTTATAGATAGAATAATAAAAATGTTTGCCATTGCTTCCAAATGCTAAATGGACTTTAAAGCCCTTCAAAAATAATAATTTTATTTTTTCTTTTGTTGGAAGTACAATGAAGTTCTTAAAAACAATTAAAAACACGTAAGCAATTCGACAAAAATTAAAAAAAAAATGGTCTGATGAGACCTAAAAACCGAGTAAAAGTGAAAACTAAACATGCTGTTGCGGTAAAAATAAAATAACTGTGACATTTTTCAAAAAGTTTAAAATGACAAATCTACCACACATTAAAACCAGTAAAAGTAGTTTTTGGAATACTTGCAATGCGACATTTACCTTGCGCAATGATATATTTCTTTATATTTACAACACTCAAAAGAAAAACCAATCCATCCGTACTCAAGTCAATCCGAAGCGGTATTAATAGTACGGTAAGTACGGATTTTCTTGAATCAAGTACAGAAAGATTGATTCAAGTAAATATTTAACTTGTGTTTTTTTATTTCTGTGTAAATAAGGTTTTTGGTAAACCGAATACAACTTTCTTTCTATCACTTTCTTTTTATCATCTGAAATCTTAAAATCTTTACAGGCCTTCTCAAAATTGTACCCCAAATAGCAAGGCTCATCTTAATAGAAAAAAATAAAAATTGTCAAAAGCACTAAAGGCACTAACGAAAAATTAAATAAGCTCCATGTTAGTGGTTTTACTTAGTTTGGCACTGAGGATAAAATTGTGGCGTTTTGAGGCATCAAAAAGCACCATTAATAGTGCAAAAAGTACTAAGTTGGCATCACTGATGATGACGTGTTAATTTAGATAACACGAACAGTTTCGATAAGATTGATAACACTGTGCAACAAAATTTAAGTCATCGCCGCCAGCCGCAACACTTGTAACGCGAAATGAAAGTAGACTACTAGTAGAGCAAATCTGCCAAAGGGTTTCGACAAGTTAGCTCGGGCTCCCGGAATATGGGCCCCCAAAGTTTTTGAATTTTTTGAAAAGGCGCTTGGTATAAGTCAAAAAAATATACTAAATATACTTCTGAGCTAAAAAATATTTTCAGATGTCTTGAGTAGAATCGTACAGCGATTCTTTTCTTAGAGCTTATTAACTTATTTTAAGGGGTAATTTTTGTCCTTTTTCCAAACTCTTACACAAAAGTTTAATAAAACGGCACTTTAATGGGTTAAAATGTTCTACGAATATTTTTGGCATCAAATTTTACTAGGGGTCTTCAAAGACCAAAAGTTCGTGCAATGTATCTAAAACGAATTTTCGAAATTTCGGGCATTGACATTTTTGAATTTTTCAAAAGGCGTGTGGTAAAAGTCAAAAAAATATACTAAATGTACTTCTGACATAAAAGATTATTTCAGATGTCTTCAGTAGAATTGTATGGCGATTCTTTTCATAAGATATATTAACCCTCTAACACTAATTTTAAAGGGTAATTTTTGTCCTTTTTTTTAATTTCCCTAGTGAAGTTTGATGCCAAAAATATTTATAGAGCATTTTTACCGTTTTAGTATACTTTTGTGTAAGTGTTGGGAAAAGGGACAGAAATGACCCCTTTAAATGAGAGTTAGAGGGTTAATAAAATCTAAGAAAAGAATCGCTGTACGATTCTACTGAAGACATCTGAAATTATTTTTTAGCTCAGAAGTACATTAAGTATGTCTTTTTTTTACTTATACCAAACTCCTTTTCAAAAAATTCAAAAACTTTAGGGACCCATATTTCGGGAGACAGGGCTAACTTTTCAAAACCCTTTGGGAAATTTGCTCTACTAGTAGACTACTTTCATTTCACGTTGCACGTGTTGAGGCTGGTTTTTTTTGTTGCACAGTGTAATAAGCTAATTGGTCTATAATAATTTTTAAGTAATTATTTAGCTTAATTTCTTCGACCTTCTTAATATTATTTCCTTTCAAAAATTTTTCAAGCTCAAGGTCCGTTTATTATAAAAATTATTTGTTTAAAATGTATCCAATATTTCGCTATCTCAATGGATAGCATCTTCAGGGATTTTTGGTTTTTTATATTTCAAACAATTTTTAACAAACAAAATTAAATGAAACAACAAAATTGTCAATTATGAAAATTAATAAAAAATTATACACAGGAAACAAAAATTATTCTATTACATTTTTATAAACTTATTTAATTTCCTATCTTATTCTTATAAATTAAATGTCTGTAATTTTGAGCTACATTGTCCGTATCCGTGTTAAAATTAATTCTTTGTTCCATTGGTGTGTTTATAATTTGCAACATTTCTAACATGAAGCGTCGTTTGTAGTTTGTTTCTGTATTTAAAACTGTTGTATTTTCAAAATCTGGTGTATGATTGAAATTGGCACAATGCGATGACAATGCAGTTTTTTGAGAAGATACATGTTTGTATTTTTGATCAGATCTATGTCCTGCTAATCTAGTTCGTAATTTGTTTTGTGTGGTACCTATATATACTTTACCACATACTTCATTATCCTTACCCTTACAAGGTATCTTGTAAATAATATTAGATTTATCTAATTTTTCTGTCTTATCTTTCATTTTACTGAATAATCTATCCAATGTATTAATTGTTTTATGAGCCATCCTATAATTATTCATATCATAAATATTAGAATTTTGCAATCGTTCTGAAAACATTGGTACATAAATTAAAGACTTATAAATTTTAGGTTCAGTTACCGTAATCACACTACCTTCCCTATGTCCTTTGTACTGTCCAATCAATTTGCAAATCAATTCCCTTGGGAAATTATTATCCCCTAAAATATTTTTAATTCTCATCTTATTATTCCTATGAAAAATTATTATAAATTTTTGGCAGTATTTATAATAACCCTTCTCGGATGTTTCGAATAATAATTAATAATTCTTCCTGAAGAAATTGGCTTTTGGTACCAATCAACTAATAAGTTATTCTCCTTTCTTATAACTAATGCGTCTAAATATGGAAGTTTATGATTACATTCCCTTTCAATTGTAAATTTAATATTCTGGTGAAAGGAGTTAAATATGTTTAACATATTTTCTTTTCACATTCTGAAATAATACAAAATAAATCATCTACATATTTTGTAATCATTTTTGGTTTAATAGATAATCTTATAATACATGTATCAAGTAGCTCCTCCATAACTATATCCGCTACAACTGGAGAAGCTGGAGAACCCATAGGCAATCCTTTTTGTTGAGAATAAATTTTGTTATTATATTGAAAATATCTACTATCAACTATGCAAAATTTGAGAATTCTTAAAAATAATTCCCTTTCAATAGTAGTATGTTCTCTAATTATATTCCATTTTTCTTCTATAATACCTAAGGCTACATCAATAGGTATACTAGGGAACAATGATATTACATCTAACGAAATTATCTTCTCCTCATTTTGTATTTTGATATTTTTAATCCTATTTTTAAATTGTAATGAGTTCTTTACATTATATACTGAATTTTCTGTTATCTTTCTAAGAATTCCCGTTATATATCTGCTTAGTTCATGAGATGGACAACAAATTGGTCTTAATGGAAATGTTTCCTTCTGCACTTTCGGAACTCCATATAATTTGGGTGCTGTAGCAGTTGTTGTTTTAAGTTTTTTCTTTTAAAAAGGTGTTATTATCTCCAATTTAAATAATTTCTCCACTATATCTCCTACAGCCTAAGGTAACATTTGGAAAAAAGTTGTAAAAACGAATTCTCATTAAATCTTCAAATATAAAAAAAAAATGTTAATTTCAAAGTATCAGCATAAAAATTCGAACTTTTGCTTTTCTGCTGTCAGTTTTTTAACAACCCAATAAAAAATTTTATCATATTGCGAAGCACTAATGTACATTTAATAAAATAAGAGCAGAATTATGCGCTACGCAATAAGACATACAGAAATGCAGTAAAGTAAGTGAAAAAACTCTCAACAACTTTTATAAAAAAAAATAACATTTCAAGTGCTACGGCATTCCCTTACCACGAAGCAGGTTTGTAAGGGAGAATACTAAAAAATAACTGTATCAGAACATTCAGTGTGTAAAGCTGATCGTTACATCCAAAAATTTTTTTATGCGCTGAATAATGCGCTTCATGTGTCAAAAATGTATTGCTTCAAAGTGGGAACTCGCCATATAAAATTCATGTCTTCCGTATGCGCAATGGTAAGCGCAACTCTTATGTTTCTCCCTTACAAACCTGCTTCGTTGGAAGCTCCATTTTTTACTGGGAATGCTCTTCGTCTAAATTCCCTATTATTTACTTAATTTTTCTTTCTGTTGATTGCCAATTATATATTTAAAATTTTAATGTACAGTAAAAGGGAATTTTAATACATTTTTTGTTAATGCTCTTTCACAATGGTAGAATCAATTTGGATTTTTCTTCAAAATTCACTCATGTATTTTCCTTTAATTTTTCGAACAATAGTGTAACTTAAGGTTTATTTAGTTTATTAGTTTTGAATGAAAATTTTAACACAATTTGTATTAGAAGAAAATTATAAGTAAGTCATATTGTTGTAGGCAAAATTTGCAAGCGGTCTCTTGATGCAAAATGTGTGAGTTTGTGAAAAAAAATTGTTACTGTATTATGATCACCAGTGAAAATGTTGCTACCTATTGGGAACGAAGCTTTATTCTAATAATAAAACTAGTAACACATATTTTTTGAACTTTAGTACAATTAGGGTCAAAAAAGTACAATTTTTTACTGAATTAAGTACAATTTTGAAAATGTTATGGATCATCCCTGCTTTAATATCAAATTGTTTACAATGCTCCCATATGATACTCTTTGCAGCGTTGCCGTTAGAAATTTTCTTAAAAAAGGGGATTTTCCAAAAACGGGTCACAAAAAGGGTATTTCAAAAGCAGTATTTACTAAAGCCCTGCACGAATGCATTTGAATGCCGTTTCAAGACATTCGTTTGTTTTTTAAATGCTGATTGTCAAATACTATGTTGTGAAAAACACATAAAGCACAAAAAAATATAAACACACAAATGTAAATGGATTTTAAATAGTGTGTTATAAACGACCAAATACAACCCTGCAAATAATAGGAGCAGTCCAAACACGCGTGTAAAGAGTAGCCCACAAGGGACCAGGACTAGTCCAAAAGTAACCCAAACGTATTGAACAAACCTGGACTATTTAACATTACGATGTCCTAGGGCAGGACCATATAACCCACCTTTGGACTACTAAGGAGTAGTTTTAAAACTCCGTGGTATACACAAGAGGATTAGTTTTGAAGTCGTTTAAAAATGATAGCATGTCGTTAAAAAACGAAGACATGTCGTCCCACTACAAACACTTTTTAACAATGACATGGTCCATGCATGCATTACATCGGACCAGTCCATGGAGTAGTCCATTTTACAAAAATGGATCAGGTGGTCCAATATTATTTGCAGGGAAATAACACCAATCACACCAAACAACAGTAATTCTCTTTTATACTATTTTATGACGTACGTGTGCACACACACGAACGATGTCGTCTCACTACAAACACTTTTTAACAACGACATGGTCCATGCTTGCATTAAATCGGACCAATCCATGGAGTAGTCCATTTTATCAAAACGGATCAGGTGGTCCAATTTTATTTGCAGGGTTACACAACTGTGTTATAGACTTACAATTGTTGTGTGTTGGGGTTTGTTCACATATAATTTACATTGCGTTGATGTTTTTAAATCAAACTACTGCTTAAAACCGAGTTGTTTGAAACCAACTACTGTTTTAAAATTGATTTGGTTTTTCATAATGTATCATTCGAACTGATTTAACAAAAAAAGAAAAAAAAATACAGCATTTGACCCAACAACAACTTGGTGTGGAGAACTGTGAAAAAAAAACAAATGCATTCGAGCAGGGCTTTAGTATTTACAAATAAAGGGGTCGCAAAGAGGACAAAAAATAACAAAAAAATATTTATTTTAGGCAGGCAGTGCTCAAAGAACTAAAGTTTTTTATTTATTTGTCAATATTTTTTTTTAAGTATTCAACAAGGCGAGATCATACAAGGTGGTCTTATTTTTAAAACGTTTACAACACTGTAAAATATTTTAACGTTGTGTCAGAAATAATATAACACTATAGCAAACAATATAAACAAATTTCTCATTTTGTTTTTAATTTTTAATTGTGTGTTTTGAAATTTAATAATTTAAAAAATGTTAAATTTCATAATTTTTAGCGAAAATTATAGTGGTTATTAAAGATTCCACTGAACCGCCAGAAAGGTATACAATTTTGGCAGATGGATAGTTATCGTAGCAAGCCTTGGCATTGAATAAATAAAAAATGTATACAAAAATAACAAATATGTATATATATGAACTATGTTATTAGGGAAACTTTACTTTTAGTTTAAATAAGTACTTTACAATCGAAAAATGAATTTAGAAGTCGTAAAAGAATGTTTAAACAAAATCTTTTAATGCATACTAACTCCTTTTTAGAAATGTGCTTTCTTTATTTTGTAATTAAATCTTCACTTTAAGTCCATTTTTACAGATTCGTTTCGAACAAATTAAAGGCCTAACCAGAATGTGAATAAAGTGGTTAAGCAACTGAGCGAATACATTTAAATCATAAGTGTAAAACCATGTTAAGGGAACTTTTTGTTAAATTTTATGAAACTGTAATTTGCTTAAGCAAAGTGCGAAAATAATCGCACATTCCGTACGGAATCAAATGCTTTTTATTTTGTTTTTGTTTTTTTTAAATGTATTTGAGAGGCTTTTTCGTTTATTTTTGACAGTAGCTTAAGTTTGTTTATGCACATTCTGGTTGGGCCTTCAGAGACGAAAGCATAGTTTTTACTTTAAGTCAATTCCAAAGTTTATTTTTAAGCAATGGTACTTTCAAAAAAACAAAACAACAAAATAACAAATGAGAAGTATCAGTACAGAATCACAAGTGAGATTTCATGCAGGGTTTTCCTGTATAAATTTATATATGTTCATTTATTTGTGCCGCGATGGGGCAACCTCGAATGAATCTTTAAAATTTAATTATTTTTTTACCCAAAATTATCGTTAAAAACTAATTTCTTGTTTTCGCACTTTCGTTAAAATATATTTGAGCCTTCCGTAACGAATTCTCAATAAAATCTTTCATAAAATATCAAACGACAAAATACGATGCACAAAAATTTTGTACAGGGCGTTAAGTCGACTCTAGCCGGCCATGTTGTATGCTTTATACCCACAATACGATTGAAAATGCTGACATTCGGTCCATAATTTCCCATAGCGTCCGTACAAACTTCTTTTCAGAATATAGTCTTTGTGCCCATTAACCATTTTATTATGTTGGGATTTAGACTAAATTTGGTCCAAACTTTTTTGATTGCAATCTTAATCGTTTTATTAACTTTTATATGGAGCTCAACCTCAATTTCATAACTTTGTTATGGCGGCACTATGGGTCCCAATACCCTATTACTCGCAAAAATGTTTTCTTATTTACTGTGGTGTAGGGTATCATATGTTCGGGCTTGACCAACTATACTTTCTTACTTGTTTTATTTTAATTAGGTTCTTATGTCCATATAAGTCTCATATGTTGAACAACATATAATCATAAAAAACTTGGGATTTGAAGATTTTAATGGAGATTTTTTTTTATTTTTTACATAAATTCCTGCCTCCGTAAACAGTAACTAATTTTTTAAATGAACATACGAATGTAAATGGCACACATAACACACATTAAATAAGAATAAGTGTGTGTTAAAGTGATAATGGATAACATTAGTTAATGTATAATACACATAAATACATAAGCACATAAGTACATATTTGTACATTTATGTATGCACTCACACAATCATATTTACTATAAATAAAACAAATCTTTACTAATACATTTCTACAGTAATATTGAATATTGTAGGTCAATAAGTATTAAGTTTCGTCGTCTGAATGGGAAAGGACATAAGTTACATTTTTATTAGCTTTTTAGCTTTTGCTCACGCATTTATGCAGTCCCCGGCATAAATGCTACTAAAATCAACAGCGGATCTTACTAAAACAAAGATGTGTTGTCAAATCGAGAAGAACGAAAAAACCAAAAATGAGCACGTTGTCAAGCGAGGAAGGAATTGTTGTTATATTAAAAAGAAATCGGTTAAATAAACCGTACGTTATTAAGTCGATTACGAAGTGTTGTCAATTTGAAAACTTCTTGTTGTCTGATTAACAAAAATGCGAGACGACAATAAATAAATTTATAAAAAAAAAAAAAATATATATATCCCAGTGACGCACGTGTGTTATACGTACTGAAATACGTATGCTTTAATGACTTTGTGTGTACGGGGTACTCGGAAGTGTATATACGTTTTTCGTTTACTTTTATTAGAACATGGCCGCTTTTTCATTGCTTACCATCAACCCACAAAGTGTACGAGAAAGTAAACGAAAAACGTATATACACTTCCGAGAACCCCGTACACACAAAGTATAGCATACGTATTTCAGAGAAAGTGTGTTACAATGAATTCTATACCACGATTAGCTTACTTCCTCTCTGCCTGTAGTACTGTTTCATGTACATTGTACAATATGAAGTAAGTGAAAGCATACTCTGTGTTACAATTCCACTTACAATTCTGAGTACTCGGAATATTAGTCACTGGGATAACATTCAACTTTTCTATATTGGTTAGGCGAACCGCACGTTGTCAGAACCGAAAGAATTGTGACGATGGAAGTCGGTGAACCTCGTTTCCATCTACACCATGGATGCATTGATTAGGTTATTTAGTATTATATCTTTTTATTATTATTATTCTATTATCGTGGAGCTGACATTTCTTTAAAATGAACTTTTGATATGTGTCATTATTATTTTTTATTATTATTTAATATGATGACTGTTTGTAAATAGTTATAAGACAAAAATTAAATTGAATTTGAATTTACTAACGGCCTTTTATGGCGACCTCTAGTGGTAGCCAGGCTACTCGAATTGGCATATGAGACCCCCTAGCGGCGCGTAGCAGTCAACACATGCCGAACAGATGGGCTAAACAGCTGATCCAAACAGATGGGCAGATGCAGCCACCATGTACTTATGACGGCCGAAAAGTATAAAAGCAGAGCAAAAATGAAAATCGTGATCAGTCGGTGCCAAGCGCAGTGGTAGGTAAGTCATATTATACGGTGGTTGTCCCGCTGTATTATATTGGTAGTTTGTTTAGTAGTGTTTGTGTGGATCAAATTGGAAATTCCGTGGTGGTCCCGCAGGTTTTCAATTTGGTGCTACGCTGACATTCAGAGCCGAGCGTAGTGGTGCGCCCGTGGTTGTCCTGCAGGTACACGACTGCGAGTTACTCGACACAACGTCTCCGTGGTTGTCCCGCAGATTCGGTTGTGTCTGGTGACTTCACTGGCCCTCTTCGTTTGTGGTGTGTGTGTAGGGCCGGTTGTAGATTCCGTGGTTGTCCCGCAGGTCTCCAATACGGTGCTACACCGACATCAAAGCCGAGCGTAGGAGTGTACCCGTGGTTGTCCCGCAGGTTTACGACTACGAGCAACCCAGCGCAACGAATCCGTGGTCGTCCCGCAGACTCGTTGTCGTTGGGCGGCTTCACTGGGCCAGAGTTAGCGCACACCGTACAAACATACCACTATCGTCTGAATCAGGCATACCTGTCGTTCCGCCCTCCCGTGATCGTGTCGCCCGAGGTAACGTGTGAAACCATAATCGCCGTTGTAGTAGAGCTGTAATTTTATCCTGTAAATAAAGTCGTGTGTTTTGAAAAATTAAAAAGGACTGGTGTGGTGTTTTTCTTTCTTTACGAGGTCTCGAATAAATAATAAATTTATTGTGAGTGAACCCTGGTAATCCGGCGAGTGATACCCCAGCCAAGAAGGTTCGTTACAGTTGGCGCCCGAGCAGGGACCTCTTTAAAGAAACACTATCGGTCAAATTCGGTAACCGCGTGAGTCGCAAAACGGAAAAAACGAAAAGTAAAAAAAATGATGAACCACACTATCGGGGAAAAGGAGCTCGAAGCTCTTAAATCAGCAGGACATACCACCTTCCCAAATGCGAATCTGACGAGCAGTAGGAGTAGTCTAATGGACCAGATACGAAAGTGGGGCCTATCCTACAATGGCTGCGGCGAACCTCTGGCTTTCATTGAACGGGTGGAGGAACTGGCAGAAATTTATGAGGTCATATTGGACCACCTACCCCGAGTTATGCCAGAATTTTTGTGTGAACGAGCTCTAGCATGGTATCGAAACAACAACGCGCACTGGGAAGTATGGTCTTCTTTCCGAACAGATTTTCTGTCCTTCTTCCTTCCTACCCGGTACTTTGAGCGGCTGGATGATCAGATTCGAGCCAGGGTGCAACAACCGGAGGAGCCATTCAAGGACTATGTGTTAGACATCCAAACCCTGATGCGGCATGCAGGATTAACAGTAGACCAGAAGCTACAACGAATCTTTCAGAACGCCCAGACGAAATATAAATTATATATTAGGCGAAAAGATTTCGGGTCCCTTGCCGAATTGATACGTATGGCAGAGGACCTGGAGAGTATACCAGGCGTAACCCCACCTGCCCCGGAATGTATAGCCACTCCCACAAGAAGGTCCGGGAACGGGCAGACAATCTGTTGTCACAATTTCGAAGAACAGGGTCACTACGCAAATCGCTGCCCTAGGCCCGAAGCTGGGAAATGCCAACGGGAGTCAACGCAATTGAGGATGGTCGGCCTTCCCGCAACAAAAATTACCTCCTCCACCAACGTGACCGGCCTGCAACGCGAGGAAACGCAGGTAACGGCCACGATTCTAATAAACAACAGTGCCATTAAAGCTGTGGTGGACACCGGCGCTAGCCGAAATTTCATCCACCAAAATATCCTCCGACGTCTTACACCATCCCCCTCGTATCACCAGGAAGATCTGGAAATAGTGCTAGCCAATGGAACCGTGTGCTGTGTCTCAAGATCCATAGAGCTATCGACAGTATTTGGAAATAAGACGAGGAAGTGTCAGTACCTCGTGATGCCCAATGCGAGTGAAGAGGTCATCTTGGGACTTGAGTTCCTTCGGAAGTTCGGAACGAGCATACAAATTGCCGGCCTGACGCTGAACTGCTCTAGTGATGAAGCTGGAACACAAATCCTCAGCTCGCAGCCCGTGCTTAGTCCCGCAACATGCGGGAAGGTAATTGTAGTCCATAAACAACAGACCGAGCCAATGACAACGGATGCATGGTCTCGCCAGCCACGTGAGAACGTCAACCTGGCCACGTGTGAGGCTATCCCCCCCATCCAATGTAAATGGCTCGCCAGGCTGGTTCGGAAGGTGCACGAGAACCCGGCAAAGTACGCCGATTACGCACTCATTAACAACCAGCTCTACCGGAACTTCCCACGACAGATGCACGACGAGAACAGTACGCCTTTTAAGCTATGTGTGGCCTCTCAACACAGGACGCGCGTCCTAGAGGAAAACCACAATAATCCCACAGCCGGGCATCTGGGGGTGCGGAAGACGACCCTACGGGTTGCCAGTCGATACTACTGGCCAGGAATGTCCCGAGATGTTAGAAAGCATGTAAGACATTGCCAGTTCTGTCAACAATTTAAGGTGAGTCAACAGAAGCCGGCGGGTGAAATGTTGACCAAAATCCCAGAAATCATGTTGGCCCTCAACTCGAGTGGTTTAGAAACCACGGGATATTCGCCGGCGTTCCTTAAACAAGGTCGAGAGCCTCTGCTGTCACACACCCTGTGCGATGAGGTCACCAGGGGAACAGGGGCGAAGCCAACCATCCCAAAAGAACGACAGATTTTTGAGATGGTACGCCGTAACCTAAACCAAGATTCACAGAATCAGAAAACGTACTGCAACCTTAGGCGGCGACGATGGAAGCCGGGGATCGGTGACTCAGTGTTACTGCGACAACATCCATCGTCCAAGGCCACAGAGAATTTTGCTGCCAAGTTAGCCCAATCATTCCACCATGGAAAGAGTCCAAGTAGAAGTCCTGCCGTGAGACGAAGTCAACGGCCCGTGACGAAGAGGGGATGTGTGACGATGGAAGTCGGTGAACCTCGTTTCCATCTACACCATGGATGCATTGATTAGGTTATTTAGTATTATATTTTTTTATTATTATTATTCTATTATCGTGGAGCTGACATTTCTTTAAAATGAACTTTTGATATGTGTCATTATTATTTTTTATTATTATTTAATATGATGACTGTTTGTAAATAGTTATAAGACAAAAATTAAATTGAATTTGAATTTACTAACGGCCTTTTATGGCGACCTCTAGTGGTAGCCAGGCTACTCGAATTGGCATATGAGACCCCCTAGCGGCGCGTAGCAGTCAACACATGCCGAACAGATGGGCTAAACAGCTGATCCAAACAGATGGGCAGATGCAGCCACCATGTACTTATGACGGCCGAAAAGTATAAAAGCAGAGCAAAAATGAAAATCGTGATCAGTCGGTGCCAAGCGCAGTGGTAGGTAAGTCATATTATACGGTGGTTGTCCCGCTGTATTATATTGGTAGTTTGTTTAGTAGTGTTTGTGTGGATCAAATTGGAAATTCCGTGGTGGTCCCGCAGGTTTTCAATTTGGTGCTACGCTGACATTCAGAGCCGAGCGTAGTGGTGCGCCCGTGGTTGTCCTGCAGGTACACGACTGCGAGTTACTCGACACAACGTCTCCGTGGTTGTCCCGCAGATTCGGTTGTGTCTGGTGACTTCACTGGCCCTCTTCGTTTGTGGTGTGTGTGTAGGGCCGGTTGTAGATTCCGTGGTTGTCCCGCAGGTCTCCAATACGGTGCTACACCGACATCAAAGCCGAGCGTAGGAGTGTACCCGTGGTTGTCCCGCAGGTTTACGACTACGAGCAACCCAGCGCAACGAATCCGTGGTCGTCCCGCAGACTCGTTGTCGTTGGGCGGCTTCACTGGGCCAGAGTTAGCGCACACCGTACAAACATACCACTATCGTCTGAATCAGGCATACCTGTCGTTCCGCCCTCCCGTGATCGTGTCGCCCGAGGTAACGTGTGAAACCATAATCGCCGTTGTAGTAGAGCTGTAATTTTATCCTGTAAATAAAGTCGTGTGTTTTGAAAAATTAAAAAGGACTGGTGTGGTGTTTTTCTTTCTTTACGAGGTCTCGAATAAATAATAAATTTATTGTGAGTGAACCCTGGTAATCCGGCGAGTGATACCCCAGCCAAGAAGGTTCGTTACAGAATGACACGAAAATGGTGGCAATATAACGAAGGTATGATGTCAAAATGGGAACAAATGTGGTCAACAGCTAGGTGTTCTTAAAGTTTCGACAACATCAGATACTAATTGATAAGATGCTACTGGGTTTATTCCTCTGTTTTTAAAACCATATTTTTATTAATAAATTGATATGTACTTTTACAAAAGTATTTTATTAACTCCAATGAAAAGAGTTTTATAGTTAGGTTAGGTTAAATGGGTAGCCGTCACGAAGACGACTCACTTGGGTCCTTATAGCGGTCCCTTTGTGATACCCCTAGCCAGTGACAAGGGTCAGCCAGTATCCACCAGACTATTCCCCAGAGGTCACCGCAGTCTCGAACCACCCCGATTCCCTGCAGAACAGGGAGATCGATTTCAGTCCCGCATTGGACAAATCGTCCAGACATGGCAATTCCGGTCTCCCAAAATGCCTCACCCTAACGCCCGCCAGACCGGGGCATTGGCAGAGGAAGTGAAACACCGTCTCCTCCTCCTCCTCATCATGACAACTCCTGCAGTAGTCATTATACGCAAGACCCATCCTCCTAGCATGAGTCCCTATCACCCAGTGACCCGTGATAACCGATATCACTGTCCTTATCCGGTCCCTGCCGAGACCGAGTAGTACGCGCGTTCTCGCCGCGTCATAGCCAGGCCATAGAGTCCTGGCCATCAAACAGGCATGCTCGTCCTGCCATCTCCCCTGAGCCCTTCTGTACGATTCCCGTCTGATGAGAGTCCTGCAGCGGGCCATTGAAGTGCCAATCAGGCCGTCGACGAACATGTCGTCCAACAGACAGCCTTGTTTGGCTAGACTGTCCGCAGTATGGTTGCCCAGGAGCCCACTGTGTCCTGGTACCCATGTCAGCGTTACACTGGAATGTTTCGCGATCTCATTTAGAGACATCCGGCATTCCACTGTTAACATAGATGTCGTAAAGACACCAGTATGTCTGCTGTAAACAAAGTTTTCCCTTTCAAAGAGAGAGGAAAATTTACAAAAATAGCGTAAAAAGGTTTGGCTTTTCGACAACTCATCATAATATTGATCTGAGTATACATCGGTCATAACCGAAAAATGCTAAAGCGACAAAAACAAAATTTGACAGCAAAAGGTTGTTTTTATTTTATTTCATACTAGCCGTTCCCGCGGTGTCGCCCTCCCAGAATTAATTTTTGATTTACTATAAAAAAAATGTTTAAATCAATCTACATAAGTTTCAAATTTCATCAATATCGAAATTGCCCACTGTCCCTTCATATCCCTAGCTGTGAAAAATATATAACCCCTGTGTGTTTAATTAACGTTGATCTATCTATTCAAAATTGGTAAGATAAGCAATAATTTTCCGTATGTTCCCTCTTGGTCGTTTTCGTATTCGGTCAGGGGAGGGTCAAGCGGAGAGATGGACTCGAGGTGGAATGAAGGGTAAACAGCGTACCCATGTTAAAATGACTACCTTTTCTTTTGAGTACGGAAACTATTGCTTTAATAGATCTCTTCTAAAACAATATTTAATAAATTCTGAATATAGGAGGTTTAGTGGCCCTGAACTCTATCAAAAGTAAGTACCAGTTAGAGAAATACAAATTACCAAAAAAATCCCTCTTGCTGCTCAGGACTCTGCATGTTTAGTTCTTTGTTTCTAGGTCCAATACTAATATCCATAAAGAAAAGGACAAGTAAAAGAACGAAAAGGTACTAGATAGATCCTTTTAAAGATTTTCATTCACTCATAACCTTGCATGTTTACTTTTATGTTTTAAGTCGTATACTAACGGAAATTCAAAACTTACCAGTTAAAGACAAAAAAAAGTACCCCCATAGAGTGGCTTATCACTCAGGATATTTCATGTTGAATTTTATGCTTCTATGTCCAAACAGCTAAAGAAAGAAATTTAATTTTCTGTATTTCCCCTTTTTGGTAATTTTTTCTCCCCATCGAATTATCAAAAATTTCAATATTGTAGTGGGAGCCCATTTGCCAAAGAATAGAGAAAATACTTTGTAAAAAATAGTAATAACCCTACAAGAATAGTGACGGTCATTTGACCTATCATATGACCGACAGATATCGGTCATCGCGTAGAACAAAGTTTCTATCATTTTCTTAAGGCCAACGTGAAAAAAATTACCTAAACTTTTGTGTACGTGTGATTTTGCATCCTTCTTTAACCTATGAATTTTGCGGTAGATAAAACATATATCTGAGCTGTTTACTCTTATACTCTTTACATATCAGTACTGATGTATAAACCGGACACAGCTTACTAGTCAGTACTGAAGCATATACCGATCACAGATGTATAGTCAGTACTGATGCATATTTTCGTCACTGTTGACGTTCTTTTTACCTAAAATAAAACACGATTCATTTTATTAAATTCGCATACATAATTTTGTTTTTAATTTAAAATAAAATTCAATAATTGTTCGTTTTACAAAATACATTAAATAAATAAATAATTATTTTTTGTCCTATGAGGTAATTTAAATTTTATAAAGCTTTTTTGCAATAGTCCCAACTTCAATATTTCACTTGGTTTTTGCTTAAGTCAACCTTTGGTTAACATTGATGCTATAGATAAGTACATATACTAAGGAATGATCCTATACACTACCAGAATATCTTGTAGTTTCATTAGAATCATTCCTAAGTATATGTTTACATCTGTAGCATCAATGTTAACCAAAGGTTGGCTTAAGCAAAAACCAAGTGAAATATTTAAAGAATGGGAATATTGCAAAAAGGCTTAATAAAACAGGGACCGTAACAGTTATTCCTTCTTTCATAAACGTCAAATGATAACAGTTTTTTTTTATTAAATATTAGACGTTGCTCGTAACCAATAGTTTTATTAAAAAGTTATTGGTTTTGCAAAAACGTTTGGCTAGATCAAACACCATTTAACTGTTTTTAAATATCATTGTACAATTCTGCTACATATTGTATCCATTCGAAACGTTTGCCGTGTTTAGTTTTTACTAAAAACTTTTTAGACAATATGTTAAACCATAAAGAGTGTCTGATTCCCCACAATTGTAAAGAGCACACACTAAAGAGGTCACTGTGCGACCAAGAAGTGCTAGATTTGTGTTTTTCGCTACAATTTGCAAAATACTGTAAAATATAAAAAAAGACGACTTAATTTTATTTAAAAACAAATTTTCATGATTACATACCTCTGAATATCGTATAACCAACTCTGGCTCCTTACAATGCAACCAAATCAAGTTGACTGCTGTACGTATGCGTTTACACCATTCACTGCAGGTGGAAGAATTAACACGGAAAAATGTTTTCGCCTCTAAATATGACTATTATCCAACTGAACATCGGGATGAGCCTCTTCATTGAGAATACTTTCAGCACCGCCAGCAGGAGCCAAACCAATTAATTCCCAGTAATCTACATGCAATTCGTGTCCACCTGGTGCATAAATCAAATAAATGAGTTTCTACAATATTGTTCACGAAACGAAACCTACAGATTTGCCTTCTGGCACAGGTTTTAGTGTACCAAACATTGTAAAAATCCGTCATGTAAATAAAAAATTAAACCTTTGCCTTGACGTCTTAAACGATGTGCCCATCCATAGACTTTAACTTTTCTGTTAATTTTCGACACAATCAAATATGCAGCTGGCCAGCTGGGATCTTCGGATATGAGTCTTTTTGGCTTCATCCAAATTTTGATTAGGCTTTTCCGCATCTTCAGCTTCGCGTTTTTCTTTTTCGCATTTTTATAACTTACTTACCCAAATCCTTTGAATTTTCTTTATTTATTTTAATAATTATTAAAATATTTTGAACTATTTAATTTAAACAATTCACAAATTTTCACAAATATTAGCCAGTAAAGCGTATGTATAACAAAAATTAAAAATAAATTGGCATTTTTGTGGTGTTTTCAGTTGTTCTACTCTAACATATATGTTAGAGTGCACACTGGGAAATTCCGGCCAAAAATCCATAACTTCTTTATTTCTTTACGTAAATGGCTGAAAGTATCCAACTTAAGAATAGCATGTTTGATCCCTAGGTAAAATTTTAGACCCGTACATACAGGGGTTGGCCAGATCATTGACGACCCAAAAGTATCGAACAAAATTAAAAAAGGCTTTGGAGGTGTAATAAAATATGATCATTTGTAGCGATTGTATTAGTAGTTTGTGGAATATCTATATATGCTCGTCTCCTGTCCCCATCTATTTGCCTACCTGAGCAAATAAAAGTAGATATGATCATATATGGTTATACATAATAAAATATGTGAACTAATGTGATTATATAATTACATAAACATATGTATATATATATATATATATCTTAACATAACTCAGACGTGGATCCGACTTGAACTCCTGTGGGAAGGGTGACGGGGGGAATGTTAAGAACCTTCAACAGAAACATACCATTTTGCAAAATTTCATTTGGAAAGATCATATAAATGGTATATATTTTTCCGTTTAAGGTGGCTGGGAGTTGAGATGGGTAAGGATGTGTACCAATTTTTCTTCCCCTGTACTCGACACTGCATAGCTACATATATGTATATAACAAATATCTGTTCTTTCAGTAAATAGCTGAAATTTGGCATTCAAATATTGGGCATATATTCATTATAAAAATAAAACTTGTTTAACAGAAAAAAGTACCAACGGTATTTATATATTCGAATATCCAAAAGGTACCAAAATTTAAGAGAATAGAACACAATTTAACTTATTTTATCTTCATTACTTAAAGAAGATAAATTGTTGCCCTTTTTATTACCAAAATGTGCAAATTTCAAAATAGTACCCAAAACTTGATAATTAAATTTTCGATTCAATAATGGTATTTTTTGAATTTTACGTCTACCTCTGTTAGATCACGAGATATAATGTTGCTGATTTTACCCGTTTTTACCCATTTCTAACCCCTTATGAATTTAATTTCCAAAAGTCTCTACTTTTTTTATTGGCACATTGAGAGGGGAGTCTACATACAATATTTCAAGTGTCTGGCTTAAGTTGTTTGGGCTGGGCGATGATCACCCAGTCAGTCACGCTAATCTTATACAAATATGGGAAATTACCAAAAATGATCTGGCTACTAGGGTGGCAGGTGGTGGCAGCTGAAATTTATGGTACTTACTTTTGATACTTAACAGTACTAGATCTAATTATCACTTAACCTCCCCTAGTCCACCTTTTTTGTTATGGTCTCTTAAAATTTGGCTTACTTTAGATTTTATTTATTTTTAAAGTAACTCACAATCACTTCACTTATCTAAAAAAATAACGCGCACAAAATCACAATTATCACATGGAATGATTAATTACTAATACGGTTTAAACTTAACGTGCTTTTTTTCAAAGAGTACTTAAAAGAAAAAATCATAGCTTACTTTTATTTCAAAGCACAAAAATCAACTTTAAAAACCTAAAATTTATAAGAAAAAAATTATCTACTTTGATGTCATCAAAATTTTATTAAAATTAAAAAAAAATAATTTTTGGCCGGAATTTCCCAGTGTGGAGTGGTACAACTAATGTAAAATTGTTGCAAGTGTGTTAGTAAAATTTTTTTTTTTTTTAGTTTGGTCATCTATTTCTTGTAGGGAATTCAACCCTTAAACGTTCGGACTTCTAAAAGGTACCGAATTTGTATTTGTATTTTTTAGATAATTGATATAATGTTTCTTTATACGTTTATTAGTTTAAAAGATAGACGGTGTGCAAAAAAGTACCAAAAGTCAGTTTTTACCCGTTTACTCCCTAAAAGGGCCGAATTTCAAAAAAAGTATCACGCACCTCACCTGTCCGCTGAATTTTCTAAACAACAACGATTAGTATTAAATTTTTACAGCCTCTTTTAGTTTTGAAGATATATATAAGTGAGGTTAGAATAGGAGGTTTAGCGCCTCTGAACCCTATCCTAAGCAATCAATACACACATACAAACTGTTCGGCTTTATAACATTAGTATAGTAATTAGTGTAGAAGTATAGATAAATTTCGTATGAAGGTACCTGTGACAATGACATTTTAGGAGATGATGCAAGTGTTGCCAATAAAGTCATTAATAAAAAAAAAAAACGAAAGCTGAAAATGATGTCTCTTAAGCATTTTTTGAGCTAATGCCTCGACATATTAATAATCGCTGGAAATTCTATTACGATAAGGATACGTCCGTTGGATAATGACACTGATGACGATATACAAATATGTAAACTAAAGTGCTTAAGATAAATATAAAGATTTATTTTTTAAGTTTAACCAACATGACTATAACGACCAATGCCGGCAATCTTAAATGAAAGAGTACTCGAAAATTCCTTAAAATTTAAAATATTTTGATCAAAATATTCATTTAGGCAATTTCTTTTTTAACCCTTATGTGTGTGGAAAAAAACACCTTCTATAGGGTGGATAGGTACCTGGGTACCTTCATGCAAATTGTATGAGAAATCTAATTTTTTGTCTTGTATTGTACAAACAATCGATGGTTAATGATATAATATTAGAATTTTACTCTGGTTTCCTCCTTTTCATATATTTTTTTAAATCCTACACCCAAAAAAAAAAAAATTTGTAATATAAAACGTATACAGGTACCCAGGTACCTATTCACCCTATTAAGGGTGCAAAAAGCAAATTGGTATGCCACGCCCCCCCCCCCCCCAACTCATATTGTATATAAACACCTATGAAAATATAATAATAACAAAAAGTTAGGAGTTCTCATGAAATTGTAGAATTGTAGACTAAAATCTTATATAAAAAATTTCGATTTGAAAACGCAATAGGTACACAGGTACCTGTCCACACACATAAGGGTTAAGCCATTTTATTTAAAATTTTACCTTTTTTTTGGGTTAAGGTTTACGATATTTTTTTAATTCAGAAATTATCGCCATAATGTGTATGTCCTTAAGTGCTTTTAAACGTGAAATCCATCTTGCTTTTGTATATGCACATACGTTGTTCAACGCAAAACTCGTTTAATTTTTTTATTTAAACTATTTTTTCTGCATCAAAAGTGGATGTATGGATTCAAAGTTTAAATAAAATTTAGCAAATTTGATTTTGAAAGGGATTATCGAGCTCAACACAGATATTCTGGGTTCACACTATGAAAGTTTTCTTTCAGAAAGTCAGAGTTTATTGGTGAGGGGGGAGAGAACAATAGCATATTCTCTTTCCTCCGAGTTTATTGGTGAGAGGGAAGAGAAAATTAGCATATTCTCTTGCGCTTTCATCATTAAACACAGACCTTATGCAAGAAAAGTTTAATAGTGTGAACCCAGACATAGCAATCTCCATTGGAGAACCCTGCTTTTGTTTTGCTCTCATATTAAAAAGCCAATTTTTTCCTTTAAATTTTACACTTTTTTCTTAAATTATTGTAAGGGAAAATAAAACTAAACGATAAAAAAATTGAAATACTTTATCATGAGTATTTTTTCCTTATGTCCTCTTGAATTTATATGATTCTTCTATAATTTTATAAATTGTTAAACAAAGTGTTTGTAAATTAGCTGAAATCAGTACATGATACAGAAAAAAGAAACAAGAAAAAATAATCAAAACAGCCAATTTTTATTCATATCCAATTGTTAAAATGTGGTATGCCCATTAGATTGAATTGAATTGAGCTCTAACCGCGAAAAAAACGTAAGCGCCAAAAATCAAATCATATTATATTTCATGTAAATTTTGTATGAAATTTGTCGCTTACGATAAAATTGTTCTTGCTATAAATTCGTAACGGTACCTTATGTGATCATGACATTTTAGGAGATGTTACAAGTGTTGCCAATAAAGTCATTTATTAAAAAAAACGAAAATTGCAAATAATGTCGCTTACGTGTTTTTCGCGGTTAGGGCTCGAAACAGAACAATCTTCAATTTTCGTATTAGTTTTATTCTTAAACCTCAGAGTGGATTTGGTCAAACTTGCTTTATATCTTCTTCTAATTGGTTTGTAGCTGCAGCAAAACACCATATTGACAATGCAAATATCTATGAAGATACATTTTTTTTGTTTATTTTAATTTTATTTATTATTGAAAGTACAAAAATTGAGATAGCCACATTTGTTTGTATTACCCTCATATATAGTCTGAGTCCTTATGAGAAGACAAGTTCATTTTCCGATGTAACTTTGTCTGTTTTCCGAAGAACCCAGACATGATGCGGATTAGACTATTGCATAAATAGCCCAGTCATATTAGGGGTTTCACCTCGCAATGAAAGATAATAAGTTGTTAATTGGTATAAACCTTTGTTTTGTCGTTCTAAATGTTGTCTTAAAAGTCACAAATGCTATCGTGTTCGCGTCTTAAGATATTCAAGGTCAAAAGTCATAAACATCGGGTTTTCGTGAATATCTCGCTTCTTACTGCTTAAATGGATTTGCACCTAAATGAAAGTATGAAAGAGTATAAAATACTCTACAACTTTTGTCTGAATTTTTTTTTCGGACATTCAACCGTTTTTGGGGAAGAGCGCGAAGAGTGCGCAGTGTACAGTCATATATGATAATAACAATAAGTCTGCGGTCGTTTGAGCTGTTCATGGTTTATTGAATTAATTTTTATTAAAAAGATTTCTGTTTAACGTGCTAAATTCCCAATTTTTCATATTTAATATATACACTGAAATTTATTGTTGAGAGAAAGCTAGCTTCGATGGGCATATCACTGGTTACTTAGGCCAGATCATCAGGAAACCTTTCCAAAGATTTTAGAAAAGCTAAAAATATTATACAAATAAAACCCTAAAGCGAATAATAATTTTAAACACTCAAAGTCTTACTTGTAACAATATCAAAGCTTACACAAAACACCAACAATGAACAGTGAGCTTTTCCTTTCCTACATTCCCCTACAATTGGTTGGCTTTTTCCGACTCGAATTGTAGTGGTCTATTGTCTTCGTAAGAAAACAACAAAAAAAGAAAACCAATTTGCCAGTTCATTTTTTTGCACGGGCACATGCAAGTATATTATCAAAGTTATTTTTGGAAATACAAAATTTATTATTAATAAGATTTCTGTATGATGTGCTAAATTCCCATTTTTTTATATTTGATAAATACACTGAAATTTATTGTTGCTTAGGCCAGATCATCAGGAAACCTTTTCATTAAATTTAAATGAAGGAAGGAATTTTACATCATGAAATGAATTAAATCTTATTGATATGAGGTATTAAATACTGAAAATTGGCCAAATAGTTCCACTACTTTACCACACCACCATACAAGTGTCCTGCCGAGTTAAGGGTCTTAGTGCGATACAAAACAAGGCTGTAGGAAAAATCGCCCAAAAAAAAATGGCCCAAAAAAATAAATGAAAAATCGCCCAAAAAAATTCCATGTAAAATTGGGCCTGATTCATATGAAAAGTGACCTAAAAATGTTAGGCTATTTTTCGTTACTATTGGGTGATTTTTCGTTTTTTAAATTTGGTGGTTTTTCATTATGAAAAATCCCCCAAAAATATTCTATGAAAAATATCCCATTTTTTCGGGCATACTATTTGTCTAAGTCATTCATTATTACTATACGACGAATTCCTAAATGTTTTTTATAAAAATAACGGGACATATTGCAAAAAGGTTGCATGTTATAACGTCCAGTGTCATAGTGTCCGTGGACAAACTCGAAAGCATAGCCGGCCTATGGCCGGGCGCAAGGATTTTCTCCTCTATGGTATAACAAAAACCGGCTTCGCTAACTAAAGCTTCTCTGCCCAGCTGGCCTTCGGCCAGGCGCAAGGATTTTCTCCTTTATGGTATAACAAATACTGGCTTTGATAACTGAAGCTTATCTGCGAAGTCGGCCTTCGTTCGGAAACAAGGCAAATTTTAGAAGATTTTATAAAGGAAAAAATCCTTGCGCCCGCCCAAAGGCCGTCTGCGCAGAGAAGCTTTAGTTAGCGTAGCCGGTCTTTGTTATACCATAGAGTAGAAAATCCTTGCGCCCAGCCGAAGGCCGTCTATGCCAAGACGCTTTAGTAAGCGCTGCCGGTATTTGTTACAACATAGGGGAGAAAATCCTTGCGCCACAAAGTGTTTTCGTTATATGTTTAATATATGCACCCAGAGAAAAAACAACAAAACCATTTTTAAAAAAATGTTGACCATATTATGTTTAATTTAACCAAATCATTGTCACCGACAACCACATTATGGTAAAATAAGTTTCTTTAAAAATAGTTTTGTTGGTTGTGACCATAATAAAACTTTTTTTTCACTAACATTTGTAAATTACTAAATTTATATGAATAATAAACACTGTTTTGCAAATTGGGTCATTTTTAATTTTTTTTTTGGAAAAATTCGTTTTTTCTTTTTGGGTCATTTTTCATTTTTATTTTGGGCTCTTTTCGTTTCTTTTGGGCAAAATTTCATATTAAACTTTTTGGGTTATTTTTCATGTTCTTTTGGGCGATTCTTCATTTTGGCGATTTTTCATTTTTTTTTTTTTTGCCATTTTTCTTTGGGCGATATTTCATACAGCCACAAAACAAGCTAGCCTATAAAATTGAGATTTGATATTCTCAGTGTATGAAGCATGTTTGGTTTTCAAAATCGTCGTATTCATTTTATTATTTCACCCAGCGCCTATACAAATATGCTCTTGGAATAAGAATTTTACCACAGTAGCGTGTATACCGTATGAGCGAAATGGACCGAATTTGGCTTACATATTTCTTAAATATGAGGAGTATTTAATATTTAAAATTGGTAAAATCGTTCACTTATTTCACCTGGCACCCATACAAGACCGCTCCCGAATTCAGCAAGGTGGACTAAGAAGAGCTTGATTATAAAATAAACAAATTGTGGGTTGGGTTGGGAAGTGGGCGTGCCGCAAAATAGATTTCTTTATATCTAAAGATTGGTATTTATATAACTTTCTTGCAGTATTTAGTGATACAGCTATGATTTTTACCAGAAAGCACTAAAAAATACTTTCCTGCCCAAGAAAAAACACCATTTAATAAAAAAAAAAAAATTAAAATTTTGAGAAATGGTAAAAAATGAAAAAGACAAATATAGATAAAATAAATTAAGTTATAAACAACTAACTTATTAACTTAATCGACAAATATTACTATATTTCATTATACATTTATGTAAGTATGTGTTACACAAAAAACCATCAGTCGGCTGTTTTTGTTATGCAAAAAAAATCTCGCTAATGTGAAAAGAGAACAATGTAAGCGCACTATAAATTGAGGAAGACATCAAATTAAATCAACTAGATTTCGTTGTAGTTAGAGTTAGAGTTTATTCCCAGAATTTCTCGTCCCGGAAATTTCCGGAATTTTCAATTGTTTTAAGTTTCCGCTTTCCCGAGAATTAACTGCGGGATTCCCGGGAAATGTTGAAGAAGAATTTTTTTTTAAACTTTAGTAAATCTATGTGAGACTTGTGTTTTTAGTTGATTTATCCAACTAAATTTCAAAATAATATTACAATTTACTGCAGTTTATGGCTTATTAAGCTGATTTTTTAGAATGGGCTTTATTAAGTTACCGACATAGAACAATTCTTAGTATCTCGCTTTTAATGGGTCTAATACGTGGAGATGACGAAATTTTCAGCCGCTATATTTACGATATTACCGTTCTGTCTTCGCTACCAACAACTTCTTTCGTGCAATTTGCTTAAATTTTAATAACCAGTATCCGCCAATGGAGTTTTCTGAAAGTAATAATGTTTAAGTAAGAAAAATTATTGTGTATTTAAATTAGTCAATATTGTCACGTTTTTCCTTTAATAAACGCGTTTGAGTTCTTTTAATTGCTAATCCAAATAAATACACATACTAATTCAACTTAACAAACTGTATTACAATAGACGCAAATGTCGTCAACGATGTCTTTAGGACATTTTTGAATTTGTCGTCTATATAACATTGATGACGTAAGTAACAAAACGTGTATTTTGTCGTGTTTAAAATCGTATTTACGACTACTTTGGAGACATTTTTTTTAATTTTTTCTTGATTAATACTTTATTGAGGGCAACCTGAGCGACCATTACATGTATTTTGTCGTGTTTCAAACCACTTTGACGATAAAATGCATATATTGTCGCTAACGTTCTTCTCTACTAAAAAAAAATTAAAAACAGTAAATTTGTATGTAATTTAAAATTAACATTTCATTATTTTTGATAATAAAAAAATTTTAAAAATAAATAATCCTGCCCGTTAAAAACGTTTTTGCATCTCGTGAAAAATAATTATTTTGTTACTTACAACGTTATTCGCGGCTGTGCTTCAATTCTGAAATTGGACACGTGAAATTGATGTCTTGGCTCAAAAACAAATTTATGTTCCTGCTGACTACATTGCCCGATGTTAATATTCGAGGAACCCCCTGATACGTTGCACAGTTTAAGAATGTTCAAAACAACTTCAGTTAACAAAAGGGAACTTTATTCAGCAAGGTTTGAAAAACAACTAAAAACTAAAGTTCAAGTACAATAAAATGTATGAGAGTACATACATACATATAATAGAAATAAGTGTTAATGTATAAGTATATGTTAGTTTGACAGTGTTGCATTGTCTGCAAAGAGTTACCATTCCAACACTCCTCCTCAATGTACACTTTCAAACTAGGAAAATAAAAAATAAAAAACTACTTTAGTCCAAGCATTTGAACAAATTTCTCATGGCTGGGTTTGGGCAAATTTTTCGTAAAAACATCTGCCACGTTCTGGGAGCTGCAGCAATATTGTAGTTCTATGTCACCTTTTCGGAACACATCTCTTATATAATGATATTTAATATCAATATGCTTGCTTCTCTGGTGATAGACTGGATTCTTTACCAGATTTATGGCACTTATATTGTCACCTTTAATAACAATTGATTTTGGGCACGGAAGGTGCATTTCATTAAGCAGTTTTTTCAAAAACGTAGCTTCCTTGGAGGTAGATGATAGTGCCATATACTCGGCCTCTGTACTGCTGAGCGCTACAGTCGATTGCTTCTTTGATTCGTAAGAAAAAACGGCTCCAGCAAACAAAAAAGCATATCCAGTATATGACTTACGATCAGTGGTATCACCACCCCAGTCAGCATCAGTGAAGCATTCTATCGGCTTTCCCGTTTTTTGGTATTTCAGCTGTTTATCTTGTGTTGCAGATAAATATCTCAATATTCTCTTTGCAGCTGACATATGTTCCTCATGAGGGTCCTTATTCCTTTGTGATAGTTTACTTACCGAGTGCAATATATCAGGCCGGGTATTAATGGCAATATACATAAGTGACCCAATTAACGACTGATATTCAGTTTGATCCACTTTTTGACATTTTTCGTTATGACATCTTACTTGGTGCTTTGGATCTAAAGGTATTGCTATGGGTCTGCAAGTTGACAAGTTATGTGCATGTAAAAGCTTTCCAATTTGTGATTTTTGGCTAATTGATATTTCCCCCTTTTCGCCAACGCGATCTACTTCGAGACTCAAAAAATATTTTACTGGACCTTTATCCACAACCTTGACTTCAGCAGCAATCAGACTTTTGATATTATTTAACTCATCTTTCTTTGAGCAGGCAATCAGCAGATCATCAACATAGACTGCGATTATATTTATTGAATCTTTATTCGGCTTAACATAAACACAGGGTTCGCTATCACATGATCGGAAACCAATTCCCTTTAAAATTTTATCCAACTTCGCATTCCATTGTCGGCCAGATTGTTTCAAGCCATAAAGGGCCTTTTTAAGTTTTAGTACCATATGGGGGTAGCTTGGGTTTACAAATTTTTCAGGTTGAGTCATATAGATTTCATCATCAAGCTCACTGTTTAAATACGCAGATGAAACATCCATCTGATGGAGAAAAAGTTCATATTCAGCCGCAACAGCAAACATCATTCTGATAGTATCATAGCGCACCACAGGAGAGAAGGTTTCAGTATAATTCACGCCATACCTCTGTGAGCAGCCTTTTGCAACAAGCCTAGCCTTAAAGCGTTCAACTTCACCTTTTTCATTTCTCTTTACTGCAAAAACCCACCTATTGGGAACGGCCTTTTGTCCCGCAGGAAGATCGGTTAACTCCCAAGTATCATTATCAATCAAAGCATTATACTCCTTTCTCATCGCCTTCAACCACTCATTACTATAAACGCCATTTAGTGCATCCTCAACAGTTTCAGGTGTTTTTACGCTATCATCAAAACACATTAGACCCAACAAATTATATTGCTTCTTAGGCCTACCTGGCCCACCAGATCGTGTAATTCGTGGTCTACCTGGACCTCTTAAAGGTCTCTCATCATCCACGTGTTCTTCACCAGTTGAATCAAACCCTTCGAAATCACCATCAGTATCAGACTTAATTGAATTAACATGTTTTCCAGATTCTTCGATAAAGTAAACGTCACGACCCACGATGAGCTGATGTGTCTCCTGATCATACAATCGGTAAGCCTTGGAAGTATCAGAATAGCCCACCATAACGTATTCTTTTCCCCTAGGTTTAAATTTGCCCTTTTGACGTTTATCCAATACAATAGCCGTGGAACCAAAACTCCTTAAATGGGATACAAATGGTTTACTGCCATTAAACATTTCGTACGGTGTTGAACCATCTAGAGCTCGAGTTGGTGCTCTATTTCTCAAGTATGTTGCTGTGTTTACCGCCTCAGCCCACAAGTGTTCGCCAAGATTTGCTTCGGCCAGCATACACCTTGCCATCTCAATTAAAGTGCGGTTAAATCTTTCCGCAATGCCGTTCTGCTGTGGTGTATACGGCACAGTCAATTGGCGTAATATTCCTTTTTCCTTCAAATAACTGTCAAAGGCATTGTTCACAAACTCGGTCCCATTGTCGCTTCTAATTATTTTTGTCTTTTTTTCTTTTTGCCTCTCAATCATAGTATGGAATTCTCGAAATTTTGAAAAAACCTCATCCTTGCTCTTCAAGAAGTAAACGTGGACATAACGTGTCCTGTCATCAATAAATGTCAGCATATACTTCGCGCCTCCAATTGATGTTTTATTCATGGGACCGCAAACATCCGTATGGATTATTTCCAAAATTTCAGCAGCCCGACTTTCAGAGTTGTTGTATGGCCTTTGAGTACACTTACTCTTCAGGCAAATAGAACACTGGACATCTGACGGTATTGAAAAGCTCATACCACGTACTAGTTGTTTATTGACCAATTCTCTTAGACTGCCAAAATTAAGGTGACCATATCGAGAATGCCATTTCATCGCTTCATTAGATAATTTCCTCGAGAGAAATAACTTGTTATTATCCATTTCAAATAAAAATAGATCACGTACCTTATTTGCACGAAGGACGATTCCTCCGTGCTTGTCCTTAATATCAACTATGTTTTCGCCAAATACAACAGAGTTTCCAAAGTTCACCGCCTTCGAAACAGAAATAAAATTGCATTGCAAGCCAGGAACAAACAAAACATTAACTAATGTAATTTTATACTCGGTCGCTGTAAACCGAACTGTACCAATGCCTACAGCCTTCATGAAATTATCGCCAGCAAGCATGATTGTCTCGTCATGTTGTTTAAACTCAACAAACAAATCGCGGTTGCAGCACAAATGCGACGACGCCCCACTATCAACACACCATACGTTCGCATGTAAATCATTGTCGTTAACCGTTGAAAATAACGAACTTTTCTTGTCGTTGTGCTGTTCTTTTCTATCTTGCCCCTTTTTACGCTCTCTGCAATTAACAGCATAGTGACCTCTTTGTCTACAGTTATAACATTTAACATTTTCTATGTTATTGTTTTTGCTGTTTGCGTTGCTTGTATTTCTGTTCTGAGAATTTTTGTTTTTTGAACCGTTATGTTCACGTGCTATAAATGCCTGTACAGTATCATCTTGACCTTTATCAGCCTTTTTGCGCTCACCTTCTTCCAATAGCTTTATTCTTAGAGTTGAAAGAGTTGGAAGCTCATCTCTTGATTCCAGGGCGACAACAAGAGGTTCAAACGACTTAGGCAGACTGGCAAGGAGCATAATGACGAACAATTCTTCCTGAAGAACAACTCCTGTTTCTGCCAACTTTTCAACAATTGAAGAAAAATTGCATACATAACGCTGTATGCACTCACCATCGGACATACGCATATTTAATATTTGTTTAAATAGCGTGACTTTACGGACTGGTCCCCTTGGACGATGAATTCCCTCAAGAGTTTTCCAAGTATCGTTTGATGTAGTACAATTTCTTATATGACCAATCTGCATCGGCGTAAGAGTCAAAATAATCGTTGCTTTCGCTTTTTCATCCTTGGCTTCCCATGTCGCAAGCTCTTGTGCAGCTTCTGGTTTAGTGCTAGTTTTTACTAACGACCACAACTCTTGGTGAATCAGTATACTTTTCACTTGTATATTCCACGAGTCATAATTGGACTCATCCAATTTCTCAATGTTGAACATTGACGCACTCATTTTAATTAATTCTTTTTATTATGAACAAACTTATTCTTTTTCAATGCTTGGGCCCATAACCTATTCGAGGAACCCCCTGATACGTTGCACAGTTTAAGAATGTTCAAAACAACTTCAGTTAACAAAAGGGAACTTTATTCAGCAAGGTTTGAAAAACAACTAAAAACTAAAGTTCAAGTACAATAAAATGTATGAGAGTACATACATACATATAATAGAAATAAGTGTTAATGTATAAGTATATGTTAGTTTGACAGTGTTGCATTGTCTGCAAAGAGTTACCATTCCAACAGTTAAGTTCAGAACCCATTCCCTTATTAATCAAAAGTCAGACGTCCGGATCCCTTTACCCGTTCCTTATCCTGGTTATATCGGAAAATCTGAAGTATCGCCGATATATCAGTATTCGTTACATCCCTAATTGTTACGTACTTATCAGCGACTAAATTGTAGATAGTGTCCACAAACACCAACAATAAACAGTGAGTTTATATTTTCTTACATTTTCTTACAATTCGATTAAGCAACCAGTAAAATGCGCATAGAAGCTAGCATTCCCTCAACAATAAATTTCAGTGTATTTATCAAATATGAAAAAATTGGGAATTTAGCACGTCATACAGAAATCTTATTAGTAATAACTACTTTATTTCATGAATACATATTAAAAAATATTCACATGGAATCACAAGCTTAAGGCTAGATTACACTATTATACTTTGTACTAATCCATGTCAAAAACTCAAGTAATATGACAAAGTGTGATAGTGTGAATGCAATGTGTCACGAAAATGACAAGTATTATGAAAAAAGTTTGGCATCCCATACGACTTCAATGTTTTTTGTAAAATTTCTAAACAAAAATACATTTCGTTGGAGTGTGTGTGGAGTGTTTATACTTTGTGTGATGGTGTGAACACAAACTGTCATGTTAAATTAGCTTTTTTGACATTCGCAACAAAACTCATTAGACTTCTATCTCACAAAGTATTATGGAATACGTAAGTCTTGTGAGATAGTGCAATCTAGCCTTTAGTATATCTTAATACACCACTGCTGAAGAAGGGTATAAAACTGTAAAAAATATGTTGCTTAATACGGGAAATTGTTTCAGAATTCCTACTTTGTAATGCTAAGTGTTCAGAACCTTTTCGCCGGTCCAGAAATGATATTCCTCTGAGAATTCAATACTTGTATTCTAATTATGCAAATTTTGAGCTTATCCGCAGAATGAGCTCTGAATTACACATTGTGGGGTGGACGCTAGTTAAACTTTCTTTTCGGTTTAATATGTTTTTAAACCAACAAATCTATAAATCACTAAACATATAAACCATCTTTAAACGCATAAAACTTGGCATTTAAACAACCAATACAGACCATATAGCTCCTTTATTGCAACATAGTCATATCTCAAAACATCAAAAACTACTTAAGCAAAACTTAATTAAGCAAAACTGCTCCTTTATACCTTCTCTATATGTAAAACAAAAATCAGTGTTCTATCTCTAACTGAACCGCAGTTATGGCAAAATATATTTTATTGAATCTGTATAATGAGGTACATTTTGAAAACTTTAATCGCATTTTGCCAAGTTTGATTTTTTGTTGAGATATGCCTATTAGTCCAGTCATTAGGTATTTTTACTTGGAAAGTTTTCCGGGAATTTTAAAAATTGGCAATTTTATACATTTTGACATGCTCTTACCGAATTCAAACTTTGCCACCTCGTATTTTTGCCGCTCGCGCCGCCATATAGAAAAATGGCATACAAAATATTTGTAGATAAAATTTTCTACAATTTATGTCATAACCATTTTTTCCCTAAAATCAATAGCTTCGGCATACGAGCACCGTAAACCACTATACATTCACGCTTACGCTTAATATTTAATTTAAACCAGTGTTCGAAAATAAACACAAAATAGCGTTTTTTAATGTTCGGTTCAGTAGATTTGTGGAAAACACAAACGCTAATAGTGTTTGTGTAGAAAATCATTAAAAAAAATAACGTTTCCCTGTTAGTCATCTTTCGAACACAAAAATATTACTGTTTTTATCAAACTCAACAAAAGATGTGAACATTTAATTCCGTTCGGTTTTATTTTGAAAATCCACAAACTTCAATGTGTTCCGTTCGGCTCGTTAATGTTCGACCCTTTTGGCTGGTAAAAAAAAACATTTTTACAAAAACAAAATAAACACACGAAAAAAACATTATAGAACATCAAAATATAATGTTTGTCTACAGTATCACCACAATTGTTCTGTTTTTTAACGCAGAACCAAACGTTATATAATGTTCGGTTCTTTCTTGAAAATAGTTACGAACGGTATTAAGGGTTGTGTATGTCAACACAATCACTAAAAAAAATAATATCGTTCCTGGGTGTGTGAGCCGAACGTTAAATAATGTACTGTTTATTTTCGAACACTGATTTAAACTGCCACAGAAATATTTAGTCTGGGTCATCCGTACATGTTTATCATTTCACAGCGTCGTTTTCATTTATAGAGCCATGGCTTATAACGAAGTAAATTGTTTTATTTATTATTATATATATTGCAAGAAATTGAAGTAATTGAAGTGAAGGAAAAAGGATTGGAAACTTTTCGTAGGTCAAGTGCAAGGCGAATTAACTACAGGTGGTGTCGAAACGGCATCTGATTTTGACATTTCGAGCTTATTTGTTTTGATTTGTTAGTGTTTTGATAATAATGGTTGACATTTTGAGCTAATGGCACTAACAATGCAATGCAAAAGACCCTGTGTTGGTTCTGTTGTTTTTGGATTGTTGTAGTTCCGACACCACCTGTAGTCAGGTGTAAAAAGAAAAGACAATAAATACAAACTTTTGGTGGGATTTAATTGATAGTGGTTCACGATATGTGCTGAAAACGATATAATAATCAGAAGCTTATCGCTGCAGCTTTGCGTAGGGGAAGCGAGGGTACGATTTCTCAAGTACAACTGCGATATATGCGTCCTTATTTCTCATTCATGAAACATGGTTTTTTATTTGCAGCTGAGATAACAGCAGAGTTTATATCTAAGCAAAAGAAGACTCATTTATATGACCGCAATATTGTGTATAGTGTGCGTAAATTATCGATGAAAAAGTATTTCAGAACTTGCTCAAGCTGATGATTGGGGCCAGCCAATCGTTGAACGTCTTGATCAGGTTACAGATTTAGTCGCAATTCTTGCATGAAGAAACGCCCTCGACTGAACTAATGACCAAAATTGAAGATGATTACCGTCCACACATAAAAACATTGAAAGCACAACTGTTAAAAAAACATGGTGATAATATATAAATTTCGGTCACTGCCAATAGGGCGTCTGTGGTTTGCTTTCGAAGTACAGGGTTTAAATTATTGACGGAAGCCTGGTACAATGAAAAAAGTGACAACAAGATCGAAGAACGTAAGCGTATTGTACGAGACAAAACAATACCCTCCATCAGACAATATTTCTCAAGATGTCGAATCAGATATACCTGAAACTTTGAGAATTTTGCTGGATGGTATAATTTTAAAAAATTAACGCACCTCGCTTGACGAATGGAAGAAAAACAGCATTGCTCTTGCACATTGTATTATTGCTGCAGCAAGGCCGAAATCTTTTATATCATCGGTTCAAGACGGAGTAGCAGTACTTTTATCATCTCTCAGATTTTGCTCTTCGTATACCGAAGCAATGCTGTTCGAAGTTTCAGCTATAATGCGCTCACCATTGAACATCGATGATCAGTCGTTTTCATAGCTTTTTTCCACAACGCCGATTTCAACACGCTGACATCAGATGGGCACAACACTTTTCATTATACGGGTGGTATCCATTGCATAACACCTAAAAGTGATATTGTGTTGACCAAAATATTGAACGATTAAAGAAAATGCATAGAAATATTTTTAGGTGCCATTTTTCCAATATGGTGAAGCGAGCGGCAAATATACGAGGTGGCAAAGTTGAAATTCAAGAGCACGGCAAAATCTATAAAATTGCTAATTTTCAAAACTCCCGGAAAACTTTCCAGGTAACCTCTATTTTTTCAACCAAATGACTGTACTATATGTTGCAATAAAAAAGCGATATGCATTTGATAAAATGTATCGTAGTGCTGCCACATGTTATTTTTTTAACAACATATAGTGCATGGGACACTGATTTATAGTCGTTGAGTTTTAACTACATATAAATTCAAGTTTAGTTTCACTAAGCCAGCGTTTAAGCCATCAGTGATATATTAGCCATACGTGTCTTAAAATAACTTTAAACTTGAATTTTTTTGTATTTGTTATATACATTGACGAATTAAGTTCAAAAAAATTTTGGCGGGAATCCCGGGATCACGGAATTTGATTTCTTCTGCGTTACACGTTGCTTGCATCATCTTCAGTTCGCATCTCAGCTCAGCCAAATTGTTAACGTAGATGCTTTTTTATTAAAAAATAGATTCTCTCCCGACTTACAAAAATGCGTTCAAATGGGGATATCCCCTGTAAATAATGAGTTAATGGACTTAAAAATAAGTTAGTGTTAAACGAAATTCTCATTACAATACACGTTGCCCGATAAGAGAGTTTTTATTACTTAGGATTCTTATAACTGATGGGCATAGATGTGATAAATACTATGCTAAGTTAATTCCAAGGACAATTTTTTTAATACATGTGAAAAATATTAAAGTAGTAAAATAATCCAAAAATACAAAGACCAGTTTTCCCATGGATTCTACAGAGCTTAACAGGAGAGATGTCATCTCTTATTTTATCTTAAAGATAAAGTTAGCCGCAGTCTCTTTGAACTGAAAGTTCACAAAAAAAAAATATTTCTAATTTTTCGAACAGCATTGTACAGGCGTTATAAATCTTTGTTGGAACGTATGTACATATGAAGGTACTTAATACTAATACACACAACAACAAATACAATAATGTACATTTGTGTATATGGAATGCTGCTGTTTACATTTGTATTGAACAGTTGACAGCTTTTAAAACTCAAATTGAGAACCATAATATTGGTTTTGAAATCTAAGCACATTTGACACGAGTTAATGGAGCATCCAAGTATGACATTTACTGTAAAAACATTTATGTTAAACACAAAATATTTTCTGCATTTGTAGTTCCGTTTTCATAAGTATATGTGTGCTTGTATGTTTGAATATGTATGTACTGATTTGTAGACACTATCGCATTTATAAAAAAAAATTGTATTTATACAAATCCATAATATTACGAGTATATAAAATACACTAATATTTTATGTATAAAAATGTATTTTACAAATAGGATTTACGGCTGACTAAATGAACGAATAAATGAGTGAGTGAGTGAGTAAGTGAGTGAGTGAATATGACACATACTTCAAATAAGTATTTATTGTATACAAAAATGTTACAAACATACAAATAAATTAACAATCATTGCAATATATTTGTTCCATGCATACATATCCCAGTAAAAACTTCGCCTACAAAATAATGTGTTGAGTAATCAGAAAAACATGAAGGCACTACTTACAATTCTACTGAAAGAACCAATGAATTTTACAAGGCATGTCCCAAAATGAAAGCATTTAAAAGTAAGTCATTATTTTATTATATTGTTGTTATACATGTAGTTATAGGAGAAAGCTACTAAATAATGAGTTAAAGAAGCTATTCGTTTTGAAAAAGTAGGCGAAGTTTTTACTGGGATATAAACACAACTTTCTTTTCGCATATTTGAACACACATTTGTTTTATGATGTTTGTTTATTGAACGCATACAGGTTTACACACCCATCTAACAATGTCACATCTGCTATTTCTGTAACTGGTAGAATGAATTGGTCAAATAAATACTAGGGATTTACTTTCAATTAAAAAGTAATTTTTATTTTTAAGTTAGCACACACATTGTCTATATTCTTTACATCACTATAAATCTGCAATCACACAGTCTTACGACACATGTATGTATTTTCGTCCTGATACAAAAGAGCCATTCACATACATACTTAATGTTCAAGATCCTTTTTAACAAGTGATGAATGCGTTTCCACTGTAATAATCCAAACCGTCGCCAGTTACTATTAAGTACAAGAGACAGCAATTGTTGTTGTAAACTTTTTTTGCTGATGCAAATAAATAACATTGGCGGCCCATAAAAATCAACATTTTTTAATAAAAACACAAGCGGACAGACAAACAATTAGCATAAATGAAAAAAATAAATAAAAAAACCAATTAATCATAATGCATTCGTAAGTATTTTTTCCGGTTTGTGTATTATTTTTTTCATTCGGTCAAGTTAATTTTGATTGAAATCCATCGTTAAGTAGCACCAGTCAGTCAACAATGGTTTTAATAGCGCTTTAATTTAAATTAAGAGTGCTCCGCAAAAATTTGGTTCTTAATTTTGATAAAAAAAAATAAAATCTTAAAGTTAATTAATGAAACTCTAATGCCAGTTCTAAAATCCAGTCAAATAATTGTACACAATTCACTTCATAAAAGATATTTTCTAATGTCACAGGAATTCTGACAGTCTCGATCGAATACTATTTCGATTCGAAAGCAATTTTATTTTTATACTTTCTGTCGACACTGAACGAATCGAAACTATTTTTTCAGTTTTTTGAAATCTAAAATAATGCTTTGCAACACTGAAAAATAATTTCGATTATTTCAGTATCGACAGAAAGAATTATAAATAAAAATGCTATCGAATCGAAAAACAATTCGATAACGACTGCCATAATTAGCCCCCAGAAGTGACTTTTTGAAATTTAATAATTAATTATAATTGAAAGTTACTCAATTTATTATAATTTAATACAATTACTATTTGTCTTACAAATTAAATTTGTTTGTGTTTCAAAACTGACACTCTTTTAAGTCAACCAACTCTCAATAAAAAGTGCTTAGTTTGGTAAGCGGATTTGTTAAGGGTTTTTTAGGTTGAATAGCTTTACCACAGGGTTGTACAAAGTCTTACAAATAAGAAATATCAATATGAGTTTCACAACCGTTTTCGGTCTTCGTCTTCTTTGTGATCCTTATTATTACAAGCTTTAGGCTCTTCAATGTGTGGAAAGAACATAAAAATAAAAAAATTTATGAAAAAGTTACATTAAGTCCTCGTCCATATTATGATACATTTGCTGCAGAAACATTCTTAAATTCTCTTTTGAAACTGCATTCGTTTCAAAACAATGAACCCTTTGTTTTGCAGCCATTGTTGCCAACTTTTTTAGAATACTTCCCGTCAAATCGCACTTCAAAAACCGCTAGAAACCGCTAAATTTTTTATTTAGCTTAAAATGTTTTAAAAATATCGCTAAAATCTCAATACTATGTGAAATGTTTATACAAATCTAGATATAGGGTGCTTTTTTAGAAGTGTGTCCTTCAATAAAAATTATATCGTAAGATTTTTAATTTTACTGACTCTTTTGGTCACGCGAACGTAACAAATATTGGTATTCATATAAAATTCAGGGATTTGTATTGCTTGAAATCTATACAGGCATTAGAGTTAAGTGCACTTAATCTAGTTTTGGTAATGATGCTAAAATTTTAACCCCCGTATTCATAAATGATTATTAAATTTAGCAAACGTTTATTAGGGATAATTTTATAGTAAATTTGTTCTTTAAACATTTATTAAATTTAAAAAATTTTTGTGAATACAGGCATTAGACCGTGGATTAAGATTAAAAAAAAAAATCGTAAAAGAAAAGAAGACACCAAATGCAAGACAATCGATTTTAAATTTTACACTATTTTACACTACATTTACTTTCTGAGGGACATTAATTCAAAAAGTTTGAATATGCATACATATGTACATATGGATAACTGCTTTATAACGTTTATGATTTTTAAAAGTTTTTGCTGGCCTTTATATCAAACATTATGTTAAATATCGTGCTTGAAAACTATTAACAATCCTATCAAATGAATAGATAATTTTGTTTCGCACCGAAGGCTTCGCTTAGATTCATCCAAAGTCGTTTTACTTTTAACTGAAATAAAGATATAGAAGAATTTTGGCATATCCAGTTGCAAGCTTGTTTATACTAAGCAACACACTTATATAAACTCAGGCAAAGGCGTAAAATTGCGCTTTCTTGTTGTTTTATGAAGCATCACAAACAGTATTTCTTGAATTCTCGAATTACAGTACGTTGTATAACCGTGTAAAAGTTTTATCCCAGGGATAATAAAAAATACTTTTCATTTTTGGTTGCTTAAGTGATTTAATATAAACATTGATTTGTTATAGACAACACCCCTTTAATTTTAGTTTTGACTATAGATTATATTATGATCGATTAAAGTTGATAGCACTGGTCTGCGTTAAAAATTGTTTAAAATGAATTCAAGTCCGTTCTCAGTTTTTTTCTATCACGTCTAGTTTTTTTATGGGCTGGACAAATATTTCGCTCGAAATAAGGCAGTTATGTTAATACATTTCATTACAACTTCCTAGTAAGAAAATTTATAAAATCTGCTTAAAACGTTGTAAAATGTTGTTATTGCGGAAACAAATTTAATTTCCACAAAAAACATTTTTTTTTCTTATCACTTAATCACCCCTATTATGAAAGTCGACGACGACACAAGTCGACGGCACCTGAGCAGTAATGGTATTTTCTGAGTCGTTGTTGACAATTATCGATGACTATTGACAGTCAATTGATATTTTGTAAGGCGCTTTTAAGTCGACGTCGAGTAGTATTATCCCCGTTTTAGTCGACAGGAAATTTTGCGACGACTTAAATGAAAGTTAAAGAAGTTTAAAATGAAATGTAAACATATTTATTGAAAACGCTTAAAATAAAAAAAATGCAAATTTAAAAGAAGTTATGGGCACAAATTTTATTAGTAAATTTAACGCGAAAATTCCGAAAGTTCGGAAAGGTTTCCTAAAATAGCGAAAATGTCCAATTTAACGCGAACGCCTCAAAGAGCCAAAATTGCGAAAATTCTCGAACATTTTTAATATATAAAAAAAAGAGCCATAAAATTGATTAAAGTCCCTACAGTTTAAGGGCAAAAATTCGGTGAAAATTGCTCAATTAACGGAAATTCGCAAAAATTTGCTAACAGCGGCATGAAAGAAAAGTCTTATATTTATTAATAAACATTAAAGCTATAAAGAATCAGAAACAGTAAAAATATCTTTTATCAAAAACATGCCAAAACTCGCGAAAAATACAAAATTGGAAACAAATTCTACACTTTATTTTAAAAAGCTAAATCGGTTAAAAAAACATGCCGGAAAATAGCATAAATAGCGTTAAAAAGTAAGTGAAGAACAAAAAAAAAAAAAAAAAATAATTGGAGATGAGATTTTTTTTTTGTCAAATTTTCGATAACTAGTCGACGTCGACACAACATTCTTATAAAATACCAAACTAACGTCGAAGTGATGTAGTCGTCGCCTTGATGTGAAAACAATTAAAAATTGATGTCGACGTCGACAACGCCTTACATAATAGGGGTGAATTTAATTGAAAACAAATATTTTAAATCTCTTATATTGAGATAAAAATTTTATTTTCTAATGATATTAAAAAACCGCTAGAATTCCCGCTAACCGTCAAAATGGAAAGTTTACCTCGATGTGCACGTAAAAACCGCTAGAATCGCGGTAAATCCGTCAAATTGACAACAGTGTTTGCAGCATTTAAGTATTTTGTATGCCTTCTCTCTTTCTTACTCTTCTCCTCTCAATTACAAACTCACAAAACTGCTTGTACACGAAACGAAGTATACTTTTCCTTCCTTTAGAAAATATTTCCAATAGAAAACCACCTCATAGTCGTGCATTTCTTAAAGAAGACTAATTTGACGATAAAGGTGGCTCGTGACAATCATATGGTTAAAGTAACCATAATATGTTTGAAATGGTTTGGCAAAAATTCTTTTGGTAAAATGTATGTCGGCAGGCTATTTTAGAGGCTTTTAAAATTCCCCCTCATTGGCACATTCTTCCCAATAAACACGGGGGTTTAATGTCAAATTGAAAATGATTTGAATTCAAACCTGTTCTCAAACGACTAACGTTTGATAATGATTTGAAAATCATAGCATTCTCAGCAAAAAGAGGAAATATTTTTTAAATTGAAAAATTCATTTATTTTCAACTTACTTTCAAACGTTATTCTCAAATGTGGATTTCATTACAATGTAGACCATTAATGAAAAATATTTTTTTTAATTTAAATTCATTTTTTATTCATATAAAATGCCAGCTAAACATTCGGCGCCATTGCTAAAAAAAATAAAGTGTTCTTTCCGTCCTCAAATTCCTTGAAAGACGAAAGAAATACTTGGCTCCTATTTATTTTGAGGATTGTCATGGCGTCCGCGACCGTACAACAAAACTTATGTTTCCTTCGCTTTCTCGTTTTATTTTTATTCGCATTCTTACCGCCTGTTTGTAGAACGCGAGCGCAAAAGTGACTCGTTAAACTTACATTTAAAACCAAAACACATTTTGAAAATGTTTGACCTCGTGTTTGTTGGGTTATAACGAATCGGCATCGAAAACATTTAAGGGTATATGTTTATTCAGGCGATTTATGTAAAACCCCACCAGACACATTTCTATGCAACATTTTAACCGTCTAAGCCTACATTGTAGAGTTTACATTGTCGGTTACCATTGTATTACATAATATGGCCATTGATTTTTAAAAACTTTTTACATCATATTTTTTAATTATTCTTCACAAAAATTTCCGTGAATTAAAGAATGATTTTATCCACTACCGGAAATGGAAAAATTGTGGGAATCTGACAACCCTAACATATTTGTATGTATAAATAAAATTATAAAAGAAACTTAAGCATTGTAATGTTTAGTAGATATTTAATTGGTTGAATAATATTATAATTTTTATTTAAATCTTTTAATTCTGTTTAAATGGTTTTATTTGTGTTCTATTTTGTTCATATTTGTTTCTGTTTTTGCATTAAATTTAAAAACAAATATAAACAAGAAAAAATCTCCAACTGAAATGCATTTACTGCTGTTTCACTGAAATACCAAAGTGTAAACTTTTTCTTGAAATTTGTTTTTCATATTATTTTTCATTACTCTAAGAAGATTTACAATGTATTTGCTTATTGTTGCGTTTGTAACAGATGAAAAATCTGAAATTATGTAGTTTTTCAAAAAATCTACAAATTTCCATATCAAAAAGAGAACTTTAGTTTATCTTAAATGGTTTACAAGATGTTCGAATTTGAAATGTTAAATGGAAATTTTCATAAAAACGATAGCCGTGCGAGATATTTGATAAAGAGTACTTTACGCTATCACACAATAAAAGTAGGCAAAAGTAAGATTTTTTATACTTTTAAAACTTATTCAGGATTGTGATGGAAAACGATCTATCAAAATTTAAAAAATATATGTATCGTAATTGAACTGTATTTTAAACAAAAAAATTTAAGCTATAATTCAGAAATGCATACTCGAATTGCTGAAAGAGATCTTTATCAGATAACTTAATATTCTTTCCAAAAATTCCAAAAAGAAGGAAAAATGGTTCAAGTTACCAGTAAGAAGAAAAGACAGATAAACTGGAAACGTATCTCTTTTATCATAGTAATTTATCAAAGTAATTTTTATATATAAAACCAGTGTTCGAAAATAAAAACTTAATATCGTTTCTTAATGTTCGGTTCGGTAGATTTGTGGAAAACACAAACGCTATAAGTGTTTGTGTAGAAAATCATTAAAAAAAAATACCGTTTCCTGTTAGTCACCTTTCGAACACAAAAATATTACTTATATAATAATATTACAAAAATATTAAATATTATATTATCAAACTCAACAAAAGATGTGAACATTTAATTCCGTTCGGTTTTATTTTGAAAATCCACAAACTTCAATGTGTTCGGTTCGGTTCGTTAATCTTCGTCCCTTTTGGCTAGTAAAAACCAAAACCAATAATTTTTTACAAAAACAAAATACACACACGAAAAAAACATTATAGAACATTAAAATATAATGTTTGTCTACAGTATCACTACAATTGTTCTGTAAGGGTTGTGTATGTCTACACAATCACTAAAAAAAAAAAATCGTTCCTAAGTGTGTGAGCCGAACGTTAAATAATGTACTGTTTATTTTCGAACACTGTATAAAACAGAATATTAAATTAAATACAGAACAATTAAGAGTTTTTTACTAAAAAACAACACAATTCACACAGAACTAAGCTCTTAAAAACAGTACTGTGCTGTATGATACTAAACAGATGGTCATCGTAAATAAAATCAAAAAATATATCAATCCATCCGTACTTAAAACAATCCGATTCGATATCAAACGGTAACTACAGATTTTCTCGTACATTAAGATTGATTTAAATACGGATTATTCAAGTACGAAATACTTATTTTATCCCTATTTAATGCCGAATTCGTACTTGAAATAATCCGAAAGTGAAATAAGATTGATTCGAACCTAAAAAAAAATACCCAAGAGAACCAGAGGAAGAAGGAGAATATAATTTTGATAGACTTACTCACCTGTTTTACACCGTACAGAATTTCAATTATAAAACACCAGCATCAATCTCGACATGGTTTCTTCTTTAAAAATTTGATGTGTTTGCTGTTAAACGTGAAAATAATGTATGATTTTCTTCTTGTTCTGTTGTTGTTGCTGTTTCTACACAAAACAAGCAAATCATTTTTTACCTACTTGTGTGTTGTTGTTGCTGAAGTTTCTTCAACGAACTTTGGTAAACACACGCTTACGCACGCATATAGAACGCTCACTTTGTAATTTTACTCTCAGAGTGGCACTACCAACGAAAAGCTCAATCTTTTTTACTTGGTTTAAGAATTTTATACTTATTTTAAGAAATTCTGGGATTGATTTTCAGAAGAATTCCCATTTTGGATTGTTTTAAGAACGTTTTAGTGTTCTTCTTAAAAATTTAAGTACGATTGGGTAATGTAAACTCCAAAAAATGCAGATTCTTCGAGATTAAACATCTCAACATCGGCTCTGTAACTTTTCTGTCTTAGGGACAAAAGCTTATTAGGGAACACATTTTAGAGCCAACCGTAACTTATTCTCTTAGTAGAAAAATTGGCTTCGTATGTGGCTCTTAGCTGTCATGGTAAATATTTAAGCTGTGCAAAAGATTTTTTTATGCCGCTAAGCTCTACGCTTGTCTGCAGGAAAGACACCAGAGTCTCTGGCGGGAATCGAACCCGCAACCCCGGCACTGATAGAGTAGCTCACTACCAGCTATCCTACCTGTGCACTCATCCAATGATCCCGGTGTTTATTTCCTGCCTTCTTTATCTATATATTGTTATTGTAACTTTTAAAGTTCAATTGCAGGCAGTTAAGGATAAGTTGTCAAAATTTTCTTAAAAAATAATTTTTTAGAGAAACATTTAAATTCAGTTCTAATAAATTAATCAATTATTTTTCAGTGGAGCTTTAATAATCAAAAAACAAATGGAACGATACATTAATTAAAGGAGTCAATTTTGAATTTGCATTTCAGAAAGCAAATTATTGTCCAAGTTCGGGGCAAATATATAAAATTATAAAACTTTAAAATCATTATTTAACCTCAAAAAATATTTTCTTAAAGTCAACACATTTTAAGTTACCGAAGGTCTTCTAAATATGATTTTATTACGCTCCTTAAGCAAAACATTATAGTTTCAAAAATGTTGTTAATTTTTAATGAAGGGTATTTTAAATTCAACCCAGCCATGTATAAGCAGGATTTTTTTTTAATTTTTCCATACATTTATGTTCTTTTCGAACTTGAGTAAAATTCCTCTCGCAACTTCTTGCAGAGCATGTTGTTTTCATTTTTTGTTCTACTTCATTTTTCTTGTTGCAAACTTTTAACAGAAAAATTTGTTTTATTTTTGCATGCATTTCTTTATTTTAAGATTTTTTTTTCTTATCAAGTATGAGTTAAATTTGTTTCGGAAAAAAGATAAATCTTGAAATAAATAAAAATTTATGCAAAGTTTTTGAAAAATTTCTTTAAGGTTATTGACGTGATGTAGTGACATCCAGGAGAAAATTGATTTGTCAAATTATTGGAATACATTTCAAGCATTTCATATTAAACTATTTGAAAGAATTTATAAGTTTAAAACAATTTACATATACAAGCGATACAAGTTTTATAGAAAACTAAAAAAAAAAACAGTTGCAAGAACCCGAGCAAATGTTTAGGTATTAAAAACATACACAGAAAAACTACATTACGAAAATATTTAAAAACACCATTTGTTAAAAATAAATGTTTTAACTCAACGGACTTTAAACTTAACTTAATGAAAATAGATATCAAATTTGCAATTATGCAAGAAAAAAACTCGTAATGAAACGAATTTAATGACTAACATGTAAGAGTGCTTTATTCGGCTATGCTGAATCTTATATACCCTTCACCATGGTGCGATAATAACAGAAAAATATATAAATACCGTTCTTTAGATATTAATAAATCAACTTTGTGCCACTCCCACTTGTCCAATCCAGGTCAAATTTTGGTCGAATGTTGTGTATTGATGCTTGTACCTATTTTGGAAACTTTGGCCTTTGCCGTTATCCAGATACACATTAAAATGAAATAAAAGACAGCAACAAGGTATTTTTAGGTAAAATTGGAGGCAGTCTACAGTTTCGAACTATCTGTGACATAAATATATAACTACCAATTCAAAGGATACACGGACAGGCGAACATCGTTAAATCAACTACATATATATAAACTTTATAGGGCCTAAGATCAATATTGTAGATATAACAAATACAATTCGCTTATATGCCACTGCTTTAAATGAAGTCTTTGTGTTTGTGAAGTCCACAAAGTGGACTAAAAGCACGGTGATCATATCTTCAAAATACAGACCATAAACATTTGATATTATGAAAATAGAGCATATCGAGACACATTGGCTTTGCCGTGATCCGCCAACCAAAATTATATGGTTGTGGCTTCTTGATGGAGGACTAATTACACCAAAATATGGTTGTCGGTGACAAAAATATAGTTAAATTTAACAAAATATGCTTAAATTTTTCTTTAAAAATATTTAAACATATTTTTTCTCTGGGTGTAGTTATAAAATACAGAACCGTTCTATATAATACAAAACGGAACAGAGAGATTTCCACAAGATTGCACTAATGGCAACTTTAAAATAAGGAAACCCTTATATTTTTGCTTGCTTACGAAAAATTCTAGTGTTAACCAAAAACAAGTTCTTGGAATAACCTCAGCAAATAAGTTTTCTTTCTGGCTTTCTTAATTCACAAATTTTTGCTTTTTTTTTAAATTAACAATTCTGATTTTTCATTAAATTGTTGGTTTTTAATTGAAATTTTTGAAATTAAAGTTAGGCTTAAGTTCATCAAATTTAATTTTCATAAAATTACATTAAGTTAAGGAAGGAATTTACAACATAAAATTAATTAAGTTAAATTTTTTTTGATAATTTTATTCTTGATTGAACACGGGATTGAGCTCGTATCTTATTAACATGTTTCGAGATTAAAAACATTCTCATGGTCAGGATTATATGCAGTTTCACCGTTTGCGCCACTATGGCGGCTGACAGTCAAACATCACTCTTTTAACATTCTTTTAACCAATGGTATTGGTGGATCGAAATTTCCTCCTAACTTCTGTTTTTCACACTTTTTGTCAAGACTTTGCCTTGAAAACTGAAGTACATTTATTATATCGCAGTGGTTCCTCTAAAGCAGTGGTTTTCAACCTTTTTAAAGCCGCGGCCCCATAATGATTTTCATAAAATCTGGCGACCCCTTAACGTTTTTGCTCTCAAAGGTTAAAAATATTATTTTAAAAAAAGAATATTCAATGGAAACAAAGCAAAAACATGACATTTCTTGTTTCCTATTCATTAAGTTAATTTAGACGAGATTGATTTTTAGTCACCTACAGTGAGTCTTATAACTATCTAGCTAAAAAAGCACTTAAAATATTAACTCAATTTTCAACAAATGATCTGTGCGAAATTACTTTTTTTACAAATGGTGAACATTAAAACAAAAAAAAAAAAAAAAGAAATAAATTAAATTTAGCAAATGATTTCTGTGGCATTTTGACAAAACATCTTAAGTCAAATTTAAAAAGTTAAAAAAAATGTTGTTAATCATGCGAATTTTCATTAAAAAAACATTTTTGTTTACGTATTTAAAATTTTGAATTATTAACGAAATTTTCCTTTAATTTTGGTTTTTTTTATTATTTGATTAAAATCATTTTTTCACCTAAATTTTTTTAAAAACTTGTTTGCTATCTTATCTCGACTTAAGATGTTTTGTCAAAATGCCACAGATTTGATTTCTTAGGTGTCACAATTGCAACCACGTTTTCGCATTTAATTTAAAAATAATCAAGCCCAGCGTTCGCATAATTTTGTTTGTTTTTTAATTAAAAAAATTAAATTAAAAAAAAATCGATGTATTTAATTTAGATCAGCTCGCGACCCCCGAGAAAGTTGGGCGCGACCCACCAGGGGGTCGCGACCCACCGGTTGAAAACCATTGCTCTAAAGTAAGTGAGCTCAAAATTTATAAATTTGCAGTAGCCACAAAAACTGTTTTCTTTCTACAATAAAATTTTTTTTCTGGCAAATTACTAGAGAAATTGATCTACGGTTTTTACAGTTCGTAGATATGACCACCCTAAATCGATGTCTTTTAAAAAGCGAAAATTGAAAAATTTTGAGTTGATTATCTTTAGTGCAACAAATGCGATTGCCGTCCACCACAACTAGTTGGGATGAGTTTGTCATTCCTTCTGAAACTTTTTTAATATTTATCCAAGACCCCATAAAGTATAAAAATACTGGGTCCTTGAGTAATTCTAAGTCGATTTAGCCATGTTTGGAATTGAAATCCAGCAAAATCGGTTCAGTTGGAAAAGAGCTATGAGTCAAATTGTGGAATAACACCCAAAAAAAAATGATAAAAGATTCTGTACAAAATCGTTTTATATGCCTAGAAACCACAAAATTTCGTTAACATCAGTCGATAATTTACTATAGGCTCCATGTAAAGCCCACTTTCGAAAAACGCTTAAGAACGCCTGAAACTGTAATGAATACTGCCATTGTAACAAAATTTGGTTTGTCGTAGCTTAATTGTACTACAACTCACACTGTCAAATTTCGTGAAGGTCAGTCCACAAAAGAACTCTTTAGTACACCTGAAACCGTTAAGAATAATCGTAATATAATAAGTTTTGCCATATTGCAGTTTTATATGACTAGAAATCACACTGTCAACTTTTCGGTCCATAATAAATCATAAGTCCCATATTAAGCACCCTCCGGAAACATTCTAACCGCAGGTGAGGGTATCAAGGAAGGCGAATATAGCACTCTAACTTGTTTTATTTTCTATTAAAAAAATTTTAAATTATAAATACTTAAAGAAATTTTCATAACGCTTATTTATTTTGTTAGTGTCATAATTCAAAAAATACAATTTTTCGCTAGATTTTAGAAAATCCCGGGATTCAGAATTTTCAAATCCCGATCCCGAAATTCCGGGATTTTTGGATCCCGAGATTTCGGAATTTCTTAAAATAAACAACACTTTTTTTTATTGATTTATGAATTTTCAAACATAACATATATTTAAAAAAAAGAAAAATAAGAATTATAAAAATAAAAAATACAACTGAAACATAATTTTTAATAATTTTTTTTTTTTGTATAGAGTACACAAAAGTTGATATATTAATCCCGGGATTCCGGATTTGTCAAAAATCTCGGTATTTCGGTATTCGGGATTGTCCGTTTGGCATCCCTAGTAGAGCCGTATAAGATTGTTGATCAAAAATAAAAAAAATATTGTTCTTACCTGCAATCTTAACATTAGGACGACCCTGGCGAAACTGAGATGTGTCATTGGTCTAAATTAAAAAAGCGTCTTAACAAGTAGAATAACGACACTTTTTATCACAAGCGGTATAATCAACGATTCAGAAAAAGTTTTTTTACACAATATTAATCCGGATATTGCGCAAATTCCGCGATCTTAGCAACAAAAAAACATCGCACTTTTTAAGTTATGACACAATTGAAGTAAACGAACGGTACCTACCCGCATGTTTTTTTAATATTGTGATAAAAACACACAATACAAAGTTTTTTTTTTGTTCTTTTCCGCTCTGAAATGAGAAATATTTGCACACAAGTAAATGTCTTAAATGGCTATATTTAATTAAGCGTTCCCTGGGAAACCTATTTGGGGTTAATTCATTATACATTTCAAAAACACACACAAAAAATCTCAACTTAATATTCTCGAACAAAAACCAAATGAAAAGCTCAGCCAAAAAACACAAAGAACAACAAACAAAAAAAAAAAAAAAAAAAAACTACAGAAGTTTTCCTTTTGCATTATTAATGCATTTAAACATATAAATACACAATAGTAAATACGATTGCGAGAATAAAAAAACAACAACTTTTAAACATTTAAACCAATTTAAAACTATTATTGGTCTGGTAAAAAACGACACTCACACTCAGGCAAAAAACTAGTAGCAATTGGGTTCCGATGGGATGGGAATGGATGGAAAAAATACAAATGATGATGGTGAAGAAAGTAATGTCAACAAACAACAGAAACAAGTGTATTGAAATTCTCAAAGGAAGTGGAAGGAAAAGTTAACTCCTTTCCTCTTAGTTTTGTCTGCTTCTGTTTTTATATACCTACAAATATTTTTTGTGAAGTCCGTAATGCCAAAAGGAATAAGTATTTCTTTTAAATTTTTTTTAGACTGCAATTACATTCAAAGCTACAAACATACAAGATAAAATGTGATTTGACCCAATTTACGCATGCATGGAGTCTCATAGAGAAAAGCTGTATCTACGATTTTAAGGTGAATGTTTGTATGCGAGAGTGCAGCCCCCTTAGAGTAGGAAAACGACAGCGTTGCCAAATTCTGAATAAAAGTAATAATTATTCAAGTACTAGGGGCTAATTTAGGCAGTCGTGATCGAATACTTTTTCCACTCGAAACCAATTTTATTTATAGTTTAGTCGAAACTGAACGAATCGAAATTGCTCTTTCCGTTTTGTAAATGAACAGCGATATGTGTAATTTGCTCAAAACTTTAGTCGTACGCAACGATATACTAGACAGCTCATAGTTTAAGTTTCCCTAGATGCCGTCTCGATTTAACTAAGCAAAGAATTTCATATGCTGGGCCTATTGAATATAATCAATTGCCTGAAAGTTAAGCGGCCAATTTTCAGGATTGATATTAAAACACATTTATTTTTAAAATCGTTTTAAATACAAAATTCTCTTCTTCACTAAAAACTTAATTGAAACTTAAGTCACCGATGTGGTACACTTAATTTCAACTTAAGTTTCCATTGTAATATTTTAGCTACGTGGCCTCAATATCACAAGAATACAACAAAAACAGGCAAAGCATTAACAGTCAGCTGTTTTTTCAGACCACCTTGTAAATAAATAAACGTTTTTATATTTTTTTGTTTTTTTTTTGTATTTAGTAGTGCTACCATACTTTAATCTTAATTAAACAAGACTTTTCAATTAAAACTCAAAAAACCAATCTGTTTTAAATACGATTTAAGTTTGTTATGAAAATTAAATTAATATTGAGTTAAATACTATCCTGAAAATTGGGCATAAGAAATATAAACACATTTAATATAAATCTTTTTTTTTATTAAATATGCATATTTTAATATTGAATTAAACTTGTATAAATGTACTTATATACATATATATCATTATTATTATTTTATTTTTTTTTTAGTTTCATTCGTATTTTTTAATTTATTTTCTTAAAGTAGCAAACAAGTTGCCTTAAGCCCCTATAAAGCCTTTAAGGCGCTGGGGCATCAGTTTACAAATCTGTTAAATTATCAATGAATAAAGGAATTATACATGAAAAAAGAATTTATTTGAATTTTAACAACAATGAAAAAATAATTTTGATTCGATCAGTATCGACTGAAAGAATTAGAATTCCATCACGACTGCCAGAATTCGCCTCCTGTAATTGTTTTTAATTTCTTTGGATAGTTTTTTTTAACCATCCCATTAATTTGACTTTTCGCAGATATTAATCTTGTAAAAAGTAGATTTTTGCTGTAACTTTTCGCTACTTTCAGTTTCACAAATTCAGTCGAAATGGATTTGAGGGGATGATAATTAAGTTTATTAGATCCTTAAGAATCCTAAAATCCCGGGGGATTATATGGACATTGTGAAATCAAGAACCGATTGAAAGCATTTTAAAATGTTGTCATGTAACATTTGAAATGGCGTCCAATCATTTATTTCGGTTCGCTTTTTATGCACGATTTATTTGCAAGACCATTATTTTATTAAGGCTTTAAGTTGTGTTTGTTATTTCCTGGATTTGTTTAAGGAATATTATGAAAAGTAATAGAAGAGTACGATGTGTTAGAGTGAATTTTTGTTTAAACAATAAAACGAAGTTAATCAGGAAAAAAAACTGAGTGGCTTGTGATGTTTGGGATCTCTTTATATATTAGAGTTTCACAGATGTTATCTCCTAAAATGTTTTTGGTCCTCATCTAAAATCAAGAATTAAGAAATAAAGAAAATTGATAATAAAAAAATATTGCAGTCTATAAATCGAAATTAAGTGGATTTTAAATCGCACAAACTTTGAAACGATCTTTTTAAAAAGTTTATAAAACTATTTCTTTTGTCCATGTCCATATTCATAAAAATATTTAATTATAATAAAAATTACCGACGTGAGCTTTCTATGAAAATGTTATTTAATAAATAATTGAAGCACAGCCGCGAATAACGTTGTAAATGCCACTTATTGCAAAATCAGTTTTTTTGCAAATTATCTTTAACATTACTTTCGTACATTGTTTAAACATCATATCATCCAAAATTATGCACATTAACCTCTTCAAAATGCAATGCAAAGAGTCAGCCTGTGAAAGAACGTTGTAAAGGTGGAAGTACATTACACGCTTTAGTTCGTCGACGAGTATCGTGCGTTTAAAAACTTTACAACACCCATTCCTGTCAGCTGTTTTTTATTTGTTTACTTATTTGTGCATTCAAAACGGGTTCGAAAGTATATCAAGATTTTGTTATTTTATTGAATTTATTTTTTTTAATTTAATATTGTTTGTTTTTCAAGCTCTTCAATAAGTTTTTCTTTCATGGTTCACAAATTTGTTAAATTATTCCTTTTATTGTCACCTGATTACTTGTCAAAAATACACAACGCGTTAAAAAATTCAAAGTTAACCAACTTTCTGGCGCAAGCGCGTCAAAATATTTTGCATGTAGCTTGTTCTATGAAAATACACTAGCTTAACTTTTTTTGACAGAAGACGACAGAGCGCGCGCGCACTAACGCTTGTTACGTACTTCTACCTTAAGTTACTTAAAAAAAAAAAATTATACAACCTAATGATTTTGCAAATTGCAAAAACGTTTTAAAAGCCGCTTGTGTAGTGGAAAACGTTTTAAATAACATCGCGATTGTGGATAAGAAACGGTTTTCCGCTAAACAAAAGTTATAAACTGCAAATTTGCATGTTAATTTAAATTCAAACTTCTTGATATTTTGCATACAAGTTTTTATTATTATTGATTTTGATAATCTAAAAAAAAAAAGATTTTTAAATTAGTAATCCTGCCTTTAATAAACGTTATTTTGCTCGCCTGAAAAATAATTATTTTGTCACTTACAACGTTATTTGCGGTTGTGCTTCAATTGTCAGGTTAAATATACGATATCTTACACGGGGTTAATCTTCAAAAAACTTTTAAACTTCAGCTCCTTAAGCTACTATGGATAAATTTATTGCTGATGCCGCAAAAGCCTGTGGGATCCCAATTTTAAGTGCCGAAAAACAAAAAAATTTTTGAAAGTTTCTATCAAAAATTTCCGGAATTTTTAAAAAATATTTTTTCCTGGAACCCGAAATTTCATATAGTTTTACAGAGTTTGGAACGAATAGCCTTGTAACTTTCTTTTTCATTGTTGGTAACACTGAAAAAAGAACACAAAAACCATTGCTGCATATTTCAGAGATGAAAAACAACAGAAATTAAATTTTATTATGCATCCAGAGTAGATTCCCAAATCACTAAAAACAAATTTAATTGCACACAAAACAATTTGAAACTCTTGTACATAAATGAACAAAGTTTTTCTTTTATTATTTAAGCATCAGAATGATACTAATTTAGAAAATATTCTTGTGTCCAGGAAACAATGAGGATGGCATAAATAATTTTTTTCAGTTTTAAAATTAAATTCACCAACAATCAGGACGGTAGTTGCGGTCAGAGTGTAATAATTTGTTTCTTTTAATTAAATGAAATTGATAAATTTCTGCTGAAAACTAAACTAAACTAAAATTTGTCTTCCAAAAATTAAGTTCTAAAATCCAGGTGTTTTTTCAATTGGTTAAAACAGTGTAGAATGAATCTTTCAAATATCAATTTTAGTAAAAATAATTTCAAAAAACTCTTCTTTTCTTTTCCAAATTTCAATAATATCCGTACAAAAATTAAGGCCCTAATTATGTAACACGCAACGCAAAGCCAAAGAATTACATTGAAAGAAAAAACAAAGTCATTAATATTTTGGAATTTGTTGTTGCTTTCTACAGAAATTCTACTTGCAAATTGAAAATTTTAAAACGGTACATGAATTTATGTAGAAAGCAACAACAAAATGTAAAAATATTAATGACTAAATTTTTGCTTTCAATGTAATTCTTTGGCGTTGCGATTTACACAATTAGGGCCTTAGTGTAGTTGTCGTAGCAACTTAAAATGTCACAAATGTTAAACATGCATTCTTTATTTACGTTTTCTTTATAACTAGCTGCTAAGCATGTCCCTGCCAGGCAGGAAGAAAAATTCTCCACCCACAGGCCAAAAAACAAAAACGTTAGGTGTTAAACAATATACATTAGACTGGTCGCATCTTGTATGGGATTTTTTTTTTTTTTTTTAATTTAATTGCTTGCGCTGCTTAAAATATGAGGGTTGGTGTAAGAAATCATGATCTAATTTTTCAGGTCAATCCGACGGTGCCTAGCCGTGCCGGGTGGGGCCCAAAGTTCCCCATATTATAAAAAAAAACATATTTTCTATCAGATCTTTATAGTTATACTAGTTGAAAAGCCGAAACTCAAAAATATGGCTTCGTTACGATCTTCCGCAGAGAAAGTACTTCAAGTGTGCCAAATTTCAGCTTCCTATGTCATCAGATGGCTTCAGAAAGTTGCGGAAAGAATAGGACATACATGCAAACATCCTCACATACTAAGAAATTATATATTGTATACATAGATAGATTAACATATGTTCGCGCAACTCAAAAACGCTTTAGCTTATTGAAAAACTAAAAAAATACCGAAATTACGCAATAAAATTTACTTTAAGAAAGGTAAAGCGTTTTTCTTATATGCGCAGTCGTTTTAGAAACATAATTGTTTTTCTGGAAAAAAAATAATTTTTTTATTAAAATTTCGGAACATTGCAAACAAAACAAGCTATAAATGATTAAAATCTGTAAACAACTTTTGATTTTATGTATTCACAAAATACACGGCTAGGCACCGTCGGATTGACCTGAAAAATTAAATCATGATTTCTTACACCAAACCTGATATTTTAAGCAGCGCAAGCAATTAAATTTAAAAAAAAAAATTGCGACCAGTCTAATACACATGCCAATTTTCAAGCCCATCAGTGGGCTTCAAAAATTTATGAAAAAAAGGAACATACATAAATATAAGGAAATTATATTATATACATATCAGAGAACGATTGCAAAAAAATCGCAGTAAATGAACACCAACAAATACACTCAAACATTCGCTGCTGGTTTGCATTCATTCAAATAATGCACATCGTGCTATCGTTTAGCTTCGTTTGTCAATTAAGATGTTTGTGCGTTTGGTCCGAAAATTATTGTTTTGGCAAAGAAAAAAAAAATACAAACAAAAAAGCCAGAAATCAAGCAATTATTACTCATGTAGTCATTCAGAAGTTACTATGTAGTACAAGAAAAAAAAAAATTGAAATGAAACTAAACGCACATATGTAGGTACTAGTGCTGGGATACTATCGATATTTTCTACTATCGATATTTATCGATAGTTCAGATTTCTCTATCGATATATCGATATTACTATCGACTGAATGTTTGTACATGTGCAGGAAAACTTTAATTTTTTTTTTTATAAGTCTACAGTTCTATGCTTTTAACACTTTATTGAACGTTTGAGCCGTATGTATATACGCACGTTATTTTAGATTGAAATTTTGTAAAAATTTATAAGTACCTTTCTAAAGGAACCGAAGTAACAGGGACTATAGGATATTCCATTGCAACTTTTAAAAATTTTCTAAATTCTAAACCCAAAAAGGTTATCAATCTAGCGGACTTATCCTCTAATGGTCTTTCATTGTTTTGTCTTACGCCTGCAATTGCATTTTTTTTTTTTTTACAACATTACAAAAATATTTGACATTTCAGTCCCTATATAAACATGTACAAATTTCGACTTAAGGGCCTTAAATTAGCAGTAACAAGCACTGCTAAGCAATCTATACCACTTAACATTCTTGTTGTTTGTGTTCATTGCTGTAATTCAGCGCGAATTAATAATGGCAAGTTAAAATTTGCGGCAAAAAACTGTGTGTGTATAGCTGCTGTTAGATGTCTTCATAGCTGTATTTTAACTAATAAAAATATCGATATTTATATTTTTCCTATCGATATTTTCGATATTTTAAGACTATCGATAATATCGATAGTCTATCGATTGTTTCCCAGCACTACTAGGTACAAACAATTTCCATAGAAACAGAATACTTGTTTTTATCATCTTAAAAAGTACAGTAGTTCTGTATCTACAATGTATTCTTCTTATTGTTGTTAATTTTAACAAAGCATCTTATCGAGTGGACAATGACTACTTGAATGCAAAAGTATAAGAATGTGTGCCTTTTGAATTTACACAATTGGGCTATATTGCGTGCGCAACAAAAATGCAAACACAGTACTTTCAATAAAAAACGAACACATGCAAAAATCAAATGTGTACGAAGCGATGTAAAAATAACCAACGTTGAACTTTGTTTTGCAGGCAAACATTGAATGTAAATTTGAGCGTATGAATAAATCAAGAAAAATAGTGATTTTGCAGTTCTCTGATACATATATAGACTTGCGGCCTTTGCTGCCCCCGCAAACGTGGCCATAATAGAGTAATCGAATTTCGGAAATTGAAAAAGTGTCTAATGGCATTTCATAAAAGGCATTTTTACTTATAAGTATCAAAAATTAAATTAAACATATAATTTTTGCCAAAGATATGGCTCTTCAAAGTTGTGGTTTGAAATAATTTTATACAAAAAAAAAAGATTAAAAATGCGCATGTATTTCAAAGGGTTAATTTAATTTAGTTGACAAATAAACAAAACTTGTTCTAGATTAGTTATTGACAATGTTTTAAGTATATACCGCTATTTTTATTAATATATGAATAGGTGATTTTCAAAACTTGTTCCCTTTAATCGGGCGCTATATGTTTTTAGCAATTTCTCAAAATTCGAATAAACCCAGTGGGAAAATGTAATCAATACGAATCGAGAAAGTAATACACATCTTGTAAAATATTTGATTCCAGAATTCAATATTCTTAACGCTGAACAATTCCTATTTTAATGTATCCTGCGAATGAATGAATTAATTCATCCTTGATAATAAAAATTAGTAGACGACATAAAAACAGTAAGAAACAGAAAAAATAACACGAATAATACTCACGAACAGAAGCAATTCATTCCTTGTTCTGCAGATGTGGTAATCAATTCATAATTATGTTGTCTGATAAAATTACCTTCTCGATTCTTCTTTCGAAAATAATACATTTTTTTTTAATTATTATTATGAACGAGTTTTGCATTACACCAACTCATGTGCTAAGGCTAGTTTACACTGTCACACAAGCCTTACGTATTCCATATTTTGTAAGATATAAATCTAATGAGTTTTGTTGCGACTGTCAAAAAATCTCATTCAACATTACAGTTTCTGTTCACACCATCACACATGAACATGCTTTTGCTAAAATGCAACCCTGATCAAATGAAAAGTATTATTGTTTTAAAAAATGTCAAAAAATGATGAAGACGTATGGGGTGTCAAATTGTTTGTCGTAATACTTGCCATTTTCATGACACATTGAATTCACACTATTAATACAAAGTATAATAGTGTAAACTAGCATTTAACAAAACTGTGTGTTAAATTATAAGAATAAGATGAACAAAACAAAGCATGATTTGTTGTGATAAGTAGAAATTTAACAGTGAATAATAGTGAAAGAAAAAATAAAATTTCGATGCGCTTACTTGCGCCATTTTTAATAATTGTGATTTTTTTTAGTGTCAGCCCAAATGGAAATCGATTTTTTGTTAATTCTTAGATTGAGTTAAAAGAAAACAAAGAGGTAGTTAAAAAATTATCAGGAATTGTGGGAGCTCGAACAGGGAGAGCTTTGGAAGCCAAAGACATTCAGAAAATATATAATTTAATTTCAAAATTAAAGCGGGGTTGGTTCGATTACAACCGAAAAAGGGACCGGTTCGAAAGAAAGTTCTGTTCCTGGTTAAAAACCGATTTGCTTGGCGTGTCCCCAACCTGATTTGGAAAAAATTTGATGAAATCAGTTTTTCTAGTGACTCTAAAGTATAATTAGACACTAGGTATAAGATTATTAAATTGCCGACTGTTCCGCTTCAATGAAAAAGATTCTAAAAAACTTTGATACAGAATTGTAGATTATTAAAAAACCTTTAAAAAAATTTATAATACTTAGAATGTTTTATTCAAAACCATTTTTAAAATAAAGAAAGAAAACAAAGGTTACAAATTTCATGTCAAAGGCATAATTGAACAGTCATATGTAAGATACAGTTTTAGTACTTGGAAGACACCTTTTGGTTTTATTAATGCTTTTAAATGTTGGGACATCGAATGCATGGAATTTGTGCAAAATTTCAAACTTATGTTGTTTCACTCACGTCTTATTCCCTGCTTTAACTGCTTCACTGTCTTAAAAGTCGATTTATGGAGCTTACGGGCAAGTTTTTCCAAAACATGTTCCATAATGTTGAAACAGTGACGGTGTTTGCAGTAATCTTGGACAATAATGAACATGTTACATTTTTACAACGTGTGAAGTGGGTTCGGTTCGTGATCCAGATAGAAAGAAAAATGTGATACAAAATCGATATCGTATATTATAACCAGAGAAGACTAAAATGCTTTTTTTAGCTGTTTTTTATAAAACCTGCGGTTTTTTGCTTCTTTTGCAATGGTGTTTATTTTTTTTTTTTGGATTTTTTGTTTAAAATTCCCATTTTTTTTATTAAAAACTTCGTATGTTTACCAAGGCGAATTCCTCTTGGTTACTACCTTTTTGCAACTCTGTTTTCATTTTAAAAACAATCAACTGAAATCATAGAAGCCTATTAAAAATGTAAATAAAAAAAGAAGTTTATAAAATGCCGAAAGAGAAAAGTAATAGAAATTTATTATTAAAAATGGTAAAAACATATGAAGGAGTCTTTAAAATTGAAGAAAATTGGCTCTTTTGCAATGTATGCTGCTGCAAAATAATTTGTTCGAAAAAGTCTAATGTGGATCAACATTTAAGATTTGGGAAACACCAATTTGCGTCTTCTAAGCAAGAGAACCATTCACATAAACTAATTACGGAATATCCAGTGACTCCAACTGCCACAACATTTAAAAAGGATATTTGTAAAGCATTGTTAGAATCCAATATACCAATAAAAAAGTTAGTTCTCCCAGTTTCAAAAATTTCATTGCGAAATATTCTCAAATTTCGGTTCCGTCTGAAACTTGCATTCGCCAGAAATACATACGAGAATTGTATAGGGAATCTATAGAAAAAATGCGTCAAACAGCCAAAGACAAATATATATGGATTTTTGTAGATGAAACTACGGACAACGAACAGAGATATGTTGCAAATTTTATTTTTGGAGACTTAGAAAAATTGAAAGACAATAAATCTTATTTATTGAACATGCAAGTACTTGAAACGGCAAATGGCGCATATATTGCAGCATTTTGTAATGATTCGTTACAAATATTGTGGCCAGATGGTGAAGTAGAAAAGTAATCGAGTTTAGATTTGATATTAATCTTCTGTATTTAGGCATAAAATATAACAAAGTGTTACTTGTAGTAACGGATGCTAAGTGGAATATCTTCTCTTAAGGCAATGTATCCGAAAATGCTTCAGTTAACATGTTTTGCACATGGTATCCATCCATCGATTGGATGAATTCATTCGTTAGAAGCGGCAATGTACTACGCTGAACATCTTGAAGAAGTTAAAGCCGTTGTTTTAGAACTTGACAGTGAAGAAGCCGACTCAATTGTGCAATCCAAAAAAATATTTGAAAACTCCGAACCAAGTTCTCAACTTGCATTTCTAAAATACAATTTTTCAAACATTTTGTTGCTATAAAAAAAATTGCAAACTGCGGGTTTATTTATTTCAGAGAGCACTAATGCTTTATCGACAGTTTTTGACGGGATCGAGGACCAACAATATAAAAAGAAATTTGAGAAAATATTAAAAAGAAATTCCGGATATCAGCAGTTTTTGAAATAAAATATATTTTAGAGTCTGGTACTGTTCCAAAAGATGAATATGTAAAAAGTTTGTCCTCTAAAGAAATTCTCAAATTTAAATTTGCACCGTCATCCTCCTACGCTTTTAACAGATCGACGTTGAAAATTTAAATTTGAAAACATAAAAGCCCACATAATAGTATATTGTAATAATTTTGATGATGTGGAAGAATTAGAATAAAACATTTTTTAGTGCTTGATCAATTTCTTTTTGCTGTAAAAGTATTGAATATTGCTTTTTTTTTGTCTTCTCTGATTATAACTTATATCACCTAGAATATATCGTTTGGTTGATTGGGTAGTGTAGTTTTTATTAAAATTTGTAATTTTAAAATACATTTAAAAATCAATTATGTATTTTAATTTGTCATCTTCAAATCAACGTTTAAAAAACTGCAGTCAAAGTAGAAAACCAACTGAAAAAGCAAAAAGTTGTACACAAATTTTCGATTTTGTTCGACAGTTTTTGGTTTCGACTACAGTTTTTATAACCCTGATTCAAGTCAATTACAAATTGTTCTTCATTTATAACAAATAAAAAAAAAGCAAATTGTAAGAACAAATATTTAAAATCAATTTGTATTAGATTTGAATAAATAAACCTTAGACTTTTTTTATTATGAATTAATTATAAATTTCGTTAATCAACTCTTAAACAAGTATTTACGTATCAGATTATATGTCAGCCATTACTAAACTACATACTTCTATGTAATGCAGATGGTGTGAAGTATTCATTGAAAAGTAAGTTGTTTGGTAATTCCAAGTCAATACCAAGTTTTCGTTGGGTTATTTACTTTTTAACTCACTACTTTGCAATGAAGGTTTTTGCTGGGTAGTGATTTATTTTATAAAAAAAATTAACAATTACACTGGTTCACAAATTTAAAATTGTTTGCCATAACCTGAAAAGCAAGATAATAAGCGTTTTCGAGAGATTCGCGAAAACCGTGTTTATCTGAATTGTACAAAATTTAAACTATTGAACAAATATGTCTTTCCTCTTTCAGATTAAAAATAAAATATTACGTTTTTTTTTAATATTGAACATTTTTAGTCACTTCATAAGGCAATTTTTTCAGATCTAAAGGCCTGTAACTCAGTGAATTAATATCCGATCAACGTTTTTACTTTGCACTATAAAAATGCGCTGAAATAGGAATACATATGTATTCAACAGTTTAATTTTTGTATAATTTAGATGAACAGCTATCGAGATTTTCAGAATTTTAGTTTAAAAAATGTCTTATTTTAAGGTTAACGTAAATTTTAATGCAAAAGCTACTTTAAGCAACAGTTGTATCCTATTCCAATTGAATGTTAAATGATCCCATACTCAATGGGGGCTAATAAATCAGAGCAAGTTAAACTCTCTTTCTGGATTAAAATATGTTTAAACCAACAAACCAATAAATCAGTAAACATATGAACCATCTTTAAACGCATAAAATTGGGCGTTTAAGCCACCAATACATACCATGTGAATTTGACAAAATGTATCATAGTGCTGCCACATGTTATTACATATAAAAAAAAGTTTAGTTCAACTAAACAGGAAAGAAAAAGTTGCATTTAAATAAAGTAATGGGTGCTCTAGAAACTAACTCTACGAAAATGGTCGTATTTACCGAAATTACTGATTGGCCTGAAACTTAACACATTTTTTTTTATCTCAAAAATAAAAAAAAATAAAAAATTGGTGTGTAAGACTTTAGCATTTCCAACTTAAAATATATAAAGCCCATTCTATTTTGCATGCAAATGTCATTTTGTGTCACGCTTACGAGGCGTAAGGTATGTTCAGACCTAACAAATATTCCAAGAAAAGTGTGCCCAGTAAATTGATCAAGCTTTAGCTTAATTAATAACAATTGCACTTGTATAATGTTATTTATAAGCTCTTAAATGATGATTGATCTAGCCAAACGTGTTTCAAAAGCAAACATTTTTTTAACAAAACTAGTGGCTACGTCGCGGCTCAGATCAAATACCTGCCGAAGTTCTTAAACTAATAAATGGAAATAATATCCAACTATGGTTGAGATTGTTCATCTAAACCTATGAGACAAGACAGTATCCTCAAGACTGGCTTAAATCAACGTTTATTACAATATCCAAGAAATATAGTGCGAGCACATGCGGTGATTACAGACTTATAAGTCTATTGAGCCATGCTTTGAAAATATTTTTAAAAATTATACATAGAAGAATATACCCAATATGTGGCCAGAGACGCCTTTTCGACATACAGTAAAACACTTACTAGTCACGACATAAGCCTAACAACATAAATACGTTTCCTAAAACTTTGTAAGTAAGGACCATATTACTACAATTTTCGGCGGAAACATGGACGAAAAAGGTGTCACATTAAAAAAGATAAAATTCGTTTGAAATGGGAATTTTTCGGCGAATATTAAAGATCCCATGGACTGCCCGCGTTTTGAATGAAGAAGTACTGAGACGTATGAATATCGGACGTGAAATAGTAAAATAAATAAAAATACGGAAAACATCTTATTTGGGTCAGATAATGCGAAATGGAAAATATAGAATACCACAAACCATCTTACAGGCTTAAATTGAAGGAACATGCCCGAGAGGAATATATATTGCTACTTTTGTTCGAGGCACGCCAGCCTATGGTAAGTTTTAGTGACTTCCAAGGGGATTTTGAATAAAACACATGAGTTTCATAAAAATTCATTCAACAAATGTATTTCTATTAAAACCTAGCTAGCATGGGCTGTTTGTTTGACGATTATGTTTAATACACAACTCTCAAAAGAATCTTCTGATGATTATCCGACGAGTAATAAAAACAAAAACATCTAAAATTTTTTTTATTTATTACTTTTTTAACAATTTTTTGACACGCTCGTCTTTTAATCTTGAGATTAACCTATTGCGAGTCTCTGTAAGAATCCTATAACAATTACTTAATAAGAGCGTTTTTGAAATATTAAAATTCTATTGTCAATACAATTTCAATAAAACAAACCGTTCTAAGGATCTGTATAAAAGGCTTTTCCGGCAGGATAGTGTTGATTTCGCAACATTAAGGTTTGTTTTATATAAATTGTATGAAAATTAGAAGTTTTAACATGAAAAATACGATTGATGCCCCTTTTTGGGTAGCTCAGTTATACGGCTGAGCATTTTACGAGTTGTAAAATAATCCCTACATGAGTCTCATACGACTCTTGGCATGCTTTTTGAAAGACTCGTTAGATAATCTCTATATACATCGCAAATGATCCCCTTAACGATTAATATAAGCGTCATTCGCTGCGTTATAGAAGAATCTCTCATACGAATCAGCACGTGTAACAGTTTCTCCCGTGCGAGGAATCGTCAACAATTAAAAAATGAGCTCGTCGACGATCAAAAACACTCTTTGTAAGATTCCAAGTATACTCCTAGACGATTGAAAATGCTAGCTGGGAATTCCTAAACAAATAACGTTAACTAGGAAGTGAATAATTACAAAATATATTAATGTCTATACATACTTTTTGGTTTGGAAACCACTAAGAAAATGTAACACATTTTTAGATTCAAAATGTTATCTGGCCACTGCCAACTTTATGTTGTGGAACTTACTCATGAATAAAATGGCAGATCAATTTGGCTCCCAAATATCGCTTTTTTAGTACAACATTTTCAGTTTCGTTAAAAATTAAATATTCACAATCAGAAAGATATGAAAACTTCTATGTTTAAAATTAAGTGCTACCAGACGGATCATTTGAACTTACATACAATAATTATTGTATCATCTGTAATATCCGCATTCGGATTGGCAAATAAAGAAGAAGAAGTGGTTACGTCAAATATTAAATAGGTGTGAAAATAGCTTTAAGAAATGTCTTTTTTTCATCATTACGACAATGAAATCGGGTGGCAATATCATTTTCTACCATTAAAACAAAAACGTAAATTTCGAAGAAAAAAAAATGGTGGTTTAAGAATGGTTAATTTTGGAAAATTCTGTTTCTTTGTGTTAATGGAAAAATTTATAGTTTTGTTTATTAAATCTACATATTAAATATCGTTAATAATAAAATTAATGAAACTTCTCCCATTCATTGGCAAAGTTTAAAAGACGCAAAATATCCCTAAAAAAAAACATTAAATTTTGTTAATAAATACTTGTCAATAAGATAATCTGTACAGGATACAGTGAAAGGTCGTGCAAGCGGGTACCGATCGTCGGCGTAATTTTATCCACTGACGATAGATATCAGTCTACCCGATCTTTGGTTTTGATGTGATATGAGCGATCTGTTCGGCTCTAAGAGCTATCCGCGAATAAAGCTTTCACTGTATTTAGTCATCTTATTGCGCCTGAAATTTTTTCAAATCCCCATTACAACAATACAATATGCGATTCTCTGATGTAACATTGAATTGTTAAATATTTCTTCTTAATTATTTTTCTTTTTTTTTTTTTTTTGTTAAATGCAATTTTTGTATGTACTTACTTTTAATTACCCAACGAAAAGTATTCTTTAAATATACAGTATGTATAGTTATTGTAGATGATATGATGCCGTTGTAGTTTTTTTTAGCCGCCGTTGTAGTATTTAGTAAGTATAGCTTTGCTTGTTAGTAGACGGTACTAATAGTAGTTATTAAAGTGAGAGTTTTTTTTTTATTGCTGCTTAGCAAATAGAGATCACTGTTTCATAAGACAAAGAAGAGCAATAGTTGTAGTACTACGTTGAAGTTTGTTTTTCTTTTCATTTATTATAGTAAGAACATTAAACTGCACGAGGTGTGTGTGTGTCAGTCAGTAGAAAAGTAAGCACTAGCAAGAGTATGCATGACATGTCTTTGTTGTAGAAATCACTCATAAACTACTTGTGCAGACATTAGGATAGATTAATATTTGTATATTTTTTATATTGTTAATCTCTTAACGCTTGTTTAAGCTGTTTCACTCCTTTTATTCAGTTGTTGCTGCTGTTTAATTTATTTTTATTATTATTATTTTTTCTTTCATTTTTTATGTTTAATTCATATAAACTACATTTTTATTTCGAAGACATGGTGTTATACTAATTAATGGTGGCATGTTTAACATACAAAAACAAATACGAATGCGAGAGTTTACAAAAAAAAGGACGAGGAGAATGAACAAAAAAATGTTTATTAAAAATATTGTTCGTTAGAGGGCGCCGAAAAAAAAATAAAAGTTAACATAAATAAAACAAGAGATCACTGAGATAAATACTTTTAAGAAAGTTTTAAAAAATACTAGAAACACAGTAAAGCAATTCGCTCTTAATCACTAAAATGCATCTTTTTTACTAATATTCTGTTTTATGGGACATCCTAATAAAGTTGAACAATTTTGAAAATAAGTCGTAGACATTTAAACTGGAAAGAATGCAGAATTCATAACTTATCTACAGTTGGTTTGGGAATGTGCATCAAGCACGTTTTATATTTTAGATACTTGTTTTTTATTTAATTTTTGTTGCTCTTGTTGCATTATTTTTTTTTTTTTTTTGCTACTGCTGTTAACGACAACGACTTTTGCAATTTTTCTTTCCGTTTCCGGTTGTTAGGTTTGTTTTATTTTACTTTTCACTTGTTTATCTTTCTACGTTGACTGTAATGCGTAGCGCTGCTGTTATCTCGTTTACAACAAAACACATACAAACAACAAAAAATAACAACAAAAAAATAAATAAATAATAATAATGAAAATATTAAAAGAACACACAAAACTCTGGCAAAAATGTTTAAAACAGAACTTGGTGACTTCTTTTTGGATAAAATCATTTTCTATTTTAATATTTTATTTTTGTTTCTGTAACTTTTCTGTTTTTGTTCAACAAATAGCAAAATAATTGAAGGACACTGCACAAACTATCTGTTCACGTGCTTTTTTCTTCATTTTTTACTGTTCTCGTGCTATTAGCAGACAGTCAAACAAATGTGCACACAAACAGCATCACGTTATTACAATCGTACTCGCAGGCACAGAGCTAGATATACTGGTGCAACTGGCAATCTGTAGATGCCACACAGAATAATATTCAATTATAAGCGGCGAATGGCAAAATGAAAAAGTGCCATTGCAACAACTCACAATGACAACAACAGCAAGCGATTACAAAAGCAACACATGCTACAATTCACCAGCGCCACCACCATCAGCCAACCAACAAACAAAGGCTGAGTTCCAAAACATCACCGCCATACAAAAACCCACTAAAAGTAACAGTCACAAGAAAAACAAGAATTTTTTTTCTTTGGAAACATGTACCTACACATGCACATATTCGCTAAAATGAAAAGTGGAAAATCACCATTAAATGAAATGCATTCATTCTCTGTAATGGTTTTGGCCAAAAAGTATTTGACAATTTTGCAGCAACATTTGTTTTTTTTTTGCGTTCTTTTGCTTAGCGATTGTCTTTGAACAAATTATACAAATATGTGCTTACGAGTTTATATGTACATATGTTTGTATGTGTAAAGAGTAGGGTTACCAATTTCCAGAACTTTGTCCATTTTCAAGAGAGCATAAAATTTTTCTTTCATTCCCTGGCATTTTCCGAAATTACTTGTTGAGATAGTTAAACTAAAAAGTATTTAGCAATCAATTGTAATTTTATGCAATAAAACGTTATACGAAATAAAACACAAGAACGAAACAAGAAAACCTGACCATATGATACCACAGTATATAAAATAATGTTTGCTAGTGTACCCTATTTGGAACCGATGGGCGATTATGTAAAAGTTATTTGTGCCAAGCACTATTTAGATATCCTCATCTACATAAGATTTTTGGATGGGGGTTTGTATGGGACCTATGATTGATACTGGACCCACCAGTATAACATTTTCTCATGACATATTAGCAATCGTAAAAATTATTGTCGCCAATTTTTATGTAAAGCTATTTCCGGGAGTAGTATTTGTATCGGAGCTATAGTCAAATATGGACCGATTCCAATAAAATTTGGTTAGGGGATTTTTATTGCAATAAAATAAGTTTGGACCAAATTTAATCTAAATTCAAATTTAATAAGATGTGCACAAAGACCCTATCCGGGCAAGACGTATGGGACTATGAAAAATTATGGACCGGTTAACCCCATAGGTTTGGCCTTGTGCCAATGAGAACTTATGTTTCAAATTTGATTTAATTATCTCCAAAATTGCGATCTGTACTTTGCGCACAAAGTTTACATGACCAGCCAGACAGCCAAACGGAGATCATTATATTGACTCAGAAATTGATTCTGAGTATGATCTGTATACTTAAAGGTTGATCCAGGAACAATATTTAAAGGTCATACAAACATCAGTACAACTGCATAATACCCTCTCCGCTATGTTTTAGACATTAAAGTCTGACAAAAGTCGTCAAGCTTATGCTTAAAAATATTTGGCAACGTCGTTTAATCTCTTAATCGCATCAATAAAATTTCACAAAACTTGAGAAAAATGTTAACTGATATCTTCTAGCTTTTGCTTGAGATTAGAAGGTTAGAGAAGCCTTCGGGCATTTATTATTAAAAGTAAAGGTTTTTTTTTATAGAGTGACAAATCATAATAAATTCAAATCATAATAAAACGGGCTTTATTGGAAAGAAAATTTTATGAAATTATTGTTTAAATATGATTTCTGCTATATGGGCGCCACGGCCGGCGCTATTTGGAACACCAATGTTTAACAACTTTTCGCATGCTGACCATCATCGTTTTTGCAGACATGCTCATGGGCTAGCTCATAAAGCGTACCAATCAGGGATTTTTTATGGATGTACTTCCTACTTCAAATAAGATAATTCTGCTTATTTACATACCCATTCAACCCGGAATGTTCTTCATCGAAAAATTAAATTTTGAATGGAAATTCAAAATCAATATCAATTTGTGCTTCAGCCCATTCGCCGAATTATTTTTAATAAAAAAATTTCAACAATTTGCACGTGTTGTTCTCGTGTTAGTCGATTTATAATGAAATTTCAAAGCAAACTAAACAAAAAACAACCATCAGCTGTTAAATGGGTGCTCAAATTAAGCAGTGATGCCAACTCAAAGTTGTGACACTCTAAAAAAAAACATCCTTTACTTTTCTTTACACTATTGACAAATTGCTTGGACTCTGAGAATTTTTTTTACATGATTATTTAAAAACAAAACTCGGCTCCTCTCTAAAATTCGTTACATTTTGCTTCTGTTACATTTAATTTTTTTTTTGTTTTACATTGATAAACTTTGCGATAGTACGATTTGATATCACAAAAACTTTTATTTGGGTAGAAAGAAATTACCAAAAATGTTCTGTCTCAATATATTCGGGTATTTAAAAAATATTTGTCTGCAATTTTTTCGGATAGGAACCCTAGGTACAAGTGCATGGATGCACACACACACACACACACTATTCATAAATAAATTAATGTTAACGTGTTGTTCGTAGTAGTAAAATATGGATGCTGGGTGACCAAAATTGATTCGAATGAGCTACCAGAAAGTTTCAGTCAAGTTATCATCCGCTATGTGTTTCCGTATCCATGCACATTAACACACACACACACGCATCTATTTAAACTGCGGCAAAAATACTTACAGATAGATGCTTATTCATACACTTAAGAGAATCTAGTGTTGGGTAAAAAAGCGCGCTTTAAAAAAATATAATCCTTTAACGCTTTTACCACATTTGCGTGCGTGTAAATAAAGGACTCGTGTTCTTTGAAAAGCAAGTACATGCATAACGAGTTTTGTATATGTATTTATTTGTTTTTCTTTTTTATGTTACTGAAAATTAATTGTTTTTCATTATTCATACGACCGGTAATTTTTCAAACGTTTAAACTACATACACGAATGAATATTAGACAACCATCAAAGAGATGACTTTGGCAGCAGCGTAAAAAGCAACACCAACTTCAATATCAGTTTCAAAAAAAAAAAAAAAAAAAAGGAAACGGCAAAAGCATTAAATAAAAAAATAAAATAAATGGAATGAAATGAAATAAATGCTAAGAGAGCTAAAGAATATGGGTTTTCTAATTTCTTTCGCCTTTTCTACACTTTTTAAATATTTAATTTTTTTTTTTTAATTTAAATGAAATTCAATTGCATTAGGTACATACACACATATGTACATGCATTACTAGTACATATTTTAGTTTGAAAACACTTGTTTTATTTACAAATTTCAATTTATTTTATTTTAACGGTATTTTGAGAGAAAACGTTGAACAAAAGAATTATATTTCTTAAATTTATTTTAACTTTTTATTATTGTCGTTATTTTCAGTTTTGGATGGTTTATTTGCTATGTTTTATTTGTATTATATTTAGTTGTGCTTCTTTTTTATAATTTTTATCCGTTTTATTGCATTATATTTGTTTGTTTATTTTTCTTTTATTATCCGTTATTTGTTTGACGTTTTAACTGTAACTCATAAGAGCCCTATTGTTACTAAATACAATTGCAAAAATGAACGCACATCCTTGTGTGTGTTCTTGTTCCCCATAGCTTCGTTAGCAAACTAACTAATCGTGCCGCAGTGTTCGTCTTTCGGTATATTTCGACAGGATGGCAGCTCGTTTGGTCAGCACGAAGTTTGGGTTTTGCAGCGAAACGGAATTCACCCATTGGTGGGTTGGGTTCAGCTCACCCTCAAGTGTCACTACATTTGGCATAACATTAGTGTTTGAAGCATGAGTGGTAATTTATCATCCACCACGTGGTGTTGGTATGACCTACAACACGGAAATAACATTCTCTTGTATTGGTGTTATTCGCTCTCCGGCTCATACAGATTTTTTAAAAAGGCTTAAAAGATGAATGGTTGCTCTGCAAAAACATTGTTGAATGATTCCACATTTCCCCTGTTTCGTGCCATCATTGCGCATGTCGTTGGAATTTGTATGACCGATGTAAATATAAAAACTCTTCAGTTGTTCAAGAATGCTTCTACCATAAACACATGAAATTCTTAGTCGCCAATACTTAAAAAAAAGCTTGTATATTCTTTTACATTTGATCATTTTAACCAACTTTATTTTAATTATCATGCACCATAGTGCATATGATTAACACGGTTAAAGATGGGAGAAATGTATTCAAATGAGTTTTGCATCAGAAAATTTAAAAAAAAGCATTTGAACATTCCTTAGAAATTCCTTTAAAAATTAAAACAGTTTTATTAAACCTTCTAATTATATCGAAAATTATGTTTAAGAGAGAGTCTATCAGCCCTATTCATAACAAACAGTTAGCCACAGTATGTACACAACGTACAACGAACTGATAACTAGAATGCGACCTTTAGCACAGAGTTAAGGCTCAGTTAGGCGAACGTTGCTGTACTGTATCTGTACTGTATCCATCAGCTGTTCGCTTTTTGTTATATGAAAACCAATACAAAAGCTTACCGAAATGCAATGTACCGTAGTTGCAACGTACCAACCTGTATAAAATAGAATTTCATGCCGTTGTTACGTGACATTTGTAAGACAGTGATGGGCGGCTTGTATGTTACATTGAATGCGGGTAATTTTGCTCTTTTTTTGGAACTTTTTTCAGTATATCTATGGAATTGCGACAAAACAACTTACAATACAACATACTTCCAAATATACATATGTTTAGATGTTTAAAGTAAACAAATGCTGCATATACACTTACAATGGAAATGTGAAACATATAAAAGACTTTAAATGGTATCAAAATGTTGTTTGGTGTATGCACATTTACAATATATGTATGCTAAAAATTTATATATGCTAAAATACAAATTTATTTATTGTAAATCTATAATATAAATATTAAATTATTAAAATTTTTTACATACACAAAATACTGTTTTAATACCATTTAAATCACGTGGTACCTTTTCTGCACAACGGTCACCATTTGAACATTTTTGATTCTCATCACTGTTTGTTTTGTTTTATGTGTACTATTACTTTTTGTTTATGTATGGGAAAACATATGACACGTTTTAAAACGTTCTATAAGTGCACCAACGTGCTTACAGTACGGTGCGGTACATTACGGGTACAGCAAATTTCGCCTAACTGAGCATTTAATCCATAACAAACTTCTTTTCGTCTGCTGACTTTTAATAAATCAACTCTGAATTTTAACCCATTAATTACCGGAAATTTAAACATTGGTTGTTTCGCCAAATATTGCCGTGGCTTGTCCACACGCTGGTGCTTTAAGAGTTTTAATTTTTTTCGGTAAATTTTTTATTGTTATCTTTGATGCTTATAGAATTAATTTAGGAACGCTTATGTTATATCTTCAGCAAGTAAAACAACATTAGTAAAAGTAAGTTAGCAAGTTTATATCTTTTTATTTCTCAAGTATTTATCATAAAACGAAAGTAACTTTCATTCGTAAAACTGCTCTCGGTGGGGAAGCAGATCGCGCATCCATTGGCATTATTTCTTAAAGTCAATCAGGCCGTCCTTGTTTGTCTGCTTTCTTGCGTTTTACGTCTCGCTTGCCTTGGTTAATGGATTGGCGTCCGATAACGTTACTGTATTTCGGGATACGACATTAACTTTGTGATTTTGAAGAATTCCACTTGAAAAAGTATTTAACGACACTAGTATATTCTGGTGGGAATTGGCGATGGCGCTATGTACACGCAGAGAAAAAAAAGGTTGGACACGGTTGCGGAAACTACACAATGTTGATTGTAACAATATATTGTTGTCGTAAACAAATAATTGTTATTTTTATTTGATATCAGTTGCTGTAAACATATCAATGTTTATCGCAATTATAAATATAAGTATTGTTAACTGAAAATTAATCATTTTTCTAACAACTAAATAATGATAACTTTCAAAACATATTATTTTACTCGCAACCATATCATGATTTTTAATAGCCATTTATCATAATATGTTTGAGATGTAATCATAATACTTTGTTAGCGCCATTTGTAAAATAATTTTAAATCAGTTGTCCCTATCGAATTATTTGTTAGCTCAACAATTAAAAAAAATTCATATTAAAGAAACAATTTTAAAAAAATTAAAACAAATAAAGAAATTAAGGGTATTCATTTCAGTTTTTTTATTTGTTGGAAAATTGGAAAAGTGGAAAAATGTAATTTTTGTTACAACAACCGCTTTAAATTGTTAATTTTTAATACAAAGCAGTGTTCGAAAATAAACACAAAATATCGTTTTTTAATGTTCGGTTCGGTAGATTTGTGGAAAACACAAACGCTAATAGTGTTTGTGTAGAAATTCATTAAAAAAAATAACGTTTCCCTGTTTGTCATCTTTCGAACACAAAAATAATGCTGTTTTCATCATACTCAACAAATGATGAGAACATTAAATTCCGTTCGGTTTTTTTTGAAAATCCACGAACTTCAATGTGTTTGGTTCGGCTCGTTAATGTTCGTCGCTTTTTGCTGATAAAAAAAAACCAAACATTTTTTACAAAAACAAAATACACACACGAAAAAAACATTATAGAACATTAAAATATAATGTTTTTCTACAGTATCACTACAATTGTTCTGTTTTTAACGAAGAACCGAACATTATATAATGTTCGGTTCTTTCTTGAAAACAGTTACGAACGGTATTAAGGTTTGTGTATGTTTACAATGTTCGGTTCTTTCTTCAAAATAGTTACGAACGGTATTAAGGTGTGTGTATGTTTACACAAACACTAAAAAAATAGATATCGATCTTCGGTGTGTGAGCCGAACGCTAAATAATGTACTGTTTATTTTCGAACACTGATACAAAGTACGAAAAATTGCATCTCTTTTTATAAACTCTTGAATTGTACAACTCTGATTTTAAAAATTATTTTTTATAGTTACAACATTTCAAAGATAACATCTTTCTCATTTAATCTTTCAAAAAAAAAAATTCATATTAAGAATGTGTGCAATCAATGAAAAATGTTATTAAAGAAGAATTAAACAAAAGAAATGGGGTCAAAAAAATGGGCAGAAGCTGAAGTTAATAAAATACTCGACTTTTTGGCAGACAATCGCCATTTTGAGGTAACTTTTTGTAGTCGAATATTATGATGAAAATGACACCATTCACTTCGTTTTAAATTAAATAATTAATTAACTCACTTTAAACAATTTTATTTAATTTGATTTTGACAGTTTGTACTTTTTACAAAAAAAAAAAAAAAAACATAAAATCAACAACAACAATTTGTTAAAACAAATGTTCACACTCAAGAACAAGTAAAACAAACACATAAGTTTGAAAAAGCAAGAACAAACACATAAGTTTAAGCGCTGAGTATAACAAATACTGTTTTAACAAATAAATTCATATTTTAATAAGTTAAAACATTCTCTAATGATAAATTATTTAAAAATCTTCTTCGGTCACGCCAAGTAGATACAACAATTTTCCAATTCACGATTGGAATCTTGTTTATCCGTATTCTTTCTAATGATTCTGACCCTGGTATTTTCTTCAAAAGCGCCAAATCTTGGTTCTGTTTTCCTTTTTACAAAGAAAATTCAAATATTTTCCCCCAACCTTTTCTATCACTCCAAAAATTGTATTTTAAGTGAAAAAATACCTTTTTAATCATTATTAATATTCTGCATCGCTGGATTATATATTATGTTAAGTTTTTTCTTCTGTATTAAAAAGAGGCAATACAAAAGAAAAAAATTGAAATGTTTAAATTTTATGATTCGTAATAAACTGTCGGTCCCTTGAAAAAAACCCCCTTTAATTCGTAAAATTTCCATACATTTTGGTCCCCTCGCTAATTCGTAATTTTTTTTTTCAAATAAAATCTTCTTTACCTCTTATAAATCGTAATTGCTTGCTAACTACCACTTATAATTCGTAATAAAAACATGGAAAGAATGATTTTTTGTTTACCACTATTTTATTTCTGTGTGGGTTTTTGCTTGTGTGTGCACACAGAGAAAAAATATGGTTGGGCATGGTTACGGCAACAACACTATGTTTAATGTAACAATATTGTTACCGACAAAATTTGAATTCTTATGTCAGTTAAAAAATACACCAAATAGGCAAATGTTAATCTATCAATAACTTTGATGGCAACTATGAAGTCTAACTCAACTTTATAACACTGTAAGAATATATATATGGATATGAGATATATATATCAAAATATCGGAAATTTTTAGTAGAACATATTTTATAAAATACTCGGGAAAATCGGTTCAGATACAAAAAAGTTATGACCAAAATTAAATTTCTTTTTTTTTAATCGCTTTTTAAATTTAATTTATAATGAAAAAAATTATTTAGTTTTTGTCTAGTTGCTCTGTATTCTGCTCCCACAATGGTGAAGGGTATATAAGATTCGGCACAGCTGAATATAGCACTCTTACTTGTTTTTATTTAATATCAACAATATTATAGTTACTGTAAACATATCAAAGTTTATCGCAGTAATGAATTTGAGTATTGTTGACCGAAAAATAATTATTTTTCTAACAACTTAATTATGACAACTTTCTAAACATATTATATTGCTCACAACCATATCATGATATTTAATAGCCATAACATGATAACTTTCTATACATTCATCACATTATGTTAAAGATGCAATCAAACTATGTTTACTCTAATCATATTATGTTAGCGCCATTTGTAAAATAATTTTGAAGCAGTTGTGTCGTTTTTTTATTTTTGAGCGGTTAAACAATTAAAAGATAAAATTCCATAAAAAAATAAGTCTAAAGAAATTAAAAAATTAAAATATTAGCGGGTTTCATTCAAGTATTAGTGATGTATAGTGCAAATGCAAAATATCATAGTTTTTTTGTAAAATCCAACAACAAAACACACAGAGATTTCGTTATATTTTATAAAAGTGCTACGATATTTCATCAACATCTTAAAATCGAAAAAATTGACACACGCGGTTGCCCATGAAAACCACAGATTTTTCATTTGCCCTTTTGCAAGCCTTATATTGAACTCCGCTATTTGATTAACATTAAAAAAAATTGTAAAAAGCCACAAAATAAAAAATCGATGCAAACAAATTTTAATTTATTTTGTATTTTTATGACAGCTATTAAAGGTGCTGTATCATAATATGATTGCTTCTAAATTTATTATGATTAACATGATGATAATATGATTACTTCTTAGCTTATTATGATTAACATGACAATAATTTGATTACTTCTTAACTTAGTATGATTAACAGAATAATAATATGATTTAGGGAAAAATATTATGATGACATATTACGAGTATATTTAGTCATAATATGATTCAATAATAATCTTAATATGGTGACTACAATCATAATTCTTATCATAATATGTTGCTCTTAGAATATTTTTACCACAACCATGTTTTTTCTTTGCGTGTGGATTTATTTTCTTAAGATCAGTTTGTTACATAAATACTTTTTATGTATAATTTTTATAAATTTTATTTTTAACAATTGTTAACATATTATATTACTCACAACCGTATCATGATATTTAATAGTCATGACATGATAACTTGCAACACATTTATCATATTATTGCCGTGACGTCAAAAACAAATTAAGTGGGAAATGATTCCATGAACTTAAACACAAATGCAATGGAAAACCCCCCTGTAATAAGCTGTCAAAAGCCTACAGTACAAGTTGGTATGGACAGCTACATAACAGTGCTTAAACGGGGACGCAGCCCTACCCCTGCAGCAGTTGCTTCGGCCTCAAAAGTACCATCTTTTGATAAAATAAATACACAAAATCGTTTTGCTATTCTGGAGGATGAATCCTCTGAAGCACCAAACGTCATTAAATCGTCTAAGCCACCCCCGACATACCTTAGAGAGCAAAACTCTAATGAGTTAATAAAAAGTTTAATTTCGGTGATAGGTGAAAATTCCTTTTATGTAGCTGCAATAAAGCGCGGTATCATTAACGAGACTAAAATACAGGTGAATCACGAGGATGATTTTCGAAAAATAATTACAAGATTTGAGACTCTGAATAAAAACTTTTATACTTATCAACTGAAGAGCAGTAAAGGTCTTCAGGTAGTAATCAAGGGTATAGACTCATGCGCACCCAGGGGAAATTAAAGCTTTTTTAGAAGAGAAGGGCTTTAAAATCAAAAACGTAACAAATATCAAAAATAGGGAAAAAAAATCCCCAACCACTATTTCGAGTGGAGCTAGAACCCGGCGACGTTAAGCTCAAAAAAAATGAAACGCATCCAATTTATAATTTAAAATATATTCTGTATAGAAGGGTAACTGTTGAGGAGCCGCACAAAAGAAATGGTCCTGTTCAATGTCTAAGCTGCCAGAAATTTTGCCATACTAAGGCATACTGCTACTTAACCCCTGTTTGCGTAGTATGTGGTGAATTACATGAACAGTTATTTGCGACAAGTCTAAAACCGACCCCAACGTAAAAAAATGTAGCAACTGTGGCGGTAATCACACTGTCAATTATAGAGGATGTCCTGTATATACTATCGTCAAGCAGTCGGTCGGACCGAAAACTAATTCCCCTCAAATGCAGGTAACAAATCAGGTAAACACAAATGCAATTCAAGCCCCCCAGCCTAGTAATAACAGAACCTCTTACGCTAACGTCCTAAAATCAAACCATGAGCCAATGCAAGGTGCCTCGCCAAGTAATGGTGAAACTCCACACGCAGAGAAAAAATATGATTGGGCATGGTTATGGCAACAACACAATGTTTAATGCAACAATATATTGCTGTCGTACACAAATAATTGTTATTTTTATTTAATATCAACAATATTATAGTTGCTGTAAACATATCAATGTTTGTCGCAATTATGAATTTGAGTATTGTTGACCGAAAAATAATTATTTTTCTAACAACTTTCTTATGATAACTTTCTAAACATATTATATTTCTCACAACCATATCATGATATTTAATATCCATAACATGATAACTTTCTATGCATTTATCATATTATGTTAAAGATGCAATCAAACTATGTTTACTCTAATCATATTATGTTAGCGCCATTTGTAAAATAATTTTGAAGCAGTTGTCTCGTTTTTTTTATTTGTGAGCGGTTAAACAATTAAAAGAAAAAATTCCATAAAAAAATAAGTCTAAAGAAATTAAAAAATTAAAATATTAGCGGAGTTCATTCAAGTATTAGGATGTAAAAGTGCAAATGCAAAATATCATAGTTTTTTTGTAAAATCCAACAACAAAACACACAGAGATTTCGTTATATTTTATAAAAGTGCTACGATATTCTTAAAATCCAAAAAATGGTCACACGCGGTTGCCCATGAAAACCACAGATTTTTCATTTGCTCTTTTGCAAGGCTTTTATTTAACACCGCTATTTGATTAACATTAAGAAAAATTGTAAAAAGCCACAAAATAAAAAATCGATGCAAAAATAATTTAATTTATTTTGTATTTTTATGACAGCTATGAAAGGTGCTGCATCATAATATGATTGCTTCTAAATTTATTATGATTAACATGATGATAATATGATTACTTCTTAGCTTATTATGATTAACATGACAATAATATGATTAATTTCTTAGATTATTATGATTAACATGACAATAATTTGATTACTTCTTAACTTAGTATGATTGACAGAATAATAATATGATTAAGGGAAAAATATTATGATGACATATTACGAGTATATTTAGTCATAATATGATTCAATAATAATCTTAATATGGTGACTACAATCATATTTCTTATCATAATATGTTGCTCTTAGAATATGTTTACCACAACCATGTTTTTTCTTTGCGTGCAGTTTCTAATTTAAGTCGTTTAGAAAAAACCATGGAAACATTAGTGCAAACGGTAAATAATTTTACGAACACAATGGGTAATATGATGCAGGAAATGCTTAGAATGCAATCGATGTTATTGCAAGCTGTACTTAACAAACCTTGAACTGTTTAAAAATTTGTTTTTGGAACGCAAACGGCATCCGCCAACATAAAAATGAATTAGAATGCTTTCTTAAAAATAAACAAATTGATGTCATGATGATTTCTGAAACTCATTTAACCTCAAGAAATACGTTTAAAATAAATGGTTATATACTATATGATACCAAGGACCCTCGAGATAGAGCTTGTGGAGGTTCTGCCATTTTAATAAAGGCCCGAGTCAAACACTACCTAATGTGTGATCATCGTGAAGATTATCTCCAGGCAACGAACATTTGCGTTGAGGAATTAAATAGAAACCTAATAATTTCATCGTTATACTCCCCGCCTAGATTTTTAATATCGGAGGACCAATATTGTAAATATTTTAAATCATTAGGACCGTGTTTCCTAGCCGCTGGCGATTATAACGCTAAACATACCTTCTGGGGGTCGCGACTTATAACACCAAAGGGTCGTGTTTTATTTAACATAATTTCTAAAATGGATTTAAATGTGGTAGCGAGCGGACAACCAACATATTGGCCCACTGATCATCAAAAAATTCCAGATGTCATCGATTTCGGCGAGGTTAAAAACATTCCCATATAAACGATTCATGTTGAAGCCTCCCTAGATTTATCTTCCGACCACACACCTACAATTGTTACTATAATGAAACCCAATAGAATTGATCCTCCGACGACAGCTACGCAAATTAATTGGTTAAAATATAAAAAATATCTCAGTACCCATTGCACAGAAAATATTGCGCTCAGTACACCGGATTATGTAGATCGCTCTATTGACAATTTTGACAGTTTTTTGAAACTAGCTGTTCAACATTCCAATATTGCCCCCAAAAAAACAAAAACTATTAAAATATATTCCACAGATGTCGAGCATCTTTTGTCTGAAAAAAGGAGGGCTCGAAGAGAGTGGCAATTGCACAGATCCCCTCAACTTAAGAACTTACTTCAAGAGTGTACAAAAAGACTAAGAAAGTTACTGCAGACTAAGAAAACGGCTTCTCTGGAAAAATATCTTGAGGAACTTGATGCAACCCCACAATCAAACTACTCATTATGGTGTGCAGCTAGAAATCTCAAAAGGCCAGTTGTCTCTAAACCACCATTAAGAAACTTGAATGGAAGTTGGGCAAGAAATGATGTTGAAAAAGGAAATCTGTCTGTCAATCATTTAAAAAACGTATTTACCCCAAATATATCTCACGATATTGCGGTCGAGTTACCACCTGTTGCTGCTAGAGCAGCTGTTCCGCTAAGATTTGAGATAAGAGAAATCGAAAAGGCTATTTGTGATTTAAACCCCAAGAAGGCTCCTGGTTTTGACAAGATCAGCAACAAAATGCTTTTGGAGCTACCCAGCATAGCAAAGAAAATTATTCTTTTAATTTGTAATGCTATTTTACGCCTTGAATACTATCCTCAAAAGTGGAAGATCTCCTTAGTCACCATGATACCTGGAAAGGATCACACAAAAGTTGAGTCATATAGGCCTATAAGCTTACTTTCTAATATATCAAAGCTGTTTGAGAAGCTGTTAGCGTCAAAATTAACCCCAATTTTAAATTAACAAAGATGTATTCCTAACCACCAATTCGGCTTTAGAAGAGAACACAGCACAATTGAGCAAACTCATCGTATAGTAATCGCAATAAGAAAAGCCTTTGAAGAAAAAAAATATTGTTTCGCTCTATTCATCGATGTTTCTCAAGCTTTTGATAAAGTCTGACATGAAGGCTTATTACATAAATTGAAGCTCAACTTACCAGTAAACACACACAAGCTGTTAGAAAGCTACTTAGTCGGTCGAAAATTTATTATTAAAGAAGGTGATTATTTAAGCTCTCCTCAGCAAATTGACGCTGGAGTCCCTCAGGGAAGCATCCTGGGCCCACTTTTATACTTAATATATACCTCGAAAATGCCAACAAACAACTACACACAAACTTCAACATTTGCTGATGATACAGCTTTTTTGAGCGTGCACGAAACCCGTCAAGAAGCATCTCGATACCTACAGGATCATATATTTCAACTCGAACTTCGGTTACAGCAATGGAGGACAGAGGCCAATGAGCAAAAATGCGTACATAGAACATTCACCTTGCTTCGGGAATCATGCCCCCCTATTGAAATCAATAATCAAATAATACCTCAAAATTCGCATGTAAAATACCTCGGTATTCATCTAGATCGCCGTTTGACGTGGAAAAGCCATATAGAGGCAAAATTAACTCAAATGAAACTAAAAGCCATCCAAATTCATTGACTTATTGGAGGAAACTGTGTCCTTAGTCTCGACTGCAAACTTCTTCTTTACAACTCCATCTTAAAGCCAATCTGGTGCTATGGTATTCAGTTATGGGGCACTGCCTCGGCCTCTAATATCGACAAAATTCAAAGGCGCCAAAATAAACTTCTTCGAATAATCATAGCCGCTCCCTGGTATGTTAAAAACTCAAACATTCATAAGGATCTTAATGTTCCATTAGTTAAAACTATGATTACGAAATATGCAGCAAAATACTTAAAAAGGCTCGAATTGCACCCGAACCCACTAGCACGAAATATTTTAAATGATAGCGGCCACACTCGCTTAAGAAGAAGAAACACTGCAGCACTTATCCAATTAGATGAGCGATAAACACCTATAAAAGTGAACAGAACCCGCGATGAAGAAAATTTTTGTCTGGCACTGGCAGGACAAAAAATAATATTAGGTTAAGATTTGATTAATTATTGTTAGTTCATATTTAATAATGAAGATTAAATAAATAAATAACGAAAAAAAAAAAAAAATAATTTTTTTTAAAGATGCAATCAAACTATTTTTACTCTAATAATATTATGTTAGCGCCATTTGTAAAATAATTTTGAATCAGTTGTGTCGTTTATTTTATTTGTGAGCAGTCTAACAATATCTTATCTTATGTACAGTTTGTAAAAAATATCTTTGCACAGATAAAAAAAATCATGTAATATATTATCTTCATTCAAAAATTTCAACAAGAAAACATTTACACACGTTTTTTTTGCACAGATCCCATAACGGAAGTTATTTGCGACTAAAGGCTCCAATACTTTTCAAAAAGACAAAAACATTACAACAACAACAATACATAAAGAAGTTTAGTCAGTTTATATAGTGTAAAAAAAATGTTTGCATATTGAATAAAGACAAATAAAAAAAGAACAAAAATGCCGTTATTTTTCAAAAATTTTGTTTTTTCAAAAATAGAATGGAATGTGAAAGTGGTAAACAAAGATTTAGTAAGTAAGTGATCGTCGTTAATGCAACAAGTAACAGCATATTTGGTTTTAAAAAAATGCCATAAAAACGAGTTTCAAAAGATATTTTACAATTGGTGTATTTCAATCACTACAAAGGCAAATCTGCCAAGGAAATCGCCGATATGTTTTCCCTGAAAATCAGAACTGTATATAATATCATATCCCGTGCTGAAAAAGAAGGACGACTAGACTTAAAAGGATCCACAGGCAGGCCGAAAAAGGTGACGCAGCGAGTTGAAAGAAAAATAATTAGAACTATTTATGATAACCCCCAATCCAGCACTAGAAGATTAGCTTTTCAAGTGGAAAAAGACCTTGGGATACGTGTTTCCCATTCAACTATCAGAAATGTTCTTCAAAAGCATAAATATTCGTCAAGAGTGGCGAGAAAAAAACCCCTGCTCTCTGCTCAAAATATTGAAAAAAGATTAAGATTTGCAACTGAACACGTTTTACTTCCTCCAGACTACTGGGACGATGTTATTTTCTCAGATGAAACAAAAATTATGCTTTATTATCATGACGGACCGCAAAGAGTTTGGCGTAAGCCCCTAACAGCACTAGAAAATAAAAATGTTATTCATACAGTAAAGTTTGGAAAACTTTCCGTAATGGTATGGGGCTGTATATCAAGCAAAGGAGTTGGTGTAATTAGGATTTTGGATGAAATTATGACAAAAGAAGTATATCTGGATATTTTAAAAAACGAACTAACCGCCAGCGTTAAAAAATTTGGTTTTATAGACCCGGATAATCCGAATAAATTTAAATACAAATATTATCAAGATAATGATCCCAAGCATAAATCTTATTTGTGTAGGTCCTGGTTACTATACAACTGTACCAAAGTTATTGATACTCCTGCCCAAAGTCCGGATATAAACCCTATTGAAAATTTGTGGGTTCATCTAAAGAAAAAGGTAGGAAAAAGATCGCCAACAAACAAAAATGATTTGATACGGTTCATTAAAGAAGAGTGGGAAAAAATACCGTCAGAATACAATATTCCGAAGCTAATTCAATCGATGCGAAGACGCTTGCAAGCGGTAATGGATGCTCGAGGTGGACACACAAAATATTAGAAACAAAATTTGAAAAATTTACATCAGAATTAAAATGTTTTATTAAGTGTGCAAACATTTTTTTTACAGTAGAAAAATTGAAATATTTTTATTTTTTATTATTCTGCATTAGAATTTTTTTATTTGTTATAAAAATTTTTTGTTTATAATATTAGTAATACATATGTTTTTAAAATACTGTTAAAAAAAAAAATAAAAAATTAGTTTATTATTATTAAAAATCAATTCAAAATAGTTTTTTTTTATTTTTCTCTATGTGCAAAGATTTTTTTTACAAACTGTATGTATATATAAATACGGAGGCAATTTTTTTATCGTTGATTTTTAAGTATCTTAACGTCCACCGATTTTAATGAAACATATATCGTTTTAAATGTATTTTTGTGTAGAAATGCACAATATACATTTTTTTTCTAAATTTTCAGGATTAAATGGTTTTAAAAGCGTTTTAAATTTGTTTGCAAACACACGCACATACATGTATAAAAAGAAGTTGTGTGTTTTGCTATTCTCCCAAAATGTGTTTTTTTCTTGCATTATACTGGCAAACACACATGTGCACACATGTATAAACGACGGTTATGCTCTATGTTGTTATCCCAAAATGTTTTTGTTTTCATTTTGCACTTGCAAACACACATGTATAAACGTATTAGGAATTGGTTACCTTAGACATTTTAAAAAATGAAGTCGCGCAAAAACGTCGTTTAGAAAAATAAAAGTCCGAAACTTTTTTAATGACTTTTAACGAAGATCAGTGTGAATAGTGAATTTAGCCGTTCTCTTAAAATGTTTACGATTTTATTGTACAACGCACAGGTTCTCTCAAAAGTAAATGTGAAGTGGTCGAATTTCGGCCACCGGGCGATCCTAGTAATGATAAATTCCCATAAAAAAAAATAAGCTTAAAGAAATTAAAAAAATCAAAATATTAGCGGAGTTCATTTAGTATTAGTGATGTAATAGTGCAAATGCAAAATATCGTAGTTTTTTTGTAAAATCCAACAACAAAACACACAGAGATTTCGTTATATTTTATAAAAGTGCTACGATATTTCTGTGGTTTTCATGGGCAAACGCGTATGTCTTAAAACAAATTTTTTAGGAAACCCAAAAACCATTCTAGATCAAACCATGGACTAGGTATTGCACTTTTTAAACTTTTTCATTACGTTAAAAAATCGGAATTGATCCATCTTTTTTTAAAAAAATGTAAAGAGCATTTAAAATTAGGCAATATGGCATCAACATCTCAAAATCGGAAAAATGGACATACGCGGTTGCCCATGAAAACCTCAGATTTTGCATTTGCCTTATATTGAACTCCGCTATTTCATTAACATTAAGAAAAATTGTAAAAAGCCACAAAATAAAAAATCGATGCAAACAAATTTTAATTTATTTTGTATTTTTATGACAGCTATTAAAGGTGCTGTATCATAATATGATTGCTTCTAAATTTATTATGATTAACATGATGATAATATGATTACTTCTTAGCTTATTGTGATTAACATGACAATAATATGATTAATTTCTTAGCTTATTATGATTAACATGACAATAATTTGATTACTTCTTAACTTAGTATGATTAACAGAATTACAATATGATTAAGGGAAAAATATTATGATGTAATAGTACGAGTATATGTAATCATAATATGTTTCAATAATAATCTTAAAATGGTGACTACAATCATGAATCTTATCATTATATGTTGCTCTTAGAATATGTTTACCACAACCATGTTTTTTCTTTGCGTGTGGATACAAAAATGTAGATGTGTTCAAAAAAAAAAAAATAACATAAAAATAATAAATACTACATACCTAAAGGTTATTTATAAAACGTTTATCAAATTCACGAACTGGTAACACGAACGGCTTCAATTGCTTACTTGCCCTGTATTATACATAATTTTTAATTTAATTTAAAAAAACTGCTTCGTGTTTTCAAGAATTTATTAATTTTAGGCCCGTTTTCACAATTTACGGATACCTTAAGTTACGATTTAAACGGCCAAATAAATGTATTCCATTATTACAACTTTACTTTAACCTAAAGTAATCGATAAGTTAAAGGAAGGTTCATCCTACCTGGAAGGTTAAAGTAAAATAATACTAATTAAACACTTTTTATACGGCCAATAAAATTCTACCTTTCGGTAGCGGTTAGTTTTGAAAACAGATCCTAACCTTTTACACCACATTAAATCATAACACACGCAAAGTTGGCAACAAGTGCTAACGAATATCAGAGCGCATGTGATTAACAAAAATGCCTATTAAAACAACTTTAGAACAAACGTTGACCAACAAAAAGAAGAACAAAAGGGTAAAAAAGCGAACAAAACAAAATAAAAGTTGGCAACTAGCACAACTTTGAGATTTTTAAATTGTACCAAGTAAGACGCGGTAGTACAACTGCACTAATAAGGTCCAAAAATTACAACAATAAAGTACAATTTTACCATGATTTCTATTCGTGATTTGAAAATGCTTAAAAATAGAATCAAAGGTAATTAAATTTAAAACTTCAATTAAAATATAAGGCCAAAGTAAAATGTAAACTGTCGCCATCACAGGAAAAAGTACTTCACACGCGTTCCTGTGCCGTAGACTTCTGTCAAAAAAGTAAAGCTAGTGTTTTTTCATAGAACAAGTTACAATAAACATCTTGATGAGTTTGTAATAAGAAGTTAGTTAACTTCAAACGTGTGGAGTAGAGTATATCCCACACTTTTTCTATTCTCGGGAAACGAAACAAAAAAAAATCTAGTTCCCGGGAATCACGGGATTCTTGAAATAAAACAATAATTTTATTAAATGAGTTTAAGACAAAAGTTTTTACTTTTTTAAAAGAATATACACATATCCAACAGTCCAATTAAAAAAAAAACAATTTAGCTTTATTAATTCCACAGAAAACCAAAATAAAACCAAATAAATTGTTACATTCATATGTACATGCATATTACATATGTATGTACATATGTATATATATATATATATCTATTTTTTTGGAGATCACGAACTGTTAAAACTTATTAATATTTAGAAGTTATTACATATTAAAAGCAACTTGGTAAAATAAATTTTATTTTAAGCAAAAAATGTTTAGTATTATTGAAGCATTTAAAAGCTCATCAGAGATTCTATGTCAATCCTTGTTGACATGTTTATTGCCTGCTACCGAAAACGTGGTCTCGCTTTCAACAGACGTTGTTTTTGTTGTACTTTTCTTCAAGAAGCTTTTTAGACATTACATCAGCAATTTAAAGACCGTTGAGTTATTGGCATGGGAAAAATAGTTCGATTTGTAGGTAGTTTTTAGTAATTTTAGTAAAGAATATATTTTTATTGCTCGTTCTTAATTTTAACGATGCTAGCAAATTAAAATTTCAAAAAATTTAATCAGAAATTCCCGGAAAATATTTCCCGCGATTAATTCTTTCCCTCGTAGAAACTCGAGTGTTGAGTCTTTTGGGTCATGTAGGAGGTTATAAAATCATACAGTAGGAAGCCATACAAAAGGAAGCCCGGACTACAAAAGAAAAAGAGACAAAGCTCGGAATTCCATTAGCAAATTGTCAAATAAATAAACAAAACCGCTGACAGAAAAGGCTTTCATAACGACCATTGCGTATTAGGGTGAAGTGAAAGTGAACAACAACTTTTTTACATGTTTAAATCTCCTGTATTGATAATCGATGAGCCTATAAAAAAAAACTTTATTCACGAAAAATAACAAACCACTACGACTTTATTTAGAGGTGAAGCATCAAGGGTGTAAAATAACATAATTAATATAAAGGTAGAAAAGTTCCATTTCGAAATCATTTTTACATAGAGAGAAAAACACTCGGGATAAATCCATTTTGTTATACTTACTTTAAGACCGAGTCGTACTCAAACATTCAAGTACGAATATCATTGCAACTAAGTACAATCCTAAATGGGAATACTTTCGAAAATCAATCCCGAAATTTTTTAAAATAAGTATAAAATTCTTAAACCAAACAAAAAAAGTTAAACTTTTCGTTGGTAGTGCCACTCTTAGAGTAAAATTACAAAGTGAGCAATTTAATGTCATTTAACTTGTCAAAGCTTGTTGCAGATACTACAACAACACCACAAAAGAAGTTACAAAACGATGCTTTTTGTGTGTAGAAACAACATAACAATACGAAAACTCATTTCATGTTTAAAAAGTCAAAGTGAGAACTCTTGCTTCTCATTTAGTATATATTTACACTAGCTTAACCTGGTGCGCTTTGCTACCCCAATCGAAATAAAGTTATTAAACATTTTTTAAAACTGATCTCGTGCATTAATAACGAATGGCTTTTTGTTTTCTAAAAAAAAAGTTTTGCATAAATGTTACACTTCATATTTTGCGTTTACAAAAGAACACAAATTTCGGCATTAAACAATAATGTACAATTAGCGCAATTTAAATTCAATTTCAGGTGGTGGCAAGACTACAACAATTCAAAGCCAACAGAAACATTAGATGTTTTTGTATTGCATTGTTAGTGCATACGGCTCGAAATTTGCCACCACCTTTTACTGAATTCGCCTTGATCTAGTGCTGCACTCATGCCCCTTTAATTAAAATGAGTGTTGAACATGTAGCATTTTTTTAATTTTAAAGGGAACATCATCAGAAAAGAACGCTTTACACTTTTAAAATAACACATGTTTTTCAGAAAAGAACATAAAAAATATAAAAGGCAAAATAAATGCAGAATTTTACTCAGAAAAGAAAACGCCATAAGCATCTTGTTCTAAGTTTAATTGCTTTTACATAAACCGTTCTACAGATATACAGAATTTTCAAGTGTATATTCGTATGGGAGTAGCCATTCGTACTTTTTCCCATTGAACCAACTTTTAAAAGATGTGGAATATTATTATCTAAGCTATTTGTGCAAAATTGGTATACTTTTAATTTTACAGTACTCAAAATATGTAGAAATCTTTAATGTCATCGTATGGGAGGTGCCACGCCCACCAAAAAATTAAAAAAAATATTAATATTCTATGTGTCGGGTAATCAGAAAATGACTGTGAAAATTTCAGGAAAATCGTTTCAGTAGTTAAGGAGTCCCCAATAAAAAATGGAGCTTCCAACGAAGCAGGTTTGTAAGGGAGAAAGATAAACGTTTCATGCTTCCGGAAGGCATAAATTTTATATGGCGAGTTCCCACTTTGAAGCAATACATTTTTGACACATAAAGCGCATTATTCAACGCATATAAAAATTATTGAATGTAACGATCAGCCTTACATACTGAATGTTTGATACAATTATTTTTTGGTAGTCTCCCTTACAAACCTGCTTCGTAGTAAGGGATTGCCGTAGCACTTGAAAAGTTATTCTTTTTTAAAAAAGTTGTTGAGAGTTCTTTCACTAACTTTACTGCATTTCTGTATGTCTTATTGCGTAGCGCATAATTGTGTAATTTTTTTTTTTTTAATGTACCATTAGTGCTTAGCAAAACGATACAATTTTTTATTGGGATGTAGTTTGTATCATGGTGAAATAATAAAGGAAGCAGCACTACGCCAGATGAAGATTTTTTGCTCTTGCATTGTTTGTCTAGTCTTATGTCAAAGTTTTGTTTATGTTAACAAAAAGTCCACATTTTGTGCTGTGATTATTGTTTTTTTTTTTTTTTTTTTTTTTAAGTTTTTGATAATTTTAAATAAGAATAAATAAGATATTGAAAAATTTATTTATTTCATCACTTTTAGCTGCATGTATTTTTTGACGTAAACGGTGATATAATTTAAATTTTTGTTGTATGATGTATTTGTTGCCGTTACGATGCCACCTGATTGTCCCACTATGGTATGTATGTGAAACAGAAAAAGGGACTTAGTTTGAAGGCGTGTCATAAAAATGAGCATATAAAAATCTATACATACGTAGTTTTAGAAGGATTTTCTTGGCACGTAAAACAAATTGGGAATTTGGGGGAAGGATCCGAGATGGCATAAGTTGGGCCCAGAACTTGAGGTCGGATTGAAAAGTCACAGGCCACTTTCAAGCCATGAACAACGATATGCGATATGATAAGATCGGACTTTAAATGGCAGCGCTACATATAAAAAACCAAAAGGGCTGTATTTTGGGGGGTGGCAAAAAATTTTTTTTCCATGTTTTAGAAACTTCATTGACATATCTTTCATTCTAGGGGGTGACTGGCACAACTCTTTTTTTGTATGCAGGTCTTATATTATTATTAAAGCATTTATTAACAAAATGAGTAAAAAACCAAAATAAATATGCTATACATCAGTGTTGCCAGCGGATTTTTCGAAAAATACCTACACATGCTAATAAAAATCCGATATTTCCCTACACGTTGAAAAAATTTCCCCTACAAAAATCCGTACGCATTATTATCATTCGGGGTTTGCTTCAGTTCGAAGGTCACCAGAGGCTAAAAAGAACCTATACTTTGAGCCTAACTAGAAGAATTTGAATACAGCAGTTAGTGGTTACACAGGTAACAACTAATAAACAACAAGTAGAATTAAGATTTGAATACATATTGTAAATTTCGATAAGAAAGATTCAATAATAAAAAAAAAAATAAATTAAAAAAAAAAAAAAAAAATTATTATCATTAAAATATATGAAAAACATTAAATATAACAATTAAATTTTATTCGAATATGCATTTTAAAGCTTTGATATAAAATAAGTACCAAACTAAAAAAAAAATAATACAAGTGTATTTGCTTTTAATTAAATTCAATTAAGTCTTTCAACATTAGGTGTGATCCCGTACTCCACGTTGGGAGCCCGCGGTATCCCAATCTTACCGAAAACTGTTCCCGTACTCAAAGTTTTAAGAGAATAATATTTTTGTGCTTGCATGAAGTAGCCAGTTTTTTTTTTTGGGCAAATTTATAAAATTGTTAAACAATCAGCTGTGACAAAAATAAATAATAATTTGCAAACAAGTTAGCCGAAATAATTAATTTGTATAAGAAATATTTATAAAATAAACAATAGAAAATGTTGAAATATGTAAGTAAATGCTTTAATTTTATGCACGTTAACGTGTCATTTATGTATTTAATTAAACATATTTCATATTTCATATTTACGTTTTTTTTTTTTTTTTTTTTTTTTTGGATCACAAATTTGGTTTTCATTGTTCCCGTACTTTTGTACATTTTTGTCCATTAGTGAGAGAAATTTTTGTTTACTCTCATTTTATCGAACTTTTCCCAAAAAGTACCGGATCACACTTTTTGAATGATAACTTAGAAAAAAACATACATACATATTTGTGTCGCCAACTTTTTAAACAACAAACGACTCTGGAAATACATTTTGAAGCTAGAAAAATCCCTACATTTTGGATACTATGAAAAACCTGTCCGATTTTCCCTACGCTTCTATTGAGGTACCAAAAATACCTACATGAAGGGATTTTCCCCTACATCTGGCAGCAGTGCTATACACAGCCATATACAATTTCAATTTCAAAAATAACCTTGTGTGACAGGTTTAATTTTTTTCTTTTCTTTTTGCCAAAAACGCAACTATATATCCTTTAATCAAGAGACAAAACTAAGTCAAGCTGCTTGCTTTAGTTTTTTCATTTCCTAATATTTTGCCGTTTTAAAGGACTTAACATTTTTCAAGAATACTTATTTTAAATATTATTTTTTTTTTATCAAAGTAATTTTTGGGAATACAAAATTTTTAATTTACAAGATTTTGTTTGTTGATTGTTTTTAATATAATTATCTATTATTTTCTAGCAAACCCGGTACAAAATAAAACGGAAGGCAATGTAGAATTTTAAAAAATATTGACTTCAATTCCCCTTAATAAAAATATAGAAAAAATTTCCTCTAAAAAATTATCATTCCATATCAGGGATGACTAATGAGAAAACTAATATCGTACCAACGAACTTTTAAAATCGTACTTTTTCAGCCCCAATAGTACTAAATCATTTTTTTTAATTTTTTTTTTTTATTTTTATTTTTTTGAAACAAAAATTTAATACAACAAAAACATATGGTACTTAAAATTCATTTGCACATGTAAAGTATAGATAGCAAAAAATACATGATCAATAACACTACGTGACAAAATTTCAACAAAGTAGTGACCTAATGAATCTGACAGCTAATCATTATGTAAAATTGAATATGAAGTCATAATTGTCAAAAGTAGAACAGTTTTTGAGATATTCCAAAATAACCGTTATTTGTGTTTTTAAAAAAGATGATGTGACTGAAATGCAAATATCTTGAAAAATTTTAATCGGGGTACGTAATTCTTTCTTCCTAGTGAAAGATTATAAAATTTCTAAAATAACCATGGATTGCTTGTGAAGATTGGTCAAGAAATGACAGAGTTACAGGGGACAAAAGTTCAAGCTTCATTGAAAATTTTATGATTTTGTTCAATTTTGCTCCATTCAAGTTATTTTTTTTTAACAAATGATTTAAAAAAAATAATTTTATTGCATGCGACATTAGATTATTTTAATATGAACATTTTGCGCCCAACCAGATATAGATTGAAACAAAAATGACAAAGCTACAGAAGATTTAGTAAATTAACCCACATAGAAATTCAATAGTTTCAAGCAATTTTTAATATTTATTGTTACTAAAAATTTAGTTTTGTATGTATATTAATTTGTTCTGGGTTAGTTCATTTGATCTTCTGTGACTTTGCCATTTTTGCACCGATCCGGCACAAAATGTTCGTATTGAAATAGGCTAAAATTTTATTTTTTGGATATTTGCATTTCAGTCACAGCATCTTTTTTAAAAACACAAATAACGGAATATCTCAAAAACTGTTCTACTTTTGACAATTCTGACTTCATATTCGGATTCAGCGGAAAATTTTACATAAAGATTAGGTGTCAAATTCATTTGGTCAAAAAATTGTCACGTAGTGTAATTATACATAAATTTGTTCGCGTCAAAAGCACATCGCCAAATTACTAGAACACGTTCCCTATCACCCTCGGTGTTTACAAAAACAGTGGATAGTGACTCATTAAAAAAACTACAACTAGATTTGGTGACAAGTGTTGCCAGGCCAGCAAGTATTGCCGTGACGTCAAAAACAAATTTAGTGGGAAATGAAACCATGAACTTAAACACAAATGCAATGGAAAACCCCCCTGTAAAAAGCTGCCAAAAGCCTACAGTACAAGTTGGTATGGACAGGTACATAACAGTGCTTAAACGGGGACGCAGCCCTACCTCTGCAGCAGTTGCTTCGGCCTCAAAAGTACCATCTTTTGATAAAATAAATACACAAAATCGTTTTGCGATTCTGGAGGATGAATCCTCTGAAGCACCAAACGTCATTAAATCGTCTAAGCCACCCCCGATATACCTTAGAGAGCAAAACTCTAATGAGTTAATAAAAAGTTTAATTTCGGTGATAGGTGAAAATTCCTTTTATGTAGCTGCAATAAAGCGCGGTATCATTAACGAGACTAAAATACAGGTGAATCACGAGGATGATTTTCGAAAAGTAATTACAAGATTTGAGACTCTGAATAAAAACTTTTATACTTATCAACTGAAAAGCAGTAAAGGTCTTCAGGTAGTAAACAAGGGCATTGACTCATGCGTAGACCCAGAAGAGGTTAAAACATTCTTAGAAGAAAAAGGCTTCAAGGTAAAGCATGTAGAAAATATTAAAAATAGAGAAAAAATTCCCCAACCACTCTTTCGAGTTGAGTTTGAACCCGGCGACGTAAAACTTAAAAAAAACGAAACACATCCTATTTACAATTTAAAATATATTCTCTACAGAAGAATAACTATAGAAGAGCCGCACAAAAGAAATGGTCCCGTTCAATGTTTAAACTGTCAAGAGTACGGTCATACTAAGGCATACTGCTATTTACCCCCTGTCTGTGTAGTATGTGGTGAACTACACGGTACAGTTTCTTGCGATAAGTCTAAAACCGACCCCAACGTAAAAAAATGTAGCAACTGTGGCGGTAATCACACTGCCAATTATAGAGGATGCCCTGTATTTACTATCGTCAAGCAGACGGTTGAACCAAAAACAAATACCCCTCAAATGCAGGTTGCAAATCAAGTTAACACAAATGCAATTCAAGCCCCCCAGCCTAGTAATAACAGAACCTCTTACGCTAACGTCCTAAAATCAAACCATCAGCCAATGCAAGGTGCTTCGCCAAGTAATGATGAAACTCCAGTTTCTAATTTAAGTCGCTTAGAAAAAACCATGGAAACATTAGTGCAAACGGTAAATAAATTTTACGAACACAATGGGTAATATGATGCAGGAAATGCTTAGAATGCAATCGATGTTATTGCAAGCTGTACTTAATAAACCATGAACTGTTTAAAAATTTGTTTTTGGAACGCAAACGGCATCCGCCAACATAAAAATGAATTAGAATACTTTCTTAAAAATAAACAAATTGATGTCATGATGATTTCTGAAACTCATTTGACCTCAAGAAATACGTTTAAAATAAATGGTTATATACTATATGATACCAAGGACCCTCGAGATAGAGCTTGTGGAGGTTCTGCCATTTTAATAAAAACCCGAGTGAAACACTACCTAATGTGTGATCATCGTGAAGATTATCTCCAAGCAACGAACATTTGTGTTGAGGAATTAAATAGAAACCTAGTAATTTCATCGTTATACTCCCCGCCTAGATTTTCAATATCGGAGGACCAATATTATAAATATTTTAAATCATTAGGACCGTGTTTCCTAGCCGCCTAGCCTAAACATACCTTCTGGGGGTCGCGACTTATAACACCAAAGGGTCGTGTTTTATTTAACACAATTTCTAAAATGGATTTAAATGTGGTAGCGAGCGGCCAACCAACATATTGGCCCACTGATCATCAAAAAATTCCAGATGTCATCGATTTCGGCGTGGTTAAAAACATTCCCATAGAAACGATTAATGTTGAAGCCTCCCTAGATTTATCTTCCGACCACACACCTACAATTGTTACTATAATGAACCCCAATAGAATTGTACCTCCGACGACAGCTACGCAAATTAATTGGTTAAAATATAAAAAGTATCTCAGTACCCATTGCACAGAAAATATTCCGCTCAGTACACCGGATTATGTAGATCGCTCTATTGACAATTTTGACAGTTTTCTGAAACTAGCTGTTCAACATTCCAATATTACCCCCAAAAAAACAAAAACTATTAAAATATATTCCACAGATGTCGAGCATCTTTTGTCTGAAAAAAGGAGGGCTCGAAGAGATTGGCAATTGCACAGATCCCCTCAACTTAAGAACTTACTTAAAGAGTGTACAAAAAGACTTAGAAAGTTACTGCAGACTAAGAAAACGGCTTCTCTGGAAAAATATCTTGAGGAACTTGATGCAACCCCACAATCAAACTACTCATTATGGCGCGCAGCTAGAAATCTCAAAAGGCCAGTTGTCTCTAAACCACCATTAAGAAACTTGAATGGAAGTTGGGCAAGAAATTATGTTGAAAAAGGAAATCTGTATGTCAATCATTTAAAAAACGTATTTACCCCAAATATATCTCACGATATTGCGGTCGAGTTACCACCTGTTGGTGCTAGAGTAGGGCTGCCAGATGTTTGAACCTATCAACCAGGACACATGCAAAAAATGGATAAAAAATTATACCAACAGAAAAGTTGTTTTTTTAAATACATATGTATGTATGTAGTATATCGCACCCTAAATACTAAAGGGTCACAACTCAAAATTTTTCAAAAATTACTTTTTTTCATAAATTAATTCTCATAAGGCATAGCAAAACTTTCTTCAAATTGGACTTTTTTCATTAGGGAACTAATATTTTTTTTTTAATATTAAGGGTATTCACGTCACAAGTTGCACCCTTGCAAAAAAGCAAAAGTGCAAAAACATAACAACCACAAAGACAATTATTTACCCACAACAAATTGTCTGTGTGGTTGTTGTTGTATTTGTGTACTTTTGCTTTTTTGCAAGCACCATTTTTACATAAACTGTTTTTTGGCTCTCCTGAAAATTTAAGAATTTTGAGTTGTTACAGTTTAGTATTTAGGGTGCGATATGTAAAAACCATCCAGTTTTTATTTTTAAATCCAACAATATATAGAAAAAATAAAACAGGCAGCATGTCATATTAAAATCAAACTTACATTGAATAATACTCTCCAGTGTTTCAGTCTTTAACGAGTTTCTTTCTTTAGTCCATTGAGCAGACTATGTACTCAACTTGAAAAAAATCAAACTGTTTTGATTATTCTTCAACCAACTCGACAACTGTCAAACTAATCAATTGACTAAGCCATACACGCTTTGATTTAGACAACGACCGACTCAGTTGACAATTGAATTGAAACGTGTATGGGCTGCCTTAGAGAAAGCAATTTGTTATAGGTTTTCGATTACTTATAAAAGTTGTTTACACGGTATAACTTTTTACAGCCACTAGTTGAAACAAAATTTGAAAGAGGATTGACTATCATCTAATATTATTGACAGCTTTTACCACCTTAACACCAGATAACAAATGAATTTAATTAAAGTTCTTTATACAGTTAGGCTGACTTCCAAAACGTACTAATACAAAGTTTGTATACAGTTTTATTACTGTATTTTAACGATGCACATGTACAAAGTACCGAAACAATGCAACTATGTGTTCTGTTTATTTAAACGTTTTAAAATGTAAGTGATGCAATGCATAATATTAAAATAAATCTGTATTGCTTGCAAATTAAATGTCAAATATCACAAAGCATCAACTTTGAAACCGATGCTCTGATTGCTTTTTTACTGCGTTACTAATACTTATCATTGATGTTTTGAAAGGGTTTGCATTGCATGTATTTTGTACTGCGGCGTAATGAAACATTATACTTTGTTCTTATACAAAGCATTTGACGTTTTGGAAGTCAGCCTTACCTTATGTTAGCAGTGTTATAACAGAAATCTTAACCTTTGTTAACAACTAAAGCAAAAAACAAATTTGACCTGTACAAAAAACCAGGACAATTTAATAGTGGACCAGGACACCAGGACAAGTAGTCTAAAACCAGGACAATCCTGGAAAACCAGGACGTATGGCAGGCCTATGCTAGAGCAGCTGTTCCGCTAAGATTTGAGATAAGAGAAATCGAAAAGGCTATTTTTGATTTAAACCCCAAGAAGGCTCCTGGTTTTAATAAGATCAGCAACAAAATGCTTTTGGAGCTACCCAGCATAGCAAAGAAAATTATTCTTTTAATTTTTAATGCTATTTTACGCCTTGAATATTATCCTCAAAAGTGGAAGGTCTCCTTAGTCACCACGATACCTAAACCTGGAAAGGATCACACAAAAGTTGAGTCATATAGGCCTATAAGCTTACTTTCTAATATATCAAAGCTGTTTGAGAAGCTGTTAGCGTCAAAATTAACCCCAATTTTAAATGAAAATAGATGTATTCCTAACCACCAATTCGGCTTTAGAAGAGAACACAGCACAATTGAGCAGACCCATCGTATATTAAACGCAATAAGAAAAGTGATTATTTAAGCTCTCCTCAGCAAATTGACGCTGGAGTCCCTCAGGGAAGCATCCTGGACCCACTTTTATACTTAATATATACCTCGGATATGCCAACAAACAACTACACACAAACTTCAACATTTGCTGATGATACAGCTTTTTTGAGCGTGCACGAAAACCGTCAAGAAGCATCTCGATACCTACAGGATCATATATTTCAACTCGAACTATGGTTAAAGCAATGGAGGATAGAGGTCAATGAGCAAAAATGCGTACATATAACATTCACCTTGCGTCGGGAATCATGCCCCCTATTAAAATCAATAATCAAATAATACCTCAAAATTCGCATGTAAAATACTTCGGTATTCATCTAGATCGCCGTTTAACGTGGAAAAGCCACATAGAGGCAAAATTAACTCAAATGAAACTAAAAGCCATCCAAATTCATTGGCTTATTGGAAGAAACTGTGTCCTTAGTCTCGACTGCAAACTTCTTCTTTACAACTCCATCTTAAAGCCAATCTGGTGCTATGGTATTCAGTTATGGGGCACTGCCTCGGCCTCTAATATCGAAAAAATTCAAAGGCGCCAAAATAAACTACTTCGAATAATCACAGCTGCCCCTTGGTATGTTAAAAACTCAAATATTCACAAGGATCTTAATGTTCCATTAGTTAAAACTATGATTACGAAATATGCAGTAAAATACTTAAAAAGGCTCGAATTGCACCCGAACCCACTAGCACGAAATATTTTAAATGATAGCGGCCACACTCGCTTAAGAAGAGGAGGCACTGCAGCACTTATCCAATTAGATGAGCGATAAACACCTATAAAAGTGAACAGAACCCGCGATGAAGAAAATTTTTGTCTGGCACTGGCAGGACAAAAAATAACGTATTAGGTTAAGATTTGATTAATTATTGTTAGTTCATATTTAATATATGAAGATTCAATAAATAAATAATGAGAAAAAAAAAAAAAAAAAAAAAAGCACATCGCGATTCTTGTTCTATAAGTCATTCCAAGAAACTTTGCCAAAGAAGCCATTGGTCAAAAATTAATTTCGAGACCCAGATTTTTAAAAATAGTTAGTTTTCCAAAATATTCAAGAATAGAGGTAAACAAAATATATTTGGTCTAGCCAGATCTTTATTATGCGGTTTTTAGGGTCGAGAAATCAATTTATTTTTATTTTTGATTGCCGCCAGAGAGCGTTTTCACACACTGTTTAGAATTTATCGCCTTTTCTGTGGAAAATTGACAAATATGTCCATACGAGCATCTCTAGATTGCATTTAAAATTTAATTGTGTTAACAATTTTCAATATGAACTGCAGAAACAGGAAAGAAGTAGAAAGTCCGAATATAATAATATTTAATTTAGCGCAGTTTAGTATAAAATCTCCTTCAAAATAGTTCGGAGTAAAATAATAATGAAGTGGGTTCCCACTGTTCCAAAATTCTGTTGATTACTTCTTGACGTGACAACCATCTTGTTGACGAATACTTTAAAATATAATGAATACGTTCCAAAATAATCTTGAATTGAGAGGAAGACGTATTTTCTACTATGTAGACCTTTTGCAGAAGTGGTTTCCTATATCTTTTAAAAACTTATCAATATCATTAGAAAATACACGCTTATATGCTGCCGCTGATACTAAATTGAGAATGTGGCATAAGCAAGCGTTCAATGAACAAGTGCAAAAATCTATTCATAATAGCGGAGTTCAGTGTTTGGTGCAAATAGAGCAAATCCAAAATATCATAGCTGTTTTGTTAAATCCAACAACAGAAAAGACAGTTTCCCTTAGAATAATTCGATTAATCGATCAAACAAACCCGTACTCTTGTTCGAATAATTTCAAAACGATGATTTTCGAATAACGAATAAATCGATTAATTAATGTCGATTAATCGAAGAATTTTTTTATTAAAAAATAAATTAAATAAAAGCACAAAACTTTATTTATTCTCATATGTTTTTAGTGATTTTATACAAAATGTGGGAAAGTTAAAAAATATTGTTGCCATAGCCCTGGTTGTAATTAATCTCAATTTGTAGCTAGCAAAAACCGTGTTGAGTACTCATTGTATTTCAAAAATGTATTTTATGTTCTTATTAAACAAATCTTAACAAACAATTGTGTAGATGAGTTGCAAAACTCGTTCGTTACAAAATTAAAAATACGAGTTGACAATTGATTCAAACAGTTCTTTTCGCGCTTCATGAGAAAAAATATATACTAATTGTATCAAGCATGTCCTCTTCCATGATTTTAGCACGGGCATGCATTGATGCAATCAGAATCAGTACCACCTTCTCAATTGTATCAGCTGGTTTATTTTTTAATCAAACGTTAAAACATTTTCAAGAAAGAGGATTTTTAAATTTCGGGTGAAAAATTTAGAAATAAACAAAAAGCTTAAAAATAAAGAATTGATATCTTGAAAGTAGAAAATGTTTTTATTGTATTAATTTATTTTTTTTAAATTATATATGTACTTATATCTTTGCGTAAGTGTCACAATATTACCATTGAAAATGATGTAGTGAAAGATAATCTAACGACATCAAGAAATGCCGAACTTGGTAGAGCGGCTGCTCTATAGATGAAATAGTAGACAGAAGTTTGGCTAAAGATTGTAGGTCTGCCAACGCCTTTCGAAAATCCAGAACACTATCGGATTATTAAGGGATTAAAGGTTTTACGATGCCTTAAAGCAATACAACGATATGGAGTTAAGATGAAAAATTTTATGCATCAAGAAAGAAGAAGTCATAGCGGATGGAATGAAAGATTTATTTAGTAGTTTTTTTTTTTGTAAAAATAAGTTTTTTATTTGTTATTCTCATCGATTTATCGAATAATTTTTTAGATTTAATCGTTTGATCGAACGAACAAATACAATGTGGGGATCTACCTGTTGTAAATTCTACTTTTTAAATTTTAAATAGTCGCAATATCATTTACTTTTTCTTTATTTACGGAAATGTTTGTTGAAAAAATTATTATTATTAATTTGTCATTTATTGAATAAATATCAAAACATTTTTATAAAAAACATTAATTGTGTTCTTCATTGGTGACCCCGACGTTTTTATTCCAATATGTCGTTATCAGAGGGAGAATTTAGATCAGCACCAACGACAGATAGATACCCGGTGCCTCATATACATGATTTTGCATTTAACCTTCATGGTAAGAAAGTATTTTCTAAAATAGATATGGTAAAGGCATACTTTCAAATCCCCGTCAAAGAGGCAGACATTCCAAAAACAGCAATCATTATACCAATTGGCCTTTTTGAGTTTACGCGAATGACTTTCGTTTTATGCAACGCTGCACAAACCTTTCAGCGATTTATCAACGAAGTGGTTCAAGGATTTGATTACTGCTTTGCGTATATCGACGACATTCTTATTGCTTCAAGAGACATGGACGAACACAAAATTCACCTTCGGCAGTTGTTTGAGAGATTGAGGTCTTATGGTCTGACTATAAATGTCGGAAGATGTGAATTTGGCAAGTCAAAACTTTGTTTTCTAGGATACCTGGTTGCATCAAATGGACTATCTCCAAATCCTCAACGCGTTGAGGAAGTTAAGAACTACAAGCTTCCCGAAACTATTCATGAGCTAAGCCAGTTTCTTGGTTTGATTAATTTTTATCGCCGATTTATTTTTAATGCTGCCGTAGCACAGGCAGTTCTTCACAACCTTAAAAAAGGTCAGAAAAAGAAAGATAAACGCAGGATTGAATGGACTGATGCACTCAAAACAGCTTTTGAAGTCTGTAAGAATCAATTATCAAACGCTTGCTTACTAGCATTTCCCGTTGAAGATGCTCCTCTTTCTCTTTATGTGGACGCTTCCAATTTCGGTATGGGTGCAGTACTTCAACAATTGGTAAAAGATCAGTGGGTACCTCTGGGTTTTTACTCCAAAAAATTTACGGAAACTCAACGCCGTTACAGCACTTATGACCGTGAATTGCAAGCGGCATATTCTGGTTTAAAACACTTCCAATACTTCCTTGAGGGTCAACATTTTTCTATACATACTGATCATAAGCCTCTAACATTTGCTTTTTCACAGCGTCCAGAAAAAGCTTCGCCTAGGCAGCTTCGTCAATTAGATTATATTGGTCAACATACTACTGATTTAAGATTCAAAAAGGGACAATAAAATATAAAAACTGATGTTTTATCTAGACTGGAAGTAATTCAAATGCCTTTTTTTATGACGAAGTAGCTAAAGACCAAAAAAGTGATCAAGAACTGCAACAACTCTTGTTATCAACAAACCATAGTTTAATGTTGAAAAAATTTAAAGTACCGGCTTCCAACTTGGAATTATACTGCGATTGTTCTACAAAGATAATACGCCCATTCATCACAAAAAAATGGCTTCGTTACGATCTTCCGCAGAGAAAGTACTTCAAGTGTGCACAAATTTCAGCTTCCTATGTCATCAGATGGCTTCAGAAAGTTGCGGAAAGAATAGGACATACATGCAAACATCCTGGCATACTACGATATATAGATAGATTAAAGTATTTGCTGTTTTATATTTTAGTATGATACGACCGAAAGATTTTTAACCTAATTCGGGGTCGCTGAATCCAGTGGTGCTAGCCGTTTTTTTAGGTTAGCTTTGGTTTTCGAGATATACCGTTATTTCGAAAATTAAGGATGTTGCACAACATATGTTCGCGTAACTCAAAAACGCTTTAGTTTATTAAGCTGGAGGTACTTTAGTCACACATGTGAAATCCATCTTGCTAAAATTTGTTGATGCAATTAATTGAAGGCTCTTTTCGTTTATTCAATTCCAGCATATCATTTCTTAGCCACAGGTAATATTTAATCAGTAGTTTCCGCTTAATTGATTCCCGTTTAATTGATTTACCCGCTTATTTGATCCAAAAAAATTACACTGAAAATATTCAATATAAGTTTTAAAGAAAAATTCCCGTTTAAATGAGTCCCGCTTTATTGCGTTACCCGCTTAATTGAATCATAAAATAAAACCTATTTCTGCAAAAAGCATACAAACATGCCGCTTAATTGACATTTAAAAATTCTCTTTTAGTTGAAAAAGTCAATTAGTCGACTTTTGGTTTTCGTGATGGCATATATTTACAAAATTATGTGGCAGCCCTTCAAATCATATGTTTGGTTTATTTTGTACAAAGTTAAAAAAAAAACGCCAGTGAATTAAAATCTTATCAGAGTGAGAAATGAGTTCCAGAAAACACACAAGTTTAAATCTAAAACAAAAATTAAGTGTTATTGCTGATGCAAAAACAGCTAGAAGAAATGAACTGTGTGCAAAATATAAGTGTTCAATAGTCACCATCAACAGAATTTTAAACAATAAAGATTCGATTGTAGAGAAGTCAAAGACTACTAAATTGTCTATCAAAAGAAGCAGAACTGGAGCATGCGCAAATATAGAAAGAGCACTTTTATTGTGGTTCAACCAAATGCGGGAATCTGGTGCTATGATTTCACGAAATATGATTTTGGAAAAAGCAAGCAAATTTGCTGTGGATATGAAAATAGATTTCAATCCCACTTCTGGTTGGCTTCATCGTTGGCAGAAAAGAGAAGGCATAGTGTTGAAAAAAGTTCATGGAGAAGGTGCATCTGCTGATATCGATGCCGCAAATGTTTTTTTTTTACTGGTTAAACCAATTTCAATTACAAACTGTTTTAAAAAGGTAATTTGGCATCTGAATTACATACGTTTACATTTACCTACGTGTATTTAATTACTATTTACTCATACAAATTTCAGGCTTAGTTCCTTCCCATCACTGAACATGCAGATTTAGACGACGATGTAGTAGAACTATTTACTGATGTTGTACAGCAGCGCGAATTTGAAGATTACGTATCCTGTGACGATAACTTGCCTTGCTGTGGACAACTTTCCGATGAGGAGATTATAAATGAAATTGACAAAGTTTTGACGTCAGACTCTTCCGAAGATGAAAATGAAGAAGTTACTAACAATCCTCCCTCAAGTAAAGAAGTATTGAACTCTCTTAACATCCTTCGGGATTTTTTTTTTACCAAACAATCTATTTTCTCACGAACTTGATAACATGGAAAATAATATAGTCGAAAGCTGTTTAAAGCCACAAATTCAGACTGCAATGACCGATTTTTTTAAACCTATTTAGTCATGTTTTGAAATAAATACAAACGTATTTAAATTTACATGAATACATACATATATTCTTATGTATATTCTAGTCAGTAAACATATTGATCTCTTTTGTAATGCAATGAATTAAATTTTAGTTACTTTTATTTACTTATTTTGTTTTCTGTTTTTAAGTACTTTCACATATTTAGTGTAAATACATTTGTTTTGTTCTTTATAAATGAATTAAAATATTTGAACAAAAACAATGCAAAACAAAACGTTTTATTTATTATATGTACATATATGTAAGTATATAAATATTTTACTGCTTTATTTTTTTTATTTTTTTTTTTTTTTATTTTTTTTTTTTTTTTTTTTAATTCCCTATGCTTATTCCCGCGAAGCTTGACGCTTGTCTGCAGGAAAGAAACCAGAGTCTCTGGCGGGAATCGAACCCGCAACCCCGGGGTTGATAGACTAGCTCACTACTAGCTAGCCTACCGGGGCACTCCCACTGCGCAATTATGCGGAGTTCTTTTAATTGATCCACTGAATCAATTAAAAGAGTATCGGTTTAATGATATGCCCGGTTAATTGCAACAAAACCTGTGCATTTTTAGAAAATCAATCAAGCGGAAATTACTGTAATATCAAAATATGTAGATAACACATTACAACTTAATGTTATTGGTTTTCCAAATACAGAGCAACACAAATCTTTCCTAGTTTTAGGCATTTTACAATCACGTTTTTACTTCTGTTAAAGCCGGCGATACACGATCCTATTCAGTCGTACGATTTGTCAAAAAAATTGTGAGACAAAAAAGTGACAGATTTTTTGACATGTCTGTCCGACTTGCAAATGTTTATGAAAATATTCATAAAATGATCGTTTCTATGCGATCAGAGTTGCGCTTTCTTGTAATTTGAGTTGGCATAATTTTTCTGGAATAGTGTGGCAATAACAACAGATTTTGAAGCATTTTTTTAATGTCGAATAGAATTTCATCAGATTTCCGTTTGAATCGTACAATTGTGTAGGATAGTGAATTCCGGCCTTAACGAAGATTATACGATTGATTAAGTTTTTAAACTTTTTCAATACGTTCCACTTCTTAATACCATGAAGAAACTGATAATATCCCCTTCAAACTTTACCAAATATTATGCAGGGGAATCCCCAAAAATTATTCTTAACCCTTGTGATAATACCCAACTTTATCCACGTTGTTTAGCACCCGGGGTACCCATATACTATAATGTATAAATAATCAATATATTTATGAAAAAATATCTTGACGAGTACGGACGTGTATCAGTGAGTAAGAAAAATAAAAAAAATTCGAAGTGAAAAAAAATATATTTGTAATAGGTGAAACAAATAAAATATTTGTAATTGGTGAAAAAAAAACAATAATTAAGGTGCCCAAAGAGTAGGGTACCCAGATTTTAAATTCGGAAAAACAGTACATTGAATACATAAAAACAGTACAATCAAGAAAAAAACAGTACATTTTTTTGGACGACAACATTACCATGTGTTTTAATAAGTAACCCCCAATTTCACCAAGTTCAGCTATAAATAACTATCAGTTCAAGCTGTCAAAACATATTGTAAGCTGGAAGTTAAAGTAATAGTTAGTTTTAACTGAACTTGGTGAAATTGGGGTAAATATTGTAAACTTTTGATTGAATATGCAACAACAATTATATAAAGAAAGAAATACACTTAAAATGTGTAACGTCAAAGGAATTATTTCCAGTTTATGGCATTTCATAAATATACATATGAAATTACTCCATTTGCGTTTAAAAAGCAAACACTACAAACGAAGCATTTGGCCAGGAAAACCATAACATTGCTGTAAGCCATATAAGAAAGAAGAAAAGCCTTACTTAGCTCAAAACAATCAACTCATTGATTTTGTAAGTACGATTTTCTTTAAACATATTCGTATTTAAAGCAATTTTCACTACACACATAGTTGCACAAATCATATAGAATTTGAGAAAATGTTTGTTTTGTTTCCCAAATTAATTTTCCAATTTTAAATAATTTTTAAATTATTTACGGCTAATTTTACCAAGTTCAGCTATAATTAACTCAAGGCGAATTCATAAAGGTGACATTTTCACGTCACCTGTTTTTTGTTTATTTTTTTGTGTGTATACTGAATGTCAAGTTTTGTTTACATTTTGTGAAAAAATTAATTCAAATTTTAAATTCAACAAAAATTTAAATTCTTGAAAAAAAACTTATTTAAATTTTATAAAATAAAAAAAGTGAATCTAAAAGATAAACACAAGGAAATAAAAATGCGTAAGGAATAAGTGGAGTCACCATTAATTTGCAATAGAGGAAAAAGATTTACTTTCTAAAGCAATTGTGTATACATATTTTATAAACAAAAAATTTACTTTTTTATATTTTCAACAAATAATTTTGACAGTTACTCTAACATTTTACAAAAACAAAATACATAGTATTTTTTTTAAAAAAGGGATAGCTAGCATAACTCTATCTCATGATGCGGTCACCTTTATGAATTCGCCTTGAATTAACTTTTACTAAAACAATAGGTTTTTTGACTTTTATAATGAAAGTTAATTAAACCTGAACTTGATGAAATTGGCCATTAATCTATAAAATCCAAAAAAAAATAGTTTGGTTTATTTTTATTTCACAAAATCTGAAAATATTTAAAATCAAGTGCAATTGAAAACGATGAATATTTTCAAAAAAATTTTTGTAAAAATTTACTTATCTTTTTCTTATTTCAGTAGTTTAGGTAAAGAAAAGTGGTCCTCAAAGGTATTAGGTATTTTAATAAATTTTGAACACGGATAATTTTCCAAATTTATTTGTTTTCAATTTTACGTGATTTCGATTTCCAGAACATGCCCGAAAATTAAAAAAGTTCTAAAAATTAACGATACCTGTTTTGGAATAAGTATTTTTTAGTACTTAAAAAAATTTAGATTTTATTTTTGCCTTTCTCAGGTGTGGAAAGGGAAAGACTATTGGAAGAGGTAGCCGTAAAATCATAACAACACGAAAATATACCACTGCTACGAGCCACCCATTATAATTTAGATTTCTACTGTGTATTTATGAGAAAACAATGACCACAGCGTAAAAACTCTTATTATTTTAGAACTTTTTTTTTTGACACAACATAATTTTTTGTAAGCCAGTTCTGTTAAATATAGACTGAGCAAAAAAAAAACAGTACAAAAAACAGAACAAAGTGTAAAAAACAGTACATTTGCGTACTGTTTTAGGAGTTGTGCATAAAACAGTACAACTGCAAAAAATCAGTACATGTACTGCTTAAAACAGTACGTATGGCAACCCTACCAAAGAGATTTGTGAATGAGCCTCACAAATACTCCCAATAAGGAGAGTAGGCCCAGCACAAATAGTAGAAATGCGTATATTGTGGTAAGCTCCCCGAGCGTGAGCAATGAAAACCTTCGATACCCAGAATTAAATAAAAATTATTTAAGTGCAAAAATTGCCAGCGCAACTGGTTTTCCATACAGCAATTTAAGTGCAAGTGTGCCCAACCTGAGCAAGTGTGTTGATCCGACCGTAAATGTGGTTCAAAGTGTGAAGTCGTCTGACCAGAGGAATAATAACGAAAAACCTGGAACATCACGTTTTGCATTAATAAATACAGGAGCTGTGCCAAAAAGTACTAAAGTGCAAACAGGCATGGACAGATATATTACAATAACTAAGAGAAAGGCTAGCCCTAGGGCCGCCCAACAGGAACGCATGGCCAAACAATACAAAGGCTCTAACGTAGTCTCTTTGCCAACAAATGGTAACAGATTCTCTGTACTATCCATACCTGACGATGAAGAAGTAGAATCAGTTAATGGAACAGCCACTAAAGAAGTTAAACCGCCCCCTATCTATCTGCGGGAGCAAACATCAAATAGCATAGTCAACATGTTGATTCAACTGGTAGGTAAGAATAATTTCTACGTCGTTTCTATACGACGAGGGCAAATTCAAGAAACCAAAATTCAAGCCAGTACAGAAACGAACTTTCGTATTATAGCAAGACACCTGGACGCAGAAAATAAAAGTTACTTACATATCAATTAAAAAGTTCTAAGGGATTGATTATTGTCATAAAAGACATAGATAGTTCTGTTCCTACAGAGGAAATAAAATCTGCCATAGAGCTAGAGGGGTATGAGGTAAAATCTGTTCATAACATTTTGAACAGGATTAAGGTTCCTCAACCAATGCACCGCGTTGAAATATCGTTTGATTCATCGGTTCTCAAAACCAAAAATTCAGTTCATCCCATATACAACTTGCGCTACCTACTCAACAGAAGAATAGCTGTTGAGGAGCCATTAAAACGAAAGGGTCCCTCCCAATGCACAAACTGTCAGGAATATGGGCATACAAAATCATATTGAAAATTGCCTCACGTATGTGTGGTTTGTGGCGACGCTCATAAAACCGCCGAATGTAATCGTTCTAAAGCTGACCCGAATGTTAAAAAATGCAGCAACTGTGGCGAAAATCACACGGCAAACTATAGGGGTTGTAAAGTCTTCTTGCATTTAAACAAACCTGCTTTAGTTCAAAAATATACTCACTCCCAATATGGTCCGTCACATGCGCCCAGCCAAGCCGCTGGCTCTATTGCTAGTACTACACAACAGCACAATAAACATAGCAAGCAACGTTCCAAGGTATATTTACACAAGGTAAACTCGTTGGCCCATATGTTTGTCAGCTGATTACCCCAAGTTGGAACCAAAACGTCAAATTTCGTGTATATGAGCCAAAATTTGTACATGTGTGCGTTAAATTGTTTTTGTTTTATATGAAGACAATTTTGACAACTCGGTTCCTTTTATAGAGCAGCATGTCTATACTCCCAAATGAGTCTACATTGTGTAAATATACCTTGCAACGTTCTATTAATTTAAGATACTTTTTGTTTACAAAGCAACAACAATATTTTTAAACCATTGTAAAATGTTAGAACATTATGACAATATAATATGATAGCACACCTTGTGAATACCCCAATTGTAAATTTCGATAAGAAAGATTCAATATTAAAAATAAATTAAAAAAATTTATGAAAAAAAAAAATTAATTTCTAAACTTTTTAAAGGCTTATTAAGTTATATTTATCTTAAAATATGATTTTTTAACTTTGTATTGCATAATGTCTTAAATCTTAAGCTTTTTATACAGGACAGTATTTTTTTGTATAACAGTTGAACATTTTTGGTCATACATGATATGTAAATGAGACTTCCCCGTATTATAATACTAACGCTTTGGAAACTAAACTTATGTAATTGTATGATACAGATTTTAGTTTCTTGAATTTTTTGAGCAGTTAAAACGTGTCTGTGTTATCCCATTAAGTGTATTGGGTACCAGGGTACCCGGGTGCGCATGATGCGATGGTTAAAGTTTAAGCAAATTTTTTGGAGTATTAAAGGAGCAAAAAAATAAATCTAGAATCTGAATTCGCTTTCTTTTAAGTTAAATAACGACGATCCAGAAGCTTGTTTAAAAATTTAAATTCTTAATAAATTTTTTTTCATGTAAATATACCTATGTGGGTACCCCGGTACCCGGGTATTAACACAAGGGTTAAGCAATAAATTTAAGTGATGCCAACAGTTTTATTTTATTGTGGGTACATTCAAAAGAAAAATCAATTCCTCCGTACTTAAATCAATCCGAAACAATATTAATAGTACGGTGAGTACGAATTTTCTTGAATCAAGTACAGAAAGATTGATTCAAATACGGGTTTTCAATCGCGAAATACTTAACTTATTCGTACTTGAAATAATCCGAAAATGAGATTGATTGAAGTAAAACGTAGATTGAATCAATCTGAAAATGCGCTTGAATCAAGAATTATAAAGTTGATTCAATTCCGAATAAGTACTTGAAATAAGCCAAAGGTGAAGTTAGAACGAGAATTTTATTATGATAGATTTACTTACCCGTTTTAAATTCAAATAACTACTATTTTATCTGATTTTTTTAAATTAGTTTGAAAAAAATTATTCGATATAAACCACTGTGCAACATTTTTAGTTTATAAAAAAAAAAACAATAATTATAATTTTTTTTTTTTTAATTTAAGTATTTTTTTTTAAATTTTAAAAACATAGTAATTTTTTGGTGCAGAAAACTTTTAAGCAATAATTGTACCAGCATTAAAAGGAACTATTGAATGAATTGTTTGCATTCCCGGAATTGATTTGGCCGTTTCATATCGCAAGTCCAAATTTTTTTTGGTCCAAAATAATGCTGTACTGGAGGAAATTTTACTTCAATGTTTGGTAAATTACTCGGCTCGGATGCCCATTCATACAACTCCAGAGCTGTAGTTATTTGTTTATCAATTGGTTTCTTAAGACTCACTCTTCAGGCTATTCTTTTCAATGTTCCTCCAATACCTTCACATGGTCTTTCCCATGTGCTGTTGTAAAATAATGCCACTCTGCAACAATCTTAAAGACTTCCTTGTGAAAATATAGGTTTACAATTTTTTTGAATTGCTGCGGACCGCCAGCAGAAAAGTAAAACATTTTAGACGCCTTTGATAACAATTTTTTCACTAAATCAGTAATAATCCTTAGATAAACGTATAGAGCAATTATATCATGATAATTGCCATCAGAAATTATGACCAGACTTCAATAAGTGAGCTCTTCAGTATGCTTGAAATAAAGAGCTATCGGCAAAATGGTTGCCTTATTAAGCCTGGTACTCTGTTCAACATTTCACGCGAAATGCTGTCAAAATGAATATGAAAAAAACTTGTGCGGAATATCTATGAAATAATGTTGATTGAGTTGTACTCTGTTTATTTTGTGAAAAAGTTCCGAAATGTTTCTGGCAACATTTTTTTACAACTGCGAAATAATGTAAGCTACCTTTATTTCACGTGGAATTTTAAGCAAAAGAAAAAAAGTATGAACTTAATATTAAATAAGAAATAAAAAATTAAAATAACACAACCGGTAACAGTTTTTTATCCATAAAAAAAAAATAATTTTAGTAAAATACATGTGGCGTTTGTTTACATACAGAAAACAATGTAGCATACTTTGAAGGAATAAAAACGTCAAATTGTACAAACTCGCAAGATTGGTAACATTGATACATGCCAAAATTTTCGTGTGGAATAATCAATGTTGCTCAACATTTTTCACAAATTTGAACAGAGTACTAGGCTTTACACTGTGCAACAAAAAAAAAAACTAACCTTAATACTAGCAACGCAAAATTAAACTAGACTTTTGCAAATCTGCCAAAGGGCTTTGAAAAGTTAGCTCGGGATCCCGAATTATCGGCCCATAAAGTGTTTAAATTTTTTGAAAAGGCGTTTGGCATAAGTCAAAAAATATATTGTTACGAAAGTAACTTTAGTTAAGAATTATTTGTAATTATTGGTTAAGAGTTAGATTAATTTATGTGTTATCTTGTATTGATTAGTTATTAACAGGGCAAGGAAGTTCATGCACTTAAAATCGCAAAACATGCACTAAAAATCGTAAAATATGCAAAAATAAAAGTAAAAAATGTGCATTAAAAATAAATTTATTTAACCATATTTAACAAAAAAAAAAAAACATAAATACATTTCATTCAGTTTTAAAAACTTAAAGCATAGTTTAAAAAGTACTAGTAGATAAAGATATATTCACATATATAAATAAATAAGTTTTTTTTAATTTATCAAATGTAAAACTCATTATATTTGGTCTTAAAACAGTGCTAAGCATTGAAAATGTTCGTTCGACATCAACGGATGTAATAGGTGGATATTTAAAAGTGGTCAACTCCTTTGTAGAATATTCATTGTCTACAATTTTTTCTTTACTGGAAGGTAAATTAAAAATTTTACCAATTTCTTTAACTTTTTTAAATCCGGCATTCTTTTTTAAAACTGCATAAATTTTGGCTTTTATTTTTTCGCCGATTTGACCTTCTACTTTTCTTATTTTAATGACAGCGTCATCAACGATTTTAACCGAGGTGTTCAATGATTTAAACCCCTGAAGTTCGGTTATTGTCTCGACTAGAAACCAATTGTTTGAGTGTATAAATTCTAATTGAGCCTTTATATTAGGTACATTTAAAATATTGTTTACTTTTTTTATCGCGACTGCATTATTTTCGTTAAAATTATTTACCACATCTTTAAATTCTTCAAAATTTTCGGCATAATACTCAACTGCCTGCAACCAGGTACCCCATCTTGTTATACATGGTTGAAACGCAAAGGTGACTTTAAAAACTTTCATGCATGGCATGAGCTTAGCATGTGACATGTAACATTTTTGAGTAAGATATCTTAAAAAAAAGGTCAAGTAGAGCAAAATTTAATTTTTTTTAAAGGATTCTAAAAGAGAAATTGAATCTTTGAATGTTCGAGCTATTGAAGCTATTTCCAACTTTACAATATTTAACAAAAATTTGTGTTTACTCTGTTCTTCTTCTGCATTCAAGATCTTCTTCTGCATTCAAGATCACAATTACGTAGACAACGAAACGTCCTTCAGTGTCCATTGCTTCGTCAATAGACAGCCACAAATTATGTCACTTAATTCTTTCAACAATGTCACATAATTGTATAGTGTACAACTTGGCGATATAAGATTTTATAAGGGTTGTTTCCGTAGGAATGGTTTCATTGTTATATTTGTTTAAAAAAATTCTAAAATTTTGGTTGATTTGCTAATATAGAGGTATATCTGCAGACACCAGAGCATTATACAATTCAAAACTAAATTTGCTAGTCTTATCCCCAAAAGTGGATTTTCTTGAAATTAAAGTTTGCGAAACGTTTTCATAAATCATAAATCTTTGTGTTTCTGTCTTTGAAGGTGCTGATTTACTTGAAATTTTTATATGAAGCACCTTTTTGTAAACTTTGCAAAAAAGTACTTTTCCCTCTTTTTTGAAGACTCAAAAACACACTTATTTAAAAGATTATTTTTTGATATTTTTTGTTTTGGCATTTTTTTCCTTAAAAACAATTTATTTTATTAATACTTTTTGTATTTTAGGTCATACTTCTTACACCGTAAATCAAAAATATTATGTTGAGTTCTATTTTTTCTTCGCCGAACATTATTTTTATTTGCTGCTTCCGCGAACAAAATGAAATGTGAAAAACTGTTTTATTGTTACTTCTACAATTATGTGCACAATTATACAAATTGTATAATTTTTGTATGTGCTACTTCTTAAAAGTAGAAGAAACAAGGTGAATTTATAATAAAATGTAGGTAATTCAGTCCCAAACACCAACATGTTTTTTTTGCTCCTTGAAAATGTCGAAGTTAGCAGATTTTCCCATACTATTTCGACTGTTCGACAGCTTCAGGGCTGAAACAACTATAACCAGTGGATTCACTGACTACACCTTATAATGAATTCGCCTTGAACAGAAAGATATTTCTAGGCAAAAATCTAAGAAAAGAGCAATTTTTTTTTATAAATATTACAAAATATGACGAAAAATGTGAATTTATAACAAAATATGACGAAAAATATGCATTTATATCAAAATATGCAAAAACATGCATTTAAAGCAAAATATGCAAAAATATGCACTAACAAATTGATGCCATTAAACTGGAAATATTGTGATTCGCAAAGATATTAACATTAGGTGGGTCTCAGAGTGCCGACAACAAACATGCATTTGCATGAAGTCCCTTTCCCTGGTTATTAAGTATTTGTTAGTTATTTTATTAGTTAAAATTGTTATTGTATAAGTTATGCACACTTCGAGTGTAAAAATCAATGTACAGATGTAATGTTAAAATTGTTGTGCATAATTGTACTTCAACCCCACTGTAAACTAGAATGTTCTTTATTAAGTTATCTCAATCTATGGCACCGCCTAAAAGTATGCCTTAATTTATGATGCCTAATAACTCAATTAATTCAGCCATATAGATAGTAATAACTGAATAAGTTTAATTAACGAAATAGCCGTTATTAGGCGAACTTTATAGAGCCATCTAGACTTTAGAACTCTAACGTTCTATGGCCATTTGCCCGAGTATAAATAGGATCGCAAGAGATGGCATGATTCATTCTAAGTTCTAACTTTGTCATTAACGAATCACGCTGAGAAATTTATAGTTGGTTGCAAATAAGAGCTATAATTACGGTTGTTATAGTGACTAAGTACTAAATAAAGTTGTGTAAATTGTAAACAGTAGCAAAAGTGTTGTGTTTATTTGTTTTATTTGAATTGCAATAAAAGAACTCGAAACATAAACCGTTAAAGGAAATAAACCAAAACGTTATTGAAAGGCAGTAACGTAACAATTGGTGTCAGAAGTGAAATTGCATAAATAATATAAAAAAGTGAAATAAATAATATAAAAAAAAGTGAAATAAAAATAACAAAAAAAATAGACAGCAATGAAATTTGAAGAGCTAAAAGTAGAACAGCTCAAGAAAGAATTGGGCAAGTTGGATCTGCCAACTGCAGGTAATAAAGCAGAGCTGCAGAAGAGACTATTAGATGAATTCGAGCGACGCAATATGGATATTGCGAGTTACGAATTCGAGGACAAAGAAGAAATAGAGGTATGTACTCGTGCAGTAGCTAGCAACATGGATTTTAACACAATGTTTGCCGCTATGATGGCAAAAATAGATGAAAATTCAAGAGCTATGCTAGCTGAAAATTCTAGAAAAATGGACGATAATTCCAAAAGCATGGTACAGATGATAAAAGAGAATTCGAGTGATATTCTAGCTGAAACTTCGAGAAAGATTGATGAAACTTCTAGAAAAATGGAAGAGAAGTCTCTAGCACCATCCTAGCTGAAATTCAAGATAATTCTAGAATAACAAATGAGAAATTTCAGGAGATTTCCACGGAAATAAATGAAAGAGTAAATGCAATGGAAATAGAATTTAACAATAAGTTGTCTGAAGTTAAAACACAAGTAACGAATTTTGATGAAAAATTTAATCATCTTGAAGCCAAGGTAAATAGTCTACAATGCCAGGAGGGATCAGTACGGGTTATTCCAGAGGTTTCTTCTAGAATAAAGGCCCCTTGCTTTGACGGTAGTGTGCCATTGAATGTTTTTAAGTTCCAGTTCGATACAGTTGCCAACAGAAATGCATGGAACAGTGAGGAAAAAGCCATCGAGCTAATTCTTGCTTTAAAGGGGACTGCGGCTGAAGTGCTTGAAACTGTACCAGTAAGTAGCAGAAACAATTATGATGAAATTATGGTAGCACTGCAACGTAAGTATGGCGGTGAACACAAAAAGGAAATCTACAAAATGGAGTTGCGTGGCAGAGTGCAAAAGGCAAACGAAACCTTACAGGACTTCGCACTGGAGATTGAGCGGTTGGTACAGCTAACTTATCCTGGTGAGAATCATCCCTTTTTGGATCATTTTAAAACTGAGGCATTTGTAAACGGCATTCGTGATGCTGATGTTAAACTTGCAGTAGGTGCATCACAAAAACCAACCTTTGCAGAAACTGTTTCATTTGCTTTAGCCCAGGAAACCGCAAGGATTATTTCAAGACCACAAGTAGGCAGAGTGCGAAGACTCGATGTGTCCGCCAATAGTGAAAGGGATATTGTGCAAGATTTAAAAGAGGCAGTTATGGAAGCTTTAAGTGAGAAGAAAACGAAAACTAAGGTAAAATGCTATAACTGCGGAAAGACTGGTCACATACAACGTAACTGCAAAGCACCAGAAAGAATTTCAAGACCTGCTTCGCCGCCGAGAAACAACCAACGGGCTAGTCATCAGTCATCACAGGAGGCGCCGTTAAGTATGGAGGCAGTGCTACCTTTCGCATCTGAGGACTCGGTAATAAATTTAGTAGTGCCAAAGAGATATAAAAGTATTACGACATTTGGCTACATCGATGGTAAAAAGCGAATTTTGACTATCGACACTGGTGCAGGATTTTCAATTATAAGGCCTGACTTGGTAACGGGAGCTGTCGAACCACTAAGCGGAGTGAGCTTGCGAACAGCTACAGGTGAGCCTGCTACTGTCTATGGCAAAACACGTGTGGTGTTAAGACTTGCCAATGTTGTCAATTTACATTTTATTTTTTACAGTTTTTTTTTACAGTTTATTTTGGCCGACATTGTAGACGAAGTACTGATTGGCGCAGATTTTATGATTAGTCATAACATAAGTCTGAATATGGGAAAACAAATCATGTATTTGTTTGATTATGAAATACCCCTGAATGTTGGGTATGAAAGTGAGGCTCGTGTGGGACAGCTTCTCGCTTGTACTCGTCTGGAATCGTCACCGTACAGAAAAGTTGCAAAACGGGAAAAAGCGGTTGCTCATGCAAGACAGCTTAGCAGATTGGAAGCCAGGCACTGTACGGAGGCAGATAAAAGGATATGCGTCAGTGAAGGTCGCTCGTTGCAGGTAGAGCCCAGTAAAGACTGGTTAACAGCAAAAAGATTTGAACCTGTATCGGCTAAGGTTATAAGGGCCAATAGTATAGGTGGAAGACAAAATTTTAAGAGAAACTGCCCAAAGCGTGTGGCAGCCAGGAGCACAGTAAACAGAGTTTGTGCGCCGCTTCCACAGTGCAATTGTAAGGCACTACATATACCAGAAGATAAGCAGGTATCTTCATTGGAGCGGAGAAATCCTTATGACCATAGAAAGTCCGTGCGTGGCCATAGAAAGTTGTCCAGATACGATCGAACGGCAAATTCGGAAGGATTTTAGGAGGGCCAGTTAGTTTTGCTTTTCAATCCCTAACGAAAGAAAGGATTATCTCCCAAATTACAGACACATTGGGATGGTCCATATAAGGTGATAAAGAAATTAAATGATGTTGTATACCGAATACAGAAATATAAAAGTCCAAGAGCCAAAATGAAAGTTGTTTATTTGGAACGATTAGCCCCTTATGGAAGAGGTGATTTTGAGCCTATTCGGGACGAACAGGCTTAAGTGGAGGGCAGTGTTACGAAAGTAACTTTAGTTAAGAATTATTTGTAATTATTGGTTAAGAATTAGATTAATTTATGTGTTATCTTGTATTGATTAGTTATTAAGTATTTGTTAGTTATTTTATTAGTTAAACTTGTTATTGTATAAGTTATGCACACTTCGAGTGTAAAAATCAATGAACAGATGTAATGTTAAAATTGTTGTGCATAATTGTACTTCAACCACACTGTAAACTAGAATGTTCTTTATTAAGTTATCCCAATCTTTGGCAACGCCTAAAAGTATGCCTTAGTTTATGATGCCTAATAACTCAATTAATTCAGCCATATAGATAGTAATAGCTGAATAAGTTTAATTAACGAAATAGCCGTTATTAGGCGAACTTTATAGAGCCATCTAGACTTTAGAACTCGAACGTTCTATGGTCATTTGCCCGAGTATAAATAGGATCGCAAGAGATGGCATGATTCATTCTAAGTTCTAACTTTGTCATTAACGAATCACGCTGAGAAATTTATAGTTGGTTGCAAATAAGAGCTATAATTACGGTTGTTAAAGTGACTAAGTACTAAATAAAGTTGTGTAAATTGTAAACAGTAGCAAAAGTGTTGTGTTTATTTGTTTTATTTGAATTGCAATAAAAGAACTCGAAACGGTTTATTATAAAGGAAATAAACCAAAACGTTATTGAAAGGCAGTAACGTAACAATATACTAAATGTACTTCGGAGCTAAAATACTTTTTCCGATGTCTTCAGCAGAATTGTATGGCGATTCTCTTCTTAGAATATATTAACCATCTATCACCTATCTATCATCACTCATTTAAAGGGGCAATTTTTGTCCTTATTTTTAACTTCTCCACAAAAGTATATTAAAACGGCACTTTAGAGGGTTAAAATGTTCTAAGAATATTTTTTGCATCAAATCACTAGGGGTCTTCTTAGACTAAAAATTCGTGCAATGTGTGTAAAACGGGTTTTCGAAAAATTCAAAAATGTCAATGCCCGGAATATCAATCGCCATACAATTCTACTGAAGGCATCGGAAATAGTATTTTAGCGCAGAAGTACATTTACGCCTTTTCAAAAAATTCAAAAACCTAATGGGCCGATATTTCGGGAACGCTAGCTAACTTTTTAAGGCCCTTTGGCAGATATGCTCTACCAATAGTCTAGTTTCATTTCACGTTTCATGTATTGAGGCTGGCGGCGATAACCCGAATTTTGTTATTATTCCTAAGAAAGCCAGGTGTTGCGTTCTTTATAACAAACGGGTAATTTTCAGCAAAATCATAAATCACCACAACTTTATCTTCTTTGAAGGATTCTTTGGTTTTTTAATAAAAAAAGCAGCTTCACCGAAGGTAAAATGTATACATATATAACTTTGTCATTCCGTTTGTCCTTCTGTCCGTCTGTCCCAGAAATGATGGGGGCTTGGTTGGTGTATATTTCTGTCAGGTATTCTTATTATAATTTTGCTATTGAAATTCAGCCAGATCGATCCAAAAATGGCTGAGATATGAACAAAAAACCACGACTACCTCTAATTTTTTCCAAATATCCCTTGTTGTTGTTGTTGTATATCTGGTGAACGGATAACCAAAGTTTCCAAATAAGGTACAAAGATCAAGATTATCAATACACACCATCCCACAAAATGTGGGCGTGGTAGCTCCCATTCAAAAAATATCAAAATCTTTATAAAAACCTGAATTTAAGGACTGTGAAATTTTCGACACTGTGAAATTTCGTGAAGATCAGTTCATAATTTAGCCTAGGCCCCATATAAGCCCTACTTCCGGAAAACAGTACAGTACGTCTTAAACCGTAAAAATTAATGCTATCAAACCAAAACTTGGTACGCCACAGTTTTATAGGACTTGAAATGACACTATGAAATTTCGTGACGATCGGTCCATAATTTACCCTAGGCCTCATATAAACCCTACTCCCGGAAAACAATATAGTACGCCTAAAACCCAAATTAACAATGCTATCAAAACAAATTTTGGTATGTCACAGTTTAATAGGACTATAAATAACAGTGTGCAATTTCGTGCAGATCGGTCAATAATTTACCCTAGGCCCCTTATAAACCCTACTCCCGGAAAATAGTTAAGTTAGTCTAAATCCGTAAAAAATAATGCTATCATACCAAAATTTGGTACATAATAGTTTTTTAGAATAAGAAATGACACTGTGAAATTTCGTGAAGATCGGTCTATAATTTACCTTAGGCCCCATATAAAGCCCACTCTGGTAAAATAATTAAATACGCCTAAAACCGTAGCAGATATAGATATTGCGGTAAACTTTCTTCCAGCTTAGCTTCATATTACCAAAGATTCGGCACAGCCGAACATAGCACTCTAACTTGTACCATGGTCTTATATTTAACATTATGTTTGCTTTAACAAATGTCTTAATTAAGATTTTCAATTTGTTCTATTGAAATAAATAAAAAAAATACGGAAAAACAGTGCCAGCAGAGTTTCACAGTGCGGCTTAAAAAATGGCACAAAAACAATAAATCCATGCGTCTCACTTTCAATAAAAAAGGAGTAGTCGACTTGCAAACACCGCTTAGTTAAAAAAAAACCAAAATTCTAAGAAAATCGATTAAAACAGTTCTTAAAAGTTGAAATGCCAAGCCATACAGGGGTGTGCTGGAAGTCGCAAACGCAAAACGCAAGAATTTTAAAAGTCGTTTTTTAGTAAGATTTCTGTAATAAAAGAATTTTATGACAATTATTATACAAACATTTCTCTATTAAACTGAATTTTATAACAAAAATAATAAAATTTTGATAAAAAGTGTATTATAAACAGCCTCCAAGTTCTCTCGTTTTGCGTTTGCGATTTCCAGCACACCCCCCATAGAGAGAGGTTTTCAGGGTTATTGAATAATTTACCAAAAATTGCGCCTAACTTACGGAGTTTTGTACGAGATTGATAATTGCTTAGGGAGGCATTTTAAAATCATAAAAAATGGAGGCTTTTACAGAATTTTTTTTTTTTACTACTCATTAACTATTTCAACCAAATCTTTTTTTTTTAAAGACATCTTTAATATATTCTCTAAAACTGTCAATTAAGTCTAAGCTTCCATTTTAAGAAAGCTCTTTTTGTTTGTAATTTCAAGAGACTTGAGCAGATGCATTAAAGGTGCTCTTTTATGTACACTTAGTCACATTTTTACTCTTAACAACATTCATTTAGTGTTTCGAATAGTTTCTGCCTCATATTCGCAAAGCTTATTTAAAATGGACCAAAAATTACTTTTTAACAAAATAAATGAAGAAATGGCAGAAAGGACAAAAAATTGCATATGCCATAAAAACATGCGCTGATGATGAAATGGGCATAATTTTAGGGCATGAGTAAAAAGTGAGTATTTAAAAAATTTTACTTATTAAGTTTCAGAAGGATTTCTTTTCTAGTTATGAAAACTTGGACATTAGAGGGGAAGGATCCCATATTTCATAAATATCATATAGAAAAAAACCTTAAATACAAAAAATAAAGCCATAATCTAGCCATTAATAATGATATACGATACGATTAAATTGGACTTTGAATTGCGATGCTATATGCGCCTTAAGTTCTTAAAACTTCATAAATACATATACCTTTTATTCTAGGACGTGACATATGAAAGTTTTTTTGGTTTATATTGGCTTCTACTTGGTTTAATGTAGTATGTATGTGAAACAGAAAAAAAGGGGGCTTTATTTGGGGGCGTGTCATAAAATGAGCATATAAAAATCGTAGTTTTAGAAGAACTTTCTTGGCACGTAAAAAAATTGGGCATTTGGGGGAAGGATCCCAGATGGCATAAGTGGCGCCCAGAATTTGAGGTCGGATTGAAAAGTCAAAAATTAAGCCACTTCCAAGCCATGAACAAAGATATGCGATACATACATATAAAAAAGGCTGTATTTTGGGACGTGGCAAAAAAAAATTTTTTTCCATGTTTTCATTCTAGGGTTTGACTGGCACAACTTTTTTTGACCCACCCTTTTATAATATTTACAAAGTGTTAATAAAATATGTATTTGTTTGCCTGTTGCTAATAATAATAAATTTTTAACTTGTAGGGAAAAGTGTGATTTTTTTATACACGTAGGGATTTTTTAAAAGTTCTACTCGCATCACTGCAAGCTAACAATAACAATACGCATGTATTTACATTTTTTTAGATAAAGTTTCATAAGATTTACATTGCACCACGTGTTAAAAGAATTTAAGTAGTTTTAAAGAAGTTGTTGCTCAGATATTTGACGATTGCTAAGAAACACTTTCACGTGGTCTGCATACATCAGAATACTGGATGAATGAATCACCTCAGGTAGGTCATTATAAACAATGTAAACAGAACTCGTTGACGGTCACAAAGACAAAACATTAATTAAAACTTCAAATAAATAAAGGTCATAGCGTAAGACTGTTGCCGAAGAACATATTTCAATGGTATGTATCTAAGCCAAATTCTGAATATTTTGGACATTTAACAATTGATTCAGGAAAAGCAGTTAAAATTATTATTCATAATTGTCGCCTTTATTGATGAAAAGTATAAATGTAATTAATCTTTGGCGGCAATCGGATGTGATGGAACGGCTGTTAACACAGGATATAAAAGTAGAGTCATTGCATAATTGGAAAAATATTTAAAAAGAAAATTGCAACGGGTTATCTGCCTTTTACACGCAAATAAATTGCCACTGCGTAATTTTTTTTTAAGTCTGGATGGAAACACAGCAGTCCTTTTGTCGATCTATAGAAAGCTTGACAAATGCCTTTTGAAGCGATTTCTACAGAGTTACCGATTGTCCTTTATTAAACATCTGCAAGAAACTTATAATCATGTTCATGAAACCTTCATTATAATTTTGTATTCGCTTAGTTTGTATTCAATAAGATGACTATGGCTATGACTTGAAAGCAACAAGCACTCGATATTTAAGAGACGAAAAATATGAAGTTAGTTTGTTTACTTAAGTAAATAATAAAAAACCGCTGATATCAGATGCTTTGTCACTTGAAAATAGAATTCGTTCTAAACAAAAATGGCATATTAACTCTTCACAGAGAAATAACACATGATATGGTTTGGAGGGGTTCAGACGATACGTACAAATTTAACATGGGAAAAAGTGACAATCCAAATCACAAAAACACATAATGTGAACATAGCTTTATACGAGAGAATACAAACATTAACAACTCTGAAACAAAACAACAATTGAATAAATGTCGAATACGTTCATTGGAAAACGACATTGATTTAAAAGTCCGTGTTGCCAGTAGAAAGAAAAAAAAAACGTTTGGAAAAGATAAAATAAAAATAACCATGAAGAGTAAAATCAACCAGTACCCATGTACTGTAACTTTGGTGAGAACTTCTTGCATCGAAAGGTGTGAAACAAAATATTCCATCGTTTCTCAAAATGTGAGTCTGTAACTCATGTCAACACTATCCAAAGAGATTACGATTTTTATTACATTTGGATTGCGAAATACAAGTAAGACATTTCAAAGATTTATAGATGTAATTTTTTGACATTTGGACTTCGTAATAGAGACTATCGACGGCATTTGCATTGCACCTTCTAACAAAGAGGAACATTAAAAAGTTGTTTTTGCCCGATTGCGGAAAAATTTACTCAAAATTAAAATTTCGAAATTCATTTTTGGACAAACTGAAATAAATTTTCTGGCCTATAGTATATCAGCAGAAGGTGTAAAGCCAACTACAGAAACAGTTATTATAAAAGTATTATATAAAAGTAACTTATTTTAAAAACCAAAGATCGCACAAGAACTTAGAATTATTATTGCATTATTAAATTAATACCGTCGATTTCTTCAACAAGCAGCATTTAGATAAAATAAATTACAAAAATGAATTTAAAAAAATAAAAAGAATCATCTTTGGCATTTGAACAATGCAAATCTAAATGCAACGTTAACATGCATGTCGACGCAAGACTCTTTTATGTTGGCGCAGCTATTGAAGAGTGGTAGAGGTTCAACTGAAACTTCTCCGATTTTTTCGAAGAAAATGACAGATTATCAGAGGCTGCTTAGCACGTACGCAGAGAGCTACTGGCTATCTAACAAGCCATTAAGCATTTTGCACATTTCATCGATAGCCGTGACTGTGTCTTGCTCACAGACCATAAGCCGTTAACGTTCACCTTTCATCAGAAATCTCAAAAATGAACACCAAAGCAATGCCGTCATTAAAGTTTTATAAGTGAGTATACAACAAGCATTCAACATATTTCAGATAATTTAGTAGCTGACATATTGTCATGGGTAGAGTCAATATTCAACGGTAAGCAAATATATTGCAGAAACTGATGATGCTAAGTTGGAAACCTTCTTCCGTTAAAACTTGTTCCCATACTGGATTCTAATTATTTTGTATGGTGTGATATATCCAACAATAGTATGCGTCCTTACGTCACTAAAAAGTTTAGAACACAAGTTTTTAATTCTTTACATAATATGTCCACCCTGGTAAACGTTTCGCCATAAAACTGATAGCGGAACGTTTTCCATGGAAAAACATTAGGAAAGACCTTGCCAACATGGTAAGAAACTGTATACCATGTCAGCGTTGTAAGGTAACAAGACACAACAAAAGTGCTTTGGAAAGTTTAAACGTACCAGATGAGCGAATTAAACACTTAAATATAGACGTCATGAGCCCGTTTCCGATTTAAAACGAGTACAGATACTGCCTAGCATGTGTGGATCGGTTTACACAATGGCCGGTTGCAATATCTATGAAAAACATCACTGCCGAAACAGTCGCCATTTACATTTTACACGGCTGGTTTGCACAATTTGGAATGCCTAGCGCAATTACAACTGACCACGGCAGGCACTTCGAATCAACATTGTTTAATGAATTCACGCAAAGAAAAAACATGGTTGTGGTAAACATATTCTAAGAGCAACATATAATGATAAGATTCGTGATTGTAGTCACCATATTCAGATTATTATTGAAACATATTATGATTACATATACTCGTACTATTACATCATAATATTTTTCCCTTAATCATATTGTAATTCTGTTAATCATACTAAGTTAAGAAGTAATCAAATTATTGTCATGTTAATCATAATAAGCTAAGAAATTAATCATATTATTGTCATGTTAATCACAATAAGCTAAGAAGTAATCATATTATCATCATGTTAATCATAATAAATTTAGAAGCAATCATATTATGATAGGCTCCACGAAAAGCGCCCCAATGAAAAAACGCCCAGGAAATAGCCCCCAATGAAATAATCCCCAAAAAATAGGAAATAACACCCAAAAGCAGTGAATGAAATAACATCGACGTTTGCCCTGTACGCGGGGGGGGGGGGGGGGAAGGGCGGTGCTTTTTAACCATGGGAGGTAAGGCCATAATGGCTTTATTGCTCAATTGAATGGGAGATAAAGCCGTTATGGTCTTATCGCCCAATCAGTGAGAGGTAAGGTCATATTTAAAATTTTGCGAAATGAGAGATATAGCCATATTTTTTTTCACAAATGAGAGACAAAGCCATACTTTTCCAGAATAGTGTTACGCATGGTGTCAACATTCTGTTAAAGGGAAAATCCTTAGTTATTATTGAAAAACATTTTTTTTATTCTTGTGACGCACGCAGGAAAACTTCATTCAGCGAAGCCACCTGCCGCGTCCTACTGAAGGAAAAAATCCCTAGTCACGCAGAAAAACTTTAGTATGCGAAGCCAGATTTCAATACAGTAGTTTTGACTTAGCTGCACAATCTCCTTTGCACGATTTTTTGTGCAGGTAAATCAAAAATGCAGTTATCTTAAATGCATTTACCTGCTTTTATATGCAGGTACACAATTGTGGTTACCTGCACAGAAGTGCAGCTAAAGTAAAGTGTTTGATTTAAAAGAAGAATAAAAGAATTATTTTATTAATGCATAAATTTATATTTTACTAAAATTTTATTTCAACACAGCTAGCATTTTCAATCGTCTAGGAGTCTACTGGGAATCTCACAAGGAGTGTTTTTGATCTCCGACGAGCTCATTTTTTATTGTAGACAATTCCTCGCACGGGAGAAACCGTTACACGTGCTGATTCCTATGAGAGATTCTTCCATATCGCAGCGAAAAACGCTTATATTAATCGTAAAGGGAATCGTTTATGATGTATGTAGAGATTATCTAAAGAGTCTTTCAAAAAGCATGCCAAGAGTCGTATGAGACTCATGTAGATATTATTTTACAATGAAATACTCAGCCGTATGACTGAGCTAACTAAATAAGGGCATCAAGCGTATTTTTCATGCCAAAAATTCTAATTTTGATACAATTTCTATAAAAGAAACCTTAAGGTCGAGAAATCAACACCATCCTGTCAAAAAATCCTTTTTACAGATCCTTAGGCCGGTTTGTTTTATTAAAATTGAATTGGCAATAGCATTTTCATACTTCAAAAACGGTCTTATTAAGGTAGCTCAGTAATTGTTATACGACTCTTACAGAGAGTCCCAAAAATTTCATTCCAAGATTTATAAACAGCTTAAATTGGATATTTATCTGAAAAAATGGTCACCATATATTTTTGAGTCCAGCTAACTTTGATGTTTTGTATGAAAATATTTTAAAGCTGCTCAAAAATATGAAAAATGTGCAGGTATACAAAATGCACGTAAAAAGGATTTTGAAGAATAATTCCAGAAAATATGTATTTTGGGCAGTTAAGTCAAAGTGCAGCTAACTTTGATTTTTTGTATGAAAATAATTTTAAAATGCCAAAAATGTTGTGCATTTAACTTAAATGTGCAGGTATAGAAAGTGCACTTAAAAAAGGAATTTGTATGGAATTATAAAGAATAATTCCAAAAATTATCAATTATGTGCGGTTAAGTCAAAAGTGCACGTAAACAAAAGGCAGTTAAGTCAAAACTATTGTACTTAACTTTAGTGCTAAAAATTAAATAACCTCCGAATTAAAAATGAAATAACACCCAAATTAAACACGCTATGAAAAAAGTCCCGAATTTTAAAAATTTGTTGGGTGTTATTTCATTGGAGATTATTTCATAATTTGAAAACCCCAAATAAAGAATGAAATAATTCCCAAAAAAAATGAAAAACGGCCCAAAAAAATTGGGAGTTTTTTCATATGAAATAACACCCAAAAATGTATGAAAAAAAATTGGGGAATATTTCATTTCTCGTTTGGGCGTTATTTCATTGGGGGGCTTTTCGTGGAGCCATTATGATACAGCACCTTTTATAGCTGTCATAAAAATACAAAATAAATTAAAATTTTTTTGCATCGATTTTTTATTTTGTGGCTTTTTACAATTTTTCTTAATGTTAATGAAATAGCGGAGTTCAATATAAGGCAAATGCAAAATCTGAGGTTTTCATGGGCAACCGCGTATGTCCATTTTTCCGATTTTGAGATGTTGATGCCATATTGCCTAATTTTAAATGCTCTTTACATTTTTTTAAAAAAAGATGGATCAATTCCGATTATTTAACGTAATGACAAAGTTTAAAAGGTGCAATACCTAGTCCATGGTTTGATCTAGAATGGTTTTTGGGTTTCCTGAAAAATTTGTTTTAAGACATACGCGTTTGCCCATGAAAACCACAGAAATATCGTAGCACTTTTATAAAATTTAACGAAATCTCTGTGTGTTTTGTTGTTGGATTTTACAAAAAAACTACGATATTTTGCATTTGCACTATTACATCACTAATACTAAATGAACTAAGCTAATATTTTGATTTTTTTAATTTCTTTAAGCTTATTTTTTTTATGTGAATTTATCTTTAAATTGTTAAACCGCTCACAAATAAAATAAACGACACAACTGATTCAAAATTATTTTACAAATGCCGCTAACATAATATTATTAGAGTAAAAATAGTTTGATTGCATCTTTAACAAAATATGATAAATGTGTTGCAAGTTATCATGTCATGACTATTAAATATCATGATACGGTTGTGAGTAATATAATATGTTAAGAAAGTTACCATAATTAAGTTGTCAGAAAAATGAATTTTTTTCGGTCAACAATACTCAAATTTAATATTGCGATAAACATTGATATGTGTACAGTAACTATAATATTGTTGATATTAAATAACAATAACAATTATTTGTGTACCACAACAATATATTGTTACATTAAACATAGTGTTGTTGCCGTAACCACGCCCAACCATATTTTTTCTCTGCGTGTTGACTCGCCTCAGAGGATCAAAACACTTAGGCAATGTCAGATAAAACTTTTGCTTCGCGTTGCATTAGAGATTCGCTTTGACATCCAAGATTAAATATTCATACTTATACAAAACATTTCACATACAGTACTTTTAACGCAGAGCGAAGCGAAAAGTTAGCCAGCTATCATCTTTTTGCGTGCTTTGACAGTCTGCTAGTATACTTTTTTTTATTTACAGTACTTTTCGTTTATAGTCACTACGCTTATAGTCACATTAGCGATATATTCCATTTTATCTGTTTATTTTTCCGCTATAAGTTAATTTAATATGAAGTATTTACGTTATAGCCCATTAGCGATATAAGCACATTTGCCATATATGCCATTTATCAACAGTAGTCAAAGGGAAAAAGTAAAGCAAATTAATAGCGTTATAGTCACGTTAGCAAAATTTACTCAATTCTTTTTAGTTTTCGAATCAAAAATCCATCCAAAGAAAGAATAAATTAAATCATTTCATTTTTGTCATCAACTCTCTACTCGTAAAAACTTCGTTTTTGCCGTTGGTATCAGTTATGAAATATGTTGTTATTATTTTAACTATTCCTGTAAAGTAAGGAAAACGTTAGTTAGGACTTTTCTATATTAAAGTAACGATATGTGAATTAGCCTTATAGTCACATTAGCGATATAGTCCACGTTATGGTTGCAACTTAAGGAAGTGACTATAAGCGAAAAGTACTGTATTTATTTTTAACAAACAGTTCGTGAGTTTTGTCAAAGTGTTCATTTTGACATACACCTTTTGTGTTACGCTTTTCTATCAAAGAAGAAACTTCACGCACAGCGATGAAGTTTTATCTGACATGGCCTTTACGGACTACTGCATTTCATCCCCAGGCAAATGGTCCAATAGAACTGACGCATCGTACACTGAAAAGTTCTATAAAATGCCACACCTCTAGCAAATGGGTTAACAGCCCAGTGAAAAAAATTTGGGTTTTTTGAAGCACTTCAGAGAAAAAGCGCATACTCAAGCGCTTCAATTAGAGAGCTCTTATAAAGCAGTAAATGATAACGAATAAAACATACAAAAAAGCTGCTATTTTAGTGCTGACAACGAAGAGGGGTTTTAAGCGAAAAAAAAAATATATTATGGTTTACGAAAATGGTTGAAAAAAGGCATTAAAACAAGTAAAAGCAAAACATTAATGAATATGTTAATAAAGTTAGCCCTTAAAAAAGCACTCCAGGAGCGCTTTGTTTGCATGTTAAAAAAAGCGCTTATTGTCAGCAGAAAATAGTCATCCAATCCGGGAACACCTCATACAAAAATCAGGCATCCCATCAGCAAGTTTGAAGCGATTTGAGGTATGAATTCATACAAAAAACCTGCACCCTTTTGGATCACGTTTTTTACTGGGAGTTTACCTAATGTTCTTCTTGGTCTATGATCAACTTTAAAAGAAGATCAGTACCATTCACCGGCTGAAAGGGTATATAGTTCTACCTTCAGACTGCCTTGTGAATTTTTCGAAAAACCATCTAAGGGAAATATAAACAGTGATTTCGAACAGAACCCACGAAATGTTATAAATGATTTGAGACCTGTACCAACTTCCCAGCACTGCACAAATAAAATATTCACAAAAAAATCTTACCTAAGTTTAGTTGAGTAAAAATTCTCATATAAGCATCACTTCAAACTAGAGTCATCTGCTGAAAAAGATGGCAAAAATCATTAAATTAAAACAAAATTTTGCTAAATTAATAATAACAACAGGGAGTTTTAAATTTGACAAAAGGGCTTTATCTATTTGACAACAGGGCGTTGTGTATCTGATACAGGAAGTTGTCAATTTGAAAACAATGGTAATTTTTTCATCTTTTGATTTGACTTGACCACATTTTGTTAAAAATATTGGAAACAGATGTTTGTCGAGATATTGACAATACTTACTTAAGCCTAATTTACACTATCTTACAAGGCTTACGTATTCCATTAAACTTGTGATTTAGAAATCTAATGAGTTTTGTTGCGACTGGCAAAAAATCTAATTAAACACAACAGCTTGTGTTCACACCATCAAACAAAGTATAAACACTCACACATGAACCTAAATGCAACCCTGATCCAATGAAAAGTATTCATTACACTATGGAACATTTTTGGGATTATTGTCTGGGGGGTGGGAAATTCCAAGTCAGGGTGATGGTACTAGGTCAGTATAGTAAAACCCTCAAAGGGTTTGGCGTTCGTATGTGTCAGTTTTTTTTTATGACATTTAAAATTTTTTCCTTATCTCGATGTTTTTTTGTTTAACATAACTCGAGAACCACTTGTCCGATTTTGCTAAAACAAACTCAAAAAAATTAAGAATTACAATTTCTTTAATCCGTTCATATAACGTTTTTCTTTAAAATCAACAGTTTTGCCGGTAAAAATAAATTTGTGGAGAATTATAATTGATAAGTGCAAAAAAATGTTCAAGCCTGGATGTATGCAGCAGATTTTATCACAAACCTGCACTGCAATTTTTGTGACTTTTTTTAAGCGATCGGTGAAAATCGTCGGACTTTTGTTTGTTATTTGAAAGAATACACCCACATTCAGTGATGCCAACAGTAGGGGATTTCCCCTTTTCTAGGTATTTTTTTTCGGATAACTTTGTTTTAGCAAAATCGGACAAGTGGTTCTCGAGTTATGTTAAACAAAAAAACATCAAGATAAGGAAAAAATTTTAAATGTCATAAAAAAAAAACTGACACATACGAACGCCAAACCCTTTGAGGGTTTTACTATACTGACCTAGTACCATCACCCTGACTTGGAATTTCTCACCCCCCAGATTGGCTGTTGTACTGTGTTATCAAAGTTTTTCTTGGGATTCGAAAAATTAAATAACAAGGTTTCGTTTAAATGTGCTAAATTACCGGGGACTGTAAGAAAAGATAAACTCACTGTTTATTGCTGTGGTTTTTATTTATTATTTAAGCTTCGATATTGTTACAAGTAAAACTGGGGTTAATAATTCTTATTCGCTTAACAGTTTTATTTGGTTTAATATCTTTACAAGTAAAACTGGGGGTTTATAATTCTTATTCGCTTAACAGTTTCATTTGGTGTAATATCTTTAGTTTTTCTAAAATCTTTGGAAGATGTTTCCTGACGATCTGGTCTAAGCAACCAGTGAAATGCGCATAGGAATAGCTTATCCCATCAACAATAAAATTTAGTTTATCAATACATAGTACGAAATGGGAACTAAGCACATATAAACGAAACCTTGTTTATGAAAAGTATTATTGCTTAGAAATTAAAAAAAAAAACGATGAAGTCGTATGGGATGTCTAACTTGTTTCATAATACATACTTGTCATTTTCATCGCACATGCATTCACACTATCAGACTTTAACATATAACTTAAGTTTTTTACATATATTATTAGTGTAATCTAGCATTTAATTACACTTACAAACCGTTTGCAACATCCAGAATTATTTCCATTTTTTTTAATTCTCCCATTTTGCATTGTTAAATCCACTTCCCATAGGGATTAAGAATACATCGATATTGTAGAAATTACAAATGGAATGCCAGTTATATACACCCTTTTCACCAGTGATGAAGTTTATTAAAATTTATCAAAACCAAACAAAGAGTTTCTAAAATCTTCTAAATTTTTTTCATGCATTTGACATCACCGGTGTGTACTAGCGGTTTTATGGAGTTACTTCTTTGTAACTATTAAGGCATAATCTTTAAGCCGTTTTATACAGTTAAATTATATAATGATGAAAGCAAATGATGGGCAAGTGGAAGGTGTTGGTGGCAGTCGCAGTAATTGTGGCTGCAGAAAAGATTCTTCACAAACATTATAACGTGAGAGGAGTTCATCATAAAAGGAGAATGACGAAAAATAATTTAAATAACCAAATACCACTCATCAACTGTAACAATTTTACAGCTCTCCACAAAAAGGTATCTTAGTTATTTTACTTGCAATAATGGTAAAGAAAATATTTTACTAAAAATTTCTTTTGCTTATGGTTGCTGTTATAAGTACTTCATACTCATTCATAAATAGAAGTAGTTGCAGCACACTAAGCATACCATTATCATAAAGCTCAAGGCTAAAGAATTTAACATAAATAATATTAATATGTATAGTATCTTCGTATGTGCATTAGGGCGTTTCACCAAAACAACTTTTATTTCGAAACTAGCGACTCTTCAAGTAAACTAAGCGGTGTTTTTTTCTTAGAAGCACAGAGAAATGTTAAAATAAATCACAACTAATTCAATAGCATGGCTCTATTAGCTCACAAATTTCATGACATTTAATGGTTAAAAATAATTTCTGGTATATGGCCTCCGCGACTGCGCCTTATGAATGCCATGCTGTCAGTTCACTTTTGCACAACTTTTCCCAGCATACCTGATCTGATTTCGCTAAAAGTGCGTTGAATGTTGGCTTATAAATGACCAACCGTTGCTGGCTTATTAGCATGGAATAGAGAATTGACGAACCTCCACAAAAAGTACTTAGTCCAAAGGTGTTAATCCCGGCCAATTCTCAGGTCCATTTCTTGAGATAATTCGGTCACCAAATATTTGGCTCGAAAAAGTGTTGGATTCACGTGCTGTACGGCATGTTGCGCCGTCTTGTTGGATCTATTTCTCCTCGAAATTATTTTCAATGACATGAGGAATGAAAAAATAACGAATCATTTGCCTGTAGCTTTCGCCAGTCATGGCAAAGTTTTCGCCGGTTTCGGATTAAAAGACAAATGGGCTGATGACGGCTTCGGTATATATAAAATAGATATTCTTGAGAATTGTGCTCTTTCCACAAATTACATTTCTGCTTGTTTACATACCCGCTGAACGCAATTTGACGAAAAAATCTGACGAAACAGACGACGCAATTGATGGTCCGTTGGCTTTAATCTTTGCACTAATTGGGTCTTAAATGGACTTAGCCCGAGATCGTTCCTCAAAGTTATCCAAGTACTAAAAGGGCAGAGACCGAGTTGCTAAGAATGGAGTCGGATCGATAAATTCAAGTCCTCTGTCACACTCACGTCTACAAAGGCGTCGTCCTCTTTCGTCAGAACGGTACGGGCTCGATTTGGATAAATTTTATCCAAAACACTTAATGTTGTTATTAATCAGATAGACGATTAAGCACACCGTAAACTTGACGGAGTGCTCTATAAGTTTGGCGAACAGAGCAAATAATAAATTTGGAAATAAATTTTATAAACGTTGTTCAGGTGTAAGTCTTTACAAGATCATTTGCCAAAGTAAACTGAAAAGGGGATAACCACACTTTAAACGTATGACAGCTAGGTTTACTGTTGACCACGTCGGAAGTTCTAGGCGTCTAAAAGAACACCCTGTATAGATCCTAGATCATTAGGAGTAGCGAGGTTTATTTAATAATGTCCGTCCGTCTGTATGCTGACATTGATTTTTCAAGGACGTCGGATTTTATTGGAACAAAGCCTTTATATATTTATATAACATGAAGTTCGGCATAGGTTTCTGTTGAATTTCAGCCAGATCACCCAAATAATGTCTGATATATAAGCAAAATTTCACGACTGCCTCTAAATTTTACCCATAAACCTTTAATTTTTGAAGACTTCTTATAATTTGTGATATGTTGCTTTTATTAAACTCAGAAGACCACTAGTATTTAAAATTAGCAAAATCGGCCTAAATTTAGAGAAATAACTACTTTTTGATTCCAAAAATAATGAAGGACCAAATTTGGATGAGATATTTCTCATATTTAAAGAGTATTAAATATTGAAAATGAACCGAAAGGCTCTATTATTACACCAGGCCACCATACGAGTATCTCTCCAAATTAATTTCACAATTTGTGAAACTAAACCAACATTTTTTTTTATTAGAGTATTGCACTATATAATTTTATATATATAAAAAAATGTATTTCGCTACCTAAGATCTCTTAAGGTTTATGAGAAATTAAAATTTTTGGGTGTTCATAAAATTTGTTTTAATATCTATAAATGATCCGATTGAAAACCAAATGTAGTTTAATAACTCAATTCTCTTAAATTTTGGTGTAAATTTTTTTTTTGTACTATTTTTGAAATATTGAAAATAGGTTCAAAATATCAGGTCCATGTGTTGTAGCATGCGTGGCAGAAAATATGGTGTTTTTTTTTATTGTGAGTAGAATGAACTTTTTTCATGTGCACAGTGGGTTCAAATACACAGTTTTTGAGGATCAATTCAGGGAAGCTCTGTTAGGATATTTTTCCATTATCTTTTATCTAATACCAATACATTTTATAAAACAAACGAGTTTTAAGTATTTTCAGTGCAGTTTTATTACAAACTAGCATTTAACCCGCTACTTCGTTAGCGTCTCCTTTTTCTTCGTGGACATATTTTTATGCCCAAGTTTATTTTCAAAAAAGTACCAGGCACCTGTCCCCTTATTTTTTTTAACGAACAACAATAAGTGTTAAATTTTTTGGATCTCTTTAATTTTGGATTTTTAAGGTTAGCGGAATCGATTTGGCGAGAGGCCAACCTTCGGTCCAAAAGTCAGCATTTTAGCTTCAAGAGTTTGGGATGTGCGATGATGAATCCGTCAGTTACTTTACAAATTTATACTATATAGAGATGGAGAAAAATGTTGAGAAAACAGTAACAAAATTAGGAACGGTTTTCACACCTTAAACGTTTGAATTTCAAAAAAAGTCCAAACCTGTTTTGTATTTTTTAGATAAGCTAAAAATGTGATACAATATTTATTTACCCTTTTACACCCCAAAAAGGCCATCCTTCAAAAAAGTTCCAGACACCTCTCCGTTTATTTTTTTAATGAACAATAATTAGTATTCAATTTTTTGTATCTCTTTTTGTTTAGGAAATATACGGTTAGCGAATTTTTCTAATAAACAAGAATAAGTGCTGATGTTTTTTATCTCTTTTAGTTTTGGAGGTATGAGGTTCGCGGGATCGATATACGTAGGTACAATTTTCACCCCTGAAACGTTCGAATTTCGAAAAAGTACCAAATTCGCATTTGTATTTTTTAGATAAGTAACAAATGTTATTTAATTTTTATTTCTATACGTATTGGCTTAAAAGCTAGATTTAATACCTAAAACGACCGAATTTCGTTAAAGTACCAGACACCAATTTGCTTTTTTATTTAATGCACAAAAATAAATATTAAATTAAAAAAATTACCAGTTTATTTAAAAAAAATACCAGTTAGAGAACGAAAAAGTAGCAAAAAATCCCTCTTACAGATTCTCATTCACTCAGGAGCTTGCATGTTTAATTTTATGTTTCTAGATCCAATAAATACGGTTATATAAAAGGTACCAGTTAAAGAACAAAATAGTACCAAAAGCCCTCTTACAGATTTTCATTCACTCAGGACCTTGCATGTTTAATTTTATGTTTCTAGGTCCAATACTAACGGAAATTCAAAAAGTACCAGTTAGAGAACAAAGAAGTACCAAAAACTTCCTTCTTATAGAATCTTATCCACTTAGGGCATTGTATATTCAATTTTATGTTTCTCAGTCCAATAATAACGGATATTCAAAAAGTACCAGTTTAATAACTAAGAAGTACCAATAAGCGCTTTTAGAGATTCTCATTCACTCAGGACCATGCAGGTTTAATTTTATGTTCATTAGACCAACATTAGCGAAAATTTAAAAAAAGTACCATTTAAAAACCGAAAAAGTACCAAAAACATCTCTCTTACAGATTGTCATTCACTTAAGAGGTTCCATGTTTAATTTTATGTTTCTAGGCCCAATACTAACGGAAATTCAAAAAGTACCAGCTAACGAATAAAAAAGTACCAATAAGATCCCACTAAAAGATTCTCATTTACACAGGATCGTGCATGTTTAATTTTATGTTTCTAGGTCCAACACTGACGGAAATTCAAAAAGTACCAGTAAATGAACAAAAAAGTACCAACAACTTCCCTCTTATGGATTCTTATCCACTCAGGACCTTGCATTTTTAATTTTATCTTTCTAGGTCCAATACAAACTGAAATTCAAAAAGTACCAATCAAAGAAGAAAAAAGTACCAAAAAGTTCATTCTTATAAATTCTCATCCATCCAGGACATTGCATATTGAATTTTATGTTTCTAGGTCCAATACTAAAGGAAATTCAAAAAGTACCAGTTAAAGAACAAAAAAGTTCCGTCATAGATTCTTATCCACTCACGACATTGCATGTTGAATCTTATGTTTTTAGGTCCAACATAACGATAATTTAAAAAATACCAAAAAGTTAAGTAAAATATCAAATTTCCTGTATTCCCCCTTTTTGGTACTATTTTTCACCCCATTAAAGAATAAAAAATTTCAGTATTTTAGTGGCAGCCCATAATTTAGTACGAATATTTCAAAAAATGGAGAAAAATGTTTTTTAAAAAAAGTACCAAAAATAATTACGATTTTTACCCCTTAAATGTTCGAATTTCGAAAAAGTACCAAATTTCTATTCGTATTTTTTTGATAAGTTTCGAATGCGGTATTAACTTTGTTTCTATGTTTATTGGTTCAAAAGATAGATGGGGTGTCAAAAAAGTACTAAAATTCAGATTTTACACGTTTACTCCCTAAAAGGACCAAATTTCAAAAAAGTACCAGACACCTGTCCGCTTATTTTTTTTTGTATCTCTTTTAGTTTTGGAGATATAAGGTTACCGAATTTTCCCGTTTTTACCCTTTTTTACCGCCTAAACATTCGAATTTCCAAAAAGTACCAAATATGCATTTGTAGTTATTAGATAAGTTGATAATTTTTATTTAGTTTTTATTAAAATGGACGAATTTCGTAAAAGTACCAGACAATTACTTTAACTTAAAATCAATATTAAGTTAAAAAAGTACCGGTTTATAAAAAAGTATTAGTTAGAGAACGAAAAAGTTCCAAAAATCCCTCTTACAGATTCTCTTTTACTCAGGACCTTGCAGATTTATTTTATGTTTCTAGATCCAATAAATGCGGAAATTGAAAAGGTACCATTTAAAATACAAAATAATATCAAACCCCCTTTACAGATTCTCATTCACTCAGGACATTGACTGTTTAATTTTACCTTTCTAGGTCCAATACTAACGGTAATTCAAAAAGTACCAGTTAGTGAATAAAAAAGTACCAACAAATTCCCTCTTATAGAATCTCATCCACTCAAGACATTGCATGTTAAATTTTATGATTCTAGGTTCACTATTTGAGGAAATTCAAAAAGTACCAGTATAAGAACAAAAAGTACCACAAACTTCCCTCTTATAGATTCTTATCGTCTCAGGGCATTGCATCTTGAATTTTATGTTTCTAAGTTAATTAATAACGGATATTGAAAAAGTACCAGCTTAAAAACCAAAAAGTACTAATAAGCTCTTTTAGGGATTCTCATTCATTCAGGACCTTGCAGGTTAAATTTTATGTTCGTAAGACCAATATTAGCGCAAATTTAAAAAAAGTGCCAGTTTAAATCGAAAAAGTACCAAAAAGATCCACCTACAGATTGTCATTCACTCAAGACCTTGCATGTTTAATTTCATGTTTTTAGGTCCAATACTAATGGAAATTCAACAAGTACCAGCTAACGAATAAAAAAGTACCAATAAGATCCCACTAAACGATTCTCATTTAAACAGGATCGTGCATGTTTAATTTTATGTTTCTAGGTATAATACTGACGGAAATTCAAAAAGTACCAGGAAATGAACAAAAAAGTACCAAAAACTTCCTTCTTATGGATTCTTATCTACTCAGGACCTTGCATGTTAAATTTTATCTTTCTAGGTCCAATACCAACGGAAATTCAAAAAGTACCAATCAAAGAATAAAAAGTACCAAAAAGTTCATTCTTATAGATTCTCATCCACCCAGGACATTGCATATTGAATTTTATGTTTCTAGGTCCAATACTAACGGAAATTCAAAAAGTACCGGTTAAAGAACAAAAAGTACCAAAATCTTTCCTCTTATAGAATCTTATCTACTTAGGGCATTGTATCTTCAATTTTATGTTTCTAAGTCCAATAATAACGGTTATTCAAAAAGTATTAGTTTAATAACTAAGAAGTACCAATAAACGCTTTTAGAGATTCTCATTCACTCAGGACTATGCAGGTTTAATTTTATGTTCATTAGACCAACATTAGCGAAAATTTAAAAAAAGTACCAGTTAAAAAACGAAAAAGTACCAAAAAAATCTTTCGTACAGATTGTCATTCACTCAAGACCTTCCATGTTTAATTTTATGTTTCTAGGTCCAATACTAACGGAAATTGAAAAAGTACCAGCTAACGAATAAAAAAGTACCAATAAGATCCCACTAAAAGATTCTCATTTACACAGGATCGTGCATGTTTAATTTTATGTTTCTAGGTCCAATACTGACGGAAATTCAAAAAGTACCAGTAAATGAACAAAAAAGTACCAACAACTTCCCTCTTATGGATTCTTATCCACTCAGGACCTTGCATTTTTAATTTTATCTTTCTAGGTCCAATACAAACTGAAATTCAAAAAGTACCAATCAAAGAAGAAAAAAGTACCAAAAAGTTCATTCTTATAGATTCTCATCCATCCAGGACATTGCATATTGAATTTTATGTTTCTAGGTCCAATACTAAAGGAAATTCAAAAAGTACCAGTTAAAGAACAAAAAAGTTCCGTCATAGATTCTTATCCACTCACGACATTGCATGTTGAATCTTATGTTTTTAGGTCCAACATAACGATAATTTAAAAAATACCAAAAAGTTAAGTAAAATATCAAATTTCCTGTATTCCCCCTTTTTGGTACTATTTTTCACCCGATTAAAGTATAAAAAATTTCAGTATTATAGTGGCAGCCCATAATTTAGTACGAATATTTAAAAAAATGGAGAAAAATGTTTTTTTAAAAAAGTACCAAAAATAATTATGATTTTTACCCCTTAAATGTTCGAATTTCGAAAAAGTACCAAATTTATATTCGTATTTTTTTGATAAGTTTCGAATGCGGTATTAACTTTGTTTCTATGTTAATTGGTTCAAAAGATAGATGGGGTGTCAAAAAAGTACTAAAATTCAGATTTTACAGGTTTACTCCCAAATAGGGCCGAATTTCAAAAAAGTACCAGACACCTGTCCGCTTATTTTTCTAAAGAACTACGATAGGTATTAAATTTTTTTTGTATCTCTTTTAGTTTTGGAGATATAAGGTTACCGAATTTTCCCGTTTTTACCCTTTTTTACCCCCTAAACATTCGAATTTCCAAAAATCCCGTCTTAGTGGATCGATTTGGGGAGTGACCAATCTCTGGTCCAAATTTCAAGTGTCTAGTTCAGGCGTTTAGGCTGTGCGATGATGAATCAGTCAGTCAGTGAGTCAGTCAGTAACGTTACAATTTTATATATATAGATAAGGGAATTTAAGTTAATATATAGATAACATATTAGAACCTAAAAATAATTATTTTCATGATCAGGATCACTATCTACTTGATTATCATCATTATCAATATCATCATCATCATTAACATAATCATCATTTAATAACTTTAATAATAATAACTTTATCACCGATTGCGACCGTTGAGCAATTCAAATTTGCTATTTCCTTTTCCACTCTATTTCTTTCACTAAATGGCATAGGTGAAGTTTCCTTTATGAACTCAATTTTTAAAGGTCTAGTGGAAGATGGTCGAGGATTTTGCCAAATAACCTTTTCCTCTAGCATAAGTCTAAGTGGCACAATTGTGGTTAGAAATACCGATGAATCGCTAGCATCTGAGCCATGAAAGGCCTGTTTATATAAACTATGGCCAAAGCTTCCATCAAAGCCCCATTTTGTATATAATATTAGATTTGAGTTTTGTTCAATAAAATTTTCTTTAAGTTGTATAAGACGCTCCGCAGTGTGATCAACAAGAGCTTGTAAACTTACGTGAACGCAAGTCTCACTTATTTTAAGGCTCGTTGGCAATTGATAACAATTTTGTTTTATCATTTTGAATATTTGTGTATGAGGGAAACTTCTCAGGTGCAGACTGTCTTATAATATTGTATTGGTGTCGAGATAGATTAGCTTCTACAAAAACAGACAATGCTTTTGCATTAGACATTTTCTCAGACGTTAGTGGTTGCTTCGAACTCGCTGCTGAAGGTGTATTTTTTGAAAGTGGCACCTTTGTGAATCCACGCAGCATCTTCGATTCTTCTATGCACCCTGATGTTATTATCTTAATCTGTGTAGCATGAGCTAACACTGGCAATGGTGTGGTGTCCCTTAAAAGCTTTGTTCTTTTATTTCTACTCGATTCACTCGACTCGGTAAAAGAAATTTCTTTTCTACAACGATTTCCAGTCTGAGCACGAGAAAAACTAATAGAGGACTTCAACCAGTTCCTATTGACAGTCATAAATCGTGTATCTATTCTATGCACCTTATTCCATCTAAATTTAAAGTCATAAAAGAAAGCATTAACTCGTTCATTCAAATCGCACATACTATACTCTGAGCTGTTTGTGCGTTTCTTAATTTCTTCTTTTAAAAATTTTAGCTTTTCATCCATAGTTTGACAGCCTGAATTCATCATCCTATCGTACAAGCTCCGACGAGTATAAGAAAAAACGTTTGAACTTGTTCCTATACGTGAGAAAAAAATCATCCGTTTTAACCGATAACTTCAAACTTCACAACACTATTATTATTAAAAAACTTAAAGAATATTATTAAAACACAACAACAACATAAAGAATGTTATTAAAAACATGAACAACAACAATTAATACACAAAAACAGTAATAATAACGCAGCAATCGCCAGACCATATGATTTGTTGGTTAATCAGCGCAACGACATTTTTTGTAAACAAATGCATAACTTCTAAAATGCACAAAAATGCAGTCTAAATTTTTGTTACATATTAGATACAGTGAAGGAAAAAACTCTACATACCCCCCCTGATTTATGGTTTTTACCCAATTGATAACATATATCATAATTTTTTTTAAATAACATTTAAGAGCTCCTAAAACTATAATATTTTAAGCAAAAAAAAATTTTGAAAAGTATATAACGGTAAAATTATTAAACATAAATCAAATTTTATGGCGGAAAAAAGTCTACATACACCATGGCATCTCTTAAAAAGATGTAAAAAAAAATTTAAGATATGGCAGCACGTAATTTTTTCGTATTTTTTGTGTTAACGGGAGTTATAAAGTAGCCCTTGAAAAAAATTTAAATAAAATAATTTTGATTTTCTTGCACAAAATTGCTAATAGAAAAGAAATCAATGTTTCAGTGAGAAATTTGGCGGTTAAATTAAGAAAGGAAAATAAATCTTATAGAGAAATTGCAAAAACTTTAAATTTTAGTCGTCCTACGGTGCAGACAATTATTAGAAACTATAACAATACAAATACGACCGAAAATAAGCCGCGATCTGGGAGACCAAAGAAATTATCCAGAAGAGATATTAGCTTTGTCCTTAAAGAAGTCAACAAAAACCCACAAATAAGCGCTCCAAAATTGGCGGAACGTATAGCACAAAGCACCAGCAAGAATGTCCACCCCAAAACAATTCAAAATGTTTTGCATAATAATGGCTTCAGAAGCAGAGTTGCTCGAAAAAAACCCCTTATTTCTGCCAAAAACCGTAAACTTCGCCTTGAATTTGCTAAAAGGAATATTGACAAGGGTATGGATTTTTGGAATCGTGTGCTATTTACAGATGAAAGTAAATACAACATTTTTGGAAGTGATGGCCGCGCCAGAGTTTGGAGAAAACCAAACACTGCACTTCATCCCAAGAACATCATACCCACTGTAAAACACGGTGGGGGAAACGTAATGGTTTGGGGAGCTGTTGCGTCATCTGGAGTAGGTGAGCTGGTTTTTATTGATGGTAATATGGATCGACATATGTATAAGAATATATTGGAACACAATTTGAAGCCGTCCGTCGAAAAACTGGGTCTTGGAAGTCAATGGATTTTCCAACAGGACAACGACCCTAAGCACACTGCTCACGTTGTGCGGGACTGGCTGCTATATTATGCTCCAAGGCAACTTAATTCACCTCCCCAGTCTCCCGACATAAACCCTATTGAGCACATTTGGGATGTTCTGGAAAGAAAAGTCAGAAAATACGATATAAGCAGCCGTGAAAGCCTAAAAACTGCTTTAATTCGAGCATGGTCAGAAATAACCCCCGATATAACTGAAAACTTGGTGGCATCAATGCCCCGTCGGCTCCAAGCTGTTATTGATGCTCAGGGTGGACCGACAAAGTACTAAAATATATTCAAACAAACCTATTTTATAAGATATAGGAAAGAAATTTTTTATTTAGACTTTTTTCACATGCATTTTTATGGTTTTTTCAAATATTTTCATTGTTGAAGTTAGAAATTTTTTTTTGTTATGTAAATAAAGTTATAAATGAATTCCTAAAACAACTGCGTATTTACTTTCTTATTTTTTTTTTCTCAGTTCTCCAAAAACTTAAAATTAGGGGGTGTATGTAGAGTTTTTTCCTTCACTGTATATATTTATTATGTAATATAAACCACAAATCTCGACACGAGTGTACACTAATAATAACTATATGTCCACTTAAACTATGAAAAACACACTTCCACACCAAATTTGTCACACAAACTTTACCATGATATTCGCAGAACTGCCTTAACTTGGTGGTTCCATAGCTAAATTGGGCACTTTTTAAACTTTGTAAAAAAAATAAGATTTTTAACAAAGTAAATTTTCAGTTTTTCTGTCTTTTTTCAAAAAAAATTCAAAAAACTTTGATTTTGATCTCTCACTGCAAACACACCAGAGCACTTTAATTATTTATTTTTCCAGTTAGTGATGTAGAATTTTATAGGCTGTAAGTAACTGCAATCAGTTTTGACGATACTTTAAATTTCATTTTATAATTAATCGTCGAAAACTGAGTATTTCAACCAGTGTTGCCGATTTTCCCTACACGTTAAAAAAGTTTCCCCTACAAAAATCCGTACTCATTATTGTCATTAAAATAGAAGAAAAAACATTAGTAATAAAAAATAAATTTTGTTCAAATATGTATATTTAAGCTTTGACAAAAAATAAGTACAAAACTTGAAAAAAATAATACATATTGCACTTGTTCAACTATACTGTATTCACTGGAAATTTTAAAATTTTCAGTAGAAGCAACACAATTTTTTATTTTATATGAAAGGCATATGAAATAGTATTTTAAAGCCAACCGTTTCTTTTACAAAAGATAAACAAAATAGCTCGATATTTTTACAGTGGGTAGATATGAATAATACCTGTCGATTATTTCCAAAAAATGAAAAACTAAAAATTTTAAGTTAATACAGTATTGCTGAACGGGTGCGATATGTATGTACTTTTAAAAATTCAATTAAGTGATATCTTAGATAAAACATACACATACATATAAGTTTCGCCCACTTTTAAACCATAAACAAGTCTGGAAATATATTTTTAAGCGATTTTAGTGAAAAGAAAAATTTTCAACCGTTTTGGACAAGAAAATATCACTAACAAAACGTTTTTTCTGTATTTATTTTGTAAATAATGCGATATGACGAAAAATCCCTACATTTTGGTGATAATAAAAAATCTGTCCGATTTTCCCTACACTTCTATTTTAATGTCGAAAATACCTACAAGTAGGGATTTTCCCCTACTTCTGGCAACACTGATTTCAACCCAGCGTGTGTCGTCTTTAATTTCAATTCAATTTCATATCCTGCTTTCAAGCAAATAAAAATTCAAAGGCCGTATTAAAAAAAAATATTTTAGGCTTATAACCGGATTTTAAAAAGAATTTTTTATTAAATCTCTCAAAAATTCCATTGAAAACCTTCGCAATTCATTCATTAATGCCCATATGTATTTATTTAAAAAAATATTTTTATTTTAACAGAATGTGGAAATTATTTATTTTTCATAAATACTTTTTTTTAATATTTACCTTTCGTTAACCAAAACTTAGCTTAAGCTAAAAATACATAAAACTAAGAAGGAATAAGACTATTGTTAGTAAGTTTTTTAAATAGAAATTAACTCACATTCGAAAAACTGTTGATATATCGAGTCCTAATAGCAAAATGATGTAACCAACAACATTTTAGATTTTTGTTTTTTGATGAAAATCGATAATTTTTGATCATTTGCATCGTCTCTGAAAATCTCATATCTCTGGGAAGTACCGTTACGAAATAAGAGCAAAAGCTATTTCAAACGAAACCCTAGACTTGAAGCAAAAATATTTCAAAAAAAACCTTCTCCTGTAAAATTTTATTTTTGTTGGTTACATAATTTTTGCTATAACCCAGGAAAAACTTTTTGATTTTTAGTAATAGGTGGTAGTTATTTCATACATTACCTGGTAAGTGGTTGTCATTACAATTGTCATTATTCTGAAAACTTCAATAAGTACTTATTAGTAATGACCTCAGCAACTACTTATTACTTCTGTTATTTTCACTACTGAATATTTGCTTACTGGTAACGTACTCAATAACTACTTATTAGGTCTATTAACTAGTGATTTTTTGGCTTCTGGTAAGTTTATTGTAAGTACTTACAATTCAACTTACTAGTAGTTAAATAATAACCAGGTATTTTTTGACTTCTATTAAGTGTATTTTGTAAGTACTGAATTCTTTGGACACCTCAAACAAAAATAAGAAGTTATTCAGCCGAAAAATAAGTAGTGTTTATTTTCTCCAACATTATTTGCTAACTTAGCAGGTAAGTAAAGTTTTTGCTGGGAAGGGCTCGATATTTATAATATTAATTTTTCAAATGATTAATTTTAAGTTAAAGAATACAATTTCAGTATTCACCCCTTTTGGTTTTTGTCTTTTCATCAACGTTTTAAAAGCGGGAATTCCTTGACGTCAGTTTTAAAATTTGTGGTTTTTGTTAAATATTTTAATAAATTAGCAGCAATTCGGTTGACTGCTACCATATATATCAACAGCTAAACCCCTTCAGCATTTAGTATCGCGTACGAATACATTTTAATTAATAGAACAAATATTTGTGGCAGTATTCCCTTGTACTCGCACGTTCCTGCTCCAAATCTCTGCTGCCTTTTGGTGGTTATAATAGATTTTTCTTCTACTTTCTTTACATTTACTTTTCGTCTTAGCTGTAAGACCGCTAGTGAGAAAGCAAAGAAGTGTAAGCCAATTAAATTTGGATTACGAAAAAACCACTTTTTGGATTAAAGACTTTCAACTTGTTAAATATAAATGGCAATATAGAACACAAACAAACAAATTTAGTTTTTTACTTAATTTTTCTATTCCAATTTTCACATACACAGAATGTTATAATAAATCTTTATGACTTTGTCTAAATACACACATATTAGATGCAGCACATAAAATTCAAATTAATCGCGATATCATAAAATGAAATTGATTAATGTAATTGTTTGCTTAAACACAAGTTCTGCAGATATATATTTTACATACTTAAATTTTTACTACAGATTTTTATTTGACTTTGAAAATATTATCTTCTTGTAGCGTTAGCATCACAATGAGAATTGTTCATACTTACGCAATCTCAAAATTTTCATCAAGTATGAAAAAAAAAACTGATTTAAGTCTTAAAGTACCTATTGTTAGCACTGTACATACTATGTACTACATAGTATAATAAGTACCAGGTATGTTTATTAAAGAAAGTTTTTATTATTTACCCATGTAATATCAAATTAATTTATTTGACTTTTGACGCTTGTTTTAATTGTTATCCATAATTTCTTTTGTTTTACGTTATATGGGTTTTGAAATTAAGAACAAAATTTCTAATGACTATACCTTGTACTTATTCTTCCATGGCACTGTAATTTAATTATTACTTTTTTTCCTTAGTACTCCCTACCGACAATTAAAATAATAAGAAGGATTCTATATTCGGCTAAGCCGAGTCTTATATACCCTATACGATAATAGCAGTAAGTTATGTAAATACCGTAGTGATAAACAAGATGCTTGTGCCTGTATTGGCAACTTAAGCTCATGCAGTTCTCCAGATATACATACAAAAATAATAAAACAACAACAAGGGATTTATGGGAAAAATTAAATATCATATCGCAGGCTGAATTTCAATAGCAATTCGGGACTATATGTGACATAAATATATAACAACCAAGTCCCCATCATATCTCTGGTCTTCGTAAGCCCCATTTCAACTGATATTGTTAAAAAAACTTCGCTTCGCATACTTTATAGGAAATGAAAAACTTATCCTTTTTACCTTCGGTGAAGGGTGCAATAATTCAATAAAAAAGAACATCAAATAATAAGGAAAGTATAGACGATTAAGCCCGACAAATACATCATCGAAATTGTACTCTTTTTGGGACCGATTGTCAATCATGGACCTGGCTAAAGAAATTATATTATGAGGTTAAAAGCCCCATTAGTTTTTACTTTAGGTTGCCGTTCTGCGTCGTTCTTTTCAGTAGCAAATATTTTGTAATTAATTTTTCGGTAAGAATTAAAAACTTCAATTTGAACAAACAGAATGTCGACGAAAGTGGATAAAAAAAAACAAGACAAAGTTTTGACAGAAATAATACGAAAAAACAGAAGAAAAAGGAGGCAACATGTAAATAAATTGAAAAATGTTAATTACAGCAAATTTCGAACTACCAGTACAACTCGTTAAAGATTGATGTTTGCCTGGCTGGCAGGCACCGCAGTTGTGCAGAGGTTAAAACTCAAAAAATTCTGACGAAAGAATGTGGTGATTCTTAAAACATGTAAATTTAACCCGGGTTTGAGCCCCAGCTCAGCCATCAATAAATTTTAATAAAATTTCGTGTTGTAAAAATTCCTTCCTTCAGTAAAAATAATTTAATGAAAATTAACTTTGATGAACTCAAGGCTAACTAAAAATATCAAAAATTAGAATTAAAAATTTAAAGATATAGTGACAAGTGACATATATATAATTTGAACATTTTACACCAATTTCTGTTTTATTCGTTCAGTTTTTCGCGGATTATTAATCTACACAAAAATCTCTTTCCGTTGAGTCCGGTCACATTATTGAATTTATCAGGATATCTCAGTAAATTTTGACAGAAAGTTGAATTTCAGGAATCACATCACGTTAAGAACTCTCTTTATAAATTTTTTTATTTTCATCAACTCGCCAACAATATTTTAATATACAACAGATAACCACAGTTATTGTAGAAATACTTATGATGACAACAGAAACTTGTAAGCAAAAAAAAAAAATATTTAAGACAAACTCAATCCAAAACCATAAGCAACTGTTTTTGTTTCTAAGATATGGTGAGTAGGAAAACGAAAAACCATACAATATCAGTTACACTCATTTATATCAGTAGTAACAGATACATAACTGGTGTATCTGTTTCGTCAATACTTACTGATACACTCTTGCAGGTCTTTAGTCTGAGTTCTTGTCTTATTGACAAGATTCTTCCTTTTTCTTCTTTGGACATGAATTGGCGTTCAAATGATTCATGTCATGTTGACGACATGTGCTTTTTTGATATTGAAAACAATAACAAAATTAAAAAACGATTGAAAAAGCAAAACGTAAAGACAGTACATGCATCTGTGTACTCGTTTCTTTTCCCCTCGTCCCTCTCTCCTATAAAGTAGCAATCTTGTCAATAAGACATGAGCCGTATGAACTCAGACTTAGTATGAATATGTTTTTCTTGGTTATAGTATTTCGATTCAAAGGAAATTATTTACGACTTCGAATAATGTGTACTGAGTACTACGATTTTCTTATTATTTGTTTATATTTAACGGAAGTTTTTTGTAAAGAAAAAAATTGCCAAATGTTATTTTTCTATTAAAAACTGCCATGTTCTGAAATCGAAATCAAATTAAGTTTTAATCGTTGGAGATTTTCAATTAATTTTTTTTAAATGAGCGTTTTGTTTCCAGATTTTCAGAGTTATAAAGATAATTGGCACTTAAAGCAGAAAGTGCATAACATCACGCGGAATCGAGTTCATAACATGACTGAAAAAGTACACAAAAGTAGTTTTAGTGTTTCTAAAAACTTCAATATAAGTAAAATATTCTAAATTTACATTATTTCCAGAAGTATATTTTAATATTTAAATTGAAATACACATAGGAATTTAAAGATTTTTTAACAATGAATCAAATAACATTAATATTTTCCAATTAGGCTTAAGTTTATAAAATTAAATTTTGATCAAATTATTTTTATGAAGAAAGGAATTTTGCAACATGAAATTAATTAAAATTTATTGGTAATTTTTCATTCTTGACTGCCGAGGGGCTCGAACACAGGCTTTCACGGACAGGTAACCCTTACATGTTTCAATTGTAACCACTCCCAGTGGCGGATGTAGGCCTGCTGCCGCCATAGGCACTCTTTAATATGCCGCCCTTTTTGATTATATAGGAGTGATTATCCAAAAAAAAATTTAAATACTAAAATTATTGTGTATTAATTTTTACTAATTTATATACATACATATTACGGTGCTTCAAAATCGTCTGACGAAGTCTGATTTATACTCTTCAAGGCTGGATCATTGCGTATAAACTAGTGATGCCAATCGGGATTGATTTTGGAAAATCCCGGGATTCGGGATTTTTTTTTAAATAAACAACACTTTTTATTTATTTATGAATTTTCAAAAGGTATTATATATATATATATATATATATACAACATATATTTTTAAAAAAGATAAATAAGAATTATAAAAATAAAACATACAACTGAAATATAATTTTTAATAATTTTTTTTTTGCAAAGAGTATAAAAATTCCATAAAAACGTAAATTTTTGTACACAAAAGTTGATATATTAAAAATCCCGGGATTTCGGGATTCGGGATTTCCCGTTTGGCATTAAATCGAGTGACGTTTTAAGCTCTCTAAAAATTGCAATTTTTCGAATTTTTTGTATGGAAATGTACATACAAATTAAAAAAAAAAAGTTTAATGATTAGGGAAACCAGAAATATGCTGTTAAAAACTCGTATTATGCGCATTAAACATGCAGTAAAAACTGGCAAATATGCCCTGAAAAATGTTAAAAATATGCCCTTAAAATTAAAAATTGCTCATTTAAAGATACAATCTTCAACAATTTAATAGCAAAATTTAAAAAGAAAACCTAAAAATATTATCGCTTAACCCCATATTAGGTTAAAATTCATACAAGAGATGTTTGCGACGAATATTATCTATATATTAACATCCATATGGGTTTTTGTTTTTAAGGGATTTTAGGTACGGTCGCTTAATTGTTAATAAATGTTGACATTTAAAAGAAAGTTAAAGCTATTTAATGATGGGAGCTTTGAGCAAATGTGAACCGATTCGAAAATAATTAATTTGCAGTAAAATATTTTTGGGACGAATTTAATTTAAATATGTACCATCATAATTAGATAGCTTGCAGACACAAAGAGTCTAATTTGGATGTGAAATTATAGACCGATTCTCACCATTTGCATAGACTTCGTTCATATTTAATCATATTACCTACAAAATTGGAACTTGTACTCTGCGCACAAGGCTAACATGGACAAACAAACAGCCAGACCGAAGGATGGACATCGTTAGATCACTTTAAAAAGTGATTCTGAGTCGATCGGAATACTCAAAGATTAGTCTGGATAAAAACGCATAACAGTTATCGGTAATGAAAACCTGCTTTGTCTTGCAATTTTAGAGTAAAAATTAAATGTAGATGTCGAAATTGAAGTAACAGATTTTCGAAAAAAAAAAATTTTTATTTGCTTGTATATGCATCTAGAAAACTTGTATATATATCAAAATATGCCTTAAAAAGGCAAAATATGCTGCAAACGGTAAAATATGCACTAACAAATCGATGCCAACATTCATAAAAAGCTCTAAAACGGATAAATATATTGTTTCTGCCTTCATTGGTCGCACAAGGAAAAACATGCAATTGCATATTTTTGGTTTCCCTGGCAATGACTTATAATTACGTCTTTTAGGACTTCTCCACGAATTGAGAATTTAATTACCTCTAATACTGAAGAACAAACTATAAATTGTCATAATTTGTGTACAAAAAAATACATTCAATATATTATTTTGATACTCTTGATTAAAGCTTAAAATAAAAATAAATGGCATACCCATTGCCTTTTTCTTAACAAATTTTTTAATTTCAACACGTTTTCGGAAATAAACTTCATATACCTATACATACAACGTTTTTTGGGAGAGTGGAAATTCTACGGAGTAAAAGTTTTATAATACAAGACGCCAAGCTGCTAAACTTTACAAAAAACAAGTAAGAGTGCTATATTCGGCTGTGCCGAATCTTATATACCCTTCACCATTGTGCGAGCAGAATACAGAGCAACTAGACAAAAACTCAATAAAACTGGTAAATATTTTTTAAAATAAGAGACAACCGGTTTTGAATTTCGGTTTTCATAAGGGCCCAGAATGTATATACTTTATAGGGTGTAGGATCAATATTGTAGAAATTACAGTTATATATACCTTTTTACCTTCGATAGACACTGGCGTATCGAATGAAAACTCGATAAATATAATGTCGAGTTATTTCAAATTTAATACATTTCATTCGATATCGAGTTTCAAGATACCAAAATAAATAATTTCGATCAATTTTGCTTGATATCGTATGCGCTGATTAGACCAAGTATTTCGGTTATAACTCATAAAAATTTCCGATATTTTGGTGTATAAGTCATATCCATAGGACGTATGGCAGCCCTAAAATTTAGGTTTGTATAAAAATTTTGATGTTTTTTAGCCCATTTTTGGAGTATTTTGCTCATAAATTACCCATTGTCTAACCGATTTGATAGTTGTATATACCGACGTGTTAAGGAAGAATTTTACCATTTACTTAAGTTATATTTATATATAAACATTTATATATACTTGTATACATATATTTTAACAAAGTTAATTATAAAAAAGAGTAATTTTTGGGGATTCAGTATTTCGGGTATAACTCAGCCATTTTTTAACCGATTTGATAGATTTATGTACCGACGTCTTCGTTAACTACGGGATTTTTTAAAAGTTTCAGTCGGTCAAACCAAACCCTTCCGAACATGTTGACTGCCGATTTTCTTTGTTGTGTACAACACTTCGTTTTTTGCTTTTGCCTTCACTGCGACTGTTTTCATTTAATGAATCAGAAGTAAATGCAACAGTTATTTTGTCCAATGACTCGAAATTGCAGCACAATATTATGACCAGGGCAAGGAAGTTCATGCACTTAAAATCGCAAAATATGCGCATAAAACATGCACTAAAAATCGTAAAATATGCAAAAATAAAAGTAAGAAATATGCATTAAAAATATATTTATTTAACCATATTTAACAAAAAAAAACATAAATACATTTGATTTGTTTTTTATTTAAGCTAATAGGGCCTAAGGTTAATTAATGTAAATAAAAAGCAATTTTTATTACAGTTTTCCCGACGTTTCGTTTAAATAGACGCTCCCTTGAAAAAGTCGACAAAAAATCGACGAAACGTCGGGAAAACTGTAATAAAAATTGCTTTTTATTTACATTAATTAACCTTAGGCCCTATTAGCTTAAATAAAAAACAAATCAATTAAACAACAAATTGGCCAAATATCAAAAATAAATACATATCATTCAGTTTTAAAAACTTAAAACATAGTTTAAAAAGTAGTAGTAGATAAAGATATATTTACGTATATAAATAAATAAGTTTTTTTTTTAAGTTATCAAATGTAAAACTCATTCTATTTGGTCTTAACTTAAAACAGTTTTAAGCATTGAAAGTGTTCGTTCGACATCAACGGATGTAAAAGGTGGATATTTAAAAGTGGTCAACTCCTTTGTAGAATATTCATTGTCTACAATTTTTTCTTTACTGAAAGGTAAATTAAAAATATTACCAATTTCTTTAACTTTTTTAAGTCCGGCATTCTTTTTTAAAACTGCATAAATTTTGGCTTTTATTTTTTCGCCGATTTGACCTTCTACTTTTCTTATTTTAATGATTTAAACCATTGAAGTTCGGTTATTGTCTCGACTAGAAACCCATTGTTTGAGTGTATAAATTCTAATTGAGCCTTTATATTAGGTACATTTAAAATATTGTTCACTTTTTTATCGCGACTGCATTATTTTCGTTAAAATTATTTACCACATCTTTAAATTCTTCAAAATTTTTGGCATAATACTCAACTGCCTGCAACCAGGTACCCCATCTTGAAACGCAAAGGAGACTTTAAAATCTTTCATGCATGGCATGAGCTTAGCATGTGACATGTAATATTTTTGAGTAAGATATCTTAAAAAAAAGGTCAAGTAGAGCAAAATTTTATTTTTATTAAAGGATTCTAAAAGAGAAATTGAATCTTTGAAAGTTCGAGCTATTGAAGCATGATCCGCCTTTTCAAACTTTACAATATTTAAAAAAAATTTGTGTTTACTCTGTTCTTCTTCTGCATTCAAGATCTTCTTCTGCATTCAAGATCCCAATTACGTAGACAACGAAACGTCCTTCAGTGTCCATTGCTTCGTCAATAGACAGCCACAAATTATGTCACTTAATTCTTTCAACAATGTCACATAGTTGTATAGTGTACAACTTGGCGATATAAGTTTTTATAAGGGTTGTTTCCGTAGGAATGGTTTCATTGTTATATTTGTTTAAAAAAATTCTATAATTTTGGTTGATTAGCTAATATAGAGGCATATCTGCAGACACCAGTAGTGCGATTCACTAACTTTTATAACGACAATCGAATCGTTAAAATAAGTATAACGAAAATTTATCGAATATGCTATTCTGTAAAATTTTTAACGATATTCGCTGTCGTTTAAAGTCAGCTGTTAATTTAAGCAATTTTTTTGTCGTTATCTTAGCGACAATAATTTTGTTTGTGTTTATTTTATCGATAAAATGTTTTTTATGTTTAAAATAGCTTCCATACATACAAAGATATAATCATATGTATATGTATGAACAAAAACAAAATAATAAATTCAAAATTTCCAAAAAGAAAGCAAATTAAGAACAAAAATAAAATTCTAAATGTAAAATTCACAAAAAAAATATAAAACCACAAATTAACCCTTCGTCTTACTTATGAGTCTGGCCAGACCTTTTTCAATGCATTTTGAATCAAAAAACATGTGTAACAAGGGGGGTTAAGAACAATTTCATATGTTTTTTTTTATTCTCTTTTGTGCTTTTCGTTTTTTTTTAACATTTTGTAGACAGAGATGTTACAAAAAAACAGCTGTGTACTATCGTTAACAAAAATTACAGAATCACACTATCGTTACTGCAAGCGAATATAAATGTCGACAAATATTACGATTGTCGGATCGTTAAAAGTTAATGAATCGCACCACAGAGCATTATACAATTCAAAACTAAATTTGCTAGTCTTATCCCCAAAAGTTGATTTTCTTGAAATTAAAGTTTGCGAAACGTTTTCATAAATCATAAATCTTTGTGTTTCTGGCTTTGAAGGTGCTGATTTACTTGAAATTTTTAAATGAAACACCTTTTTGTAAACTTTGCAAAAAAGTACTTTCCCCTCTATTTTGAAGACTCAAAAACACACTTATTTAAAAGATTATTTTTTGATATTTTTTCTTTTGGCATTTTTTTCCTTAGAAACAATTTTTTTTATTAATACTTTTTGGATTTTAGGTCATACTTCTTACACCGTAAATCAAAAATATTATGTTGAGTTCTATTTTTTCTTCGCCGAACATTATTTTTATTTGCCGTTTCTTCAAGTAAAAAAAACCGCGAACAAAATGAAATGTCAAAAACTTTTTTATTGTTACTTCTACAATTATGTGCACAATTATACAAATTGTATAATTTTTGTATGTGCTACTTTTTAAAAGTAAAAGAAACAAGGTGAATTTATAATAAAATGTAGGTAATTCAGTACCAAACACCAACATGTTGTTTTTGCTCCTTGAAAATGTCGAAGTTAGCAGATTTTCCCATACTATTTTGACTGTTTGACAGCTTCAGGGCTGAAACAACTATAACCAGCTGATTCACTGACTACACCTTATAATGAATTCGCCTTGAACAGAAAGATATTTCTAAACAAAAAACTAAGAAAAGAGCAATTTTTTTTATAAATATTATAAAATATGACGAAAAATGTGAATTTATAACAAAATATGACGAAAAATATGCATTTATATCAAAATATGCAAAAACATGCATTTAAAGCAAAATATGCACTAACAAATTGATGCCATTTTACTGGAAATATTGTGATTCGCAAAAATATTAACTTTAGGTGGGTCTCAGAGTACCGACAACAAACATGCATTTGCATGAAGTCCCTTGCCCTGATTATGACTTTTACTATCTCAACTGCAGCTTTTTAAACGCTGCGCATTATCACAAAATTCGCAATTTTATTTAAAAATTGGTCTTCCTTATCGTAATTATCGCCAAAATATTGAACAGATTTTGTGGATCGTGTTCCATGGTTTTTAATTTAATCCCAGCAAAAACTTTACTTACCTGTTTAGTTAGCAAATAATGTTGGAGAAAATAAACACTACTTATTTTTCGGCTGAATAACTACTTATTTTTGTTCGAGGTGTCCAAAGAATTCAGTACTTACAAAATACACTTACTAGAAGTCAGAAAATACCTAGTTATTGTTTAACTACTAGTAAGTTGAATTGTAAGTACTTACAATAAACTTACCAGAAGCCAAAAAATCACTAGTTAATAGACCTAATATTTAGTAGTGAAAATAACAGAAGTAATACATAAGTAGTTGCTGAGGTCATTACTAGTAAGTACTTATTGAGGTTTTCCGAATAATGACAATTGTAATGACAACTACTGTAATGTATGAAATAACTACCACCTATTTCTAAAAATCAAAAAGTTTTTCCTGGGATATTAATAATTTTTAAAAATTTAAAATTTTTATTCACCTATAGTCAAAACTTAATCGCTGTATAAAGACATCAGAATTAAATATTTTGTTAAGCAATTTTTCGTTATTTACACTTTTAAAATGTAGTCAACATTGAAATGGCCTTGGAGAGGTGGAAAATTTGGTAGTGGACAAACCTAATACATTGTATATGTATAATCAAGGTATATTTACACAAAGTAGACTCATTTGGGAGTGTAGACACGCTGCTCTATAAAAGGAACCAAGTTGTCAAGTTGTCATCATATAAAACAAAAACAATTTAACGCACACATGTACTTTTTTTATATATTTTTGCTCATATACACGAAATTTGACGTTTGGGTTCCAACGAGGGGTAATCAGCTGACAAACATATGGGCCAACGAGTTTACCTTGTGAACATATACCTTGTGTACAATGTACATATATACATACGTTTTTTAATTCACATATAATTATTCCAATCTATTCGCCAATTTAAAGCAGTGTCATATCAGTCTTATTTTTCATACATACATGTTTCAATTATTTTATGCATAGAATTTCGTTTATAATTTTCAAACAAAAAATTTTATAAAAATTTACACATAAATGGTGTGTTAAAAAAAAATTATTACATATTTATTAAAATCGTAATACACAGTACAAATTGTTCGAATCCGTAAATGATTTCTTTCGAATCGAAATACGCGGTAGCCCCCCTGAAATAATAAAATACATGTTATGTACACATGCAGTTGGGCGGATTATAAGTCGGCATTGAATAGGTTCAAGAATTTGGTTAGATCGGCGAAACGGAATGCCTGGAGGAACTTCTGCAGCGGCGTGGAAGGCTCCTCTGAGACAAACCGGTTGCGCAAAATAATGGCTTCTTGCCCGACTGTCCCTAGCTACATTCAGAAAGCTGATGGTAGCTGGACTACGAATAGTCAGGAGACGCTGGAGGTGTTAATTGACACGCACTTTCCTGGCAATTCCCTTCCAACACCACGGAAGATCAACTGCCTATCAGAGCCTGGACCCGTGTCCATTTCTCTGTGCTATGATAGGCTTAATTGGGCGATAAGGGGCTTCGACTCCTTTAAGGCTCCTGGTCCGGACGGTATTATTCCGGCCGACCTTCAAAAGAACGCGGGGCTTCTGGTTCCTTGGCTGTCCGCTATTTATACGGAATGTATTAGATTCTCGTACGTTCCCATCCGATGGACTAGATGTAGGGTTGTTTTCATCCCAAAGGGAGGTAAAGCATCCCACACCAGACCTAAGGACTACAGGCCAATTAGCCTGTCGTCATTTCTTCTCAAGACCCTTGAAAGGGTCATTGATATTCATCTGAGGATGTCTATTCCTAGACATTTGCTCTCTTCATCGCAGCATGCCTACACCAAGGGCAAGTCTGTAGAGACGGCGCTCCACTCACTGGTCGGCTACATTGAGAAATCCCTTGAATTTCGGGAATACTCACTTGTGGCCTTTCTGGACATTGAGGGAGCTTTCAATAATGTCAAACCCAACTCCATCTTGGAGTCGATGAGGGAGGTTGGGGTTGACGATGTAATTTGTAGATTTATTGGTAATCTACTCGATAATAGGATCATTGAATCCACAATGGGTGCTACTAATGTTTGCAGATTTGTGCACAGGGGCACCCCGCAAGGTGGGGTTCTCTCCCCTCTACTGTGGAACCTGACGGTGAACACTTTGCTGGGTCGGTTCGACAGATTAGGGATAAAAACCGTCGCGTATGCGGATGACGTGGCGGTGGCGGTCGCGGGTAAACACCTGGACACACTGTCCCATTGTATGGAATCTGCATTGCAGATTCTAAGCTCTTGGAGCATTTCCTGTGGACTTGGTGTCAATCCACAGAAAACTGAGTTGGTACTCTTTACCAGGAAGTACAAGGTTGGCAACTTTAGGCTTCCTAGGCTAAATGGCACGGAGCTGAGGCTCTCGAACAGTGCCAAATATTTGGGCGTAATTCTCGATAGCAAACTATCATGGGAACTCAACGTTCGGACGAGGGTTGATAGGGCTATTGTGGCCTTATACACCTGCAAGAGATCCTTGGGCAGGAGCTGGGGCCTGGGCCCCAGGGGTGTCGAATGGATCTTTGAAGCGGTGGTAAAACCGATTCTCTTCTATGGGGTCATAGTGTGGTGGCCTGCCGTGGAAAGGGGACGGTACTGTAGGATGCTTGAGAAAGTATATAGGTTGGCTGCGCTGATGATCACGGTATCACTCCGCTCGACACCGACGAAAGCACTGTTTACTATGCTAGACTGGTTGCCGATTGATATCATGGCCGAACAACAGGCCTTGACTTCCGCTATGAGACTGGGGGCGGTGGGCCTATGGTCTACGCGGAATTATGGTCATGCCAGGGTCACGCTTCACGCGTCATACGACCTGGCGGGGCTGGACTATTGCACTCCGGAACCCTTTTTCGGTGCTTTGTTCACGGTTCATCATGGTAGCTATGATGAGCTGCTCGATAATACGCGATCTCTGGAGCCGACCCTGCGGGTCTACACCGATGGTTCCAGGATGGGCGACAGAGTGGGTGGAGGTTTCTTCATCGAAGAATTGGACATCAGGGTCTCTTTTAGGCTGCCAGATGGCAGTAGTGTGCTGCAGGCGGAAATCTCTGCCATAAAGCGGGCGGCAAACTGGCTGAAGTACTATCGTATATCGAGGGATATATGTATATTTACGGACAGCAAGGCTGCCATTGCAGCTCTGGCTGGTGTCTTTACGACATCTATGTTGACAGTGGAATGCCGGATGTCTCTAAATGAGATCGCGAAACATTCCAGTGTAACGCTGACATGGGTACCAGGACACAGTGGGCTCCTGGGCAACCATACTGCGGACAGTCTGGCCAAACAAGGCTGTCTCTTAGACGACATGTTCGTCGACGGCCTAATTGGCACTTCAATGGCCCGCTGCAGGACTCTCATCAGACGGGAGTCGTACAGAAGGGCTCAGGGGAGATGGCAGGGCGAGCATACCTGTTTGATGGCCAGGACTCTATGGCCTGGCTATGACGCAGCGAAAACGCGTGTACTACTCGGTCTCGGCAGGGACCGGATAAGGACAGTGATATCGGTTATCACGGGTCACTGGGTGATAGGGACTCATGCTAGGAGGATGGGTCTTGAGTATAATGACTACTGCAGGAGTTGTCATGATGAGGAGGAGGAGGAGACGGTGTTTCACTTCCTCTGTCAATGCCCCGGTCTGGCGGGCGTTAGGTTGAGGCATTTTGGGAGACCGGAATTGCCATGTCTGGACGATTTGTCCAATGCGGGACTGAAATCGATCTCCCTGTTCTGCAGGGAATCGGGGTGGTTCGAGACTGCGGTGACCTCTGGGGAATAGCCTGGTGGATACTGGCTGGCCCTTGTCACTGGCTAGGGGTATCACAAAGGGACCGCTATAAGGACCCAAGTGAGTCGTCTTCGTGACGGCTACCCATTTAACCTAACCTACACATGCAGTTAACATAGAAAAACAAAAGTTGTGTGAAAAATAAAAATATCTCTAAATATATACATACATTAAAACTTTTTAATATGAGGACTATTTAAAGTAAACTTGGCCAAATCAATTTTCAAATTTGAATTCCCCTTACATTCTTTTACCTATAAATTTTGGCGCCGCTGACCACTCCTTCATAAAAATAATTTAATGAAAATTAAATTAATGAACTTTAGCCTAATTGGAAAATATCAAAATTTAGATTCAAAACCATAAACAGTTCAACAAAATAACCACAATATTAATTACACTGGGAATAAAATCGACACTTTTTTTTTAAACAAGCTGAGCACCTGGCGTTTTAACCTAATTCGGGTACGCTGAATCCAGTAGTGCTAGCCGTTTTTTTAGGTCAGCTCTGATTTGCGAGATATACCGTTATTTCGAAAATGGAGGAGGTTGCAGAACATATTTTCGCGTAACTCAAAAACGCTTTAGCTTATTGAAATAACGAAAAAAATTCCGATAGAAAGATACGCAGTCGTTTTAGAAACAAAATTTTTTTATTGGCACAAAAAATCAATTTTTAGCCACATTTTAAAATTTTTGTTCTTTGAAAATTCATCAAAAATTAGAAAATGCAGCTATGCTTCTAATTTTTTGCAGACATATAAAAAACGAAGCTGCAAACAAAACAAGCCATAACTGATTAAAATCTATTTGCAACTTTTGAAAAAAACAGTTCGTTATCATCTCACAGTAGCAAGCACCGTTCACAGTAACTGCCTGACCGGCCTCATTTTTGGAAAAAATACGGCCCGATGATGCCGCCAGCCCATAAACCGCACCAAACAGCTACTGTTTGTGGGTGCATTGGTTTTTCGACTATCACTCTTGGATTATCATTCGCCCAAATGCGGCAATTCTGCTTATTGACGAATCCACTGAGGTGAAAATGTGCCTCATCACTGAATCACGAAGTGCACGATATGCATTTTGATTTAAACGCTCATTTTCATAATAAGCCTGAATAACTTTAACGCGTTGCTCGATTGTGTATCTTTCCATGGTTCAAATTCAGTTAGTCTGAAATTGAGAAATGCCAAATGAAATGCAGAAAAAAAACTTGACGTTTGGGTGTGGTTCACATTCAACATCGGCGGCCCTTAAAATTTAGGCCCTTAAAATTTAGCTTTTAAATGAAAACAATAAACATACCTTTTATTTCCGTTATCCATATTATATAAAAAACACTTTTCAATAAAAATTTTTTGAATTTTTCTTACTGTTGGCTCTTTTTAACATAAAATTTTTTAACTTGATTTTTTTTATTATATTCAACATTTTTAATTTTTCGAATTTATTCTATATGAGCTAAATTTCCGTTATGTATTTTATAAATGAAAAATGTTGAATATAATATAAAGTAACCTTCGGAAGGAAATAATTCCCAATTTATTTATTTTATTTATTTATTTATTTAAGAAAAAATTGTAACTTCTACAACAAAACATCAGTCTTAAACAGTAGAAATCTTATGATGTTATTTTGGAAAATGAAAAATAATAAACTTAAGTCTAGGTATAGTTATTACAAAATCGATATAAATAAAATTATTGTAACTAAACCAAACAAATAAATAACGAAAAACTACATATCAAAATATCATAAATACATTTATAAAAAATCAAAAAATATTGAACTATAGAATTATACCGAACTATAAACAAACTTATTGACTACGAATAATATTTAAATATTTCTTTCTTAAATTGTAACACATTGCTGATTTCTTTTATTGTTGGATTAGTAATATTATTCCAAAGACGTATTGCAAATATGAAAAATTGCCATGCAGATATTAATGTTTGATGTCTGATTTAAATTAAATTTCTATTTCTTCTGAGTCGACTAAATTTTAAACGATTAAAAAGATGACCTGGCTCACGGGTGGTTATAATTTTGTGAAGAAATACTAAAGTTCTTATTTTCAGTAAATCTTCAAAAAGTACCCCGAATATTTTTTTAGAGTAAGGTGATATACTAATGTAAGTACCATTTATGTTATAATTTCTGATCCCGTAAACGTACCTTGCAATGTTGTTATATGTGACGGTCAATTTAGAATTACTGGTTTCATCACAACTTGCAAAAATCTCACATCCGTAGGTTAAAATTGGTATCAAATATGTCTTAGCAAGTAATAAGCGTATTTTCAATGGGGTGCAATATTGAGTAGGCCATAGGGTTCTTAGCATCGAATATGTTTTACCACAGGCAGCTATAACGTGATCAGACATGGTTAAAGTGTTATTAAAAATTACACCAAGATTTTTTGCTTTATCTACGATTTCAATCCGTTGGTTTTTAATAAAAATGTTGGGATAATCAATAATTTTCTGTGTTCTTTTACGTATTACAATGCATTTCGATTTGGTAGGATTTAAACTTAACCCGTTAACATCAGCCCAACGTGAAACCCGTTGTAAGTCCTGATTAAGTCTTGCAGTACATTCATCTAAGTTCCCTTTTTTGTTACTTATGTACAATTGTACGTCATCGGCATACATTCTAATGTTGCAATGGAGCAACTGTTCAGGAAGATTCGATTGTTTTTATTTTTGAGGAAATGTCAAATATCACTAGAGATGCCAGTAAAATTTTGAAAAAACAGAGTTGCATTAGCAATAACTTTTTGTTTATAACTAGTTTATCTCAAAGGCCAGTAACAAACCTACTTATGATTTGTTTGGATAAATAAGTTCCTCAAACTAGTTTATGGCGCAGGTGTAAATGCGTTGTTCAACAATATTTTATATAAAAAAAACAATTGTTTAAACGAACTCTATTAAACACACTTTTGAATCCTTTATAGATATTTTCAAAATAGTTTTAGTTGGAGTTAGGCTTAGAAAGGATATTGAGAAAAACTTTTCAACTACAGTCTTCCTTAAACGAGGGGCAAGTGTACTGTTTCGCCCGTGTTTGTTTGTAGCTCTGTGAAAGTGTTAAGATTTATAGTGTTTTTGCCATCATAAAGTTCTTATAACGGTTTAAAATATCGTGAATTACACTGCTTTACAAATTTTTAATTTGGAAAAATACCAAGAACGCCACATGCCGAGATAAGTTAATTGGGACCTCCTGAACACGAAAAACGAAATAAATGGCATTTCGTTGGAAAGGTAATTGAATGCCTTTTCCGTCGATAAGCTGAAAATTTATCTGATAAGAAATGGCTGAGTAATGGCACCTCCAAAATTTGCCTATTTTTACGTTTTTTTTTTTTCATTTTTATTTCGTTTTTCTACGTTATATTAATATCTGGAATGTTTTAGTTTTTAACCAAATAGTATATTTAATTACCAACATTTAAAGCATAATTTAAAACAACATTTTAAGCGTAATGAAAAATAAAGTTTTTATTAAGGATTTTGTGGAACGACAATATTTTCATCTTATATCAAACTCCGTTTTTTCGACGGAAAAGGCATTCAATTACCTTTCCAACGATATGCCATTTATTTCGATCGGACTCAAAAGTACCGTTATCTAAAAAACGGTACTTAGGAAAAAAAATTACAGCGTTTTTCGTGTTCAGGAGGTCCCAATTAACTTATCTAGGCATGTGGTCGTGCTTTACTGACGTTGATCAAATGCGTACCGCGTTATACAATAAAGCTTACCGTTTTACGGATTTGGCTATTCCAAAAACAGTTTAAAAGGAAATAGTCTTGTACCTTCATAAAAAAAACAGGTAATCCTCTATTGAAACACTATAAGCATTTTTTAAATTTATCCGATACAGATATAACGAACTTAAACTGTCGATCTCTTCGAGTTCGCTATAACCGTTTTTATGTTTACCGTTAAATACGTGCAGCAAAGCAAACATTTTCATATAAGACTATCGCAACAAAGTTATGGTTTTTTCAATTGTTTTCATTCATTAAGATGGCTATTGTATTATGCTATTAGTGGTAACACACACAAACACATTCATATCCTTATACTAAAAGATGTACATATGTAGTACACATGAACAAGAACATGTTAAACATAACAAAACGAAAAAAAATATACATCCACACATGCAAACGTTTACACACTTGAACATAAATACTCGTATACCCTCAAGTACTCGAAGATAGAGGCACTTAACCCTCATGCCTTTTCGACTTGACTTGTCTCGTTTGATTTCATCATGGAAATGAAGATGATGATGATGGAAGGAATAAAGCAGAAAAATTATATTTATTGTTTGAAAAGAAAGCGAACAACAGCAACAATAACCTAAAAGTGGTACGAGAAAAAGTAAAATGATACCTAAACATTTACGAACTAACACCCGAACATACTAATGTATAACTACCCAGTTGGCAAAATGGTCATAGACGCAAATGTCGTCAACAATGTCTTCAGGACATTTTTGAATTTGTCGCCTATAAAACTTTGATGACGACAATTTAAGTAAAAAAACGTGTATTTTGGCGTGTTTTAAATCGTATTTACGACTATTTTGGAGACATTTTTTTAAATTTGTCTTGAAAAATATCAAGAAATTTTTTTTTTTGCAATTTTTATATTTTTTTAGTAGAGGAAAACGTAAGTGACCATTGTGTTCATTTTGTCGTGTTTCAAACCACATTGATGGCACGTTTTCCTCTACTAAAAAAAATTAAGAAATTGTTAAAAAAAAATTCTTGATATTTTGCTTTTATTATCATTATTTTTGATAATAAAACAAAAAATAACCGTTTTAAAAAACCGATGCACTTGTAAGCTTCTTTCGACACCTTGAATATATGCTCTGTCCTTCGGACATCACATTGTATCCTCATGCCGAAAAGCTCAAGAGATTCGTATTCCTCAGAAATTATACCACCCATCTATAAATATGAGGCACTTTGATCTGTCGCACGTTTATGCGTCAGCACGCAACATTGGGGTTTTCGGGCATAAAAATCGACCCTATTTGCACGACCCCATTCCGAGGCTATGTCAAGGTCTTTGCCAATTGTATCATTCATGTCCTACCTCATAGCATCAACATCGGATACGCTTGGTCTGCATTCAAATGAGTACAAATGGCAAAGGTTGCTGTCATCTGCAAAAGAGTAGATAGGGTTGGAAGTTTGACATTTAGAAAAATAAGAAATAAAGTAGGTAGTAGTAGTAGAATATACTTCAGTCGTCAGGAAGCCTATTTGACCTTTCAGTATATATATTCTCAAGGTAGACCCATTTACCCGTTCTTCTTCTCCGGGATATATCGGCAAATCTAAAGTATCGCCGATTTATGGGTGTCGGTATTAGTTACATCTCTTATTGTCACTTACCTATCGGCGACTAAATTATACATAGATAGTGTCCACAATACTGTCATCAACGACACTATTATGGTAATGCCGCTAATAGGGCATTAAAGACTTTATGAGGAAAAAGTTGTTGATATAGTCGCCAATGACAACTTAAACCACATTGTTACCCATATGATCACTAACGACAATGTGCATGATAATGTCGCTTATATGTCGTGTACGACTTGAGTGCCCTTTGTTCGAAAAAGTCGTCGACGATTTGCATTTGCTGTCGCCAACATGCCGTCAGGGATTTACTATGGGTCTTGTACGAGTCGCCGACGTTGTCTTGAAGACATGGCCAACTGGGTAAATACAAAAGCTCACATGAATAAACGAAAATTCACACATATACACGCCTTTATATATTTGTTTATTATATCGCTCGCTAAAACGAAATCCTTCTTTGCTAACAAGTTAGAGATGTTTTTATTAAATGTGTCGTCGATAACTCAATTTTACATTAAAATCAATATTATTTGTCTGCGAAATTTTTGTTCGGCGCCCATTCGTTAGAAAAAATAAATAATTATCCAAAACACACAATTGAAACATTGGAACGTTTAGTCAACTCTCATTGTAAACCCCCCATGTTATGTTATGCCTTAAGGCATAATCAGGTGAATCCAATATCTGGGATTCGGTAAGAATCCAAAAGCGACAGATCACAGGAGATCTTCACGATTTCTTGCGTTCGCGGCTGACAAGAAATCCTACCTGATACCAAGGGAATCAGTAGAACTCGGTGGCAGGCCTCCGTAATATTTTGCGAAAGTTATACATTTCTGATAATTTGTTCTTCTAAGGTTGCACTTTCGTTTGATAAAAACTACTTTCCTTTAATTAATATGTGCTTTTTGGCGAGGGGATAATAATAATGTGGTAGTTTCAGTTTAAGCCATCGTTGTGGCCTGAGGGATGACTATCCATAGGTGTTGTTTTGTTCTCCAGATCTTTCACAATGGGTGATTGTATAATGAAGACGAATTTTGCACTCAAATTGCAATCTGGGTTTGCTGGTTGCTCTCACACTCAGGAGCGGTTGGTAAATGTATTATTGTGGATAAGATCCACGATGGAGGAGGCCTAAGCGGCAGGTATCCATATAAATCTTTTTATATCTTTATAAAAATTGACTCCACAGTATTAAAATTCATACCAAAGTTGCCTTTATTAAATTATCGGCCGATCATCACAAAGAAGTTAATGGTGAATATTTTCTTCAAAAAAAATGGTTTTAAAGCTAAGAACAAAACAAGGTTTGAGGGTCATATCGAGGGTTTTCTTAGTTTGTGTCTTAGCCGGGAAAGTAACCAGTAAACGCGGATTCTAAATTTTACAAACTATTAAGCATAAGTGTTCCTTAGTTATTTTTTTTTTATTAAACATTATGCAAACATGTTTCTCCACGGTTGAATATATATCGGGCGTAGCATAGTATACAGAAAAAATTCTCTGATATTTTAAAAAATTAAATCAGTTTAATAAAATATTTAATCAAGTGAACTAAACGTTAACATAACATTACTTTACAATACTACTTTTGAAAAGCATCGTAATGATTATATAATTCTAAAGTAAAAAGGGTATATTTTATTTTGAACTGGTTGAACGTGTTCAAAGAAGTGCTGGGATACTATCGATATTTTCTACTATAGATCTTTATCGATAGTTCAGATTTCACTATCGTTATATCGATATTACTATCGACTGAATGCTTGTACTCAAGTAGGAAAACTTTAACTAGTTTTTTACCAGGCTAAAGTTCGTTGTTTTTTATCACTTTATTGAACGTATGAGACGTATCTATGTACGCACGTTATTTTAGACGACAGGTTTTAAAAATTGTGATGCTGATAAGCACCTTTCTGAAGGAGCCAAAGTAACAGGGACTATAAGATATTTTATTGAAACTTTAGATAATGTTCTAAATTGGATTTGATTCTCAACCCAAAAGGTAATCAATCTAGCCGAGTTTTCCTCTAATGGTCGTTCATTGTTTTATCCTATGCTCGCAATTGCAATTGCATTTTTATTTGATATTTTTTACAACATCATAAACTATCTGACATTTAAGTCTTTATGATAACAGATTTCGGCATAAAGGCCTTAAGTTAAGCCTAGTACTCTGTTCGAACCTGCGAAAAATGTTGAGCAACATTGATTATTTCACACGAAAATTTTGTCATGTATCAATATTATCTATCCTGCAAGTATGCAACATTATTTTTGAATGTAAAGCCATAGATGGGGGTAGTACAATATATGTTGACTTAAATCAACATTGCACTCTCACAAAATAAATGATGAAACAGAACTGAGTCTTCAACTTCAGGCAAAAATTTTAAGGCCCATAATTAAAACGTCGGCAGTAACTTTAAATTCTCTCTCATTTCTTTCGTTTTCTTTTGTTCTTATTTTTCTTTGTTTACAAAATGTATGAAATTGAATGAAAGTATGGTAGCATTGTTAAGAGAATAAGTGTCTATATGTGAGAGCATTAGAAAAAACGTCCTCAAAATAAAATTGATTTTATTTCTCGACCGCATTCTCTGGCATAATTTTATGTCAAACTGCATGTAAAAAAACGTTCAGCCCCAGTTCTGTTTCATCATTTAAACTGTAAGCAAAAACCATAGATGGGGGTAGTACAATAAATGTTGACTTAAATCAAAATTGCACTCTCACTAAATAAAACTGCAATAAATTATTTTTTACAAATTTGTACCAGCTTTAGTGATGATTGGTATTTTTTTTTTACTAGCACTAAAAAAATTAATTGGTATTGTAAATTTTTCACTATCGCTAACTGTGATTGTCTGCATAAAATCTGCACTCAATCCAAATTTGTAGTTCAAAATTTGAACTTGCAATGAAAAAGCTGTACGAAAACATGATATCACTAAAATTTAAAAAAAAATTAATTTTGTACTTGCATGGTTTTCGATTTTTCCGATGATATGCATCATCATAGAAAATTAAACTTAATGAAATTCTGTCAATAACGGAATATTTCTTGGATTTAATCATGCAAACACAAGTTTTGTATTTTAAATTGTGTGCAAAGTTTTTAGTCAAATAAGTTAAGAAAAAAAGATTACAATAAACTGATGATTGCTTGATTTTAAATCAAACAATTTTTTTAGCACAAAATGTTTTAACATTATAGTCACTTATGTGTAGTGAGATTGAAAATTTTCAGATCATCACTTAACATTAACAAAATCTATGACAAAACCATGTGTTTTGATGAATGTCATTAAAAAAAGTAAAACTATTTTATTTTAATTATTTTCTATAGTAAAAAACAAAAAAAATTCATTTGATTATTAATTTTTGCACTTTTCTACATTTTTATTTTTGAACCAGTTGTTATAAACTCCACTACACTTCACAAAAACAAAATAAAAAATTTCAAAAAATGATTAGTTGTTGCTTAAAATTCTGTGCGAAATAATAGGAGCTCCACTTGTTTCGCACGGAAAATAAAAATGTTGCTAGAAACATTTCGCATGTTTTTCGTATATAAACAGAGTACAACTCTATCAACATTTTTTCGTTTGTATTTTATTATTTTATTATTTATTAATAGATATTTAAATTGTATATATGTACATATTCATTAATTTACAATATTTGTTATCTATATTTGGCATAACATGAATGTTGTGAGCCAGATTGGCACAATACTGGGTATTTTAATTTTTATATTTTTTAATTCATTTAATATAAAAAGTTTAAAACATTTTTTTTTTTTTTTTTTTTTTTTTTTAAATTTAAAACAAAATTATTCTTGTAAAAGGAAGACTAAATTTCAAATTCATTTATTATTTGTTTACGATATTTTGAAGCTGATTCTATGTATTTGTACAAGGAACAAAAATTAGATCCATTTAGAAGGTTTAGCACCTCAATCATACTAAGTTGATATTTTCCAAATAATTTTAGCCTTAATTCTTTATAAATTGGACAAACACCAATAAAGTGGTAGGTATTCTCAGATTCATCTAAATTGCAGATAGTGCACGTGTCTATTGGGTTGTTACTATAGGATCTGGCATTTAATTGAAGTAATCCTCCTCTGGCTTTAATTAACAGACAAGTAATGCGGGATGAAAAATGTTCAGCAAGCAGAGGTGTAACATTGTGGTTCAGTTGGCAATAAAGATCATGGTGTTGGGAATTTGTTGCGTTTAATACATTTTCTTCACGTTCTTTTATTTCTAATAATTTTAGTATCGTTTCCGAATGGTTGCAAAGTGGTGAATTAGTATTATCAGGTGTATATTGAAGACGTTGGCAAAGACTGGACCACTCATTTGCCCAGTAAACGTTTTGTGCTATAATTGCCTCTGCTAAAATGCGTGGTAATCTATGTTGATCCATTTTTAGAACTTTATTTACGTAGGAGAAGTGCAGTTTTAAAGTTGAAAGAAATAACGAATTTAGACCAGTTTCTAAATATAACATATAATTAGGCGTTGTAGTTGGTAAATATAACATTTTTTTAATAAAAAAACGAAACAGCTTTTCTACTTCATCAAATTTTTCGTAGCCCCAAACTTGTGCAGCATAAAACATAATTGAACGAGAAGCAGCATGAAATATTTTCAGTTTATTAGTTTTTGAAATTTGTGGGTGATTAATATATTTTGACCAGGTTGTGTTGATTGCCAATTTGGATGCAGCCAATTTATTTATTAAATATTTCTTAAAAGACAAATTATATGTAATATCTACACCAAGATATTTATAATTGTTAACGATTTCAATATTATCATCACCAAAATTCCAATTTAAAAGACTTGAAATTCTTGTTCCCGAACGAAACACCATAACTTTTGATTTGTTTAAGTTAACTGTTAAGCTCCACCTTAAACAGTACTGGTATAGTGCATCGATCATGGTTTGTAGCTCAGTTGGTGACTCAGACAAAATAACAATATCGTCGGCGTAAAGAAGGATTTTCACAGTTGTACCAGCAACATTTACCCCTCCAGGGAGTACATCAACAAGATCATTAAGATATAGTGAAAATAATATCGGACTTAATATACATCCTTGTTTAACACCTACATCAACAGAGAACGGCTCAGAAAAAGTGCTGCCATCCCAAATACGGCTTTCGGTTTCATCATATGCATTCTGCAAAATACGAATTATTTTGGAAGACAGTCCAATACAGGAGAGCTTATAAAATAAACTATTTCTAGGAATAGTGTCAAATGCACAGGAGAAGTCTACAAAAAAGGCATAAGTATTTTTTCCATTTAGTTTATTTAGTTTTACAATGTTTACCAAGTTGAAAATATTATCTACGGTTGAGTAATTCTTTCTAAAACCCGCTTGATACTCGTTTAGTATTTTGTTGTTTTCTAACCATTCTGTTATTCTGTTTAATAAGATCGTGTTGAAAATTTTGCATGCAGCATCAATAAGAGACAACCCTCGGTAGTTTTCTGGTAAAGATGAATCACCTTTTTTAAAAAGAGGGATCATGATGGAACTGCGAAAGCTTGATGGTATCTTTTCGTGTAAAAATATTATGTTAAAAATCGATAGTATTTCATTAATAAAGCAAGCAGGAGCGTGTTGATAAAATTCATAGCTAATGCCGTCTTGACCAGGAGCTTTATTACGCTTTAAATTTTTAACAACGTATGAAATTTCACAAAATTCTATGGGAGAATCTAGAACAGGATCCGTAAAGTATGCCAAGCACCAGCTTATTGTGTAATTATTTTCTGTATTTTGTAACAAAGTACTAAAATGGGTTTGAAAATCATCTGCTTTTAAGTTACCCTTGTTCACCTGCTTATATGATTTCATTGATTTTGCTAGCTTCCACCAATCACTACTGCATTTGACCGTGTTTAATTTGTTTAGATTTTTATTGTACATATCTAGTTTTTTGTCGTTGCATAATTTTACATATTTAGCTCGAGATAAGAAATAACGAGATTTGTTTATGGTTGTGTGGTTTTTTCGGTATAGTCTAAGCTTTTTTAACATAAATTTTCGAGAACGTTCACACTTCCAGTCAAACCATTTTTGCTTGGGTTCAAAATACTGTTTATTAACATTTCCTATTGCTGCTTGTTTTATTTTAGATGCCACTGAAGAAACCAGATCATCTATGGGAACATTTGTTTGTAGATCAACGTTAGTCGTAAGGGCGCAAAGTTTTTCCACATATTTAGGTGAATGCTTGTCTTTCCAGCGCAATCTGTGAAGTGAAACATTTTCTATTCTTTCAACATTTGGGTTTAAACATTTTATTTTTAAACATAACGGCATGTGGTCAGAGTAAGGTTTTGATGCAATCGAGAAATCATCAACATATTGCAGAAAGCTGTGAGAACAAACACAATAATCAATGACAGAACTACCCATAACACCGCAAAAGCTGTATTCCCCTTGAGCATCGTTACCCGTCCTTCCGTTAAGCACAATACCGCCAATATCTTCAATCAATTCCATGAGTTTTTTACCTTGAGTATTTAAAGTTTTATCTTTCGAACATCTATAATCACGGATATGTGGTAAGTCATGCAAAAAATGTGAGTCCAAAATTTGTAAATCAGAAATTCTGGCATTTAAATCACCAACAATGCAAAAATTTGTAGGTTTGAGCTCTTGCAAAAATTCTTCAAACTTTGCTAAGTCGGAATACCAATTTGTACAGTTTAAATACCTTGGGATTAAATAAAAAATGCTTCCTTCTAGTTTAACTGTTAATACTGCGTTGTTGTGTATATTTAAAAATTTAAAAGTATATATTTTTTGAAGTTCAGTTTTATAACCAAACAAACAGCCACCACTTGCACGACCTGCTGTATGTATTTTCGTTGCTTCTATCCAATGTAGAGAGTAATTGTTAAAGTAAGATTTAAAAAGATGTTGTTTATCTGCAACTACGTGGGTTTCAAACAGAAAAAATACATCAAATTTATTTATATAGGTTAGAAAATTACCAAAGTTTATTGATTTAGATAGATTAGCTACATTGTATGACACTAAATGGAAAGAATAAAATTGCTATTGTGATGAAGAGATTTTTATTTGCTCATTACTATTTTTGTGACCCTCCCTGGTACACACTTCGATCGGGTTGTTACTTTCTGATAACAGTTTGGACAAATATTCAGCTTTATCAGCAGAATCTGCCATAATTTTTCCATTAGACCATATATATTTATTATCGTCTATAAATATGCAGAATTCTCCAAGCCTTACTTTAACGGTTTTATTATGTTTACTTATATTTTTGCTTAGTTGTCGCAAATTATATCGCACATTTTGTTCTTCTTCTGTGTAATCTTTTTGTATATATAACGTTAGACCATTTAACTTCTTTTTAGCAGCAGTGACATTATATGCCTGCATACTAGTTTCTAATGTAAAGCAAAAAGATTTTCCGCCAGCTATTATACGGGTTTTTATAATATTAACGTTCACCTTAAGCACATCTGAACATAATTTTAAAAATTCAGCTTTGGCAGCCTTTATATTATTACTGCTTAAGCCAGTAACAACAACGTTTGCTGACCGAGATCTGCGATCAATAAATTCAAGACGGTTTGTAAGTTTTTTAACATCGTTCTTTAGTTTTAAATTTTCATTCTTCAGTTCTTCAATCTCCGTTTTTATTGCAACTAAATCAGATTTTCTTGTGACATCTTTCAATTTATCATCCAAAAGGTGACACAGTTTTTCCCACGAAAAAATGTCTTGTTCACTGTTTTGATTTGAGTTTGGCATATTTTCACAACTTACAAATTTTTTACAATTGTTTTTCTCAGTATTATCTGGTGATGTTAATTGTATTGCTCGTTTATAACTCATTTGTTTTAAAGCATACGTTTAGGCATACTAGTATTAATTGAATAGTAAAAAACTTGGCAGCACTTTTTGTATAAAACAGATGTAAATAAAAACAACAAAGGCGGCAATCAACAATAATAAACACAACCAACAAAATTATATTAGAAATAATTGCAAAATTAAAGAAATCCACCTCAATTACAAATCACTCACGTATACAAAATCCAAGATATACGTTTTTTAGTAAATTTTATTTCAATTTGAGCTCTTCCACTGCAACATTCAACAAGAAGCGGCCGTGAGACACCAACCACCAACACCAGAACCACAAATGTAAATTTTGAAGAAAATGTTGTTAAAACGACCCTCGATGCAACACGTGCACGTATAACCACTCCTTGCGCCAACGCGAATCACTTCCAAACAGTTCTTGTTTATATAAGTAGTTAATTTCTTTTTATTCGTAAAAACAATTTAAAATTATACCGCAGAAAATTTATTGGACTTTTTAATTCTTCAAACACAGGGTTGCCAATTTTTTCGTTTGTATTTCACAGAATTTTTTTTTGTATTGACTTTTAAAACATTTCGCACGAAATACTGAACAGAGTACCAGGCTTTAGTAGTAAAAAAGCACAGCTAAGCAATTCATACCACCTGCCATTCTTGTTGTTTGAATTCATTGCTGTTATTCTGCGCGAATTAATAGTTGCGTTCGAGAACACAAAAGTTTTTACTATTTTTTACTAAGCTTTACTGCATTTTACGAAATTGCGTTCGGGTACACAAAATGCAGTAAATGAGAATATAAATTGGGAGCGAAAAGAGACAGTTCTTGTTTGAGTATTTACAAATTTTTACTGCAGCAATTTTTGCAGTAAAATTTAGTAAATCAAAAAAAACATACATATGTTTCAAAAGGTAAACAAGCAAAAGTAACAAATAAAAAGCATACAAATTGTGAAAAAATTGTTAAATAAAAGAAAAGTTGAAATAAAAATTAAACCAAAACAAAAAGTGAATAAATATTAATTAATTAAACTTTTTTGTGAAGCATTTATTTGGTTATATACAAACTTTTGAAATTTTTTCGTTATGTTAATTTTTAGAGTTGTAAAAGTGTGAAGTATTTGGGTACTTAAGTAATCAATAGCAAAAAAATTATTCATGTTCTTTTAAATAATTTAACCCGCTACAAATTAGTAAAATCAAATAAAATAAAAAACAAACAAATATGAAAGATTACTTAAAATAGTTTGTTTGTATTTTCCAAAAATGTTCGTGTTATAAAAAATATTTAATCGAGTACCGATTAGAAAACGAGTTAAGTAGTCAAAAGTGTCAATATTTTTCAACACTTCAATTATTTGCCATCAGCTGTTGCGTTTATTTTAAGAATTTATACAAATTTTGCGTTCGCGTACTTTTTTGGACAACAGCTTTTTGTGAGAGAAAATTTTTTAGTTTACTCATTTACTGCATTTTACTGTAAAAGTACTCAAACGCACCTAATAATAGCAAGTAAAAGCTTGCGGCAAAAAACTGTGTGTGTATAGCTGCTGTAACATGTCTTCATAGCTGTATTTTAAATAATAATAATATTGATATTTTTCCTATCGATATTTTCGATAGCTTAAGACTATCGATAGTTTCCCAGCACAAGTTCAAAGAAAAATTTGATAATTTTGCAAGTAACAATTCATTCGTGTTAAGGAACCAATCTATGAAAAACATTTTGACTTTGCTACCAAGCTATTATTATTATTTTCTACCAATACAATTATTGTACTCATATTGGTGTACCAGTAAAAAAAACTAACCTGCAGGAGTGTTAATCCATTTAAAACAAATTGGCTTAAATACACTAAACTTTACTTCAATTCGTCACAAAAATTTTTTCGATACGAAACTTTATTCGATCGCGAATGCGACGATTGGTTTATCTGCTTATCGTGACATAAACTTATAACTTATAAAAGTTGGCCAAAAAATATTAATTTAAAACTTTAAATCAAAAATAAAAAAACTATTTTAAAACTGGATCTTTTTCCATTTTAGGCAACGCTACATTCACAAATAAATGTTTGTATGTTTTTAATTTATATGCATGTGTGAAGTTCATATATTATGTGTTGCAGGGGAAATAAAATAAACCGTGTAAATTAGATGTTATGTTAACAAAATACGTGACACTAAATTATGATTATGTTTTGAATTTATTCAGTTACACTCTAGTTACTAGAGTCTAGTAGCACTTACGGGATATACATAAGTGCATGTATGAATGTATACATCAGTCCAATAGTCAAACAGAGACTGACCAGCAAAGGAGTAAACAAACATATTCCAATTACTCATATGGGTTCACTTTTGTGGCTTTTCTTTTCAATTCAACTTTTCTGCTTTTATTCCCCATGTATTATTATTATTTTATTATGTTTGCAAGTTGTAGCCAAAGTTTTTAATTCAGTGTTTCAAAAGTTGAAAAAAACCAAGACAAGAAACAAAATGATACTAATCATAAAGTATTTCTGTTTTTCTTGGCTTTTTTTCAATTTTCCCCGACACATAAATGCGTCATAATGAAGGCATACTATCCAACTACATACCTCCATTTCTCCATTTCACTTAAATCTCTACGACAAACAAACTAACTCAAAGAATTTTGTTTCGTTTTTTTTTTTCTTAATACGAAAAAAAGTTCAGCTGGTTGTTACGAAGATTCAATTTAATAACAAAAAACAAGAAGTGTAGGAAAAGAAATGAACGTACACAAATAAAAACATAATTTAATTTTATGGGGACTAAAAGTTTTATTTCTTAGTGAAGAAAATAATAAAAAAAACCAGAACATTTAAAAGGATTTCATAAATTTTCTTTTTTGTGGTCCAATTTATTGAACGAAGTTTTTCATTAGAATTTATTGAAATGTTTCTTGACTAACATGCTCCCACAATCATACAAATGTAATAGTAAGAAGTTGAAAAGATTCTACTTATATTAATAAAATATAAATTGCATGTCATTATATTTGTTTATATTGCAGCCGTATTCTGTAATTCGCTTGGTAAAGCTAAATCTCGATCACTTAAATGCCTAAGGGAATACAAAATTTAAAAATTTTAGCGATGACATTAAAAGCTAAAATTGCGGCGAATCAAATTTGTATGGCATTGTCAGATTTATAAAAGCACGTTAAAGAACTGCATTTGCAGCCAAAAATCGCTAAATCAACTTTATAGATTTTTAGCAATAGAGATTTAGCTTTAGCGAATTACAGAATACGGCAGCTATAAAAGTATTGCTTAAAATTGTACGTACTCAAATTCGAATTTTGGAAACGGTCTTTTAAAACAAAGTTTTTCTTTGGGGTTATTCTGGATGATTCATGATCAGGGCTTAAAAAATTGCAGTCGAAACCAAAAACTAACGAACAAAAAACCAAATTTTGCTTACAACTTTTCGCTTTTTGAGTTGGTTTGACAGTGACTGTTTACATTTTATGATTCAGAAGTAAAAGCAAGTTTTTTTTTTTTTTTGGCTAATGACAAAAGAAGAAGTTGAAGGATATGGCAGCGTTTCTGCTTTGACTGCAGTTTCAACAGGACAGCTCTTTTTTTATTTAACAAGTTTTATATTGGAAATGAAGCGTTACAGTTCTTTTTCTTATATTCTTTTAACATTGACGAAAACTTTGCATTGTTGCGTCATTTGAGTAGGATACTCTCAATTAAATCTAGTTTAGTGTACACAAGGAATAAACGGTTGCTAAACATATGTATTTGTACAAATCTGAGTGAATAGAAATGTGCTAATGACAACTGCGGCAAATCTGGGGTCTTATCACCGCATACGATATCGAGCAAAATTGATCGAAATTACTTATTTTGGTATCATGAAACTCGATATTGAATGAAATGTATTGAATTTGAAATAATAGCATTCGATTTCGAGTAACTCGACATTACATTTATCGAGTTTTCATTCGACACGTCAGTGTCTATCGTATGTAAAAAAATTCTATAGTTTACTCGATACGATAGTATCGCGTGCGGTGATTAGACCCCTGTTTTTAAAATTACGATGGAAATAAGCAGAAGTCACAATGTAGTATCTCATTACACTATGCTAGTTGAAAAAAACCGACAAGCCGGGAAAAAAGTTTTGGCAGAAGGTACGTTTGAGCGATTAGCATTCTAACCTTGAGAGGAGTGAAGTAACACCACATATATAATTGATATGGTTAGCCCAATTGATCTCAGAGTTATAAATCACACCTAGATTTTTTGCTATCTTGGCTATTTCATGTGTTGCATTGTTTATTAGGATCGGCGGAATAAACGAGGGGATATAAAGTGATTAACCAATGAACATAGCTTTTTATTTTTTTTTGCATTTAAGCAAAGGCCGTAAGCAAATATTATTGTGATCATGGTTTAGTTTGTTGACACAATCAATTATATAACTTGGCTCGCAACTTATGTAAAGCTGCACATCGTCAGCGTATGTTTGTATTTCCTAAAACTTAAATTGGGTTGGGATATATCGAATAAAGAAGAGTACCAAATATTGGTCCTTGTGGTACGCCCCTCCTTAACATTCAGGTGTTTGATTCATCTGAGCCGTGGTAAGTCGCTTGGGATCTATAACATAGGAAGACATCAATTTTACTGCGGTCGCAAATATTTTAGTTTAAGACACAAAATAGAGTGATCGACTGAATCGAAAGCTTTGGTGTGATCAAGTAACACGAGAAAAGAAATAATTTTGGCATCTATATGTTTTCTTAGTTCTTCAGAGACATCAATCAAAGCAAAGACGCAAACATGCCCTGGTCTAAAGCCAGACTGTCTTTCAGTTACAATTGTATTGCTGTAGTTATCTGATTATGAATAAGGTGTTCAAAAACCTTTGAAAGGTACGGAAGAATTGCTACCGGTCCGTATGTCTTATCTGTTTTGTTTCGGAAGCAAATTGTTGATGTTACCTGCTGAAAAAATAAATATTTTGATATTTCATGCCATAAAATTTCTTTTTAAAGAATCTTATAAATCAGAGCATAGCATAGAAATAAAATTGCATGAATTTTGCCCTCATCACGAGTATTGCGGGCCGCCTAAATTTGTTAAAACATTACCAATTTTTTAAATTTTGTTTAAAATTAGTTCCTAAAATGTAAATAGTTTTTAATAAAATTTCATACTATTATGTGTAGTTTATAGAACACGAGCGCCTTACTCGTCCGTTCAACTTACATTTCAAACAAAAATAAATTTCGAAATTTTGTTTTTGTTTTAAATGCAAGTTGAACGGACGAGTAAGGCGCTCGTGTTCTATAAACAACACTTTAATAAATTGTTAGCAAAAAGCTTAAACAAATTTTAGCATTTTCTTAAATAATTTTTAGCATTTTTGGTCTTGTCTAATGCAAGACTTAGCATAATATTGTTAAATACATTTAGTAGTATGCCAGTTTTTTTCTTCCTAAGTGTTATGGACCAGAGATCAGCAATGAATCGTTTTTTCGCTACTCATACTGACTCATGCAATTGTAAGTATAAGTGCGTAGAAATCTTTTAAACTAAACTACTCTGATTCACTCATACTCACAAGAGAAATATTTATGAGTGCGACCCCAGCTAGCATTTTCGATCGGGCGATTAAATTAATCGTTCGCGATATCGTACTCCGATCGCGCAAGTTCAGTACAACTGAAGAAACTGTGTCCTTACGGCGACTCTTCCATATGAGTCGTCTACGATGCACCTAAAATAATCGTGTTAGATTCTTTCATTCCTACTTTAAACGAGCCTTAAATAAATCGCCGTAATGTGTCTTCTACGATGCGCCAAAAACAATCGTGTAATATTCTATTAGTCCTTCTTTAAAAGAATCTTGAAACAATTACCAAAAATACCTTTAATTGATTCTAAAATGCATAACAGTGAGATATAAAATAAAAAGCATTTTTTAAGTTTTATATTAATTAATAATAAATTCAAAAAAAAATCAATGTTGAGATCCAACATATTTGTAAAAATTAAATTAATTTTAATAGCATATTAAAGTTCGTCACCCTTTTTGGTTCGGTTACCCTTCCGTAGTCGGTCAGCAGCATTTACAGAGTGTTGCTGTAACACTTTATTAATCCTTGCATCGTCAGCTTTGGGGAATTTCGAATGACAGACATCTTTGAAAAGAAAAAAAAAAAAAAAATGTTTAATGCTGTAAGAGCATGCCATAAAAAGCACTTACTTGTTATAATTTGTTTGATACAAAATTGTTGAATGCTGGGTTAACTGTTCGTTCCCCGCCAGCTTAATTTTGCAGCTACATCATCGCTCAGGATTTTTTTATGGCATTCCTGATAAATGAGTTGGAGCAGTCGCCACCAACTCAAGGATCGGAAAATGTTTTTTTATTTTGTTTCTAAAAAAATATTTATTGTGCAAGTTTAAAAAATTCTACATTTTACAGAAAACAAAAAATTTCTAAAATAGTTTTGAAAAAAAGCCGTCGAAAAAAATAAATAAAATAAAGTTTTTGAAATAAAACGTTTTCTTAAAAACATTAAATAAAGTTTTTAAAATAAAACGTTTTCTAAAAAACATAAAAAAACAAAAACAAAATAATTATATTTAAGCATTGTCATAAAAATTTCATTCTTCAAAACAAATTTCAATAAAATTTCTGAGAATACATACATACATATTTCATTTTTGAAAAATACATACATAGAAAAAAAAATTCTAAAAAAAAAAACGTTTTGAAAAATATTTTTCAACAAAAAAAAAAGTTTTTTGAAAATTTGTATTTGTTTTTTTTACAAAAAAAGTTTTTTCTATTTTTTGAAACTATAAATTTTGTTTTCAAAGAAAATGTTTTTTTTTCTTTTTCGTTTAAATTTTAAACACAGAAAAACAATAGCTCAATTCACAATCTTGTGCAAATGGTCTTGCATCGTAGCATTTGCAAAATGGTATAGTAAATACTGTAACATACTTTTGGGAGCATTTGCAAAATGGTATAGTATATTTTTACTCTACACCAACAAAATATACAGCAATGCACTTGCTACTCTTTTGCAAATATGCAACGCCTAAAACCAATAGTTTATATTTACTCGACTTTTGCAACACTTGATTGTAAATCGACAGCTAAAGCTCGATTCACCCATGCGTTCCGAACAATATTTTTGACCGGACAAAAATTTTTTTAAAGAGAGTGTTCTGCAGAACGATTCACCCATCTCGGAAAATTTGTCCGGACAAACAAAGCTACCATATGGTTTACAGATGTAAACGATTATACAAAGTGGCAGCACAGTTAGCAAACTATTAGTTTTTTTTATAAAAGTGTGTTAAGAAAATGGAAGAAAGAAGAAAATTAATTTTATTATTTTTAATTGAATTGCATAAAGCCCATTTACTAGCAAAACAAATTTATCAAAAAAGGTTGAAAGTGAAAAGAATAGCAGTAAGAAAAATATTACAGAAAAGAAGAACAAACGGTATTTTTCACACACTTGTTCCTGAGATGCGCCTTCATGACGTGGAATCGTTTATTAATTTTCATCGTATGGACCCCACTACGTTCAATGAAATCCTTGCAATTTTAGGGCCTGATTTGCGTGGCGTACCTATTCGTAAACAAGAGCATATTACGCCGGCAGAAAAGTTGTCCTTAACATTAAGGTATGTATGTTCATATATAATACATAAATGACATATTAAAAAGGAACAAAACTTAATTTTCGCAGATATTTGGCTAGCGGCGATTCAATGAAGTCAATAGGATATTATGGCTTTCGTATTGGTGCATCGACTACATCACAAATAATAAAAGAAACGACAGAGAAAATATGGCAAAAAATGCAATTTGTGTTTCAGAAGCCATCAAGAAATATGTGGGAAAATATTGCCTGCAATTTTTACACGCGTTGGGGTTTTCCCAACTGTTTAGGGGCAATTGATGGAAAACACGTAGTAATACAAGTATGGATACCAATAAATAAATATAAACAAATAAACAATAAAAATGTATGTATATGTAAATATATTTATCTTTCTTAGGCACTACCGAATCACAATTCACTGACGTTTAATTATAAACATACGCACAGTTTAGTTTTAATGGCTGTAGCTGATGCGGATTACAAATTTGTGTTGGTTGACATTGGAGCTTTAGGCCACAATAGTGATGGCGGTATTTTTCGAAATTGCAAGTTTGGAAAAGCAATAATTGATAATTCTGAAGAAATGCAATTTCCAGGCCCAAGAAATTTACCTAACACCAATATATTAGCGGACTACGTATTTCTTGGCGATGAAGCTTTTCCGCTAAGAACAAATTTGTTACGTCCTTATCCCGGACGCAGTTGTGGTAATCTGCCCCCTGAACTGGAAACTTTTAATAAAAACCTATCCAGGTCTAGACGAGTTGTAGAGAATGCGTTTGGAATATTGGCAAATCGTTTTCGAATTTATCGCAAACCAATAATTGCTAGCAAGGAAACAGTGATAAACATTATAAAATCTACGGTTTGCTTACATAATTTTTTGCGCGAAAGGGCACCATCAAAGTATGTACAGCCTGACCTTATTGACAGAGAAGGTGCAGATGGGGCCGTCGTTCCTGGACTATGGCGAGAGGAAAATCACGATGGCCTGAGATCTTTAGGTCGGATGGGTTCAAATAGAGCTTCTAGGGACGCCGTAGAAGTAAGACAATTGTATACACAATACTTTACCAATTGCAGTGATAACTAAATTTTGATTTTTAAGTAATAAAATGCAGTATTTTTACAAAACAATAAATAATATTTTTATTTTTCATATCACAATATTTGTGATTGTTAATAAAAAAAAAAACCATTTCATATGTATATTACTATTTGTACGATATTATCACATAAAAAACATTTTTATTACATTCAACATTTAAATATAAATTCCGAATATAACAAAAAGAATAAAGGCTCAGTTAGTCTTTACTTTCTGTTCTGTTACGAATTAGCTGATTTGTTTTTGTTATTAAAAAACCTGTGAAATTGATTAGTTTTTCTGTTCTGTTGCGGTTCAGTTTTTTAAAATCAAAAAAATGTTAAGTTATTGTAAGTGACAGCAAAATAAATAATAAAAAAAATACATATTTATGTTGAAATAAACTATTTTTGATTTAAAGAATTCATAAAATTTAATTTCTTCAACTTTATTTGCATTAAAGTGATTAAAACGAAACAATGGACGGTGCAGAACTAATAAATTTGTCATAAATGGCTGATAAGTTGCTACCGAAAAAGTAACTATTACAATTTCGAAACAGAACGGCACGGTACAGAACAGAAACAGAAAGTAAAGACTAATTCTGCCTTCACTTATAATAAGAAATAATTCACAGATTCAAAATATTTTTATTTTTCAAATGTGTTCATTGAATCAAATTTCAATTTTTAAAGCTTACTTGCAATAGTCATATTCCCTCAATATTTGACATACTTTTTTCTTACGCCAACTTTTGGTTAGCATTTAAGCTGCAGCTACCTATGTACATATACTTAGGAATGATTCTATACACTACCAGACAATCTTGGCTGTGTACCAAATCATTCCTAAGTATATAAACATATATTTCTATAGCTTAAATGCTAACCAAAAGTTTCCAAAGAAAAAAGTATGTCAAATATTAAGAGAATAGGACTATTGGAAGAAAACTTTATAAATTGAAATTTGAATAAATGAACACATCACAAAAATAATAATGGTAATTAAAATAATATATAAAAAAAAAAATACTTCACATTCTAATTTAAAAAAACATTATTTTGCTACAATTGTTCTTCAACTATTAGCGCCATTAGTTTTAATTTCAATTGACTTTTGCGGTTATCCGGAACTTTTGAAAATTCTTCTTCCATGGCTAGAAAGAATGGATCTCGTTTTTCTGTTGTGGCCTCAAACACTTTTTCCGCCAAATTGTTAAGAGTCTTTAAAGACTCTTTATATTCACTTTCAGGATCATCTACTCTTACACGTTTTCTTTTTTCCTTTTCTCGTTGTGTAGCAGAACTCGAACTCGGTAACGTAGACTGAGTACTGTCCCCTCCCCAATCATTGCATTCATTTGATAGGTTAATGACATCAGGGTCACTGGCCATTTCTTCAAAAAGGCTTTGAAAACTTGCCGTATTTGAGTCGGTATAATTCGTTATGGTACACCTTAAAAAATAGTTCTTTATGAATACAAAGTAGATAATGTGCTACATTATGCTTAAAAGATCTTACTCTTTATCTTCGCAGAAATTTTCGAAAAAATCCATTTCTGTCATAAGGATCTTAGAGAAGCCTCTTACTGCCACCCGTTCACTTCCACTTTTCCCATTATTTTTAGTTAAAGCTGCTTTGTAGCGTCTTCGCAAACTTTTCCATAATATTTGGCATTCACTTCCTACAATAATTGGTAAACATTATGTTACACATTATTATATTATATTAAAATTTACCATTTAAAATTTACTTACGACCAATTCCAAGAGAATTTTCTATTTCCGTCCATATATTTTGTTTAAGGTGAGTATTCTTATATGAACGATTGCCCATATCATAAATACATTCTCTTCCTGGTTTTTTTATTTCTTCTATAAGTTTCAGGGCAATATTTTCTTTAACATCCATCTTTTGTTTAACTTTTTTTTTAACTATTCAGCACAAAACAAAAACAAAAATGTAATATGTGGCAGCTCAATTCAACTTTATTTTGTACAAATTGAAAAAAAGTGGCATCTCAGTTCATTTTGTTCGGAACAAGAATTAAAATTAAACCAATTCAAGAAAAAATGTTCCGAACAAATTTATTGCTCTCTCTCTCAAAAGTAAAACGTCAAACTCAATATAAAAAAAATTTTGTCCGGACAAAAATTTTGTTCGGAACGCATGGGTGAATCGAGCTTAACACTCTGTGAACCAAGCCAATCAAAAGTATACTACAGTATTTACTATACCATTTTGCAAATGCTACGATGCAAGACCATTTGCACAAGATTGTGAATTGGGCTAATATTCTTTTTTTCACACACAAAAATTTTTTATTTAAAAAATAAAATTTAATTTTGTGTTTTCCGTTCGTAAAATCCGGTCCTTGCACCAACTTTACCAAGTTCAAGTTCAAGTTTTATTTTCCCAAAAATTTCTTTTCATACAGAGTTTAAATATGCTTACTATCTAAACCTTAAATATATTATATTTTACTTACATTCAATTGAATTTTCCAAGGACTTCAAAATACAAAATCCTCAAATTTCGGATTCACCGAGTCACTAATACATACTACTTTACTATTACATTAAATTTTTTCCTCAAAAAAGGGATTAAAAGAGGACACTCTATATCAAAGATACTTACAAGCTTAAAAATAAAAAATTAAAATAATAAATAAATAAAAAAAAATAAAATAAAAAAAAAATCCAACTTAAAGCTACATAAAATTAAGATCTAATACTAATTACAGAAGTTATTTACAAAAGATATTTACAAAAGGACATACATTATCCTACTGCGCAGTATTATACACAGTATTATACAGATCAAGAGTATAAATTCTTCTATGGTAAAATAGAAGATCTGCACCCTCGTAAAGAAGACCCGCCTCCCTAAGAGTCAAAAGGTCCACAGATGACAGGTATCTCAAATTCTGAATGGTCTCCAGATTTCTAATCTCCTCAAAACATTTCGCCACCAGCCGATTATCCAACGTACGCGCATTTTCCAGAATCCGAAAGGCCGAGTCTACCATAAAACCATCAATCCTCCCAAAATCGATCCTCCTATACACCCTGACAGAAAAAGGCCTCCGCCATATTCCATCCACATCCACTTCGGGCCTCATACCAAGACAAGCTGTCAAAACTGACCGCTCCCATCTCCTAAGCCTCTCCATCTGTGCGGAAGAAATCCCAAACCAAGATGGAAAGGCATAGGAGACCATAGGACGAATCACCTGTCGGTAAAGCAACAGACGTATACGCTCGCTAAGACCACGCCTACGTCTAAGCACGCACTGATACGCAAAATATATCCGCTTCGCCTTAGCCAATACACGGTCAATATGACGGTAGTACTCAAAATTTTCATGAAAAGTTACCCCAAGATACTTCATCCTATCAGACACACTAATCAGCTGCCCGCCTATACTCAAGCTCGGAATATACGACCTACAATTTGGATATATAAACTTACGTCTACCCTTAATCATCATAAAAACAGTCTTCCCAATATTCAAATTAAGTCTCCAATCTCTAAAATATCGACCAAGGGTATCCAAGTAAGCGTTAAGCCTACCAACTTTACCAATAATGTATTTCTGTAAAGAAAGATATAGATAAATAAATAAAGATAGAATTATATAGATAGCCAGTTAGATAGATAAATATATGGATATAGTTATTGAAATAGATAGATACATGTATATGTATAAACAAATAGACATACCAACTGGACAACAAGATCCTGGTTCTGTTGTAATTGTTCATTTAATTCTTCTAGCTTTCGGAACTTTTATTTAAGTTTCTCTGAGAATTACCAATAATTTGTTCACTGCAGTTGTAGTTAACCCATGTTTTACCGCCCAAAGTCTAACTTTTTCTTTCACACTACTATTATTCGGCCAATTCACTTCTTCCATATATTCCACTGGAAAATTGTCACTGTTGGGATCTTCAAAAATTTCTTCTGGATCTATTAAATTTTCTTCCACATATTCAACTGGGACAGCATCACAATTAGATAACGTTTTACTGACTTTAACTATTTTTTGGACGATCTTCATTCTATTTCATTGCAAGCAGATTCCACCCTTTTTTTGCATCTCGCTTGCTTCTCAATCGTATTGCTTTAGTCGATAGCATTATAAATACATTTTAATTATTAAGTAATTATTATGTTATTGTATATTTATATTAAATTCAGAAGCTAGCTTTCCCTCAACAATAAATTTCAGTGTATTAATCAAATATGAAAAACTGGGAATTTAGCACGTCATACGGAAATCGAATTAATAATAAACTTTGTACATATTCCCGAAAATAACTTTGATAAATTCACTTTAGTTTACACTTTTATTAACAAGAAAACACTTTAATCAAAAAACACTTTTTTCTCACTCTTCACGTCTGCTTTTATCAAAAACTTATTTTAAATGAGTAAATAACTTATTTTTGCCAAAATTTTAAAAAACATAACGGTTAAATTCGCCTAAATATCGTCAGAATGCGTATAAGACGATTTTAAAGAAACACAAACAACAAAAAGATTTGCAAAAAAAATGATTTACAAGAGTAATATGTGATTACGGTAAAATAAAAATCGTTCAATGATCGTCAGAATTCTAAACGAACGATTGTGGAATAACATAAAAAAACAGCAATCCAACAATCATCATAATGATCGCAAAAACATAATTTACAGGAGTTATATACGATAACGGAGAAATAACAATCGTTCAAAGGTCGCCAAAATTTGTAAACGACGATTAACTCGTTTAACAATCGTCAAAATGAATCGCAAAAGCATCATTTGGACGAGTAAAATGTATTTTTGCTCCAACAATCGTTTGCACGATTAAAATAAGAGCCGCGGAATGATCGCGCTCGTTAAATAATCTTCCGAATGCTAGCTGGGACGTTGACATTATACGCATACTCATAAATGACCTCAGCTTGATTTATAATTTTAAGAAAATACTTATGGCGATTTCTTTTCTGAGAAAAATATGTTACAGTACATACATGTAACATTTTCTTATGTTACCTAAAATCATTCGAAGTGTTACATGTTGTGCAATTTCAATAGAACACAATTAGTGCTTTTATTTACAACTATTACACTTTCATCATTAATGTACTTAATAAGCGATTTTTAAAGCTATTTAAGCAGTTTCTGCATGCTATTACGGGTTGGAAACAAATATTAACATCACTAATGGCTTATAAAAATTAAAACGATTATAATAAAAATAGACTTTTTTTTATTTTAATTTGTAAATATTTTTATATTTTGTTTTAAAATCAATTTTTAACAAAATTATGAGCGGTATGAATTATGACGAACAAAATAAAACATTTGTTGTACAAACAAAGTAGAAAGCACCAAAGTTGTAGAACAGGGCAGTATGAACACCTTAAGTTAAAGTAAGGGTAAAACATGCAACATGTTTTGCATGTTTTTCATCAACATATTCACAAAAGAACTTGAAAATTTTTCCCACAGTTGTATTTTTTGTACAAACGAACACAAAAATGTAGAACATGTAACATTAGTGCAACATTTTTCTCAGAAAAGAAATCGCCATTACATACTCACAATGATTCAAATCATTTAGCTCATCCATTTACCGTTTTAACACAACAGATAAAACACACAACTTAATAATCAGCGCTGCCAGATAAATTTGCCGAAAAATTTTCCACTACTTACATGTAACTTTAGTAAACTGTAATAGTCAAATCGTCACTTTGCTATTTCGGGGACAAATCTGGCAGCCTCGCATTTTGCTTCGCCTATACACATTGAGTTGAGTAGATTCTAAATCAAACACTACAAATGTTGCTAAGTATGAGTACGATGAATAAAATGAATTTTTTGAGTGAATTTGAGTTTGAATAACATCCCTGCAAATAAAATTGGACCACCTGACCCATTTTGATAAAATGGACTACTCAATGGACTAGTCCGATGTAATGCAAGCATGGACCATGCCATTGTTAAAAAGTGTTTGTAGTGAGACGACATGTCTTCGTTTTTTAACGACATGCTTTCGTGTTTAAACGACTTCAAAACTTATCCTCTTGAGTATACCATGGAGTAGTTTTAAAACTACTTCTTACTGGTCTAAAGGTGGGTTATATACCATGGAGTAGTTTTAAAACTACTCCTTAGTGGTCCAAAGGTGGGTTATATGGTCCTCTCCTAGGACATCGTAATGTTAAATAGACCAGGTTTTTTCCATACGTTTGGGTTACTTGTGGACTAGTCCTGGTCCCTTGTGGACTACTCTTTACACGCGTGTTTGGACTGGTCCTATTATTTGCAGGGATTGGAATAAGTATGAGTGCGTATAAGTACAAGAATTTATGAGTCATGATCAGCGTTACCGTTGGTGCCACTAAAGTGGCTATTTGCCACTTTTTCGACTGCTTGGATACTATTTGGCCACTTTTACAAAACGCACCCAAATGTGGTACTATTTGTGATTCTTGCCACTTTTTTGATACTTTTTACGATAAGAAAAGATACTTTTTTCTTTCTGTTTCTGAAAACGTTTTTAAAATTTGTGTAATTGACATTAAAAGTAAAATCCAAGTTTTTACCAAAAATTGCGTAAAGAATTAATATAAAAAACAAAAAGCTCAATATATTGAAGTATTTAGACCCATTATTTATAGTGTCTAGAGTTTAAAGTTATTATAACTGACCCGATGCATTTATACATGGATTTAAACTTCTAGAGAGTTAAGAAAATTACACGAATTATGAACACATATTTTAAATTTCGAATGCTGAAGATTTTTGGAGTGAAATTGGAACATTGAAAAATAGATTTGATGAGTATACCTGTATATATATTCAAACTTGTACAAATTGATCTCTCATATTTGTACATTGTCACACAATAGTGCTTCTGCTGAGCGTGTTTTTACTAAGTTAGCTTTAATCAAAAATAAAGTAACAAATAGGTTAAAAGTAAGTACTTGCGAATCCATGATTTTATCTTTAAATTTGTAAGATACTAGTCTTGAAGATTGGGTTCCAAGTAAAGACATTTTACGAAAGTATAGTATATAGTCGTTTTAAGAACAATTAATTGTAAAACAATTTGTATGAAACTGGCCATTAATAAATAACACAGGACTACACTGAAAAAGTTTGTTTAACCACTCCAACTGATTCTTATATTTTTTGGAACGCTAAAGACTAATATGAGCGCAGTTTTCTCCCATCACGTCACATTTATCAGATACACCAATTATTGTAATTTCGGAAGATGTTTAGTAAGACAATTAATAACAAAATCCAGTTTTATAGTTTTGGTTTATAAACCTGATTACAAAAATTTTAAGCAATAATAGACGAAATTGGATAAAAACTAAATATGCTTTAGTATAGAAATTAAAACACTAGCACTTATATTCAGTAGCATGTATGCATTTATTTGTATTAAATTGCGGAACTGATTAAATATAGTATTTGAAAAAGTGATATTTTCTTTTTTTTGTTATAGGATTAGATGCCAGGCCTACGGTGTCTACAAGAACATTTCTTTCTCATATTTATAAAAAACTAAAATTAGTTTTTGTTTTCAATACAAATATACCAAAGAAATGTTCTTGTCGACATCGTGGGCCTGCGCCTACAATTTTTGTAATTAGGTTGACTGTAGGATAAAATTATAAAACTATGGATTTTGTTATTAATTGTGGTACAAATTACCTTCCGAAATTACAGTAATTGGTGTAACTGATTAATTAGACGTGATGGGAGAATCGGGGGGAATGGGCAAATAAATTTCTTAAAAGTTTTTAAATATCTACCTGTGCAATACAATTCCTTTAATAAATCAAAGAAAATGTATTCAGAAGGAAAGTACAAGAAATATATTAATAAATGTATATTTAAAAAACATTACATAAATATCTTCTATTTGCTGCAATAATCCAAAAACCATGTTTGACAAAAAAAAAGTTTAACGTTTTTGAATTACATAAACATTAAAGTCAATATTTTATAAAAATTACTTCTCGAGAGAAATATTTCCAAAATATTTATTTTAGTTTTTACAACAAATAAGTCATTTGTAAGTAAGTATGTATGTCGATTGTAATACGATCAATTTGTTTTTAGTGTACATAATTACTATACAATGTTTTTTGTTATGTTTTTATACCATTTAATATTATTATTATAAATAGAAAAATACGCAAAAAATACATAATGTGGTGTACTGATTTTAATTTTAAGAGATGTGCCCATTTTTTTAAAGATCCCCTTTTTGGTGCCACTTTTTTTTGTAGATATCCCCTTTTTTTTTTGGTACTTTTTAAAAATATCCGACGGTAACACTGGTCATGATTTAGCTTTTCTCACTTTTTCACTACTCATTTATGATCTCTGTTATGGACAAGAATGGGAAATTTGTTTCAATTAAATTTGAAGTATTGTGTGGCGCTAAGGTCTGTATTGGATATTCGTATTCGGCGAGTATTTGCGCATATATTCGCATTCGCAAATATTAAAAATTGATATTCGTAACATCACTAGTTAAAATGGCTGATAAAAATATTAAAAATCTTTAAAGAAGTTATTTAAAGAATTTATAAATAGAATTCCTGAAAACATATTTAAAGTTTTCGAACATTTCCTTCCTTTATAAAATGGATTCTTTTTATGAATCCCAACATACCAATGGATAAAATTACCGTTTGTTTATTGGAAAGATTATTTTACTGATCATATTCCATCTGACTTAAATAAGTTTGACCAAAAGTATGTACCTATAAGCATACAGCAGGTACACTCAAAAGAAAATACAATTCATCCGTACTCAAATCAATCGGAAGCGGTATTAATAGTACGGTGAGTACGGACTTTCTTGAATCAAGTACAGAAAGATTTTTTTAAGTACGGATTTTTAATAGCTTGTACTTAATACTTAACTTATCCATGTTCCATCCCGAATACGTACTTGAAATTATCCAAAAATTAGATTGATTTAAGTAAAATAAACATTAAACCAATCTCAAAATTCGCTTGAATCAAGAATAATAAAGAAGATTCAATCCCGAATTCAATAGTGCATTGAGAGAGAGAAACCAATACAATGAAAAAAAGCCAACTCCATAAAATTAACAAAAAATAAATATTTAGTCATTTTAAAAATAGACAGGACTAGAAAAAAATCATAAATAAAAAACATTTGCATATTATCATACTGAAATTTTATACATAAACTGTTAATATGGCTGAATGTCATCAATGTAAAACCGCAATACGCGGCGAAACTGGTATAATGTGTGAAGGAATTTGCAAAAAAGTTTACCATAGTGCGAAAAAGTGTTCAGGAATTGATCAATATTCTCGAGGAATACTGGAATTATGTGGCTTCATCCGTTTCTTATGTGATGATTGTCTCCAATATATACTTAATATAGATATGGCAATTGGAGATGTACAAGAAAATGTAAGAAAAAACAAAGAAAACATAGCAGCATACAAAGGAGAATTTAAGGCAACTTTAAAACAAAACGAACATGAAATTAAAAAACTTCTTGAGGTTATTGAAAAAATATAAAATGAGAGATTAAAAAAATTAGATGAAGCTCAAAAATAATGTGATTCAAATGAAAAAGAAATTAAAAATTTATACAAAACAATAAGGGTAATCACGATGGTCATTGTGCAAATTTGCAATGTGTAAATTCTATACTAGAGATAATTATTGCAGTAAATGTCAAAATTATGTTATCTTTAATGTAGACAGCAATTTTTTGTACATATTTATTGCCGACAATTTATGTTGCAATAATTGTAAGTCCATTTTCGTTGACAATTATTGCTTGCATAAAACGTCAAATTTTTTTTGGCAAAAAAGAAAAATATAAAAGCAAATTGAATTTGTGAAATGGTAGCAAATTATATTTGTAGTAAACGAATTAAATTAAAGAATTTAATAAACACTAAAATAAAATTACAAAAATTATTTTTATTAATATAATTTTTTTCTTATTCGACCTTTATTATGTATTTAAATTTATATAAATTTGTTTAAGTTTAAGCTCTTTTTTATATAAAAATATCATTTTTTTTTTTTTTTGTTTGTTAAAGTAAAATTAATAGTTTTATATAAAAAGACCTCAAGCTTAAACAAATTAATATACATTTTAATAATACCGTCGAATAAGAAAGAATTTATATCAATAAAAATAATTTTTGCAAGATAACGCCAGTTTTTACACTGCACCTTCTTCCTTGATTTTTTTCAAATTATGAGTTAACATAAATACGTTTTCCCATGCCTTTAACATAAGCTGAGCAATAAGCAATATTGCTCTGTTATTCTGCCGGCGTTATTGCAAAATTGCTGAGATATTTATAATAATTAGTATTGTGGCTATTTTGTTGAACTATTTATGGGTTTTAATCCAAATTTTTAATATTTTTAATTAGGCTTAAGTTCATGAAATTTAATTTTTATTAAATTATTTTTGTGAAGAAAGGAATTTTACAACATGAAAATTAATTAAAATTGTTATTGATAATCTTTCATTCTTGACGTGGCTCGGGCTCGAACCCTGGCCGGCAGGTTACCATGACATGTTTCGATCGCAACCACTCGATCTCCTCAGATGGATTTGCCGTCTTACACTCGCAGCCATCGACGACTGCTGACGTCACTAGTCAAACATCAATCCTTAAACCAAATTGTATTTTAACATTTGGTAGATCGTAATTTGCTTTCCTGAATGATTATCCATTTTAATCGATTTTACATGTTTTTTCCTTTACTTCTATTTTTCTTCGTACTTTCGTCAAGAATTTTTCTTGAAGTCCAAGTACATTTTTTGTTTTTTTCACTTTGTCTTTCTCTTTTCTGTTGACCTTTTTCAGCACAACTTGAAGGACAAATGTACACATAGAGCTCGTGCCTTAGCTTTAACAATAATTAGTATTGTGGCTATTTTGTTGAACTATTTATGGGTTTAAAAAAAAAAAAAAAAAAAAAATAGAAGTAAAGGAAAAAACATGTAAAATCGATTAAAATGGATAATCATTCAGGAAAGCAAATTTCGATCTACTAAATGTTAAAATACAATTTGGTTTAAGGATTGATGTTTGACTAGTGGCGTCAGCAGTCGTCGATGGCTGCGAGTGTAAGACGGCAAATCCATCTGAGGAGATCGAGTGGTTGCGATCGAAACATGTCATGGTAACCTGCCGGCCAGGGTTCAAGCCCGAGCCACGTCAAGAATGAAAGATTATCAATAACAATTTTAATTAATTTTCATGTTGTAAAATTCCTTTCTTTACAAAAATAATTTAATAAAAATTAAATTTCATGAACTTAAGCCTAATTAAAAATATTAGAGATATTTATCTTTAGTGTAGACCTGGGGTTACGATTGATCGTGAGCATATCACTTTTATTTTTTGTGCAAATGTGCTATTTTTCTAAAAATTTATTCTGGCAACACTAAAAACTTCTGGCAGCACTGTTACAAGTTCTCAAAAATCTTCATTTGTTTACAATTACGCACAAGCAAAGGTATTAAAAAAATGTTTACAAATAAGAATGCCTAAAACTAGTGGAAAACAACAAATTGTAAATTTTTTGGTTAAAAATGCTCTTTATGACGTTGAGAAGGCAGAATATGAAAGTAAGTTAAATAAGAGAATTAGCTAAAAAACAATGTTATTGAAATATTTTGTTTTAATAGAAAAAATCCTCATAGTTCTATCATGCCGCCGTGGATATGCAAATTGTGTTCCAAAACCAACACAATGGTCCCAAAACATTTTAACTGTACTGGATGACAACAGATTCTTGCAAATGTTAAGAGTGAACAGAGCAGATTTTGGTCATCTTGTTTTACTTGTGTCCGATGATCCTGTTTTTAACAATTTGCATTCGCCGAAACAGTTTCCAATCCCTTTTCAATTGGCTATAGTCCTTTATAGACTGGGATCTTCAGGAGAAGCTGCTTCATTAAAGAAAACTGCATCTCTGTTTGGAATTGGGGATGGGGGCACAATAGATAAAATAACTCGCCGTGTATTTAGAGCATTTTTAAATCTTGAATCGCGCTATATATGTATTTTGGCCAGATGAAGGTGAAAGGTCCGCTATTGTTGCAGCTACATATCATGAACTACCATTTTGTTTTGGTTACGTTGAAGGTAGTTAAATAGCTCTTGCTGCAACTCCTGTTGTAAGTCCTGTGTCATTTTTTTCTTGAACTCACAAATACACTGTTAAGGTCCATGTTATATGTGACTATTTGCTGAGAATTCGGCACGTAGTAGTGGGACATCCTGGAAGTCATCCTGACGCTAAAATTTTTAAAAATTGTGAAATTTACAAAAAAAAATTAAAACTATTTCACAGCTAACCAGTGGATTGCTGGAGACTCAGCCTACCCTCTATCTTCTACAGTTATCACTCCTTACAGAAAAAATTCTACTCAAATGAACAACTCAAAGCGAACACAATTTAATAAAAGACACATTAAATATAGAGTAAGAATTGAACACTGTTTTGGGTCGCTAAGATAAAAGTTTAGCAGCTTAAAGAATCTTAGAATCAGTGTTCGAAAATAAACAGTACATTATTTAATGTTCGGCTCACACACCCAAGAACGATATCTATTTTTTTAGTGATTGTGTAGACATACACAACCCTTAATACCGTTCGTAACTATTTTAAAGAAAGAACCGAACATTGTATAATGTTCGGTTCTTCTTTAAAAAACAGAACAATTGTAGTGATACTGTAGACAAACATTATATTTTAATGTTCTTTAATGTTTTTTTCGTGTGTGTATTTTGTTTTTGTAAAAAATGTTTGGTTTTTTTTTACAAGCCCAACGGGACGAACATTAACGAGCCGAACCGAACAAATTGAAGTTTGTGGATTTTCAAAAAAAAACCGAATGGAATTAAATGTTCACATCTTTTGTTGAGTTTGATAAAAACGGTAATATTTTTGTGTTCGAAAGATGACTAACAGGGAAACGTTATTTTTTTTTAATGATTTTCTACACAAACACTATTAGCGTTTGTGTTTTCCACAAATCTACCGTACCGAACATTAAGAAACGATATTTAGTGTTTATTTTCGAACACTGCTTAGAATGAGAATAAATTCTGGGGAAAACCATATGTATTGCTGCCAATGGATAATGGTTTGCTGCATTTTGCACAACATTCTGATATGCGATTCAAACACATTTAAGGATATTGAAAGTTATAATGAAGTTGGAGAAGAAAATACCGAAAATCGTGAAGAGTTAGAGCCAGAAAACAAACAATTCGAATTAAAAAGACAAGCGATAAATTCTTTAATATTCGATTAAATAAAACAAAATTAATGCAAATAATAAAAGCTTACATTTTTATTTTACATAAGTTATATACATATGTGTGTATTTACACGGTTTGTATTATATAACAATAAAATAAAATATAACAATTAAAAATAAAAATGTATACAATTCACATTAGCTTTATAACAAATATAAGAATAATAAATGGAACCAACAAAACAAAAAAAAGAAAGAACAAAGTGAATTTAATAGTTCTACTATTATGTGCAACTAAACGTAGTGGGTATTAAAAAATATATAACTAGTTTCTTAACAATTAGTTTTAATTAGGACAATTCATTACGAATCATTACTATCAGGTTTGTGATGAAAATCGATTCTAAAACAATCCTTTTTGAAAAGGGCGTGTTGAATTTCAAACGGGCATGAGAATCATATTTGTACTGAAAATTCGTAGAACATCAAGTTCAAACACAATAAAATAATTAAGAAAAAAACAAAAGAATTATAAAAAAGTGGTAAAAACATGTTTTAAAATAATTACATATTAAAAAAACTAACGCTTTGAACTTGATCATTTTCCATCACATATGTACGCACCAGGTTTTTAACTTTTGATTTTTGTATTTTATTTCTCTTTCATACCTCTGTATTCTCTCATTTGCTTATATTTCTAATCTTTTCAATTCCATTTCATCTTCTCTTTTTGAACTTCTTCTAAAAATTAGCTTTCCTTTAAATCTAATTCTTTGGCAAATTTTTCCTTTTCAAAAACTATTTTCGATTTTAAATATTCAGTTTTTTCGCTTTAAAGTGCAGAAAGTTTATCAATAGCTGTTTTTGGCGCAGATTTGTTTAATTTCTTTGCCAAGTTTTTCCTTGTTTAATGAGGAAGAGTTTTTTACATCCGATTGTGAAGAAAATTGTAAGTCCAGCTCAACTAACAGCTCTGTTATTTCTTTATCACATTCAACTTCTTCCACTTCACTATCTTTAACGTCACTATCTAATACCTCAAATCCTTCAAAACTGTCTTGCAAATCTTGTGACTCGTTATATATTGCAGTGCTACATAGCATATCACTTGTTGAGGACGATTCATAGGTATTTAAAGGAATATCAATATTTTTTTTACTAAAAACATCGTGTAGATCCTTGTAAAATTTACACATTTTGTGTAGTTTTTCTGAAAGTGGTGAATAGGTAAATGGGATGAATTTCACAATTTATGCAATATTTTAAAGGTTTTATACCTTCTATACTTGAAATTCCCTCATCCGAATCAAGCAATCCTGAACCTGTGTTTCTTCTCCATTCTTCTGCCTTATGGTAATTGGCTTTAAGATGCTCACTTTCCATCTGAGAATGTCCCAAGTTGCATCTATACCAACTTTTTTCAAAAGGTTTGTGTAGTATATTTTTACAGTGTGTTTCTGAAATAGACAAAAATCAAATAAAAGTTTAAAAGCCTGAATTTGTTATACTTTCGGAAACGTTAACAATGAAGAAACACAGCTAACTGGATACAATCAATTTACAACTTTTACAAATTCAAAAAGGACCCGCCTGTCGAGAGTTTTTAGAAACATTTGAGAATATATTAGAAGACATAAATAAAACAAACTGTGATATAATATTAGCTGGCGATTTTAGTATAGACTGGAGTAAAGAAGGTTTTTATAAAAATAAAATTAGTTGCTTGCTTGATGATAGTGGTCTTAAACATATAATGAACGAATTTACAAGAATAATACAGAGCTCGAAAACATTCATTGATTATGTACTAACAAACAATACAAATATATCAGCAAATATTAATAGTTCAAACAAAATTTCAGATCATGAAGCAATAGATTGTTTGATCATCATCATCATCATATAAATTAATAGGCAAGTTGATTTCTTTTGCTCCCTTTTACGACTATACTATTCATTGGGTTTTAACAAATGATACATCATTCGAAAGATATTTTTTAGTAGAAGAGGACAAATTATTAAAATCGGCGTTAGAAAGTGTTACTAATACATAGAAAATTCTCACGTACGTGTGAGCAAAACAAAAATGTAAACAAATAGCAGAAACACAGTTGCATATATACGTTTTTGTGTAAACATAGTAAAAAGAACAACAACATTCGATTTCTCTCCTATGCCTTAAAATGGAGAACAGTAGAAAATACGAAAAAAAGAGACAGACAATTTTAACTGTTTTGTTTTCTTTTTGGAAGAGTTGTTGTTTTTAAATGTTGCCGTTAATTTTTGCATAGGCATAATTTTAAATGTTACCATTGATTTCTATAATATGTTTTGGTGTTTCTTTAAATTAATAAGTGTTTCGTGTTAATTAGTTTAGATGTAAGTTATGTATTTATTGACTAAATTTATAATTGCATGAAATAATATAATTTTAAATTAAAAGTGACAAAGTTTTATACTGATTTACAAAAATCTAAAATTCTTAAACAATGCCTCGCGGTGGTAACTAGACGAATGCGGTTGATAGGCTTTGAAGAAAACATTCCACAATATGTACGGTCTTCAACAAATCACTTGATGATACTGACATCTTAGATGTTTCTTTTAAGTGTGGCTTAAACTCAATCACACTTTATTTTCGAATTTTTTACTTCATTAAAAGCTATTTTCGGGGGTGGACCAATTTCAAGAAAATCTGGTAAGATGAAAAGAGTTGCAATACAATAAATGTAAATAACAACATTATAAGACGGTACAAAACTTTATACCGGAGAAAATTTTTAATGAAGGCTATGTGGAATTATATTCCAATTCTCACTTTTTGCAATACGCACAATTTTTTATCCAGCACAAACGCATAACAACCTGTCCAACATTGGTGGTGTGGGTACAAAAACCACAACTCTGCCAAAAAGAAAAAAAAAAATTACAATTATTCGATTGAACTGATGTGTGTAATAAATAAAACTATTGATTATGGGAATCACGAATTGCTGTAATGAGTTTAGAATTCATGTAAAAGTTTCTATGCCCAATATTATTTAGGTATCTACATCTATATGAGATTTTTTAGTCTTTAAGAGATTTTTTAGTCTTTAAGAGATTTTAAGGAGGGTGTTCATATGGGACCAATGGTTAAAATGGATGTACCAACACGAAGTTCACATGGTAGCTGTTAGAAAAGTTATCGTTGCCAAATTTTTTATTAATACCAACATTTCATTCCAATAAGATTTGATAAAATTATCAAGGTTACAATAAAATATTTTTTGGTCAAATTAAATGTCAATACCAATATACATAATATGATTGTTAATTGGCACAAACTGATATTCCAGAAAGATCTTTGTATGAGGGGTATGTGTAATTTTGGACCAATCCATACAATTTATAATAAGCAGCATTTTTGTTCAGCATAAACGAATAATAAACATTCTACCTATGGTGGTGTGGGTAGAAAACCAAATTTTCCAAAAAGAAAATTAAAAATTATTTCAATCATTCTGGTTTAATACCCACAGTACCATAGATAGAGAGGATATTATGCGATTATAATAAAGTATGCAACAGATAAAAATATTAGTTCTGGACCCCCCTTCAGTGTACCAATCAATCAAGTCCGTTTGGCTGGCTGGTATACACTAAGCAAAGTCTGTATTTCTAGATTGAAGTCGATTGTGTCGACTGCTGGCCCATACTAGTAATATATAATGCAGAACACAATCCCAATGCTTATAAAGATATTGAGATATGGGCATTTCCCCAGAATGGTCTACCAGGATGAAAAAATAAAATGTTGATAATCATTGTCTTTTATTGTTTATTATTATAAAAAAAAGTTTATGAAAAGAATGGTTTCATAGCATATCTCAGCTGTTTAATTTGAGGAAATTGCGCTGGAAACTGGAAAATTTTTTATTTTCTACTTCTAAAGACATTTTAATATACCTATTATACATGCAAAAAATATGTTATGTTTGCACTCTTTCTTCACAATCTCTCCATTACAATCAATTGTAAAAGGACCATCAAGTTTTTTTGTTAAGGAAATTTTGAGATATTTATGGGAAAATGCATGGTGATGCAACCGGTACATAAGCCAATTAAGTTAAAACCAATAGATATATTTTTTTTTTGTAAATACTGGATGGAGACCTACACTAAAACACTTTTAAAATATATTATTCACTTTTGAATATTCCGTTCCATTTTCCAGATTTTTAGATTTCACTTATGTCAGCCAAAGTTGACTTCTATTTTGCGTACGTTCATGACCTTAAACTCGATGAAATCCATCTTTTGTACTGAACATAGAGCTACCCAAATGCTATCGAATCGCAAAAAACTGCTAGGAAAAGTTTTGTTTTCTGTATTATTTGTGCATCAAAAGCGTACGAATGTACGTTCGTGAATCCAGGAAATGCCCATATTTAAACATAATAGAGAAATATGAAACATTCCACAAATATATATAAATAACGACCTTAACAACAACGTCGCCTTTTTCGATAAATATCTGGAAGATTCAGTTTAAAAGCTAACTAAAAAAAAGACAAAGAAAATATTGAATGTAAATGGTTTAACGAGGAAATAAGACAATTAAAAAGAGAACAAATTAAAAGATACCGAATAGCAAAAATACAAGTGAAGCTTGGGCTAGCTATAAAACAACACGAAATTTGTACAAAGTAAAAATTGAAAACGAAAAAAATAATTATTTAAATAACAAAATTAATAATGTTACTGCCTATTTCACGATGTCACTCGAACATTTACGTTCGCAGAAATAACATGTAAACCATAGTATAATAAGTACCAGGTAGGTTCATTAGAGAGAGTTGTCAATTTTTTTACCCATGTAATGTCAAACAAGAGAAATAGAATAAAAAATAAAACAAATTACCGAATGATATAGAAAAAAAATTTTGTTTATTTATGTAAAAAAAGTAATATTATAAAGGACACAAATGAACAAAAAAAATGTTACCGGAGAATTTATTAGCATACATCAGAAATTCGTCTATTCCTTTTACATCAATGACAGATGGTATAGCACAGCGCATCAAACGGGCACGTTTTGGTTTTTGATTCAGATAAAAAAAAACTTTTTCAAAATGAACCATACTGATTTTTGAATGTTTTTTTTTTATCAACACCGCATGAATCACTCCACAATTTCGTTTTATTTCGGGACATGTATAAAATTGATCTTTTTTTGTTCAAAAGAACAATTGCATACGCAACATTTTTTATAAATTTTTCTGTCTGATTTAAAAAATTCTATTAGTAACATTTTTTATTTTAATTTTTAAATTTTTGTTTGAATTTTTTTTTAAATTTATTTTACTTTTTGGCATTTTCTTTTGTTTGAAATAAATTTGACATTCTATGGGTTTTCTAATTGAGAACAAAATTTCTAATGACTATACCTTGTATTATTCTACCATGATGTAAACCAAAAACAAATTTTTTAATTTTGTTTTATATGTTATTTGTGCGAACATAAACGTTCGAGTGACATCGTGAAATAGGCAGTTAATGACCAAAAAGAAATGTGGAGGGAAATAAAAAAACTTATTTTAAAGAAAACACAAAGTACAATTGAAACTGTGATAATTAATCAATTAGAATATAAAGAAAATTTTGCTATCTCCGATAATTTTAATAAATATTTTATAAACAATAATAAAACAATTATAGATACGATAAATAATGTGCAATATGTCAATAATATACCTGTGATAACCTCTCAGTTTAAATTTCCTGCAAAATTGTAATGTATTATAGTAGTAATGGCAATACGGGCTGTAAGTTGTATTATTTCCAATTTATATTCTTATGAAAAAAAAAAAAACAATACATATTAAAGCATTCCTTTTTGTTCACCATTTTATATTTATCATTGTACTTTTAGATTTTGAGAAACACACATGAATTAATAAATGAATTTGTATATTTGAAATAATAAGATCAATCGTGTGTTATTATTAAAAACCAGTCACAACAAATATCAATTTAAAAAATAAACCGGACTATAATAAAATATCAATTAAAATGATGATGCAGAAACAACTGATCAGGTAAGTGCTATTAAATTTTTGTTGTATAAAACTGATTGGTATCCCGCACAGGTAATGGAAAATGGAGAAAACGTTGAAATTAATTTGATGGAGAAGCTGAACATACTGATGAAGTTGAAAAATTTGGGGATCTGGAGAGTTTGAGATGGAGGAACGTGAGCCTACCCGTTTGTGAAACTGCTTGGAAAGAAGATTCAGTTTGCCAAGATGTCAAAGATCCAATAAAATACTTTAGTGAGTTCTTCGATGATGAAATTAAAGACAAGATTTGCAACGAAACAAATCTTTATTCGATGCAAACGAAAGGCGTAGAGCTAATCTGTTTACCATTCGAGATCAGGCGATTCTTTGGTGTACTTCTTTATTTTGGCGCAATACAAGTTCCAAATTTGAGAATGGCTTGGATGCCAAACTTCAGATTGTCAGCTGTTGCAGATTCTTTATGAGAAAATCAAAGAAGCTTTTCACATAAATGAACGCCGGAACGCGGATCAACAAATTACGATATACTGTATACAATACGTCCATTACTGGATAAGTTGAAGCAGAAATGCAACAAAATAGACCAGGAGCAATACCAGAGTATTGACGAGCAAATGATTAAATATAAAGGACGTCACAATTTAAAGCAATACCTACCAATGAAGCCCAATAAGTGGGGCTTTAAAATGTTCACAAGAGCTGGAGTTTCCGGTATCGTATATGATTTTGCTCTCTATGTAGGGGAAGGAACGTGCCCATCTTTTGGATTAGGAATATCATCAGATATCGTGTTGCATATGACCTCACGCAAAGAAAAAATATGATTGGTAGGATCAGAATCAGAAACTATCATAAATGTTTGTCTTTTAAAATTGTGGCAATCATATAATATATCTGAAAATTAAGAACACAATATGATTGCTACAACTAACTACACAATTATCTTCTCAAACATATTATTTTTCTTAAAATGTATAATATTGTGTTTGTCAAAACTAAATTGTATGTACTATAGATGATCCTAATAGTTAAAACGACATTTTTAATATTTTCATTTTATTTTATTTATATGTATACGTACATAATTATGTATGCACATATGTTTGTATACAGACATTTTTGTTTTAAACGTTCTCTGGCGGCAATTAAAAAAAAAATAATGGATTTCTCGACTCTAAAAACCGCATGATACAGGAGGCTTATTCTGAATTGCGATGCGAAAATCAATGCGATGCGCAAATGAAATGCGATGCGAAAGAAAATTGGTATTCTGTTAGACTTTCGCAATCGCTTTCGCAATTTATTTCAAATTGTGGCAACGCTGCTCAAATATACGTCAGTGTCAATAAAAGTCAAATTAAAAATAAATTAATTTGTTTGTGTTTGGCTGTGAAATTTGTTTAAAAGTTTATTTTAGACATTCTGTAATAAAAAAAAATAATAAAAATGGTTTTTGTGGCACTGTGGTTCGACTAAGAAGAAAATGAAAATGTTTTGTGTGTACTTTAAAATCGGCCCAAACCTATTAAAATTAAAGTTGAAGTCAAATATTTTTGAACTGGTTTATATATTTCATACTTTTTTCATCCTGCAGCTTCTCTAATAGGTGGTCCATTGATATTTAGTTCTTCAGTTAACGTTTGCCACAAAGTATTTGCCGACTGACGTGCATTTGGTATTTTCAAATGGCCTCTTGCCAATTGGCTGTGCTTATTCATAAATGCTATCATTATTTCAAATTGACGCGGTTTGGTGGTCTTATTGCTTGCTTCTCTGAATTAAATAATAAATATATGATGAATAAATAAATAAAATATTATCTCTCACTAACATGTTTGTACTTACGAATGCTATTTTGTTGTCGAATAAATTTTGCGAATTTGACATTTGTTTTCGCAACGTAGAATACCGACTTGTCACCTTTTCGCATTTGAAATGCGATTAAAAAAAAACTTTGCGATTATCGCAATACAGAATAGCAACTGTTCGCATTTATGAATTTTCGCATCGCATTGATTTTCGCATCGCAATTCAGAATAAGCCTCCAGGTCTGGCTAGATCAAATGCAATTTGTTTGCCTCTTTTCTGGAATATTTTGGAAAATCTTACTATTTCGAAAATCCCGGGGCTCGAAATTTATTTTTGACCTATGGTTTCTTTGGCAAATTTTTAGATAACGGTACTTTTGTGTTTTTCGGCGTATGGTCCCACTCAAACCCTTGTGGAGCCCAACCAAAAAGTCCAATCGAATAATAAGCATATCGTTGGAAAGGTAATTCAATGCCTTTTCCGTCGATATGCTGAAAATTTTTATCTGATAAGAAATGGCTGAGTAATGGATGAAAATATTGTCGTTCCACAAAATTCTTAATAAAAACTTTATTTTTCATCCGATTTTATTCAAATCACGCTTAAAATGTTGCTAATTAAATATACTATTTGGTTAAAAAATAAAACATTTCAGATCTTTCATGTGCTAGTTATCGTAGCAATTTTATTAATGATTTTTTTTTTGCATTTGTTGAGTATGAAAATATTGTCGTTCCACAAAATCCCTAATACAAACTTTATTTTGGTAATAAAATAAACTATTTGGCTAAAAAATAAAACATTCAAGATATTTAATATAACGTAAAAAAAAAATGAAAAATGTTGAAAAAAAAACGTAAAAAAACAGGCAAATTTTAAACCATTTCTTATCAGGTAAAAAATTTCAGCATATCAGGCATTCAATTACCTTTCAAACGATATGAAATTTATTTCGATTGGACTTTTTGGTTGGGCTCCACAAGGGTTTGAGTGGGACCATACACCGAAAAACACAAAAGTACCGTTATCTAAAAAACGGTACTTAGGAAAAAAAATTACAGCGGGTTTTTAAGTACCTTTTGTTGTATTTAATATTTGTTTTTAAAAATAAAAAAAAGATTTAGTACTATTGGGACCGAAAAAGTACAATTTCAAAAGCTCGTTGGTACAATATTGGTTTTCTTATTTATCATCCCTGGTTTGCATGTATTAAATTGAGAAGAATGCTTTTAAAAACACTCAAAAATAATGATCGTAACAAACAAAGAATAACTGCGGTATTTTCATATGTACTTAGGTATTTTAAAGACACCAACAATATATGATTGGCATAACAAGTACATTTTTGTGATTTTAAGTTGATGACTTAAATAATTAAAAGAAAATAGTAATAAAGGTTACCACTGTAAATACTTTATCACATTATGTGAATCTATATTTTATAAAATAAACGGAAATCTCATAAGCGTAATATCCAAAAGCACCTGATCGAAGAAAGCAGTTCTGTTGACTTGCCGGAAAACGTAAAAAAATTATTTTTTAAATGTAGAATTCATTTCCGAATTCGGGACTTAAATAAACGCCTAAAAGACCAAAAAGCCAAACAGCGTATGGTTGGTTTTAGAAAAATGTTAAAAATAAAGTTATAAAAAAAATGTATGATATATTTACATCTTAAATTCATATTATTGTAAATAATTTTATATATGTACATATATTCTTTTCTCTTTTACAGAAGCAACATGATAAGCTCCAATGAAAGATTTAAGACTTGCCCCCGTATTAATTTACGATGATTAAATTTAACAACGCGTATTAAGTAAAACTTTCATAGAAAATTGGTTTTTTAAACTTTTATTAAATTAAAAATCTTTTATGAATTTTAATTCTAATTCTGTTTTTGATTTAATGTTAAATATATTAAAACTAATGGTTTTATTAATTCACTAATAAAACAAATTTTCATTTTCATTTAAGAAAAAAATAAAAAATCTTATTATTTTTTAGGACTAGTATAAGATGAATATTATCCTTATAAAAAAGCAGCAAATAAAAAATTAGTTCATCATTAAAATAAGGTTGAAATTTAAAAAGTTTTCTTTAAGTTTTCGTTTCTTAACGTTCATATCATGGGAACGGCTGCAGCCAATAAAAAGAAGGAAAAAAAACTTTAGTACACTTTTTTATACTTGGAGCTAAAAGGGCCAATGACAATATTTTACTGTTTTGAGGTAATTGTTGCATTAGGTTTCTTTTCAAAAGTATGTATGTTCCAAACTAATAAATATTTCGCGAACAAATTCAACAAAAAAAAGCTTGACCCGTAAACTGATCAACATTTTTTGGGCTAACTTAACTTTATTTGTAAGAAGATACATGATACATTTGAATTTTTTAATAAAACTAGTCGTTACTTATAGGACGTCAAATATTTAATAGGTGTGAAGATACTATGTACATTAGCGTGGCCGTTAGTTGTATGGAGAACTTTTTTTTTTTTTGATTTCTTATATTCTATATTTTTTTAAAAAATTTTTTAACATATTTTTTTTATATTTAAAACTTTTTTTTTTTTTTTTTTTGCCAAGTTGTAAATTTAAAAAAAAAATTTTAAAAAATTCAAAAAAAAACAAAAAAATTTTTTTTTTTAAGATTGATCAAATAGCTATCTAAGCTGCTTGGGACAAATTTTGCTAACCCCAATTGGTAATCAGTTACATGGATGTGAAAGAACACCTATATGGCCAAAATTTCAAACTTTGACCCCCCCAAACTCAGAAACTTTTTGACCGATCTTGTTGAAAATTTGTGTCTAAACTACTATTCAATAGGACTAACGTTGGTGCAAATTTCATCCAAATCGAAAGACATCGATTTCAAAATTAGTTCACTTGACATTAAATCCCTCTTTTATATATATAAAACGTATATAAAATGTTTGGAATTTTGTTGTTATTTTCTTAATTATTTTCTTAAATATTAATTTTAGCAAAAAACTTTCTTCGAGGCTAATGTTGTTGACTAGAAGAGCTAAAAAATATTGCCATATATCATGTTCTTGTAAAATTTTGTTTTTAAGAGATAGTCATATGCAAACAAATTACATTTGAATAAATGGCTTGATGGCAAACTTTGAGGGGCGGACGCCCCCTCCTAAAACACAACTTATCGCTACGAAATTTTTTTGTATTTTTTTTTACATAAAACTGAACCGATTTGGGGGGGGAGAATATAAGAAATCAAAAAAAAAGAAAATAACGGCCACCCTATTGTACATAGCTTTACTCTTTTTATTTTTGCTGAAACAGCCAATGTATAATTTAAACCATAAAAGATTCATATGGGCACTGCTACACGTTCAATATATGTACAAATATTATTATTCGCGATCCATTTACATGGATTGATATATCACATAAAATTGGGCTATTCTGCTATATGGATCCTAATACATACTGCATTTTGCACTTTCAATAGCTATCGCATTGTAGCAGCGCCCTAAGGTTTTTGCTAGCCAATGTTACTATAAACTCATGCACATATGTACATATGAAAGTTATACTTCAATTGAAATTTTCTTGAAAGACACGGCTTCGATTTTGTTTTCTTGCCCAAATGCAATGAGATTAACAATGTATAAAACGTTTTCTAACAAACAATGTAAAAAAACCATTTTAGAGACACGGCAACGATTTTTTCTTGTTTCCCAAAGTGAAGAAGTTAATAATTCCAAAAATTATAAATTTTTTTTAACTTGATATTTAAAAATGTTTATATTTTGTCATGGTGAAATTTCACCATTTATTTTGTTTTATAATGTTTTTGTTTACTTTTTTTGACGTTGAAGATACACACCATACAAAAACAAATTGCCTGTAAATGTTGTAATATTGTGTTTGTTGTATTACCGAGGCCACCTTTCAGTAATTTCACCATGGAAAATATAATAGCGGTTTTCACCCTTTGTATTAAGTGTACAACTCTGCTTTACTTAATACGGTTTTATAATACATAGCGTGAGCGTCTTTTTCGTTAGTTTTGTAAATTAATGAAGTTGCTGAGTGAGGGAAAGAGACGGATATAGTTTCTTCAACAGTTTTATTCTGGTTTATTTAACAAACGTGTTTACTACAGCTTTTTGTTGGATTTTTCAACTACAGCGTAGTAAATTTTAGTCTTATACATTTTGTTGTTGCGGTGTTGTAAATCTTAGTACTTTAACTTAATAAATAAGATTCACAAGGTCTACAAAGGACTTTACTATCAAGGGTGAAAACCGCTAATATTTTTTTTTTCATCGCATTGGTTTTGAATTTTTTATAAGAAAATTTTGTGAACATTTAAATTTAATTTTGATTGTCTTGATTGAATTTGTGGAGATAAGTTTTTTTAAGTTGTTTTTTTTTTTGTGTACCAGGATAATAAATAAAGATCCTGTGAACTTGGCTTAATTTCGTTTTAACACATCACCTGCGATTGAAGATTTTGTTTGTGGGAATTGGTTAATAATGTTTTTCATAGGTAAGAAAATGGAAATGTATAAGTTTTTTTTGTGTTTAAATCTGGACTATTCTTTCTTCGTCATAGGATCTCTTGATTAGAAAATTGAGCCTTTACACCATCTGGGTATTGTTTACCGAAATTACTGCGATATAATCGAAAACTTTTAGGAGGGGGGGGGGGGGGGGAACACATAAAATAGGAGAAAAGAGAACAGCCTCAAGATATTTTAACAACAGAACGTATTTGTTTGCAAAAAGGCTCTGAAAAGTCAAAATATTGAATTATTTATTCGTCTTTAACGAGATTTTTTTTTTTTTTTTATACGACTACAAACAGTTCATACATATTTTCATAAAATTACTTTGCCTAGATAGGAGAGTAATACTTAATAATATTCTGGTGGTCTGCTGGGAGAAGGGAGTAAATGCTCCAAAATTTGATTAATTAGGATAATTTGTTCTTAAAATTAATATTTAATTAATTCTGACTTTTTTTTTAATATCAATAATTTCGAATTATCTATATTTGTAAATTTAGAAAATAAGTTTATCTAAATTCTGATATTGAAACAACAATTTTCGGTTCCCTCCTCCTTTTGTTGTCATTATGCTAGAATTCAAAAGTTTAAAATTTCGAATTTAAAAAGCATAATTTAAACATATAAAAACAAAAAAATTAACAACTAAAATAATAACACACTATACATTCATATCAAAATATACAACAGCACATAGTTTAACATAAAAAAAAAAACAGCTAGTACTGTGATTTTAACAATTAAAGAATATTTATATTTAACTTTATAATTTTAAAACGTCAATTTAAAGATAAAAATAAATAATAAGATTCAACTTCCCTTGACATCAGGCCTGGAGTCAACGTGGGACAAGTATGTGGGTGAGTCTAGTATAAATTTTTATTGTTAATTTTAAATGTTCTTTAATTTTATTTTTTTTTTTTAAACATATACTAGCTTAACCCGTGCGCTTCGCTACACTGCTTTAACCACTTCTTCAGTTGAGAGATACTTAATATATGCATCCTATGGGAGGTATTTCCCCCTGTGCCTACCGGCTTTATTTTTATTTTCAAAAGTGTAGCATACCATAAGAGTGACTTTTACAAAGTTTGAACATTCTCACTTAACAGTTCTTAAGATATGCGATATTAAACATTGGTGTCCCATGGGGGGTAACACTTCCCCCGCTGCTATTTTATTTCAGTTTTGGGGCTCTGAAGATCCTACTATCAAAAGTTCAACAAAATCCGTGCAGTGGCTCTTAATTATATTTCTATCTATGAGGGGTACTGCTCCTTCTCTGTCAACCCCGCCCATTTTTATATTGAAATTTAAAGTTAACCATAATAGTAGCTTTAACCACGTTTGAAGACTCTCCCTTTAATAGTTCTTCAGTTGAGTGATATTTAATATATGCATCCTATGGGAGGTATTTCCCCCCCTGCGCCTACCCGCTTTATTTTTATTTTCAATAGTGTAGTATACCATAAGAGTGACTTCTACAAAGTTTGAACATTCTCACTATAACAGTTCTTAAGATATGCGATATTAAACATTGGTGTCCTTTTGGGGGTAACACTTCCCCCGCTACTATTTTATTTCAGTTTTGGGGCTCTGAAGATCCTACTATCAAAAGTTCAACAAAATGCATGCAGCGGCTCTTAATTATATTTCTATCTATGAGGGGTACTGCTCCTCCCCTGTCAACCCCGCCCATTTTTATATTGAAATTTTCATTTTACCATAATAGTAGCTTTAACCACGTTTGAAGGCTGTCCCTTAAATAGTTCTTCAGTTGAGCTATATTTAATATATGCATCCTATGGGAGGTATTTCCCCCCTGCGCCTACCGCTTTATTTTTATTCTCAATAGAGTAGTATACCATAAGAGTGACTTCTACAAAGTTTGAACATTCTCACTGTAACAGTTCTTAAGATATGCTATATTAAACATTGGCGTCCTATGGGGGGAACCACTTCCCCCGCTACTGTTTTATTTAAATTTTGGGGCTTAGAAGATCCTACTACCAAAAGTTCAACAAAATGCGTGCAGCGGGTCTTAAGATATGCGATATTAAATATTGGCATCCTATGGGGGGTACCAATTCCCCTGCCCCGATTTTGGATTTCAAAATCAACTAACCATCATCACTCCTCCCTGTACCTTCCCTAAAAATTTTATGGCAATCGGTCGAGCCGTTCTCGAGTTATGGAGTGACAATCAAAATGTACACTTCTTTTTATATATATAGATTCGTACATAGTTTGTTTGTACATTTACTTTAAAATACAAACAAATTTCTTTTTTTCTTCAATTGTAATAACTTTACTTTTTTTTCTTGCATTTCATTACCATAAACATACTACAATTTTAGTAAACATACATCAATTCTGTTAATAACATTGGTGAAATATTTGTTTTTATTTATTATTGGAAATAAATTAGATTCTATTTGAAACAACATTATTTACTTTTTTTTTATGAATGTTATCAACACAATTATAATTGTTTACAAATGATATGTTTATTCTGCAATAGTTTTGTTTTTTTTTTTTTTTTGGAGAAAAATTTTAAGATTTTGGACGGTGATATAATTTAAATAATTCAACATTGTTTTGTTTTAGTATAATTTTAAATTTCGATAATAATTTAAACATATGATTATTAATTGGTTTGTAATGGACCTAAAACAAAATATAAATCAGCTTGTTGTTAAAATGTATTAGATTTTTGTTTTCTTTTTAATTCACGAAAGGTTAAGGTAAATTGGTATGTAGATCAGTAATGGGCTATCTGGGAAGTTTTAGATAAAGATAGCATGGTTGGGTGTGTAGAGAAAATACAAGAGGATTTTTACACCTTTTCCTCTTCTACTACTTTTCTCCTTTATTTACCTTTGATCAGCTTTATTATTAGTATTTCTTATGTTGTGTTTTTTTTTTTGTTTTGTTGTCTATTCTGTAGCTACCTAAATTTTAGTTTGTGTGGCGATCAATAAGCTATTTCGATTGGGGTAAGAACCACCCCATTTTCCACTAGCATGGCCGGTAATAAAGGTAGCACAACCCCTTGAGAAATACGCCCTAGCGGTTTGGTTTGTTACAAGTCCCACTCCTTAGCTTCTTCAGCCATTGCCTCCTCTCCCGTTCCCTCACCAGACCGATATTTAAAAAAACTTTTGTATTTTTTTATTAACGCGTTCCATTGCGTCTTGCATGAAGTTGCATCTTTTTCTTGTGCGAGGTGGCATTGAAGTTCTGCTGCAGTTTTCTGTAAAATAATAAATTGAACATTTTAAATGCAATATTAAGGCCTAACCAGAATGTGAATAACGTGGCTTAAGCAACTGAGCGAATACATGTAAATCATATGTGTAAAACCATGTTGAACTTAAGGGAACTTTTTGTTAAATTTTATGAAACTGTAATTTGCTTAAGCAAAGTGCGAAACTAATCGCACATTCCGTACGGAATCAAATGTTTTTTATTTTGTTTTTGTTTTTTTAAATGTATTTGAGTGGCTTTTTCGTTCATTTTTGACAGTAGCTTAAGTTTGTTTATGCACATTCTGGTTGGGCCTTTAATAGTTAATGCACCTACTTACTTCCAGCCGTCATTGCTGTTTGCATTCTTGCCAGCGAACCAAAAATCTCTTTCAATACGTTTGTCCACCAATATATGACGCTCCGAATTGTTCCCTACAAAGATGCTAGCAATCGTCTTTTTGCAAATATACTTACACCTAACATAATTTTTTTTTTGCAGGTGGCTCTTTTTCTATTTTATTTAATATTTATTAAAATTTTTCAACGTTTTTGTTTTATTTTTTAAATTTATACTTTTAATTTCCTGCTTGTGAGAATTTTTTTTGGTTGTGTCAAAAATTCTACTAGCCCCTAGGGCTAGTGAAATTTTATTCACCTCAACAGTGTCAAAATTTAACTTCCATGAGTACTTTGCTACCGTTTCACTCACACCCTTTGAATTAAAAAAAATTTTAAATTGTCATACAAATTGATTAAAATTTGTAGATTTTACAAAGAATTTAAATAGTGACAAAGTTAATTTCTTAACTTAAGCGCTGTATGGGATGACGTGTTTGCAGTATGCAAATCATTTCTGTTTACACTACTCAAATTTGGGCTGTCGCTTTCTTCAGTAGGATTTAAACTTATTATGCCAAATCTTAGCAAATTGTGAAGCACTACAGTTGCTAATACGATCTAAAAAAATAAAGTATTTTGTTTTATATCATATTTCGATAACATAATTGTTAACGTCAATACCTTTTTTGCATTTTCCGGTGAAAACGATATGCTCGTCATTAAGACTCTCCACCGAGAAGTGAGTATTCCTTAAAAAAAAGAGTTATTTTATTATGCACTTGTATAGTAGAAGTTTTTCTTACCAAAGGCAATCTCAATGCGGATACTAGAACTACAGATTCTTTTGTTGAAAACATCTTTAGTTATATCAGTAACTTTTGAGTAGGGCTTCATAATATTTTCCTTTAAAGGAAATGCTGCATCAGCTACAAAATAGTATGGGAAATGAACATTAGACCCAGGCAAGTTTGTTGCTGCAGGTACATTAAAGGTTCTATTTAAAATCATTTTCCCAAAATGCGAATTTCGAAAAACTCCACCATCGCTCTGGCTACCATATGCACCTACGTCTACCAATGTAAACGTGTAATTACAGTCACTCGCTGCAATCAAAACCTTCAAAAACAAATATTTGAATTCATTTTTTAATTTATTTTTATCAAAATAATTACTTACGATGCTGTTAAATTGTTTATAATTAAAGAATTGTGAGCCAGAATTCGGTGAACATGTTATTCTTACATGTTTTCCATCTAATGCACCTAAGCAATGTGGTAAGTTTGTAGTTCGGTAAAAATCATCAGCAATTTTGACCCACTCTTCCGTATTAGGTGGACTTACGTACGTACTGCCCAATACACTCCACAAAACCTCGCACGTTTGTATAATAACACTTCTTGCTGTCTCCAGACCTATTCGGAACTTCATTCATAAAACATGGAGAGCGCATGCGTGTGCTAAAAAACTGTTTTACATAAAACATTAAGTTCAAATTCAACAATAACACTGGTCGCCAAAAAATTCTAAGGCACTAAACTCATATACCAAACTTCTTGCTCCCGGCTTCATTTTGGTTTGTTACGTACCAGTGTAATTAGGTTGATTATACTTACTGCAAGGTTATGTACAGCCTTTGATCTGGTTCAATGGGTTTCCTATGCGAGCACTTCCTAAGCCAATGTTCAACTAAGTTTAAGAGCATTTAAACTGTTCGTGATTTATCCTCGTTGATTTAAAAAAAAGGTCTGGGTTCTTTTCAATTAAAATGTTTACTCCCGTAGAATAAAATCCATATGATGGACGACTTTTAAACAGCTCCCGATTTCCTTGGTGTCTATTTGCCATCATCCTTAAAACCAATAAGTTTTCTAGGTCCTCTAATTCGTCCATACAACTCATTTTTAAAACTATAATTTTTGCTTTTTGCACCACAAATCACAAACAACAATATTTTACTTCTTTTGTTTAAAAAGTCAGGGTTGTTATAATTGTTTTTTGCTAGCTCTATTTTTATGTTAATAAATAATGACAATTTAGCTATTTTAAGTCAATCTAGCTGTTTTTTCTCTTCTTTTTATTTATATTATGTGGGTTCAATTAAACAAGAAAGTTAACACTACTGTTCGTGACACAACGTTGACGCTTTTGTTTAGGTATGGCATACCAGCGTAAAAGCTAAGCGGAAGAAAACGTTCCGCCTTCCGCTCTTGTTTAGGTACGGCTGTTAAAAACTCGCCAAAAAGATAAAAGAAAACAAACAAACACACATACATACATGGCACAAACTATTTTGGTGAATATATAACAACAAAAGTAATTTCAACTCAACTGTGTTGAATTTTGTGAACAGTAAACGTGCCATATTTCATTTTAATGATATTCGATTAACGTTTCTTCATGGTTCAGTTGTCTAGGGGGTGTGTTAAGTTAGAAACCGAGAGTTCCCTGGTTCGAATCTTGGTTTTTTCAAAAGAACATTTTTTTTTAAATATTTTTATATTTTTATGTTCTAAAAACGATTTAAAAAAATATTTACCAGTGCCCATGTTCTGTAACTCTCGCGTCGAGAAAGTTTTCGATTGAAATGTGTGAAATGAAACAAAAATGCCATAAATTCTAACAAACAGCTGTTTTTCTCACTTAACTGCGTCTGTAAATTTTTTTGGCGAGTACAAGCTGTCACGTAAGGAAATTACTCGCCAATTTACAGAAAAAGTGTGTCTGTAACATTTTGGTGAGAAAAGTTCCCGCTTTGAACTGTCAAATAAACTCACGAATAAAAATGGGGCGAGAAAAAATGTTAACACTAAAAAACAATTAAAAATGCAAAATGCAAAGAATAATAATAATAATATTTTATTCTTGGCACATTTTTCATTGTTTTATTATTTTGCTTTTAACATTTTTATAAAATATACGAATGTCTTCAAAGCTCGTTTGCAAACAACAAACATTAAAGTCGCTCTTTACACAATTTGGCATAGCCGACGGTTGTGTTTTCGCCGCCGTCGTTGAAAATTTATCAATTTAAGTAAATTTTGGTCGCCGTCAACGATATGTGTTACTGGCGTTCTGAACGTCTGCAATGTCACATCGGCTTCGAGTGCAATTTTATGACATTTATAACGTAACGACGTAATCTCTTTTGATAGTTGTCGACATGAGTTACAGACACACATTTTTCTCACTTTTCGAGAAACGATGGAATATTTTGTTTCACATCTTTTCGATGCAAGAAGTTCTCACTAAAGTTACAGAACATGGGTACAGTTTTCGCTTTTTAAATTTTATTTATAATGAAGTTTTAAGTATTGTAAATATGTATGTATGTAACAATTATTCAGTTTTTGTCTAGTAACTCTGTATTCTGCTCGCACAAAGGTGAAGGGTATATAAGATTCGGCACACCCGAATATAGCACTCTTGTTATATTTCATATAATTTTTTCATTGCCATGTTTTTCTCCGATTAAATCTGCACCATTATGGCTTTTGATTATTCAAACCAGCTTTATTTTGAACCAAAAAAAGAAGAAAAGAAACAATTTGCACTTACATTTATGCTCATAAATTGTCAATAATTTGTGGTCTTCTTTTGCATCGGAGTTTTTTTTATTTTTTTTGATTTGGCTAGAACAAAAATTCAAAATATTTAAAAATCATTATTTAAACATATAAATGAATCATATATGAATCGATTTTCTATAAGCATTTGGGTGCTAGCTGGTTGGCCATTTTTTACATACATTTTTTTATATTTTTTTATATTTATTTTATTAAGCTTGGGGTCTATTTTTTATAAAATTATTTACCTTCTTTAATCCGATAACATTTTTAAGTAGTTATTTTTCCCTGAAGAAGTCACAAAAAGGCGTGACAAAATATCATATTGAACAAAAAATAAAATAAATATTTTTATAAAAAAAGCCAAGTCGGTTCATTACTTTACCTGGTCCATACAAGCAAGTATCCTCTCGAAATTAATTTGGTGCGATTTTTAATGTTATGGTGAAGGGTATATAAGATTTACCATAGCCGAATATAGCACTTTAAATTGTTTTGTTTAAATCATCTTGACTCAAACTTTTTTCTATATTGACTGAAAAATGGGGTAATGGTTTAATGTTTTGAACACAAACAATTGTATTAAATAATCACCGGAATAAAAAGTAAACACTTTTCCCTCGAAATTTTGCTTTTGTCAAAGATGACATTGAAGACGTTAAAAACATAATGCAAGACTGTTGCTCCCAAATTGGATACTTAAAAATGGAAAACGAAGCTTTGAAGGAAGAAGTAAAAATTTTTAAAGCCGAAAGAGATAAAGATCACCAGGAGTTGATGCGTTTGGTTGAAAACAGCAAAAGGAGCAATGTAGTTTTTCGTGGTATTAGCAAGGAGGGGACTTTAAAAGATAATATAATGCAAATTTGTACAAAAGAAATGGAAATATCAAATATTGTAATAACATATATGAGAAAGCTGTTTGAGGCAGATAGAAAGGTATGTGTTCTTGTGGAATTACAGACGGACGAAATGGCAGATGAAATTTTCAAAAATGCCAAGAAACTTAAAGGGCTAGAAATTTATGTAGATCGTGATTTGAATGAAGATAAGCAGCAAAGAAAGAAGGTTATGTTGCAGTTAAGGAAGAAACTTCAACCTTTAGATAAAAAACAAAAAATTGTAGTTAGAAATGATAGGATGAAAATAAATAAAGAATGGTTTTATTGGAATAAAGATAAAATTCTGATGAGTGATAGTAAAAATGGTAAAGAAGTTTTAGAAAATATGTATAAAGATAAAATCAATCAAATTAATTTTAATTACGAAGAATTGTTATTTCAAAAAAACTAAATATTGCCGGATGTATGAATTGTAATAATTTAGTTAGTACACAGAAAAAAATTACGACAAATCAATTGTCATATTAATTACCAAATGCATCAATACAAATTACTTAAATTTGTTAACATTCAATAAATTTTTTTAACAATAATATTGTAATATTAATTAAAAAATTTGTTATTAAAAAGCATTATTGTTTAAAAACTGAATTTATCCTATTAAATAAAAATTTGTTTAGCTATCAGAAGTTATGCTTCAACATTAAGTTTATCATACTGAATATATATATTGTTGCAATACAACTATGTTTTTTGCGATATTAACAAAGAAAATTGTTACCGTTTAATCTTTTTTAAATAAAACAACCAAATTTTTGTTTAATTATTTTTTATTAAATAATGAATAACAAAATTACATACAAATAGCAGGTAAAAGGCGTTACACTAAAATATAAAGTAAAATTAACAAAATTAAGCAAATAATATATGAATATTCTTAAATGTTTTTAGTCAATATTGGCAAATACATTCCAAAAAATTAAATTAAAAAAAATGGTTTAAGTACAATTACTTAATTTAATAATTGGTTTAAAAGTGTAGTAACTTTTACACTGTTCCTTGATTTTGGCATCTCTTAAAAAAATGACTGAATAAATACATAAAAAAATTCAGATTCCTTTGGAAATTCAAGATTAAATACGAACATAAGCTTATACAATATATCAATACACAGAAAAAATTATTGGCAGTTTTTTTTCAATTAATAGTGATTTTTGAATTTTAAAATAAATTTGATTACGTTCTTAATTGATTGAATTAAAAAAAATATTTTTTTTCAATTAAAATTTTACTTGATTTTAAGCTTAATTTTAATTATAAGTTTAATTGAATCAATCAACTCGGTTGTTTGAATTGAACACTTTGTTGCTTTCTCCTTGTTGCTTTCCTCCCTCATCAACAGTTTGCGAGAAATGTTACAAGTGCAACCAACATCTTTATAAATTTATTGTCTTTGCCCTTATATGTACATACACACATGTTTTTGTCATCAAAAAGAACCGTAAGCGTCGCGTGCAAAAAAAAAACTATCAACAAGTAAAAAATGAACTGAAATTTGTTAAAGACGAAATACAATTATGACCACCAACAATGTCAATAATGAGCCTACATACATATGTATATTCTGCGTAAAATAAAAAATCGCCTTGTGGCTGACCACAATGTTGACGGTGGTTGTGGTCGCTATCGAAATTTGGTGTTTATTTTCTTTGTTGGTTAATTCTTGAATTATTTTTGGCGTCATTTCATGTTGTGCGTTCAAAGTGAATGGGTGAAAAAAGTACAGCCAAATTACACAACAATAACAGTTTTTGTTTTCAATCTTTAATACCCTGAAGAATCAGAATTATTCTTCAATTTTATACAAAGTTGTATGTATAAAATTCCTCTGTCAAAAAATCTTACAAAATTTGTACATGAGCTATTACAATTAAACAAATAAAACAAGTTATTTTTAAACCATATTTAAATAAAACATATATTTTAAATATTATTATTTTGCTTCATTTAACCATCAACTGAATTGATTTAACAAACTTATTCAATTAAAAATTTGTTTGATTGAAAAATTTGCGTTATTGAATTTAGAGTGTATTTCAAATACACTGTTTAATTTATTCAATTAAAAATTTAATCGATTTAATGCAAAAATTCAATCACTGTTTTAATCAATACAATTATTAAAATAATCAATTTTTTGTATTGTAATCAATTACTTTAGTAATTCATTCAATTAAAATATTGATTTTTTTTAAATTAATTTGTTAATTCATTCAATTAAAATATTGTTTAATATTAATAATTTTTTCAATTATTTTTGTAATTGAAATGTAAAAACTTTTTAATTGGAAAAGAAATCCTTGTTTTGCAATTTTTGCAAATTTGAGTAATTGGTATAATCATTTCGGTGATAGGTGCAAAATTAAACAATTTTTTGCTTGTTTCAATTATTTTGGTGATCAAAACCGTTTTTTACTTTTTTCTGTGTAGCTGTTAAACATTTAACAAAAGGATATTTTATTTTATTTTTATTGTCTTAACGTCACAAATTTCACCAACTACCAAAAGCAAAGGTTGGATATTTGATTTTTGGATTTTTAGCAAATTAAGTTTTGCTTCGATTTCTTCTTGAGTCTTGCCCATAATTGCAAATGAATGTTGTGAATCTTCTACGGAAAATTTCTTTCGTCGCTTTGATCCACTTGAATCTGTATATACTGTTAGTGATGCAGCAACCAAAAAGTAGTAAATATTCTAGATTCTAAAAAATAATTTTAATAATTTTTAATGTCCATATGTATTTATAATAGCTAATTTAGTTAAAATATGTACTATTACTATTTTTAATATTTTTTACTATTTTTAGCTTTTTCTAAAATAGTTAATGCTGATGAGTTAACAATTTGTTCATGGAGTACTTCATACAACTTTTCAGCGTTATGGGCACATTTTATTTCAATAGATTTGGCTTTGGGAAATTTAATGCAAAAATCTATATCGATCTACAAAAACAAAAATAAAGTATAATGTTATTAAAGGCCTAAGTGGATTTTATATATACATAGGTAGGTACAAACCAAATGACATCCTGAGGGTTTAATGTATTCTGGCCATTCAGTTAATACGTCGTTGGTAGTTTTTAGGCTTATAAATTGATTTATTCTATAAAATTAAAATTTTCTCCAATACAAATCTAACTCATCAGCTGTTATATTATTATTTCTTAAACATTGGATTGAAAATTGGGCGTCAGGTTCGGAATCTATACGAAAAAGGTGTAATGTTTAAAGTTAAAACATTATTGACATACATAAATTATAAAAATACTATCTAAAGGATGGGAGTTCTTGTAACTTTTGTTTATCTTCCTTTAATAAAGGTTTGTTTTGGCGTCTTAGATTGTGAATTTTATTATATAATCTGCCTCTTTTTCCACATTTGTAGTTACTCTGAAAAACATTATTATTACAGATTCTTAAATTTTTAGTTAAGTACTAAAACTCACTAAGCTACTACTTACTATTTGCTCTAATGGAAACATAGTGCATATTTGTAGTTCTATATTTGTACAATATGCTAATGTACACTGATAGCCTTTTGCTTCAATATATTTTGCTATAGTATTAATTAATAGAACGCGAATTTCTTTACTAAAGGTGTTATGATACTTGCTATTTTTTGTATTGGATTTTTTTAGGATTGACTGAATGAAACAACAAATGCGAGAAAGAACAAGAAATACAATTTGATAAAATGTAAACAAAACAAACAATACTGCCCACGTTTTTTCCCCACAAAAAACCGTCATAAAAGCTAAAAATCGCAAAAAAAAGTTAAAAACCGTTTCTTTCGATCAAAAACTAAAAAAATTGGCAACAGTGCTAACAATTAATCTGGAAATGTCAATTTTAAGTTAAAAAATTTTATATTTTTTTTGACAGTCTTAGATTATTTATCGATAACACATGTATATTTGTTTGACATTTCAAGATTTTTGATGATATAATCATACTCTTTACACTTAGTCAGTTTTCCTATGCAAATATATTTGCACTGTTCTCCAATATAGAAAAAATACAAAAAATAGCAAGTATCATAACAGCTTTAGCAACATTTTTTCTTTCTAGTTTTTTATTATTTTATGGCCAACATTTGTATCATTTAATATAGATATAAGGGTTGGTATTTTAGTTTTGTTCTGTTCTGGTATATTTTCATATTTGTCTTCTTCCTCTGCTTTTTTGCTGGATGAAGAAATTTTCAACCATATTTTTAGGTGATGTTCGAAGGCAGCTTGATCTCCAACTGACATATTATTGAACAATTTATTAATGTGGTTTTGATTAAGATATTGTAAAACATCTGTATTAATACATTGATCTTTTAAAAATTAAAAAAATATATATACATACATATGTACATACATATAAAATTAATATTATTTGCAATATGAAAAATAATAATTACCTCGTAAATGAATGTAAATATGTGAAAGTTTCCATTTGCTCAGTAGTTTATATAAATCTGAAGTTTCATCGGTCATATTTATTTGATTGTCCTTGTTGTTCATAAAAAAACATTAAAATTAATATATATTATGATAACACTCCTACAGTTTGACAAATTTTTTGCCACAATGAGTTTCGACCATTTCTACTGGGGGGCCGAGAAGATCATTCATTTTTAATACTGCATAAATGTTTGCTACGTACCGAATTTCAATGACTGAAAAATGAATATTGTACTCAGTAAGCACTTTTTGGCAACATATCAAAATTTCACCATCCGTTGTTTTTGCAATACATTTTATTGCGAATAAATTGATGTCCTGTGTAAATGTAGCAATATACAAGTTTTCCTTATATTTATATCCATAAATTTGCGCTTCTCTGTATAATGTTATACTGTTGTTATTCATGCTCAGTGCAGCACTAATGCGATTTTTGGCTTTTGAATCCACTAAATGAGTTTTAAATATGAAGTCTGTGTTTTGTGTAGGATTTAATATAATATTTGCAAACCTCATTTGCTGTTTAAATGCAAAAGTTTTCGGAACATTTTTACGTGATGTTATAACATGAGAATATATTTTGTACTCCTTATGCTTAGCTTCATATTTGAAAGTCCATATATTTCTTAATGGTCGACATTTTCTTATAATCATGGGGTAGTTTGTAAGAAAATGGAACTTAGGTGTTAATTTCTTTTTAAATAGATTTTGATATTTGTTATTTACTATTTCAATTTTCTTTTCAATTTGTAGCAAATAGTTATGGGAAACTTTATAGTGCATCACATCTTCCACTAGTTCAAGAAAATTTAAAATAATTTTCCATACTTCATCTTCATGTGGTATAAGATCTCATAAGATAAGTGGAAGATTGTGACAAAAGGCCATCATCTGGCTGGCAGATAATTTAAGTTTTCTATTTTCCAGTTCATTTATTAAAATTTGCTTCTTTTCTCTGCCTTTATCCATGTTAAGATAAGAAAAACTTTTTAATCTTGTGTTTAGACTGTTTAAATCAAAATATTTCATGGTTTTTATGAAATATAAAAAAGATTCGGCAAAAATATAATGACACACGCCCTCGAAAATGTCATGCATTAAGTCCACACTGAAGTTTGCAGTAACATGAAATGATGGTATTGAAATGAATATAGAATTTGAAACTATTCCTGTTTCAGATTGTGCATTTGATGTTACAGCTTCCATATAATTTATTATATTTCTTAATAAAATAATGTTTTCTCTACAAGAGCTTTGGACAATATCCTTTTTAATTTGGCAAAATCTACAATAATAGTTTGATGAAAACGATTTCGGGAAATTAAGAAATGTATTTAAGCCAAGATTATCTCCTAAGATTAAACCCAAAATAAAGTATCTCCCAATAAAAAATTTTATCATTTTGCGAAGCACTAATGGTACATTTAAAAAAATAAGCGCACAATTATGCGCTACGCAATAAGACATTCAGAAATGAAGTAAAGTAAGTGAAAGAACTCTCAACAACTTTAATAAAAAAAAAATATCATTTAAAGTGCTACGGCATTCCCTTACTACGAAGCAGGTTTGTAAGGGAGAGCTTCAAAAATAACTGTAAAAAAACAGTCAGTGTATTAAGCTGATCGTTACATTTAACAATTTTTATATGCGCTGAATAATGTGCTTATTGTGTCAAAAATGTATTGCTTCAAAGTGGGAACTCGCCATATAAAATTCATGTCTTCCGTAAGCGCTATGGTAAGCGAAACTTTTATGTTTCTCCCTTACAAACCTGCTTCGTTGGAAGCTCCATTTTTTATTGGGCTGTTTTTGTACCAGTAGATGTTTTAATTTCAATCCCACTCGATTCGAGCTTTTTTAATTCTGTAACCAATGGCTTTAAACATTCATTAGTACCGTGTCTTTTTATATCCGCAGATTTGATAGAGCATGCTTAGAATAGAGTGTTTAATTTAGACGATTTTTTAGGAAAACAAGGAAAACTATAATATACATTGCACATGACTTGATTTGTTGCTTTAGAACCAATAGGGTTATTGATCCCAAAATCATCAACGTATATAAAAAATGAAATTAGTATCTTTTGTGGATAAAGCTTGGTTTTCTGAATCCACAAATCTCCTTGTATGAAATTACTAATGTTTTTATTTTGTTTTGTTTCTTCCATGTGAATAAGAACATTGTTAAGCAAATCTTAAGACTCAAAAAGTTTCCTGAACTGAAACTCCAAAGGCATAATTGTCCCTGTAGGATTCTTTGAGTTTGCAATTTTAAAGCTTTTAGGATTTGAAATCAGATCCAGTTCTTTCATACACTTTTCAAACCTGTACTCCGTCTTAATTTCCTTAAATAATTCAGCTACACTAGTTAAAATCATGTTTGTGTTTGAATCTTGTTGAATCGATTTTTTGAGAAATTAAATAATTGGATACAAAATATTATCCTCCACGTTTTCTCTAATTTTATTTATATCAGCTCTTGAGATATTATTAAAAGAGTGCAATGATAATAAAAACTTACTTGCAGAATCTCGCATTGCTTGCAAATGTTGATGATATAAATTGTTTTCCAAACCTGTAGATTTAAAATTGTTATCTGCTAAAGTTTTCGAAGAAGCAGGGTGAATACTTAATAGTTTGGAATTTATTTGAAGAAAGCCTTGTTGATTGAACTGCGGCGAAACTAAATTTATATCCTTAAAATGGTTTAACACGTGTTTTTTGAATGACTTCTTTAAGGAAAACTTTTGGAAACATTTATTAAAATTACACAAATATATTTTGTTTTCGTCAACAAAACTGCAATTCTTTAAATGAACAAAAAACTCATTTGGGCAAAAAAATATTTTGTCACATAAGAAGAAGACGTGCAGTTTACCATGGTTTTTTTCTTGAAACGCAAAAAAATCACTTTTTTTTTATTTGTCAACAATTTAAAAGCAAACAATTATTTCCAAAATTAATTTTGAAATGAAAATGTGATTAAATAAAAATTTTAAGTTAGCAAATTTCAAAATATTTTAAAATTATTTCCAACAAATTTTTTAATTGACAAACGGCAAATCAAAAATTGTAGAAGTATAAATAATTTTAAATTTTTAATCCAAATTTTTAATATTTTTAATTAGGCTTAAGTTCATGAAATTTAATTTTTATTAAATTATTTTTATGAAGAAAGGAATTTTACAACATGAAAATTAATTAAAATTGTTATTGATAATCTTTCATTCTTGACGTGGCTCGGGCTCGAACCCTGGCCGGCAGGTTACCATGACATGTTTCGATCGCAACCACTCGATCTCCTCAGATGGATTTGCCGTCTTACACTCGCAGCCATCGACGACTGCTGACGTCACTAGTCAAACATCAATCCTTAAACCAAATTGTATTTTAACATTTGGTAGATCGAAATTTGCTTTCCTGAACGATTATCCATTTTAATTGATTTTACATGTTTTTTCCTTTACTTCTGTTTTTTCGTACTTTCGTCAAGAATTTTTCTTGAAGTCCAAGTACATTTTTTTGTTTTTTCTCTTTGTCTTTCTCTTTTTCTGTTGACCTTTTTCAGCACAACTTGAAGGACAAATGTACACATAGAGCTCGTGCCTTAGCTTTAACAATAATTTGTATTGTGGTTATTTTGTTGAACTATTTATGGTTTTTAATCCAAATTTTTAATATTTTTAATTAGGCTTAAGTTCATGAAATTTAATTTTTATTAAATTATTTTTATGAAGAAAGGAATTTTACAACATGAAAATTAATTAAAATTGTTATTGATAATCTTTCATTCTTGACGTGGCTCGGGCTCGAACCCTGGCCGGCAGGTTACCATGACATGTTTCGATCGAAACGTCAAGAATGAAAGATTATCAATAACAATTTTAATTAATTTTCATGTTGTAAAATTCCTTTCTTCATTAAAATAAATTAATAAAAATTAAATTTCATGAACTTAAGCCTAATTAAAAATATTAAAAATTTGGATTAAAAACCATAAATAGTTCAACAAAATAACCACAATACAAATTATAATTTTAAATTTTTTAATAAAAAAAATTGTTAAAAACTTTAATTTATTCTCAATTATATATTTTTAATTACTTATTAACTTTAATGATTTTTTTCTGTGTAAGAACTTTTATATTAAAAATAAATATAATGTTCATGGCTTAGAGAATAAATTCCAAAATGTAGATTTCTTTGAGTATATAGGATGGGCCGACATCTTTATATTGTTAGAAACACACGTAGAGAGTGCGAATGTATCTAAGTTTGAAAGAAGATTTAAAAACTTTTACACGAAGTGGAAAACAGCTACACGTAACAGTATGTTTGGCAGAGCAATTGGTGGTCATATAGTTGGGGTTCGAAGAAGTTTGAAGGAATTTGGTGTGGATCATGAGTTTAGAACATGTGGTGAAATTGATTATATTGTCATTACAGTAAATGAAATTAATTTCACTATTATACCTGCATATTTACGTGGTGTAAATTGGGTAAACGAATTTGAAACTCTCAAAAACTTTTTTCAATACAATAATATAACTTACCCAATAATAATGGGGGACTTAGACGTCAGAATAGGTGAAGTGCAACAAGAATTGGATGATGTTTTTGAATGTTTTCCCTCTGGCTTAAGAAATCGTAAATCTATGGATAAAGGAAAAGTAACGTCTGAAGGTAAAAAGTTTTTAGAGTCTTGCAATAATTACGGTTTTGTGATTTTAAATGGAAGAACAATCGGTGATGAGGAGGGTTGCCTCACATTTGTTGGCGGTGTCGGTAACTCAGGAAACAATATATGCTCTGTATCACTGGATATGCTGAATTTGGAGGATAATTTTGTGATAGAAAATCAAATTTGGTCGGATCATTTGCCCATTGCCTAAATTTACATTGTACACATAATAATGCGTGCAAAGAAAACTTATTGCCCAAATTAAAATGGAATTCAAATGTAAGGAAAATTATTGTTCCATATTAAATGTAAAATTAAATGATATGAAGTTATGTTAACCAAATTTTAATTTAAATGATCTTAATCAAGTAATTATAAATTCGTATAAAGCTCCGACAAACAGAAGTAAACAAATATGCTTTAAAAATAAGTGGTTCGATGTGCAATGTAAAATCGCTAGAGAGAAATCTTTTAATGCATTAAAATCCTTCAGAAGTTTGCAAAGAGAAGAAGACAAACAAAAATATTTAAATGAAAAACATAAATTCCAAGTGTTATGTAAAAAGAAAAAAGAAAATTATTTCAAAGATATAGAACAAAAATTAAACTGGATAAAAGATAGTAAACAATGGTGGCAACTAGCAAAAGAATTAAGACAGCAACATATTAATATTGGCAATCAAATTAGTGCGGTTAGTTTTAGAGAATATTTCAAGTCGCTGCTTAACCCCATAATAAGAGCATCTAGTATTGAGTATGCTGCTAATCTAATTGTTGATAATGATCTAGATAAACCATTTACATTACAAGAAATTAAGTGTACACTTGCGAAGGTCAAGGAAAACAAAGCACCGGGGGAAGATAGAATTCCTTACGAGTTTTTCATGAATGCTAGCGATGACCACCTAATTGCTCTTGCGGATGTTTACACGAAAATATTAAATAAGGCTTCAGTTGAGATCAGGGTTGATAAAGTTGGTACAATTGTACTTTTTTGGTACAATTCAAAACTAAAAAGTACGCTGGTACTCCCGTGACTCATTTGGTACTATTTCCAGATTTTTCCACCTACATATTAATAATTGATATACAATGGCAATTCGTATTTACTGTCAAATGAATTTATTGTTGGGTTTAACAAAATAGCTATGATATTTCGCATTTGCTCTTTACAAGTTCACACACTTAACTCCGCTACTGTGAATAGAGTTTTGCACTTGTTGATTGAACGATAGCTTATGCCACATTCTATGTTTAGTATCAGTGGCAGCATATAAGCGTGCGTTTTCAAATGATATTGACAAGTTTTTAAAAGATATAGGAAACCACTTCTGCAAAAGTTCTACATACTAGAAGAGACGAAATCCTTTCAATTATATTTTCAAATATTCTTCAACAAGTTGGTTGTCACGTCAAGAAGAAATCAACAGAATTTTGGAATAGTGGGAGCCCACACCATTATTTTACTCCGAATTATTTTTAAGGAGATTTTACAAGCGCTAAATTAAATTTTATTATATTCGGACTTTCTACTCCTTTTCTGTTTCTGCAGTACAAATTGAAAATTGTAAACACAATAAATTTGGAAATGCAATTCGTATGAACATATTTTTTGAACGCTTATAAAATGCTTTCGTTTAAAATTCGAGATAGCATTTTGAGAAATATTCGTAAATTTTCCACAAAAAAAGACGATAAATTCTAAAAAGTGTAAGAAAACGTTCTCTGGCGGCAATCAAAAATAAAAATTAATGGATTTCTCGACTCTAAAAAACGCATGATACAGGTCTGGCTAGATCAAATAATTAATAATTTGTTTGCCTCTTTTCTGGAATATTTTGGAAAACCTAACTTTTATGAAAAACCCGGGGCTCGAAATTTATTTTTGACCTATGGTTTTTTTGGCAACGTTTCTTGGAATGACTTATAGAACAAGAATCGCGATGTGCTTTTGACGCGAAAAAATTTAACCCACCTTGTTATTATGTATAATTAATGAACAAATACATTTTAAGTACCTTTTGTTGTATTTAATATTGGTTTTTAAAAATAAAAATAAAAGATTTAGTACAAATGGGACCGAAAAAGTACAATTTCAAAAGCTCGTTGGTACGATATTGGCTTTCTCATTTATCATCCCTGGTTGAGATGTTTGAACGAAGTGTAGTATTACCTATTTATAAAAAAGGTAATGTTAATGAACCATGCAATTATAGGGGTATTTCCTTTACGAATTGCTTAGGAAAGATAATGATGGGTGCAATACAGGAACGCTTAACGCAATGGACTAATAAACATCAAGCTATAAATGAATTTAAAGCCGGTTTTCGTAAAGGATACTCAACCATCGATAACGTGTATAATCTTGCAGCAATTATTAATATAAAGTTTAGTGAGAAAAAAAAAGTATACGCGTTTTTTGTGGATTTCCGAGCAGCGTTCGATTGCATACCCAGAAACCTATTAGTTTACAAATTGCATCAGATTGGAATATCGTCAAAAATTGTAACATTTATTGAAAACGTATACAAGAACACAAAGTCTGCAATATGGACTGGGTCTGAACTGTCTGATTACTTTGAAACTAAGTCAGGGGTCAAACAAGGCTCCCTGTTGCCACCGCTGCTATTTGCATTATATATGGATGATCTGCACGACCAATTAAAAGGAGGGTTGTTAATAGATAACATGAATATTAGGGTACTAATGTATGCGGATGACATCGTTATGTTAGCCGATAATGCAAATGTTCTACAACAGATGATAAAGAAGCTGGAAGTTTATTGCAATAAATGGGGAATGGAGGTTAATCTGACAAAGTCTGAGAAAATGATATTCAGGAAAGAAGGACGTGCTGCAGTAAATGAAAGGTGGAAATTCAATGGAGTAGAAGTTAAAATAGTAAATGAGTACAAATATTTAGGTGTTCTATTAACACCAAAAATGTATTTTACGAAACACATACATATGTTTAAAAAATGAAGCTGCAAAACTTGGAATAAACATTACGTGGAAAAGCTTTATTAACAAAAGAGATGTGTCACTGAGAGCAAAGTGGAAATTTTTCCAAGCAGTTTGTAGATTGGTACAAGCAAGAATGATAGAAATAAAGATTACGGCATTAGGTAGATATAAAAAGTTTTTACGGCGCATGTAGGAACTGTGACGTCACACAACCTTCGTTCTCATTGGCTAATAAGTTGTAACTTTCAAACTGTTATGTTTATGACAGTGGAACAATCTATTATTTTTCTATTTAAATTATTTGAAAACTGACAATTTTTTATAAGAAGTTCCTTTTTTCTTCATAATTTTATTTTTAACTTACATAAATATGTATTAGCTATAGCTAAAAACATAGACATTTAATTAAAAGGACGCAACACGTTAGTTTTTCACATAATTTCCCGATTTGTTTTTTTGCGGCTAATTTGTTGGCATTTGCCCACTGCACACTTTATGTTTGTTCTCTTTTTTGCTCTCTTCTATTTTTATTAAGATTTTATTTTTCTTAATTATGCTACTTTTAACACACGTTTGAACACTTTTTAAAATCTTATTTATTGTAAAAATACGTTTAATATAAAATATTAAGCAAAATTCTTAGTTTTTTGACAATTAATATTAATTAATATTTTTTTTTTAACTCTCTGAGTAAATTAATTGCAGGGTTGCCAACTTCACGTAATACATACATTTTTTGTAAGAAATTGCGATTTTCACATATAAAAGAGAATTGGTAATCTTAACGAGGGAACGACTACGTCACCAAACGGTAAAACATGCGCAAGGCGTAATCTTTATTTCTATCATTCTTGGGTACAAGCATATTGGGCACAGATATGGGGTTACGCGTGGTTCGATTATGTAGACAAACTTCAAAGGTTCTTTACAAAAAGGGTGTTGAAACTTCCAGAAAGTACCCCAAATTATGTTATTGCCTTGGAAACGAATCAGGAGGAAGCTCATATATATACTTACAGTCTTCACTTGCAATATATCTCTAAAACACTTTTTGAATATAACAATCACAGATTACCGCATATTCTGTCAAAACTTATAGTAGCTAAAAGAATATACTGGTGCAAAGACTTTATTGAACGTTTACATGAATACGAATTAAGTTTTGGTAACGCAAATCAAAGTAAATACACATGGAACAATAAATGTATTCGGCTAATACAGCTAATGAAGTATAAAAATGTACAGGAATGTACTAAATATGCACAAAAGAGCCAACAAAGATTTTATAAGCACTTAAATCATGATATAGGGCACATGTACTGCAATGATCAATATAACCAACATGAAATTTTACTTATAATGAAGACTAGAGGTGATCTTATGTGGCTTAACGGGAGTCAGCATAGGACAGATCAGTCAAGACTATGCAATCTATGTAATTTAAACGAAGAAGAAACTCTCTTGCATTTTCTAGGAAGATGCCCAGTGTTAGATTCATATAGATATAGGATTCTTCAATACTCAAAGCTTTCAGATGAACAAATTAAAGAAGTTTTGAATGGTGGTGTGGATGGAAACTGGCATCCGCTTTACAATTATGTAAAAAGCGCCTTGACATATACGAATTTTTTGATAGCTCAATATAACTTTTAGATTTGTTTCAAAATTAAGTTATTTAAAATAATTATTTTTTGTTTTGTTTTTTGTTTTTAATTTATCCAAACTTCCGGCTGACGGTTTTAAACCAAGCCGTAAAAACATCTTTATTATTAGTATTATATAAAGAAAATCTAATCTAAAAAAAAAAAAAAAAAAAAATTTATATTTTTTAGGGAAGAGACAAACAATTTCGAGGACAATTTTCACAATAGGGATATATATGGCAGCCCTGTTTTTATTATATATATTTCTTTTGTTGACGTTTCGCTTTTATTTGACACTTGATTACTGGAAATATTCCAGTTAAAACAGAATCTGTGTTGTCTGTTTTCGCATTGAAATACAGAAACACTTTTTTTCTCGCAAATCGAGAAACGATGGAATTTTTTGTTTCACACTTCATGTACGAAATTTTACGATGCGAGATATACAGAAACGAGCTACTGAATGCAATTCATACTTATATGTACATATGTGCATTCCTTTCACTTTAATTTCCAAATGTTTGTTTCTTTACTATATCAGTAATTATTGATTCATGTTTTATTAAGTAGTATTCAATTTTCAATATTTTATTTAAAAGATAGGTATATTTAATAATTATTCCTGTTGAGCAAATTGTTTTTTTTTTATTAATAATAGTTTTGTAGGTTTCAATTTAGACTGCGCCAGTTATGTAATAAATAATATATAACACAATTTATTGTCTTTATTTATAAATGAAGAATATTCTTTATTGTTTTCAATTCAAGTGATAATAACAGACTGAATACTAATCCTAAAAACTATTTAAAGCAGTGATAACCAAGCCCTGCACTAACCAAGCCCCGAACGCACGCACACACAGATATTATGTACTTGTGGGCGGTCGCAGAGACTGATGATAGTCTGATGTTTTGAGACGAACATATATATTTGTTGTATACATGTGAATTGCCGACCGTGTCTGTGTGAAAAATACGATTATTGACTGACTCGCGAGCCTATATATATATATATATATATATATATATATATATATATATTATATTTCATACATATATTAAAACAGTTTTACTTATATTAAAGCTGGGAGTAATAATAAAACAGAAAGAAAAAAAGTATATTTTCCTAACGTAAAAAGTATCAAAAAAGTGGCAAGAATCACAAAAAGTACCACATTTGGGTGCATTTTATAAAAGTGGCCAAATAGTAGCCAAGCAGTCGAAAAAGTGGCAAATTGCCACTTTAGTGGCACCAACGGTAACGCTGCTTATAATTCGTTATTAAAACAACAAAAACATGGTAAGAATGATTTTTTTGTTTAACACTATTTTATTTTTGCGTGGGGGTTTGCCTGTGTGTGGATTTATTTTCTTAAGATCAGTTTGTTACATGAATAATTTTTTAGTATAATTTTTATAGGTTTTATTTTTAACAATTGTTTTTTATGTTTTTTTTTATCGTTTTAGTAAATAAATTGGAAAACCCCGTTTATTCGTATTTATTTTATTTTAACCCCGTCAAATCGAAAACCCCTATAATTCGTAAGAAATGGCCAGTCCCTTGCGTTAACGAATTATCGGGATTCTACTGTATTTGCGAAATTTCAAAGCAAACTAAACAAAAAACAACTATCAGCTGTTAAATGGGTGTTCAAATAAAGCAGTGATGCCAATTCAAAGTTGTGATACTCAAAAAAACACCCTTTGCAACAAATAGTAGTTACAAAAAAATCAATTGAAGCACAGCCGCGAATAACGTTGTAAACGCCACATTTTGCAAAAACTGTTTTTTTGCAGGTAACCGTTGACCTTACTCTCTTACACAGTTTAAACAGCAAATCAATCAAAACTATGCACCCTAACGCCTTCAAAATGGTGTACAAAGTGTCAGCCAGTGGAAGAACATTGCAAGTTACTGACAAAACGATGAAACCGAAATGGTTTTGCAGTGCGGAATAATGTTTTAAAAGCCTTTTGCATTAAAGTTCTTATTATCATTATTTTTTAATAGAAAAAAAAAATTTTTTTTAAACAAATAATGCTGCCTGTCAAAAAACGTTTTTTTGCTCTCCTGAAAACTTATTATTTTGTAACTTAAAACGTTATTCGCGGCTGTGCTTCAATTGTTGCAAGTTGTTTACATAATAGAGATAGGTTGTATTCTCTCTTTAGAACCTCATGTGTAAAAATTTTGTTGTTCACTATTCTGGATTTTCATATAACTGGGTACTCATATAACCGAGCGTCTACTGTAATATAAAAAGAAACGAAAAAGGGTATTAAGGCGGCACTAACTTTCAAGATAGTTAATTACTATCGTAACTCCTGTATGGCCAAAATGTCAAACTTTGGCCCCCTCTAACTCAGAAACTTTTTTACCGATCTTGTTGAAAATGTTCGTCTAATCTACTATTTAATAGGACTAACCTTGGTGCAAATTGCATCCAAATCGGAAGTTATCGATTTAAAAATTGGGTCACTTGACATGGGACCTAGGGATTTATTGAAATTTTTCCTGTCATCACTGCGTGGTAGTCAAATTAAACTTATTACTATTTTTGTCCACCACTCGTAAAACTGCTCTGAGTGGAGAAGCAGCTCGCGCTTTTTGCCATTATTTCTTAAGGACAAACAGGTCGTTTTTGTTTGTCTGCTTTTGTTGCGTTTTGCGTTGTCACCCCGCATTGGTTAATGGTTCGGTGTCGTATAACTGTACCGAGTTAACAGTTTTTGAGCTTTTAACATTAACTATATGCAATCGTTTTTAACCTTAAATAATGTGACTGGTGGAGAACCATATATAACTCAGACGTTTTACTAGTGGAGTACCAAGGAAATAACTCAGAAGTTTACTGGTGGAAACCAAAATACTCTGGAGCGGATTCTGGAAGCTCTCGCCTTCATATGCGAAGGTTTAGGTCGAACGAGGACTTTGTGGTTGAGGGTCAAAAAATTTGTGTGATACCTGGCATTATAACTATAAATAGTTCGCCAAAAAATTTTTAGTTTTAAGGAAAATAAAAATAAAAAAAATGTTTGTCCACTACAAAATAAAAAAAAAGTGTTGCTTTTTGTTGGTAACAGAAAATAGTCGGGTTGAAACAAGAATATTAACTCAGCTCAACACCAAATTGATATTTATATAATTTTTTTTGTACCCTTGAAAGAAGTTCTACAGGAAGATGCTTTTTCGCGTCCTAGTTTAGGAGTCATAGGTCCTTAAAGTTAAAAACTACTTTATCCATATCTCTTAAGGAATAAAATGAATGTATAAAATATGGGAATCATTGGGAAATGCTTCAGTGTGTTTCACATGGCTTTTAAAGCATACCGATTAACCAATTAAGAGCCACTATCATATATTCATGCTCCGTGGCTGACTTTTTTTTACAAAATTGGCTTTATTTTAAAATTATTTCGATATAACAACAATTATTTAACACTTAGGTATTTGCTCAATAAAGTTTTTCTGTATTACATGTGGGTTTTGCTCAAACTTATAAATAAATTGAGTAATTTTCAAATATATAATTTTTTAAAGCTTATGTGTGGTTTACAGAACATGAGCGCCTTACTCGTCCGTTCAACTTACATTTAAAACAAAATTTTTAAATTGGTTTTTGTTAATTAGTATTGTGGTAATTTTGTTGAACTATTCAGGTTTTTAATCCAAATTTCCAATATTTTTAATCAGGCTTAAGTTCATCAAATTTAATTTTCATTAAATTATTTTTATGAAGGAAGGAATTTTTACAACACGAAAATTTATTAAAATTGTTTTTGATAATCATTCATTCTTGACTGACCTGAGATTCGAACCCAGGCGGCCGGCCTGAGATTCGAACCCAGGCGGCTGGTTACCCTGACATGTTTCGATCGCTACCACTCGATCTCTTCAGAGGGTTTTGCCGTCTCACACTCGCAGCCATCGACGACTGCTGACGTCAATAGTCAAATATCAATCCTTAAACCAAATTGTATTTTAACCTTTGGTAGATCGAAATTTGCTTTTTTTTTTTTGAATGATTATCCATTTTTAATTGATTTTACATGTTTTTCCTTTACCTCCGTTTTTTCGTACTTTCTGTCAAGAATTCTTCTTGAAGTCCAAAGTACATTTTTGTTTTTTCATGTTTGTCTTTCTTTTTCTTGTTGACCTTTTTCAGCACAACTTGAAGGACAAATGTACACATAGAGCTCGTGCCCTAGCTTTAACAATAATTAGTATTGTGGTAATTTTGTTGAACTATTCATGGTTTTTAATCCAAATTTCCAATATTTTTAATCAGGCTTAAGTTCATCAAATTTAATTTTCATTAAATTATTTTTATGAAGGAAGGAATTTTTACAACACGAAAATTAATTAAAATTGTTTTTGATAATCATTCATTCTTGACTGACCTGAGATTCGAACCCAGGCGGCCGGCCTGAGATTCGAACCCAGGCGGCTGGTTACCCTGACATGTTTCGATCGCTACCACTCGATCTCTTCAGAGGGTTTTGCCGTCTCACACTCGCAGCCATCGACGACTGCTGACTTAAATAGTCAAATATCAATCCTTAAACCAAATTGTATTTTAACCTTTGGTAGATCGAAATTTGCTTTTTTTTTTTTGAATGATTATCCATTTTTAATTGATTTTACATGTTTTTCCTTTACCTCCGTTTTTTCGTACTTTCTGTCAAGAATTCTTCTTGAAGTCCAAAGTACATTTTTGTTTTTTTATGTTTGCCTTTCTTTTTCTTGTTGACCTTTTTCAGCACAACTTGAAGGACAAATGTACACATAGAGCTCGTGCCCTAGCTTTAACAATAATAAGTATTGTGGTAATTTTGTTGAACTATTCATGGTTTTTAATCCAAATTTCCAATATTTTTAATCAGGCTTAAGTTCATCAAATTTAATTTTCATTAAATTATTTTTATGAAGGAAGGAATTTTACAGCATGAAAATTAATTAAAATTGTTATTGATAATCATTGATTCTTGACTGACCTTAGATTCGAACCCAGGCGGTTCGGACGAGTAAGGCGCTCGTGTTCTATAAACTACACATTAATAAATTTAAAATTTTATATGATGGAGTTACTAATAATAGAATTTAAAAGCTTGAAGTGTTCCTCCCTAAACATATTATGTTTGAATAAATATATTGACAACATTTTCAGTTTTGTAGAAAAAATTTTCTAGAAATTTTTATTTTGGAATTGGCTCTTAACGGGTAATAAATCGAAATTTTGTACATCATGTGAAAGATATTTCGAAGTAGTTTGTAATAATAACAATACTTCTTAGATACAGTTTTTACCTAAAAATTTTTTGATAAAGGTTACGTTCGTAAATGCAGTTGTAAAAGCATCACTTGCAAGAAACTTGGCATCACTCCTATATCTAAATAGTTTTTTTATGCAGTGGTGCCATGGTGGAATAAGCAGGTGGCATCGTTACGGCAACAAATACAACATAACAACAAAAATGGAAAATATATCACCGTTTAAGTCATAAAATACTTTAAACAAAAATCAAAGAGTACCGCTGAACGTGATGAAATAAATAAATTTTTAGTCAATTTTTATCAATATCTTATTTATTTTAATTTAAAATTATCAAAAAAACGTGGACTTTTTGTAAACATAAACAAAACTTTGACATAAACCTAGACAAACAATGCAAGAGCAAAAAATCGTCATCTGGCGAAGTGTTGCCACCTGTTTATTCCACCATGAGTGGTGCCGCAGCTCTGCAGAAGATTTTGGAAATGATTGCTTCAGGTAATTTTCTGAAGCAATTACTTTTTACATAAAAGAAATCGTTTTATTTTAATATTGTGATGCTTTTTCTTGTCATTTATAAGAAATCTGTCACTCTTGGTTCAATATTTTCAATAAAATTTGTCATTGTGAATGTTGATAACATTTTTATTATTTTTAAGGTTTGCTCGTATTCAAAAATTCAAACTTTGCACAGCCACGTCATAACTGCAACTGTACTGCGATTCACTAACTTTTAACGAACCGACAATCGTTATATATGTCGATATACTTATATATTCGCTTGCAGTAACGACAGTGTGATTCTGTAACTTTTTTTTAACGATAGTAAACAGCTGTATTTTGTAACATATCTGTCTTAAAAATTAAAAAAAAAAACGAAAAGCACAAAAGAGAATAAAATAAAAACAAATGAAATTGTGCTTAACCCCACATGTTACACATGTTTTTTCATTCCAAATGCATTGAAAAAGGTTTGGCCAGACTCATGAGTAACACGAAGGGTTAATGTGTGGTTTTTATATTTTTTTTTGTGAATTTTACATTTAGAATTTTGTTTTTGTTCTTAAATGCTTTTTTGTAAATTTTAAATTTAGGATTTTGTTTTTGTTCATACGTATACATATCAGAGACGTAACAGTTATAAGATAAACGATAAAAAACAATTATTACCGATACATTTACCTAATGGTTATAATCAACCATTAACAAGATACATACATATATATTTTATTTTGGTTATTCTAACCAATTCAAATGAGAAATATATTTTTTTGGTTATAAATAATCGTTATTTAAACCAAAAAATTTTTTGATCGAAAATAACCATTATTTCAACCAAAAAAAATTTTGGTTGAAAATAACAATTATTAAAAAAAATTTTTTTTTTTTTTTGGTTACTACTTCAAAAATTCAACTTTGTGCATGATTGAAACTCAGTAATCACACTAAAATAATTCAACATAACTCAGGAAAAAGTCAGTCCACATATAACCAAGATACCGGTGCAAAACTTATATTTTTAAACACATATATCTAAAACCAAGAACCTGAAACATGATTTAACGAACTCTTTCGACGTTAAAAATTTACATATGTTAATGAATTTTCTTAATATTATATTTCTTTACATACATATCGCACCTTATCAACAAGAGGGTATCAACTCAAAATTTTTATTTTTTCACTTTTTGGAAAAAACCGACACGTAACATTCATATCTACCCGCTGTTTAAATATCGTGCTATTTTGTCTTCTTTTTGGTAATGAAAAGTTCGGTTTAAAAATTCTTTTTCATATGAATGTAATGTAAAATTAAAAATTGTTTTGCTTCTACTGAACATTTTTAAATTTTAAGTTAATACCCTCTTGTTGATAAGGTGCGATATGTATGTATCTGTTGTCAGGCTTTCAATATAAGTTTTTTAAACCCAACATACACATAAGCGTGTTATATTTAAATGTAGAAAGCCTAACGTAGAAACACACTAAAAGAATTCAACGCAATCTCGAAGAATTTGGTCTCATTTATTAACATTTCTGTTTACTTTAACAAACATTAGGGATCTTAAAGAATTCTTTGAGAGGTTACATCTAAGATCACTAAGGATCAGCTTCAGGGCTGAGAATGCGCGCTCGACACTGACTTCAGTTGCTGGAGCTGCATGAACATTATCCACCAGCTGTTTTAAAAATCGAAACGTATATTTTTTTTCTTCCCTGTATTCTAAAAGGTTGGCATCTATATCTACTCTTCCTTCCCGGTAAGTGTCAATTTCTCCGAAAGTGTTTTAAAGAACTTTTGACACTGCGCTTGAAGTTTCATCATCTGAAGACGAATCGACTTCCAAACTTCGTAAGGTCTGGCGAATCAATGAAGACGTGCTCGTTTGTGACGTTTCATCAATAAAAACATCGCTTGTGGGAGATTTCTGTCGACCTGAAACAGAACAAAACGGTCGACATAAATATAATGCAAATGTAAACATAAACACTTTCTAACCTGTTCTATTGCATTTAATTGTGTTGCCAGCTTTTTTAAGTGAGCTTTCGCTTCTTCCTTTTTATTTAATCAAAGCATGCGCCGGAAACGTGGGTCGAAAAATATTGCTGCGTTAAGAACGTGGGCGTTTAGCAAATTCGCCTCTCGCTTTGATGCAGTCATATACAGCCGTTGATGCCTCTATATTAAAGGATTCTATTTTAACCTTGAGCTCAAACCAAACTTTATAACAATCGCCCTTGCAATTTCAAGGTAGTTTCTTGAAGGTGACTTAAAATAATAACTAACCCCCATATTCATAAAAAATATTTTTGTTTGTTTGTTTGGTCTTTAAGCTTAAAATAATAGCTAAGTCTTTAAGCTTACCCCATTCTTCATTTGTTATTGGCTGATTTAAATTTTCATTACAAAAGTCCCTATACTTTAAAAGCTTGTCAATCATTAAAAATGTAGAACTCCACCGTGTAGGTACATCCAGACAAGGCTTGCCTAGTTTAAGTATTTGTAGAAATTGTCTAAACAAAGGAAAAGATATAGGTAAAAGCTATTTTTTGGACACTTTTGTACCCTTTACCATTCTTTGAAGCTGACTTGATTTGGGTCATATAAATAAAGATTACGTCAATGAAATCAGCGATATATTGTTAATCCTTGCTTGACCTATCACCTAATTTCATTTTTAGACACATTGAAAGGAATTTACAATTGAAAGCAGAATATAGCACTCTCACTTGGTTTTTGAATGGGATTGGTAAAGGGTATCCAGAATTCGACCTAGCTGAATGTATTTGTTAAGCCTCGTCAATTTGTTCTAACTTACCTGCACTTTGGCGTTCTTAAAGTTTTCACTACCTGCCTCGCCTTTTGAACCACTGTAGTAATGTTTGCTATTCCGATAAAGTCTTTCACGATTAACTGCAAGGTATGAGCCGCACATTTAACAGAAAAAATATTTCTATACTCTTCGATGAAACTATTTTCAAACTCTTCAAGGTTTAATAGAGATTGCCCAGAGTCATATTCAGGATTTTCTTCATGCGTAGTTTCAGCAAGCATATCAACTGCCTTCAGCATATTTCGGCCATTGTCGGTAGTGATTGTATATATTTGTTTTTAAGCTATATTAAATTCTCGCAAAATTTCTTCAACTTCTAATTTTAAGTTCACAGCAGTCTGTGGCACGCAAATCTCTCTCATTGAGAGGGTAAAAACTTAAATTTTCCCTTTTTCTATTATTTGAGCATTAACACCAAAAATTGAACGGTCATGTCGAGTAGCGCTATCCATTTTAAGGGATATTATCTTCTTTGAAAGTTTTTTCTTTCTAATGCTTTTCTATTTTATCTCTTCTTCATGCACTATTGTCATAATATTGTGCGACGTAATAGGGTTCATATTAAGCCCTTTGAAAATTTGTTCGGTCAAGCTCTTAAAACTTTCAGTATCAAAAAACGAGAGCGGTTGAGACTGCTGTGTAACAAAATTTAGACAAGCATTATTTACTTGCCTTTTGGAATATGCTACAGAAAATTTTACTTTTTTATCACAATCACTTTCATCGTCATGATCTTCATATTCATTAATAGACTGTTGATAAATTTCTTTATACTTAGTCACCATATCGTCGGTTGATTATTTAATTGTCGTATGTCGTATGTAATTTGTATCCATATACGACAATTAAATAATGAAACGACGATATGTCTCCTCAAATTCGTAATGGGATTTCCAACAAATGTAGAGGCGCAGCCCTTGCAAGGGGATTCGTTATCCCTTTCCTTGTAATGAAATAAATCCCTAATAATAATGTTTCGTTTTCCGCAAATTTTTTGTTTGAATTGAAAAATAATTTTTTCTGTGTATGTAGTCAATGTCAATTATTATTATATTAATGACATTGTTGTGAAATTATCTTTTCATAAAAAGAAAAATCATTGTATATGGGCATTTCCCCAGAATGGTTTACCAGGATGAAAAATAAAATGTTTATAATCATCGTCTTTTATTGTCTATTATCATAAAACATGTCTATGTTTTTATAAAAGAATGGTTTCATAGCATATCTCAGCTGTCTTACTTGAGGAAATTGCGCTGGAAACTGGAAAATTTTATTTTTTCTTTTTAAGCTACTTCTAAAGTCATTTTTATATATGTACTTATTTTACATGCAAAAAATATGTTATGCTTACACTCTTTCCTTATAATCTCTCCATTACAATCAATTGTAAAAGGAGTATTGAGTTTTTTTGTGAAGGAAATTGGAAGATATTTAATGGAAAATGAAAACTTAAACTCAATAAAATCCATCTTTTGCACTAAGCATAGAGCTACCCAAATCCTATCGAATCGCAAAAAAATGCTCTGAAAAGTTTTGTTTTCCTTATTATTTGTACATCAAAACCGTATGAACGTACGTTCGTGACCTCAGAAAATGGCCATATTTGAGTTTGATACCTAAACAATATACAGTGTACATATGTATGTATGTAAACATGTATATAAAAACTTGAAGACAATAATAAACATTTGAAATTTTTGGATTTTTTCATACATGATAACCAATATAAATCAATTTTTTTCGATAACACAAGGCAACAAAATCGAAAAAATTTTAAAGGCTTGAAAAACCACTATACAATTTTGATGTATTGTGGTTCCAGTAGTACAAATATGGTCCAAATTTAAAATTCTATGGAGAGGTTTTTTTTTTTAAAAATTATAAATTTTTTTTAGACGTTTCTTCACATAATTAATGATAACTCAAAAAGGGTTAGTACGATATTATTAAAATAAATTTATAAAAATTAAAATTTACATAAACTTTAAACCGTTTATACATCGCGTTTCAATCGGCCCACTATTTTCGGAGTTATAAGAAAAAATTGAAGCCAAAAATATATTTTTTACGTAAAAATGGCAAATATTTTTGTTTTAAAAAAATCATGAAAAATCGAAAACGGCAAAAATTGTGCAGATTTATTGTTTTATCACAAAGCCATATGTAAAAGCAACAAAATGAGATATCGGTCATAAAAATTGATTGATAATTTTCGAATTTATTCACAATTAAGTGAATTCGCTCATTTTCACAAAATTTTAGTTTTTTTCTCGATGTACATAAAATTGAGTAATTAATGTTCTTCTTCCGATTTATTGAATTTTGAAAACATGCTATGTACAATTTTCACATCGAAAATGCATTACATAGTAACATTCATGTATTTTTTTTGGCAAAACCCTACCTACAATACTGTTTCTATTCTTCGGAAAAACATTTGAATTGCATAAGTTTAACAGCCATTTTTACCACGTTCGGTTATAATTAACTGTCGGTTATAGCTGTCAAAACATATTGGTAACCGGAACTTTAATTGAAAGTTAGTTTTAACCGAACTTGGTGAAAATGGCCGTAAATGTATTAATCAGTAGAAAATTTATATTTTATTATTTAAATTTATAATAAGAAATAAAATAAGAAAATAAATAAATAATTATTATAAACTACAAACTCTGGAATTTTCTTTTATTCGATTTTCTACTATTGTTGAATAACGAAGTGTTACTCTGAATACTCCAGCAAAAATCAGCCATCATGTGTGCATCCCAGCGACCCTGGTATCGTTCCTCCATTGTCCGGATATCTTGGTGGAATCGTTCGCCCTGTTCCTCACTCAAGTCTTCTAGATTTTCAGGAAAACGATCTAAGTGACTGTGCAGGTAATGTACTTTGATGCTCATGTTGCATCCAAGATTCTGGAAGTGAGTTAACATCTCTTCAACGTGCGTAACGTAATCATCACCCTTGTTATTTCCTAAGAAATTTTGAATAACCCATACAAACGAATCCTATGCATTTTTCTCAATTTCTGACATTAAACTGCCAAAATCAATATGTTTGACCAATTTGCGAATTTGTGGGCCATTAAATATGCATGCTTTCAGCTTTTCAATACTCAAATTAGGAAACTTCCTTGAAATATACTGGAAACATTTACTATCTTTGTTAAGTGCATTAACATATTGTTTAATAAGACCAAGTTTAATGTGAAGAGGGGGTAATATGATCCGATCTCGGGGCACTAGAGCCACATTTATAACATTTGGCATACCTGGAACCAGTGTTTCCCTAGAAAGCCATTGTTTTCTCTTCCAATGTTCTGCTTCAGCTCTGCTGTCCCATAAACATAAAAAGCAAGGGTATTTGGTAAAGCCACTTAGTTGGCCTAAGAGGAAATTTACCATCTTAAGATCAACACAAATTATCCAGTTATGTTCATTATACTTTATCTTCTTCATGACCAATGCAATTACAGAGTATTCTTCTTTTACTTTGGTTGAATGTGCGATCGGCAAGGAGTGAAATTTATTTCCATTATGCAAAAGGACACACTTCAAGCTGCGTTTTGATGATTCGATAAATATTTGCCATTCGTTTGAATCGTATCTCTGGAAGCCCATGGCAGTCATCAAACCAGAAATATCTGTGCAGTACACAAAATCATCCTCTTCAACAAAATAATGAAGTAAGCCTTCTTCTCGAGTACGCTAATACGAAACTTTAGTTTCTTTTGTTATGAGATTTGTTTCTTTCATCCGGGACGCAAGTAATTCCGAAGACCTTTTCGACAATCCAAGGTCTCTATTTACATCATTAAGCTGGTCTTGATTCCATGGTTTCGGCGAGAAATTTTTGCATGGGATTAATTCGTCATTTTCAGATGTAGATAGCAGTGCTGAATTTGAACTTTCTGATTTGGAACGCATACTTGAGGTTAAGTGTCCTGGTGAAGATGAAAGCACTTGACTAGAGCTTGGACCCTGATCTTCAGCATATTTCAATTTCTGGTGAATGTAGAACTGCAAGTGTAAGCCCATCAGCAGACCTCGTGGGGTAAGAACATCGCATATGTTTTCCGAAGCCGGTTTTTGTACTTAAACAAAAATAACAATCGGATTCGTGGCTCGCTGTTTCTCTCCATATCATAGGCTTCGAAATTTCCAAGCGTCGCACAGAGGAGTATTTGGCCTGAAAAGCTGGCCAAAAAGGCAAAACTGAATTTTAAGAAATCTTAAGAACTAAGTACGCAGCTCGACAGACAACAATATTTTACATTATATTGTAAACTTTGAAGACTTTTAGTTGCGATTTGAAGCTCTGAGACCCTGCTAAAGTCAGGAAAGTGAAGAAAATTATATGAGATTTAAATGTTTTTTTTCGATTTCTGGATGTTTATATGATATTTTTTGCGGCTAAACGAATAAAGGTTTAACAAAGATTTTTTTTTCGCTGAAAGGTTTGATCAAAAGTTATTTAAAACAGCAAAAAAAATTTAAAATATGTTTAATATTCATGTTGAAACAATTCGTTCAAAAGCTAAAAAAACAAATTATACACTTTTTTTTTTTGCAAAAAAAGGAAAAGAAGAGGTTTTTAAAGGTGAGGTTAGCATGTCTACGAATTATGTTTGATACCACAATAAAATTTGAAATCTCTAATTTTAGAATCCAAAAAAAAGTGTGCGCAAGTTTGCTCCATTATTTTTTGACGATTTTTTTAAATTTTCACATTTCTTCTATTTTGCTCTTATACCTTTATATCGTCATAACCTTTTATGTATTTTGAATTATTGATTTCATCTGTTATTCACATCACTTTTAACACTTCACAATATTAATACCTGCCTATATGTATTTATAAATTGGAAAAATTCTTAATTATCCAAAATAGTTTTAAGGGAATGTCCCACACATCCCCATAAAAGATATTTTTATTTACCTGCTCTAAAAAACAAAAATAAGTTTACAAAAAATAAATATAGGGACATAAAAAATACATGGGCACCCATGTATCAGGCTACCATCCAATTAAGGCATAAAAGCATGCGCTTGAAAATACTTATAAAGGGTTATTGCACCCATTTTTTATCAAAACCGTTTTGTAACTTCGAGAGTCAACATGGAACAAGTTTACACAAGATTACAGCTATTCCAAATAGTGAAAAAATCTAATGCTGGAACCATGGACGAGAAATTGGATTTTTTGGTCAGAAAATTGAGCGAAATTTCAAAATGTCAAGGGGATGGGGACATATTTGCACTAAGGCAGTGTTTGAAAAATTTCAAAAATTGTTTCAAAAGATATTGGAGCAGTGGGACATAATGATGCGGCTAAATTAATAATGGATATAACGAGATCCCCAAGAAAAGCAAGAATTTGCAAGCGATCATTAACAACTTAACTTCTGAAGTCAACCCTGTGAATAAACTTTCAGCGGAAGGAGCTTTAGCACTCTTTGTAAATGCAGAGCTCACGAAAAAGCAATATGAAATTTTATACAATGCCAATAAAAATGTGTATCCATGTTACTCGTTACTAAAAAGTGCAAACAAAAATTGTTATCCCAATGAAGATGCCATAACCGTTACTGAAACATTAGCGGAAGTGAAGCTCCAAGCTCTCCTCGACCATACAGCAACACGTTTATGTATATACCTTGAAGAGGTTTCGCAGCAGTTAGACTATGAAGAGCTAAATTTCTTGGAACTTATAACCAAATGGGGCTGTGACGGATCGCACAAATCATGTTATAAGCAGAAATTCGAAAACGAAGATGTTAGTGACGCTAATATATTCCAAAGCAGTTGTGTACCAATTAAACTAATCACAAATACTAATGGAAAAATTAAAACGATATGGCGAAATCAAACACCATCCTCAACTAGGCTGTGTAGACCAATCCGCATCCGTTTTGTGCAGGAAACAACTGACATCACGAAGCAAGAAATAGGACACATAAATAACCAAATTGAATTTTTAAAGAAAAGCGAAGTACCGTGTAGTGGAAAAATTGCACAAATTAAACACACGATGGTAATGACAATGGTCGACGGAAAATTATGCAATGCTGCAACGGACACAAAATCGACAATGAGGTGTTACAATTGCGGTCAAACTTCAAAAGATTTTAACACGTTGCAGAAGAATGTTCGTCGGAACTGTGATGCCTTGAGTTTTGGACTATCAACTTTACATGCACGCATACGCTTTTTAGAATCGATACTTCATCTCTCATATAAACTGCCAATTAAAAAGTGGCAAGCAAGGACCGATGAAGATAAAACAATTGTTAAAGAGAGGAAGATATTCATCCAAAAAAGACTTAAAGACGAGATAGGAATACTTGTAGATGTTCCAAAACCAGTATACGGTAGCACTAATGATGGCAACACATCAAGAAGATTTTTTTCGGACCCAGCAACTGCATCGAAAATCACTGGAATAAATGAAGAATTAATCAACCGCCTGAAAATAATATTGGAAGCAATAACTAGCGGACACCAAATTAATATTGAGAAATTTGAGGAATATGCACATAAAACTGCCGAAATATATGTTCAACTTTACAACTGGCACCCCATGAGTCCCACGATGCACAAGATTCTTATTCATGGCGGTAGTGTTATAAAGCAAGCAATCTTGCCAATTGGGCAATTGTCAGAAGAAGCTGCCGAGGCCAGAAATAAGCAGTTACGATTATATCGTACGAATTATTCGAGGAAATTCAGCAGAAGCGATACAAATCGAGATGTCTTGAATAGGTTATTGCTGAGCAGTGACCCTTTTATAAGCTGCAGTTCGCAAAGAGAACGGATTAATAAAAAAGCTTTTTCATCATTCATTACTCCTGACACCGATGATGCAGCTAATGAGGATACACATACGACATAATAATTAGTAAGGAATTTTTATTAGTTTAAAGCTGCGTTCACAATCAAAAAAACTATTTCATTTTTTCTTTTCTTCCCAAAGTATTTCATATATTTTCCTTTCATTTTTAGAACAAAAATGTAACTAAAATTTTTTTAAAAATGTAACTAAAGTTGAGTCAACTAGAACTCCAGCAACAATTTGTATGATATTGTTTCTGACGTTTAAAATAATTTTATTTAGTTTTGAATGAAAATTTTAACAAAATGTTTACAAAAATAAATGCATAATATTGTTGTGGCAAACATTTGCAAACGGTTTCTTGTTGCAAAATGTGTGTAGTTAAAAAAGAAATTGTTGCTCTGTTATGTTGGTGTTCATGTTTTTTTGATTGTGAACGCAGCTTTACTTTTCCGTTTTTAAAGTATTAAATAAATATAATAAAGCCTTTTTTCATAAAAAAAAATACTGTTTTATAAGAGCCTTACAATTTTCAAAAATTTTTTTTTAATTAGACTGTAAATCATATGTATGTATTTATGTACATACAGTCTGTCAAGAATGAGTTTAAACCTTTAAAATCAACATTTGTTAATTGAGTTTTGCGATTTATACCAACTTTTATTCCTTAGAAAAATCTTAAAAATTTAAACTTAGCTAGTTTAAGCAGAATTTTCCGGTGCATCTTCTGATCCTTCTGCTTTTAAAATCGGAGAACACGTTTTCAAGTTATGGCAAAATATATAAGGCAACCCAACGATTTAGGGGGTAAAGTATGCCACGCCTTTAAAAGAAAATCCTTACGTACTAGAGAAAAACGGAAAACAGATTTGAATTAAGGGCATAAAAATCCATATAGTCCACATTCTTTTATTTCTAGGGTAGAGAAAATTTTTTTTGTGGCACAGTGTACTTTTGTTGCGCAGTGTAATTTTTTCAAAATCTGCCACTAGACTTTTTATATTATACTACACCTAAAATTATCAAAAAACTAAAACTTTTAATTCAAAAAACACGTTTAATAATTTTGGCCAGCTTTTCTGGCCAAATACTACTCTGTGCGTCGTCTGTAAAATGAAAAAAATTTCAAAATTTAATAAAGAAATATATCGTTGGCTTAATATAGAAAAGGCGTATCTACACTTTTCGTTACTTTTCAGGAGAAGGAAAAAACTGAAAAGAACCTTAAAAATTTAAGATACAAAAAACATTTCTATTGCAGTTTTTATTCAAAACAAGCAAAAAATTCAATTCTGGAAACATGTTTTTATTATTTCTAAATTCTTTGAAGTTGTTTTACATAGGGCTTTTTGTTATTACTTTTCTTGAAAAAAAAATGCAAGTTAGGGCTTTTTGTTGTAAGTTAAAAATAGGATAAACTGATATATTAATTCATGTTTGATGTAAAATAAATAAATAATGAAAACTAAAATAGATATTTCAAGGCAGATGTTATTATACTGAAAAAAATTAGGTTTTATAAGGTAAATTGACATAAAAATGGTGGCAATCTACTGGTACAAATTTTTTTAGATCTTGCAAATGGTTCTACTTTTTTTTAGATATGGCTATTTTCTCTTTGGGAGTAACTGATGTGGGAGTAACTGATACTCATCTGTTATATTTGTTTTAAAATAAATTGATCGCATTTTCACAGGTTTTCCTTTTTGTCTCAGAAAAGCTTGTAAGACCTGCAACATACTGCCACTCTTGCTCCTAGGACATCTCCCAAAACAAACTAAAAATATCCTTCCGCGTGGACTCATTAAACATCGAACACTTTCTCATTGCTCTTTTTATACAAAATCGTAATGAACATGGCTCTTCCAAATGCCTAGAAGGTTTTTGACAAAATTATTTTTTTGATATACCCAAATATTGCTCACCATTATTTTTTTTATTTACATTTTGTTTCCATTAGGATTTGTTTGCAGTATTTTTCCTCTTTGGAACATCATCTGAATCAGAATTTCCTTTTGCACAATTCATGTTTTTAAAACATTAAATAGTAAAACTATTTCCAACACAAAAACGTCAATTGAACTGACACACAAAATACAATGACTACTGGAATGCAAAAGCATAAAAATGTTTGCCTTTTGATTTTGATCAATTGTGTTATTGCGTGCGCAACAATGATTGCAAAAAAAACTCACACATCCACAAATCAAATGTTTACGAAACGATGTCAAAATTACCAACGTTAAACTTTGTTTTGCAGGCATAGAGTTAATATAAATTTAAGCGTATGAGTAAATCAAGAAAAATAGTGATTTTTGCAGTTCTCTGATGCAAAACCAAAAAAATAACAATCAATTCTATTTGTGTGTCTACTTCAACTTTAAATGACTTAGGGCTATTTTCTTTCAAAAAAACTTCGAATGAGTTAGGGCTGTTTTTTATATGACTACAAGTCCGTTATTTGCGATCATAGCCCAATAATTTTTTTAGGGGAGGTGTATTTGACAGTGATCTACCAGAATGCATTAAAAACGCGATTTCGAAAAAAATGTAGATACGCCTTTTCTATATTAAGCCAACGATATATGTATATGCTCATTTTTATTAATACTTGTAAATTGTTTTAACTTGTAAGCTGAATGACTCTTTATGTAGGGATAAAATGATGTTTCCGTTTTCGCAAACAATTCTTGAATAAAGTAAAATGGCTCAAGGAGCTCTTATAAATACTGATACTATAATTTGGGATAACCCTTCATGTGGGTACAGTTTGTGTGTGCTGCAAATTTGTTTCTTATTCCCAAGAATCATAAAAAACATTAAGGAATGCCATGCAAAAAAATCATCCGTTACAGGTAGCCAACGGAAAAAAGAGCATTTCAGCGTGCACGGAAATTTATGAGCGTTTATTAGTTTGCTACCGCAATCGTAAAAATTAAACAAGAATCATAAAAAACATTAAGGAATTTAATGCAAAAAAATCATCCGTTACAGGTAGCCAACGGAAAAAGAGCATTGCAGCGTGCACGCACATTTATGAGCGTTTATTAGCCCTTATGTGTGTGGACAGGTACCTGTGTACCTATTGCGTTTTCAAATCGAAATTTTTTATATAAGATTTTAGTCTACAATTTCATGAGAACTCCTAACTTTTTGTTATTATTATATTTTCATAGGTGTTTATATACAATATGAGTTTGGGGGGGCGTGGCATACCAATTTGCTTTTTTGCACCCTTAATAGGGTGAATAGGTACCTGGGTACCTGTATACGTTTTATATTACAAATTTTTTTTTTTTGGGTGTAGGATTTTAAAAAATATATGAAAAGGAGAAAACCAGAGTAAAATTCTAATATTATTTCATTAACCATCGATTGTTTGTACAATACAAGACAAAAAATTAGATTTCTCATACAATTTGCATGAAGGTACCCAGGTACCTATCCACCCTATAGAAGGTGTTTTTTTTCCACACACATAAGGGTTAGTTTGCTACCGCAATCGTAAAACAACCTTTCGTTTATTACTTATTTTTTTAATTCTGAAAATCATAAAAATGTCATAAAGGTTTTTTTCCAAACAATTTTCTACATGTAAAGAGGGTTTGCCGAAATCCGGGTCGTATAATGCACCTGTGTTTCTGTGTTCTGCATTTTCATTATACCATTTTCTACAGTGCTTGTAAATATGCGACAGCTTCAATTAATTGTAATTAAAAACCTTAACCATGCACCGATTTTCATGATTCATATCTTTTTTAATTCACATGATATGTAGCTTTACTACAAATAAATATATGTGTGTGACACTACTCAGCTTTTTAATTTTTAACAATGTTCCCATTGATATACTATCACATTAAAATGTAATAGTAGTATAGGGTAATAATATGCTGAGTAGTGGGAAATGCAACAAATTCCAACCTATATGCACACGCCATAGGTAATGATAATTATAATTAAGTTAATGTTAATAATTAAGTTTATGTTAATAATAATAATAATAAAACTGAAAATAAAGAATTATTAATGAATCAGAAGTCAACCGAGAGAGTTCTTTTTTTTTATTTGAAATGGTCACGTCATGGCGACCGTGACAGGACCGGTTAAAAAAAAAAATTAAAAATAAATTTACAGGACTTATTCAGCCCTATTATGAATAAAAATTCTCCGGGAGTTTTCTCCCTTCTCCCATTTTTCCTATGTAAATTCTATTGCAAAAATGGGAGAAGGGAGAAAACTCCCGGGAAATTTTTATTCATAATTGGGCTGATTTTCAAATATTGTTTATTATAATTTCTTAATAAGTGGTTATTTCGTGTTTTAAAAATTATTAAAAATATAAAAGTTGAGAAAAGTGGTTTCCTAAATTATAGTGGAAAAATAGAAAAACAAACCTTTGTGAAAATCCGAAAAAAATCAAACACAATGCTGACAGAAAGAAATTTTTTCTATCTCCAAAACAGCGAATTGTAAAAAAAAAAAAAAAAAATTTTTTTAGTGAGTTTTGTAAAAGTTGACAAAAGTTTTGAAAAATCGTGAAATTAATAAAAAAAAAAAATAATATTTAATATTTTTAATTAGGCTTAAGTTCATGAAATTTAATTTTTATTAAATTATTTTTGTGAAGAAAGGAATTTTACAACATGACAATTAATCAAAATTGTTATTGATAATCTTTCATTCTTGACGTGGCTCGGGCTCGAACCCTGGCCGGCAGGTTACCATGACATGTTTCGATCGCAACCACTCGATCTCCTCAGATGGATTTGCCGTCTTACACTCGCAGCCATCGACGACTGCTGACGTCACTAGTCAAACATCAATCCTTAAACCAAATTGTATTTTAACATTTGGTAGATTGAAATTTGCTTTCTTGAATGATTATCCATTTTAATTGATTTTACATGTTTTTTCCTTTACTTCTGTTTTTTCGTACTTTCGTCAAGAATTTTTCTTGAAGTCCAAGTACATTTTTTGTTTTTTCACTTTGTCTTTCTCTTGTCTGTTGACATTTTTCAGCACAACTTGAAGGACAAATGTACACATAGAGCTCGTGCCTTAGCTTTAACAATAATTAGTATTGTGGTTATTTTGTTGAACTATTTATGGTTTTTAATCCAAATTTTTAATATTTTTAATTAGGCTTAAGTTCATGAAATTTAATTTTTATTAAATTATTTTTGTGAAGAAAGGAATTTTACAACATGAAAATTAATCAAAATTGGTATTGATAATCTTTCATTCTTGACGTGGCTCGGGCTCGAACCCTGGCCGGCAGGTTACCATGACATGTTTCGATCGCAACCACTCTATCTCCTCAGATGGATTTGCCGTCTTACACTCGCAGCCATCGACGACTGCTGACGTCACTAGTCAAACATCAATCCTTAAACCAAATTGTATTTTAACATTTGGTAGATCGAAATTTGCTTTCCTGAATGATTATCCATTTTAATTGATTTTACATGTTTTTTCCTTTACTTCTGTTTTTTCGCACTTTCGTCAAGAATTTTTCTTGAAGTCCAAGTACATTTTCTGTTTTTTCACTTTGTCTTTCTCTTTTCTGTTGACCTTTTTCAGCACAACTTGAAGGACAAATGTACACATAGAGCTCGTGCCTTAGCTTTAACAATAATTAGTATTGTGGTTATTTTGTTGAACTATTTATGGTTTTTAATCCAAATTTTTAATATTTTTAATTAGGCTTAAGTTCATGATATTTAATTTTTATTAAATTATTTTTGTGAAGAAAGGAATTTTACAACATGAAAATTAATCAAAATTGTTATTGATAATCTTTCATTCTTGACGTGGCTCGGGCTCGAACCCTGGCCGGCAGGTTACCATGACATGTTTCGATCGCAACCACTCGATCTCCTCAGATGGATTTGCCGTCTTACACTCGCAGCCATCGACGATTGCTGACGTCACTAGTCAAACATCAATCCTTAAACCAAATTGTATTTTAACATTTGGTAGATCGAAATTTGCTTTCCTGAATGATTATCCATTTTAATTGATTTTACATGTTTTTTCCTTTACTTCAGTTTTTTCGTACTTTCGTCAAGAATTTTTCTTGAAGTCCAAGTACATTTTTTGTTTTTTCACTTTGTCTTTCTCTTGTCTGTTGACCTTTTTCAGCACAACTTGAAGGACAAATGTACACATAGAGCTCGTGCCTTAGCTTTAACAATAATTAGTATTGTGGTTATTTTGTTGAACTATTTATGGTTTTTAATCCAAATTTTTAATATTTTTAATTAGGCTTAAGTTCATGAAATTTAATTTTTATTAAATTATTTTTGTGAAGAAAGGAATTTAACAACATGAAAATTAATCAAAATTGTTATTGATAATCTTTCATTCTTGACGTGGCTCGGGCTCGAACCCTTTCTTCACAAAAATAATTTAATAAAAATTAAATTTCATGAACTTAAGCCTAATTAAAAATATTAAAAATTTGGATTAAAAACCATAAATAGTTCAACAAAATAACCACAATACTAATTATTTTTAAAAAAAATAATAATTAAAATATTTGATAGGGAAAAGTAAAACAAATTGAAAAATTGAAAAAATTAAATTAAAAATTTGGAAAAAATTTAAAAAAAAAAATTACAAAACTAAACCTAAGGGAGAAAATCGAAACGGAATCAAAAAAAAAAAGGGAACAATTTTGATAGAAAGTGGCGATAGTAACAAACTTACAATATAAAAGGGAAAACAGACCACAAAGAAATAAGAGCTACCACAAAAACAAAAGTGCTTAAACATTTAAAGTGAATACAAAAAAAAAAAAAAATATCATTACAATGAAAACAAAATAAACTTTAAAATAGCCAAAGCAGTTATAGATAAAACAACACAGTGGAAAGAAAACAAAACTAAATGAAACATAACAAGACATAAAACGTGTAAAAAAAAGGAGAGAAATTAAATTAAAAAGGGTAACATTCCGAGTTGCCCGAAGGAAGATGCCGGTGCGGCCAAAGTACCAGTCACCACAAAACCAAAAAAACATAATAATCATCCAGATGGATCATCTTTACCACAGGATAGTATGTAATAATATTATAGTAGAACATTTGTTTTTTAGTTTTTAACGAATTAACTAATATTTTGTGTGTTTGGGACACCCAAAGTCTCCCTAACACGCGTACTAACAAATAAATAATCAATGCGAAACGCAAGCGTCCCTCCAGTGGTATAATTAATAAAATAAAATAAAAAATATAATATAAAATTTTAAAACAAAAAGAGGGAACAAAAAATTTTTTTTTCTTTTCTTTTCTTTCAAATTCCTTTGCAATTTAATAGATTAAATTTTAAAATGGGTGGCCAAGAATTTTTTTTTTTTTTGGCTAACAATTTTTTTTGAGTTATGATAATATAAGTGGAGAAATGTCTCAAAATATTGACAATTTTACTTAAAAATTATATAAAAAAAAAAAAAAATTATCCATAGAATTGAAAAATGTTACCATTTGCCATGCTGCATCAAATCTATATAGTAGTTATTCAAGCCCTGTTTTGCTTTTGACCTGTGTAATGGTTAAAATTTTTTGGTTGATTTAATGGTTATTTTTAACCAAAATTTTTATTTTCTCAATTAATTAGTTACGGTAACCAATATAATATAAAAGTCACGATAATGGTTAAAAATTCCCAAATGCAGATAAAGGGCATTTTTGCCTAACCTTTTTGCTCTTAAATAAAAACATAACAGTTATTTTCGGTCCCTGATACATATGAATATATCTTTGTATGTATGTAAGCTATTTTAAACATATAATACATTTTATCGCTTAAATAAACACAACCTAAATTATTGTCGGTAAAATAACTACAAAAAATTGCTTAAAATAACAGCTGACTTTAAACGACAGCGAATATCGTTAAAAATTTTACTGAATAGCATATTCAATAAATTTTCATTATATTTATTTTAACGATTCGATTATCGTAATAAAAGTTAGTAAATCGCATTACTGGTAATTTCGCATCAGCGACAGCGACTGCAGCAGTGATGCATAGTTTTTATGGCGTTTACGTACGTACTAGGGAGATCGAACGAATAGTATTCGACCGGTTTTAACCGGTTATTTCAGTTTTGCCCAAGTCGAATATTTTAAAAAGTCAATGTTTCGAATATCGAATAAACCGGTTATTTTAGAAATGTATAATTTATATACGTTTTCCTTACTTTTGTTAAAAATGTACCCGTAATTTAAGTATTTTTCTAATTGAATACTGGGCAAACTTAAACTTTTTATGAAGAATGTCAAAACGAAATGCAACAAAAGTCAAAAAACATTATGAGCAATTAAAGTAGAAATCGCTTATAAAAGCGTGCGTTCTTGTAAAAAAAAACCATTAACAATTTAAATTACTACATAAAAATGTTGGGCTTAAAAAGTAATTAGTAATTTGACAGTACTCTCAATATTATATATATTATATAAATATTCATATACTTTGCATGTGTATTCGAAGTCAAATTACAACCTTAATAAGATTATTAATAAGACTATTAAACTATAAAAGCTTTTGAGGATTGTAAATTGTCTTAGAATTCACATTCGAATAATATGAAAATTCATATAATAAATGTTACTAACCATGAGAAATAAATTCCCGGATTCTATTATATATATTTTTACAAAGATGTCATCTTTGGTAATATTTCGAACTGATTTAAAGGACAAAGGTGCTTAAAGGGCACTGAATGGTTCTTCAACGTCACTCCTTAATATTCACGTTTAATTAGTCCGCAAGCTTAACATACATATACGCCAAGTAAAACTTGACTCTGTTCCAAGTAGTGCTTAAGAGGCTGCAAATAAAACTTCACTAAAATATGCTGCTAAAGGTTAATCATTGGCTGTAACATTAGGCTGTTGTGTTGCCGAGGACGGAATGTCCGTTAAGTCACAAAAACTCTAAAGTAGGACTATCATATCTTCATGCTTAAAACTAAAACATTCCGGCGTAATTAACGATATCGGAAAATTCATCAGTTTTATTTATTAAAACTTAAAACAAAATTGAAGGAATCAAAGTCATTAAAGGTTTTAAATTGTAATCGCCGGCTTGGCAGATATTTCATACAAAAAGCATGCTCATATTACTAATCGTTTCTATAATGCTGAAACAAAATAATTTGAAATAAATAATCCTGGCTAAGAGGTTTTGCTTGCAACTTTTAAAAAGTATGGTTGAAGTCTACTCATTCATATAGACATGATTAGCCACCAACAAATTAAAACTCATTTAAAATAAATATTTGAGAATATCACAAATAATAAATTTATTTAATTCCTATAATTTTTTAAAACCAAAGGTTTTCAAAAATTCTAAAGCTATGTTCACTCCTATTAAATATTTTACGTCCAACACGTAACCACTAGTTTTCTCAAAGAATTGTTTGCTTTTGCAAAACGTTTGGCTAAAGTGAAACATTATTTAACAGTTTCTAAATTACATTATACAATTATCATCTTAGAAGTAAAGTTTAGAAATTGTTAAAAATATAGCTTAATACCCTTTGTACACTTGCATACATTTCGGAGGAACGCATGGAAGATGTTGAAAATGTGAAATACTCGTTCACACTTGAAACATCTAACATCTACTATCAATAAAAAAATGTCACCATTTCTGAAAAAAAAAATTTTTTTTTTTAAATACTTTTTTTCTACAAAAGTGTCAACATTTCAAAAGATAACACCAAAATGTATTTCTAATTAATTTCGTTTAATAATTTTAGCAAAATAAGGCTTGCAAAAAAGGAAAAGCTTGAAAAATGGTAACGCTGCTTTCAAAGCACCTTCCATTTTGTCAGTGATGCCACAATAATAACAGAATTTATTGCCGCTTTTCTAGTGATGACACTAAAAGAATCGAAAAATGTAAAAGGGAACAAAACGAGATAGTAATGCCATGTTTCCACGACGATTTGAATCACCTGCTTCGCTCTCTGAATCATGTTAATGAATCATGGTGTTTACACGACGTATCTACTTGCTTCGATTTGACAGTTGTCTTTAATAAACAAATCAGTGTTGTCAACTTTGCATTTGCAAAACCCCACCAAAATGGAGAAAAAACGCAGCAAGTTTAGAATTTTTTTTTATTTAAAATATTGAATTAATTTTGCATAACATGTTTATATTAAAAATACAGTAGCATCGTAAATTGTAGTTTAAGAGGAGTTGTGCTCTTTAAACCAGCCGGTGCAAATTAAATCTAAGTTAATTTATTAAAAATAAGTAATTTAAATAAATTGAGTGTGTTATTTTCGAAAAATTTGCTTTATTGCATTTTTTTTACAATTAAATACCGCTTAGGGCCATTATTACAACTTGGAGTTAGCTAAAGTTAAAATTAAATTGACAGATAATAATGTGTTATCTGTCAAAAAGCGTCTGTTAACTGTCGGATAACAGCTAACGCCAAGTTATAATAATGGCCCTTAGAATATTTAATATTTCGAAAGAGTAAACAACCCTTGGAATATTTCGGTTTACTTTTTTGCGATTCTACTGTATAACAATAAAAAAGTCTTTACAGTTCAGAGTTTTTAGAAAAAAAAATAAAACTTATCAAACATAAAAAAACTACACAAATTTGTTTGCATTCATTTAATGCAAATTCAACCAGGTAAACTCTTTAGAGCAACTGCCTGTCAGCTGTTAAGTCCAATTTGTCAAAAAATGTTCTTCTTTAATTTTTTTGTTTTAATTACATTTAATTGTCGAAGTTAAAATTTTTTGAGAAAAAACTCATTTTATTAAAATTGATTACAAAAGAAGTATGTATACTTCAGTTGTTTTTATTAGAGTTGCAATTGTTGTAGCGACGACTTTACCTTGTTGAATACGACTCGGCATTCATATTTACATACTAGGTAAATTTTTTTTAATTGCATAAAATATATCTAATTTTTTTTATAAAGAATTCAACATTAAATATCTAGTAAGGATTCTAAATTAGCAAAAGTTCAGTATTTATCGTGTTATTAAAATATTTTTAAAAATATAATATTTTTTAAGAAGTTTAATATTTTCATATAAAAAATATAGCAATAAAGCAGCCTCTTACATAGTTAAAAAAGAAAAACCAAAAACTTTATAAAAAAATTAAACAAATTTCTACATAAATACATACTTCCATATTAATAAAAAATAGTTTGGGTTTATCACAGGCTTATTAAACAAATTTTCATAAAAAATTCGTTTTTTAATGAATATAAGGGATAGTATTTATGTTTGCATTCATTTGTACAAGATGATATATTTTCGTAAATTGATTTAATAAATTCTGTTTAAAACTTTTGAAAAGGTGATCAAAAATTTAGTTTAATTATTCCAAATTAATAAAGTTAATATTTTCATCATTATTGTTATAGCAGAACAAAATTTAAAAAGCACCAAAATGGTGCGAAACGCACCGAGTTGACAACTCTGAAACAATCGATTTTTACAGCTAGTTCAGATAACCTTGCGATAAAAATTAGAGAAGAGAGTAATTTTTCGTGCTTCGCAAGTAGATTCAATATGAATCTACTTGCTTCGCTCTCAAAATTTTGTATGGTGAAGCAGTTGCTTCGTTCATGATTGGGATGTGAAGCATGAATAGAGAGCGAAGCACGTACCGTGGAAACATGGTATAACATTCTGTAAAGATGTTGAAAAATTTTGATTTTTAGCCCTTTCCCTACAGATAATATTGGACTACTAGTCCATTGTATCTTAAATTGACTACTTACAACATGGTCCAATGTACCTACAGTGGACCATGTTATAAGAAATTTACATGCAGTGCTGCCAACAACTGCATGATGTATACTTTTGTATAGTTAACAGTATTACACATTGGTAGCCCTGATGGTGTCCATTATTAATTGTTTATTTAAAAGTTTGTGAAATTTATGGAAAAAATGTAAAAAAATTAAAAATACCAAGTAAATATATTTAATAATAGCAATAATAGACTACAGTACACACCATAAAAGACGATTAGTAAAAACTGAAAAAGAAAAATGCTTAAACCACCCCTTAAGTGTACTCCATACTGTAGTAACATGGAGTACTTTAAAAACTAAGCCACTTGAGTACTCCATGGACTAATTTAGGGACTACTTCGGTGCGTTATATGTTCCCCTCCTAGGACATCGTATTGTTAAATGGATCACCTTTTGCCCATATATTTGGAGTAGTTTTGGAGTACTCCTACTCTTTTATGGACTACTCTTTACGTGCATGTATGGACTAGTCTCGTTATCTGCAGAGATGTATTTCTTATGGGAAAATTCCAACATCTTCGCAAATTGATGTAAAATGTTAAATGTTGACAAGTGTGAAAAGGCTATAAGTTTGATCAATTTACTGGTCACGCTTACTTTTGGATTTGATCATCATTTTTAAGGTCTGAACATACCTTAAAGGCCAATTTTCAGAATTGATATTAAAACACATTTATGTTGAAAATCGTTTCAAATACAAAATTCTCTCCTTAACTAAATACTTAAATTAAACTTAATTCACCGATGTGGTACATTTAATTTCAACTTAAGTTTCCATTGGACTAACTTAGCAAGGTGGCCTAAACATGACAACAATACAACAACAATAGGCAAAGCATTAACATTCAGCTGTTTTTTGAGACCACCTTGCAAATAAATAAACTTTTTTATGATATGTTTTTGTATTTAGTAGTGCTACCATACTTTTATCTTAATTAAATAAGACTTTTCAAATAAAACTCAAAAAATCAATCTGTATTTAAATACGATTTAAGTTTATATGAAAATTAACTTAATATATATTTAAATACCATCCTGAAAATTGGGCATAAGTCATATTTATGTACTTTGTTGATTCCTTACCTTCGGTAGTTGCTTGTTTTTATTCAAATTAACTTTTAATTACAAAAGCTTATTTGATTTTTGTATTTTTATGTGTTCGAATTAAAACCGGTTAACCGGTTATTTTTTAAAAGCTTAGCCGAAAATCGGTTTTTGAAAATAGTCGAATAATCGATCTCCCCAGTACGTTCCCAAAGTGCTTTGAAACTTTTACGACCTATACGACGTGCGTTAACGGAAAAATGTTTTTATATGTATTTTTTATTTAATATGTCTTTAAAATTATATTGTTTATTAGTTCCAAAAGAACAAAGTTAAGCTATTTTAAATGTTTTTTAAAAAATTCATTTCTTTTGACGTTATAAAATGTATCTCTACAAATATAAAAATTACGTGTATGTTCGTGATCGCTAAACTCAAAAACTACTGGACCGTGTTTCTGTGTAGTTTGAAGTGCGTCCGACAGATGGCGCAATAATTAGTTTTTTGTGTCTATGGGCCGTGAGTAGTGTTTTTCTGAAGTTTGACCAAAAAAGTAGTTTATCAAAAAGCATTGCAGTAAATATATACATATGTAGTTATAATTTAAATAAAATATGTAAAAAAATTTAAATTTTTACATTTTAAAATACATAAAATATAAAAAACATATACTGTGTGTGCTATTACAATTTTGATTTTTGAATTGTTGAATAAAACATTTTTTTCTATTATAAATAACTAAAAACACTAATTTTGATTTTCTTCGAGAGGCAGTTCAAAAAACGCGATAAATTTGGGGCCAGCGACGCGGGCCGGGCCCAGCTACCAAAAATAAATAATTCCATTATTTCTGCTTCGGTAAACGGTATTTGAACAATAATTGGGATGTCGATTTAGTGCACCTTTAATATCAATCCGCCATGACTTTGCAACGAAACCAGACTTGAAGTGAAAATAAAATTTGAAGGCAAAACAACTTTTGCCAGGTCAGATAGTTGTAAATAAGTATTTATTTATTTATAAACTGAAACTATTTAATAAAAGTAAAATAAAAATAAACAAGTAAGAAAGTATAGTCGGTCAAGCCCGACCATATGATACCCTACACCACAGTATTTAAAAACACATCATGCTTATGTGTCCATATAAATATGGATTTATCTATGTTAATAAACTTCTTGAAAATCGGTTTAAAAGTTTGTGAGAGGCAGAAATTGCCCCTATCTCCCCTCGTGGTCCTATTTTTTTAAAAGTGCATACATTTTATGTCCATATAGAAATGGTTCTATCTATGTTTTAAATATCATTGAAATCGGTTTGATAGTTTCTAAGAGGAAGAAATTTCCCCCTATCTTCCGTCGTGGTCCTACGATTCAGTCCATTTATCAATAGGCTTGGTCCTTGTGTCAGTAAGAACCTATGACCCAAGTTTTATCAAATTATTTCCAAAATTGCGACCTGTACTTTGAGCACAAGGTTACATGGACAGCCAGCCTGCCGGACGGACATCGTTAGTTCGACCCAGAAAGTGATTCTGAGTAGATCGGTATACTTTAAGGTGGCTCTAGGACCACTATTTTAAGGCGTTACACACATCAGCACAAATGCATAATACCCTCTCCACTATTGTGGTGTGGGTATAAAAATGATAGTGGCACCACTTAAATTTAAATACATAATAAACAAAAACAGCTGTTTATATTTTTTCAATTGTAGCTGACTACACGACTAAAATTGGAGTAAGCAGCATTATTAGTAGTGTGCTCGTGTAGCCTGCTGTGGTGAATGCGTTAATGCATTACTCTCAGAGTGGTACTTCCAACGAAAAGTTTTATCTTTTTTTACTTGGTTTAAGAACCTTGTAGTTCTTTTAAGAAATTCCTGGTTTGATTTTCGGAAGTTATTCCATTTAGGATTGTTTTGAGTACGTTTTAATGTTATTCGTACTTGAATAACATAGAACGACTGGTACTTAAAATGAGTATAAAAGACTTATGGCGATTTCTTTTCTGAGAAAAATATGTTACAGTATATACATGCAACATTTTCTAATGTTACCTATAATCACTGGAAGTGTTACATGTTGTGCAGTTGTAATAGAACACAATTAGCTGCTTTTATTTACCCTATTACACTTTCATCATTATTGTACTTTATGAGTGATTTTTAAAGCTATTTGAGCGATTTCTGCACAGCTATAATATTTTGGATTTGCGCTTTTTGCACCAAACACTGAACTCCGCTATTGTGAATAGATTTTTGCACTTGTTCATTGAACGATTGCTTATGCCACTACAAAAACCAAGCAAGAACTAAATCAATTACTCAAAACAAAACGTTTCTCTATCTGTTTTGTAATCAGATGTACGATTGTAACGGTAAATTAAATAATGCAGATGAGTGGAAAGCCAATTGTTTCGTTTTCTCTCTTTGACACTTGAAAAGTTTTTGTTTTGTTTTTGCTCATGTACAATACAACTTAAGAATTTTGAACAGTTTTGTACATTTTGCAAACGTTTGCGAAATGTTTTGTTTGTTTTCATACTCTGAGTAAAAGTAAGGGTAACATATCCAACATGTTTTGCATGTTTTTCATCAACATATTCACAAAAGAACTTGAAAATTTTTCCCACAGATGTATTTTTTGTAAAAACGAACACAAAAATGTAGAACATGTAACATTAATGCAACATATTTCTCAGAAAAGAAGTCGCCATTAATTTATCTTCAGTGTGTTTCTTTCTGTTTACGCACCATTTTGAAGAACTTATTTTGGCTGTACTTTGCATATATGCTGGTAATTCCAACTAGCAATGACTGTGTTGCAAGAGTATGTTCAATAATGAGCTCCACTAAACATAATGCAAAACGAGCTAATAGACGCGTTATTGCGAGTTATAAATCACTTGAATGTAAATACCCCATGTTGCACTTCTTATTTAAATTTAAATCCCATAAAATGTTTTCCTAAAATTACAATGAGGAATATCTTGGCGATGAAGTGTTAGCGTCTTAGATATATAAATGACTGCAACTACATACAAATGTATACCTAATATTTGTTTACTACTAACCACAAAAAATCTTTTTTGCTTCTTTAAGTAGAATACTATAAACTATTTTAAAGTAAGCGTTGTCCTTTTTGTATTCACTTATCATGTGTACTAGGGAAATAACTTTTTTTGGACAACATTTCTTCATCCCACCACGTGATGGGCAATTTAGTATTGATAACAAAAATAATTTTTTTAGGACATTTTGGCCAAACAAGTTTCCGCGCGCAATGCAATTTCTAAAGCTCCTCAAAAAAATTTTTTTTTTTAATTTTCATATATTTAACATTTATTGTTTATATTTGCTATATATTTTAAACTAGCTGACCCGGTCTACGTTGCTGGCCCTAAGTAAACATTAGTTTTGTATTACCACACGATTTAAATTGAGCATTTAACGAAATTTACGGCCTTTAAAATAAAAATCCATGGAATACCTATCATAAATTTTTTTTAAAAAATAACTTACATATGGTGTGGATATGGGCTCAATCAAAAAAGAATAAGTTGGACCATGGCGATAATTTTAAAGAAAAAATCGTCCAAATCGGTCAAGCCGTTCTCAAATCATGCTCTTAATAGAAAAAGTGGGCGTAAAAGTAGGCGTGGTAATTTTTTCTTTCGATGAAAACGTAAAATAAATTAATACGAACAGTTAAAAGAAAAATTAGTCAAATCGATGGAGCAGTTTTTTGATTTTAGGTAAATCGAAAAAAGTGGGCGTAAAAGTGGGCGGGGCAAAATTTTCTTTCCGTAAAAACCTAAGTTAAACCATGGCGATCATTTTGAAGAAAAAATCGTCGAAATGGGTCAAGTCGTGCTCCAGTTATGCGCTTAATAGAAAAAGTGGGCGTAAAAGTAGGCGCGGTAAATTTTTCTATCGATGAAAACTTAAAATGGATTAATACGAACATTTGAAAGATAAATTAGTCAAATCAAAATCGTCCAAATCGGTCAAGTCGTTCTCCAGTTATGCGCTTAATAGAAAAAGTGAGCGTAAAAGTAGGCGTGGTAAATTTTTCTATCGATGAAAACTTAAAATGGATTAATACGAACATTTGAAAGATAAATTAGTCAAATCAAAATCGTCCAAATCGGTCAAGTCGTTCTCCAGTTATGCGCTTAATAGAAAAAGTGGGCGTAAAAGTAGGCGTGGTAAATTTTTCTATCGATGAAAACTTAAAATGGATTAATACGAACATTTGAAAGATAAATTAGTCAAATCGATGGAGCAGTTTTTTGATTTTAGGTAAATCGAAAAAAGTGGGCGTAAAAGTGGGCGGGGCAAAATTTTCTTTCCGTAAAACCCTAAGGTGGACCATGGCGATCATTTTAAAGAAAAAATCGTCCAAATCGGTCAAGCCGTTCTCAATTTATGCGCTTAATAGAAAAAGTAGGCGTAAAAGTAGTCGTGGTAAATTTTTCTATCGATGAAAACTTAAAATGGATTAATACGAAGATTTGAAAGAAAAATTAGTCAACTCGATGGAGCCGTTTTCTGATTTTAGGTAAATCGAAAAAAGTGGGCGTAAAAGTGGGCGGGGCAAAAGTATCCTTTGTCCGTCTCCTGGCTCTAAGCTACCTCCCTACCAATTTTCAGCCAAATCTGTTCTGCCGTTCTTGAGTTATAAGTGGTGTAACTAACACGACTTTCTTTTATATATATAGATATATTACGTAAGTAGCTGTATAACAAAAATGTAAAGCTTTTTTTGGGATTAATGAAACAAGATTTAAGTTTAAAGTGCAAGTTTATTTACATAATGGTAAAATATCTTGTGCAACTTTTACCTGCAAAGGTATTTTTTCTGAAAATTATCACAGTTTCATATAATATCCGCCAAACAACTCATCTATCACAACTAGTGTTTTTCATACGGGATTTCCCGGAACAAAATCCCGGGATCTCGCATATTTTTCGGGAAAAAAAATCCGGGAAATTTGTGCGGAAATTCCCGGGATTTTTTTTATTTAATTATGGCAACTTGAATGCTGATATAATTGTAAATAAGTTGTGTAATAAAAAAGATCTTGCTCTTATTTGTTAGTTTTAATTACTTTAGTCTAGCACAACTGCTTCTAAAGGCTGTTTTACACTATCACACAAGTCTTAAGACTTTTGGTCTTACAAAATGAAATGATTTTTGGTCTGATTGTCAAAAAATCAAAGAGAAATTTTTTTTCATTACATTTTGCTTCTACACTATCACACTTCAAATAAAAAGTAAAATCTTTGTGATTTATGAGATCCACTTTAGATTACAAAATAAAGACGAAAAAACATTTTATTAAGCATTTGAACATTGTTAGCTGGCGTATTATTCACTAACTTGCACATTTAAACTTGCACCTTGGTCCTCAGATATATTTTTTCTTTATGTTTAATATTTCTTTAATATTTAATAATTTTTATTTTGATGTGGCCAACAAATTATTCAACAGCTGTTTTTTTTATTTTCTTCTAGGGTGGAAAAGTTGATACAATCATATTTTTTTATTTTTTTGTTCGTCTGTGTACCGTATTTAACGAATTTTTACAACAAATATTTGTGATTTATTTAAATTTTAAAAGAATTCACTTGAAATTTTATATTTTTTTTATCGTTTTGCAATTTTTTATTAGAAAAAATAATAGTGAATATTTGTGCACAAAATTTTAATTTTCCATCCCTGATTTTCTTCTTGTGCTTTTGTAAAAACACAATTCTGATAAAATGAAAAATCTAATCGTTTAGAAAAATTTCAAAAAATAGAGAGAACCATACGACTGCCAAATTTCTTTACGTATTTTTTGACATTTCATTACAAAATGTTTTTACACTATTATACATTATGAATGATTTGTAAGTTTTTGACATGTCTTAACACAAAGTATTATAGTCTAAAATGGCCTTAATCGTTATCATCTGCTCTTAGGAAAAAAGCCTATGAAATACACCAAATAAATATTTTTCAATTTAACATAACAAAAAAACTGCAGTTTCTGACTTAAGACATTTTTGCCAAACGCCAAAGAGATGTCAATTCATTTCCGATAAGTAATAGCCTTTTTACACTGATCAACATCTAACATCTACCATCAATTTGCCACCATTTGCGAAGATGTTAACATCTTTCCATAAGAAATACATAGGACTAAAAACCAACATCTTTCAACATCTTTAAAAGATGTTCCTATCTCATTGTATTCCATTCTACATCTTTCGATTATTTTAGTGTCATCACTAGAAAAGTGGCAATAAGTTATATTATTATTGTGGCATCGCTGACAAAAAGAAGTTTGTTTTGAAAGCAGCGTTACCATTTGCCAAGTTAAATCTTTTATTGCAATGTTTTTTTGTTAAGTATTTTTTTTATATTTTAAAACAAATTAAACTTCAAATACATTTTTGAGTTTTTTTTTTAAATTTTGGCACTTTTGTGAGAAAAAAAAACATTTTAAATTAAAAATTTTTTTTTTTTCAAAAATGGTGACATTTTTGCTTGATGGTAGATGTTAGATGTGAGCAATGTAAACGAGTGTTTCACAATTTCCACATCTTTGATGGTAGATGTTAGATGTTGATCAGTGTAAAAGGCCTATAAGGGAATGTTTTATGTTAAATGCTCTGAAATGCCGAAAGAAGAAAAGTAAAAATGTACAGAATTTTTAATTTGTATAATTCCATTTCAAAAGAATTTACAAGCTTTTGTTGGAAGTGCTTAGAAAACTGAAAGTGACTTGAGGTCATGTAATGTTCTTTTGACTTAATTATGTGTCAATAAGTGCTTAAGTCTATTTGTTAAAATTTATAGGAGAACAGTTTAAAACTTTAAAGGTGGCCTTTGGAAATTTACTCCAAATTTAATATAATCATCAGTTCTTTGTAGTTATAGTTTTCTAGTTTTTATTCCTAAGCACTCCTAATGTCACAGATCGGAAGTTCTTTTTAGTTCAAATATTATTGCATATTGAAAAAAGATAACCAAAAAGTCATTTTGCTGTAACTTTTGTACTTTTGAACATGAAGGTCTTAAGGTGCTATTAAGCACTTTTTCCTTTTTGCCACTGAAATAAAAATATCAACTTTTTATAAACTTATTTAATTAATGTCAGGTAATGTTATTTGTTCAAATAAATTCTATTAAATACAATTTTGCATCGATTTGTGTTGAGCGGGAATTCCCGGGATCCCGGGAAATTTAAAAATAAATCCCGCTTTCCCAGGAAATGAATGAAAAAGTCCGGGAAAAGAAAAACTTTAATCACAACATCTATCATTTGACATTAAAATTAAGTTTATTAAAAAAACTGCGAAATAGAGTCATAATATCGCGATTTTTTTGTGCCCTTCTTTCGTACAAATGGTAAAATCTTTTAATATTCATGAAATTATTAGCAAATTCTTAAAATTTTTTGTGAAAAAGTAAAACATCATTTCTTAATATTTTTTCATGGTCTATACGGCTGTACGATGAAAAATTTGATATTCGCTAATGTGTACTTTGTTTTAAATAAAAATTAAACAAAATATTTTTTGTAATGTTTCCCCAGGTGATTGTTTAGTTTGAATAATTTTTTCCAACAAACTTCCGCCTCTAAGTCCCAATGAATCTCTTATTTATAGAAATCTTAGGGTCCATCAGTAAATCTTTTCTTAAAAAGAAGCTGTGGCCTTAGTTAAGAAGACTGTGCATGTTTTGGATTAAAAATATTTTAGATGGCATACATTTTTTCATTGAAATTAAATTTTTTTCTAATTTTTTTTAAACCCACGACAGTAAAAACTACACCTAATTCGGGTACTTACCCGCAAATTGGCAACACTGTTAACACACATTAAAACATACATACATATAAACTCCAGCATAGAAAATATTTAATCCGGATTTTATTTGAATTCCTTCACAATGTGTTGTTTCAAGCAGAACAATTGCCAAAACAATCAAAAAGTTGTTTAGTAAAACGAACATAAGAAAGATGTTCGTCTAACAAAGTTCGGGTATGGAGATGTTTCTACAATTGTAAGTAGAAAAGGGGTGGTTTAAAGTGTACTTTGTTATAATTTTTGATTCCTCTTTTAGGTGGAGATTACAAAGGAAAGAGGATTTTTAATGATGCTCCTTACCAACAAACAATACAATAGTATTATTTAGATTTATAATTACAACAAATGCCAGCAGTCGGGGGAAATTAATATACTTATACATTATTGAACATTTTATTGTGTGTTCAGATCAGTGTTGCCGACACTAAAACATCAAAAATTGCTTAATTTTTATTAAGATAAAATAGCTAAACAAGATGCTGTTACAAATAGCGTTAATAGTTATTATAAACGTACAAAATTATTTTTTGCAATCAAATAGCACATAATAGATGTATTGATTTGTTAAATCCATTTTGATCGTAAAACTCATTTGCATTACCTAATTATGAAAGTTAAATGTTATATAACAACTAATGCATAAAGAAAACTTTGCTGAATAAAAATGACTAAATACATTTTTTATTGGCATCGTTAAATAAACTTTGCTTCTCATTAGGACCCAGAATTTTTTTAGTTTATAAGGTCTTAGATCACTTAAGATAAAAAAGATTATATACTTTAAATAAAATTAATTCCAATATTTTTCCATTTAGGCGATTTTTTCCAAAAAATATCGATATTAGGGAGTTTTTAAATTTCTCTAAGGGGAGAAAATATATTAACTTGACAACACTGCTATCAACTTAGGATAATAAAATTATTTGTAAGAAGTGTCGTAAGACTATAAGCGCAATTGACATCAGGGCTGTCAGATATGGCGATTTCTCGACAAACGTAGCGATTTTGAAACGTGTTTGGCGGTAAGTTTTCCATTTGGCGACTGGCGACTTTTTTTTTGGCGATTGCCGCCTCGTACCTCACCTGCGTTTCGATCGGGGACATATCCAGCAGTGTCTCCAGAGCCTTGGTTGATGTAGTACATTTTTCACCACGTATACCCAAGCAACATGTACGCTGGACCCCCTGGAGTGGTCTTATGTTGCACGCCCTGTTGAACGCAGTCCACCAGAGTACAGATGCGTAAGTAAGAATCAGTCTAACACTTCTGTAAAGCCAGTGTGTAATAGTTCGGCTAACACCCCATTTCGGGTCTATGGCCCTTCTACATAGCGCCCAACATCGGACCGCCCTGTTGGTTATTTCCTCGATGTGGTGTTTCCACTTTAGTTTCCGATCAAGGATCACGCCCTAGTACTGGACCCTGTCGGTTACTGGTATCGTCCTGTCTAAAAGCCGTGGTTCCGTACGCTGAAAGAATTTTCTTCGCAATACCAATGAAATTTGACATTAATCCCATGAAAAATTGCATTAAAAAGGAACCTATGCAGCGCTTCGTTGGATCAATAAAACATGTTTCATTAAAATGTATTTAATGAAACATAACATTAGATCTATGAATATTATTCATTGGACGAATACTTTCAATAAAGTAAAAAAATTTTTTTTTTTATTTAATTTCTTTCTTTTTTTTATTTGCTGCCTATTTCACGATGCCACTCGAATTCTTTCGGTCGCACAAATAACATGTAAAACAAAACCAAACTTTGAGAATGTGTTTTTGTTTTACATGTAATTTGTGCGAACGAAAACGTTCGAGTGACATCGTGAAATAGGAAGTTAATTATTTTTTACTTTATTTTTTTTTCTGTCTCTGGCGGAAATCGATCCCGCAACCTCGGCGCTGATAGACTAAATAAAAAAACTATGTTTTTTGCCATTACTCAATAAAGAGCGTAAATATGAGAATAAATTATTCATATGTTCATACATAAATTGTCTATTACTATAATGACATTTTTCATTGTCATAATGAGAATTTAAATTTATGAAGGCAAGCTTTTATGAAATATTTTTATAATTTTAATTATTGAGACTATAGAGTTATTTGAATGTTAAAAATTTGTTTTTTTTTTAATTATTGAAATATGTTTACTTTTATAAAAAAATTTTGGATTTCATAAATTTGATGGCATATTACATTAGATGTATGAAATAATTAAATCTTACATTTTAATACCCTCCACCACAATTAGTTGTGAAGAGGGTATATTAAGTTTGTCATTCCGTGTAAAACTTTTTTATTATTTATCTCAGACCCCATAAAATGTATATATTCTGGGTCCTTGAGTAATTCTAAGTCGATTTAGCCATGTCCGTCTGTTGAAAACACGTTCACTTTCGAAAAACTCAAAAGAACTAAACAAACTGGGTGTCAAATTGCTTGTAGTTATCCTAAGCAGTTTGGGATCAAAATCCAGCAAAATCGGTTCAGTAGGATCAGAGCTATGAATCAAAATGTGGAACCACCACCTAAAAAACATTGCTAATTTTGTTACAAAAACTAACATAAATGGTTGAATAATGCACAGAATGATATACGATTTTGCAAATGTTTGTTTTATTCGACTGGAAATCACGTTGTAAATTTCGTGAAGATCTGTCCATCATTTACCCTAGGCCCCATATAAAAACCCAAATAAACAATGCTATCATAACAAAATTTGGCACGTCACAGTTTTATAGGACTAGATATGACACTGTGAAGTTTCGTGAAGATCGGTGTATAATTTACCCTATAATAATAATAATAAGCCTTGTTCTTGATGTTGAAAGAACTGCCTCTATACTGGGCATAGGCTGTCTATAAATATCTTCCATCTTTATCTTCTAGACGCTGCTTCTCGAAGTTCTCCTATGTTGTTGTAGTTTCTATCTTCGGATGCACTATTAATCTCATTAAGTGTCGACCTTCTCCAGGTTGTTTTTGGGCGACCAGGTCTTCTTGAACCTTGGGGGTTGTAGGAGAGAGCTTGGTGACATATTTCCGTGGGTGGTTTTCGTAGCGTATGGCCAATCCACCCGAACTTTCTTCGGCGTATCTCGATGTTGACGTCTCTAAAATTTGAGCGGTTCCATAGCTCTACATTGTTTCGCAACCATACAGTAGAACTGACAGTACACATGATTTAAAAACCTTGATTTTTGTTGCTGTGCTGTACATATTGTTATTCCAAACTCTATGCAGTGTTGTGTATGCTCCCAGTGCATTTCTTGTTCGGACATCTACATCCTTCTCTGTGCCTCCTCCTTCAGTAACTATGCTGCCCAGGTACTGGTATTCTTGTACTTTTTCTATTTCGGTTCCATGGAGTGTAAGGGGTTCATTGGTGTTTACGTTTATTCTCATGTCTTTAGTTTTAGAAATGTTGATCTTAAGTCCAACTTTTGAAGATTCAGCAGCCAGATCGTTTAGCTTTTCTTGCATATCACTACGCCTATGTGCGAGTTAGCATTTGTCGTCTGCGTAGTCGAGTGACTCTAACCTTTCGTTTGGGTTAACTGGGTTCCAAATAATACCACGAGGTTTACTTTCTGTTGCGCGCCTTGAAACCGCATCCATTACAATCAGAAATAGTAGGGGTGAAAGCAAACATCCTTGCCTGACATCAGATAAGGATTGAAATGGCAAAGACATTTTACCGCAGTGAAAAACACAACTTTGAAAACCAGCAAAACTACCGCGAATTAGTGAAATGATTTTGTCTGGCACACCGATGTTTCGTAGTTCTGCCTATATACATTCTCTACTTATTGAGTCAAAGGCTTTTTCATAGTCTGCAAATAGTGTATATAAGGGGGATCTCATTTCTAAGGACTGTTCGATTATTATTCTAAGCGTGTTTATTTGGTCGGCGCATGATCGGTTTGCACGAAAACCAGCTTGTTCACGACGTAGCTTTTCATCAATATGTGTCACCATCCGTTCCAGTATAACCTTCATAAAAATTTTCATAACAGACGAGAGTGTAGTAATGCCTCTCCAGTTATTACAATCTGTGGCATCGCCTTTTTCATACAACTTTACGATTGTTCCTTGTAGCCAATCCGAAGGAAACGTTTGAGATATCCAAATTTTACAAAACAAAGGATGAAGAATGGTGGCAAACTGTTCAGGGTTACACTTTAGAACTTCTGCTGGGATATTATCACAACCTGCTGCCTTTCCATTTTTCATACTCTTAATAGCGTCAATTATTTCGTTTGCAGATGGTGTATCTGTTCTTATTTGCAGAAGGTTAACATTTGTTTTGTGTGTTGGGCAAACTTCTTGTCGGTCTATGTTAAGGACACTCTCGAAATGCTCCTTCCAACGCTTCAGTTGGTCGTCAACATTTGTTAACAATCCACCGTTTAAATCTTTTACTGGCGTGTTTTTTCTACTAGCTACTCCCGCAATTTTATTGGTTAAAGTAAAAAGGCCTTTCATATTAGATAGAGCGGCCGCGTTTTCTGCCTGTGCTGGCATATTATCCACATACATTCTTTTATCGTCTTTTATTGCTCGTTTAATCTGTTTATCTAGTTGACTATATTCGCTTTTCAGTCTTCTTCTATCAGTTTCTATTTTGCTTGCAGTTAGGCGGTTCCTTAGTATTGCTCTATTATCTATTAGACTCCAAGTTTAAGCAGATATAAAGTAATCGTTTTTGTTTAATATTCTTCCAAGATTTTGTAGGCATGTATCATTTACTGTTGTTTTTATCACATTCCAACTGTGTTGTACGTCATTGTAGTTAAGAGTATGACCGCCAAGTTTTTCGTTAACAGTATTGGAAAATCTTTCTCGTTGTACGGGGTCTTTTAGTTTGTTTATCTTGTACTTAACTCTATTGTGATTATTTGATTTTTTCATAATCTTAACACCAAGGCGTATTTTACCAATGAGCAAGTAGTGATCCGATCCTATATCTGCACCTCTTTTACTTCGTACATCACATAATAGATTACTCCACTTTGCACTGACACAAATGTGGTCAATTTGATTTTCCGTTTTAGTGTCGGGGGAAATCCACTTGTGCCCCTTTTTGTGTGGGAATAGAGTACCTCCAATTTTTAGTTCATTGATGCCACATAACTCCGTTAATCGCTGCCCGTTGTCATTCATGATGCCTGTACCATGCTTTCCCATTATGTGTTCCAATCCAGCATTATCGTCCCCAACCTTGGAGTTAAAGTCCCCCAATAACAATATTAAATCCTTAGCAGGTGTGTCGTCAAGAGTTCTATTTAACATATCATAGAACGAGTCCTTTATTCCATCATCACTGTTTTCCGTAGGTGCATAACACTGCACTACACTTAGATTTCGCACACGACATCTGAATCTTACCACCATCATACGTTCATTTATAAATTTACAATCAATAACCGAGTTGCGCCATCTATAATGAATTAGCATTCCCACACCGTATTGATGAATATCATTTTCGTGTTGCATGCCAGACCAAAACAAATCATGTCCTTCAGCGGTTGTTAGCTGACCATACACATTTCTTCTAACTTCGCTCATGCCCATAAAGGACAAATTGTACTTGTTAAGTATACTGCAAGCCTGTTCTAATTTGCCGTCTTGGTATAGCGTCATTACGTTCCATGTTCCGAATCGTACTCCTTTCACATTGCCAAAATTCCATCGTATTATCATTTAGTTTTTTCTTTATATCATAACAAAATTTGGTACATCAAAGTTTTATAGGACAAGAAATAAAACTTTGTAATTTCGTGAAGATCGGTGTATAATTTACCCTAAGCCCCATATAAACCCTACTTTAGGAAAACAGCTAAGTACGCCCAAAACCGTAAAAAATAATGCTATCATAACAAAATTTGGTACATCACAGTTTTATTGAACGTGAAATAAGACTTTAAAATTTTGTGAAGAACGGTTCATCATTTACCATAGGCCCCATATAAATCCTACTTCCGGAAAAGAGTGAAGTACGCCTAAAACCGTAAAAAATAATGCTATCATAACAAAATTTGGTACATCAAAGTTTTATAGGACAAGAAATAAAACTTTGTAATTTCGTGAAGATCGGTGTATAATTTACCCTAAGCCCCATATAAACCCTACTTCAGGAAAACAGTTAAGTACGCCTAAAACCGTAAAAAATAATGCTATCATAACAAAATTTGCTACATCACAGTTTTATTGAAAGAGAAATAAGACTTTAAGATTTTGTGAAGAACGTCCATCATTTACCATAGGCCCCATATAAATCCTACTTCCGGAAAACAGTGAAGTACGCCTAAAACCGTAAAAAATAATGCTATCATAACAAAATTTGGTACATCAAAGTTTTATACGACAAGAAATAAAACTATGTAATTAAGTGACGATCGGTGTATAATTTACCCTAAGCCCCATATAAACCCTACTTCCGGAAAACAGTTAACTACGCCTACAACTATGTAATTTCGTGAAGATCAGTTCATAATTTACCCTATGCCCCATATAAACCCTACTTGAGGAAAACAGCTAAGTACGCCTAAAACCGTAAAAAATAATGCTATCATAACAAAATTTGGTACATCACAGTTTTATTGAACAAGAAATAAGACTTTAAAATTTTGTGAAGAACGGTCCATCATTTACCATAGGCCCCATATAAATCCTACTTCCGGAAAACAGTGAAGTACGCCTAAAACCGTAAAAAATAATGCTATCATAACAAAATTTGGTACATCAAAGTTTTATACGACAAGAAATAAAACTATGTAATTAAGTGACGATCGGTGTATAATTTACCCTAAGCCCCATATAAACCCTACTTCCGGAAAACAGTTAACTACGCCTACAACTATGTAATTTCGTGAAGATCAGTTCATAATTTACCCTATGCCCCATATAAACCCTACTTGAGGAAAACAGCTAAGTACGCCTAAAACCGTAAAAAATAATGCTATCATAACAAAATTTGGTACATCACAGTTTTATTGAACGAGAATTAAGACGTAAAATTTCGTAAAGATCAGTTCATAATTTACCCTAGGCCCCATATAAACCTTACTCCCGGAAAACAGCTTAGTACGCCTAAAAACGTAAAAAATAACGCTATCATCACAGTTTTATAGAACTTGTAATGATACTGTGAAATTTCGTGAAGATCGGTGCATAATTTACCATTGGCCTCATATAAAGCCCACTCTGGTAAAATAATTTAATACGCGGTAAACTTTCTTCCAGTTTAGCTTCATATGGCCAGACAAAATGTTATGCAATTTTGTGATGTACAAACGCTTAAACTTATTCCACCGCTGTATAGAAATTTATGTTTTTTAATACCAGAAATCGTTCTGCAGAATTTGGGATGATTGGTTCATAGCTTACCATGGCTTCAATATAAATTGACCTCCTGAAAATCATTTTAGTTCGGCTTAAACTGTTACGAATCATGATATTTTACTCAAGCTTGGCAAAATTGCTGAAAAAAGCATTAAATTTTCTGATTGTCGGTCAATAATTTAATATATGTAGGTTTAAACCGCAACCATGTTTAATGCAGATGTCTCTTTTTATAAATATTATAATAATAAATAGACATCATACAGATATTACTCCTAAAATATTCGAAGTGTCGGTGGACGTTATCAAAGATTCGGCACAGCCGAATATAGCACTCTAACCTGTTAAATTAACAATTAAACATTTTTTTAAGGAAACTATAATTTTATATTAATTTATGAATAAAGTTATGTTTGTATATTGTTTTTTTATGTTCCCAATTAACATTTTTTGTTTAACTTGGACAAACTTAAGTTTTCATATATCCAATGAAAATTTCTAACGTAATAACGAAATTCAATGAAGCGATTTTAGCGAAAATACTTAATTATAACTATGAAATTCCATTTAGACAATGAAAATTTTCATTTAACCAATGAAAATGTTTTTATGAAAATGATTCATTGAAGATATGAAGCATTTTTCTTTCAGTGTATAGTCAGGAATTTTCGTCCTTCTTGTGAATAGAAATCTTTCCTTCTTTGCTTGGTTAATGGTCAGCCCCCTTGGTCAAGCCCAGCAGAGGCCGTATCTAGGACCTTCTCAGCCCTTCCGCACAAGTAGTTTGGATCCTTGCCCCTTAGAAGTATTACCAAGTAGTCTGCATAGCAGACGGGTCCAAATCTTTCCTCGGTTAAGATCCTTAAGAGGCTGTTTATTATGATCACCCATAGCAGTGTTGATAAAATACCACTCTGCGGTGTGCCGCGAGATACTCTCCTCCTAGTAGTCTCATCGTACATCTAGCAACTTATCCATCTATTCGCCATCGTGTGGGTGATCCAGTCACTGAGCGTCCAGTCAATCCGAAACTGGTCCAAGAATCGGATAAGAGTGTCTGTAGCAGTGATGCCAAATGTAGGGAATTTTCCCTTTTTGTAGGGATATTTTCGAAAAATTTCAAGCTTAGGGAAAAAAGGACAGATTTTTTATTTTAAGGCAAATGTAGGGAATTTTCAAAATTATGTCTCATTTTCAATATATTATCTAAAAATAAGTAAATATTCATCTAATTTTCATTTAAAAATGAAAATTTTTCATATACAGTAGCATTTTTTATTAAAACCATGTAACTGAATATATAACTAAGTGGCAACGTATATTCGCGTTCGCATTGCGAACTATTCTCTTATTTTTGCTATTTGCATTCGCACTCACATTCTCTAAAATGTATGCGAATATTAAAAGCGAATATCTACTAAATGAAATTTCTGCATAGAAATTTATTTGTAAAAAAAAAAACAATCACACCTTCTAAGCTAAGAGAAATAATAATATACAATTTCGAATTTTTAAAAAATTTTAAATGAAATCTTTTAAGGATTTGAAAAGATTTACTGTTAAATGGAACTTTTTTTATATTTAAGTTCGGGGAACTGAAGAAAATAATTTTTTTAAATTTTACAGAGCCCCTATTTATTTGGTACCAAGTTTGCTAAAAATTATTAGATACTTATGTTAAAAATTATTAAAAATAAGTATTTTTGAAAACTATTAAGCTCTTAAGAAATGAACAAAAGATGAGGATATGATACATCAAATACGAAGTTTGACTCTGTTTTGTTCTAGATTAAAGGATTTATAGAGGCGTTTCTGTCAAAAAGAAAAAAATTTACTGTTTTCATTAGTATTGTGGCTATTTTGTTGAACTATTTATGGTTTTTAATCCAAATTTTTTAATATTTTTAATTAGGTTAAGCTCATCAAATTTAATTTTTCGTTAAATTATTTTTATGAAGAAAGTAATTTTACAACATAAAAATTAATTAAAATATAATAATAATAATTTTTCATTCTTGACTGTAGCCGGGCTCGAACCCTGGCCGGCAGGTAACCCTGACATGTTTCGATCGCAACCACTCGATCTCCTCAGAGGGATTTGCCGTTTTACACTCGCAACCCTCGACGACTGCTGACGTCAATTGTCAAATATCAATCCTTAAACCAAATTGTATTTGAACCTTTGGTAGATCGAAATTTGCTTCTTTTTTTTTAATGATTACCCATTTTAATTGATTTTACATGTTTTTCCTTACTTCTGTTTTTTCGTACTTTTGTCAAGAATTCTTCTTGAAGTAAAAAGTACATTTTTTGTGTTTTCATTTTTTGTCTTTCTTTTTATTGTTGACCTTTTTCAGCACAACTTGAAGGACAAATGTACTCATAGAGCTCGTGCCTTAGCTTTAACAATTGAAGCACAGCCGCGAATAACGTTGTAAACGCCACATTTTGCAAAAACTTTTTTTTTTTTTGCAGATAACCGTTAATCTTACTCTCTTACACAGATTAAACATCAAATCAACCAAAACTATGCACCTTAACGCCTTCAAAATGACGTACAAAGTGTCAGCCAGTGGAAGAACATTGCAAGTTACTAACAAAATTATGAAACCGAAATGGTTTTGCAGTGCGGAATAATGTTTTAAAAGCGTTTTGCATTAAAGTTTTTATTATCATTTTTTTTAATAATAGAAAAAAAAAATTTTTTAAACAAAAAATGCTGCCTGTCAAAAAACGTTTTTTTGCTCTCTTGAAAAATTATTATTTTGTAACTTAAAACGTTATTCGCGGCTGTGCTTCAGTTGTTTTTTTAATAAAAAAATTGTATTATAATAAATATGTACAAAATGTTAACAAAATAAATATGTATTTGTTTGCTTGTCGCTAAAAGCAATAAATTTTTAACGTAGGGAAAAGTGTAGGGAAATTTATTTCTGGTTGTAGGGATAAACGAGATTTTTTTGGACGCACGTCGGGATTTTTTTAAATTTTTCCTGGCATCACTGGTCTGTAGGTACCGTTGCAGTGATTTAGATGTTTTTTTTCGAATTATAGTCAAAAGTTTAAAAAAAAATCGTCATAATCTTCATTAGTTTTGAAAAAAACCGTAAAAAAATCGTCATATAAAAAATCGTTTTTTTATTATCACGGATTAGTCACTCTACTAAAACAAAAAAATATTAAGTATAAATTCATACAAAACCAAAAAATATAGAATTTTTAATACTTAAGACATTTGGTGGGGCTTTGATATTATTCTCCGGTGATTTTCGTCAAACACTTCCCGTCATCCCCAAATCTTCTGCTGCGGATGAGCTTAACGCGTGCCTAAAATCGTCGTCTTTGTGGAGGCATGTCCAATAGTTGCAATTGACCACAAACATGTCGCGTTGCAGAACGACCCATCGGCTGCTGAATTCTCGAGACAACTGCTGGAGCTTGGCAACGGCCAAATTCCTGTTGATGTTTAGATTGATATCGTTCCCTGAAAATGTTTGTGAATTCACATCGTCCAAGGTGGAACTCATCAGCAAAGTGTTCCTAGGCATTGCACAAAATTACAAAAATCTCGATTGGATTGATGAACGGGCAATACTAGCAGCGAATAATAAGGACGTCGATAGCTTAAACTTAATTATTTAAAGTCAAATCGCAGGACAACTGCATACGTACAAATCTGTTGACTGCGTGACCGACGGAATTTTTGAACTCGCTGGATGTACCAGGAACTCCGCCGCATAATTTACAGCTGAATGTTGTATCGATCATAATCATGTTGCGGAATCTCAATCCTCCAAAAATGTGCAACGGTACGCGGTTGTCCGTCAAAAAGCTAATGAAAAATGTGATTCAGGCGACAATCATCAAGGGCAAATTCAAAGGAGAGGAAGTCCATATCCCACGAATTCAAATTATTCCAACTGACCTTCCATTCCAACTCAAGTGGATTCAGTTCCTCGTTCGATTGGCATTTGCAATGACAATCAATAAATCGCAAAGCCAATCACTAGAAGTCTGTGGGATTAATCTCGAATTTCCCTGTTTTCCGCACGGTCAGCTGTGCGTTGCATGTTCGCGTGTTGGGAAACCGTCTTCGTTGTTTGTTTTTGCGCCGGAAAACAAATCGAAAAACATTGTTCATGAAATCGCTCTCTAATAATTCCATTCAAATAAATCACATTGAAAATTTAAATATTTGTGTTGTATTATTACTCTAAAGTTTGTCTGAAGGCTTAAAATTGGGACGAGGCGAAGTTCGTTGGGTCCGCTAGTATAAATATATATTCGCCTCTACATACGTTTATAAACTAACCCCCCGTCTCCACATGCAAGTGCAAGTTCGAAAAATTCAATACACTGACACTTTTTCACTAACATTCACACAATTTTTGTACATTCAGCCAATCGGCTGTTTCCTCGATTTTTCGTTGATAATAAGTATACACTATACTACACCGGATTAAAGTTTAAACTAAATTTATTGACGGGATTAAATCGTCAAATCCTAAGTGACTCTACATTAAAAATCTTCAATCGTCATTTTGGTAAATTCATCGAAAAAAATCGTCAAAATGACGTAAAATCGTCACATCTAACATCCCTGTACCGTTGTTAAAAGTTCCTTTGATGTCAATGCACACACTATGCACAGTATATACAGTTTGCCATCGAAGGATTTTTGTATGTAGTGTACGATCTCACTCAATGCGGTTTCCGCAGATCTTTCCTTTACGTTAGCATGTTGCTTATATTTCAGGTCCTTCTTCGATATTCCACTTTTAACCATTGACTATCCGCTCCAAGGTTTTAAGTATAGAAGATGTTTGGCTAATCGGGCGATAAGCCTTTGGGGTCGCATAGCTATGCTATCCAGGTTTGGGTATACTCAAAGTTCAAGCACGCAGTATATATCACTGGCAGATGAGTTGATACTAAGTCCACCTCCTTCTGCGAGAGTGCCGGGAAAATAGCATCCGGCCCCGCGGCTTTGTATGGTGCAAAATTCCTGATCGTATTTTTAACCGTCTCGGTCGTTACGACCATCCCTGGTTTAAGATCTCCTTTCTCCCTCAACGGTTTTACCATTGGACCCGCTGTGTTCGACGGAAAATAGGAAACCATAAGAAGTTTCATGATCTCCAGTCTCCTCCCCGTTTCGTCGACCATTTTCTCTTTTAACAAAAGAGTTTCCAGTCTCGTTTGGCCTTTCTAGTTATTTTTCTATACTCCCTAAGCCTTCTATTATATTCATCCCAGGAGACTGTGGTCTTCTAACGCCTTGTCTGATTGAAAAGTCTGCCTAGGTTTTTACCCAGATCCCGAATCTCCCTCATACGCACGGGGATCTCCGCTCTCGTAGTGTAGAACTCCTCCCAAACGATTGAAGCAAGGCGTTTGGAAGAATTTTCACTTTGGCGTATATGTCCTTCTTGTTCTGACATTGGCATGTGCCCAATCCAAATCGGTTCCCTAATATGGCCCCGAATTGTGATCAGTCAGTCTTACACCTTTTTCGAAATTTTATCGGCTTCGGCGGTGGCTGAAGAATTCTGAGCCTTATGTACTGGTGATCAGAAAAAGAGTGTTCCACCAAAACCATCCAATCCTGAATCTCGTTCTTAAGTCCTCAGAACAAAATGTTACATCTAATACTTCTTCCCGCGATCAAGTTTTTTGCATTCAAGAAATCTATGAGAGCGATTGGTGTAAGTATAAGCCGAAGCTACATGGTGGGAGTTAGCATCACAACCTACTATATGTTTCCTACCTTTTCTTGGCGTCTCATCAATAGAGCTGGCAAACTATCGATAGTCGTAACATTCAATATTTTCGAAAGTTTGTTGACAAACTATCGATACTATCGATAGTATCGAATTCTTTGTAGAATTCTTAAATTTAGTTTTTAATAAATTAACGTACGTTTTCATGTAGTAATTTAAAGAAATACAATTTTCCAAATTTGGATTTAAGTTTAATCTTTCTTAGATTTTCAGCAATTTTTCTTATCACAAGCTAAAATTTTTTCCAAAAATATATTAAAATATACACACAGTATCGAATAATTCGGGTTAATATCATGTTTATAACAGTCTTCGGATCTTCACTTAAAAAGTTGTAATTTTTCAATTTATTTTCGATTGCAGATGGAGTTGATTTTTCAAAATTTTAGGAATAATAATGTGCACTGGGTAATAAAGCCCTGCACGAATGCATTTGAATGCCGTTTCAAATCATTCGTTTGTCTTTCAACTAATGATTGTCGATTGCATTTTGCTAACGAATCAAACTCTGTATTGTGAAAAACACATAGAGCACGAAAAGAATATAAACACAGAAATGCAAATGAATTTAAATTTGTGTGTTATAAACGACCAAATACGAAGTATAAAGAGCACGGAATATACTCCACACAACAACGAATCAAACGAATAACACAAACTACACCAAATCAAACGAATCACACCAAACAACAGTAACAAAATAGGTGATATGAATTATCTTATTTTTTTATTATTAGGTATGACTAGTAAATTTGTATTGAGCAAAAAAAAAAAAAACAAATGAAGATGCAAGATATTTTTATACAATGTTTAAGTTTTAATTTTAAATTATTTTATTCAAAAGTTACAAAAATATATTTTAAAATATTTAATTAAAAGTAAAAAAGAAATGAAAAGCTAAATTCAATTAATTGCAAAATTAAAATAAAAATAATAGGTATAATGAGCAAAATGGCTTAAAATAAAAATACATTTGTACATTGAAAGTTAATCCCTTTTTCAAAATATTTCCATTTGTATCAAGTTCTATATAAGGGTTTTTTTTAAAGTGTTGTGAAGAGTAGCAATATACTTTCTGACTTGATCTTTATAAGAATTAGACCATATTTATATTATGCAATTAACGCCGCAACTTTCGCATGCAACTTTTTGTTTGTTCGCAAGAAGTGTTGGGAAGAAAACGGAGTTGATAAAGTCGCAAAAATGCGCGAAAAAAATGTAAATGTAAAAGTGAAAAGAGTTTCGTAGTAACTTCTTTAAAAGAAAATAGAAAAAAACTCGGCGTTAATTGCATAGTCTAAATGCGGTATAACTAAGAATTTTAAAAAAAAAATAAAATATTCACTTAACACTATTGAAACCCCTGCTTTTATATAGAATCAAAAACGCATCTGTATTAGAGGCTAATTTTAAAAAATTATTCATATACTCGTAGTGAAATTGTTTATAAGACTGTGTTGACTTGAAATATATTTACTGCGAAGTCTAATTAATATCAAAATTTAATTCAACTTTTGTCATTTATCCTTTACTTTATTTCTTATCGAATTAAACATTTAGTTTCAATGACAATCGAACAATTAATTTGACAATATTTCGAGTTATTTTCACAAAGATAAACTCACTGTTTATGGTTGGTGTTTTGTATAAGCTTTGATTTGACAAGGAAGACTTAAGAGTGTTTATAATTCTTATTCGCTTTAGGGTTTTATTTGTTTAATATTTTTGGCTTTTCTAAAATCTTGGGAAAAGGTTTCCTGATGAGCTGGCCTTAGCAACCAGTGAAATGCGCATAGAAGCTAGCTTTCCCTCAACAATAAATTTCAGTGTATTTATCAAATATGAAAAATTGGGAATTTAGCACGTCATACGGATATCGTATTAATAATAGTAAATCACGTTTATAAAAAGTTTTAAATCCAATTCTACTCATTTTGCATACTGGTTAAATTAATACTTTTAATTAACAGATCTCAACAGGTTCTAAGTTTAAAAATATTAATTTTAAAACGTTAAAAATATTATAATATAAAAGCACTACAATAATAAGGCTGTTTTTCCAAATAAAATAAAAATTTTCGTTTGGGAAAATATACTGAAACAACAATAAAACAACTCAACTATGTTTTTGCTTTCAATATAAATTTCTAAACTAAAATTTTTATTTCAGCTTAAAAACAGTTAGTTAATATATGTAGACATTTTTAACTTTTTATATTTAGATTTACCTAAAATCTAAAAATATTAAATGTTGGCGATTTTTGATATGCTATTTGGCGATTCAGGTGAAAAATAATCTGAAAACCCTGGTACATACATTTGTAAAATTGTTTGCTTTGGCATTAGGATAGCAAGGTTATACAAATATGGTTGGTTCTTAAGCCGACTAGATAACTGCCGCAGCTGGCTAAGATATAATAATAATAATAATAATAATAATAATAATAATAATAATAATAATAATAATAAAAGTAGCATATTTCAAATCGTTGAAAAATTTCCTGCCAATACCCTAGAGGAAATCGAACTGACACCACAGTAGTCCCGTGATAGGTCTTTCGTGGAAGAGACCGATTCTAGTTCTAACACTTTGTATGAATAAGACCTATCACTTTTACATGGGGTTGTCATTAGAGGGGGTAGTATTATTTCAATAAAACAAGTACTAGATTTAAATTCAAGAACCAAATTTTAGAAAGTCCCAAAAAATGTGACACACCACCGGTGAAGACTGTAATGTAATTCAAAACTTTTTCTGCCCTTTTTGTTCTTCGTAAACCAGTTTATGTACTTGTTATGTTCTTACAGAATTCCAGGATCAGCCTGTTAGACCAGTTGACACAATTTTTAGGGCCACATGAAATTTTTGGTTTTTGCAACCTCACTTGTTCTTTAGGAGCCATTGTGCGTCGAATTTAATGTGTGTTGTTAACAAAAAAGCTTTGAAGACATTCGTATATTTTTCAAGAATGTTAAAAGCGAAATAATTAAACAACGAAAAAAATCAGCCAAAAACAAAATTCTTCCGTGTCATTATTCATTTAATTTTGCATTTTAAATATATTTTGTAGTGTTGAAATTTTTTCCCACCCCGTTTTTATTCGTGAGTTTATTTAACAGTTCAAAGCGAGAACTTTCTCACATTCATTTTACAAACACACTCTTTCTGTGAATTGGCGAGTTATTTCCTTACTTAACGGCGAGTACTCGCCAAAAATGGAACACACACTGTTGTTTCTAACAGTTGTTTCTTTTAATTTATATGAATATTTTTATTTTATTTCTCACATTTCAATCGCAAAGTTTTTCGACGTGGAAGTTGAAGAGAATGGTCTCTTTAATAAATTGTAATTCATTTGTCACATCATTATTAGCAGGAACTTCTTCGCCGTCAGTGCTTTTAAAGCAAATATTTTCTTCTTCTTCCAACGTTTAAGCCACCCCGATTTTGGTACAACATCAACGTTTAGTTTTTCAGCGGAAAGTTTTTTCTCTTATATGGTGTTTGTTTTATATAAATTAGCGAATTAGCAAGCAAAATATATTGCAGTTAAACGATTTTTCGCTAAAGCCGATTGTCTTTTAACGGAACAAAAGTGCTTTGAAATTCATTCAAACTAATACAGAAAAATATTTCATGGCAATTAAGCATTTTTTCAATGCGTTCTCTTATCCGAATTCGACAGCTCAGCACTATTGGTACAACACAACACTTATGTCGATCTATTCCTGAAAAATAAAATTAAGGAAACTTAATTAATGTTGCATTCAAATACAAAAATTTATCCAAAATAATTTTTACAAACTTTTATGTGTGATTAAATATGAAAACGTGTGTGAACATACGTACATACATATTTAACATACATTTTTACAACAAATCTGCTCATAGTACAAATAAATTCCTTCCAAAAATCTTTAAAAAGTACAAGAGAAAAGAATTAAAACATTTCAGCTAGAAATTGGTTGTATACTAATTTAAGACACCGAAATACAATGGATTTGTCTTAAGAATTGCGTGTGTGTGCGTACGTACACGTTATCTACTCGTAGTCTACTTTGTCGCTAGGATATTTCCAAAAATGTTGAACACAGTCTGAGGGTTGTATAGGCATGTTCTTAGGAACGTGTGTGTGTGTGTTTAAGCAGAGCATAAGTAGAAGTAAATCTTCTTAAGGCAGATAATGGCAATGAGGATGAAGATGTTGTTGCTGATGATTATGTAGAGGCTGCCGCTGCTACTAACAAAGACAACAATGAATACGTCAAGGAGTAACAGCAGCAGCGAGTGAAAAGTATATGAATAATAAGATGGGGCAAAAGCAAAAGTTAATAAAGAACCAAACAATAGCTACAGGATAATTCAATCGCATTAAATAATAAAGCTCAAAAAACACTTTCAGATTAACTGAAGTGATTGTATAGAATTAGTTGAAATCACAAAGATTAGTGAGCATTCTAAAGAAAAACAAAATCTTTCCAAAGCAAACAAACATTCAAACCAACCAGCCAACCCACCAAAGACAAGCAAACAAACAAAAAAAAAGTTGTTAAAATCGTTCACACACTCATACAAGAATGCTGTATGTAGAATAAAATGTCACCGATAGATATTATCGCTTATTCTGCGTTACAACAAATTTGATATTGTATTTTATTGTTGAACAAATAACTACGTTGCTATAAATAAATACGAGTACTTGTTTTTGTTTTTTATATTGCAAGTGGGTTAAAACATTTAATAGACTTTTGTTTGGTTGTTACAAACAAACTACGAGGACAATCTGCTCAGTATTTTAGAAATACATATTAATTATCGTATGTCACCAGGAACATAGATTATTTTCAAAGATTCGACATTTTTGTGTACAATTTTCCATGTGTCTTAATTCATAAAGAGATTTGCCAGTTGCCTGTAATACGTTCTCCATGTTAGTCAGGGTCGGCATCTTTTTCTGTTGACCTGCTCGTTCCATTCTAGAGTGGCAAACAGTTCAGCTTCCGCCGTTGTATTTCCTCATATAAACCATCTTGATTTGAAAGTGTCAGGAGTTCATATTCGAGACTATCCTTGGCAACCAAATTTTAAGAATTCTCCTCAGCCATCTGTTTGCTAAGCTTTGAAGTTTTTGCTTAATGGTTAGCAAGCCTAGTTTCAGAGACGTTGCCGCATACATTGTATAGCAAAATTTCGGTCATCAGCGAGAGCTTCCTGGTGTTCAAAGTATTTCTTAGGCTTGTAAATGCAACCCAAGCTTTGTGAATACGGCTATTCGAAACTTCATCAGCTTCTCCATCTGGCGCTATAATGCCACCCAAGTAGTTAATGGATTTCGTATTCACAATTTTATTTTGGGAATAATAAATGCCTTTTAATTCACAGCTCTTCATTTTGTTTGTATTTTTTAATAATTCATTTCCAATTTTTCTGAAAAAGTTCTGCCTTCGGTGCAATTAAAACTATGTAATCTGAGTAATCTAGGACCTCAAGACTCTTGTTAACTCTACATGTTATGCCATGTTATGATGAGTATATTCGCCATATTATCAGGATATGTCTTGTAAAATTCCAAGGGAAGATTATAAATCCCTGCAGGTATTCAAATTTTAAGCTGCGTAATTGCATCACATATTTCGTCGGGCTGTGGTGGAAATATTGAACATATATTTATGGATTGAAACCGCTGATGGGTTGGAATATTATGAGTATCTTGTGAACTATCTTCTCTATTTAAAATCTTTGAGAAATGCTCTCGTCACTATACTGTTTGTACATCGATGGTTGTTAAAGGTCTACCATCGATTTCTTTAACTGGTTGGTTGTAGATTATCTTATCTTCAGGTCTACGAATCGGTTAGTGTTCTTGGCTTCTGTTGTCGATTTTTGCTCCCTTTTTAACTTACTTGTCCAGTCGTCTGTAATTTACTTCCGGATAAGATTGCTTACCTTGGTCCCCATATAACTAAGGTGTTGCTGTTCCGCGAAACTTTCTTCTATCACTATCACCCAGAGAAGAAACAAGTTAGAGTTCTATATTCGGCTGTGCCGAATCTTTGATACCCTCCACCGACAGTTCGAATGTTTAAGGAGTAACATCTGTATGATGTTATTAATTTCATAAACTGTGACGATTTGTTATTAATTATGGTTTTAGGTGTACTAAACTGTTTTCCGTTAGTAGGGTTTCTATGGGGCCTAGGGTAAATTATGTACCGATCTTCACGAAATTTCACAGTATCATTTATAGTTTTATAAAAGTGTGACGAGCCAAAATTTATTATGATTGCATTATTTTTTACGGTTTTAGGCGTACTAAACTGTTTTCCGGTAGTAGGGTTTATATGGGGCCTAAGGTAAATTATGGACCGAGCGTCACGAAATTTCACAGTGTCATGTCTAGTACTTAAAAAAGTGTGACGTACCAAATTTTGTTACGCTAGCGTTATTTTTTACGGTTTTAGGCGTACTAAACTGTTTTCCGGGAGTAGTGTTTATATGGGGCTTAGGGTAAATTATGGACAGATCTTCACGAAATTCAACAGCGTGATTTTCAGTCAAATAAAACAAATTTTTGCAAAATCTTATCTCATTCGGTGCCTTTTTCCAGCATTTATGTTATTTTTTGTAACAAAAATATCAATTTTTTTAGGTGGTGGTTCCACATTTTGATCCATAGCTCTGATCCTACTGAACCGATTTTGCTGGATTTCAATCCCAAACTGCTTGGGCACCAAGTTTGTTCATTTCTTTTGAGTTGTTCGAAAGTGAGCGTGGTTTCAACAGACGGACAGACGGATAAACGGACAGACAGACGGATAAACGGACAGACAGACGGACATGGCTAAATCGACTTAGAAGTACTCAAGGACCCAGAATATATACTTAATGGGGTCTGAGAGGAATAATAAAAAAGTTTCACACGGAATGACAAACTTAATATACCCTCTTCACAACTAATTGTGGTGGAGGGTATAAAAAGATTGGAAATTATTCTTTGGCCCCTCCGATGATGTTGTAAGCAACGTAATGTTTAATGCATACATATTTTTGATAAGTCATAAACAATTTTAATGTAGCTGAATGAAGAGTGTATATAAAATCGTCATTCTATATTCTATATTCGATTTTTAGTTTTTTTTTTATTCCAGTACAGTAAATACCGGATATAAGCACATTGCATATAAGAAAAAACCGTCTATAAGAAAGTGAACCAAAAATACCATGTATGTTCTCTAAAAGAAAATTGCATATGAGAAAGAAAACTATATAGAACTTATTTTAAACAGCAAAGATGATAAATTATATTAAAATTTATAAAAGAACATTTTTTTTTTGACGGCAACACTGAATATACACAAAATGTTCAACTATGCGAAACAATTTTGCGTAATATGTAAAGTTTCTTATATCCGATATCTACTGCCAGTTAACTTTTGTCGAATAGCAGCTCATTAAGGAATTAAGTACACAGAAAGAAAAACACTCGGGATAAATTAATCTTTTTATACTTACTTCAATCACGAATCGTTCTTAAAAATTCAAGTACGAATAACACTAAAACGTACGTAAATCAATCCTAAATGGGATTACTTTAAAAAATCAATCCAGATATTTCTTGAAATAAGTATGAAATGCTTAAATCAAGTACAAAAGAGATTAAACTTTTCGTTGATAATGCCACTCTGAGAGTAAAATAACAAAATGAGGGTTTTATCTCATAAAACTTTTTAGTCTCATCTCTCAGCATTGCATTCTTTATGCGTTCGTACGTGTGTGTTTTTCAAAATTTGTTGTACAATTACAACAACACAACACAAGTTCGAACAAAACCAAGGCGAATTTAACTACAGGTGGTGTCGGAACTACAACCAGCGTTACCGTTCAAATTTTTCAAAAAGGGGCACAAAAAGGGGATTTTCCAAAAAAAAGTGTCACAAAAAGGGGAATTCTGAGAAAAACAGGGGCATCTTTAAAAACAAGAAAATTTTTAATGAAAAATAAAAAAAAAAAACGTATCGAGCCCTTATAGCAAAAATGATGTAACCAACAAAAATTAAATTTTACAGGAGATGGTTTTTTTTAAATATTTTTGCTTCTAGTCTAGGGTTTCATTTGAAATTGCTTTTGCTCTTATTTTGTAACGGTACTTCCCAGAGATATGAAATTTTTAGAGATGATGCAAATAATCAAAAGTTATCGATTTTCATCAAAAAACAAAAATCTGAAATGTTGTTGGTTACATAATTTTTGCTATTAGAGCTCGATATGTATTTATTAAATTATTTTCATCGAAAACTAATCATAACAAAAAATAAACTTCATATTTTTAAAATACTATATGTAATACAAATTGTTTAGAAAAAACACACATACACGTATGGATATATAAAAATATATCGTGAAAATCCATGTCTTGTTTGAAAGTAAACGTTTATGAAATGTTGCATACAGTTTTTATTTCAATTACACTACGTGACAATTTTTCGACAAAATTAATTTTACACCTAATCTTTGTGTCAAATTAATTTTGAATCCGAATATGAAGTCAGAATTGTCAAAAGTAGAACAGTTTTTGAGATATTCCAAAATTACCGTTGTTTGTGTTTTTAAAAAAGATGATACATAAAGAATAGCTGTCAGATTCATTTGGTCGCGACTTTGTTGAAATTTTGTCACGTAATGTTATTTATACAAAAACAGTTACTAATTACTGATTAGGAAGGAATATCGTCAGTTACAGAAAAAATCTTATTTTGAAGAGAGAAATCTTAAACTTTTTTATGACAAGGGAAAAAAAGTAAAAATGATTAATTTTTTATAAGCACATATGTATGTACTTCTTATTACGGATACTATTTAAATTGAAAAATATAATATTTATAAAAAAAATTTTAAACAAATTTTTCTAAAAATACATTTTGAAAAACCAATAAACAACAAGATGTAACAAAACCTTATTGTTTTAAAAATTGACTGATTAAGAAACTGTGAAAAAATTATTTATTTTGTACAAATAAACTTAAAGTTAAAAATCTTAATTTGTGAAAAAATCTTTAAATCATAGGAATTTTGGTCAAACAATCTTCAAAAATAAGATAAAATCTTCATTCTGGCAACGCTGAGAACGAGCTTTAAATTATATAATAACACTACTTACAAAAACAAAAAATTATTCATAATATGATTTGATACAAAAAAACTTTACATTTAAATAGATAGACATATGTATGTATATATGTAAATATATGAACATAAATATTTGGCACTTGGATTATTTTGCTCTTTTAGCAAACAAATTAAGTTACGAAACCTCTAGGAAAAAGCATATAAAAGTATTGATAGGAGGATAGTTATACAGGCATGTTCTGAAAATCACAAAAATTCACAAAATTTTAAAATCACAATTGTGATAAATGGAAACCACAAAAGTTTTAACTTGGCTTAAAATGGTGGAAAAATATAAGCAAGAAATCTTTGATCGGCGACCACTTAACCGACCAGTTTAAAATCAAAATTATGTAAAAAGTTTTTTTTCCAGAACACCTTTCTTGTGATTTCAAATCACTTTCACAAAAAGTGATTTTCAGAACATGCCTGAATATCAGGTTTTTTTGAAAACGTAAATCTATATTTATTAATCAATTCATCACTTGGAATCCAATCTTCCAAGTTATTTTGATACAAATTTAAAGCGGATAACATGGACTGACATGTATCTACTTTCATTCGATTTACCAATTTATTTTTTAATAATGTTAACTTAGAAAAAATCCGCTCAGCGGATGCACTACTATGTGGTAAAATAAAAACATACGAAGCAAATTTATACAAGTTTGGATATAAAATGTCACCCAGTTTTTTTAATTGCCAATTTCGTACCAAACTGTTTCAGGCAAAGATATTTTACAAATTATTGCATAGCTTTTATCGTGTGATCTGTTTTCTAGAGGTTTAAACTCTTTTACAAAGTCCTCTGGGTTAGTAACTATATCAATAAAAACGGAAACAATTTAAAAGTAATTTATGTGTTCAGCTGACTTAATAAATACTGGAGCTAAAACCTTTAATGAACTCAGTCTCTTATCGCCAATATTAAAAGGGGCACAAAAAAATACAAAATGATACAAAAGGGGATTTAAAACAAAGGGGCCAAAAAAGTGGCACGGCAGTCAAAAAGGGGCAAAAATGCGACTTTAGTCGCAAAACGGTAACGCTGACTACAACAATCCAAAAACAACAGAAGCAACACACGATGTTTTCCATTGCATTGTTAGTGCCGTTAGCTCGAAATGTCAACCATTATTAGCAAAACACTAACAAATCAAAACAAATAAGCTCGAACTGTCAAAATCAGATGCCGTTTCGATACCACCTGTAGTTAATTCGCCTTGAACAAAACGATTTGCTTTTGTTTGTAGTAACAACAAAAACAAAAGAACAAGAAGAAAAAATATACATACATATATATTTATGTATTATTTTTATGTTTAACCCTCCGGCTTACGCATTTTTTGATTATCTAAACACATTTAACAAAGGTCGTGTGCTGGCCCTTTGTTCCAACTAGGAATCCCCGGAATTTATATATAAGTATGTATACCACGAAGGGTTAAAAAGTAAATTTGAAATTTGCGTCTCAATTAGTTTATATTTTTAGTTTAATATGTACAAAAGATTTTTAAAGTAAAAACCATATCGGGCATGATGTTGGTGTTTTATCATTCTTTAAGGTGTAAAACGGGTAAGTAAATCAATCATAATAATTTTTTCTTTCTTATTTCTTTTTTGGTTTTTTTCAAGCACAAATTGGGGATAAAATCAACTTTATAATACTTGAATCAATCGTATTATGAGATTGATTCAATCTTAGTTTTACTTAAATCAATCTCATTTTCGGATTACTTTAAGTACGTAATCGGGATTGAATATGGATAATTTAAGTATTTTGGGATTGAAAATCCATACTTGAATCAATCTTTCTGTACTTGATTCAAGAAAATCCGTACTCACCGTACTATCAATACCGCTTCGGATTGATTTGAGTACGTTTGGATTGATTTTTCTTTTGAGTGTATGGACAGAAGCAAATAATAGCTGAAATAACTGCAATGTTGAATTTTGTTATTTAGAAATTTTTGGAAATACTCGCTTTTTAGTTTAGTCGCCGAAAATATCAGCTGAAACAAGGAAACCCACTAAATTGGTCAAAAATATGAAAACTATGTTAATGAGGTTTGGTCGAGAGCGTAACTTTCGAATTGTTTAAAAAACAAAAGGCTGTTAGAAATACTCAGCCATTCACAGAACATCGTTCAAAATTGGTTTCAATTCAGTGTGTCGAGTCTTGTGATAAATAAATCGACCCACAGTAGAAGAGAAAGCTTAAAAACTGTAGATGACCAGTTCAACAAATACATTTTATCTGATGTAGAGCAGGCCTTCGCACGGTTGAGCAAAATTTTCCGTTCCGTTTATTTTACTATCCATTTTTTAGCGATCCGAAGAAGAAAACGATCAATGCTTTCTCGATCAGTACTTAAAACATCTAAAAGTGCTCTTAAATCAATTAAAAAAAAAAAAATAAATAAACTACGAAAATTCCAGCATATCAAAGAGATGACTAGGTCCAATACATCGCTAGACCCTAAACGCAAAAGACTATGTACACCATTCACTTCCCTCACTGCATCAAGCCGTAACTTAAAATAGAATTTATTAAAAAAAAAAAATCAAACATGCATTAACACTATAATCATGTTAATTGTGGGGGGCACATGTTAGTTTTTTAACAGCGTTTGAAAGCTCTTTCATAAAATAATATTTTAATACAATTTCATAGCTATTGGAGACTTGGGGTAATGAATTAAGGAGCCAGAGCCTAAAGTTGGAAAAACTTAAGCCCTTAAATGAAGTGCAAACGGAAAAAGACCCTAGTAGGAGATATGAGTTCACCAGATCCTTTCCAGCGAATATCACTTGTTCCAATAATAACAAGACCGTATCTCAACATTTCTCGTTGAACCTGCAAATATCTAAAGTTTATACCAATGTCAATATAATGGGTGTCTCTTAGAGTTCTAACATTCCAGTTTCCAATCATAGTTCTTGTTAGATATGCAAATGTCCTCATCATAGGATTCGGGTTTGCATTTAGAGGCTGATTCTTGAAAGATTCGTTAGCATTGTTAATTTCAGAAAGGTTGGTTGCTGGCCTTCCTTTCCTAGATTGGTGATAGGTCTGCTATCTGTGTGACCAATCCCACGTTGAAGTCTTGCTTCAGCAAACATTTACCTACTTGCCTGAGACGTCATGATGCATTTTGTCCATTCATGCTACAGGACTGTTCGCCTTCTTTCTCTAGCTAGCTTTCAGCGGAAACCAAAAAGCCATTGCCCATGACCTACTTGGCCTATAATCGGAAGTAGTGAGCTGCTTGGCGCCCTATTCTCCAGTGGGAGTAAGAGAAACATATAGATATATATAAGCAAGGTCCCTCAGAGAAATATATAACGAATAAAAAAATAATTTGTACAAAAAAATTACTATGGAAAATCTTCCATTCCATCCGCTATGACTTTTTCTTTCTTTTTGATGCATAACATTTGTATCTTAACTCCATATCGTTGTATTACTTAAAGGCATCGTTAAACCCTTAATTTCTTAATTATCCGATATTACTCTGGATTTTCGAAAGGCGTTGGCAGACCTACCATCTTCAGCCAAACTTCTGTCTACAATTTCTTCTATAGAACAGCCGCTGTCCCTCTTAATGTATTTTTCCATTGGACCAAGTTCGACATTTCTTGATGTCTTTGGATAATCTTCCAATCTTCCAAAAAAAAATATAATACAATAACAACATTTTCTACTTTCAAGATATGATTCATATAAATCAATTCTTTATTTTTAAGCTTTTTGTTTATTTATAAATTTTTCACCCGAAATTGAAAAATCCCCTTTCTTGAGAATTGTTTTAACGTTTGATTTAAAAATAAAACAGTTGACCTACTCAATTGTTTGTTAAGATTTGTTTAATATGATTCATAAAATACAACACGGTTTTTGCTTGCTAAACATTGAGATAAATTACATCCAGGGCTATGGCAACAACATTTTTTAACTTTCGTACATTTTGTATAAAATCACTAAAAACTTAGGAAAATGAACCCTCGCGAATGGGTAGTCATCTTGCCGCGATGCGAGGGCTTAAGTACAAGGACGTTTAGAGTCATGCTGGCGGTAGTGACGTCAGTCAAGACCGGTAGGGCCTCCCATGCCAGAAGGGTCTAAACCGAGTGCGAACCAAGAACTACCCCCCCCTGTCTATTAGCGTCTGTTTTCTCCTAGTTGGAGCGGCTAATGACTATGCGTCCGCTGGCCTTTTACGGTCATCTGTTAGGCCTCCTGAAGGCCGTCGGTCCGCAATAAAATCCATCAGCGTCTGTTCTCATATTGAGCGGCTGATGGTCTGCGTCTGTCTCCAGAGGAGCGGCAGGTATTCTTTCGCCTGGCAGTTAGGCATAAAATGCAACCCCAATTCACCCCCCCCCCCCCGAAATGTCCGAAAATGCATGCCCTAAGTATCCGGCAAAGGGCTTCATAATCCCCGGAGACCCTACTACTACAGCGTCGGTATCAGGCTGTAGTATGTTGAATGCTACTGAGACCTCGTCTAGCAAGGTGGTTGCGCCAGGCTCTGCTAGACGGTTAGCTACTAGTGCGCAAAAACACACGACTAAGCCGCCAGGCGGTCGTAAACCAAGCTTGGTGCAGGGTTCTTCGAAACCAGGTACCTCTAAGGCTTCCCAGGTCCGGACGGGAGAAAAAACTGTCAAAACCCCTTCCTCGGGTGCTGGCTTGACGGTACAGACTCAGTCTGCCAGAAATCCAGTTTCCCATGTGCCGAAACCTGTGCAAAGAGAGCACACGAAGAATGATTCGATGCTCTCTGATGCACCTCCCTTAGCCTCTACGGCACCTACCAAAAAACCCCAAAGGCACATAAATGCATCTAAACGGGCCTTCACAACCAGGCGCTCCGCCTACAAAATCATTAGCCGACTTGGTGAAAAACCGGTTGGTGAGCTCACTGAGCAGGAGAAAACTTCTCTTCAGTGGGCAAAAACCCATATTGAGGGTTTAAAACGTGGACCTCCCTCTGCAGAGGAAGGCAATCCTGAACGGAAGCCAACCGAAGCAGCGCCTAAACGGCAACGGTCAGGGGAGGACACACTTCCTGGGACTAAACGGTCCAAATATACGCCTCAACGGCCGCAAAACAGGTCGTACAAAGATGTGGCTAAAGACCACCTCATTTGGGCGATCATTGACCGCAACGCCAGTGACGGCACCATTTCATCCAAGAACTGGAAGCTGGTTGTCGTCGCACTTAGTAGGGCGTTCCTTAATGTCTTAAGGGGTAACCCTGGACCACCACCACAATGTGAAGATGCCGGCTGGTATCAAGGTCACATTAAACTGATAGCGTGTGCAGATGAGCGTTCAGCGCTGCTGTACAAGGCTGCCGTGGAGTCCCTGGGGGAAGTTTGGCAGGGCGCTAAGATTGAGGCAATACCTCTGGCCGATGTACCGCAAAGGCCCAGATCTATTGCCAAGATCCCCGCTGAGCCATCCGACCCCAAGGAGATCCTGGAAATTATACAGATCAGTAACCCCCAGCTACCCACACAGGACTGGAAAGTAGTGAGGGTTTCTGAATCTGTTGAAGAGTCCAGGAAGGCCACTGTTATAATAAACAGTGACTCTCTGCCGTCACTTCGGAAGACACAGGGGAAGATATTCTATGGATTTGGAACTATCTTCCTCCGAGTCTACAAAGGTGATGACAAAGGGAAGCCTCAAGCTCCGGTGACTACCACAACAGCAACAGCATCAACGGAGCATATGGAAGACGATTCCGCTACGTCATCGGCCAATGAAGACACTCAATCGGTCAGTGGACTTGTGGGTGACTTCTTTGGCAAGATGGAAGTGGCGGACGATGAGGACATCCTTCTGGAATCGGACGACGACCCAGAGGATGCCAACGTCACAGTCGTCCATAGCGATGAACTATGATGAAGGTTACACAAATCAACCTTCATCACTCTAAAGCGGCGTCAGCTGCCCTTCTCCTCCGATTGGCTTCAGGCACGGAGGAGCTTATATGTATCCAAGAACCATTGTTGTATAGAGACAGGGTTTGCGGACTCAGTTTAGACGGCTATAGTACTCTGTACGCAGCCGATCAAGGTAAGACCAGGGCTTGCGTTATGGTCAAAAACATCCTTAAAGCTTTCATTCTTTCTGATTTTAGCGATAAGGACACCTGCACTGTCGCAGTAGAATGCAGAACCACAACAGTTTGGTTCATGAGCTGCTACATGGCACACGATCAGGGTGCTAATCCACCAAACTCCACAACCAGGAAGGCGATGTCGTATGCCAGCAGGCGCAACATCCCCCTAATAATATGTGCTGATGCTAATGCACATCATACCATCTGGGGAAGCTCGGATGTCAATCCACGAGGTGAGTCGCTTTTGGACTTCATAGTAGAAAATGAACTAACAGTAGTTAATAGGGGTAGTGAGCCCACCTTTATTGTAACTAACAGAAGGGAGGTTCTTGATGTTACGCTTATTAGTGATAAGTTCGCGGACATGATTAGCGATTGGAATGTGTCAAAGGACTGTTCCCTCTCTGATCACATGTATATTGATTTCAATTTCTCCTTTAGAGTTGATTCAGCTAAACCCTACACGAATAGAAGAAGGACCAACTGGTCTATCTATGCGAGTGTACTCGAGGACAAGCTGCCTATGGGCCCGGTTCTCATATACAGTGTGTCCATGCTCGACTCCGCAGTGGAGTCTTTGACTGGTGTCTTAATTGAGGCAACGAACGAATCCTGTAAAAGAATCGACAGGAAGGGCAAAGCTAAGCCCATATGGTGGAATGCGGAGATTGCTGAAAAACGCAAAGAAAGCAGGAAACTCTTTAATGAGGCAAAACGTAATGGTGTTTGGAACAGTTACAAGTCCTCAGTAAATGGATTCAAAAATCTTATAAGGAAGGCCAAGAGACAGTCATGGAGGAATTTCTGCAGCGACGTGGAAAACTCCTCGGAGACAAGTCGGCTACGTAAGATTTTATCCTCTAAACCAGCTATTCCATCGTATATACGGAAGATGGACGGATCCTGGACCACAAACAGTCGGGACTCCCTTGAGGTCCTGATGAATACACACTTCCCAGGTTGCACTGATGATGTGCCTAGGGAGGTAACATTTACTGGCACTCGGGATATCTCTAATATTCCGATAACTCGCCATCGTGTGGAATGGGCGGTCAAAAGCTTCCATCCCTTTAAATCTCCAGGTCCGGATGGCATTATCCCAGCGGATCTACAAAAGAACCTGGGAATATTGATGCCATGGCTCTTGGCAATTTTTAGAGCCTGCCTGAGTCTCTCATATGTCCCATTAACTTGGACAACATATAAGATTGTCTTCATCCCCAAGAGTGGGAAGACATCTCACACTATGGCTAAGGACTTTAGACCAATTAGTCTATCCTCCTTTCTACTGAAAACACTGGAGAGGATTTTGGATAGTCATATTAGATCATCGTTAGGACACAATTCCTTGTCACTGGCTCAACACGCCTACACGAAGGGAAGGTCCACGGAAACTGCGCTTCACTCATTGGTGGGCCACATAGAGAGATCCCTGCACTACAAGGAATTTGCCTTAGTTGCATTCCTAGATATTGAGGGCGCTTTCAACAACGTTGAACCTGAATCGGTTATTAACGCAATGAGACATTTGGAAATCGACCCGGCGATTATTCAATTTGTCAGCAGTATCCTGCACTTCAGGCGTATTGAATCCAACTTGGGCGCCTCGAACATCTCCAAGGTTGCGACTAGGGGCACCCCGCAAGGCGGTGTACTCTCACCATTACTTTGGAATCTGAATATGAATACCCTACTCAGGACCATGGAAAGGACGTGCTGCAGAACGGTTGCTTATGCGGATGACGTTGCAGTTGTGGCTCTGGGTAAAGATCCCAGACTATTGTCTGAACTAATGGAGTCCGCATTGGACGTCCTAACAAAATGGTGCCAGGGATGTGGACTGGATGTTAATCCTTCCAAAACGGAACTGGTACTTTTCACAAGGAGATACAAAATTCCCAAATTTGATACCCCGAGGATAAAGGGGATCTCGCTGGAACTGTCTGACAGCGCCAAGTATCTTGGGCTAATATTGGACAGCAAACTGAACTGGAGGATGAACACCATTTCCAGGACTAATAAGGCGGCAACTGCATTATATTGCTGCAAAGGGGCCATTGGCCTAAACTGGGGAATTAACCCGAGAAATGTATATTGGCTATACGAATGTGTCATTAAACCCATTCTATTCTACGGGGCAGCTGTTTGGTGGCCGGCACTCGAGGTGAAGAGTCATCAAATTAGGTTTGAACGTACAATGAGAATGGTGGCGATAGCGGTAACAGGTGCCATTAGAACATCCCCCTCTAAGGCACTGTTTACGATTTTAAACTGGTTACCACCAGACATTTTGGCGAAAAGTTTAGCTGCGAACGCGGCGGTAAGACTAAGGGCCACCGGAGCATGGAGGGATTACAATATCGGACATGCTAATATTCTGAACGAAATTAATTGGAACATGGATGTTGATTATGTCACACCCGAGCCAATCTTTGATCCTGGCTTCACGGTAAGCATTTTGGATAATGTGGTTCACTATGATGACCTACAAATTCCCGCGAACGCGATTCAAATTTTCACGGACGGGTCTAAAACACTGTGTGGTGTCGGTTCTGGCATATACTCCGAGCAGCTAAACTGGAGCATTCCTATAAGGCTGCCGGACCACTGCAGTGTCATCCAGGCCGAGATAATGGCCATCTACACAGCCGCGAGACGCATCCGGTACGGTGATATATCTGGAAGGGATATTCACATTATTACCGACAGCAAGGCGGCCATAAGATCCCTGGAGAATGTGTTCATCACATCGAGAATTGTCCGAGAATGCCGGATGTCTCTGGAGGAGATAGCGAGACATTCACTGGTCACCCTTAATTGGGTCCCCGGACACAGGGACATACCGGGGAACTGCATGGCGGATTCGTTGGCGTATGCAGGTACCACCTTGAATCGAGACGGCTCGACATATAATGTAGGTGTTTCGCTCCCAAGGAGTAAGCAACTCATTGCGCACAAGTTTCATATCATCGCCAGTCAGAGGTGGCTCGTTGAAACTACCTCTGGGGAAACCAGGAAAATCTGGCCCATCATAGATGAAAAAAGGACACGGCGGGCATTACAGCTGTCCAGACATCATCTTAGAAACCTGATTGCGGTTATAACCGGCCATTGGCCCATTGGGAGGCACGCCCAGAGGCTGGGGCTCCCTTACAATGACTTATGTAGAAGTTGCGGCGAGGAGGAGGAGGAAGAGTCAACGGAACATCTTCTCTGTAATTGCCCGGCATTCGGAGATCTAAGACTCAAAATGTTTGGTCGAAGAGCCCTTGGGGACAAAACTTGTCTCTCTGATGTTGATGTAAACAGGATCCACTCCTTTACTGAATCGACCGGATGGCTGCGTGGGAGCACTAGCAGCCAGACAACATAGGACCCATGGGAGACGGTGTGACATGGTAACTCAACGGGAACTAATTAATGGACCCACGTGAGCTGTGCTTGATCACGGCTGCCAATGGAACCTAACCTAACCTAGGAAAATGAACAAAATTCTAAGCTTTTATTTAATTTATTTTTTAATAAAAAAAAAATTTTCTATTAATCGACATTAATTAATCGATTTATTCGTTATTCGAAAATCGTCGTTTTGAAATTATTCGAACAAGAGTTTGGTTTTGTTTGATCGATTAATCGAATTATTCTTAATCGGTTGACAACTCTACTACTGATATCAATATCTTTGATTTAAACTTATAGAAAAATAAGTTTCCGAAAACAACAATTTATCGATTTATAACTCTATAAATAACGACAAAAACATGTAATTGATGTACTTCCAAAAGTAATAAACAATTTTTGAAGGCATCGCGCATTTACTTCGGTAGTGCCAAAGCTTAAAAAGCTCGATTTTTTAGCTTTGTATGCAGAAATGTGCGCAATATCATAACTAATATTAAAATCTAAAATCTTTCTGAATCTGTGGAACCGAAAATACCGATAGTATTTTGTCACAGCGTTATTCTACTTGTTATTACGCTTTTTTATAATTGAAGCACAGCCGCGAATAACGGTGTAAACGCCACATTTTGTAAATACTGTTTTTTTAGCAGATAACCATTAACCTAACTCTCTTACACAGTTTAAACATCAAATCAACCAAAACTATGCACCTTAACGCCTTCAAAATGGCATACAAAGTGTCAGTCGGTAGAAAAATTATTATTTTGTAACTTAAAACGTTATTCGCGGCTGTGTTTCAATTGTAAAAATGGCTTATTTCAGTTTTGACAGGATCTTCATACGGCTTAGATTGTAGGATTTTCAGAATTAACGATTTATATTGTGTTAACCCTTAAATGCACAAGGACACCGATTTTGATAAAACCAAAATACAAGATGCGTAAAATGGTAAAAAATCAACTTAAAATAGTGGTTGTTTCTTAGAAGATACACTGGGCACTTCCCCGTTAGTACTTTTAATCGAAAGTACTAATACAATGCATGTATATATAGAAAACATAACTAGAACTTTTAAAATATTTTTATTTCATTTAATTTAAAAAACAAGTAAGAAAGTATAGTCGGTCAAGCCCGACCATATGATACCCTACACCACAGTATTTAAAAACATATAAATATGGATTTATCTATGTTTATAAACTTTAAACTTAAATTTTTAATCAAAAACTGAATTTTTTTTTAAGCTATGACACTATTGAAGTAAGTGAAAGAAAAACCCGAAATAATTAAATCTTTTTAAAATTAAAAACATTTATATTTCAACAGCAAAAGGTCGAAAATAACTTATAAGATTTCAACGTGTAAATGGGTAAATGTAACTGATATTCGGAGATACGGTGCATATCAAGATGTTTAATATCTGTATATGAACAAAATGAACTACTAAATGAATACCGAACATAACTAAATTTCGCTAAATAATTTAATTTAAATTAATTGATACATGAATTTGGGAACAATTTTCTTATTAAAACATCCCAAACAATACATACCACCAGTGCTGCCAGAAGTAGGGGAAAATTCCCACATGAAGGTATTTTTGATACGAAAATCGGACAAATTTTTTTTTTAATCTTTTATAATTTTTCGTCATTTCGCATTATTCATAAAATAAATACAGAATAAACGTTTTGTTAGTGATATTTTCTTGTCCAAAACGGTTGAAAATTTTTCTTTTCCCTAAAATCGATTTAAAATATATTTCCAGAGTTGTTTATGGCTTAAGAAGTGGGCGACACTAATAACTATGTGTATGTTTTTTCTAAGATATCACTAAATTGAATTTTAAAAAGTACATACATATAGCACATATTCAAAATTTTTAGTTTTTTAATTTTTGGAAATAATCGTCAGGTAAAAATATCGAGCTATTTTGTCAACCTTTTTGTATAGAAATTGTTGGTTTTAAAATACTTCTTCATATGCCCTTCATATTAAATTAAAAATAGTTTTGTGTCTACTAGGGTATTCATTCGGTTAACCGTTAACCGGTTAACCGGTTAACCGATTAATTACTACCCGATCAACTGATCGGTTAATTTAAAATTTCTTTTTTCGATTAACGATTAAACCGGTTAATTTCAGTCGATTAACCGATTAACCGATATAACAAAATGTTGAATTTTTTGTAGTATTATAACAAATGTGTTTGTGTTTTTTTTATTTGTTTCGTCTCATATTCAAAAGGTATGTGTTCAGAAAATATTTTTTCATACAATATATTTTCTTCTAGCAATACATTCATAAGATACAGTACAAAAACAGAAACTAAGGGATTCGGAAATAAACTTTTTTGCAGAATATGCGGTGCTGAGCTATGCCAGATGATGGCCTGACAACAGAAGAAACTCTCGATAGCAACCGAAACAATTAGAAGTGATCAAAATTTTAAAAAAATTAAAACAGTACTATAATGGCATAATGGAAGATTTTATATGTTTAGAAAAATCCCGGAAAAAGACTGAGAAATTATGTAGATATTCTGTATTATGGATTGCTTTGGATTTCTCTAACATCTTCGATAAATGCAAGAATTTTTCTCCAAGTCTAGATTTAACAAATCTAAAAAAAAAAATAATCGCTTAAATGCTAAACATTTAAACCAAATTATTTTTCGAACGTACGGGGTCGCGAGCTTACGATTTTTCCATATGTTTTTTTATTATAACCATGAATTTTCCTAAAAATATTTAAAAATTTCCTTAACAAAAACCTAATACTCAATTTACAATTGAGAGAATGGAGAGATTGTGAAGAAAAAGTCCAAACATAAAATTTTTTTTGCATGTAAAATTTTTATATAAAAATGTCTTTAGATGTAGCTTTAAAAAATATAAAGTTTTCCAGTTTCCAGCCCAATTTCCTCAAGTAAAACCGCTGAAATATACTATAAAAACCCTTCTTTTATAAAAACATGGACTTTTTTTTATAATAATAAACAATGAAAGACGATGCTTACCAACATTCTATTCTTTCATCCTGGTAGAACATTCTGTGGGAATGCCCATATGTATTAATTAGTATTGCATTTGCTTTGTTTGCTCATTTTAGGCCAAGAATTGTTTTGTTTGTTATGTTATTGTTTTTTTTTCACTAATAAACTCCAAATAATAAATAATTTTTGCATTTTTATTTATTGAAATTACTTAATTTATAACAAAACTTTATTAATCGGTTAACCGATCAATAGCAATATTAACCGATTATTAACCGATTAAACCTAAACCTCGGTTAATTAATCGAGCGATTAACCGATTAAAGCAAAAGCCCGATTAAATGAATACCCTAGTTTCTACTAATAATTTTAAAATTTTTAGTTAATACAGTATTGTTGAACAAGTGCAATATGTACTACTTTTGTACTTATTTATTTTTTATTACTAATGTTTTTTCTTCTATTTTAATGTCAGTGCGTAGGCATTTTTGTAGGGGAAATTTTTTTAACGTGTAGGGAAAAATCTAATTTTTTTTAGCATGTGTAGATATTTTTCGAAATATCCACTGGCAACACTGTATGCCACTCAGTTCTATCTAGCAAAGCATATTACAGTTCTTTTCGCTTATAGTAACATCCTTTAGTTGCAGCCAAATCGTGGACTATATCGCTAATATGACTTTAAACGTAATTCACGAATACGCCACTACGAGGCTATTACGGAATTTGAATAATAGAAAAAAAATCATATAAATATATTAAGGACTTGCATACATTTTGAAAAAACAGTTAAAATATAGATAAAATGTTTCATCCCTGATACTAAGACAAAAACAAAGTTTTTTCGAGTGAACAGTTGATGACAAAAGTTAAGCGATTTAAGAATAAGTCGTTTAATATGGTTAGTGGCTTAAAAACTTAAAGGAACTTGGCACTATAGTTTTGTTTTTACTAGCCGCTGATAGATGGAATATGGGCATTTCCTGGAGTCACGAACGTACACTCACAATATTCCGTACGTAAAATTAACTGAAATTGTTATATAAAATAAATGAAAATTCAATTAAAACCCGGTCTATTTATTTTTCATTTATTTATAACAAAAAGTTCATTTAATTTTTACTGTCAAAAATTCAACACCATATTCCGTAAAATCAAATAAATATTTAGTTCTTTTGTAAAATTTTACTGTCAAAAATTCAACACCATATTCAGTAAAAACAATTAAATATTCAGTTATTTTATTAAATTCAGTAATTTTCATTTAATCCACAAAAGAGCCGAATTTCTAAAAAATACCAGACAGACATCTGTCCGCTTGTTTTTCTAATGAGCGATAGAGGGAGAATATTATTATTTACTTCCGCTGTAACACACGTTGGTTTTACTTTTGTTGTACTGACCACGTTGTTTACAGAAGAACTCTCAATTATAAGACACCAGCAGCATGACCGATATGGCGTCGCAATTATTTTACTCTTAAAATTTGATGTATTTAACTAAATTATTTTAACAAATAGAAAATGGGAATTGCTTACACAAAACAAGCAATTCATTTTTTATAGATAAGTAAAAATTAATTTTTAGTAGTACAATTATATAAAATAACTGAATATTTAATTGTTTTTACTGAATATGGTGTTGAATTTTTGACAGTAAAATTTTATAAAATAACTGCATATTTATTTGTTTTTACGGAATATGTAGTTAATTTTTTGACAGTAAATTTATATAAGATCACGGAATAATCATCTGTTTTTACGGAATTCGCGGTTGAATTTTTGACAGTAAAAATTAAATGAACTTTTCGTTGCTTTAAATTACATTTTTATTTCATTTAACATAAAGAAAAATTTAACTCAATCAACGGACAATATTAACTGCAACTGAAAATCCGTATTAATATGCACTTAGTTTTTTGAATAACTGTTAGAATCAGCTAAAAATAAATTTGCTTGGAATTTTAAATGTTTATTTATTTAAAAATGACTGAACGGAATATTTCTTAAATAAACTACAGTCCGTAACTGTAATAATATTGAGAGTGTACGTTCGTACTCTTTTGATGTACAAATAATATAGAAAACAAAACATTTCCATTTTTTTTGCGAATCGATAGTATTTGGGTAGCTCTATGTTTAGTATAAAAGATGGATTTCATCGAGTTTAAGTGTTCATAATAAGAGTTATAAAAGTGTGGTCACGAACGTGCGCAAAATAGAAGTCAACTTTGGCTGACAGTAGTGAAATGTAAAAATCTTCGCAATGGAACGGAATATTCAAAAGTGATTAATTAATTTCAAAAGTGTATTAATGTAGGTGTCCATCCAGTATTAACAATATAAAATATCTCTCTTGGTTTTTGTTTAATTGGCTTATATACCGGCCGCGAACGTACGATTTTTGTTTATGTTTTTTTATTATTATCACCATGCATTTCACCATAAATATCTTCAAATTTCCTTAACAAAAAAACGTAAAACTCCTTTTACAATTAATTGTAATGGAGAGATTATGAAGAAAGAGTGTAAACATAACATATTTTTTGCATGTAAAATAAGTACATAAAAATGTCTTTAGAAGTAGAATATACAGGAAATTATAAAATTTTCCAGTTTCCAGTTTCCAGTTTCCAGCCCAATTTCCTCAAGTTAAACAGCTCAGATATGCTAGGAAACCATTCTTTGATTAGAACATGGAATTTTTTTCTAATAATAAACCATAAAGACGATGATAATCAACATTTTATTTTTTCATCCCGGTAGTCCATTCTGGGGAAATGCCTATAAATGGCAAAATTGCTTATATCGCTAAATGCACAATAACGTAAATACTTTATATTAAAGTAACTTATAACGGCAGAAAATAAATATAAATGGACTATATCGCTAATGTGCCTAAAAACGGAAAGTGACTATAAACGAAAAGTACTGTACAATGCACTATGGTCGGAAACATCACTTTTCTTGGCCAAAACTATTAAAACTTAAAATAACGGAATTTTTAACTGGAATTTGAATTTGCAGTAGATTTTAAGTGTTTTGAATAAAATAATTAATTTTTTTTTTAAATTATCAACATTTAAAATAAAAATTAAAAAAAAAAAATTTTACATAAATTTTTTTTTCTTTCTGAGTTTTTATTTTTTTTAGTTCTAAATGAGAAAATATACGATACTTACGGGTAAAAATGTTGTTTCTGGAAATTGAAAATACGATTTACACACATATTTACAAAAATATTAAAAATTTATTAAACTCTTTAATTTATATACAATTCATTATCCAAAAATGTATTTTCCTCTTCAAGTTCTTCTGGATAATCGTCCTCGTCGTCATCCATATTTTCTAAATTCTCAGTCGCACATGTTTCACCGATATCCTCACAATACAATAATTCCTTTACTTCTGGTGGCAGTGTTAAACGCTTCCTTTGGTGCACACGTGTATTTAAGCGAAGAGATAAAAATAAATGGATCCGATGTGCCAAGAGCTCTATGAAACACATCGAAAAGATTATCAATGCGGCTAGTCTTGCGTGCATGGTTCATGGTGTCGCATAAAAGCGACATTATATATTTTGTTTCGTGACTCAGCTGCATCCTCTCCGAAGTAACCAGTTTGAAAGCAATACTCTTCAAATTTATCCAAATTTAGGGAAAATTGACAAGATAAACATATTAATATTATTCTCATTCGAAATATTAATTCGGTGTCTACTCTAAAATTTTAGAAAATTTATCATATTCCGTAAATGCTCTACGCGACGTGATGCCGTCATTTGAGGAACCACAACCACCTGCTTTCGGAACATCAACACGAAGACTTAGTTCTTTCCAAAACTCATTCTGAATATACTCTTTTCTTTTCTCAATTGCGTCTTTATCTTCCTCCGATCTTATTTGCACTTTTTTACTTCCATCTTGTATCCTAAATGTAGTACGAACTCAAAAAATCTAATCCAGGAGTGCAGTGGACTAAGTCCGTACTTTAGATTTCCATCGATAGGATGAAATTTTACGCTGTTATAATCTGTGACTTTAAGAAAGTCAGTTTTGGTTGCATGGCATATTGGACATTTTTGATTTGATTTTGTATCGGTTAAAACATTCAAAACTTTTCCATCTATAATAGTTAAAAACATTCTTAACGTTATTTCGATTATCTTACCAGCTTCGATTTCAACACGTAAGTTTTCAAGCTCTTGAACTTGTTTATTTAAGTCAGCAGCTTCTCTTGTTATCACTTCCTTCGTTTCACTCGTGTGCTCTAATTTTAAAGGCCGACAAAATCTTGTGGACTGCGGAAAACAATTATTCGAAATCGGGGCTCCCGCGCTACTCAAGAGTCTCAAGGGAATCACTGTTGTGGCCAAAAGACTTGAATCAGCATTTCGTGATGTACTTCGATCAAGGAAAGATTGCTTATATTGAGATTGACCAGAGCTGCTGTCAAAACCGTAACTAAATATCATTTCCGTTGATATGAAGTTACCCGTAATTGTCGCTAATACTTCCTTTTGCATCTCTATAATTCTTTTTGCCGTATGCGTTAAAAGCATTTGTAAAGGAACCTTTGCATATTTGTCGTCTACAAGTACACCATCGGGTCTGCACTTACTTTTTATTGCTAATATATTATAATATGGTGGATAAATATTACAGTTTCTGAACAAAGCCAGCCAGAATATTTAATTTGAAAATCATCTAATTTTCTATGACACTTTTCCCACTTTGCAGACAAATTATTGTTAAGCATGCGTGCTTTTTTTGTTAAATATTTATAGCATTCATCTGAAATTTTATCGGCTCCACATTTTTGTATAAAATAATTAATTAGTGCGTCCTTATTTTTTCCTTTCTACTGCTGGGTCAACCAAATATCAAAAACTGCTGAATTCTGTAAGCAAATGACGACAGAAAAAAAAATTCTCAAAAACCGCAAATCGAGATAAACATTTTCAAAAACTAAACACTTCAAAGTAATTTCGTTTTTAATGTTATGCTTAACACTCGTAAACAAAATGTGTTAAGCTTCCTCAAACTTAAAAAATAAAATAAATTCCAAAATGTTAAAGACTTTTGGAAAAAGTTATTTTATTTTTTAGAGTATCCAATTTTTGAGTATTATATTTTACAAAATTAATGAACTTACCATCACCTTCGTTTTCCATTTAAACTTTTATTTAACACGCTTTTTTTTAGCTTTAACAAGCAATTGAAGTAAGCACTATAAAACACCGAACGCAATTCTGTTTACAAATGAAGCAAACAAATTCAACTTCGATGACTCACCGAATAACGGTGAATTGCATATTACAACAACAAAATAAATTTGTAGTTGATTTGGAGTGTTGACTACTAGATTTCAAATGAAAACATATTTCGTGAGTGTAAACATCTTGACTTTTGGCCAACGAAATGAAATTTCCGACCACAGTGCAATGTATCGAAATTACTTATAAACATATTTTTAAACATTATTCTTAACGAGAAATTGTGTACCTTTCTCGGAATGAAAATAGTCCAGTATGAACCCTAGCAAAACTTCTGAAAAAATAAGAAGGCATATTTGCAAGAAATTGAGGTCAAGGCACGTTGTGTATTATAAATAAACCAGTTTGTTCTGTTCTGCTGTAGAAAATGAAATTTGTTAGGCGCTGGCTAAAACGAGGGATCTATTAGTTTAACGCATGTTTAATATTCCTATTTAAGGATTGCATTTTCAAAGAACCGTGGTAAGGTTATAGTAATAGCTCGGTCCATTTTTAATGCAAACGAATTTGATATTTTATAACTTTTGATACAGCCGTCGCATTTTTAATGTTTAATGTTTAACTCAAGATTATGTTTTGTTTTTAATTCCTATTAATACCACTTTTCTCTTATTCTGTTTTATTCTTGAAAAATAATCGTTCATGATTTTTTTTCTTACAAGTAAATTAAGCTCATCATATTCGGTTCATATAATTGAATACACTAGGAATTTATGTTTCCCATGCACATGTATTAAAGATACAAAGGATTATAAATTAATGACTACATTCATTGTACTTAAATACGAAATGAAAATTTCTTTAAACCTAACAAGTTCTTTTATAAATACTATTTTAACTAAGACATGGGAAAGTTTGAAAGACGTTTCCAAGAATTAAAAAAAAATTAATTAGATTAGATTCTCTGGTTCCAATCTTTTATTAGTAACTTGTCATTTTTTTTAAACCGAAACAAAAAACAGTATTAAATTACTTTAAAGTAAATTTAAAACAAATCCAATGACCAGAAACAAAAACAATTGTCTCGCAGCTACTTGGAATGGATTAAGCAAAGTATAATTTTCAGGGCACGTTTTGCTAAATCATTGTGAAAAACTTTTGACATTAAATATATTAAAAAAAACTATATAAATGGTAGAGTACCAAGCAATTCGAAAAATCCAAAAATAGAAATAAAATGTTTAAAGCGCAATGAATGAATGAGGTTAACGTTTAATTTTGTTTACAAATTTTTTCCTAAGACAAAATGTATCCTAAAAAAATGTTGGACATATTATTCAGATCCAGACTATTTCTATTCTCATTACCTGACATCTACTCCCCTATTTCCTATCCCAGTTGTCCCACTCGTAAGCTTAAGTTGGTTGGTAGAAGTGTCAAGGGCATAGTGGTTAAAAAAGGGCTAGTGGTTAACGGCTCAAGAGCACGGGCCGGTTGTAAGTATTTAGTCTAGTCCATGTACGCCATCGCTGTATGGATAATCCATCTCCTAACGTGCCTCCTCCCAAGATTAATATGAAAAATAATCCTAAAAGTTAAACAACAGCTCAACAAAATTTTGGTTTCTAATCAAATACTTTAATTTAACTCCCTGGTTATAGAAAAAGTAGTCCGCTGTAGGAAAAAAAAATCTGACAAAAAAAAACCGCTCAATGAACCAACAAGTCTAAAGACAAAAAAAAAAAGTCCAGGCAACTTTCGAAGGAAAATATACGCCAAGGAAACACAAGGTTGCTAAAAATGCTGCCAATGCAGTTTGGCGCCAGAAGACATAATTCTGTTATGTGATGCCAAGGCTAGACATACGATCTGAGGTAGCAGGGAAATCAACGTCAGAGGTGAGTGTTAGATTTCATCAATACTAAAAACCCTTCTTTTTGAAATTCTGGTACTGGACTCACATTTATATCTCCCAGTCCGAAAAATTTAATTTGCTTAGAAGAGGCATTTTATCGCCTAACGGGCGATATAATATAATAATAGTTATCAGATAATAGGTGGAGGGTATGAAAAAGAAAGTCCTAATCAGATCACAATGGGATATACTTGATATTAAACGCATACAAAAAAAAAAGAAAAAAAAACAAGCAACTTGGGTAAAGTTCAGAGGAGTTCTTTAGCATTAAAACTGAAGAGGAAACCAGTAATTAAATATAAGATTTCGTCACTTGAAAATATAGAGAAACCCTTCTTTAAAGTTTCCTGTGCAGTTGCGATTTAAAAAAAAACCACCCCGCTTTTTGGAATTCGGAACTCTCGACATTTAGAAACGAAGTTCGTAGAGCTTTTAACATTTACTTTAGCAATTAATTTTGCAGATTTACCGGGAAAAGCATAGCCCACCTGCTTTTCCCGGTAAAAAAGCAAATAAATAGATAATAGTTAATACTTAGTATGAAAGTATGAATCATCAGCAGAAACACTTCAAATTCTACTTAATACTTAATTCCCGAACCCGAATAGTGAGACGTAACTTCGAGACTGATGGCAATATAATTTCTGAAGAGAGAATTAAATTGGCGCTCGAAAAAATTTTCTAATATTTTTCAAAATAAAAAATTTTTACGAGAGTCTGCTTTAAAAATTTTGAAGTCAGATAATTAGGACCAGTCTACTTTACATACATATGTAAATAACTATATTAAAGCTTAATGCGGCACGTGCTAGAATTCCAATATCGATCCGAAATTTTTACAGAATCATTTCTTGCTATATTAAAAAGGTCTAAAGTCAAATATGGGCAAGTTTCATATACATTTAGCATCTATGTTAGAGAAGGAGTCGGAATCGTACTTAAAAAACTGCAGTGGATGGAGTCAGGGTTAGAACTATTTCTTGACGACTCCACAGCCAAACCCTATACAAATCACTGGAACCTAATGGCATTTTCAGATAAATTTTGCAAAACTCAAGCTGTGTCTATCACTTAACCATGTTCCGCCCAGATGATTTAAAGTGTAGGTAGTTTTCATACCTAAAATTTGCAAAGAGTATGTTCTCTTATTTCCTTTAATCTATTATCAAACAGTCGCAGGCGTATTTGAAACTCGCCAACTACGATAAGGGTGATTGTCTGACCCAATTCCGCAAGTTAACAGTCTTCGAACATTATTAGAACATACAATAAATGAATAAACTGAGATGTATAATAGTTCAGAACCAAAAACTTGGCGACTCATTCAGTCGTTAATTTCAGTGAAAGAACGATTTGAGACAAAAATCTCGAAATTTTGATTGGAAAAACGTCTTATTGAGCTTCTTAACATGACCCTACACCTAGTAAAAGTTTTGATAAATTTACAAAAACTGGCCTTTAGAGCGTTTGTGAAAATGTTATAAGAAAATTTCGAGAAGAAGAAGAAGAAGTCTAAAGATACGTTAGACTTTATTATTTTATTATTTTTCTAGAGAGGCATTTCCGCTGTTTACTGGAATGAAAAGTTATACCCAAAATCACAGAGCACACAGAGGCGTCACGAGACGGAAACTATTGTGTTTTTTCTGTCTTTTTCTTCGAAAGCTGACATTTTTGCGTTTTTTGTTTTGATTATGCAATTTGTGTTGATAGTAGCGGACTGTTTTTACACATTACCACTTCCCTAACAAAAATCGTGCTCTTCCTCTTTCTTTGAAAGTTGCCCTCGCAAATGATTAAGGCATTTTTCATATGTCACTTTTTCATGTCTGTATGCTTTGTGCCCAAAGTTTTAGAACAAGGCGCAGAAATGAGTTCTATTGCATCTGAGAGACTATTTAGCACTGCAGACCTGCTTCAAACAGATAATCAATATATAAAATAAATAAATGAAATGGGAATTTGGCTTGAGTTTTTAGTTTTTCTTTACGCACTACGTTTAGAAAAGATAAAAAATCAACCAATTGTAGTACGGACTGTAAGAAAATATAAACTCACTGCTTGCTGTTGTTGTTTTAGCTTTGATATTGTTACAAGTAGAACTGTTGCTTATAATCCTTATTCGCTTAACAGTTTTATTTGGTTTAATATCTTTAGTTTTTCTTAAATCTTTGGATTAAATTTCCTGACGATCTGGGCTAAGCAACCAGTAAAATGCGCATAGGAATAGGTTATTCCATCAACAACAAATTTCAGTTTATCAAAAGTATGAAATGGGAATTTAGCACATTTAAACGAAACCTTGTTAATTAATTTTTTGATTCCCAAGACAAACTTTGATAATAATCTCTTATGGCCATTTTCTCATTAGGCAATTATCTTTTTTCCCAACGAAAAACTGCACATTAAAGAAATTTGGTTTTCTCAATGTCTCATTTGCTTCGATTTTATTGCAAAGCTAACCGGCACTCATCTGCCAATTATTTATTTTCCTTTTATTTGCCGTACAGATAAATTCAATCAGCTGACTCTCAACTTTTACATGTATTTTGAGTGGCGTTGCCAGCTTAAAACAATGTTTTTTGTCGGTATATTGAGAAACCCAAAATCGTTAACGGACAGTTTATCGGTCCAATAAATTTATGTTGACATTAAGTAACAGGCAGTTTGTCGATACATTGAGAAAATGGCCATTAAACTATTTTTGTTTAAAAAGTAATTTAACTTTTGGTTATTTTACCATGAATTCAAATTCAATTCGTTGTTTTAAAAATCTTAGTTATATCAATTCTAAAAATTAATAAACTCTTATAGAGTGATTTTGTATAATAAAAAATAATTTTTCATCAGTTTTGTTAATTTCACCTTGAATTTAAATTTTGTAATCGTATCGGTATCGCCGATATTTATTTTTGAGTATCGGTACCGGTATCGTATCGGTAAAAATGAGTTGATGTAAACAACAGAGTTTAGGAAAAAATTTATATGCGATGGCAACGCTTCTCACTTGTATTGTTGTTGCTGTACCGATAGAAACCGCAAATGTTTTTATTAAGCGTAAAATGTTTCAAAAATATTGCTAAACATCTTAATATTTTGCAAAATGCTTATCCAAATCAAGATATAGGGAGATTTTTCAAAGGTGTGCGAATTTCAATTAAGATAATATATTAAGTAGATTTTTAATTTTCCATTTTCACTACCGGAAACGTACAACATTTACTTTTAAATAATGCGTAATCGTTCAAGATTTACGCTAATTCTGACAAATATTTGCTGTTATAAACAACAAAATGTGTTTAATCAGATAAAATAAGGGATCTGTATTGCTGGAATCTGGAATGGAATCTATTCAGACATTAGAGTTCAATAGAAATGTCTTACCTTTTGGTCGAACATTTTAAGAATCATTGCTAAATCTAGAATAATTATGTGCGCGTTCATCAAGAATTGGCAATGATGCTAATTTTAGTCCGTAGGCCACGACTAAAGAATAAGTCGTGATAAAAAAAAAGGAAATTCAATGTGATATAATCAATTTCACTATTTTGTGTTTGATATGTACTTTTTACTTTCTGAGGAAGATTAATGCAAAAAGTATAAATCTTGCGCCTGTTGGCTGACGACATCGCCTTCCTAGTTAAGGAGTTTGGAGGATCCGAATCCTGGTCGTGTGCCATGTAGCAGCCCATAATCCATAATGTACAGGTTTTGTTTACCACTGCGACAGTGCTTAAATCAGAGAAGATAAACGCTTTAAGGATGACTTTTAATTTAACACAAGTTCTGTTCTTACCTCGATCGGCTGCGTTCAGAGTCCGCAAGTCCTGTCTTTATACAAAATAGTCCTTGAGTGCCTTCATGGGCCGATGACGCAGAAAAATCGTCTTCCATATGTTCTGTGGTTGTTTTTGTTGTGGTAGTCACTGAAACTTGAGGCTTCCCTTTGTCATCACCAGGGAAACCAGAAATATGCTCTAAAAAACAAGTTTTATACGCATTAAATATGCAGTAAAAACTTGAAAATATGCCCTTAAAATTGTTCAAAATATGCCCCAAAAAATTCAAAAATTGCTAGATTAAAAACAAAATATTCAACAATTAATAACAGTTCCATTTTATAAAAACAATCCTAAAATTTCAACCGGTAAAGCACAAACACTATAGTATTTCCAAAGGAATTTTCAAGATTTTATGCTATTTAGAAATGATGAGCAGTCATTGGCTCAAAAAAAACAATGTTATGTTAAGAGGTTAAAATTCATATAAGAGTTGTTTGTGCCGAATACTATCTAGATATTGACATCCATATGAGAGTTTTTTGTCCTTAATTGTTTATAAATTTTAACATTTAAAAGGAAGTTAAAGCTTTTTATAGATGGGAGTTTTGGGCAAATGTGAACTGATTCGAAAATAATTTAATATGCCGTATAATATTTTTGGGAATTTAATCTTAATATCAACATAAAAAGATGGTTTACGGACACAGAGTCTAGTTTGGAAAGAAGTTTTTATAGACCGATTCTCATCATTTACATAGACTTCGTTCTTAGTACAATTAAAATGTGTTTACCAAATTTGTCAAATTAACATGGACAGGCATTAACGTTGCCCAGACGGCCAAAATTTCGCAAAAAAAATTTTTTTGTTTGCTGCGAAAGGAAAAGAGTGTATCAAAATATGCCGCAAAAAGGGAAAATATGCGCTAAAAACTTAAAATATGCTGCAAAAAAGGTATTTTAACTAAAATATGCAAAACAATGCTGCAAACGGTAAAATATGCACTAACAAATCGATGCCAAAATTCATAAAAAGCTCTAAAACGTATAAATATATTGTATCTGCCTTCATTGGTCGCACAAGGAAAAACATGCAATTGAATATTTTTTGTTTCCCTGGTCATCACCTTTGTAGACTCGGAGGAAGATAGTTCTAAAACTGTAGAATAACTTCCCGTATGTCTTCCAAACGAACTGCAGAGGGTCATTGTTTATTAAAACATTGGCTTTTCCACACTCTTTATCAGAATCAGAAACTCTCACATTTCCCAGTCCTGTGTGGGAAGTTGGGGGTTACTTATCCGCATAATTTCCAGGATCTTCTTGGGGTCGGATGACTCTTCGGTGATCAGAAGATCTGGGCCTTTGCGGTACATCGGCCAGAGAAGTTTCCTAAATTTTAGCGCCCTGCCACACTTCTCTCAGGGACTCCACGGCATCCTTTAATGTGGCCCTGATACCAGCCGTCATCCTCAAATTGGGGTGGTGGTCCAAGGTTACCTCACAGGACAATAAGGTATTCCATACTTAGAGCAACGACGACCATTTCCAGTTTTTGAAGGATATGCTGCCGTCACTGGCGTTCACCCAATTGAGGTGATATTTTGCCACATCCTTGAGGCATATTCTTAGACCTTTTTGTACCAGGATTAGGGTTCTTCCCGACCTATGCCGTTTAGGTGCTGCTCCAATTGGCTTCCGTTCAGGAGCTCCTCCGTGAGCTCACCAACTGTAGGCGGAACGCCTAAGAATGGAGGGCCGCTTAGACGGATTAAAATTTCTTTAAGTATGTTTTCATAAAAAATAAAACAAAATATATCACTTAAATGCGATATGGGATTTAATTGGTAGAAAAATCTTCAAAGATCGGTTAAAAAGATAACAAAATCGTTAAATAAACGAGTCCGCAGACTACTTGGGTTCCGTGATAGATTTCGAAATTTCGTCTTTTTATAAAAAAATGTAAGCCTATCATGAAATGGCAACATTAAATGCAATGAACAAGCGGTAACCCCAACTTCCTGTGTAAAAACTTAAGCGAGACTTACGAATTTTATTTAATATTTGAGCTCTCGTGTGATATTAAAAGAGCAAAAAATCACGGTGTGGTAGTTTTGCAGAGTGCAAAAATCAGTCTGCATTGGAATTACCAGCTCTCCACGCACTCTTCCTTCAGAAGCTCTGAGCATTATATTTGTTGACAGTACGGTGAAATTCTCTGCATCAGGATGTTGGAGTGCAAAAACATACGGTCATGCAACGATCTTAGTTGTGCAAACCTCATTTCTAAAAAGGATCAACAAACTATGTACATGGCTCCCCATATAACCTATGGAAAAATTTACAGTCGAATTTCCGCCATGACGGCAATGGAGCAGGGGTTCTTTTTTCTGTTCTAACGAATAAATTACTAGGCTATACACTGATGGCTCTGGTGTCTTTTCTCAAGAATTACAAATTAAGAGAGTAACCGTCTTCCGGATAGAACAAGCTTATCGTAGGCTGAATTAATGGCAATTTGAGCAGCCTGCAGAACGTCATATGAATTTTCGCGGTTGAATTGAATGTTGATAGCCAGGCTCCACTTTGAGAATCACACATTGAATCACAAAAGATAACCTCCATTCTCGTAAGCTAGTGTAAGAAAAATCTATTTAGTCTGGGCCGTCTAACTGAAATTTCCTTAAAGTGCAAAATAAACGGGTAGACGAGATGTTTATGATAAGGCTAACGATAGGTGGAGCTTAATGAAAGAACGCATATCTACCAATTAAACGTAGCCAACATACAACAGGAAATGGTCTATGCAACTTCTGAATAACAACCAAAAGAGCATCTCGAATTGATGCCCTGAGCGATCAGAAGATATAGCAGCAGACTAGGTCTACCTTCTTTTAAATTCTCTGGCAGGAACTTGGAACTGAGGACACAGCACTTCATCTTTTATGTGATTGCCCAGCTTTAATTTTAATCAGCTTCTACAGGATCTATCTAAGGTATCGCGGGTAAAACTCGACAATATGTTAAGGGGGTCTGTACACGGTCAAGCATTTCTCTTCAAGTGCTACAGTAGTATTAGTGAAAATGTTTTAAACCAACCAACGGTGCTTGGTGGAAAGTTAAACAATTCAGTTATGACGGCGAATATTACGTCCAGCACACGTACACGAGTGATTGGCCGTGACGTCAAGCATTTTTACCGCGTACAGACCCCTTAAAACCCCTCAACGCAACGGGCTGGCCTTAGCTACCTCAACATCCTTTTTCTTGACGATTGGTGTGGTCCTATTAAAACAGAGTCACAATCAACCCTACTTGATAACACGCTTTGTTTTTTGCCAACCTTTTAATACATAAGTAACCGAACGCAGCTTAAAATAATCGCATATAATTTTTTACTGTATTTTTATAATTAAAATCATCTATTTACTAATCATTTTTAAACAGCAAAGACGCTGGTTTTAAGTTAAAGAGTTAACAAATTTAAAGTCATTTTATTATTCAGCTATTCCACCTTAAATTATGCATATATACAATTTTAAATTTTTAACTCTCATAAGCATACAGTGCTATTATTTTTATTTACAAAACATACACACATTTACATCTTTCAATACCAACAGACGGTTAGTTCATTTTTTTAAAACATACAAAAGAAGTCTCAATTTAAATGGCAAATAAACCATAAAATAAATAATTTCACTTCGAAACTTGGTTAACTTACGGTGTTGCATATAAAGGCACAAAAACTCTTTTAAACCAAAAAGAAACTGCATCAATGGAACTCCCATCCTTGCCCGAGGCTAAGCCAGTAAATGGAAGCAATGGCGCACAGGCTCCCTTGAGTAGAGAGCAAATGAAAGTGACTGTTTGTATGTAAGTATGTATGTTTATAGCAAACATTTTACAGAATTAAATAATTTTCTTTGAGATTTTATAAAAGTACAAAACAACAATAACAAATATAATGAAAAAAAAAAAAATATAAAAAATAAGCACATTTCTTTAGAATTTATGGACAATTATATACAGAAGTTCCTCCTCATACACTGTAACGAAAAGCAAACGGACACGACGAAATGGCAACGGAAAACGTTAAAATAAAATTGTCGTTAGTTTAAAAGTGACTCATTAAATGTATTTTTAATGGATCTTACAGTTAGTAAACTTTTGGCGAAAATTAAAATTTCATTTTTGCCAAAACAACAACACAGCAGCAGTAGCAGCAAAATATAATTTTCGAACCCGTTTACATCAAACAATCACACATACACAAATATTCACTCCGTTACAGAGCCATACATACATACTACATAGTACATATACCATTAGGGGTATGAGTCTTCATATTCAACATTTATATTCAGTCATATTTATGCGAAAAAATAAACAATAGCTGAATTCACACCGAGCTTGTTAGTTTGTTAGTCGTTAATCGTTACTTTTTTACACGCATTTTGTTTTTGTATATTTAACGCGCTACCGTATTAACATTTAACAAATTAACGACACGGCACCCCTGATAAAATAGTTGTTAGTTGGTAACTCACTACTTACCGTCAGTAAACGTTATTTGTGTCAAAGCATGAGTAATTAAATGGTTGACAATTGTTTTTTTACACTTTCTCATGGCATGTTTTATTTTTTCCAGAATAATAAATTGTGTCAGAACAATAAATCAGTTGTTTTACTACGAAAGTTACCAGACTAACAAAGTTTTAAAAACGGGGTCGTTCACAGTTGGTAACTTTAACAAATTAACAAACTACCGAGTAACAAATTAACAAGTTCGGTGTGAATACCACTAATGAATTGTAACTGTTTCGACAATTATACAATAACAATTGCTAAACTTTTGATATTTTCGTGAAAAATAATTAAAACAAATTTAATAACGATTAAGTAACACTCATAAACTGAAAGAAAAACTTTTAAGTACAACAGTAGGTATAATTGTGTGTGAGTTTTCAATCAGAGATGAATGGTACATTTGGTTTTGTTTTAAAATATGAAAAGCACCACTGCATACCAAGAAATCTATGAATATTAACGGATATAGAAACAGTTTCTTTTTTTAATAGAATAAGCCTTCGTTTACAATGGCAGCAACATTTTCACCTGGTTTTTATAATAGAGCAACCTTTTTTCTCTTATACATACAGGAAACCTCCGTGGCGTATACTCAGTCATTCAGCAACTGAGCGGTAATAACATCAGGGGCACCGCGATTCTAAAGGCAAATGAGGTGGAGGGGTTTCTTTGCGTCACAACCTACTGTAGGAAACGGTGAAAATGAGGCCACAAATGTGAGCCCTGGTATGCGACGCATCCCTAGGAGCGATATCTCAACAGATCCTCCAACGTATGTAGAAGTTGTCTCGACGTTACACAAAATGAAAAATTGCAAAGCATCAGGTCCTGACAATATCCCGGCTGAATTGTTGAAATATGGCGCCGCCACCCTTGCTGAGTTTCAAACGCCACTTATCAGAAACGCGTGGGAAAATAATAAAATGCCTGCTGACTGGAAAGAAGGTGTAGTCGTCACAATCCATAAAAAAGGTGACCTTACACTATGTAAAAACTGGCGAAGTATCACATTGCTCAACGCCATTGGTAAAGTGATGGCGACACTGATATTGGATGGAATATCTCTTGTGGTTGATCGCATTCTACGAAAGAGCAAGCAGGCTTTAGGCGCGGGCGGTCGTGTGCCGATCATATCAACACATTTCGCATAATTATTGAGCAGTCGGCTGAATATAACACACACCTTCTTTTTGTGGATTTTGAAAGAGCTTTCGACACTATATCCCGAAACTCTATGTGGACCGCATTAATTAACAAGGGAATACCTACCGGAGAAGAATGTCACCTTAATACGCGAACTTTATAAAGATACGCAGTGTAGGGTACGTTTTAACGGTAAAGTAAGTCGTCCTTTTACAACTGCAACAGGGGTCCGATAAGGCTGTATATTATCCCCCACATTATTTCTTTTGCTTTTGGACAGTGTGATAGAAGAGACTAACACGAAGACGCCGTTTGGCATTCGATGGAATATCTCAGAATACCTAAACCATATAGATTACGCGGATGATATTTGTCTAATGGCTCATCGATATGGGGATATTGTAGCCAAAATAAGGAGTCTCATCGAAAGCGCCAGAAAACTAGGTTTGAGGAAAATATAATTATTGATGATGTGGAATCATTTACCTACCTTGGATGCATGATAACCAAAGTTGGCGGGTCTGAAGCTGATATTTCCGATCGGATCAATAAATCCCGCGTTGCTTTCTTCAAGTTACACAAAGTATGGCGTGCAAACAACATCTCAAAGAAGACAAAACTGCGTATATTTAATAGGTTTATGCAACTCTCCAGCTGATTTATATTTTTGCAGCGTTAAAATAATACAATAAAAAGGTAGTAAATTATGTGTATGAAAAAACAAACAAGGAAATTATTTATTTTTTTCAACACATATTTTTTTTTTTTGGCTTTCATGTTTGTTTACAACATAAATGTCAAATTGATTTCGAAAATTTGAAATCCAAAACTTTTTAACACTTTGACTTGTTTGGCTCAAAACTAGTTATTTTGTTTATAGTGGGAACAAAGTATGATATATCCGGGCTCTACGTCTACAAGTTACAAGTAAATGGGGCCGTGCGCTGTGTTAAGGGCAAAATAAACCACACAAAAGGCTTGGCAAGTATGTCAAAATTTTAAGTTTGTACAAATGTTTTGTGTAAATATTTAAAGCATGTTTGTGGAAATATTTAAAATGTCTAATAGTTGGCAGACCTGTCAGATATTTGTTAAACTCTTGATGGTGTCTTGTGCTAATGTAATCGTTTCAGTCGTTACTTTGCAAGATTAGTAAGCAGAAAAAGAATAATTTTCAGCCGTAAATTCTTAGTCTTGAAGCAGCATTGTTTGTCCCAAAACATCTACATAGTTGTTTAAACCACTCTTTACTGCGAGTTCTTATCCTTTCCTTTATATTTCTCCTTCGCACTATCCCCGTCTGCGTTCATTTAAAAGCAAAAGCAAAACAAAAATAACAAATTAATGTTTGCACTTAATATGCTTGTGTTGTTTATTTTTATATCATTCTTTTCGCTGTCCTGTTAAATTGATAGATTTGGAGATATAACCTTTTTAAATATAAAGCCTTGATATATTAAATTATAAAAATAAACATTTGTGGAAATAGACAAACAATTCATAATCAAATTGATCTAAGTTATTACATTTTATTTTAACTGTAATGTTAAAAGCGAACTTATTTCGAGGAAACATACCTACAAAAAGATGAAGCAGTGAAAAACCAACGAAGAGGATCTTTAAATAAAAGCTTGGGGGGCTAACATCAGAGACCTTAGAGGATGTAGAAATATAGCCATTGTATTCGAGGAGATGGTGAAGGACAAGAAAACCAATGCCTTTGATTTTACACCCGAAGAAAAAAGGAGAAAAATTCACAATTTTACAACACAGATAGTTTTTAACTTTTATTTTAAACACATTCATATATATTTTAAATTCGCAAATATAATCAACAGCTCTGGTTGTCTTTCTGTCAAAAACTTGTTTGTTTTTTAATCAAATGTTTACCCCCTCTAACTCAGAAACTTTTTGACCGATATTGTTGAAAATATGTGTCTAAACTTCTTAGGAGAATAACATTGATGCATATTTTATCCAAATCGGAAGACATCGATTTCAAAAGTTGGGTCACTTGACATGAAATCCCCCATACATTTGAATGGATACATAAAAATAAAACACATATGGGCACTTCCACAGAAAAGCTCTCTTTTTGTCACGTCACGTCACCTAGCAATTATTCTTGTATTTTAGAACCACGTTGTTGAAATTTTTCCTCTCTTTCACTAAATGAATAATATTGTTACGAAAGTAACTTTAGTTAGTTGTAATTATTGTTTAAGAATTAGTTGTAATTATTATTTATCTTGTATGGCTTAGTTATTAAGTATTTGTTAGTTATTTTATTAGTTTACATTGTTATTTAAAATTGTTATAATTTAGTACACTTCAATCCCAATGTGCAGAAGGAACTAGAAATTACCGTTAAAAAAGCTTTAGTATAAGTGGTGAAATTATGTAAACATAAGTGCCGCCACCAATCATAATTGACTATAGAGTGGTGAATAAGTAAAGCCTCGAACCTTCGAGAAACATTTCGAATGTTCTAGATGGCTGAATTACAGTATAAATACTTGCGGCGGCTAGCATCAAAGAACAGTATTAGTTCAGACTTTGTCAAGTTAAGAGCGCATCACGCGAAGAAAACTATAAACGATTGAAGTGTGTTGATTACAATAGTGAGTTGTAAATAAAAGCTATAAATTACGGTTGCTAAAGTGACTAAGTTCTTAATAAATAGGTGTTATACATTTAAGTGTTGTGTTTGTTTAGTTTTATTTAAATTGCAATCAACGAACTCGAAACGGTTTATTATAAACGAAAGGCAGTAACGTAACAATATTTTCAATATTCTTTGAGAAGCAATTAAAAATGGTTGGTGACGTTACGTGACAAAAAGTAGACATTTCTGTGGAAATACCAATATACATATTGAACCATAAGTAAAAGTTTTACTTTAGCGAGATTTTATCGATAGCGAAGAATACTATTTGGACATTTTTCAAAATATACTTTTTCAGTTGTATCCTTTTAACAACTCGTCTTGTTCCAAAAAAGCTAACCTTTGGCCCCTGTGAATATTGGGACTAAAAAATTTACAAGGATCGAATGTTGGCATTTTCTGACAAGATTTAAGCTTGGGATAAAAAAAATACATACAATAGAAAAAATGAGAAATTATAAAAAATATAAGTTTGAAATATTAAAGTTTTACACTGAAAGTCAACAAAAAATTTAAAATGCATTTTTAAATTTCCATAACTTTTGTTCATATCAGTCAAATTTTAAAATTTATCGCTCAAATTAAAGGCTAAGATCCCACCTATCGAGCAAAAATCGCAAAAATAGTACCGATCCATCCAAAAGTGATGGAGTTTTGACCGCCTTCATGAGAAATTATCCACTGTGCACCGGTTTTACGAAGCAACAACATTATTCGTTAAGGTCTTAAAGCCCAATTTTAAAATGCATAAGCTGGCTTAAGCTACTGTCAAAAAATAAAAAAAGCATTTAAAAAAAACAAAATTAAAATCAAAAAATATTTTATTCCGTTCGGAAAGTGCGATCTGTTTCGCATAGTGCTTTAGCAAATGGCAGCTTCATAAAATTAACAAAAAAGTTTTCTTAAGTTCAATATGGTTCGAAACTTTTTTTTTGTCATTATTTTTTTATTGAATCTTCATATATTAAATATGAACTAACAATAATTAATCAAATCTTAACCTAATACGTCATTTTATGTCCTGCCAGTGCCAGACAAAAATGTTCTTCATCACGGGTTCTGTTCACTTATGTTTATCGCTCATCTAATTGGGTAAGTGCTGCAGTGTCTCTTCTTCTTAAGCGAGTGTGGCCGCCATGATTTAAAATATTTCGAGCTAGTGGATTTGGGTGTTATTCAAGCCTCTTTAAATATTTTATTGCATATTTTGTAATCATAGTTTTAACTAATGGCACATTGAGATCCTTATGAATGTTTGAGTTTTTAACATACCAGGGAGCTGCTGTGATTATTCGAAGAAGTTTATTTTTGCGCCTTTGAATTTTGTCGATATTAGAGGCCGAGGCAGTGCCCCATAGTTGAATACCGTAGCACCAGATAGGCTTTAAGATAGAGTTGTAAAGTAGAAGTTTGCAATCGAGACTAAGGGCAGAATTTCTTCCAATAAGCCAATGAATTTGAATGGCTTTTAGTTTCATTTGAGTTAATTTTGCCTCTATATGGCATTTCCACGTTAATCGCCGATCCAGATGTATACCGAGATATTTTACATGCGAATGTTGAGGAATTATTTGATTATTGATTGTAATAGGGGAGCAAGATTCCCGGCGCAAAGTGAATGTTATATGTACACATTTTTGCTCATTGACCACTATCCTCCATTGTCGTAACCATATTTCTAGTTGAAATATATGATGCTGTAAGTAACGCGATGCTTCATAACGATTTTCGTGGACGCTTATAAAAGCTGTATCGTCTGCAAATGTTGAAGTTTGTGTGTAGTTGCTTGTTGGCATGTCCGAAGTATAAATTAAGTATAATAGGGGGCCCATGATGCTGCCTTGTGGGACTCCAGCGGCAATGGGCTGAGGTGAACTTAAGAAATTTCCTTCTTTAATAATAAATTGACAAACGACTAAGTAGCTTTCTAGCAGCTTGTGTGTGTTTGCTGGCAAATTTTGCTTCAATTTATGTAATAAGCCTTCATGCCAGACTTTATCAAAAGCTTGCTAAACATCGATGAAGAGTGCTGAGCAATATTTCTTTTCTTCAAATGCTTTTCTTATGACATTTACTATTCGATGAGTCTGTTCGATTATGCTGTGTTTTCTTCTAAATCCGAACTGATGGTTTGGGATACATCTATTTACACTTAAAATCGGTGTAAATTTTGAAACTAATAATTTCTCAAACAACTTTGACATATTTGATAATAAGCTAATAGGCCTATAAGACTCAACTTTTGTATGATCTTTATCTGGCTTTGGTATCATGGTAACTAAGGAAACCTTCCATTTTTGAGGATAGTATTCAAGGCGTAAAATGGCATTAAAAATAAAAAGAATAATTTTCTTTGCTATGCGAGGTAGCTCCAAAAGCATTTTATTACTGATTTTATCAATACCAGGTGCCTTCTTAGTGTTTAAGTCACAAATAGCCTTTTCGATTTCTCTTAACTCAAATCTGAGGGGAATAGCTGCTCTAGCAGCAACAGGTGGTAACTCGACCGCAATATTGTGAAATATATTTGGTGTAAATACGTTTTTCAAGTGACTAACAAACAGATTTCCTTTTTCAATATCGTTTCTTGCCCAATTACCACTCAAGTTTCTTAATGGTTGCTTAGATATAACTGGCCTTTTTAGATTTCTAGCTGCACGCCATAATTAGTAGTCAGATTGTGGAGTTGCATCAAGTTCCTTAAGATATTTTTCTAGAGAAGCCGTTTTCTGATTCTGTAGCAACTTTCTTAGCCTTTTTGTGCATTCTTTTAATAAAATCTTAAGTTGCGGGGATCTGTAAAGTTGCCACTCTCTTCGAACTCTCCTTTTTTCAGTCAAGAGCCGCTCGACATCTGAAGAACATATTTTATTATTTTTAATTTTTTTGGGGGTATCGCTGGAATGTTGAACAGCTAGTTTCAGAAAACTGTCAAAATTGTCAATAGAGCGATCTACATAATCCGGTGTACTGAGCGGACTATTTTCTGTGCAATGGGTACTGAGATATTTTTTATATTTTAACCAATTAATTTGCGTAGCTGTCGTCGGAGGTACTATTCTATTGGGGTTCATTATAGTAACAATTGTAGGTGTGTGGTCGGAAGATAAATCTAGGGAGGCTTCAACATGAATCGTTTCTATGGGAATGTTTTTAACCACGCCGAAATCGATGACATCTGGAATTTTTTGATGATCAGTGGGCCAATATATTGGTTGTCCGCTCGCTACCACATTTAAATCCATTTTAAAAATTGTGTTAAATAAAACGCGACCCTTTGGTGTTATAAGTCTCGACCCCCAGAAGGTATGTTTAGCGTTATAATCGCCAGCGGCTAGGAAACACGGTCCTAATGATTTAAAATATTTATAATATTGGTCCTCCGATATTGAAAATCTAGGCGGGGAGTATAACGATGAAATTACTAGGTTTCTATTTAATTCCTCAACGCAAATGTTCGTTGCCTGGAGATAATCTTCACGATGATCACACATTAGGTAGTGTTTGACTCCGGTTTTTATTAAAATGGCAGAACCTCCACAAGCTCTATCTCGTGGGTCCTTGGTATCATATAGGATATAACCATTTATTTTAAACGTATTTCTTGAGATCAAATGAGTTTCAGAAATCATCATGACATCAATGTGTTTGTTTTTAAGAAAGTATTCTAATTCATTTTTATGTTGGCGGATGCCGTTTGCGTTCCAAAAACAAATTTTTAAACAGTTCATGGTTTGTTAAGTACAGCTTGCAATAACATCGATTGCATTCTTAGCATTTCCTGCATCATATTACCCATTGTGTTAGTAAAATTATTTACCGTTTGCACTAATGTTTCCATGGTTTTTTCTAAACGACTTAAATTAGAAACCGGAGTTTCATCATTACTTGGCGAGGCACCTCGCATTGGCTGATGGTTTGATTTTAGGACGTTAGCGTAAGAGGTTCTGTTATTACTAGGCTGGGGGGCTTGAATTGCATTTGTGTTTACTTGATTTGCAACCTGCATTTGAGGGGTATTTGTTTTCAACCAACCGTCTGCTTGACGATATTATATACAGGGCATCCTCTATAATTGGCAGTGTGATTACCGATACAGTTGCTACATTTTTTTACGTTGGGGTCGGTTTTAGACTTATCGCAAGAAATTGTACCGTGTAGTTCACCACATACTACGCAGACATGGCTAAATTCTTGGCAGTTTAAGCACTGAACAGGTCCATTTTTTTTGTGCGGCTCTTCTATAGCTATTCTTCTGTAGAGAATATATTTTTAATTGTATATAGGATGTGTTTCGTTTTTTTTAAGTTTTACGTCGCCGGGTTCAAACTCCACTCGAAAAATTGGTTGGGGAATTTTTTCTCTATTTTTAATATTTACTACATGTTTAACCCTGAAGCCTTTTTCTTCTAGGAATGTTTTTACCACTTCTGGGTCCACACATGAGTCAATACCCTTAATCACTACCTGTAGACCTTTAGTGCTTTTCAGTTGGTAGGTATAAAAGTTTTTTTAAGTGTTTCAAAGTTGTTTACTATTTTGCGAAAATCATTCTCATGATTGACTTGTATTTTTGTCTCGTTTATACTTCCACGCTTGATAGCCGCTACGTAAAACGAATTTTCACCTATCACAGATATCAAACTGTTTATGAGCTCATTTGAATTGTGCTCTCTAAGATATATCGGGGGAGGCTTGGATGGTTTAATGACGTTTGGTGCTTGCAAAACGATTTTGAGTATTTATTTTATCAAAAGATGGTAATTTTGAGGCCGAAGCAACTGCTGCAGAGGTAGGGCTGCGTCCCCGTTAAAGCACTGTTATGTACCTGTCCATACCAACTTGTACTGTAGGCTTTTGACAACTTTTTAGAGGAGGGGTTTCCATTGCATTTGTGTTTGAGTTCATGGTATCATTTCCCACTAAATTTGCTTTTGACGTCACGGCAATACTTGCTGGGCTGGCAACACTTGTCACCAAATCTAGTTGTAGTTTTTTTAATGAGTCACTATCCACTGTTTTTGTAAACACCGAGGGTGATAGGGAACGTGTTCGAGTAATTGGCTTAGCCGTTAAATAGATTATATTGTTTTGTTTTGTTTTATTTATTTCTGCATTATTTTCATTTGCATTAACTAAAACGTAAACGTTTCTTTCATTTTGTCTTAGTGTTGTTTCACTGTTCGTACTCATGCAAAGAGTTGTTTTTGTTTTTCACCGTTTTGCTTTGCTTTTAATATTTTTATTATTTATTGTATTACAACAACACAAAAAATAAGAAATTTAAGCTTAAATGTTTTTGTTCAGAATATGTATACATACATACATGTATGAACATTCATACGTATGTATATTAGGGTGTCCCAAAATTTTTTTTTGTAAGAAGCTCAAGCATAATTTTAAAGCTTATAGGGTAAAGTATTTTTGATTTTTTTTTTAGAATTTTCGGAATAGGTTTAGAGGTCGCGCAAATGGAGTTTTCATAAAAAAACGGAGTTTTCGGCCATTTATTGAACTTTACTCATAACTTGGTTAATACCACGAGTTTCTTCACTTTTGAGGAAACAGTTTTAAAGAAAAGTATCCAAGCTTTATTCCTGTGTGAAAAAATTATAAGTTTTGGTGATGAGTGTACTCATTTAGATACCCTTAATTACAATTTTTCGTAATTTTTTAACAAATTCAGTAAATAACGGTTTATTACTTTTCAAATTTATATGAAAGGTATTAAAACTAGGGACGCGATTTTGAAAACCGATAAGTTCTAAACAATGAAGAAAAACAAAAATGGAATTTTGTCCTACAGTTTTCGAGTTACACTAATTTTATAGTTTGTACCTTAAAAATGGTGATACTTTTTTCGTTATAATTATTGTATATTTCCATAAATTTTTATAGTTAGGTTTTAACTTTCATTAACTTCTGACATTTATTGATCTGAATCGTTACACGCTGTCATTTTCACTTTCTATTTTATGTGTGCTCCAGGGGCTATCAATCGGGCTCGCTGAATGATGAAAATTATCTATTCTTTGAAAATATGCATTTTCCGAAACCAGTTGCAATCTTATATAGACAAATCAACAGTTGATGCCTTGCTTGAATTAAGTTCATTTATTTTAAGCATATGTATCAAATATTGGGCCAGTGCCCTTGATACGCTCCTCTCAATCTCAATCAGATCTGAGCCTATTAACGGAATTGGATAGTTATAAAATTATTAATAAAGCCGTTGAAAAAGCCTCGCTTAAAACTTTTCTAGGTCATCAGTGGTACTTAACTCCGAAATTGGCTGCCTAAGCGTTTTTTGATGAACGTATCGACACCAAAACTTTGCACTTAATGACAAAAAAAACTTGCAGATACTCCATGGAGCGATTACGAAGTAGCAAATGTAACTTTAACAGAAGAAAAATCTAGAAATAAAGAAACTCAACAATTTATTTCAAAAGCCAGTCTAACTTTTTTTGAAATTTGCAATATTTCAATCGATTTTTTAAAAATAGATCCAGAGAATTGGAAAGCTAACAAGTAATTTCAAGAGGCAAAGAAAAAAGTTCAACAATAACAAGTGGTAGAACGAGGTGTGGCTTTGGCTAATACTTATATTAATGTCACAACTTCTGAAACTGATTACCAGAACTTGTTGCAAGGTATAGAACTACATCGCAAGAACCTCAATAAATGATTTTTCACAGAGCTGGCAAACAGCTTATAATAACATATACTGGGTATAAAGATAAAAACGGGTATAACTCAGGAATGGTAGGAACAAATTGTTTATTCGTAATAATTAGAATTAATTTGTCTTTCAAACTGCATCATTAGTTTTAATACCTTTTATATAAATTTGAAAAGTAATAAACCGTTATTTACAGAATTTGTTAAAAAATTACGAAAAATTGTAATTAAGGGTATCTAAATGAGTACACTCATCACCAAAACTTATAATTTTTTCACACAGGAATAAAGCTTGGATACTTTTCTTTAAAACTGTTTCCTCAAAAGTGAAGAAACTCGTGGTATTAACCAAATTATGAGTAAAGTTAAATAAATGGCCGAAAACTCCGGTTTTTTATGAAAACTCCATTTGCGCGACATCTAAACCTATTCCGAAAATTCGAAAAAAAAATCAAAAATACTTCACCCTATAAGCTTTTAAATTTTAGTTGAGCACCTATGAAAATCACAAAAAAAAAATTTTTGGGACACCCTAATGCATATATTTTTACTTTTTTATTTTATCGTTTTAATTGTTCACTATTATGTTAAATAATTTAAATAGCAAAATATATTATTTATTTTTAGCGTCCATTCGCTGCTGATATATGTCAAAATCAGATATGATTAATTAATAATTAAAATGGTATGCGGGGTTAAAAATCCACGTCTGTATCACAACAAAGCACAAAAAAAAAACACATTTGAATCACAGGTATTCGTACAATTGCTTAAGCCAACTTAATAATATTATAGTTAGGCCTTTAGACGCACTAAGCCGAGAGAAGACTTTATATGGAGCATATGGTAAATTATGTATGGTTAATTATGTTCCGCGGAATTTTTAGTCCTTTAAAACTGTTACTTACCAAATTTTTTACAATAGCTTCATTGATCACGGTTTAGGCGTACTTAACTGTTTTTTTTTTCTTGTTTTTTTGGGGGTTTGCTTTATATGGGGCCTATGACTGAAAGCCGTTGCACTTTGATGATGAGAATGTGGTTATTCTCGAAACAATAATAATAGAATAACAATTAGCAATAAGTTTTAATTCATTTTACGTTGTTAAGTTCCTTCCCTTCCTTCATTAAAATAACTAAATGAAAGTTAAATTTGATGAGCTTGAGCCTGATTTGAAATTTAATTAAATATTTATTTAAAAAAAAGGATCTTTTTCGGCGTTAAAATTTAAAAATGTCGTCTTAAAGTTTGATTACTGATTTTCAAAACAAATTTGGATAATTTGGTAACGTTACTTAAGCGTGAATCTATTCATAATGATTTGCCGGAGTATACTGATCATAAATTATAATTTGTAATCTCTTTCCAAAAGGTTATTATTACTGTGACCAACAGAGTTGCCAATTTAGCGCCTTTGGCGCTAGATTTAGCGCTTTTTAACTGTCGAAAAGGCGCATATTTTTTCCTTAGCGCTTTTTTAAAAAAGAGCGCTAAATTAGCGCTTTTATTGATACCCAAAATTTGTGTACTTTTATTTGCAAACATTTAAATCAAGACACAAAAAACCAAAATTTGTTTCCGTTTTTTAAATACATATACTTTACTCTGAAATGCATACTATACAAGGAAAGAAGGGTGCGTTCGTAAAGGCATCACTGCGCTGCATCAGAAAAGCAAACTTTTTATAAAGCCGATAAAAAATAATTATAATTTTTTTTTATTGTAGGTGTATTATTTTTGTGGAGTATTTCACAATTTTTTGGTCCACATTTACTTCACTGATAAATATATAACGATTTGAAATCACTGATGCAGCACAGTGATGCATTTACGAACGCACCCGAAGTTTATTTTCTAAAGTAATCCATTAACTTTTTTTGTTTGTATTAAGTAAAACTTTCTTTAATAAAGAAACATTTTGTCATGCTCAAAAGTTCATGTTTTTGGTATATGATCAAAAACTGCATTCAGCATTTATTTAATATTAGTCTCATTTTCTTGATATTTTAATAGGATCGAATTTCTTGCATCAAGAAACAAATGCTACCGATTTCTTTAAACTTTTCAGAAAATGCTCAAGAAAACTTGGTTTGATTCAATTAATTTTTATTTAGATCGACATGTTAACATATTAATCAAAAAATTTTCTCATTTTTTTATTAAGTTTTCTTAAACTACACTTTTTTATGAAAAAATTTCAGGCTTACAATAAGAAATTTTTGGCTTGACGAGAATGGTGCAAAATTTTCTTGGTTCAAGATATATTTTCTGGTGATTTAGTAAATAATTTTTTTAGGGTATATTTGAAATTATATTACTTTACTCTTCCTGAAATATCAGAAAAGCCTTTTTAAAGATGTTAATGTTTTATTAACACTGCACTGCAAAAAACAAAAAAAGTCGGGGTAGAGAACTTGATTATGCGATTTTAATTGAATTTAGCGTGCTGATTTTACTGATCTTCATGATTTCTCGCCTTATTGTATTCATAATATACCCAGATTTCTGATAATTGATAAAAAAAAAAAAAGTGTACATACTAATTTGCATGAAAAAATGGTCGCCATATGGTCAAAAATAATCATTGTAAAAGATCAAAATCGCACAAATCTTATTTTATATATTTTTATTTCAAACGATATTTTTTGACGGCCAGTGTAATTAATTAAACATTTCATTTAGTTTTTTATTTAAATTTTATTAAGCGCTTTTTAGCGCTTTTTGATTGGGGCCACGGCGCTTTTTAATTAGAAATAGTTCACAACCCTGGTGACCAAGGTGGCAGCAATACCGCAACAAAAACACAACATAGGTTTATTGCATTGCATTGTTAGTGTTTACGGCTCGAAATGTCTCTACCATTTTTCTACAAACTAAAATAAATTGGTTCGAACTCGGCAGCATTTTCGCTACCGCCTGTAGTGAATTCCCTTTAGTGTTGCCATTTTAGCATATTTTCTGTTAGATTTAGCAGATGGAGTTGGGGAGTTGCATAGTTTTAAAGAACATGCTAACTGCTTTTTAGCATATTTCTTTGTCCAAAAGCAGGATTTTTAAGCACATTTTTTAAAAAAAATATTAAAATATGACGAAACGGACGATCTTAAAAGGATAAATAAAGAGCTTTGTTGTAAAAGGAAAAAAACCAAATTTATTATTCAAAACGTGGACAATTGATAAAATAAAAAATTAAATGCTTCTGTCATTTTAATTAAAATAATACGGGTTTCTTTCTACTCAATTTAAATGTTAAAAACTCTGTGAAATATTTTTATTAACTCTATTTCTTCTTAATCAAAAAGTTGCAGATGATATATTTAAATTAACTTTTAAATATTTGTTGCTAATTCAACTTAATAAAAGTTTTCTTATATCTTAAAGGAAAATACAAATGGTCATTTTATTTATTTTTTATGTGAAAAGTTTTTAAGATACACTTAAATTAATTTTAAATAAAAACTTTTCACATTCTCATTTTGTTTAGAAACACATAAAAAAGGGAAAGACACTCTCATACACGACAGCACATAACTACGTTTAAAATAAATAACAAACGTTGTAAGACGCATCAAAGTAATATTTTTTTTTTTTTAATCTAAGAGTATTTAATTAAATACGGATTATTTTTAAAGATGAAATAAAGTTATTTTTAAGAAAAAAAATATGCTTTTTGTGTGAGATTTGTGCTGATGATACTCTGCTCTTCGAATATACGATTTTTTTGCGAACGAACAAAAAGCTGAGTAGTAAAAAATGTATCTAAGGATATCATTGACACAAAAAACATTGCTACTTTATACATTCGCACAGTATTTATTTTTACATGTGTGTAATCACCAGGGCAAGTTTAAATGTCTGTGCACATTATATATCAAATATACAAATTTTTTTCAATAATTATTGAGCCGGGTTTTATGAAAATAATATATTTGTTTATTATTCATATTTCGATTTCCTTTAGAAGTCTTCTTCATTCTTGTTTTTTAATACAAATTTTTAAATTTGAAACAAGAAAGAAAATCCTGAAGAAGATTTCCAAAAGAAACAGAAATATCGCTAATAAACTAATATTTTTATACCCTCCACCACCACTAGTGGTGAATGAGGTTCTTCTTTATATGGGAACATAAACCGTAGCAGATAAAGATATTGTGGTAGAATTTGGTGCAATTTAGCTTCATAATACCATGCAATTTTGTAATTTTCGCCTTTTGAAAACCAATAAAACTATAAGACGCTATAACAAATTTCACTTCTATATCGAAATTTGCTCTAATTTAGGGGTCTTTAATACCAGAAAACACTCAACAGTAGTTTGTAATGATTGGTTACTTTATAGGTTCTAAGATAAATATTGTACAAATTACAAACTTACCTTCGGTGAAGGGTATACAAACTTTTATAAGACTTCACCTATTTAATGATAGTTTTGAAATATATTTTTTGTGTTTTTTACTTTACTAAAAGAAGATTAAATTTGCGTTAAAGACAAGGCTTAATTTTTAATAAAAATTATGTACTAAATATTAATATTTTTGGTTTTATTTTATGTATATTCCGCGATACGAATACTCGTAACATCACTAATTAATATATTTGTTTATAGCGGATGATTTTTTAAGAGCTATAGGAAAGTTAAAAAAAAAACACATAAAATTCAAAAAAATGTACGGTCCATATAATGTAATGTTTGAAGATTATTTCATGCAAATGTTGACCGTGACTGCGCCTCAAATGTTCCATCCGCTCAGTCCAATTTTGGCATACTCTTCCCAACACGTCGGCCGGTATCTCATGAATAAATGCTTCAATGTTGTCTTCCAATGCGTCAATTGAAGCGGGCATGTGTGTATAGACACGAGCTTTAACATAGCCCCACAAAAAATAGTCTAGAGGCGTTAAATCGCACGATCTAGGCGGCCAATTGAGCGGTCCCGAACGTAAAATAAAATGTTCACCGAACTCGCCTCTCAATAAGTCCATTGTTAAGCGTGCTGTGTGGCATGTGGCTCCGGCTTGTTGAAACCACATGTCATGCAAATCAAGCTCTTGCATTTTGGGCAAAAAAAGTTGGATATCATCTAACGGTAGCGCTCACCATTCACAGTTACGTTACGATTCACATCATCTTTGAAGCAATACGGTCCAATGATGCCACCAGCCCATAAACCGCACCAAACTGTGACTTTTTCTGGATGCATTGGTAGCTCTTGCAATGCTTCTGGATGATCATCACTCCAAAATCGACAATTCTGCTAGTAGATAGGTAATGGGGATCTTGGACTGTGTCCGGTTCCGATAATATGAAAAAGAATGTGTGGTGTAATAGATTATCCAAGTTCAGAACCATTTCCGGTATACGAGCAGACGAGGTGAAAATGAATAACAGTTTGTCCACTTATATATAGATGACGCTGATTGTGAAGTTCAGTTTTTTAGACTTAGATGGCGCATACATTTATCTCATTTCCGATAGGATTGTAAAAATTTTGTGAAGAAAATACCAACAAAATGTGTATTTTGAGGGGATTTAAGCGTTGATTTGAATATTTATTTAGGATTTTAAAAATTTTGTGAAGAAAATACCAACAAAATGTGTATTTTGAGGGGATTTAAGCGTTGATTTGAATATTTATTTAGGATTTTAAAAATATTGTGAAGAAAATACCAACAAAATGGGTATTTTGAGGGGATTTAAGCGTTGATTTGAATATTTATTTAGGATTTTAAAAATTTTGTGAAGAAAATACCAACAAAATGGGTATTTTGAGGGGATTTAAGCGTTGATTTGAATATTTATTTAGGATTTTAAAAATATTGTGAAGAAAATACCAACAAAAATGGGTATTTTGATGTAAACTCTATTTTAAGTTTTAATGTCAACTCTATTTTAAGCTCTATTTTATACAAGCTCCGAAACATTTATTTAATTTCCGAACCATTTTATCATGTTGAAATTATTTTTTTACCATTTATCTTAGTTCCGAACCATTTGTATAATTTTGAAATTTATTTTAAGCAAGTTCTGAAGCTTTTTGGTGAGGTGAAGTTTATTTTTTTTTAACCACTAATCCTAGTTCCGAGCCAGTTTGTTGTAAGATTTCATTTCAACAGTGATTCTAAACAGTTTAATTTTATCAAAACTATCGAAGCCAAAATCGACAAAATAGAAAATAAAAGTTCAAAATTATGGTATAACCGATATCTTTTCACATCAATTTTATAATTCTCAAGTAAAAAACAAGTTTGCGATTCTTTTAAAACTGTTTTTAGAATTAACACAATAGTCAAAGAATTTAAATTTAGTTTTGTTTTCTTCTTTGTATTAAGAAATATTTTGTTCCCGTTTATGCTGACATTATGTTATTCTTATTTGCAGTTTGTTTTCTTTCATAATATAACGTCTCCTAAGAAGATTTAAAAAGAATTTGTATTTTGTTATAAAATGCTGACGATGTGTCTGCATGTTTGTTTACATTAATCTGATGAAGAAATCTTTTTGTTATATTTAAGAAGCATAAACATGATTGAGCGTGTTAGAATGTATAATTTGTTTATAAAACAAAACATTAATTGCAGTTTGTTTTCTTGCCCTTCTTAAAAGGCTTAGTGGAGTATACTTCTGAAAACTAGGTTTATTTACATTTGAACATTAAGCAGATTTACAATTTAATTAAGAAAAGATTATTTTTGTCATTAGTCAGTATACCGCAACATTCCTCAGAGTGACGATATATTTTTCAGCATTAAGAAAAAATAACGTTTTAAGTAAAAAACAAAATTTTTGATAAAGTTGAAAATCAATAAAAATCAAAAAAATAAACCTTTTTTGAAAGTTCAAAAGAAAAGAAAAAAGTTATTTTTATATTTAAATTTAAAAAATTTGTTAATACAGAAAGTGCTAAATAAAATACTTAAAAATGACTCCTGTATATTGCTCAATTTGCTCTTTGAAGCTCAGCTGTCCAAAAATGCTTAAGGTGCATATGGAATTGCATAGAAATACTTTTAAAAGTTTTGATGCTAACGACTATGAAGTATGTTCGATATGCAATACGTCTATTTCCAAAAAAATGCTTAAGGTGCACATTAACCTCCACTGTCCCATTTGCAAGAAACTTTTCATGAGTTCAAGAAAACTCGTTGAACATAAAGAAACTCACGCTACCATCCAATCACCTCCTCTTCAAAGTGCTAATGATAAACATTGCAATGAGTGCAATGAATTAATACCGGTAACATCATTTAATGCGCATATAAGAACAAATCGCCATATAAAAAATTGCCAAACAGTTAATATTAATAAAACATTAACTGTCAGGAAAAGTAATTTTAAAGGAAGAATTGAAACCTATAGATTGGTGAATGAAAACGACGAAATTTTGTTTCCGGAGGAGTTCTTTAGAGATGCTAAGGCAGTTGTAATTGAAGAATTAAAAAGATGTGGCATCAAACACACTACATTTAAATTTAACATGGAGTTGTTATGTGAATATATGAAATTGGTGAATGATGAAATTCAATTGGCATCAATTGTGCATATTTCTAAAATGATGTTAATAACGCTTGCTGAGGATATCAGTAAGTCATATGACAAACATGTAGACGAAATATCCACAAAAATGAGTGAATTTCAGGAAAGGGACAGTGGATGGACACTCACTAAAATAAATTATGTAGAAGTGAATGTAAACAAGGTCAGCATTATAAGAGGATCCCAATTTATACCATTACCAAAGAGAATTAGCAATATTAAAGGTGCATGTATAAATATTGAAAATAAAGATGTTTTTTGCTTTAAATGGTGCTTAATTGCAGCACTTCGTAAAGACTTAAGCAATAAACAAAGAAAAAACTGCAATTCATATAGCATTAACATCTATAGTAATAAAATTGCTCTGGGCGAATGTGATCTTAATTTTAAGGGATTGGAGTTTCCTATGCCTTTGAAGTCAATAAAAAAGTTTGAAAAAACAAAACGAGATAAGTGTAAATGTATTTGGGTATAATGGTGAGTCAATCGTTGGACCATATTATATAACGATTGAGGAAAAAACCATCCACATAAATTTACTGCTTTTGCATTCCGATGAAAAGTTTCACTATGTTCTCATAAATGATATTTCCAAGTAAGTTTTTCTTTACATTAATAAATATACATACGAATGTATATACTTATTTGTTTCTAAATCGAATAAAAAATTCTTTTATTTATTGTAGACTAATTCGATCCAGTATTACCTCACATAAAAGCAAAATTTATGTCTGTAATACGTGTTTATACCATACACATGATGAGACAGTTTCCAAAAATCATAAAAATGTGTGTGGAAAGAAGATTTCAAAGATGCCTAATCCCGAAGATGCATATATATCGTTTGTAAACCATCAGAAGCAAGTGGATGTTCCGTTCGTGATCTATGCTGATTTTGAGTCAATTTTGGAAAAATTAGATGAAAGTGTGAGTTACAAAACAACAAATATTCAAAAGCACATTCCATGTGCTTTTAATTATTATATTAAATGTAGTTTTAAGGAGATTAAATCTGACAGATACTATTTAGGGAAAAATGCATCTAAAGTCTTTGTTGACAAAATTGTCAAAGATGCAACAGATATTTACCATCAGTATCTCTCCAAAGTAGAGAAAGTGTTAATGAAAGTAAATGATATTGAGGTTTTTAATAAATCAACAAATTGCCACATTTGTAAAAAACTTCTTTATAATGATAAAGTTAGAGACCACTGTCATCTCACTGGTAATTTTCGAGGAGCTGCTCATAATGAGTGTAATTTAAAATACAAAAATCCCAATTTTATACCAGTGATCTTCCATAATCTTTCTGCTTATGACATGCATCTTTTCTTTAAAGAGCTGTCAACAATAAAAAATGCGACAATAAAAGTTATTCCTTTGAATAAAGAGCGTTATATTTCATTATCTGTTTATATTAAAATAGATAAAAATCGGGGATTTGAAATTAGGTTTTTAGATTCAATAAGATTTATGTCTTCTAGCTTAGATTCCTTAGCTAAAAATCTTGACATTAATGATTTTCGAACAGTTCGAGAACGGTTTTCTAATGATAATCAATTTAATATAATCAGGAGGAAGGGTGTATTCCCATACTCTTACATGGATTCAATGGAAAGGTTTAATGAAAATCAGCTTCCAAGTAGAGATAATTTTTTCAATATTTTAAGTAATGAGGAATGCAGTGTAGTCGATTACGAACATGCCAAACAAGTATGGAGTTATTTCAAGTGTAAGAACCTTCTTGACTATACAGAACTCTACCTTAGATCGGATGTTCTTCTATTAACTGACATTTTTGAAAACTTTAGACAAATATGTAAGAGTATTTATAATTTAGACCCTTGTCAGTACTACACTGCACCTGGTCTCTCTTGGGATGCAATGCTTAAGACAACTGATGTAACGTTAGAGCTATTTACTGATAGTGAAAAATACCTCTTTATGCAAAATGGAATACGAGGTGGATTAGTGCAATGCTCAAAAAGATATTCTAAGGCAAACCATAAATATATGGAAAACTTTGATGAGAAAAAAGCATCAGAGTATTTAATGTATTTAGATGCTAACAATTTATATGGGTGGGCAATGTCAGAATATCTACCTTATGGGGAATTTGATTGGATGAACACTAAAGATATTGAAAATTTTAGAGTACAAAATATATCAGATAACTCAGAATATGGTTATATTTTAGAAGTTGATCTTGAATATCCTGACTCTCTTCATGACCTTCATAATGATCTACCATTTTGTCCACAAAATAAAACTCCAGGGCAGTCTAAATTTAAAAAATTAATTGCAGATTTGACGCCTTAAGAAAATTACACTATACATTATAGAGTTTTAAAACAATGTATTACCAATGGTCTTGTTTTGAAAAAAGTTCATAGAATTTTAAAATTCAAACAGTCTCCATGGTTAAAAAAATATATTGATTTAAATACGCTGCACAGAACAAATGCAAAAAATAATTTTGAAAAAGATTTTTTTAAACTGCTTAATAATGCAGTTTATGGAAAAACGATGGAAAGTGTTGATAAAAGAAAAGATATACGTATTGCTACAGAGTGGGAAAATAGTAATAAGAACCATTTAGGTTTACGATCATTAATCTCTAAGCCAAATTTTCTAAGTTTGATAAAGTTTAGTGATGATTTGTATGCAGTAGAGCTGAAGAAAATGGAGCCATGCTACAACAAACCTATATATATTGGATTTTCGGTATTAGAGTTATCCAAATGGAAAATGTATGACTTCCATTACAGATATATGATTCCAAAATTTAAAGAAAATTTGTCCTTAAATTATATGGATACCGATTCATTTATTTATTCAATTATAACAAATGACTTTTATGATGACATTCGTTGCGATGTCAGTATAAATTTCGATACGTCAGAATATCCCAAAGACAATCTTTTTAATTTACCACAGCTAAACAAAAAAGTATTGGGAATGATGAAAGACGAAAATAAGGGAGAAATAATGATTGAATTTGTAGGTTTACGATCAAAAATGTATTCCTTGTCAACTATTAATTCGGAGGACACTAAAAAGTCTAAAGGCGTCAAAAAATGTGTAATTAAAAAACTAACATTAAATGATTATAAGGAGTGTTTATTTGAACAGAAAATAGTTTCTGATGAAATGATTGTATTTAGAACTAAAGCTCATCAATTGTATACACAAAAGTTGCATAAAGTAGTACTTAATCATACGGATGATAAAAGAAATATTATGGAAGATAGAATAAATACTAGAGCTTGGGGTCACTTTAGAGATAGAATTGAAACTCATATGGAAATTGAATAATAATACTTTTGTTTATTACTATTGAGATAGCAGTGGTTAATGAAAATAAAAGGCTTTGTTTTTATACTTACTAAAATAAATTTTATTATTTTATATACATATATAAGATTACATCTAAATACATTTATTCTTATACAATAACCATTAAAATATATATATTTATTAATTAGTTTCTTAAAAATAACGTGTATGTTACTGTTTTTAAATTAATAATAATAATTATCTTTAAAGAAAAAAGTTAAAATATAAAACTTAAAAATTAAAAAATTGTTGTTCTTATTTCAAATTAGATTTTCTCTTTCAAGTAAAATAGCATTTTTTAAAGCGCAAACGCCATAGTTGTGATAACTGCAAAATGTGTTTTCTGGATACTTCTTATTAAGTTCCTTTAAATTTATACATCCAAAATCCTCTATATTTAAAACTTTTTTCTGCAGCATTTTTTCCAACCATTGGCTCTTTTCTGTTCCTTTTACATATATTGTAGAATTTTTTAAATTATTTTTTAAAAAATTACAAACACTCTTAAATGATACTACTCCTGTATTCCACTTAAGATGATGAAAATATTTTATTAACCAATATGCTTCTTTTTGCTCCTTTTGTGATAAACAATTGAAATCAAAAGGCGGTCTTATAATAAAATTGATATATTCCATAGAATTGAAAACAATTGCAACTTCTTTAACGATAAATTTGTTTGATTTTAATTTAAAACCTTGTAAATCAATGAAAACATGTTTACAAGACATCTTCTTTAGGATTTATAAAATTTTTCGAACTTGTCCCTTTAATGGTATATATTCAATAATACGATCGTGAATGAGAATACAATAAGCTGATGTGTTTGCTGGAACATTAGTAGCTGTTTCAAATTCAATTTTTATATCAATTGGTCCGCTGACAATAGATTCATTTTGATAACTAACATCTACTACTATTATTGGAGAATAATTTTTAAACTCTTGAGATGTGAGAAGCGGCTGGGAGTCTCGCATATAGTAGTTTTCTTGAAACCTTAGATACATATCATATAGAATTGCATAACGTTCATTCTGAAACTTTATGTTAAGGTCATCATATGGATAAGACTCTGAATTTAAATGTACTTTTAAATTAGTCAGATCGCAGTGTATAAATTTCTTTTCATGTTGGAATGCAATCAAAACAAAACGAGGGCGTTCTCTATTCGCTGCCAGCTTAACATTCCACACATGATTAGAAGACATATTTAGTTGTGGATTTATATGACAATCCCAACTTCTAAATGCAATTGGTATTGAAGTACCACTGTTTATTATTTTTATCATATTTAATTTACAAAAAATCTGATAGTTGTACATGGGGAATTCTCCACGATATACTTGAAATTGTTAATTTAGCCTTTTCGGTAGAAACAGTTGAATAAACAAGATTCTCATCATTTTTATTACGTAATAGAATCAATTCATGTTTTGCATTCAATAATATTTTGTTATAGTCTTCAGCGAATCCCAAAAACAATTTCAGTGGTACATAAAAATTAAAATATCCATTTACGAGATCAATGTCATCAATTTTATTCCATCCAGCATTTTGCATTCCATTACTATCTATTGGTGATAATGAAACCAAATTTTTAATAGTACTTGATGTTCCTAAATGTCTTGTTTGATCAATTTCAACACCATTTACTTCGTAACGGATTTCATCAAATAGATGTGCTACAAAATTATTTTTTAATTTAATGTTGGCTGCAGAAGATACTAATTTTGAATTGCTATCATCTTTAACAAATCCTTCTACATATATAAAACTTTCCGATGGCAAAACATACAAGTCTTGATTTTGTATTGTTATACGAATTTCATCGTTATTATTGTAAGATTGTAAATATGGGGTATACGTATGGTAGGCCTTTTTAATTATATTTTCATCGGACAAAGGTTTATCCAGAACATCTATTATTGAACTCATGGTTTCTTCAATTTTAAATTTAATGATTTTAGAAATTCTTTATTTGAGTGCGTTAAATTTATATTTTTTAATGAATTCTTTGAATTTAATTTATTTTTCAATATTTTGTTAGAAGAAGAGTTTAATACTTTGTTTTTAGATATATTCTTCTTGTAAATTATCATTACTTTGTTGGTCTTAAATGTAATCGAATTGTAATTTCCTCTCCTCGGAAATTAAGTAAACCACCGTCTTGATCAACCACTCGCAGAGTAATGGAGCTTATCTCTCGACAGTTGATTGGTAAATAAATTAGATTCCTAGGAATCTCATCTATTTTATAGCCAGGTGGGACGTTAATGGCAAACTCATGTAAAGTATGTGCTTGGGAGTTATTCATGTATGTGTTGACAGCTATATTACTCTCAATTCGTAAAAGATTTACTTTAAAAATATTAACTGGAAGATCTGAGTAATGCTCTTTATTAGGTAATAGAATATTTTCTTTAAATCCCAAAAGCTTCCCAATTGTATTTTTCTTATTAAAGTATATTGGATCATTAGAGTTTTTTATTTTAACTTGCATCGTATTATTATTAGCTTCAATGTTAATTTTATTTTGAGGACTATATCGTTGATATTGTTCTTTAATATAATCAACTATATCGTTTAGCTCATAAGATCCAATGGGAATTTCAATTACTTGTTCGCCAATATGAAACATATTATTATAAACATCTACATTTGGAATACTATTGTATGAATGAAAATCTGTAAGTGCACACTCATATTTTCCGTCCAACTCAATTGGAGGAAAATAGTTAGCCGTCAACTCAGTTGAATTAGAGCTTAAAGTGAGAGTTATTGACATTTCGACTGTTGAATTGCAAATAAAGTAAAAAACATAATATTATTTATTTAAAAATAATTTATTTACATATATTTTTTTGTTCTTTTCTTATTTAATAATAACAATACATTAACTCTTACATTCTATTATTATAATTATATCTACTCTTACAAACTACAATATATCAATCTTATTAATCCAATAATTGTGTTGATTAGAAAATCCCAACCATTTTACATATGCCATGTCTCCTTTAGTTTTAAGAATTTTTTCAACAAGGTATGTATCAGGAAATCGAATTTTTGAAAGTTCATCATCATAGAAACCACCTTCAATTGGATTTCCTTGATAGTCATCTAGTATGTATGTTGCAGGATACGTATTTTTTACTGTTTTAATTTTAAAAATTTCTGTAGTCCAATTGGGAGTGTAACCTTTTTCAAAAATGTGTTTATATTTGCTTATGCGTACATAATCTCCAACATTAAATTTAGATTTTTTAAATATTTTTAAATGATTGTAAACGGTTTGCAATAATTTCATTTCGTTTCCAGAATTAACGTCAATTGGTGCCATTTTAATGGTGCGATGAACTTTTCTATTATATTTATTAATTAGATCTTTGTAAATATCAAGCCAATAATATGAACCATTAAAACTAAATTCTTTCCACATCATTCCTTTTAGAGTTCGATTAAATCGTTCTACTATTGAGGCTTTCATTATACTAAATGTTGAGTAGTGATTTATATTATGGTTGTGCATGAGGATATTAAATTGTTTATTGAAAAATTCTTTACCATCATCAGTCTGCAAGTTTTTGGGAACTCGACCTAATTTTAAAATACTTTTCATTGCTTGAAATACTTCAGTTGCTGTTTTTGTTTTAAGTGCAACACCCCATGCAAACTTGGAAAAAGTATCAATGATCGTTAACAAATATCGATATTTTTTATTATATGTAGAATAATTCCCCATTTCAACTAAATCAGCTTGCCAGAGATCATCTATGCCTTTCATTACAACTCTTCGACGTATAAAATTTTTTCGGGCTGGTTTATGAAGTTCATTTACTAAGTCTCTTTTTGTTGAATACATAATTATTAAGTAAGTCCTCTTTACTTAAGGGAATATTGTTATCTCCTGTTCTTTATTTTTAATATCAAGCCTGTTATATAGTTTCTGATTTAAGATTTTGAGTCTTCTTTCAAAATCTTTTTTCATTTTCTCTATTATTTGATAAACTTCATTAATATTCTTGTTTAATTGATCCATTACCTCCTTCTGTGTTTTTTCAATTTGAGATTGCAAAAACATTTTATTGACACCATCGTTTTCTTCCAAAGCATTCGACATATGTTTGATTCTTTTGTTTTGAACATCAATGTTGTTATCTGTATCCATAAAGAACCCAAGCAATTTAGGTGCATTTTTCATAGAAATTATGCCACTTGTATCGTTAATATAGTGACCAAATTTGTCGACAGACATTACTTAATGTTAATTTTATAGTTATTCAATAATGTTAGCTTCGTATAATTCTTCAATAATAGAAACAATTTCGTTATTATGATTGCTGTGGCCTGCAGCTTGTGATGCGAGCAGGAGTCTAAGTCGATCTATCAACTCATTTGGATCATCCCAGTATATATAGTTGGGTTTATTTGGATTTAAATTCATTAACCCACTTCCAATATAATTTTCATTTGTTGTTTTTATTGTATCAGATGAAGTGGGAGATTGAGGTGTTTTGGTAGATGGATTTTTAGGTTTAATCAATTTTCTGATAATGTTCTTGTATTTATATGCTCTTGTACCCCTTATATGACCATCTGAGCTATAACCTATTTTATAGGCATTTGTATTATTTAATATTTTTTTATAAATATCTAACTCAGATTTATCATAGTTTTTTGGTATTTTTTGAAACATTAATGAAAATAAACCTGGAGTGAGTGCCCATATTTGGTTTCCAACTTGAATCTTATCTTCATTAAATTGAATGTTACTATCACCAAATTTCCATTCATTATTTGAATCTTTATGTACTCCATATAGTGTGTCTAACTCATTTCTTTTTTCTAAATATAACAAATCATTAAAATTTATATGATTATTTGGATTTTCTGTTTCTGGTTGAGAATAAAAATCATCATCATCATCATCATCATCATTATAATCTTCAGAGTTACTTGCAGCAGTAGATAATATATTTTTTTCTGGTTTTATAATTGGAATATAAGAATCTGTTTTAAATTGTTCTTGTTGCTTTGATTCATTTTTAATTTTATTCTTTTCAATTTTTAAATTTACTTTGGTATTTTTCGAACTATTAATGAAATTTTTCAGGGGTTCTGTTATGGGTTTAAATGTATCTTTAAGTTGTTCACGAGTATCAGCTTCACCAATTTTTATACTGCGAAATTTCTTTTTTAAAACATTTCTTCTCTTTATCAACTCTTTTAAAACTTTTTCATTAATTTTTTTATCGGACATCAGATCAGCTATTCGTTGGTTAACAATGCGTTTTATTGTTGTAATATCTTTAAAGGTTGATGTTATACTAATAATCGTATAAAATATATTCTATAATTTATATTGCTATAAAATAAACAAACTGCTTTCTATATCTCCCATCATTTAATTCATCATCTTTACTTATAACCAAAAATCCATATTTATCTTTCCAACATTCTCCACAAATTTCATGAAACTTTTCGTAACTCATATCGCTACCAACATGATCAGCATATATATGTTTTATATTCATTTCATCTTGCTTAAACATAATAATCATATTAGCATTATCTCTTATTAAATGTTTGGGAATTCTTGTATATGTTTGACATAAGTAGAATGAATCTACATTTCTATGTCTACCCATACAAAAATATGCACGTATATTGTTTTGTTTTTCACATGCAACATCATCGAAAATCATAACTGAATTGTTTTGTGCTTCATCTGGAGGTATTACAGAATCATTATCAGAAAACGTATGAAACCCCATTCCTTTAATTGGTGTTATCAATTTTCTTAAATATTCATACTTTGGCTGAAATAGTGATTTTGAGTATAAATAGATGTTTTCAAATTTCAGTCCATTAGGACTCTCTAGTAAGCTTATCATAACGTTAGTCTTGCCACAATTTGAAGGACCTACAATAAGCGCACGAATAGAATTCGGTAATATAGAACTATGTCTACATTTTGAATTTAAATTCGTTGAAGAATCCGTATTACGAACAAAAATATTTTTATGTTGTTTTATTAAACGCATCTTTAGAACTAAATGAAATAATTAAATATTCTCTTTTTCTTATAGAATAAAATTAAATAAAATGGTAATACGTTTTAAAAACAAGATTAATTGTAATAAAGTCGTCAGAGGAGAAGGTTTAATTAATAAATTGGTAAATTCACTTCCTTTTGAACTACATCTTCCTGGTTATCAATATTGTGGTCCTGGAACGAAATTACAAAAACGTTTAGAACGAGGTGATAAAGGAATTAATCTATTAGACGGTGCATGTAAAGAACACGATATTGCTTATTCAAAAAGTAGAGATATAAATATAAGACATCAAGCTGATAAAATTCTTGAGAACAGAGCTTGGGAACGAGTACTTTCAAAAGATAGCAGTCTTCCAGAAAAATCGTTGGCATATTTGGTTACTAACGCAATGAAAGCAAAAACTAAACTCGGTATGGGGATGACTAAGCAAAACAAAAGTAATAGGAAATCAAAATCGAATAAAGTTATTGGACGAAAACTGTTCAATTCAACGCTAAAAGCAACAACAAAAATTTTAAGAAAAGAAAAACCAACAGATCTTAACGCTGCTATCAAGATTGCACGTAAAACCATTAACAAATCCTTAAAGGGAAGGAAATCTGAAATTGTAGTACCACGTGTAATACGTGTTCCAAAAGTTGGTGGTGTTTTACCATTAATACCAATATTAACAGCTTTAGGTGTAATTGGTACCCTATCGAGTGGAGGTGCTAACATAGCAAAAGCAGTTAATGCAGCAAAGAATGCTAAACTCCAACTTGATGAAGCGACTAGACACAATAAGAATATGGAAGCAATAGCAATGGGTAAAGGACTTTACCTCAAACCATATAAGAAAGGATATGGATTAACTTATGAAGAAAAAGCAAAAAACTTCTAAACAAGCTACCCAAAAGACCATTGACTGATATTGATATACGAAAATTCTCAAAAAATATTCCACATTTTAGAGGAATTTTCATGTTAGACGCAATACCAAAACATCCCAGAAATATTGAATGTGGAGTAATTAATTTGGATTCTACAATCGGTAGTGGTACACATTGGGTAGCTTACTATAAAAACAATAAACAAATAGAATATTATGATAGTTTTGGAAATTTACAACCACCATTGGAACTAGTTGAGTACCTAGGAGGAAATATAAAATATAACTACAATCAACATCAAAACTATGATTCATTTAATTGTGGTCATTTATGTCTTGAATTTTTATATAAAATAACTGAAAAAGAAATTAATAAATAAAACAATTGAAATTATTTTAAAAAGAAAAACCATGTTTTTTTTTTTATTTAATTATTTTAAGGTACATATTATTATTATTTTTATCGTTAAAATATAATTTAAAAACTGTTAAAGTTTGCGTATATGGGATATCTAGAATTGGCTTCAAAGATATCACCCTCCTCAAATGGCTTCAATCGCAAGTTTTTCTCCCCTTCCCTGGATATAAGATACGATCCAGATGATAAATTCTTCAAATCTTCGTCAGTTAGCGTATTGTAGCGATATGGCAAAAACAATATATTCTCCTCAAGCTCAACTTTTATTGAGCTCCCATACTTGGTATTCACTCTACTTGCATTCATAATAATGTGTTTAGAAGATATTGCAAGATCCTTAATGTGAATTAAGGATTTGCTGTAGCTCAGAGTATTAAATTTGGTTACTAAGTTTTTCGAGGGTTCCATTTTTCACAACCGATCACGTTAGTTTCTTTTTTTCAACTGAGATTAAAACCACTTCTCTAAATTGAAAAGAGCTTAACTAAATCAAAAATAATCTATTTTATTAATCAAGAAAAAGTTTATTGATATATAATCATGTGAATAAATGAGACGAAGACATACATTTCTTCCCTTTGCTCTAAAGAAAGAAATCGATATAAATAAATATGGAATAACACTACCAAATAAATAGGAACCAATACAGAACAAATTACCGAATAGCATTGAGAAAATTAATATAGTTTTCTCTTTCACTCTAGTTATTAAGTAAACCGAATAGCATTGAGAAATTTAATATAGTTTTCTCTTTCACTCTAGTTATTAATTAAACCGAATAGAATTGAGAAATTTAATATAGTTTTCTCTTTCACTCTAGTTATTAATTAAACCGAATAGAATTGAGAAATTTAATATAGTTTTCTCTTTCACTCTAGTTATTAAGTAAACCGAATAGAAGTGAGAAATTTAATATACTTTTCTCTTTCACTCTAGTTATTAAGTAAAATGTTGTGAAATAATAACTAGAAATTTAAAAACGAGAAACATTAACAAGTAGGACGCCAAGCGGATACAACTCAAAAATGTGTACATTAAAAGAATTTTTAGTAAAATTTTTAACCAAATTTGAGGAAGTTATCCTGCATGAGCACAGGCTGTGCATAGAAAGTTTCATACCAATGCTGGATGAAAATGAAGACTTCGGCGTTGCTGAAAGTGATGATGGGGAGCCACATTTCCAATGCTGCCCATGGTACAGCTCGTATTGTGAAGAAGGGCCTACTCCGTGCAGATGTGCGGTTTATATATTAAGAAAAATTAATGTAATAAATTTAATAAATAATTATCATTTAATATTTAATAAAGACCAATAATAAAAATCAAAACTTTTTCTCTTTTTTTTTATTTATTTATTTATTTATTTTCAGTTCTATTTCAGCAAATAAAATGTATTCTAATACAAATAAAATAATAAATAAAATTAATAACAAAAAATGATAAATAAAAAAATATTTTGCTACATTTATTATGGATGATGAAATTTCAGCGTTTTGCATCATTGTATTTGAAGATTCGACAAATGTAATTGGGATTTCAATAACTTGATCATCATAATTAGTAATGTGATTGCTTCTAGCGATATTATCGTTTTTAATTTCAATATTATACTGAGGAATGTTAGAAAAATTATCGTGTCGTATTTTACCTTCTACTTCTCTGAGACCACAGGTATCATAACAGGGTGGTGGTAGTAGTTGATTTAACACATTCCAATTAATAGGTACATTATTGGTACAACATCTTCTCAGTAAAGCACAATTTGGTGACCAACGCAAATGTTCTGTTAAAGGTTGATCAGTAAGCGCCCAATTCCAAATTTCAACTTCGCAAAAATAACATTTTGTTTTGTCGTAATCTCCACTATAAAACATGCCAGTCATAGCTAACTCTCTTTTATCTACCCATTTTAATGGCCAGCATGAAAAAGTTTTTAAACGCTCATCTTCTCTATGGAAAATATCAGTCATGCTATAGCGTGGCGTAAATGAAGATTGTTTTTAATGCTGATCTTCACTGCAATCGAATTTTAGATCTTTAACCATTTTAAATTTTTTTCTTTCATAATTTCAACCGCAAATTTTAAAAATACTATTTGAACTCCACGATAAATCACAATGTACTTGCTGTTGAAATGAATTGTATACGCTATTTATACATGGATATGTTCAGCCATTGAAAATTATTTTCGAAATGTGATGCAATATAAGAAACATTTATTTTACTTTTAAAAGTTTTTTAGTATGTACATATATTTTATTTAATAACTACTTAAAAGTATTTGAATAAAAATAAGAAAAAATTTACATCTATAAACTTAAATCTAGTTCTCTAATGAAGCGATCTCCTTCTTCATCCAAATAAAACCCGTCATTTGCCTTTAAAATGATTTTATCACCCTCTTCGTCTTCCAAAAAATACTCAATTTCCCACAAAAAATCGTAGTAAGCCATTTGGTTGTTAGGGATCTCTTCCATAGAATTTTCATCGACAAATTCAATTTCAAAATCGCTCAAATTCATTGTTCAAATGTTCAATGTTCAAATGTAAATAAACCTAGTTTTCAGAAGTATACTCCACTAAGCCTTTTAAGAAGGGCAAGAAAACAAACTGCAATTAATGTTTTGTTTTATAAACAAATTATACATTCTAACACGCTCAATCATGTTTATGCTTCTTAAATATAACAAAAAGATTTCTTCATCAGATTAATGTAAACAAACATGCAGACACATCGTCAGCATTTTATAACAAAATACAAATTCTTTTTAAATCTTCTTAGGAGACGTTATATTATGAAAGAAAACAAACTGCAAATAAGAATAACATAATGTCAGCATAAACGGGAACAAAATATTTCTTAATACAAAGAAGAAAACAAAACTAAATTTAAATTCTTTGACTATTGTGTTAATTCTAAAAACAGTTTTAAAAGAATCGCAAACTTGTTTTTTACTTGAGAATTATAAAATTGATGTGAAAAGATATCGGTTATACCATAATTTTGAACTTTTATTTTCTATTTTGTCGATTTTGGCTTCGATAGTTTTGATAAAATTAAACTGTTTAGAATCACTGTTGAAATGAAATCTTACAACAAACTGGCTCGGAACTAGGATTAGTGGTTAAAAAAAAATAAACTTCACCTCACCAAAAAGCTTCAGAACTTGCTTAAAATAAATTTCAAAATTATACAAATGGTTCGGAACTAAGATAAATGGTAAAAAAATAATTTCAACATGATAAAATGGTTCGGAAATTAAATAAATGTTTCGGAGCTTGTATAAAATAGAGCTTAAAATAGAGTTGACATTAAAACTTAAAATAGAGTTTACATCAAAATACCCATTTTTGTTGGTATTTTCTTCACAATATTTTTAAAATCCTAAATAAATATTCAAATCAACGCTTAAATCCCCTCAAAATACCCATTTTGTTGGTATTTTCTTCACAAAATTTTTAAAATCCTAAATAAATATTCAAATCAACGCTTAAATCCCCTCAAAATACCCATTTTGTTGGTATTTTCTTCACAATATTTTTAAAATCCTAAATAAATATTCAAATCAACGCTTAAATCCCCTCAAAATACACATTTTGTTGGTATTTTCTTCACAAAATTTTTAAAATCCTAAATAAATATTCAAATCAACGCTTAAATCCCCTCAAAATACACATTTTGTTGGTATTTTCTTCACAAAATTTTTAAAATCCTATCGGAAATGAGATAAATGTATGCGCCATCTAAGTCTAAAAAACTGAACTTCACAATCAGCGTCATCTATATATAAGTGGACAAACTGTTATTCATTTTCACCTCGTCTGCTCGTATACCGGAAATGGTTCTGAACTTGGATAATCTATTACACCACACATTCTTTTTCATATTATCGGAACCGGACACAGTCCAAGATCCCCATTACCTATCTACTTCTGCTTATTAGCGTACCCATTGAGCCAAAAATGAGCTTCGTCGCTGAACAAGAGAAGCTCGCGGTGAACTTTCTTAACAGAGCACGCATTTTGATAATAAAATTCAATAACAATAACAAAACACGAAACGTGCGTCAGTGTTGCCAAAAAGAAAATAGCTAAAAAATCACCCGATATTATTTCTGTTAATATTCTACATGACTTCTAAAAGTGTTGTCAGCCTGTTTTCGCAGCAAAAATAAAAAAATCATTGCATTGGTAATGTGCATCTTTAACACAGTTCCAAAAATCCTTATTTGGAAGAAAAAATTGCCAAATGTTTCTTTTTGTTCTACGCAAAGTTGTATGAACAAAAGGAAATATTTGCTTACATTTTTTTGTTATAAAAAGGAATAATGGAACTGTACTAAAGGAAAATTGATTCCGCCTACAATGATATTGAAATTACTCTTTATATTTGTCCAAGATTTTAAATCATGGCTATTCTCAAATACGCGTCGACGGAGTAAACATTTACATTGAAACAAAAACCAAATGTTTGAAAATTTTTTTGTTATCTTTTAAATATCTGCATTAAACTTAATAATGATGTTCATGAAACCTTCTTTATAATTGTGTAGGTATTCGCTTTGTTTGTATTCAGTAAGATCCCTGCAAATAATAGGACCAGTCTAAAACTTTTATGTTGAAGTTGTAAGGAAATAATTTTATTTTCTTTTTTTTCAACTTTATTTATTACTTTTAAAAACTTATTGGTTAAAACTTAAAACTAATTTAGACCGTTCCCAATTGACACTTGTAAGTAGACTGACTCTCTTTCTTCTTTTCCAACTTTGCTTATATTAATTTATTATGTTTATCTTGCATATTTGGTCATTGGCGGATATTGGCGGGTGCCGGAAATGCAACTAAGTAAGTTTAAAACAATTTTAAAGAACTGCTTTGTGTTAAAAGGTATTGGCATATTCGCAAAACAATTCCACAGAATTGTTTCGTATAAAAAATGCAAACTTGATAAATTTGTGAAATATTTCAACGAATTGTTTTATATAAAAATTGCAAATTAATAAATTTATTATTTGTAAAATAATTCCAAAGAATTATTTTGTATTAAAATTGCAAATTAATAAATTTATTATTTGTGAAATAATTCCAAGGAACTATTTTGTATTAAAATTTATTGTCATGTGCCGGAAGTGTAGCAGGTTTAGTAGGTTCATATTATGTTGAGTTTAGTTTATATTATGTTAAGTTTATATTACATTAAGTTATTTAAGGGGTTTTGATATAACACCCCCACCGTTAGATTGAGGCTCCGACGAAATATGCAATATGGTGGAAAATTTTGTCTTATATAAAGTAAATATTGTTAACATTATTACGGTCAAAACAATTATTATATTTATGCTTATGTTTATAAGATTTGATTTTTTTGTTTGATATTGTATTTGTTCTATATATTTTACATGTTTGATTTGTTCTAAGTATAGTGATTCTAATTTTAAGTTAGTGAATGTCATATCCCAGTAAACCAAGCGATATTGTAACGATATCGAAACGATATCATATAGGTGATAGAAAGTATTACAAGTGATAATCGTTTTCGAATCGAAAACGATAGTTTTTACGGACTAAATTGTACCTTTCCTTATAATATCATTTTTCCATTAAATTATGATATCGTTTTCGATATCATAATTTCCAATAATAACGATAGTGAAATCGCATTTTTAAATTTCTTGAATTATTAAACGATTCTGTGTAATATTTGAACAGTACATTGTTTTCTTTTCTGTTCTGCACTCGTGGCATTTTCTTAAATATATGTACATTGAAAATATTGCAGAAAATCAGTGTTTAAAAAGTTGTAATAATTTTCTTGATTTAAAATTTTTTAAATACCCATTCCTGGCCACTTTAACTGAATTTCGGAAGGACAAACATATGCACCTAATTTATTTTTATAGACACACTTACTAACAGTTTTTAACGATTTATCCCTTTGCAGTAAATAAGAAATATTCAAATATTTTAATAAAAAAAGTTTTAAAATTTTTATATGTTTTGTTTAAATAATTTTCTATGTTTAAAAAATTTTGATGATTTTTTCAAATGTTTGTTTTTAAATTGGAAAAAAATATTTTGAAAAGTGATATCGTAACGATATTGTTTTGAATAAAAGTACATAATATTATAAACGCCGTAAAATATAATATCGTTTTCACTTTCATATCGTTCTACGGTTTATTGGGATTTGATTTTTCTTTGACTTTAGTTATGGCATTAGGTAGTATAAATTGATCATAAAGTTTTATTTTGATATTGGTAAAGTTTTTCTTTGCTGTGAAAATTTCACAGTTTTCGAATTTTATTAGAAAGTTGCCTTTTATTTTTATATTCATTTTATTACAATTATGTTCAATTTTAGAATAGAAGTTTTTAAATATTAGTATGCCGGGTAGAATTTCAGTTACAATTGATTCGTTTGATATTTGCATATCGCAGTATGCTTCTTCGTAATTTAATATATTTGAAAGGCATTTGTTAGTAATTTGTATTAAATTTATCATAAGGTTATCTTTAATGTTAGCATCGTAAATATTATTTTTAGAATCTACTAGTATTTCATACTTATTTAGAATAATTGATTTGTTGTATATATTAGGAATTGGCTCGAATACAATTTTTGATAAAGTTTCCTTTGAATATTGTGGGATTTGGAGAACTATTATTATATTACTATCGTTTATGGCGACGACTACTTTGATATTGGTGTAACTGTCAAAATCGTTAATAAAGTTGAGTTCTGTATTTGTTAAAATGTCCGTGGGAATTATTCCGAGTTTGCTAGAAAATATTATTTGTCCAATGTCATCGGCATGATTTCGTAACAGTGAAATATCGTTGTTGATTTGGTAGACTTGTTCTATAAATGTAATTTCTTCTTCTATTGTAATTATTTTGTTTGCCATAAAGTTTTTAAATTTATTCAAATAATTTTCTATTAGAGTTTGTTTTTGATTTATGTGGTCCGTAATATTCTGTATTTGGTAGGATATGAAATTGTTAACAAATGTCAGATTGTTAATTTTGTTTGTCAAGACTTCTTTATTTTTATAAAGTGTTTTGAGTGAATTATTGATTTTTTCATTATTTAGCCTTTATTTTAGGGTTATTTTTGTCTTGGTACTTTTTAGTTTGTTTTATATGAGTTTTGTAGTACTTATGTCCCGTTTTTGTATTTTCTACGTGATCTTCGTCAATTTTTCTAGTATTTATTTTCCTATATCCTGTGGTTTTTACCTCCTCTAATTTCTTTAATATAATTTATCCCTTCCTCTATCTCTACGTCAACCCTGTCTCTATTTAATTTATTTATGTAATTCTCTTTCTTTTTAAAGATCAGTTCATGTATCGCTTTGTATCTGTCTTCGTGAATTTTCCCATTTAAGAAGTCAATTGGTTTTATTCTAGTTGTGCTGTGAATTGTGTTGTTGTAAAAGCCTATTATCCTTAACATTTTTTCTTCCGTTGTGTAATGTATTTATTACACATCACTAATCATTTATTACACATCTCTAATCATTTATCGTTAAATCAGCTGTTTCATATATTTTTAGAATCAGCTGTGTTGTTTATATTTTTAATAGTAAATAAACAATATTTTATGTATGTATGTGTAAGCATATAATTGCATGTAAATATATAGAATAAGGATTAGATTTAAGTACCGTTATTTTAGTTTATAAGGAGACAAATTTTGTAATAAAGCAAGATTCAAATACGAAACTTAGCCGAGTAAATTGGCTCTCTGTTTTCTTTTTTTTATTAAAACCACCAGCACTCCAAGTAGTGCTTTGCCTTGGCGCTTGTTAGTGCCGGCATAAAATATTAGTGCCAGTGGCGTTTCAAACGCCGGCCAAACAAAAATCTCATACCCCATCGAAGTAGGGACTTCCTTTTTTATTTAAATGACATCCAGTCATTACAGTTGGTTCGTTTTTATTTCTGTCGTCATGTTTTAAAAGTCTTATATGTTCATTGATGGTGTTGTGAAGTCTTTCGATGTCCGCGTTGGAAGTGTGATTGCTGTTTGAAGTATAGTGTATATGGATGTTTTCTTCTCTAAGGAATTCTTGCATTGGTATAGCTTTGAATCCTAATTCATTGCCTACGACTATTTTTTCAATTTTTCCGTATGTGTTAACATAGTGAAAAAGTTTTGTCTTGAATTCCGTCCAGCTTCTACCATTGTCGATTATCGTCATAAAAAGTTCTTTCCTTAAGGTGTAAAATACGTCAATGTGTATAATTTCGCGGGGTTTGGAGGGGGTCTCGCTTACTTTGAAAGGTATTTTGGGTGGTTTTCGGTCGTATTTTTCTAGGGTGCATATTTCACAATTATTAATAAATTGTGTAATCCTTAACTTTAGTTGGGGGTTATAAATTTGGGTTTTCAATTCCTCGTATACCGCTTGAATGCCTCTATGATTCTTACATAAGTGCTCTTTTTCGATTATGTTGGTTAGTTTATTTTCTTCATCTATGTCTATTAGTATCCTTGTACATCTTATAATCTTAAATTTATCATTATTTGAAAACAGGTCTTCGTACGTATTTTTTAGGGTGTCATAAAATTCATCCTCTATTAGAATTGCGTTTAAAAGATTTGGGTTGAAGTGATTTTTAAGCAAAGAAATTGCGGTTTCGCGATCAAATTCTTACAAACTTATAGTTTTCCTTACATTTCTAAATATTTTTTCATTCTTTATCCTAGCTGCTCCAGATGTAATTTTCTTTATAATTATTTGATTTTTGAATATATTAATAGGTGATTCTGTTTCTTTTATAGTTGATTCGCGGGATTCTAATGAATAGATATTAGCAGGCTGTGGCTCTATTCTTGATAAAGCGTCAGCATTGCTGTTTTTTGTTCCCTTCTTATATTTAATTTCGTAATCAAATTCGGAGAGTTTTAATCTCCACCTTACTAATTTCGAATTTGGCTCTTTTATGGAGAACAACCAAGTGAGTGGTTTGTGGTCAGTTTCGATTAAGAATTTTCCAAATAGGTACGGTCGAAAATATTTAGTAGCCCAGATAATTGCTAATAGCTCTTTTTCTATCGTACTGTAGTTTGTCTCGTGTTGGTTAAGGGTACGGCTCGCGTAGCAAATCGGGTGGTTTTCTTGGGAGAGAACTGCGCCTAATGCGAAGTTACTAGCGTCTGTTGTTACTGTAAATTTCTTTGCAAAATCGGGGTACGCTAGTATTGGATCATGTGTCAATAGGGTTCTAAGAGTGTTGAAACTATCTACATAGTGTGAGTCAGAAATGTTTATTTTAGTATCCTTTTTCAAATATCTGGTCATTGGTTTGGCGATTAAAGAGTAATCTTTAATGAACTTTCTATTATATCCAGTTAGACCGAGGAACTGCTTTATTTGTTTAGTGGTTTTGGGGATGGGAAAGTTTTTGACGCATTCTATCTTTTTCGGGTTTGCTTTTATTCCTGCTGGGGTCACTATGTGACCTAAGAATTCTGTTTCGCTTTTCAAAAACTCTGAATTGTCTAACTGAATCTTAAGTTTCGCTTCTCTTAAGCGACGGAATATAAAGTTTATGGAGTGGATATTTTCTTGCAATGACGTGGAGAAAATTATTACGTCATCCAAGTAAACTAGGCAAATTTTATTTATATAGTCCTTTAAGATGTTGTTCATGAGTCTTTGGAATGTCGCTGGTGCTGTCTTTAGACCAAACGGCATTCTCAAAAACTCATAATGACCTCCTTCCACGCTGAAGGCTGTCTTATGGATATCCTCATTCTCGATTTCAATCTGATGAAATCCTTTTGTGAGGTCGAGTATCGTGAAATACTGGCATCTTCCCAGTTTGTCAAGTATTTCGTCGATGTTTGGAATCGGATACTTGTCATCGATAGTTACTTCGTTGAGCTTTCGGTAATCAACGACAAGTCTCCATTTGGATTTCCCACTGGCGTCCGTCTTTTTTGGGACTATCCAGATGGGTGCCGAATATGGTGAATTGCTGTGGCGAATTATTTCGTTCTCGAGCATTTCACGGATTTGCTTCTCTACTTCACTCTTGTGAATGTAGGGGTATCTGTAGGTCTTAGTGAAAATTGGGATGTCATTAATTGTTCTTATTTGATGTTTTAAGGCTGAGGTGAATGTTAATTTAGAGTCTTCTTGTTAAAAAATGTCGGAGTACTTTTTTATTACTTCCATTAATTTGGATTTTTCTTCTGTATTGAGGTGTTGTGTTCTAATTTGTTCGCTTAAAGGTTTATATTCCTTTATTTGCATTGTATTAAAATTTTCATTGTCCACCTTCTGCGTGGTTTTTTGATTGAGTGATTTTATAATAGGCGCTGTTTCTGTTTTATAGTTAGTCTTCTTTTGTTTTAAAGAAGATTGGTAATATTTGTCCTCCTAACTGAATCGTGTTTTCCTGGTAATTTATGTATGAATTTAATGGTCTAAGTAGGTCATTGCCAATTAAGCCATCATAATAATCATGGAAACCCTACAAGAATAGTGACGGTCATTTGACCTATCATATGACCGACATTGCTGATACAGATATCGGTCATCGCGAAGAACAAAGTTTCTATCATTTTCTTAAGGCCAACGTGAAAAAAATCACCTAAACTTTTGTGTACGTGTGATTTTGCATCCTTCTTTAACCTATGAATTTTGTGGTAGATAAAACATATATCTGAGCTGTTTACTCCTATACTCTTTACATATTAGTACTGATGTATAAACCGGACACAGCTGACTAGTCAGTACTGAAGCTTATACCAGTCACAGCTGACTAGTCAGTACTGATGCATATATTCGTCACTGTTGACGTGCTTTTTAGCTTAAATAAAAGACGATTCATTTTATTAAAATCTCATACATATTTTTGTTTTTTATTTAAAATAAAATTCAATATTTGTTCGTTTTACACAAAATAATTAAATAAATAATTATTTTTTGTCCTATGAGGTAATTTAAATTTTATAAAGCTTTTTTGCAATAGTCCCAACTTCAATATTTCACTTGGTTTTTGCTTAAGTCAACCTTTGGTTCACATTGATGCTATAGATAAGTACATATACTAAGGAATGATCCTATACACTACCAGAATATCTTGTAGTTAGCTTAAGCAAAAACCAAGTGAAATATAAACAATGGGAATATTGCAAAAAGGCTTAATAAAACAGGGACCGTAACAGTTATTCCTCCTTTCATAAACGTAAGATGATAACAGTTTTTTTATTAAATATTAGACGTTGCTCGTAACCAATAGTTTTATTTAAAAGTTATTGGTTTTTGCAAAACGTTTGGCTAGATCAAACACCATTTAACTGTTTTTAAATATCATTGTACAATTCTGCTACATATTGTATCCATTCGAAACGTTTGCCGTGTTTAGTTTTTACTAAAAACTTTTTAGACAATTTGTTAAACCATAAAGAGTGTCTGATTCCCCACAATTGTAAAGAGCACACACTAAAGTGGTCACTGTGCGATCAAGAAGTGCTAGATTTGTGTTTTTCGCTACAATTTGCAAAATTCTGTAAGATACAAAAAAAAAGACGACTTAATTTTATTTAAAAACAAATATTCATGATAACATACCTCTGAATATCGTATAACCAACTTTGGCTCCTTACACCATTCACTGCAGGTGGAAGAATTAACACGGAAAAATGTTTTCGCCTCTAATCATAATATGACGATTATCCAACTGAACATCGGGATGAGCCTCTTCATTGAGAACACTTTCAGCACCGCCAGCAGGAGCCAAACCAATTAATTCCCAGTAATCTACATGCAATTCGTGTCCACCTGGTGCATAAAACAAATAAATGAGTTTCTACAATATTGTTCTTGAAACGAAACTTACCGATTTGCCTTCTGGCACAGGTTTTAGTGTACCAAACATTGTAAAAATCCGTAATGTAAATAAAAAATTAAACCTTTGCCTTGACGTCTTAAACGATGTGCCCATCCATAGATTTTAACGTTTCTGTTAATTTTCGACACATTCAAATATGCAGCTGGCCAACTGGGATCTTCGGATATGAGTCTTTTTGGCTTCATCCAAATTTTGTTTAGGCTTTTCCGCATCTTCAGCTTCGCGTTTTTCTTTTTCGCATATAGGAAGAGGGATAGTTTGGTGGATCCATTTAGGGTGGCAAATACCTGGATTAAGTATTGAGTTGGTCGCACCAGTAGCTATTATTAGTTTTATAGTTCTTAATTTAGTTTCTATTTTTATATAGGGTAACCCTCCGAGGCAGAAGGATGAACATTTTCGGGAGGAGTTTGATTGTAGGTTGCTTCATAGCTATTATTCATGTTGACGGGGTCTGGTAATGGAAGATTGTTATATGGGTTGTAAGCGAAGTTTTGCTGTGGATTAAAATTTGGGGTATTGATTCCTACGTTTGAAAAGTTAGCATTTACATCTATTGGTTCAGGTAATTGAAAATGATAAAAAGTTCTATTTTGGGGTGTAAAGTTTTGCCTATTTTAGTTGAAGTTTGAGTTGTTCTGAGGGTTAGTATTCTGGTTAAGATTCTGTGGTTGGGAATTTTGATTGTGGCGATTAAGATTTGGATTATTGTATGACCTGAAATTCTGGTTAAGATCTCGCTGTTGGAAGTTTTGCCTGTGGCAGTTGAAACTTGAATTGTTTTGTGAGTTAAGGTTTTGGTTGAGATCTTGTTGATTAAAATCTTTCTGTTGGAAGTTTTGTCTATGGTTGTTAAAGTTTGAATTGTTTTGTGAGTTAAGGTTTTGATTAGAATTACGTGGTTTGAAATGTTGTTGCTGGTGATTTTGTCTGAAATTAGATTTAATTTGTTCGGGTTTGTTTCGCGTAAAAAGTTGCTGATTGTCCACTCGGAGGTGAGCATATCCAGCTTCAAAGAGGATGTTCATTGTTCCTTCTAAAGTGTTCGGGTTTCTGCAAGCTATAATTGTTTTCATAGGTTCAGGGATTTTGGATTTGAAAATGTTAAGAGCTGTACGGGAGTTATTTTGAGCGACGGTGCTTGCTGCTCCTAATTCTTGTCCAAGTACAAATAAAGTTTTATTGTTAAGACGCCTAAGTTTACTCTTTATTTCATCAAAGAAGTCTAGGCTGGTTGTTTGGAACGTAGTTGCCCTGAGTGAGTCAAAAAGTTCGTCGCAGGTTAGTCGGTCACCGAAATTATTTTGTAACACCGCTTTTATGTCGTTCCAGGAAGTTGCTTGACAATTAATTTCGATAATTTCTCTGGCTTTGCCCCTAAGTCTACTTTTAATTAAGTCGGAGAACAGTCCTTGTGATAGTTCGTCGTATGTCTGTAATATAGGGTGTATCCTATCTACTAGATTTAAAAATGTTTGGAGATCCCTGTTATCGCCATTAAATTCGGGGAGGCTTCCCAAATATTTAATAGGATCAAATTGTATTTGGGCCATTTCGTCTTAAATTCTAATTCTGTTGTGTTTTTGTATTTCTTAAATATAATTTTTTTGCTTTTAACTTAATCAGGGTTATCTGGCGTGAAAGGTTTCTCAACCTTTCAATATCTTCTTCTCTAGCTGTATATAGTATGATTCTTTCTATTTCTGATTCTATGTCAGTTTTTTCTTTGATTGGGTACATAAAAAAAATTGCCTCAATTAACCTATATATAATTAATTTTACCTATTAATACCTTGTATAGTGTTTTCTTGCGACTGATGTCCCTTTTTAAATGGTATTGCTGTTGGGGTCCCTTTGAATATGCTGGTATGCGGTGATGATTATTTCCTGTTGATCAAGGCCTTCCAAAGGGTTTTGAGTTTTTGATGGTTAGGACAAGGTTAATGTTTTGAATATTAGAGCAATCCTTTGTCCATAAAACATAGGATGTTATATATGGGGTTTTTTTCACTGTAGTGGCAGTTTTTTGTCTAAAAGTTTTCTGAGCAATATTTTGTCTTTAAAACACAGGATATTATTTTTTTTTTTATAACTTAAAGGAATATATTCTTTTATATGTTAATTTAGTTTTCACTTTTAATGATTTTCAATGATATTTAAAAAGTTAATAGGAGATTACAGGTTTTTATTTTACGATTTAATGAAAAGGATATATTTATTTTTTTTTTGTTAGTTGATAAACAGTTATTAATTTATGTATATAATTTAAAAAAATTTTTTTTTCACGTTACACTTTTGACGGTCGAAAAAATATATTACTCTTAAGGTAGAAGTACATAACACGCGTTAGGGCGCGCGCGCTCTGTCGTCTTCTGTCAAAAAAAGTTAAGCTAGTGTATTTTCATAGAACAAGCTACATGCAAAATATTTTGACGCGCTTGCGCCAGAAAGTTGGTTAACTTTGAACTTTTTAACGCGTTGTGTATTTTTGACAAGTAATCAGCTGACAATAAAAGGAATAATTTAACAAATTTGTGAATCATGAAAAAAAACTTATTGAAGAGTTTAAAAAACATACAATATTTATATAAAAATATTAAATTCAATAAAATAACAAAATCTTGATATACTTTCGCACCCGTTTTTAATGCACAAATAAGTAAACAAATAAAAAACAGCTGACAGGAATGGCTTTTGTAACGCGTGTTGTGTAACTTGCAATTTTTTACGCGCTAAAGTTTTTAAACGCACGATACTAGTCGACGAACTAACACGTGTTATGTACTTCCACCTTTAGTCCTTCGATCTTCGATTTTGTTAGATACCGCGTTAATTTATTAAAATAAAAAGTTCTTTTCTTTTAATCTTTTAAAAGAATCACTCGCGGTATTCTACCGACTGCGCCACTTTTATGTTGAAGTTGTAAGGAAATAAAAAAAAATTATTTTCTTTTTTTTCAACTTTATTTATTACTTTTAAAAACTTATTAATAATGGAAACCAATGAAATGAAAGTTACGGTGCAGGGCTTAAATAACCCAGTGCCGGCGGCAAACGTTGATCTGCTTTCGAGTCATGTGCCGTCGTCATCCCGCGATCGTGAGCACAAAACTACTACAGAGGTGGGTACCTTGGCCTCAGTAGTGAGAAATGTGACAAGCGTACATAATGCCTGTGGCAAAAATGTAGAGGTGAAAGAGAAGGACGCACTCAGAGGGGGCTCAAAGCAACCTCAGCCCTTAAACAAGGGTGAGGGGTCCGACTCCGAATCCTCAAATGAAAACAACAACACCATTTTACCAAACCCCAACAAGGATGAGGTAGACCGTATGGTGGAAGAAGTGAGCGACAGCATAGCCAAGCTATCAACAACCAAAAAACGGCTATCTGGGGCACAACGAAGGAAGCTGAAGAAGATGCACCAGAAGAACATATTGGGCGAATCCCGGGACACTGCGACGGTATCAGATCCCCCTTCAGTCTCTGAGACGAAGAGAATCAGATCTCCTGAGGAGCTGAATACTGAGAATAAGCCCAAGAAGAAAAAGAGCTCCCCGCCATCAAATAGACTGTTTGAGCCTAGCCATACTTCACTCAAAGAAGACTCTTGTCAGAATTCGACGAGTAAGGGAGGCAAAGCAAAATCAGCTATTGAGAAGGCGAGCACGTCAGCTAAATCAACCCCGAAGGGAAGGGCACCTGTAAAGGAGCCTCCCCCGACGCGGAAGAGGAAGCTAGACGCTGAAACAGGAAAAGAGCCGCCATCTTATGCCAAAATTGCCAGGAAAAAATACCAGGAAGATCTATGCTATGCAGTATATGACGCTGGTAATCCAACAGGCAAAATACCAGCAGACCAACAAAGCAAAGTAGAGGACTTGGTCAATAATAAGATAGTGGACCATGTAATCGCGTCTAAGGGACAACAGCCCATAGAGAGCATTAGCAGCGAGTTCGTCAGGGGTGTGATGATCATGAGGCTGGCATCACACCAATGTGCTTGCACCCTGAAAGGCTTAGTGGAGAGCATTCCTCCTCCCTGGGACGGCGCAAAGCTAGGACTGGTGAAGAGGAAGGAACTTCCGTTGCTCTTGAAGTCCACCGTCTACATCAAAGGATGGGGCAGCAAACTAGCGAATGAGCGCATACTGGAAATTCTAGGCAGCCAAAACGCTAAACTAGCCGTGGAGAAATGGGAGGTCTTTCACAGGAAGGAGGACTCTGATGGAACTCTTCTTGTGATAGGCATTGACCAAGACTCCTAGCTAGCCTTGCCAAGAATAAAGTTATGGCTTATTTCGCCTCAAAAGCTGTTTTTTTCAAGAACGGGAAGACACCCATTGGAGGGGCTGCCATGGCCAGACCTGACAATGAAAAACAGGAAACGAAATCACCAGCAGTATCTGCTAACCCGGAGGACTCAGATCCTAAAAGCGAGGGGGCTATGTCCAACTCGCAAGAAGACAGACTCTTGGAGGGCCATGATTGAAATAAACCTCCATCGGAGCGAGACGGCAACCAACGCTCTGATGTCTAAAATAAACAAAGGTAAGATACACATAGCTTTAATCCAGGAACCTTGGACCACTCGGAACAAGGTTTCTGGGTTGAACCATGTTAATTATCAACTTTTTTACTCTGATACAGGGTCTCGTCCGAGAACTTGTATCCTATGTCATAAAAACTTATGTTTCCTTCTCTCAACAGGGTTGTCAACGTCGGATGCAACGGTGCTGAAACAAGGGGGTAGCAATACATACCTTGCGGCTGTTTACCTGCCTTTCGACTCTCCGACACTTCCACCCACGTCGGAGTTGATGAAACTGACTGAGGAGGCGCAAAGAAAAGGTATGAAACTTATAGTAGGTTGTGATGCTAACTCTCACCATGTAGCTTGGGGTAGTACTAACACCAACCGTAGGGGACAGGCTCTCATAGATTTCTTAAATACGAAGGACTTGATCACGTTGAATGTAGGGAATAAGGCAACCTTTGTCAATAGGATCAGGGAGGAAGTATTAGATATTACATTTTGCTCTGAGGACCTAATAAACGAGATCCAGGATTGGAGGGTTTCGGATGAACACTCCTTCTCGGACCACCGGTATATAAGGTTCAAGATTCTTCGGCCACCGCCGAAGCCGATAAAATTTCGGAACAGGTCTAAAACCGACTGGGTACGATTCGGGACCGGATTGAGGAACCGATTGGGGTTGAGCACAAGTCAATGCCGAAATAAGGAGGAAATAGACGCCAAAGTGGAAACGCTCACAAACGCCTTGGTTGAATCGTTTGAGGAGAGCTGCCCCCTACGAGAGCGGAGATCCCCACATGAGAAGCCGTGGGTAACGGGGGAGATTCGGGATCTGGGGAGGAATCTGCGCAAACTCTTCAACCGGGCAAAGCGTAAGAAGACTGCAGTATACTGGGATGAATATCACAGTAGGCTAAAAGAATATAGGAAAATCACTAGAAAGGCCAAACGAGACTCCTGAAAACTTTTCTGTGAACAGGTAGATAGCGTTAATGACGTTTCGAGGATTAAGAAATTCTTATCTAAAACCCATCTACAACCAGGATCAATGGTCGATGAGACTGGGAGAAGATTGGAAGATATAGAGGAGATCATGGAACTTCTAATGGACTCACATTTTCCGCCGACCGTAACGGGCGCCACGGTGGAACCGTTATGGGAGCGGGGAGACCAAAATGGAGGGATGGTCATAACGATTGAGATGATCAAGAAGGCGATCAGAAGTTTCGCACCATATAAGGCCGCAGGGCTGGATGGTATATTTCCGGCACTCTTACAGAGGGAGGTGGACCTAGTGTCAACTCATCTGTCAGTGATATTCACTGCGTGCTTAAAATTCGCATACACTCCGGTGAGATGGCAGGTTGCTAGGGTAGTATTTATACCAAAACCTGGGAAGCCGACCTATGCGACACCAAAGGCTTATCGCCCAATAAGCCTAACGTCCTTTCTACTCAAAACTATGGAGCGGATAGTCGATGCCATGATTAAAAGTGGAATACAGGACAGTGACCTGAAATATAAGCAGCATGCTTATGTTAAGGGCAGATCAGTGGAGACCGCATTAAATGAGGTAGTACACTATATACGGAAATCCTTCGATGACAAACTGTACACATTGGCGGTGTGCATTGACATCGAGGGAGCTTTTAATAACGTATTAACCGATACTCTTATCCGATCCTTGGACCAGTTTCTGGTTGACCGGGCGCTCAGCGACTGGATCACCCACATGCTAAGGAATAGATGGATAAGTTGCGAAATGTACGGTGTTACCACTAGGAGAAGGGTATTTCGTGGAACGCCGCAGGGGGGGATCTTATCTCCCCTGCTATGGGTAACCACGATAAACAGTCTCCTAAGGACCTTAACCGAAGCGGGGTTCCAACCGGTATGCTACGCAGACGATGTTGTAATACTCCTAAGGGGAAGGGATCCAAATTATTTGTGCAGAAGGGCCGAGACGGCCCTAAACACGGCCTTTAACTGGGCCCGGCCTAAGGGCCTAAATGTAAACCCGGAGAAGACGGAGATATGTCTGTTCACGGGGAGAACAAAAATTCCTGCCTATGAGGAACCACGTTTCTCGGGCAGGACAATACCAGTGACCGACAGGGTTAAGTACTTGGGCGTTACCCTTGATCGGAAACTGAAATGGAAACACCACATAGAGGACAGAACCAACAGGGCGAGCCGGTGTTGGGCGCTATGTAGGAGGACCATTGGCCCGAAATGGGGCCTGCGACCGAATATGATACACTGGCTTTACAAGAGCGTAATAAGACCGATCTTAACTTACGCCTCTGTAATCTGGTGGACTTCTTTGGACAAAGGGTGCAACATAAGACCACTTCAGGGGGTCCAGCGTACGTGTTGCTTGGGTATAAGTGGGGCAATGTGCACCACGTCAACCAGGGCTCTGGAGACACTGCTGGATATACCACCAATCGAAACGCAAGTGAGATACGAGGCGGCACTTGCGGCCGAACGCCTCCTATCTCTTGGCGAACTATATATAGGTGACTTCAGAGCAGGTCATCAGTGTATACTGGGAACGTTGCCCGGATACACACACTCATCAGACATCCCCGACCGCATACCGGAGACGGAAATTGTCGGAAACTGCGGTATTATGATCCCTGAAAGGGGAGAATGGTCGGGGGGAACTCTAGTGCAGATGCCCGCGGGGATCTGTTGCTACACGGACGGATCCAAGTTGAGGAATAGAACGGGTATAGGGGTCTTTGTTGAGAACCCGGAGACCGAGATATTCTACCGTCTTCCTGATCACAACACAAGCTTCCAAGCGGAAGTCCGTGCTATTACGGAGTGTGTGGAATGGATTGGATCGAATATGGGGCGAGTGGACGCTAACATTTTCACGGATAGCCAAAGGGCAATTAAGGCGATATCAGCTAGCAGGGTTAAGTCCAAAACCTTGCTGGACTGTAGAAGGGCCATTACCGAGTTTTCCTACGGGGGCAGGATCCATATCATATGGGTGCCGGGCCACTCGGGGATAGCCGGGAACGAAAGGGCCAATATACTGGCAATTCGGGGAAGGGAACTCGGGGCAGTTAACTTGGCGAACGCAAAACCGTTTGAGGCAACGAAAGCGGAGTTAAAGGCGTGGGCTAGAGAAACCCACACGGCCTGTTGGAACAACGGGACGGTGGCTAGGACCACTAGAATTTTATGGGGCAACCCAGATAAAAGGAGGACTAAGGGCCTCCTATATGGGAGCAAGTCCGAAGTCAGTATGATGGTACGTATCCTGACTGGTCATGCAGGACTACGGGCACAACTGTATCGAATTGGACGGGCAGATTCCGATGAGTGTAGAGCGTGCGGCGAGGATAGCGAGACGTTGGAGCACTTTCTCTGCCACTGTCAGGCCTTTGCCGAATTAAGGTCCAGGCACCTCGGGAGCGATATCTTATCGGACCTGGAATCCCTGAGGAACGTCAACTGGAGAACTTTGAGGAGTTACGTCCGAGAAACAAGGTTTCTGAATACCGGACATTGACAACTGACAATTGGATCTCCATGTTCTTAAGGAGCGCACAACAGGCCCAGCAGAGGCCTAGGTGTATATCGTAAGATATGAGGAGGCATTTCGATGCTTCATCCTCCTTTCGACCTAACCTAACCTAACCTAAAAACTTATTGGTTAAAACTTAAAACTAATTTAGACCGTTCCCAATTGACACTTGTAAGTAGACTGACTCTCTTTCTTCTTTTCCAACTTTGCTTATATTAATTTATTATGTTAAATTATTTTTATGAAGAAAGGAAATGTTACAATACAATTTGGTTTAAGGATTGATGTTTGACTGGTGACGTCAGCAGTCGTCGATGGCTGCGGGTGTAAGACGGCAAATCCATCTGAGGAGATCGAGTGGTTGCGATCGAAACATGTCATGGTAACCTGCCGGCCAGGGTTCGAGCCCGAGCCACGTCAAGAATGAAAGATTATCAATAACAATTTTAATTAATTTTCATGTTGCAAAATTCCTTTCTTCATAAAAATAATTTAATAAAAATTAAAAATTTCATGAACTTAAGCCTAATTAAAAATATTAAAAAATTTGGATTAAAAACCATAAATAGTTCAACAAAATAACCACAATACTAATTATTGTTAAAGCTAAGGCACGAGCTCTATGTGATTTTTGTGACTTCCACACATAGGCCCTTCCAGAAAATAGTGTTCCGTAGCAGTGATAGTGCAGAACTTACTGATTACCAACTGAAAACGATGACTTTTGGTGTAAATTGTGCCCCATATTTGGTCCTTAGAACCATTGTACAGTTGACGAGTGATGAAGAGCGACGTTTTCCGTTAGGCGCTAGAATCCTGCGAGAAAATATGTACGTGGAAGATGTCCTAGTTGGTGCCCATTCAGTTGCTGATGCTTTGGTGGCACGAGAACAGATAATTGGTATTCTGGACATGGCGGGATTTTAGCTGAGGAAATGGACCTCCAATTTAGAAAAAATTTTAAAAAATTTGCCCCCAGACCATTTATGAAATTAGTCTTTTTTGTCGCTCGATGATAAAAGCACAACGAAAACGCTAGGGATTCGCTGGAATGCGGCAGAAAATGTGTTTTTCTTTGTTGGTAAAAAGATAACACTAAAAGGATCATACATTAAAAGAGAGGTTCTTTCTACCATTGCTCGGCTATACGATCCTGCAGGTTGGTTGGCTCCGGTAGTAGTTGCAGCAAATGTGGCTTGATAAGATCGAGTGAGACGAGGCTATCAAACCAGTGGCTCTGCAGAAATGGGAGAATTTTGTTGCGAATTATGCGGATATTGAAAAAATTAAGTTGCCACGTTGGTTTCAATATTTGCCTGGCTGTACTATTCAATTTCACGGGTTCTGTGATTCGTCTGAGTTGGCGTATACAGCTACAATATATATAAGGGTACAGCTCGAAAATAAAGTTTTATCAAGTTTGCTCACATGTAAAACGAAAGTGGCCCCAATAAAGAAACCGTCTTTGCCTCGTTTGGAGTTATGTGGAGCAGTTCTTTTGGCAAATTTAGTCGACAATGTGGTACCTACTTTTAACGTGAACAAATCCCCCCTTTATTTGTGGTCCGATTCCACAATTATCTTAGCGTGGCTAAGGAAACCAGCTTGTAGCTGGAAAACATTCGTGGCAAATAGAGTGGCTAAAATATTAGAGAAAGTTGGGAATAAAAACTGGTGTCACGTGGCTTCAGGTGATAATCCTGCCGATCTAGCAACCCGGGGCTGATCCCTGCGGATTTGATAGAAAATAGGCTCTGGTGGCACGGACCTGAGTGGCTCAACTTGGAGCTGTCTGCGTGGCCCGTAGGAGCAGTGGAGTTCGAGACGGCAGAAGAGTCGAAAGGAGCTCAAGTTTTTGTTGCTAGATCTGCTGATAAAGAAGTTATTCTAGACAGGTTTTCTAGTTTATCTAGAGCATATCACGTAATTGCCTATATGTTCCGATTTGTTGCACTGGCGAGTAAGAAAAGACGCGAAAAGGTCGACTATGGTTCGTAAAAGATTTCGGCTAATGAGTTGAGGTTCGTTAGAAATCGTTTATTTTATCTTTCTCAGCAAATTTACTTCTCAGGGGAGTTCAGATGCCTTAAAGCGAGTAAGAAATTGATTTACGTAGCCCCCTGTTGACACTTACCCCTTTTGTTGATAAGTATGACACCATCCGGTCTAATAGTCGTCTTAGCTCTAGTACTTCCTGCTCTACAACGAAAGGCACCCTATCATCTTGGCGCATGGCAGTAGATTGGCTCGGATGTATGTGGAATTCGTTCACACCCTAGTCCTATACGGAGGCCCTCGTTTAGTCCGGCAAGAGTTCTGGATCATTCGGGTAAAAAATCTGACAAAGACAGTGGTTCGTAATTGCAAAGTCTGTGTTCTTTATCGAAAAAAGCTTCAAAATCAAATAATGGCTGCTTTGTCGGAAGAAAGAATTTCCCTCTGTCGCCCTTTTACGAATACTGGCGTTGATTTTGCTGGCCCGTTCGAGATTAAAAGCTTCACTGCAGAATCTCAAAAGGCTACGTGTGTCTCTTTGTTTGTTAAGCGACGAAGGCGATTCACCTTGAAGCTGTTTGCTATCTGTCTACCACTGCTTTTCTCGCAGCCTTGGCCCGCTTCGTCGAACGTCGTGGTTGCCCAAGCTGCATGTATTCTGACACCAGCAGAAACTTTGTTATCGCCGCTAGAGAAATCAGCGCAGACTTCGCGCGGCATGTTAAAGAGCTTCGGGATACGGCTGTTGAAAATTATGGTCACCAGCGCTTGTAGTGGCACTTTATCCCTGCTGCAACACCTCACATGGGAGGGCTATGGGAAGCAGGGGTAAAAAGCATGAAAATTCACCTTCAAAAGTCAGCTGTCAGCGGCTTCCGTAGAAAAATATCTTAAGGACTTGGATGCCGTTTATGTCAGTTTTTAAAACAAAATTAACTAAGTTTTAGGGTGGTTCTCCTGCATTTCGATTTTTAGTTTCTGTCTTACTGAACCGATCTTGGTGGATGTAACGATTTTGTAACGATTTCTTGTATAATTAAGTGTTTATTGTTTTACTTAAATATTTTCCTTATTTGTGTTTTACAAATTCAACGTATGTTAATGAGGGTTCATCACCTTTTATTAGTTTACTTTAATTTGCCCTTCTCATGCACCTAATTTCTCTCAAATGTGCATACACATCTAAACATAAGTAATTACGCACAATTGTATATTTATATTCAAGTAAGCGTAGTTACTCTCATTTGTGCATTTACATTTCATGACCATATATGGTAATAATATGTTGCATTTGCAGATTTAGTTCGCTGTCCTTCTTAGATCACCTCATCTTTATGTTATAAATATTTTTGTCCTCCTTTTACTTAAGCTTTAATAAATCTTAATTACAAGCAAACTTGAGTATTACGCATCGAGAAATACGCACTGCATAATTGAATATTTTTCTGGAAAAAGTCATTATCAGTTTAAAAGTGGTATCGATCAGAAAGAAGTGCGCAAGTAAAGCAACAAGCGGAAAAATTTTAAATAAGAATTAATATATAAAGTTTTTTCTAGACAAGTGAAATAAGTGAAATCACTAGTGAAAGTCCCTAGAGGAAACTGAACTAACACTTAACTTGTCACGTGACAGTTCTACAGTGATAGGGACCGGTTCGAGTTCTAACACTTTATATGAATGGGACTTGTCACTTTAACATGGCGATGTCCTACGAGGGGGTTAATTGGCACCTTTTTGACGCTTTGTAACAGGTCACAGAAACAACCTAAATGGACACATTCAATTTCAGTTAAAATAATGCCTCTCGCATATATTGTCCCAAATGAACCATGTTATTAGGGCGGATCCCCTTTATTTAAAGTAATATAACCAGGTAGAATCAATCAGTCATTACCCACACAAAATCCAGTTACATGACAAGTTGTTTGTCAATTACCTTCTGGAGTAACTACTCTTTTAGCACATTATCACAAGTTAAGTGATATGTTCTGTTTTAACCTATCACAATTCGTTAAATTCGTTATAAAACTGCTTTCACTTGTCACGGGATAAGTGCCTTAAAACCAATTGACATAAATTTCCCGCAGGGGTATTATAATTTGAATTCATCATTGTCAAATATTTTAATTAACCCCCGCAGAACACACTTAAAGGATTCCTTTTAAAATTAGTATTCTATATTAAAAATATCAGGACAATGGTAGTTTTGTAAAATTTACACAAGTTCAGTTTTAAAACGTTATTTTATCCTTACAAAGGAAACTATACACCTAGCCTTGGTCCTGGGATCTTTGAAGGAAGTCACGTTATAAACTATTGATTATTCTAGTGGAGGATTACTCCAGGAATAACCTTAATACGCTAATCAAAGAAGAGTAAAAGCATTATTCACATAAGGCAATCATTACCCACGTTTGGAGCAATTGAAAAGCGTATTGCGTAACACCTTCGGCAAATTTTACACGGTTTGGCAGAAGCTTGAAAAAATCAATGAATTAATTAATATAAAACCTTATATCAAATTAGAATATATTAAATTAAACTTAAAACTATATTTTTTTAAGCAACAAGTTAAATTTATTTATAAAAATTATTACATAGCTTATTTTATATCCCACTTTCTAACATTATTAATCCTAACCTTATTTTTACAATTACAGTCAAATCCCGATAATGCGTACCCCGATAAATCGTAATTCCCGTTAATTCGTAATAAACTGTCGGTCCCTTGAAAAAATCTCGTTAATTCGTAAAATTTCCATACATTTTGGTCCCCTCGCTAATTCGTAATTTTTTTTTTTAAATAAAATCTTCTTTACCTCTTATAAATCGTAATTGTTTGCTAACTAGCACTTATAATTCGTAATAAAAACAACAAAAACATGGAAAGAATGATTTTTTTGTTTACCACATTTTATTTTTGCGTGGGTTTTTGCTTGTGTGTGGATTTTTTTTTTAAATAAGCATTATTAAGGTCAGTTTGTTACATGAATAATTTTTATATATTTTATTTTTAACAATTGTTTTTTATGCTTTTTGTATCGTTTTAGTAAATAAATTGAAAAACCCCGTTTATTCGTATTTATTTTATATTAACCCCGTTAAATCGAAACCCCGCTAAATCGAAAACCCCTATAATTCGTAAGCAATGTCCGGTCCCTTGCGATTACGAATTATCGCGATTCTACTGTATAACTATTCTCGGCCTTACGCATACGCAAACCTAATAATGTATTTATTAACTTTAACACCCAATATAACTTAATTTAATAATCTAACACTTACTTATTCCTAGATCAGAATTATGAATATTTTAATAACAAATCAAAGCAATCTTAAAGAAAAATCATTAAATTAATCCATACTTATTTTTCTCTTAATTAAAAAATAAAAAAGTAAAAAAAAAACTTAATTAATTATCTTGAACATGAATTTTTAACAATACCTAATTAATTTTACATAACTAACAAAATGTACAAATGATTTTAATTAAATATAAATTCATGAATTAAATTTACCTAAATTATGACTAATGAACTAAATAAAAACCATTATTACTTTTAAAAGTTAAATATCAATGAAATTTTCACTTTTAATCAATTAAAATGACTTGTACTTATTATATTTCCTAGCCCTGTAATTTAAAACGTATGTATCTTTAAGCTGAAGGTCCACACCATGCGTTTATGCGTCTGTCCTTTTTATGCATTTGACAAAAAAGTTGAATCAGTGTAATTGTATATGACAAGTTACACAACAAAATGCAGAGAATCCAGAAAATAGTGTTCCGTAGCAGTGATAGTGCAGAACTTACTGATTACCAACTGAAAACGATGACTTTTGGTGTAAATTGTGCCCCATATTTGGTCCTTAGAACCATTGTACAGTTGACGAGTGATGAAGAGCGACGTTTTCCGTTAGGCGCTAGAATCCTGCGAGAAAATATGTACGTGGAAGATGTCCTAGTTGGTGCCCATTCAGTTGCTGATGCTTTGGTGGCACGAGAACAGATAATTGGTATTCTGGACATGGCGGGATTTTAGCTGAGGAAATGGACCTCCAATTTAGAAAAAATTTTAAAAAATTTGCCCCCAGACCATTTATGAAATTAGTCTTTTTTGTCGCTCGATGATAAAAGCACAACGAAAACGCTAGGGATTCGCTGGAATGCGGCAGAAAATGTGTTTTTCTTTGTTGGTAAAAAGATAACACTAAAAGGATCATACATTAAAAGAGAGGTTCTTTCTACCATTGCTCGGCTATACGATCCTGCAGGTTGGTTGGCTCCGGTAGTAGTTGCAGCAAATGTGGCTTGATAAGATCGAGTGAGACGAGGCTATCAAACCAGTGGCTCTGCAGAAATGGGAGAATTTTGTTGCGAATTATGCGGATATTGAAAAAATTAAGTTGCCACGTTGGTTTCAATATTTGCCTGGCTGTACTATTCAATTTCACGGGTTCTGTGATTCGTCTGAGTTGGCGTATACAGCTACAATATATATAAGGGTACAGCTCGAAAATAAAGTTTTATCAAGTTTGCTCACATGTAAAACGAAAGTGGCCCCAATAAAGAAACCGTCTTTGCCTCGTTTGGAGTTATGTGGAGCAGTTCTTTTGGCAAATTTAGTCGACAATGTGGTACCTACTTTTAACGTGAACAAATCCCCCCTTTATTTGTGGTCCGATTCCACAATTATCTTAGCGTGGCTAAGGAAACCAGCTTGTAGCTGGAAAACATTCGTGGCAAATAGAGTGGCTAAAATATTAGAGAAAGTTGGGAATAAAAACTGGTGTCACGTGGCTTCAGGTGATAATCCTGCCGATCTAGCAACCCGGGGCTGATCCCTGCGGATTTGATAGAAAATAGGCTCTGGTGGCACGGACCTGAGTGGCTCAACTTGGAGCTGTCTGCGTGGCCCGTAGGAGCAGTGGAGTTCGAGACGGCAGAAGAGTCGAAAGGAGCTCAAGTTTTTGTTGCTAGATCTGCTGATAAAGAAGTTATTCTAGACAGGTTTTCTAGTTTATCTAGAGCATATCACGTAATTGCCTATATGTTCCGATTTGTTGCACTGGCGAGTAAGAAAAGACGCGAAAAGGTCGACTATGGTTCGTAAAAGATTTCGGCTAATGAGTTGAGGTTCGTTAGAAATCGTTTATTTTATCTTTCTCAGCAAATTTACTTCTCAGGGGAGTTCAGATGCCTTAAAGCGAGTAAGAAATTGATTTACGTAGCCCCCTGTTGACACTTACCCCTTTTGTTGATAAGTATGACACCATCCGGTCTAATAGTCGTCTTAGCTCTAGTACTTCCTGCTCTACAACGAAAGGCACCCTATCATCTTGGCGCATGGCAGTAGATTGGCTCGGATGTATGTGGAATTCGTTCACACCCTAGTCCTATACGGAGGCCCTCGTTTAGTCCGGCAAGAGTTCTGGATCATTCGGGTAAAAAATCTGACAAAGACAGTGGTTCGTAATTGCAAAGTCTGTGTTCTTTATCGAAAAAAGCTTCAAAATCAAATAATGGCTGCTTTGTCGGAAGAAAGAATTTCCCTCTGTCGCCCTTTTACGAATACTGGCGTTGATTTTGCTGGCCCGTTCGAGATTAAAAGCTTCACTGCAGAATCTCAAAAGGCTACGTGTGTCTCTTTGTTTGTTAAGCGACGAAGGCGATTCACCTTGAAGCTGTTTGCTATCTGTCTACCACTGCTTTTCTCGCAGCCTTGGCCCGCTTCGTCGAACGTCGTGGTTGCCCAAGCTGCATGTATTCTGACACCAGCAGAAACTTTGTTATCGCCGCTAGAGAAATCAGCGCAGACTTCGCGCGGCATGTTAAAGAGCTTCGGGATACGGCTGTTGAAAATTATGGTCACCAGCGCTTGTAGTGGCACTTTATCCCTGCTGCAACACCTCACATGGGAGGGCTATGGGAAGCAGGGGTAAAAAGCATGAAAATTCACCTTCAAAAGTCAGCTGTCAGCGGCTTCCGTAGAAAAATATCTTAAGGACTTGGATGCCGTTTATGTCAGTTTTTAAAACAAAATTAACTAAGTTTTAGGGTGGTTCTCCTGCATTTCGATTTTTAGTTTCTGTCTTACTGAACCGATCTTGGTGGATGTAACGATTTTGTAACGATTTCTTGTATAATTAAGTGTTTATTGTTTTACTTAAATATTTTCCTTATTTGTGTTTTACAAATTCAACGTATGTTAATGAGGGTTCATCACCTTTTATTAGTTTACTTTAATTTGCCCTTCTCATGCACCTAATTTCTCTCAAATGTGCATACACATCTAAACATAAGTAATTACGCACAATTGTATATTTATATTCAAGTAAGCGTAGTTACTCTCATTTGTGCATTTACATTTCATGACCATATATGGTAATAATATGTTGCATTTGCAGATTTAGTTCGCTGTCCTTCTTAGATCACCTCATCTTTATGTTATAAATATTTTTGTCCTCCTTTTACTTAAGCTTTAATAAATCTTAATTACAAGCAAACTTGAGTATTACGCATCGAGAAATACGCACTGCATAATTGAATATTTTTCTGGAAAAAGTCATTATCAGTTTAAAAGTGGTATCGATCAGAAAGAAGTGCGCAAGTAAAGCAACAAGCGGAAAAATTTTAAATAAGAATTAATATATAAAGTTTTTTCTAGACAAGTGAAATAAGTGAAATCACTAGTGAAAGTCCCTAGAGGAAACTGAACTAACACTTAACTTGTCACGTGACAGTTCTACACGATAGGGACCGGTTCGAGTTCTAACACTTTATATGAATGGGACTTGTCACTTTAACATGGCGATGTCCTACGAGGGGGTTAATTGGCACCTTTTTGACGCTTTGTAACAGGTCACAGAAACAACCTAAATGGACACATTCAATTTCAGTTAAAATAATGCCTCTCGCATATATTGTCCCAAATGAACCATGTTATTAGGGCGGATCCCCTTTATTTAAAGTAATATAACCAGGTAGAATCAATCAGTCATTACCCACACAAAATCCAGTTACATGACAAGTTGTTTGTCAATTACCTTCTGGAGTAACTACTCTTTTAGCACATTATCACAAGTTAAGTGATATGTTCTGTTTTAACCTATCACAATTCGTTAAATTCGTTATAAAACTGCTTTCACTTGTCACGGGATAAGTGCCTTAAAACCAATTGACATAAATTTCCCGCAGGGGTATTATAATTTGAATTCATCATTGTCAAATATTTTAATTAACCCCCGCAGAACACACTTAAAGGATTCCTTTTAAAATTAGTATTCTATATTAAAAATATCAGGACAATGGTAGTTTTGTAAAATTTACACAAGTTCAGTTTTAAAACGTTATTTTATCCTTACAAAGGAAACTATACACCTAGCCTTGGTCCTGGGATCTTTGAAGGAAGTCACGTTATAAACTATTGATTATTCTAGTGGAGGATTACTCCAGGAATAACCTTAATACGCTAATCAAAGAAGAGTAAAAGCATTATTCACATAAGGCAATCATTACCCACGTTTGGAGCAATTGAAAAGCGTATTGCGTAACACCTTCGGCAAATTTTACACGGTTTGGCAGAAGCTTGAAAAAATCAATGAATTAATTAATATAAAACCTTATATCAAATTAGAATATATTAAATTAAACTTAAAACTATATTTTTTTAAGCAACAAGTTAAATTTATTTATAAAAATTATTACATAGCTTATTTTATATCCCACTTTCTAACATTATTAATCCTAACCTTATTTTTACAATTACAGTCAAATCCCGATAATGCGTACCCCGATAAATCGTAATTCCCGTTAATTCGTAATAAACTGTCGGTCCCTTGAAAAAATCTCGTTAATTCGTAAAATTTCCATACATTTTGGTCCCCTCGCTAATTCGTAATTTTTTTTTTTAAATAAAATCTTCTTTACCTCTTATAAATCGTAATTGTTTGCTAACTAGCACTTATAATTCGTAATAAAAACAACAAAAACATGGAAAGAATGATTTTTTTGTTTACCACATTTTATTTTTGCGTGGGTTTTTGCTTGTGTGTGGATTTTTTTTTTAAATAAGCATTATTAAGGTCAGTTTGTTACATGAATAATTTTTATATATTTTATTTTTAACAATTGTTTTTTATGCTTTTTGTATCGTTTTAGTAAATAAATTGAAAAACCCCGTTTATTCGTATTTATTTTATATTAACCCCGTTAAATCGAAACCCCGCTAAATCGAAAACCCCTATAATTCGTAAGCAATGTCCGGTCCCTTGCGATTACGAATTATCGCGATTCTACTGTATAACTATTCTCGGCCTTACGCATACGCAAACCTAATAATGTATTTATTAACTTTAACACCCAATATAACTTAATTTAATAATCTAACACTTACTTATTCCTAGATCAGAATTATGAATATTTTAATAACAAATCAAAGCAATCTTAAAGAAAAATCATTAAATTAATCCATACTTATTTTTCTCTTAATTAAAAAATAAAAAAGTAAAAAAAAAACTTAATTAATTATCTTGAACATGAATTTTTAACAATACCTAATTAATTTTACATAACTAACAAAATGTACAAATGATTTTAATTAAATATAAATTCATGAATTAAATTTACCTAAATTATGACTAATGAACTAAATAAAAACCATTATTACTTTTAAAAGTTAAATATCAATGAAATTTTCACTTTTAATCAATTAAAATGACTTGTACTTATTATATTTCCTAGCCCTGTAATTTAAAACGTATGTATCTTTAAGCTGAAGGTCCACACCATGCGTTTATGCGTCTGTCCTTTTTATGCATTTGACAAAAAAGTTGAATCAGTGTAATTGTATATGACAAGTTACACAACAAAATGCAGAGAATGCATAGACGCATCAACGCATGAAAGTAGGTTTACTTTCTACTTTTGTATCCGTCGCATGTGTGGTGAAAAAAAGTCAGCTGTTATTGATGGCCATGGATGGCAAATCATATTTTATTTTCAATGTTATCGATAAATATGTTTGTGTGGTGGATTGCTTTTTACTATGTTTTTGCATTAAAAAAGGTTTTTAATAAGAGAAAAAGCTTTCGTTATAAAGATTGTATAAACTTTAATGAATAAAATACATTAAAATTAATTTTTAGCACAATTTAACAACAACAAAATTTGCCATTCTACTTATCGATTACTTTTATCTTCTGAGTGTCATCTTTGTTGTGTTTTTATTATTTTTTTTTAACAAATGCTATGAATTGAAACTTATTGATGCCGTGAAAAATCACGAATATTTTTATAATAAAAGCTTACCTACTCCTCTATGAATTCTATTAAATAAATTCCATTAAAATATCAATTACACTCTCCATTTTTGGCAAAATTGTTTTTAATTCTTAAACATACTAGCACAACAGCTGATAAAAAAAACAAATTTGGCACATAAAACGCATTGCATGTAACTTGAATTTAGAAACGCATAAAATGCACAAAAAGTATCATACTCATCTACGCATGAACGCATGGTGTGGACCTTCAGCTTTACCTAAATTAGCTTTAAATCAGAGTCCGCCAAACACATACATTTACATTTCTTATTTCTCTTGGTTGTTTATTTTTGAGCGTAATTGTTCAGTGTTTTCGAGTAAAAATACAAATTATTTTCTCATGCTCTCTTTATTTGTGTGAGAGCATTCGCACATGTGCGGTGTTTTGCAGATCTCTGCTTTAAATTCACAAACGTGCATATATCTCTATTTTATCACAAAATTACAAAAAAATTAAATATGAGTAGTTTTTTCCATTAGCAAACAACAACAACATCATCTCGCTTGCTGGGCCCTTCAATCGAGACACTATGAATTGGAACACTAACAATAAAAACAAATGTTGTGAGTAATATTGATTCCTATATTTTTTTGTAATTATTTGAATAAATAGAGTATTCCTCAGTAGTCGGTCCGTTTCCAAATTATTTTCTTTTTTTTATTATTTTCTTTCGACATAACATTGTTCTTATAAATTTAAAAAAAAAACATCATAATTAGTATGATGTTGTCATTCTTGATGTTATGAACTTTTTTCATACACGCATATTTATATTTTATTTACATTATTATGATTTTTCTAATTCTTCAATAAAATGTGGATTTGCGTAGTTAAAATGAAACTCTAAATACTTTTTTTTAATGGGAAGGATATCTAAGGGAAATTTTAACGAAATGTAATAAGGTACTTAAGTCTTCATAAGGGACAGATTTTAGTAAATGTTAGGGTAAGATTCTGTCAAGGCGTTTGGCTAATGGTCAATTGGGGAGGGAGCAAATTTACCCTACGTGGCACTACACCATGCCATGGTTTTTTCTATTGTCTCGTTAAATTCTTTTTTTTTTGTATTTTTATAAAAATTATACTCTTCGGTTAATAGGCATAAAGAGTATTTATATGTTAATGCGCTTAAATACGGGTTTAGAACCAACATACCACATACATATATGCTAGCTAGCTGGGAAATCTTTTTATATGCCACCTAAACTTTGTGTTTTAAATTCACACACAACTGATTCGGAAAATAAGTGTCGATTTTGTTATTCATATAACAAATAAGTAGCGCGTTACATGGACTTTAATTCTAACCTACTTAGGATAAATAGAAACATGTTGACGCCAATATTGTTCTTTTCTTTTGAGAAGTTCGAAAGTAAGCGTGTTTTAAACAGACGGCATCTGGCCAAATACACGCAAAGAAAAAACATGGTTGATACAATCAGAATCGCAAACTATTATTAATGTTTGTGGTTATGATTGTGTCAAACACGTCTTAAGTCACAATATATGTTCAGAATAATGTTATAGCTAATTATTGTCTCAAACATATTATTATGTTCAGAAGAAAAACGCAAAGGATTATTCAGCCATGTTTTTATATTTCCTAACACCATGCAACATGTCTATTTTAACATGTTATATGTTTGTCACAATAAAACCAATAAAATATTTAATATCAAGAATATATTTTTTATTAAAAAATAACTTTAAATACATAAATTTAGCACTTGTAAAAATAAAGTAAAGACAAACTTACTTTTTTTCTATTATAAAATCCACTATTAATACACTCTGGGACAGCAATTGAAATAATTCCCAAGGCGGCTTCAATGTTGTAGGTTTTCTTGGCTGTTAGAAAGGCAACGTTATTGCATATTTATACTTGATTATAATTTCATATTAATAACTTACCTGTTTCAATAAACTAATTTATTTTGTAAGTTTTGCATCGCAGCATGGCCTTTTTCTCCCGAAAAACTTCTTAATTATTTTGTTATCATCCATGTTTGCCGATTAACTGATGCTCGCGGACACATTTGAATTGATTACTAGCATTACAATCAGAAATGATGAGTATTTTTAACCACAGAATACACAGAACTGTCACGAGACGGAAGATTTTGCGTTTTTTTTTGTCTCTTTCAAAGAAAGCTTCCCTTTTGCATTTCTCTTTTCATCATCTTCTATGCCGCAATACAATGAACACAAATTTATTTAGTTAAGATGTATTAACAAAACTGTTGTAAAAATTAACTTTTAAGTTCACCACAACACGAGTAAATAATATTTAAGTAAGTAAATAACATTATAAAACAAAACAATATTACTAAATACATTTTTTTTTTGGCACAAAAAACAACGTTTGTTGAACTAATGCATTTGTTTAACGTGGTTTGTGTTTTGTATTTTCGTTTTGATCACGCCATTTGTGTTGATTGTTTCGGCCTGTTTTTACATCTTGCCAATTCACTACCAGAGAACGGCTTTGTGCAATTGTAAAAAATCTCATTAAATAAACAGCTGCTGGTTTGCAGTCATTCAAATATGCACATCGTGCTTTGTTATTTATACGATCGTTAGCTTCGTTTTTTAATAAAGATGTTTGTGTGTTCGGTGCGACAATGATTGTTTTGGTAAAGAAAAAAAAAATGCAAACAAAAAAGCCAGATATGAAGCAATTATTACTCATGTATTCATTCAACACTAACTATGTAGTACAAGAAAAAAAATTTAAATGAAACTAAACGCACATATGTAGGTACATACATACAAACATTTACCATAGAAACAGACTTTTAATTTCATCTTAAAAAGTACAGTAGTTCTGTATGTAGGTACAATGTATTCTTGTTATTGTTGTTAATGTAAACAAAGAGTCTCATCGAGTGGACAATGACTACTTGAATGGTAAAGTATAAGAATGTGTTCTTTTGAATTTACACAGTTGTGTTATATTGCGTGCGCAACAAAAATGCAAATAAAGCACTTTCAATAAAAAACGAATAAATGCAAAAATCAAATGTGTACGAAACGATGTAAAAATTACCAACGTTGAACTTTGTTTTGCAAGCAAAGAGTGAATGTAAATTTTAGCGTATGAATAAATCAAGAAAAATAGTGATTTTGCAGTTCTCTGTTCACTACCAAAAAAAGCTTTCTATCTCTTTCTTTGAATGCTGTCCTCGCATCTGATTTGGGCCTTTTTCAAACGTCACTTTTTACAGTTCTGTTATTATTCTGTGCTTTTTAAGAAATGATAAAAAATAAAAACAGTCTTCTATTTCTTTGGAAATTGTTTGTACCTATGTGCGTTTGCGTTTCATTTAAATTTTTTTTTCTTGTACTACATAGCAATTGCTGAATGCCTACATAAGTAATGATTGCTTGATTTCTGGCTTTTGTCGGACCAAACACATAAACATCTTAATTGACAATCGAAGCTAAACGATGGTATAAATAACAAAGCACGATGTGCATTATTTGAATAACTGCAAACGAAGCAGCGAATGTGTGCGGTTGCGCAAGTTTTATTGTATGACCGCAAGCGAGTGTATTTGTTGGTGTTCATTAAATGCGAATTTTTTGCAATCACACAAAGCCGTTCTGTGTTACCACTAGGGTATTTATTTAATCGGGCTTTTGCTTTAATCGGTTAATCGCTCGATTAATTAACCGAGGTTTTGGTTTAATCGGTTAATTTTATTTTTGATCGGTTAACCGAATAATAGTGTTTTTCTTATAAATTTCGTAATTTCAGCAAAATTTTTTATTACTTGGAGTTTATTAGTAAAAAAACAACAATAACAAAACAAACATAACATTTCTTTAACTAAAACGACCAAACAAAAAAGTAGTTCATAAATATCGAGCCCTAACCGCGAAAATAACGTAAGCGCTAAAAATCAAATTTTACAGGAGAGGCTTTTTTTATTTATTTCATACAAATTTTGTATGAAATTTGTCGCTTACAATAAAATTGTTTTTGCTTTTAAATCGTAACGGTACCTTATGTGACCATGACATTTTAGGAGATGATGCAAGTGTTGCCAATGAAGTCATTTAAAACAAAAAACCAAAATTGAACATCTTCTCGCTTACGTTATTTTCGCGGTTAGGGCTCGATATGTAATATATATTTTTTAATTAATACAATGAGATCATTTTTAGTTATTTCAATAGTTAAAGGAGATCTTATAAAATAATCTTTTAGAAAAAAAAATTTGGTTTAAATGTTTAGGATTTAAGCGGTTCTTTTGATTTGTTTCGATTAAACTTTACTTGGAAAATACTCTTTCATTTATCGTAGATGTTGGACAAATCGAAAGTAACCCATAATGTAGAATAACTACATAAAAATATTCCATTAAATGCTTAACAATTCTAATGGTTTACGTTGATTCTATTAAATGATTGTTTGCGTTACTATCGAAAGTCTCTTCTGTTGTTAGGTCATCATCTGACTCATTCTGGCAAAGCTCAGCACCGAACATTTTGCATAAAATTTATTTTCGAATTTCTAAGTTTCTTTTTTACTGTATTTTAAGAATGTACGAATGTAGGAAATTTCTTGTATGAAAAATTATTTTCTAATCACATAACTTTTGTATATGAGATGAAACAAATAATTAAAAACACAAAAAAAAAAAAAAAAAAATATTATGACACTACAAAAAAATTAAAAATTTTGTTACACCGGTTAACCGACTGAAATTAACCGGTTTAGTCGTTAATCGAAAATAGCAAATTGTAAATAAACCGATCAGTTAATCAGGTAGTAAATATTCGGTTAACCCATTAACGGTGCTTTAAAACCATGTGAGATAAGGCCATGATGGCTTAATTGCTCAATTGAATGGGAGATATGGCCTTATTGGCCAATCATTGGAAGGTAAGGTCATATTTAAAATTTTGCGAAATGAGAGATATTGTTTTTTTTCGCAAATGAGAGATAAAGCCATATTTTCCCAGAATATTGTTATGCATGCTGTAAACATTCTGTAAAAGGGAAAATCCTTAGTTACCATTGAAAAACATTTTCTTATTCTTGTGACGCACGCAGGAAAACTTTATTCAGCGAAGCCACCTGCCGCGTCCTACTGGAGGAAAAACTTTGGTATGCGAAGCCATATTTCAATACTTAACTTTAGTGTCTCCGGAACTGAAATGAGAGATAAAGCCATTTTCTAATATTGCTAATGTGAGCTAAGGCCATGATGTCTTTATCTCCCATTCAAATGAAAAATAAAAAAATTGGATTAATATCCCTCTTGAATGAGAGATAAAGCCATGATGGCCTTACCTCACATGGTATTAAAGCATACACCCCCCCTCAAACTCCATCACTTAATTATTAATAAAGGTACAGATATAAAATTTATTTAAATATGGCATTTTGTGCTGGTAGGTCCAATATTGACCAAATGTCTCATAAGAACCATCTCTGTAAAATCGCCTTAATCTCATATAGATGTTGATATCTAAATAATATTTGGCACATGGAACTCCTATATAAATCTTAATTTCATAACATAATTTTGTTTTGCTGGGTCCTTGATTGCCCATGGGTCCTAGATACGTTACACTATCGAAAAATTTTCGGTATATACTGTGATGTAGGGTATCAAATAATCGGCCTTGGAGGATTGTACTTTCTCACTTGTATTCGTTTGCAATGTTTTAGATACTTTCTTTTTTATTTTGTTTATACTTCTTGTTTTGGATTATCGTGGGCTTTGGTTGAACCTTAGCTACGGACTATGAACTACTGTCGGAAACATCTAATTTCATTTAAAATCTGGGTTAGTTTTGACATTTATAATCAAATAGCGCGATATTAAATAAGAGGCATATATGACTTAAATTTTATTTAATCTTTCTCTGGGTTAGGTCCGATGGTATCAAATGAAACCTACCATTATAGATTTTATTATTGAAGGCTACAAATAGCATAAAAAATAAGAGAATTATTTTGTCTTTGCTATGCGGGGAACTTTCAAAGCATTTTTTGCTTATTTGGTCGGTCTTACAAAAGCCTTTCCGTTTTTCTTTATCTCAAATCTTTTTTTAACATTATTTCTTGTCCAAGTTCTATTTCAGTTTAGCAATAAAGGGATTTGAAATAACCGAAGTAGCCTGATTGTTGAGTTGCATCATTTTGTCGGACTTAAAGTTTAACAGCAATTTCTAATAGTTACAGATGTATCGCATCTACAGGTTAATAAAACATCAAAAATTGGCAACTGACAATGGAAAGTGTGAGTGAACACTTACACAACACAACAACAATGAAACAGTTGTTAAACACAATCACAACTTAATTTGGCACTTACTTCCTTAGTACGAATACAATTTAATTTCACACAATAGATTTGCATTGCATACAACAAATACACATATCAAATGCAACTTGAACAAGTATCTGACCCCGAGTTTACAAGTTTATTGAAATGTATAAATCAACAGCAAAAACACAAATAAAAACAATAAAAGACAACAATTGACGAACAACAATTTCAACTAAATTAGTAGAGTTACAAATAGACATCATGTTCATGAAATTGTATTAGAAGATTTGGAGTTGTTTCGAATTAAAAAAGGAGCTATTTGACTTACGAATTTTAACATACACACACCCACACACACACACACACTCAATTACAGATATAATTTATGTATGTACTTGCATGTCTATGATTATCTAATACAATAGTCAAGACGAATCCTTACTAGTATTTGTTTCTGTACCCTTCACCAATATAAAATAATAGAGTATATATAAGTTTGCCATTTCATTTGTAATTTATACAATATGGATCTTAGATCCTATAAGGTATACCGATGGCTTAATGTGAAAAAGGGGTAACTCAATTTCTTTTAAAATTGCATTTTTTTGTTTAGTTTGGTAGATAAATGACAATTGCACTTCACTTTAAAATTTCTGGGAGTTTTAGTAGAAAATTTGTTAAATCTGTTTAATTAAACCTGGATTAAAACTTGTTGTATACTTACTAGGGTGTTCAGTCGATTAATTTTTGTTCAATTAATCGAACAATTTTTAACAATTAATTGATCGAATAATTTTAAATTGCTGATTTCAATTAGAGAATTAATCAAAGAATTTATACCCATTAATCGAATAGTAATAATTAGCCATGTCACAGAGTACAATTCCGTTCGGAATTGAAGAAAACATATTTGTTTGTTGATGGAAAGTGTATTTTGATAGTTTTCTGGCCTTTCAGATACAGATAACTCCCATACCGTTCATGAAAACAAAAATGGTTCATTCCGAAACATTTTTCCGTCATTTTCTGAAGCACAAAAATACGGAATGAATTCCGTTTCCAAACGGAATTGTACTCTGTGACATGGCTGAATATATAGTATTTTTTTTTTTTTTTTTTTTTTTTTATTTATTTATTTATTTATTTAAGAAAAAATTGTAACTTCTACAACAAAACATCAGTCTTAAACAGTAGAAATCTTATGATGTTATTTTGGAAAATGAAAAATAATAAGCTTAAGTCTAGGTATAGTTATTACAAAATCGATATAAATAAAATTATTGTAACTAAACCAAACAAATAAATAACGAAAAACTACATATCAAAATATCATAAATACATTTATAAAAAATCAAAAAATATTGTACTATAGAATTATACCGAACTATAAACAAACTTGTTGACTATGAATAATATTTAAATATTTCTTTCTTAAATTGTAACACATTGCTGGTTTCTTTTATTGTTGGATTAGTAATATTATTCCAAAGACGTATTGCAAATATGAAAAATTGCCATTCAGATATTAATGTGTGATGTCTGATTTGAATTAAATTTCTATTTCTTCTGAGTCGACTAAATTTTAAACGATTAAAAAGATGACCTGGCTCACGGGTGGTTATAATTTTGTGAAGAAATACTAAAGTTCTTATTTTCAGTAAATCTTCAAAAAGTACCCCGAATATTTTTTTAGAGTAAGGTGTTATACTAATGTAAGTACCATTTATGTTATTATTCCTGATCCCGTAAACGTACCTTGCAATGTTGTTATATGTGACGGTCAATTTAGATTTACTGGTTTCATCACAACTTGCAAAAATCTCACATCCGTAGGTTAAAATTGGTATCAAATATGTCTTAGCAAGTAATAAGCGTATTTTCAGTGGGGTGCAATATTGAGTAGGCCATAGGGTTCTTAGCATCGAATATGTTTTACCACAGGCAGCTATAACGTGATCAGACCAGGTTAAAGTGTTATTAAAAATTACACCAAGATTTTTTGCTTTATCTACGATTTCAATCCGTTGGTTTTTAATAAAAATGTTGGGATAATCAATAATTTTCTGTGTTCTTTTACGTATTACAATGCATTTCGATTTGGTAGGATTTAAACTTAACCCGTTAACATCAGCCCAACGTGAAACCCGTTGTAAGTCCTGATTAAGTCTTGCAGTACATTCATCTAAGTTCCCTTTTTTGTTACTTATGTACAATTGTACGTCATCGGCATACATTCTAATGTTGCAATGGAGCAACTCTTCAGGAAGATCGTTTGCGTAAATGGAGAAGAGGAGAGGACCTAGAATGGATCCCTGAGGAACACCCCTGACAACAGGAAGAAAATTTGAGATAGTTGAAGGACTAGTTTCAACACACTGGACACGATCTTTAAGATATGAATCAATCAATCTAATGGATGTTGATGAAAAATTCATCATTTTCTCCAGTTTTTGAATAAGTATTGTGTGGTCAACGGTATCAAAAGCCTTTGAATGATCCAACAGTACTAAATATGCAACGCACCCATCGTCAATTTCCTTTCTAAGATCTTCTGCTACATCAGTTAGAGCAGTAATACAGCTATGTTTGGCCCGAAAGCCAGATTGTTGATCGGTCAATAATTTACTATCATTTATATAATTGGTTATCTGTTCATGTAAAAGTTTCTCGAAAGCCTTTGAGAGATAAGGTAAAATAGCTATGGGCCGATATTCAGTGGATGATTTTGGTATTGGAATAATTTTTGCCTGTTTCCATCTAAGTGGATAAGTGCCTGTCATAATTATTTTATTGAAAATATGAGTGATAAATGGTAGTAGTATTTCTGTTAAATGTATAATTTTTTTACGTTTTTAGTCGAATAAACAAACCAAATGTATGTGTCCGTTGGAATTAAAAAAAAAACAGCCATGTTTAGTGAGTAATTTAGCTTGTATTCATGTTACATTTTTTCAACACAATTTAGTAATTCATTTCACAAAAGAAAAACCGTCAAAGGTATGATAACTTTATGATTTATATTAATTTATCGTGCATGCGTTTCTCTCTTCAGAATGAGTTTGGTTAAAAAATATTGTACGAAGGATAAAGCTAATAATGCTAAGTGTAACAGGTGTCCCAAAATGTTCTAACGCAACAACTTCACTAAATTACCACTTACATAGTGACTATAACAGTGTACTTGAAGAAGATGCTCCAACAACAAAATCAAGGGGCTACAAGTGGTCCAATGAATAAATATTTTAAGCAATACTTCGATCGATTCTCTAGAGGAAATTATTTGCAGAAGCATAGCCGAGGATGGAATGTCAGTGATAAGTTTAAAAAATTCAAAGTTATATTGACAATTTGGATCTACATTGACAAGTTTTATTTAAAAAAGAATGTTTATTTACTCCAGTTCTAATCTTTTCTAAAATTATCAAAACATCTCGTAATATATAATATTTTTGGATTCAGAATTATTAAATTAATCGAGTAATATTAAAATTTTAATTTTAATTTGTTTAATCGAATAACTTAAAAATGTCAAATATCGACTAATCGTTTAATCCAACAAAAATAAAACCCGATTAATCTAACGCCCTAATATTTACTCCCTATTCATATAATATGATTCATATTTTTGATTTATTTTAATAGAAAATTTGTTTTATAAACCTGAATTATATTGTTTGTATTTTGTAATGTATTTTGTCAAAGTTTGTTGTAGACGCTACACACTAGTAGGTAAAAAACGATTCGCTTGTTTTGTGTAGGAACAACAGAACGAGTTTATACTTTTATCGGGATAAAATATACTTTATATAACTTGAATCAAGCGCATTTTGAGATTGTTTCGATCTTAGTTTTACTTTAATCAATTTCATTTTTGGATTATTTCAAGTACGAATTCGAGATTGAATATAAATAAGTTAAGTGTTTCGTGATTGAAAATCCGCTCTTGAATCAATCTTTCTGTACTTGATTCAAGAAAATCCGTATTCACCGTACTTTTAATACCGCTTCGGATTGAATTGCGTACGGATGTATTGAATTTTCTTTTCAGTGAACTTTTTTTTAAGTTACCCTAGTAGAATGCTTGTATCTAGTGAAAATTAGAAAAATCAGCATTTAAATGACGAAGTTATAGACAAATAAGTAGTTTTTCTTTTTAAAATAAATAATTTGTCGCAAAAGCGCCCATATCATATGAGGTAGGAGGACCAAGAATGTAGAGAGAATGAAATATCAAAAATGGGCCAAATCGGTCCAATATTCCACCCAGCGCCGATATAAATGTGGTCTCGAAATTTTGACAAGATAAAAAATGAGCAAGGGGAGAATTGGCTTTTCTTAACTAAAGTAAAGGGTATCTAAGATTCGGCACAGCCTTATATGGCACTTTTACTTGCTGTGTACAAATTGTGTCTGGCATAAGGACATTTTAAATACAAACAAATTGTAAATAATACTACAGATTCTTGTTATGCTGTTGCTCTTCTTCTATTTTACATAAAATGCATTGTTTTACACAAATTTCTTTAACAAAAGCAGCAACAAATATGAATAGACAAAATTCATTTAGTTTAACTAAAGAACATACATTTTTTGTTTGAAGTTTTAGTTTCTTAATTTATAAATAAATTCATACAGCCAAAATATGCAACAACAAAAAACCCGCACTATGCAGATTTAAGTTGTTTCTTTGGGTCTTTTCGTTTCTAAATAATCGAGCGCAATCTCAATTTTCCTATATGTCTTCTTACCTTCTACCATTTCTGTCTCTTTCGTCAATATACATACATGTCAGAATCCGGATAAAATTAAGAGGGTTCGTGGTCCTAAAATAAGAAAACCCATTGGTAACTGGTCCAAATGAACCTTATGAAAGTGTTTATTACTAGGAGTAGTGAATAGAGTAAAAGGTTGATAAGGGGGACAGATATATAATGACCAGGGAAACCATAAATATGCAATTGCATGTTTTTCCTTGTGCGACCAATGAAGCCAGAAACAATATATTTATCCGTTTTAGAGCTTTTTATGAATTTTGGCATCTATTTGTTGGTGCATATTTTACCGTTTGCAGCATTATTTAGTTAAAAGAGCATTTTGAAGCATTTTTTAAGTTTAAAGCGCATATTTTCTTTCTTTTTACAGCATATTTTGATACATGTTAGAATTTGTTTGGTACCTTCTTTCTTCTACATTCAATTTTTACTCTAAAATTGTAAGACAAAGCAGGTTGCCATTAAAGATATATGTTATTTTAAGCTTTAAAATTGTATATACAGTAGAACCCCAATAGTTCGTAATCGCAAGGGACCGGCCATTTCTTACGAATTATAGGGTTTTCGACTTAGCGGGGTTTCGATTTAACGGGGTTAAAGTAAAATAAATACGAATAAACAGGATTTTTCAATATATTTACTAAAACGATATAAAAACATAAAAAACAATTGTTAAAAATAAAATACATAAAAATTAAACTTAAAAATTATTAATGTAACAAACTGATCTTAAGAAAATTACCCCACGCCCAAGCAAAAACCCACGAAAAAATAAAATAGTGGTAAACAAAAAATCCATATTTCTGTTGTTTTTATTACGAATTATAAGTTTCAGATAGCAAACACTTACGATTTATAAGAGGTTAAGAAGATTTTATTTGAAAAAAAATTACGAATTAGCGAGGGGACCAAAATGTATGGAAATTTTACGAATTAACGAGATTTTTTCAAGGGACCGACAGTTAATTACGCATTATCGGGAATTACGATTTATCGGGGTACGAATTATCGGGATTTGACTGTATAAGCAAAAATTAAGGAAAACGCAATTATATACATTTTTGCCGATGTGTGTAATCCATAGAAATCTGGACCAATCTTTTAGACTTATCGACACAGAAACACTTTTTAAAATAATCTGACTATGTCCATCCGTCCATCTGGCTGGTTGTAGATAATTTGATCAAATTTGGTAAATACATTTTAATGTACTAAGGACGAAGTCTATGTAAATGGTGAGAAACGGTCTATAATTTCACATATTCCCATAAAAACTTTTTCCAAAAAGACTCTTTGTGTCCGTAAACCATCTTATTTTGTTGATATTTAGATTGAATTCGCCCTAAAAATCTCGAAAATTCGTCTGTAAATACTATGGTGTTTGTGCTTTACCGATTATAATTTTAGGATTGTTTTTATTAATGGAATTGTTATTCAATTATTTAATATTTTGTTTGAAATAAGCAATTTTAAATTTTTTGGGGCATATTTTTAACAGTTTTCAGGGCATATTTTCAAGTTTTTACTGCATATTTTTAGAGCATATTTCTGGTTTCCCTGATAATAACCATTGCACTGCGAATGACCATACCCAGTAAAAAATGTGCTCCAAAAGGAGCTGGTTTTGTGTATGAGTTCATACCTCAAATCGCTTCAAATCTGCTGATGGGATGCCTGATTTTTGCATGGGGTGTTCCCGGTTTGGAGGACTTTTTTCTGCCGACAATAAGCGCTTCTTTTAACATGCAAACAAAGCACAACTAAAGTGCTTTTTAAGGGGCTAACTACATATATTAACATATTCATTAATGTTTTGCTTTTACTTGTTTAAATGCCTTTTTCCAATCATTTTCGTATATTTTTTTTCGGTTTGCAACCTTCTTCGTTGTCAGCACTAAAATAGCAGCTTTTTTGTATATTTTATTCAAATCATTTACTGCTTTATAAAAGCTCTTTTATTAAAGCGCTCGATTATGCGCTTTTACACTTAAGTGCTTCAAAAAACCCAAATTTTTAAATGAGTAGTGATATTTCTCTTTACATTTTCATTAAGCATCCTAAGGCCTTTCAGTATTTGATAGTTACGGTCGTTCAAAGGAGTTGCCAAAGGTTCTACAACACTTACACTGACCTCAGTATACACGCCGTCTGAAGCTTTCACACCACCAAACTACAGAATACAAAAGCTGGTAAAGTATACTCGACAAAAAGGCATGCGCCTAGTACTATCTAGTAGTACAATGGGGTAGTGGTTGTATTAATATGAAAGCTCAATTTGTTGCATGTCAACAATCAGATCCTAAGATAGGAAACCTGTAACAGGTATGACAATTGCAAGCTGCTGGGCATTAGTAGTTCATTTTAGGGTGGCTTTGGATTTCTCTTTCTCAGTCCATAGCAGGACATCGAACAACGGAATCTTCAAAGGGTTAAAATGGTATCCATAGGGGAGTTCGAGAAAGTCGAAGTTGGATTCATTTATTTCTATTGTTAATATGGATCTAAATCTTACATCCAGTTGGCCATTGTCACTACTAGGCGTGGAATTTTCTGAAGTTCGCTCATGTCCGGTATGTTTCCCAGGAAAAAGATAGCAACTAAAGTGATAGACTTGAAAGCTCAAAATTATCAAAAGTTACATCTTTAAAGAAAGTTTAAAAAAGTATAAATGAGACATATAAAAATTAAAAAGGAACTCATGGATTATTTATAGCGAGTTTTAAGATTCTAACAATACTACAAGAAGAAAAATATAAATTATTTTCATGTTTAAAAGGTAAAATAAGAAGAAATAATTCCCATATTCTTTTTGTTAAAATTATTTAGTTAAATACATGGTGTCTTATAATTGAGAATACAACAAAACTGAAATAAAAATGTGTAACGAGTAAGTAAAATAATTATATTCTCTCTGGTTCTGTGGGGTAAGTGTTAAGGTGAGAATCAATGTGATCTCACTTTCGGATTATTTCAAGTACGAATCGAGATTAAACCGGCTTAGAAATTCTTCAATCAAGCACAGTTTGAGATGAATTTAATCTCACTTTTAATTAAGTCAATCCTGTTTTCGGATTATTTTAAGTACGAATTCGGGATTAAGTATGGTTGAGTTAAGTATTTTGCACTTGAATACATGAATCTAGCGTTCTGTACTTGATTTAAGAAAATCCATACTAACCGTACTATTGACACCGCTTCGGCTTGATTTAAGTAAGAATGGATTGAGTGGTTTTTTCAGTGTAGTAAGTGAATATAGAAGAGCACTACGGAAAATTATGATTATACAGTAAGGCTGGGCTGGGTATCGGGTCACTTTACTCTTTGTGTGGCAAACTAGCAATATTATACTCAGCACTAAATTTTAGGTTTGTATTGGTAAAAGATTAAAAAGTGGGTCCCATACAGAACTAGTCACGCAAAAAAAAAAGTATGAGAGAGTGCAAAGTAGCACGCACCTTGTGGTCGAAACTAAGCAAGGCAGGTTCGATAATTTTATAAACAATAGTAGATGTTAGAGAACCATGATAGGCTAAATAACAGGAACTGTAAGATCGATCAAATAGCATTTATATGAGGACCCGAAACATGGGATATCTGTGGGATGTTTGAGGATACTAAGGAGATATATGGAGACATTAAAGCACATTTTGTGTTCTTATCCTAAGTTACAGAACAGCAGGAAGGAATTGTAATGGAATCTAAGCGAGGTCTCAGGACTTAATTTTGAAAACTTTGAAGGGATCGCAATGGGCATAGCCCTATTTTATAGCATGTCATTCACAAACATATTGATAAAATATTTTCGTTTCTTATTCATTCTTTTGTTCTTTTTTCAACTTTCTACTCTTATCATACCATATCTGTACCTAACTTTGGTATGACATACACATGGCTTCCTATTTCTCTTTATTCTTTTTCCCCGCATTTTGATAACGAGATTTACAATGGATGGAAAGGTTGGTTGACTTTGTTGATGAGAGGGGAAGAGAATATGTTATTATTCTGTTCCCTCTCACCATTAAACTCAGACTTTCTTAAGAAAACTTTAACAATGTGAACCTCGATTGCTCGAAAAACCAAAAATATGTGTACCTTTAGCGAATCAAAAGTATACATTTTAAACAATCATTAAAAATGTAAAAGAATTTTTCTCAAACATTTTATTGTTAAGCCATGGCAGGAAGGAAAAAGTGCTTAAGTTGATTCAAGCTTAATTTGAGTTAATGGAACTTTTGTAATCTTTATGTTAAAAAGTACCTTTGGTCAATGCTTCGATTATTTTGTACGAATTATCGCAAAAATTACATCAGATTATATATTTTTTAATAAGCTATCAGTTGATATAAGTAGAAACTTAAGTTTACTTTCGATCTGTGATAATGGGTGGTCCAACCAAAAAGCACGATGTTAATTGTAAATAAAACAAAATTTAAAAGGATCTATGCCAGTTATGTGTGAAATACACTTTCGACCAAATGCTCGCCATGGCTTCGGTGAAATACATCTATACGATGGTCCATACTTCCAGTGACTCTGAGACATAATTGAGGTACAATGTCGTAAATGTCCCGATTTAACTCTTACTTAAGCTCTTAAATTGTTCTTGGCTTCATTATGTACACGTTTTCTTTTAAATATCCCTAGAAAGAAGTCCAACGGTGTCAAATCACATAATTGTGATTGCAAATTAACACCACCACGACGTGAGATAACACGGCCACTGAATTTCGTTGGCTGTGTGGCAAGTGGCACCATCCTGGTGGAACCACTTATCGTCCTGGTCCCTATCTTCAATTTCGGGCCACAAGAAATCCGTTATCATCCCGCGATAGTAAACACCATTCACGGTAACTTCTTGGCCTACCTTATTTTTGGATGAACACATTTTTCACATTTCCTACAGACCGCTTTGCTAAAAGTTGCGCACAATTCTCCGCATTGTTGTCACATTTGGTCAATTATGCTGACCAAAATAATCACAAAGTTCACGAAATGCATTTTGATTTTAGCGCCTATATTCTTAAGAAATGGCTTGAGCTATAGTCACACTTAACAAATATTTGACGCCCCACACTTAACCACTATTTTCATCAAACATTGTTTCTTTTAACGAAATCCTTTTTGTATCAAAAAACATTAAAAACTGTAATAATGACAATCTACTATCATTTCTTTTTAAGAGATTAACTGCCTATTTTACGATGTCACTCGAACGTTTACGTTCGCACAAATAACATGTAAACCAAAAACAAATTTTTTAATTTTGTTTTTTGTGTTTAAGTATGGCAACTTTTTTACAATTTGTTTCCATTTTATTGCGAAACTTCTATTCGGTTTGCATGATATTTTAAATATACAATAAGAAAGTATTCGATTAAAAAGTTTGTTTACTTTTTATTTACATCACTGTTATTATGATTTGGTAATTTTATTTGTTTTTTTATATTTTTGAACTACAATTTTTTTGAACCAAATTTTTTTTTATATGTACATAATCTATCAGTCTATCAGCAACCTCGGTGCAGATAGACTAGCTCACTACCAGCTTGTCTACTGGGGCAGTGTAGTTTTTGCATAAAAAAACTATGTTTTTTACTCAATTAAGAGCGTAAATATGATATTAAATTGTCCATAATAACAATAAAAGCGTTGATTGAAAGTGGATTGAAAGTTTTTGTTTCATTACTATTGTTTAAGTTAACTGAAATAATAACTGGTTGCTCGGTTAAGGTTTAAGGTTTGCTACCCTTTTTTAGCAACCTTATTCTTTCGAAGTGGTAACTTATATATCTTGTACCGTTAACGGTTAATAAAACATTGTTTTCGCCATCTTCAAGTTTTGTTGTATCTAAATTAGTTATTGACATAACTACCAAACGTTCACGACGAATTCTTAAGGTAAATAAAGCAAATCTTTTTTAAATTAAACAAAATACCAAATTTTCTTTTTATTTCATATTTTCCGCCTTGCACGCAAACAACTATAATGACATTTTTATTGTCATAATGAAAATTTAAATTTATGAAGGCAATTTTTAAAATATGTATGTATGTTGCTTTTAAAAAAAAATTGTTTTAATTCATAAAATTAATGGCATACATGTAACATTAGATGTATGAAATTATTAAATCTTACATTTTTTAATTAACAATTAAACATTTTTTTTAAGGAAACTATAATTTTGTATTAACTTATGAATATAGTTATTTTTGTATATTGTTTTTTTATGTTCCCAATTAAAATTGTTTGTTTAACTTGGACAAACTTAAGTTTTCATAAATCCAATGAAAATTTTTAACGTAATTACGAAATCCAATGAAGCGATTTTAACGAAAATACTTCATTATAACTATGAAATTCCATTTAGACAATGAACATTTTCATTTACCCAAGGAAATTTTTTTTATGAAAACGATTCATTAAATATATGAAGCATTTTTCTTTCAGTGTAATTAAAAAAAAAACAAATTGTAAGAATAAATATTTAAAACCAATTTGTATTAGATTTGAAAAAAACTAAACGGTAGATGCATTTTATTATGAATGAATTATAAATTTCGTTAATCAACTCATACACAAGTACTTGGGTATCAGATTACATGTCAGCCATTTCTAAACTACTTCTATGTAATGCAGATGGTATGAAGTAGTCATTGAAAAGTAAGTTGTTCAGTAATGGCAAGTCATTACCAAGTTTTTGCTGGGTTGTTTGTCCAAATAGAAAAGAAAATTGTAAAATGCATTTAACATGTCCATATTTATAAAAAAAACATTTTTTCCATTATTTTCAAACATATTTCACAAAAATAATATTACAAAATGCAAAAACTTATCAAAATGTCATTTTATTTTTGGTTTATGAATGGGATATTAAAGGTTTAATATACTGTTTTACGTTAATAAATACGAATTCATCAAATGTAGCTTAAAAACTCTTAATAAGTAAACAAATTGAAAAAATGGATGAATTGTTAATTCTGACCATAATATTTTTTTTCTGTTAGCACCAGCACTCAGAGGATGACCCCTACTAATGTATTTCATTGTGTTGGAACTAGGAAAATAAGTTATGGGAAAGAGGATAGAGGAAGTAGTGTTTGTGAACATTCGGCTTGAAATCATTCATGTTGTAAGAGAGAGAGAGAGAGAGAGAGAGAGAGAGAGAGAGAAAGAGTTATAAATAGTAAGGAGATCAGATGGAGTGAAGTATATCCCTCACCATCTTAAAAAACCGAGGCACTTGAATGCTTCTTTCACCCTGAATATATACTCTGTCCATCGGAAATCACATTGCATTTTCAAGCCCAGAACATCAAGAGATTCGGATTCCTCAATAATTATACCACCCATATATACAGATGGCACCTTGATCAGTCGCGCGTTTATGCGTCAGATAGCAACATTGGGTTTTTCGGGCATTAAAATCGACCCTATTTGCACGACCACATTCCGAGGCTATGTCAAGGTCTCGGCCAATTGTATCATTCATATCCTGCCTCATCGGGTACGCTTGGTCTGCATTCAAAGGAGTACGAATGGAAAAGGTTGCTGCCATCTGTAAAAGAGTAGATAGGGTTGGAAGTTTGACATAGGAGGTCATTTAGAAAAATAAGAAATAGATTATGAGAAAGAACCGAGCCTTGTGGCACCCCATCTACAACAACTCGTACAGTGCGGTCTCTGAGAAAACTCGATATAAATCGAGAGAAATTATCACCGACACTTAATGTAACAAGTTTTGACAAGAGAGCTCCATGCCAGACTCTGTCGAACGCCATGGAAATATCCAAAGCAATTACCTTACTTTCGCCAACATTGTGAATGGAACGGCACCAATTTTCCGATAACAGAGCCAGTAAGTCTCCAGTAGAGCGTCCTCTACGAAAGCGTTCGCTTAGTAGGTAGTTTGACTCTAAATATTTGACAAGATGGTAATTTACCATACTCTTCACAACTTTGGATAGTGCCGAAAAAATTGCTTTTTTAGGAATTGGCGTTACATTGGCAACTTTCCAGCAGACTGGAAATTCCGCGGCATGCTATAAAATGCTGAAAAGATTTGCTAAGGGACGAGCTAGCATCGAAGATCACTGCTTAAAGACCAGTGCAGGTTTACCATTCGGCCCAAAAGACTTGTTTATGTCGAGATCCGCAAGAGCCCTTTTAACAGCTCGAGTCCGCAAAAAATATTCAAAAATTATGGCTAATTTTGACCATAATTGATTTTGGAAAATTGGTTTTATTTTAACCATATTATGGACATATTTAACCACTAAAGCCAACCATGGTTTATGGGCAGCCATCAAAAGACAGCTCACTTGGGTCCTTTATTGGTCCCTTTGTGATACCCGGCGCCAATGCCCATCCCTTACAGCAGTTACTCAGATGGCGTCACTGCAAAGTCCAACCACTTCGTCTTCCTAGTGAAGAGATGGAGCGATTTTAGTTCAATCCTGGACAGATCTCCCAAGCAGGAAAACACCGGTTCTCCCAGGTATTCTTCCCTAATGCCCCGCAATCCAGGACAATGCCCCGCAATTCAACATAGTATTCTGCTCTTTGAATATGGTCACCTGCAACCATATTTTTTCTGCGTGTAAAAGGTTTTTCAAAACGAATGAAAATTTTATTAATATAAATATATTTTTGTGAACTACGGACATGAATAAGTATATTTATTATACTTTTGTGAAATATATTTACAATTTCTTGAAAAGCTTTACAACTTTACATCATATTGAAATGGATCAAACATTTCTCGATTTAACTGTAAAATAGTGCCAGTATTTAGTTTTGTTTAAATGACAACGTGTGTATATTTAAAAATTTATGTCTATTTGCAGTGGTATTTATATCTCAAAATAATGATTGCAGTACTGTGCACCTTTATTAAAATATGAATCCCCTTTTTACTTTAAACTTATGTTCGTTTCCTTATATTTCTGTGTACTTGTTTAGCATCGTTATTGTATTTTTTTCAACTTCTTTTTTGTATTTTCTTAAAGTCTTCTTCCAAAAAAGAAAATAAGCAGACAAAGGAAATGAATGAATAGGAAAAAAGCAAGAAAGCATTTGCTTACTTATACGAGTACATAAGATGATGTTCATGAACAAATTCCATTAGACTAAATTAAATGGAAATATAATTTGTATTGTTTTTAAAACTTTTCCAACTTAGAAGGGTAAACACAATTCAACTCAATTTGTGTCTGTTGCGACAGCAACTTTACAACATAAATGTAGTGCACTTTGTTGTTTGAAAAGTACTTTTAACAGAAACAATAAAAGAGTACTACAACCAACAACTACTACCACTACTACGAGTATTACTACAACTTCTACTACTAAAACTATTTCAATACAACAACAAATATACATATGTATATTTGTATATACTACATATTTATGTGCAGGCCTTAAGTTGCAACAGATCTCAAGACGTTCTCGTTACAAAAATACAACAGATTCCAGCAAACACAGACAAAACTTCTTAACGTAATAAAATGTGTGTAGAACAAGAATGATTGTACTCATACTGCTTCTTACCATTCCTTCTATCAACTTTACACAGCAAAGAAAGCTGCGATACGATACAAATAACTAACATGAAAGCACTTCAAACAGACTGCAGCAAGGCACAAAAAAAAGGATACTTGCTGCAACATGCCTAAAACATGTGCGCATAGAAGTAACTCTATTTAGTTTTTACATCTTCTAATGTAAGACGTTGGCAAACTTATCGCTGCTGCAATAAAATTAAACTCACTTATTTTACATCACTGCTCATAGGACTACAACTTTTATAACATTTATTCGAAAATATTCCAAGACTCTACAAAAAAAATTAAACCAAATGTACGAATGTATTGCAAAATTCCTTAGCGCGACCATTGAAAAACATTAAAAGCAACAAACACTCGTGATTGAAGACACCAAAGAAAAGTGTTTATTGAATGAAAAACTTTGTCTAGATGTCCGTCTGTGAGGCGATCTCTTCTTTATTTATTAAATTTTAAGGACCACTTTAAGGAGAAGGTTTCCTTGCCATAACTGTACAACAAACATTAATTGTCTTATGCAAAAACAAATTAAAGTTCATGTTATTTTACCAATAAGCCCGTACACTTTACACAGGTTTAGTGAATTAGTTAACTTACGTGAACATTAACTTTTATGTGCATAAGGCAGGAAGGATTTAAACGCAAATATCTTTTGGAGTACACGGTCTGGTCTATACACGGTCAAAATTTCTCATCAAACGTATCAAGTATGTGTCACACCGACGATGCTGGATGAAAAATCGAAAAATTTTAATACGTGATGTCAAGCATTTGACCGTGTATAGACCCCTTAATAAGTTATTAATGAAGGCAACGTTAAAGGTAGGCCTAAACTAATTCACTCCAAATGAACAATAAGAAATTACATAGAAATTTCATTTTGAAAAATTTTCTTTGCTGTGAAGTTAATTTTATGCCCTTCACAACTGGTGGAAACGATTTGTTTTGATGTGAGTTTGTCATTACGTTTGTTTTTTTCCTTATTAATCTTACACGCTATTAGATATGTATATTAATTATGGATCCTTAAGAGTAGCGGAGTTGATTAAGCTTATGTCCGTCCGTCAGTTCGTCTATCCGTGTGTAAGTTGAAATGCGTTTTCCAGAGACTCCATATACAATGGGGACTGGGCTGTTATAATTATAGCAGATATAGCCAGAAATAGTTTTCTATTCAATTCAACTAGATCGGTCCACTAATGACAGAGATATAAGCAGATATGAGCAAACAACTACGAAATTTTCACAAGGTACTTAATGTGCCGTTAGTTAAAAATACGATAACGAAATATGCGGTAAAATATTTAAAAAGGCTCGAATTGCCTCTGAGTCCACAAGCCCGAAACATTCGCTTAAGGAGAAGAAATACTGGTGGACGCATCCGATTAGAAGAGTGCTAAACACCTACATATATACATATGTGAACAGAAACTTTAAAGGGAAACATTTTCGTCCGGCAAAGGCAGGAAATAAAATAAGATTTAATTAAGTAATATTATTAGTTCATACTAAATAAATGAATTGTTTTAAATAAGCCAAATCAGTTAATATACCTTTGTACATTGGCTCTGCCGGGATGGGTCGACCCCGAGTTAACATTTCAAATTTGACCCGTAAAAAAATCAAAACTATTTTTGGAAACTTTCGAAGTTGGCAATTGAATTTCTTGTTTTTTAAAGTTTCGGATTTCAAGCAAACAAACAACCATATGAACTTTAAGTTAATATAGATTACAAGTGATTCATTTCGAAAGATAGAAAAGTATCAAGGGTATTAAGAATCTAAGGAAGGGACAGGTATTTAAACATTAATACCCACCAAAAAATGTACATAATCATAAATTGCATATTGTTTCCAAATTATGCTTGAAACTTTCTTGGAATCTCAAAATTTCAGTCCATATTTTTTTAAGTTTTAAAATGAAGTATTTTTATTTCGTTGGTTTTGAAAAAAAGCTTCTATGAGCCTGAAGTGCTCCTTAGAATAAACCAAGCATAAAGTAAGATTTCAAACAGTTTTTATAGTTATAAATAATACCTTCCACCACAGGTGGAATGTAATGTCTCCAATATCGATGCTAGACCTATAAAGTAAAGTGGGTCCTTTTAAATTTGATTTAATGATGTCCGTCTGTCCATCCGTATTTCTGTTGAAATGGGTTTTCCGAAGACCCCATTTGTGATGGGGATTTGGTAGATATATTTTATACATATACTTCGTTAAAGGTTGCTATTGAAATCCTTGTTGTGTTTTTTTTTCTGTTTATCTGGAGAACGCTAAGAAGCAAAGTTTCTAAATTAGGTAAAAGCATCTTAGTTATTAATACACAACATCTCTAAGAAATGCCGGGACTAGAGAAGAGGGAGTGGCATTTCCCATACACACACAATATAATTTTCTTTATATTTGGAGAACGGAAAGACCCAAAGTTTCCAAGCTAGGTCAAACATCTCTGTTAATAACACACAACATTCCACAAGTGTTGGCGGGATTGGAAAAGTGGGCGTGCAACAAAATAGTTCTTTTATATCTAAAGAACGGTGAGAGAAAAATTGTCAAAATCTGCTACACATAGCTGGGTTTTTAAAACACAACCTAAAAGAACAACATATAAGAACATAGAGAAAAATTAAAGGTTTTTGACCAGAAAATAATGCACAGTAATGTTCTGAATAATACAGAACGGATGGTCGCCGTAACAATGAATTAAAGTCAGACTCTAGGTAAATTAAAAAAGGTTTATTCAAATATCTATGTGGGATAACAATTTAACAACACTGACGTTCTTAATTTAGCAACACAGACGAACATGAAATAATGAGGAAGCATTTCTTAAATTTGGAAGAGAACAGACATTCCTTGTTGAGCAATCGAAAGAAATGCAAATTGTTAAGTCGTTACAAAAGTTGTGAAGTCGTGCTAACTTCAGACGGTAGAACTTGTGAATTTAAAGAATAAAAGTTGTTTCGGACAGAAATTTTTATAAACCTCTTTTATAGTAACTAAATATAATTGTTAATTTTTTCATTCAAAACTACTTTTAAGATATTGAAAATAACCAAGTGAATTAATAAATAAATCGTTTTCTCAATTAACCTTAAAATATAAAAACCAGTATTGTGTTTTCTTATACATATTTTCCCTACATCTATGGTTTGTACCAAGATAATTATCCTGTATTGATGTGTGGGTTGGACACAAATGTAAAATAATCTTCGCGTAGATAGAAGAAAGGGGATGGCCGTTGAGATGTAAACGGTGGCACTATCAAGATGAAGATTATTGCTCCGTTGCACAGTGTGAGGTTTTAACATTCTAGCTGATCAAAATGGCATATTTCTTTAACAAATAAAGGTACAGTCACGCAATTTGGTACAAGTAATATATGACTAACAACACAACTCCTGTTGAAAAATGGGCGGAATTGGATAATTGTCACGCCCACTTCCCATAAGAGATAACATATAATTGTTTTAAATTGGTTTATAATTAATAGCAAGATTGAGTAGGACAATTGGGGAAAATCAAACAATACATTACCCATGCATATCTCGTTACCTTAAATGCAAACGCACCAATTAACAAAAAAATTTTATAGGCCGACAATATCTATCTAGTTGACGAGGGTGCAGCATTTTTCCAAATTATTGTTTTTTGATTGTAACCAATATTTTCTAAAGACATTTCAAGTGGGACCATAGATATGCTAAACAAACTCTCGTCAGAAATATTTTCTTGAGAAAATGATTGCTTGTAACGATTATGGTCAGTACTGTATGGTCTGTATGACTGTATGGTCAATAAGTGATTGGAGGCTGACATTCGCGAATGATTATGTTACAGTTATTCCATTTGGATAAAATACACGCTTGGAAATTTTTATAGAATCATAACAGGGAAACATTTCAGAGTTAATAGACGATGTATGTTGTCTCAAGAATTGGTAGCCATGTGTAGAAAAGCCGATATCTATTATCATTGCTAATGCTTGGTCAGCAGAAAGGCTGAAACAATTCTACTTTTTTGTAAAAGTGTTCCCCTTTTTGGAGAAGCAGTTATAAGCTCACGAACAATTGAGGCCGAAGTTCGTTTGACATCTAAGTGCATTTTCATTTCGGCTGCCATAAATAACTGATTATGATCAACCGTATTCAAAAGTTCTCTTGCTTTCCTTTTTCTTGTTACTTCTGAGCCCTCATGGAATTTTTTCTCTGGCCTTCCACTAGTAAAAGCCGAAGAAGAAATGGTTTTATCACAAATAAATTGTGATAAATCAATTTCTAGAGTCATCCAACCAGTATTTGTTTTCAAAAATCGAAGTTTTGTTCTTTTCGATATATGTCATTTTGAGTTTATTTGTGCGCAAATTTTTTGAGAAAAAAGTTTTATTTCTTGCAAATTAAGAGTTTGTTTTGAACCAGTACTAATATTTCCTAAAATAAATTCAAATACACGCAGACATTTTTAATTTTTTTCTGCATGCAGCCAAACATCAAAAATTTGTTGGCGCGAAATACAAGAATTCATGATCAGTTTTTGGATCGGGAATAGTGGGGGGGCAAGTTGGGGCAGATTTTTTTGGTTGATTCAGAAAGAAGACAAAATAGGTAATCTGATGCAAATAATGCGAGTACTTGTGCTTGCTTGTGTATATATTTTTATGTCCAATGAAAAAAAAAATTTTTCAAAATATCTTCTAAAAAGAGATATATTTAAAAACCTTTAAACTTTTATTCTGATCACGTGATTTACAAGTGATTAATTCTGCTAATAAAAAATATACAAAACTACAGAATAAAAAAAAAATCATAAAGATATTGCATTTTATAAAAAAGTAACAACCATTCAAAGTTGGGCTACGCGCCTTAACTTGCTTATGTCTAGCAATAGTCTGCAATTACAGTGAAGTTTAAGGTGCTGTTACTTCATAACGCTGTTAATTTTTTTAATTCCAAATGCAATTATATGTAGTTGGGATTGTTATTAATCAATTCTAGTAAAAATTATTTAAAAAAAAAACAAACAAAAAATTGGATTTTGATAAGCTAAAATGTTAAAACCTTACAGTGTGCGTTGGAGCAATTATAATAAAGTGGGCTACGGGAAGAAAGTGAGAACAGAATTTTAGTAATTTTTTTTTAATTATGAATTGGTTTATTAAAATTCAGAGTTCACTTAAATTTATACATACGTATTGGGTGTAAAATATACCAACTTCAAAAAACCGTAGTTTTAAGGTTAGCTGCTTGCACTGCCGGGTAGTTGATGTGTTGCTCGCTTCGCTGTTTAAAAAAGATAAAACAAAAACACTGGTTACAAAACCAAATGTAAATAACACTAGCTTGAAGCTAAAGAAAGTTCGCTTCAATTGACAATTGGAAAATTTGCGACCAGTGTAAACCTTGCAGTGCGGGCAACGTAAATCAAATTTACGATATTATTCGTGGTGAGTAAAATTCATTAAAAGATTTAAATATTATTAATTAACATACATCCGTTTTAAATTCATAATTCGTTAGTACAATTTCAGAAATGCAATATAAAGATTCAAAATTTTAATTTTAATGTACAAATACAATTTGTACAATCCTAATCGAATATTTTTGGAACCTTCTTGTCGTCTGAAAACAATAACATGAAATCAATCATGTCATTAACATGGGAAAATCCTTAAAAAAATTATCAACAATCCCAATACTGCTTTATACTAATTTACAATCTACATTTATTAGCAAATAAAAAGTATTGTGGTCATGTAGTTGGTAATTAAAAATGTTTTCGGCTTATTAAGGGAAAATTAATTTTTATTCGTAAATTTGATATGGGTGGAGAAGCATCTCGTGTCCCTGTTTGTTTTCAAAAGTGCATTTTACGCTTGCATTGCCGAAAAGCGCATAATTGTACATTGTTACGATTTTTCAAGTTTTACCATTATCACATGCATTCATTATTTTAAGTTGGGTCTACTTCATTAACAATTTGTATGAAATTGAATAACGAGCAAAACAATTGGTATTCAAGTTCGAATTTCAAGTTTCAAGGGTTTACACGGTTACGTAAAGTGCGAAGTGAAGAAAATTTCGCAGCTGTATCAGTTTATGGGCTGATGGCATCATTGGACAGTACTTCTTCAATGATGATGCGAATTGTAACGTAACTGTGAACCGTGAGATGATATCCAACTTTTTTTTGCCCAAAATGCAAAAGCTTGACTTGCATGACATGTGGTTTCAACAAGACGGTGCCACATGCCACACAGCACGCTCAACAATGGACTTATTGAGAGGCGAGTTCGGTGAACATTTTATTTCACGTTCGGGACCGGTCAATTGGCCGCCTAGATCGTGCGATTTAACGCCTTTAGACTATTTTTTGTGGGGCTATGTTAAATCTCACGTCTATACACACATGCCCGCTTCAATTGACGCATTGGAAGACAACATTGAAGCATTTATTCATGAGATACCGGCCGAAATATTGGAAAGAGTATGCCAAAATTGGACTAAGCGGATGGACCATTTGAGGCGCAGTCACGGTCAACATTTGCATGAAATAATCTTCAAAAATTAAATTATATGGACCGTACTATCGATTGAAATAAAGATTTCATGCATTTTTCTGAATTTTATGTATATTTTTTTTATACTTTCCTATAGCTCTTAAAAATTCACCCATTACTTTTAAATAAGAATTTTGACAAAATATTTAAATGTTGTGGGCAAAATTTGCAAACGGGCAAATGTGTGAGCTTGTGAAAAAAATGGTTGCTGTATTTTGAATACACGTGAAAATGTTGCTGAATATTGTGAACGAGGCTTTAAACTAACGGTTATGTAATTACCTATAAAACTTTTTTTTCAATTTGGCCGAGTACCCAATATATTCTGTTGGGGATTACACAAATTTATAAGTGAAATTTAATAGTTTCGTCTTCCTATACGAAACTACAGCTCGTTTTGTCTTTTCTTGAAAACGCTTTCCGGAATTTTAAGTTATTTATTAATTTTTTTTTATTTTCTATAAATTAAAAAAAAAACATATAGATGTGTCTTGTTTATAATTTTTTTGTTGTTTTATATATCTTAATATGTCTGGGTTCACACTATGAAAGTTTTCTTTCAGAAAGTCTGAGTTTATAGATGAGAGGGGAAGAGATCATGCTTTTTTCTCTCCTCTCTCACCCATAAACTCAGACCTTCTGAAAGAAAATTTTCATAGTGTGATCCCAGACTATGCTGTGTCCCAAAAAAATTTTTCAGATTTTTTGAAAGATGTTTGAAGGCCTCACAAGTCGAATTTTGTCAAAAATCGGGCTTGCTTGTCTATTTTTGAGTATTCTTCATTACACCGACGAAATAGTGAAGTGCTGTGAACAAAGAGATAAACTGTATAAAAAATGGATTAACAACAAAAGAAATCTAAATTATGAAAGTGACTATAAAAAATTCAGAAACCTAGTAAATAAATAAAGTAACTTGGCAATTGATAAATGAGATCAATGGTAAGACTTTAAATAATATAGATAACATAATTCTAAAAAACTTTAAAAACTACAATATCGTAAGTATATACATAATTTTGCCACAAGCCTTAATGAAAATGTGCAGAAAATAATTCACACATGTGATGCAAAAACAAATGTATACCCTGAAATGTCAGTAGAAAATTCAATGTATATTGAAGAAGCCACCGAAGAAGAAATCTTTAATATACTCACCCACTTAAAGGCCCAGGTATCGACGTCATCAGGCCCAAAGACGTAAAAAATAATGCTGCAACATTAACACTTTTAATTACGAAATTAATAAATACAAGTATAAACACCTCATATGTGCCAAAGTTGTTAAAAACCTCTGTAATCAGGCCTATATTTAAAAGTGATAAAAAGGATAATGTAAATAACAATAGGCCAATAGCCATACTATCAGTAATAGAAAAAGTTTTGGGGGAAGTAATAGAGTAAAGAGAACTTGTAAATTTTTATCTAAATTTAAAATAATACATATAAATCAGTTCGGCTTCCAAAAAGAAAAAAACATAAATCAACTACTTGGCAAATTTGCAGACAAAATAAATAACGCTCTTAGTAATGGCGAACAATGTTTAGTTCTATTTATTGACTTTAGTAAGGCGTTTGATACTTTATCGCATTCAAAACTTTTAGCAATACTGGAACGAAATGGCATACGAGGAAACGTATTATCCTGGTTTGCCGATTATCTTAATCTTCGTAGTTACTGCGTTAAAATCGATAATAAATATAGTAAAGAGATAAAGTCAAGTCATGGAGTCCCACAAGGCTCTAAACTAGGACTACTCCTATATCTGGTCTATGCAAACGACATGCTTAACATCATAACCCAAAGTGACACTTATGCGTATGCCGATGATACAGCAATAGTAGTGACGCACAAAAGCATTGAAACTGCAACGGAAATTATGCAAACACAACTCGATAACGTATGTAAATGGTGCCATGACATAAGGCCGTTGTCATGGCATCTAAAACTAAGCTAATGCACATCAGACAACCACATGTAAAACAAATCAACATCACGCTAAAATATCACGACATAAAATGTATACACAACAGAACAAATCATATAAACGATTGCTGCAACACCAATATTGAATTGGTTAACACATACAAATACCTTGGAATTCATGTAGATATCACATTGAAATGGAAGACACACACAAAAGAACTACAAAAGAAACTACGTAAAGCCGCATACTCATTGTACCACCTTAGCTAGGCTTACTTCTCATTGGCAGAATCCTACATACGACACGGTATTACCGCGTGGGGAACCTCTGCATATTGTAAAAGTCTTCAACATACACAAAACCGCATTCTCAAAATACTTCTCAGAAATAAACAACATAATTCAACAAATGCACTCAACACCCAACCAAATGAACACACTTCTACCTACAACATAGCCACCCTGCCGTCAAATGAGTAGCTAACTACAAAAAAAGCCAACTTTAAGTTAGCTTGTATAGACTAACTTAAAGCCAACAACTAAGCAATGGAAAATTTACATTAACCAAAGTGTATACAAACACTGTATATTTTAAGTAGAGAGAGCCAAGTCGATTAACAAGCAAACGTCATTATAGTCATTATAGTCAGAAAACATAGTTTTTTAATACAAAAACTACAATGCCCCGGAAGACTAGCTGGTAGCGAGCTAGTCTAGTAGCACCGAGGTTGCGGGATCGAATCCCACCAGAGACAAAAAAAAAAAAAAAATAAAAAATAAAATAAAACAAGAAAAAATAAAAAATAAATAATAAAAATAAATAATTAAAAAAAAAATAATTTAAAAAAAATAAAAAAATTTTTACTTTATTGACTTTGTGTAACTATATATTTTTATAAAGTTTTTGCTGGGTAGCTACAAAAAGTTAACTTTTAAGTTAACTGAAAGTAGTGCAGAGTCGGACAATTGACTACTTCCTAGGACATCGCAATGTTAAAATAGTTAGTTAATTTCATATAAAAGCAATGCAAGTGTCAACCACCACTACTTGAGAAATAGTTAGCTTTCAGTTAATTTAAAGTTAACTGAATGTCCGACAGGGCAACTACACATCGCACAAACACTCGCAGTATAAGAATATACCACGTCAAGTTAACGTTTTAAATATTAAAAATATACATCGACTGACACTTTTGCTAGACCTAAACAACCGCCAGATCTTACAACCATCAATCACCAGTACAACACCCGACTTCGCTCAAAAGGTGGACTTAAAGTCGGGAACACAAAAATCAGCTACGGTTACCGAACGCTCAAAGTATTACTACCAAAGATCTACAATGAAATGCCAATTAGTTTAATGAATATTACAAATAAATTCAAAATAAAAAACTCGTTAAAAAATATCATATATCATTGCAATAAACTCTAAATAAATTTTTTAATTTCAAATTTTTCAAATTGTATTTACCTGCAGACAATCCACAAGGCTTCATGGGTACATTAGCACTAAGGATAAATGTAAAATTGAATAAATTTAATAAAAATGAATTGAATTGAAAAAAAACGGGCTCTTTGAACGTTTTTCCTCACTTTTGTGGAGTAATTTAAAAGAGAAGTGTCCAAGCTTTATTTTTGTGTGCAAAATCTATTCATTTTTTCAATGAACTTGCTTGTTTATGTAGCCAACTTTTAAATGTTTTCAAGTTTTTTATACATTTCTTAAGTAACGCTTACAAGTGGTAAATGGTGTGCCAGAACGAGGTGTGGCTTTGACTAACACATCAATGTCATCGAGCTACATCGTAAGAACCCCAATAAATGGGTTTTAAGCAAAGAAAAATAAAATTTGTTTGTTGGGTATGAATGGTAAACTGGCAACCAACTTACAAAAATATCATAAATTGGGTACAAAGTTGAAAACCGGTATAAGTTAGGAACGGTAGGAACAAATTCAAAAATATTTGTTTCTAAATTATTAAGAATGAACGGATCTTTCAAACTGCGTTGTTAGTTTTTTTTAATTTTCGTAAAATTTTTAAAAGTTATGAAGCGTTATTTACAAAATTTACAAAAATTGTAGTGTAGGGTACCTAAACGAGCAAATTCGTCTTTGTACACCAAAATAACGCTTGGACATTTTCCTATTAAATTATTTCCTAAAAAGTGAAGAAAGTCGTGGTTTTTGGCAAAGTTATGAAAAAAACGCAAAAAACGGCCGCAGACCCGATTTTTGGCAAAAACTCGACTTGAGCGACCTCTAAACCTCTTCCGAAAAATTTGAAAAAAATCTTAAAAATACTTTAACCTATAAGGTCTTACATTATGCTTGAGCCCCAAAAAAAAAAAACTGATGTACACACATATTTTTTTAAGAATAATATGTTTTAAAATATGTAATTGGGAAATAATAAGTGGCATTTAAAACTGGCTTAAAAATAATTATTTGGCATCATTGAACATAAAACACCAAAAAAAGTGTTGACATTCTAAAACTTAACTAGCAGAATCCAAATATTCTTAAATATACTTATTGGTGTGGATGGTTCGACTATTGTGTTGTCTTCTGATACGGTTTAAATTAGAAAAAAACTTTCAGTGATTGTTGCTCGAAACTTTAACTACAAGAATAACAACAAAACTTAAACAACATCGACTGCCACTTGACTACAGAAAAAGAGAATTTCATCAAGTGTCGTATGGTCATCCGCATACATTCTTTCAAAGCATTCATTGCGTTCCCAGACTTTTTCAAAGCAACTACAATTTACATAGAAAATACATGAAAACATGCTTCCTACAATCCCTTTGCACAAAAGAAACTAAATTCCTAAAAAATTTAACAATTAAAAATTGAAACTTTTCAAACTATGCACTTGTTGTTGTTGTTGTTGCTGTTTTTTATTTATTTAGATTGTCGCAAGAAAAAGATTTAAAACTTGCTAATGATTTCTTTTTCTTTGAAAAAGAAGCCAAAAGAATTACTTCAAAATGCGAAAACTTTATTTCGTTAATAAATTCCCATCTATGAAAATAACGAAGAGTAGTGGAGAACTTGTTGGTGTACAAAGACAAGCCGTTTAAAATAATAATAAAACAATAATAAATTTGAAAATCTTTTGATTGCTGAAATTAAGATGGCCCTTTACATAATTAAAAGAAATTTTAATAACACAAATTGTTTGCAATGAACAAAAAACAGCAATGATTATTATAAAGTATGTATATGTACATAAAATGCCGGGAACATGAAAAAGGACAAGGGCAACATGGAAAGTAAGAACTATGTGTTTGCAAATATTTGTAAATGTATTTTACATACTTTTTATCTCTGCCTTCACTGTCTCACTTACAAATGCATGAAAGTGTGTGCACATCCTCACTTACATTAATACACATAATAAGACCTTTGTATCCTTAAGGCAAACAATTTCATAGTACTTTGCAATAATTCTCTTTGTTTGTTGTTGCTCGTGTTCTTTTGGTGTTTTTTTTTCGCTTTGTGTGTGTTTTTTTATTGCGGATGTAATAAGTTTACGCCAACATTCTTATTTAAATGTTTTCGGCACAAATTCGTTCCAAATTGCCTAAAATAATTTTCAAAATAAAGAACTGGAGGACAAAGACTTCAACTAGAGAGAAAAAACATCCAACATATTATTGAATTGGCAAGGATATGCATCACTTGATAATTGTTTCCTGTTGTGTTCTCTAATGGTTTAATGTAATGTTTTTATGTTCATTTCAAGTAGTTAATTTAAAAAGTAAAGAGCGAATTGTTTCAAATATTCCACGGGTATACATCTGTGGTAGGCAACGCACATACTAGAGAGCAGAGTTATAAGTGTATAGTGTAGCGCGATGTGAATTTTTTTGACTAGGTATGCGTGCCGAGAATCGAGCCTGTGTCCACCACTTATGAAATAAATTTAATGACACAAAATAGAATGGTGTATTCCTTGATACCTTTTTGGGTTCTGTGGTTAATTATAAACTTACACGCAAAGAAAAAACATGGTTGTGGTAAACATATTCTAAGAGCAACATATTATGATAAGATTCATGATTGTAGTCACCATATTAAGGTTATTCTTGAATCATATTATGGCTTAATATATTCGTAATATAACATCATAATATTTTTTCCTTAATCATATTATTATTCTTAAGCTAAGAAATTAATCATATTATCATCATGCTAATCATAATAAATTTAGAAGCAATCATATTATGATACAGGTCCTTTAATAACTGTCATAACAATACAAAATAAATTAAAATTTTTATGTATCGATTTTTTATTTTGTGACTTTTTACAATTTTTCTTGATATAAATAAAATAGCGGAGTTCAATATTTGGCTTGCAAAAGAGTAAATGCAAAATATCGTAACACTTTGATAAAATAAAACGAAATCTCTGCGTGTTTTGGTGTTGGATTTTACTACGATATTTTGCACTATTACATCACTTATATTGAACTCCGCTAATATTTTAATTTCTTTAAATTTATTATTTTTTATGGTAATTTATCTTGTTTAACCGCTCACATATAAAGCAAACGACACAACTGATTCAAAATTATTTTACAAATGGCGCTAGCATAATATTATTAGAGTAAAAATAGTTTGATTGCATCTTTAACATAATATGATAAATGTGTAGCAAGTTATCATGTCATGGCTATTAAATGTCATGATATGGTTGTGAGTAATATAATATGTTTTGAAAGTTATCATAATTTAGTTGTTAGAAAAATAATTATTTTTCGGTCAACAATACTCAAATTTATAATTGCGATGAACATTAATATGTTAACAGTAACTATAATATTGTTGATATTAAATAAAAATATCAATTTTTTGTGTACGACAACAATATATTGTTACAATAAACATAGTGTTATTGCCGTAACAATATTTTTTCTCTGCGTGTAGTTATTAAACTTTAATGGGTGCTATCTTATTACGGTTTTAAGTATTTTAGGTAGGAGGAATTATTATTATTATTAATTATCATAACTAAAACGTATGTTCTTATTTTTAGCATTATAAACTTCCCTGCAGATAATACGACTAGTCCACACACGCATGTAAAATGTAGCTCATAAGGGACTAGGACTAGTCCAAAGGTAACCCAAATGTATTGAAAAAACAAAGTCTATTTAACATTACGATGTCCTAGGAGTGGACCATACAACCCAGTTTTGCATTACTACGGAGAAGTCTTAAAACTACTCCATGTTCATACATGCTCGTGGTGGATTAGTTTTGAAATAACTGCATGGTATACTACCAGAGACCTGCGCCGTCAAGTTTTGTCAGCGGCGGCGGCTTGCAAAAATATTGCCGGCGGTGGCTCAAAGCCAGCTTAAGCCGACTTTAACTCAGTCCAATTTAAAAATAATTTTTTTTACCAACTTTCATATTTTAGTTTGAGTACTAAAATTAATTAGCATATATACTTATTTTAATGCTTGTGGACTTTTAGCTATTCCTAAATGAGATTTAAAATTTTTACCGCAAAACCTTTGAATATATAAAAGGACTCTATCTTACTCATAAACATTTTTTTATTAAAAAAAAACTGTTTTTATAAAAAATAAAGAGAGTTGAAAAAATTTTTTTATAGTTTTGGTTATGCATTTCTTGTAGGGAATATTCGATTAAATGACTGTGACCGGCGGCTGTTTTTAAGCCAACTTTAGTCGATAAATTTTCGGCGGCGGCGGCTGTTAAAAATAATCGGCGGCGCGGCTCAGCCGGCTTAAGCCGTACCACAGAGGATTAGTTTTAACTTCGTTTAAAAACGAAAACATTTCGTTTGAAAACGAAGACATGTCATTTCACTACAAACTCTTTTTAACAATGACATGGTCCATTCTTTCATAACATTGGACCAGTCCAGGGAATAGTCCATTAAATCAAAATGGATCACGTAGTCTAATAATGTATCCAGGGTTAGGCTACGTTTAACGGGCAACGGATTAAAGAACAGTTCATTTGGGTCTTGCAACGACCCTTTCTGACACCCCGACCCAGTGACCAGTGTAAAAGCCCAATTACTCTATTTAAGGGATGTAACGACACGCTTTTTTGCCGATACGATACCGATACTCAAAGAGAAATATCGGTGATACCGCTACGAAAATTAAATTTAAATGCAAGGTCATATTAACAAAACTTAAGTAAAGTAATTTTTTTATTATACAAAATTACACCGTAAAAGCAGATATAGACGATTTTGCAAATCCGTTTGAAGCAGACCTGCAGTGGGAAATTGTCTCTCAGATGCGACAGAATTAATTTTTTTTTATTTTTTTTCATTATTTATTTATTGAATCTTCATATATTAAATATGAACTAACAATAATTAATCAAATCTTAACCTAATGCTTTATTTTATGTCCTGCCAGTGCCAGACAAAAATTTTCTTCATCACGGGTTCTGTTCACATATGTAGGTGTTTATCGCTCATCTTAATGGGTAAGTGCTGCAGTGTCTCTTCTTCTTAAGCGAGAGTGGCCGCTATCATTTAAAATATTTCGTGCTAGTGGATTTGGGTGCAACTCTAGCCTTTTCAAATATTTTACCGCATACTTCGTAATAATAGTCCTTACCAGTGGCACATTGAGATCCTTGTGGATATTTGAGTTTTTAACATACCAAGGGGCAGCTGTAAGTATTCGAAGAAGTTTATTTTGGCGCCTTTGAATTTTTTCGATATTTGAGGCCGAGGCAGTGCCCCATAGTTGAATACCGTAGCACCATATTGGCTTTAAAATAGCGTTGTAAAGTAGTAGTTTGCAGTCGAGACTAAGAACAGAATTTCTTCCAATAAGCCAGTTAATTTGAATTGCTTTTAGTTTCATTTGGGTTAATTTTGCTTCTATATGGCATTTCCATGTTAAACGCCGATCTAGATGAATACCGAGATATTTGACATGCGATTGTTGAGGCACTAGTTGATTATTGATTTTAATAGGGGGACATGTTTCCCGACGCAAGGTAATGTTATATGTACGCATTTTTGCTCATTGACCTTTATTCTCCATTGTTTAAACCACAGTTCTAGTTGAAATATATGATTCTGCAGGTATCGAGATGCTTCACGACTGTTCTCGTGTACGCTTAGAAAAGCTGTATCATCAGCAAAAGTTGAGGTTAGGGTGTGATTGTTTGTTGGCATGTCCGAGGGATATATAAGGTAAAAAAGTGGGCCCAGGATGCTTCCCTGAGGGACTCCAGCTTCAATTGGCTGAGGAGAACTTAAAAAAACGCCTTCTTTAATAATAAATTTTCGACCGACCAGGTAGCTTTCTAACAGCTTGTGTGTATTAACCGGTAGGTTTAGCTTCATTTTATGTAACAAGCCTACATGCCAGACTTTGTCAAAAGCTTGAGAAACATCTATGAAAAGAGCGGAGCAATATTTTCTTTCTTCAAAGGCTTTTCTTATGGCGTTTACTATCCGATGGGTTTGTTCAATTGTGCTATGCTCTCTTCTGAAGCCGAATTGATGATTGGGTATACACCCATTGTCATTTAAAATTGGGGTTAATTTTGACGCTAAGAGCTTCTCAAACAGCTTTGATATATTAGATAATAAGCTAATAGGCCTATATGACTCAACTTTTGTGTGATCTTTTCCTGGCTTTGGTATCATCGTTATTAAGGAGACCTTCCATTTTTGAGGGTAGTATTCAAGTCGTAAAATAGCATTAAAAATATAAAGAATAATTTTCTTTGCTATGCGAGGTAGCTTCAAAAGCATTTTGTTACTGATTTTATCAATACCAGGTGCCTTCTTGGTGTTTAATTCACAAATAGCCCTTTCTATTTCCCTTATCTCAAATCTTAGGGGGATAGCTGCTCTAACATTAACAGGCGGCAACTCGTGCGCTGTATCGTCAGGTATATTTTGGGTAAATACGTTTTTCAAATGATTTACAAACAGGTTTCCTTTTTCATTATCATTTCTTGCCCAACTTCCATTCAAGTTTCTTAATGGTGGTTTCGAGATAACTGGTCTTTTGAGGTTTCTAGCTGCCCGCCATAATGAGTAGCCTGATTGTGGAGTTGCATCCAAGTCCTTAAGATATTTTTCTACGGAAGCCGTTTTCTGAGTCTGCAGTAATTTTCTTAGCCTTTTTGTACACTCTTTTAATTCATTTTTAAGTTGAGGGGATCTTTGCAATTGCCATTCTCTTCGCACTCTCCTTTTTTCATTCAAGAGGCGCTCGACATCTGCAAAATATATTTTGTTATAATTGGTTTTTTTGAGGGTTTTGCTGGAATGTTGAACAGCTAGTTTAAGATAACTGTCAAAATTGACAATAGAGAGATCCACATTTTCCGGTGTGCTAAGCGGAATATTTTCTGTGCAATGGGTACTGAGATATTTTTTATATTTTAACCAGTTTATTTGCGTAGCTGTTGTCGCTATGTAACCAGAGGGAGATACGATTCTATTGGTGTTTGTTATAGTAACTATTGTAGGTGTGTGATCAGAGGATAATTCTCACGAAGGTTCAACCTGAATCGTTTCTGTGGGGATGTTTTTAACCACTCCGAAATCGATGACATCTGGAATTTTTTGCGGATCAGCAGGCCAATATGTTGGTTGTCCTCTCCGACGACATTTAAATTCATTTTAGAGATTGTATTATACAAAACACGACCCTTTGTCGTTATTAGTCGTGAACCCCAGAAGGTATGTTTAGCGTTATAATCGCCAGCAGCCAGGAAACAGGGCCCCAATGACTTATAATATTTTTTTAATATTGGCTTTCTGATATGGCAAATCTAGGTGGTGAGTATAGGATGAGATTACTATGTTTCGATTCAGCTCTTTAACACAAATGTTCGTTGCTTGGAGATAATCTTCACGATGATCACACATCAGGTAGTGTTTGATTCGGGTTTTTATCAAAATGGTAGAACCTCCACAAGCTCTATCTCGAGGGTCCTTGGTATCACATAGCGTATAACCATTGATTTTAAACGTATTTCTTGAGGTCAAATGTGTTTCAGAAACCATCATGACATCAATTTGTTTATTTTTAAGAAAGTATTCTAATTAATTTTTATGTTGGCGGATGCCGTTTGCGTTCCAAAAACAAATTTTTAAACAGTTCATGGTTTGTTAAGTACAGCTTGCAATAACATCGATTGCATTCTAAGCATTTCCTGCATCATATTACCCATTGTGCTCGTAAAATTATTTACTGTTTGCACTAAAGTTTCCATGGTTTTTTCTAGACGACTTAAATTAGAAACTGGAGTTTCATCATTACTTGGCGAAGCACCTTGCATTGGCACATGGTTCGATTTTAGGACGATAGCATAAGAGGTTCTGTTATTACGAGGCTGCGGAGCCTGAGTGTTATTAGTGTTTACTTGATTTGGTACCTGCATTTGAGGGGGATTAGTTTTCGGTCCAGCCGACTGCTTGACGATAGTATATACAGGACATCCTCTGTAATTGGCAGTGTGATTGCCGCCACAGTTGCTAAATTTTTTTTCATTGGGATCATTTTTAGACTTATCGCACTGGACTGTACCATGTAATTCACCACATACTACGCAAACAGGGGGTAAATAGCAGTAGGCCTTAGTATGGCCAAATTCTTGGCAGTTGAGACATTGAACGGGACCATTTCTTTTGTGCGGCTCCTCTATAGTTATTCTTCTGTAGAGAATATATTTTAAATTGTAAATAGGATGCGTTTCTTTTTTTTAAGCTTAACGTCGCCAGGTTCTAGCTCCACTCGAAATAGTGGTTGGGGATTTTTTTCCCTATTTTTGATATTTGTAACGTTTTTTATTTTAAAGCCTTTCTCTTCCAAAAAGGTTTTAATTTCTTCAGGGTCCACGCTCGAGTCTATGCCCTTGATCACTACCTGAAGGCCTTTGCTGCTCTTCAGCTGATATGTATAAAAGCTTTTTTTAAGGGATTCAAATTGGTTTGTTAGTTTGCGAAAATCATTCTCATGATTAACCTGTATTTTTGTCTCGTTTATATTACCACGCTTGATTGCCGCTACGTAAAAAGAATTTTCACCTATTACCGAGATCACGCTCTTTATTAACTCACTTGAGTTTTGCTCCCTAAGATATATTGGGGGTGGCTTAGAAGATTTTATGACGTTTGGTGCCTCTGGGGATTCGTCCTCAAGAATTGCAAAACGGTTTTGTGAATTTATTCTATCAAAAGATGTTACTTTTGAGGCCGAAGCAACTGCTGAAGAGGTAGGGCTGCGACCCCGTTTAAGCACTGTTATACACCTGTCCATACCAACTTGTATTTGAGGCTTTTGACAATTTTTCACTAAAGGGTTCTCCATTGCGTCTGTATTTGAGTTTATGGTATCATTTCTTACTAAGATTGTTTTTTCCGCCGCGGTAATACTTGCGGACGCTACAACACTTGTCCCCAAAGACAGATTATTATTTTTTAATGTATCACTATCCACCGTTTTTGTGAACACCGAGGGTGAAAGGGAACGTGTTCGATTAATAGGCTCAGCCGTTAGATAGTTAATATTGTTTTGTTTTGTTTTATTTATTTCAGCATTATTTTCGTTTGCCTGAACGGTCACATAAACATTTCTTTCATTTTGCCTTAGCGTTGTTTCACTGTTCTTACTCATGCAAAGAGTTGTTTTTGTTTTTCACCGTTTGCTGTGCTTTAAATATTTGTATTATTTATTGTTTTTACAACAACACCAAAAAAAAAATGTTTTTGTTGAGAGTATGTATGCATACACATGTATGAACATGCATATCGTTTGGATTGTTCACTATTATGTTAAATAATTTAAATAACAAAATATATAATTTATTTTTAAGCGTCCATTCGCTGCGTATATTACAAAATCAAATATGATTAATTAATAGTTCAAAACGTATGCGGGGTTAAAAATACACGTCTGTATCACAACAAAGCACAAACCGAACGACAGAATTAATTAGTAGGTATATCTGCGCCATGTGTTTAAGTTTTGGGTATAACATTTCATTGCGCCAGTAAACAAGCCAATATGTATGCCACTCTAAGAAATTTAGAAAATCTAAGATCTAAGGACTTCTTCTGAAGCTGAACCACAGCTAAGATGGACGGAGGATAATCCTTCTCCAAATTTTATTTTTAGACTTTAAGAAATGCTTCAAAGGACAGTCCTTGTAGGCTTATTTACTAGGTATAGGGGTAACCGTGTCTTCAACACTTTCGGAATGCAAAGTCGTGTAAAGCAGCTCAATATAATGTTTGTTAGATCTATTTTCTTTGAAATTTTCGAGGTTTGTGTCTCAAATGTTTCATTCATTGAAACTGGCGATGTTGTAAATCGCATTTTAATGGGACTTTGAACTATTATGCATCTCAGTTTATTTATTTAATATATATTTTCTAATCATATTCGAAGAGTGTTTTCTATTGGATAAGCGTCAGACATTGTAGCAGTGGCTTTGATAAAGGATTTCATGTTGTCTTGGAAGTTTGATATATTGATAATTTGATTTTTATTCTTGCAAAAATAATTTAAAAAAAAGGAAGAAAAATCTTAAAACGTAAAAATGCATGCAATATTTATCAACTATGGTGCAAAGCAAAACGGCTAAAGCTGCAGGCCCACACCAAGCGTTCAATGCGTGTATGCAAACCTCCAAAAAATAGAAGTGCGAAATTGTATTTACAAGTTACTTAAGCATGCGTCTTGAAAAAAGGTCAAAAAAGTATAATAGAACACGTGGTGTGGAGCTCCAGTTTTGTTAGATATAATGCTCTGCTTTTGAATGTGATATTGCTCTTAGTTGTAATGCAACAAATAAGCTTTGTAAATTAAATTGTTTGTTCAAAAACACTATATAAAAGTATCGCCAGTAAACTATCGCCGATACCGTCAATGGGGCACCAGAATTATACTGTTGTTGTGTCCCACGACTTATTCCTACTGGACATTTGGCGGTAATAAATTGTTCGTAATTTGTAATCCAATCAGCTACAGCTTGTAAGCAGCCAACCCAGTAGAAGCTTTGTATTAATTTTTCTGGGGATTTTGTCACACCCAGATGGCCACCATTAGGACCGTTATGAAATTCACTCAGAACTTCCTTTCTATAAGGTTTTCAACTGATTTTCCATCAGTACTTTCCCACGTACGGTATAAGCAGCCATTTACTACTTGAAGGTTGTTCCACAGAGCCCAGTATGCTTTCATCAGTGGACTTTCAGGCGAAGTTTCGTTTCGGGTGGATCTTCTGCCCTCTTCCTTGACTTTTAACATTTTTGATAAAATGTGGTAATTTTTCTGCGCCATTGTCCAGTCTTCGTTGGACTCTATGGTCTGTTCTTAAATCAAAATGTTAACCATACAAAAATTTGTGAAAATTATTTATGCACTCTTCTTCTGCCAGAAGCTCTCGCCGAGTCACGCAGTAATTCCTCTCAGGCTTGTAAAGTATTCGACCGTACACGCAGAGAAAAAATATGGTTGGGCATGGTTACGGCAACAACACTATGTTTAATGTAACAATATATTGTTGTCGTACACAAATAATTGTTATTTTTATTTAATATCAACAATATTATAGTTACTGTAAACATATCAATGTTTATCGCAATTATAAATTTGAGTATTGTTGACCGAAAAATAATTATTTTTCTGACAACTTAATTATGGTAACTTTCTTAACATATTATATTACTCACAACCGTATCATGATATTTAATAGTCATGACATGATAACTTGCAACACATTTATCATATTTTGTTAAAGATGCAATCAAACTATTTTTACTCTAATAATATTATGTAAGCGCCATTTGTAAAATAATTTTGAATCAGTTGTGTCGTTTATTTTATTTGTGAGCGGTTTAACAATTTAAAGATAAATTCCCATAAAAAAAATAAGCTTAAAGAAATTAAAAAAATCAAAATATTAGCGGAGTTCATTTAGTATTAGTGATGTAATAGTGCAAATGCAAAATATCGTAGTTTTTTTGTAAAATCCAACAACAAAACACACAGAGATTTCGTAATATTTTATAAATGTGGTACGATATTTCTGTGGTTTTCGTGGGCAACCGCGTATGTCTTAAAACAAATTGTTCAGGCAAGCCGAAAACCCATTCTAGATCAAACCATGGGCTAGGTATTGCACATTTTAAACTTTGTCATTACACAGAGCGAAAAAAAACGTTAAAAAACTGTCAACCAACGGTAATAAATTGATAACAAACTGTTGTCAATATTTCGACAACATTTGTTGTTAAATTTTCAACAAAATGTTGTCAAATTGGGCTGTTAGATAAAAAACGTACTATTGTTGTCAAATTGATAACACACTGTTGTCAAATAGGTATCGCCCTGTTGTCATTATTAACAGCGTATACAAGTTATCCCACAAACAACTTTTTTATTCGCAAGTAAAAAGTGAAAAGTTAAATAAAATTAAAAGAATAAAATTAAGATTAAAAGTTTAAAAATGAGTGAAGAAAACAATTTAAATTGTGAGGAAAGCCTTGTGTTCCTAGATTATGACTTTCTTCTTGATGAAAATCTAAGCAACAGCGGAAATATCCAATTGGAAAATAATTATGATGGCGTAGATGACAAGGAATAAATTTGATTTATACTAAATCTATATACAGTACTTTTCGCTTATAGTCCACTACTATAGTTGCACAACTTTTGTGGACTATAAGCGAATTTGCACTATAACCGATTTTTTTTATAAGCCATTTTATGGATAATAAGTGAAACCTAGTATAATCCACATTTTGGACTATATAAATATTATTTTCTTAAATAAATCCACTCTTTTTAAACAAAAGAAAAGTTTATTAAAAAAATTTTCAAATATTGATTTAATTTAAATAAATAGTTAAAACAAAAATCTTTTTTTTTAAATTAATTCAAATTAAATTCAATTAAAAGATTTCAATAAAAACAAATGGGTATGAGATCCACTTTAATTCTTTGGAAGACGAAATCAAACACAACATTAATATCAATTTCGTAGGATCTTTACATGGGGTCTTCACCTGACAATTTTTTGTTATACCAAGCATCAAAGTCTATATAAAAAAACTCTAATATTTCTATTAGCTTTTTTATGAAGTTGGACGTTTATTTAACAAAAAATTGTCAGACGAAGACACCATGTCATGAAATTTAAATTGCGAAATTTGGCATTTATAATAGTTGACAGAAAGCTAAATTAAAACATGTTGCCAGTTGATTAAAATTATATAAAAAACAGAGTGGACTATAAGCGAAAATTTTTGCATGAAGAATTATATACGCATGCTAAGAAAATGTGGCTTTTAAACGAAAATGGACTACAAGCGAAATGGACCTTAGAAAAAATAATTCGTATGAAATTCGAAAAAATCTGCATGTGAATATGACAGTTTTGGCTTATATCCGTTTTTGGCCTTTAAGCGGAATGGACTATAAGCGAAAAGTACTGTAACAATGAAGTACCTGTTTTTTAAAATTTTTATTGTAAACTTTAATTATTATTTAAAATTAAAAGTGTGAATTTTTAATGTATTTTTTTATAAGTATTTTATTTAAAAAATGTGAAATAAATTAATAAATTTACATTATTCCATTTTATTACTTGGGTTCAGAATGGGTTATTAAGTACATACTACAATCAGAACAATGTGTTATCGAAAGGTCAACCGAATGTTGTCAATATATTAACAGTGTGTTGTCAAAAATGACAACACCATGTTGTCGGTATGGTACCATTATGGTGATAATATATAACCAATTTGATGTCATATTGAGAACAAATGGTGACAAAATGACAACGAGGTGGTTAAAAAACATTGACACCATCCGTTATCAAATTGAACACAAACGTAGTTGGCTCACTTTTGACAACGGATGGTGTCAATTTTGGTATTTTTGTACCGGATTTTTCCCTCTGTGTACGTTAAAAAATCGGAATTGATCCATCTTTTTTCAAAAAAATTTAAAGAGTGTTCAAAACTAGGCAATAAGGCATCAACATCTTAAAATCGAAAAAATGGACACACGCGGTTGCCCATGAAAACCACAGATTTTTCATTTGCTCTTTTGCAAGCCTTATATTGAACTCCGCTATTTCATTAACATTAAGAAAAATTGTAAAAAGCCACAAAATAAAAAATCGATTCAAAAATATTTAATATATTTTGTATTTTTATGACAGCTATGAAAGGTGCTGTATCATAATATGATTGCTTCTAAATTTATTATGATTAACATGATGATAATATGATTACTTCTTAGCTTATTATGATTAATTTGATTATTTCTTAACTTAGTATGATTAACAGAATAATAATATGATTAAGGGAAAAATATTATGATGTAATAGTACGAGTATATTTAGTCATAATATGATTAAATAATAATCTTAATATGGTGGCTACAATCATAATTCTTATCATAATATGTTGCTCTTAGAATATGTTTACCACAACCATGTTTTTTCTTTGCGTGTAATATCAAACGACTTTCTCTACACCGTTGATCACTTGATACACACGCACACCTTCAATTCCAAATCTACTCTCATCAGTATCGAGCAAAAACTCTTCCCCCGCAATAGGATAAGCCAAAATTGGTGCTGTGCACAATAACTGTTCGAACTTCCTGAATATTCCCACGCCTTTTTGGTCAATGCATGTAAGCTCGCAGCAATATTGGCGAAATTCGGTACAAACGCCTGTAAAAAACTAAGAAACTCATATAGATTTTTAGGCCGTGGCCAATCCATAAATTTTTTAACACTAAGCTTTCACACGGCTGTGGATATACCTTTCAATACCTGCTCGAGGTTTTTCAGGTGTTAATCAATTGTTTTTTCCATGACAATAATATCATCAAGGTGCACGAAACATGTCTTTCGGTGGAGATCTTTTAACACCTGTTCCATAAAACTGTACTTAAAACAGTTTTCTCTTTATCCTTGTCTGCTATTTCTACTTGCCAATAGCCGCTCTGCAGGTCTAATGTGGAAAACCATTCTGTTCCGGCTAACGTGTCCAACGTGTCATCCATCCTAGGCAATGGATAAATGTCCTTTTTGGTGACGTCATTTAGTTTCTTGTAGTCTACGCAGAACCTTGTACTTCCACCCTTCTTCTTTACTAAAACCACCGGTGAACTCCAGGCACTTGATGGTGGGTTTGTTATGCTATCCTGTTTCATTTTATTAGAAACGTCTCTAACTTCATTTCGTTTTCCTAGAGAAATGCTTCTTGGAGCCTGTTTTATAGCGTCGCCGGTGTTAATTGCATGTTTCACGATTCTATCCTGGTTTTTAACTTTTGAAGCAAAGATGAAGACATATTTCTTTAGCAATTGCTAAGCCTTATTTCTTTTGTCGGCCTCAGTTTTTGAGTCGATTTCCGGATGTGTTACTCTACTTATTCCTGGTCCTTGGTACTCTTTTAAGTTACGTCTATATGTTCCTCGAAACTTATTATTGCCTCTGTTGAAGCACATTGCCCAATCTTCAAATTCTGCGTAAGGGTGGTTTCACTGTTGGATAAATTGAAAACTCTTACAGTAGCTAAGTTGTTCCTGATTTTATCGAGGGTATTCGCTGTTACTTTATCACCTGTAATTGCTGCTGACTTTTGTTGTCCTCACAATCCCCTCTATTCTCGCTCATATTATGGTTTCTGACTTGGGTGGCAATTTTTCACATTCAAGGGCGAGTAACTGTCTTACCTGAGCCTTGGTTTCGTATCCAACATCAAGGGAAATTTCAACATTACATGGGCACTTGTATTGGCCATACATTATGTAACTTTTACTTTCCAATAGGCAGTGGCAGGCCCTCCACTTAGTGGTTCAATGGACTGTTTTATTAAATCAGGCCTTTTAATCGAATGTGATGACCCAATGTCTAAAATCACACCTCGTTTTTTACCGTTGGTATAACAACAAGCGGTAAGGTTTCTATTACTTTGCTGCATTACTGAAATGGAGATTGTGGGGAAATGTGGGAGTTGGCTTATGCCCTGTAGTGCTAGCACTTTTCAGTTTAACGGGGTCTTGTGATGACTGGTAATTATCCCGCTGGCTGTTTCTTGGCTGCAAAGCAGGTCTTAAAAGTTTTCTCGGTGCTTTACAAATACGCTGTATGTGCTTAGTCTTGCCGCAGTTATAGCATTTGACTTTGCTTCTAGGTTGCTTCAAATGCCCCAGTTTTGAAGTGATTCAACAATAGATGACTCTCACCAGGATCAGTTAGCTACACCAACCGCTGAATATCCTGTGCGAAGTCCTGTAATGTGTCATAAGCCTTCTGCATTCTACCCCGTAATTCCATTTTGTGGTCGCAAACATATTAACGCTGCAACTCTATAGCTACTTGGAACAAAATTAATTCGATTGCCTTTTCTTCATTGCTCCATACGTTTTTGTTGGCTAAAGTTTTAAACCGGAACTTAAACACATCAAATGGAACACTATCATTAAATCTTGGGGCATTTATTCTACTCGAGGCTTCTGGAATAATGCTCACCGCTCCCCCTGGCATTGAATATTGTAAACTTGTTCTTCCAGATGGTGAAGTTTTTCATCAAAATCCCTAATTTGTGTTTTACCTCGGAGAACTTCTTATTAAATTCTATTTGAATATTATTTACTCTTTCATTTATTTCGGATAAAATTTTCTGATTTTCAGCAACCAAGGGGTAGCTGTGATTATTCGAAGTAGTTTATTTTGGCGCCTTTGAATTTTTTTGATATTAGAGGACGAGGCAGTGCTCCATAACTGAATACCATAGCACCAGATTGGCTTTAAGATGGAGTTGTAAAGAAGAAGTTTGCAGTCGAGACTAAGGACAGAGTTTCTACCAATAAGCCAATGAATTTAGATGGCTTTTAGTTTCATTTGAGTTAATTTTGCCTCTATATGGCTTTTCGACGTTAAACGGCGATCTAGATGAATACCGAGGTATTTTACATCCGAATTTTGAGGTATTATTTGATTATTGATTTTAATAGAGGGGAAAGATTCCCGACGCAAGGTGAATGTTATATGTACGCATTTTTGCTCATTGACCTTTATTCTCCATTGTTTTAACCACAGTTCTAGTTGAAATATATGATCCTGCAGGTATCGAAATGCTTCACGACTGTTCTCGTGTACGCTTAAAAAACCCTGTATAATCAGCAAAAGTTGTAATTAATTGTGAACCATATTGAACTTAAGAAATCTTTTTGGTAAATTTTATGAAACTGGCATTCGCTTAAGCAAGGTGCGAAACAGATCGCATTTTCCGTACGGAATTGTTACTAAAGACGCTTTAGTTAAGAATTAGATTAATTTTTTAGTTTTCTTGTATTGATTAACCATAGATAACATAGTAGGCGTTAAGTCGTTAACATCCAATAGTAAATGCTTGAGCATACCGTAAACATTCTGGAGCTTTCTGGATAAATGTTATTGAGTATAAATACTTACGAAATGACGTTGCCAAATGAGTTTTACTTTAAACTTTAAAGTGTGTTGATCAAAATAGTGAGCATTGAATAAAAGCTGTAAATTACTGTTCTTAAAGTGACTTAGTCCTTAATAAATGAGTGTTATAAATTAAAGTGTTGTATTTATTATACCCACACCTCAATAGTGGTAAGGATATTATACATTTGTGCTGAAGTGTGTAACACCTTAATATATGGGTCCTGGACCCACCTTAAAGTATGCCGACCGACTCAGAATCAATTTCAGGATCTAACGATGTCCGTCTGGCTGGCTGGCTGTCTATGTAACCTTGTGCGCAAAGTACAGGTCGCAATTTTGGAGATAACTTAATCAAATTTGGGTTATAGGTTCTTATTTGCACAAGGACCAAGCCTATTGAAGCCGAATCGTCAGACCACGAGGGGAGATAGGGGCAATTTCTACTTACCACAAACTATCAAACCGATTTTTATGAAATTTAAAACATATATAGATCCATTTTTATATGGATACATAGGGGAGGTAGGGTAAATTTCTGCCTCTCACAAACTTTCAACCCGATTTTAATGAAATTTAAAACATAGATAGATCCATATTACATATATACATAAGCATGATTCTTCATGGGTCTCGAATAAGGTGCACTCTCGTAAATGTGTTTTAAATCTGTGGTTTAATTTCTAACTTGTTTAATTTTATAAAGTGCAAGAAAATAATTCAAGGGGTTTATTATAAAGGAAATAAGCCGAAAACGTTTCCGAAAGGCAGTAACGTAACAATATTTCTTGGTTTTATTTTTGTTTTCCTAAATGCTTTTTTAAATTTTTTTTGTTAATTTAGGCATAAGCTTAAGCCATCTTATGCATAATATAATTGGGGCTTTAATTTCAATTGAGCCATTATACATCCATAAACTAAAGTATACTTTAAGGCTTTATAATCTATATCGAAAATTCGAGTAATAACAGTGGGGTTGCAGTTCAATTATGCATAACATTACTATTACATTTGTACTAGAAAAATCTGTACAGGGATTTTTACACTAGATATATGCATAACTCATACAATAACAATTTAAACTTATAACATAACTCTTACCTAAAGTTACTTTCAATGTTTTTAAGGCGTAGGGAAAAATAGTGATTTTTTCGGGCTGCGTATGGACTATTCAAATAATTCTATAGCATCACTAACATAAACATAAATTAAAATTCACATTACTACTCACGTTTCCTCGGGCAAACTTAAGTGGTCAGATTTGCCTCGTAAGCCTTTCCGTCGTACATACTCGCTTCTATCAAGTGCAACAGCATAAGGCATCTTGTTGTTAATTAAAAGTATTTTTTATATAATTTTTTAAAGACATGCACAAAAACACAGTACAGAGTTGTATTACAGATTTCACAAGGTTTTATTTATAAAATACAACTTTTCATTTATTGACACTGAAACGGTACCATCCAATTTAAAGTCTCTGCAGTGCTCTATTAATCCCGGACCGGATGGTATACCTAACTGTATTTTAAAAAATTGTGCAGAATACTTATGTATTCCTCTTACAACTATCTTTAATAAATCTATTGAACTCGGCACTTACCGCCTGAATGGAAAAAATCATATATTACTCTGTGTTAAAAAGCGGAAGTAAACAGGAAAGATCGAATTATAGAGGAATTGCAAAGCTGAATGCGATTCCCAAACTTTTAGAAAAGATATTGACTGATAGTTTATATCATCAAATATCTTCCCTTTTATCGCCTTGTCAACATGGTTTCAGGAAATCACGTTCCACTGTTACTAATATTTTACAATTATCAACTATTGTAAATGAAGGTTTTATTAATAATAAACTAACCGACGTTATTTGCACGGATTTTAGTAAGGCTTTTGATAAAGTAAACCACGATATTTAACTTTACAAGTTATCACGTATGGGATTTAGCAACAACGCAATGCGCTGGCTTAAATCTTATCTTTTTGATAGAACCCAACAAGTAAAATTTAAGAATGCTACCTCAAAATGTATCAATGGTGTGCCACAAGGAAGTCATCTTGGTCCCGTTTTATTCACATTATTTATTAATGATCTGCCATCCGTTGTTCAGCACACCAACATACTCATGTATGCTGATGATGTAAAAAATTTTAATTCGTTTAACAATATTATTGAGCAATCCTCTTTGAGGGCTGACATTGAACTTTTCTCTCAATAGTGTAATTACAACTTATTGGATTTAAACTTGAAAAAATGTAAACACATGTAATTTTTCCGCTTATTAATACTTGATACTAGTTATTATCTAAATGGAACATTACTGGATAAAGTTTACAATATAAATGATCTCGGTATTCTATTAGATCATAAACTAAAATTCTGTGATCACATTTCACTGATGGTAAATTAAGCTAATGGAGTACTTGGCTTTATGAAACGTTGGTCGAAAGAATTTTCTAACCCATATATCACTAAATATCTATATACGTCTCTGGTTCGCCCTATTCTATAATATGGATCAATTGTATGGGATCCTTACTTTAATACATATATCAACAGCATTGAATCTGTACAGAAACAGTTCATTTTATTTTGTTTAAGAGGTCTTGGTAAGAGGTCATATGAAAGCAAACTTGGTCTTATTAAGTTACCGACGTTAAAAAGTCAAAGGACAATGCTTAGTATTTTGTTTTTAATGGGTCTTATACGCGGTGGTGTCGATTCCGATTTCTTGTTGAGTAAAATTAGCTTAAATGTTCCAGCTAGACCTACCCGAAACTTTCAGCTATTAAGTTTAAGGTACTATCGTTCTGTTTATGCTAACAACGACTCCTTTCGTAAAATTTGCGTTAAATTTAATAGTCTATAGGTATATCATCTAATTAACTTTTTTGATAGTAACGATGTTTTAAAAAGAAAAATTATTGTTTATTTAAATTAATTAATAAAATAATTCTTTATTTATTGTACTCTTATTTTAGCACTTATGTCTGTAAGGATTTTTAATATATAGACTGAAATAAATAAATAAATTAATAAATGAAACAAAAGTGTAATATGAAAACGATCGAAATCTGTCACACGTTTAACGATTTGAAAAAGCGATTTACTTTTTAAATCGGACAATTTTCGTCACATACCTAATTATAATAAAAGTATCAAATCAAATAGGAATGTGGGTTTTTCATATTGAATAAAATTATACGGGTTATTCGAAAAAATTAAAACTGTTATCCGATTAATCGAGCACAAAAGATGACTTTAAAAATCGATTACATAATTCCTAACTCAAGCAAAACCAAAAGTTAAATAATTGGATACTCAAGTCAAAACCCAGGGAAACAAATACATAACCAGTGCCCATGTTCAGTAACTCTCGCGTCGAGAAAGTTTTCGTTTGAAATGTGTGAAATGAAACAAAAATGCCATTAATTGAAACAAACAGCTGTTTTACTCACTTAACTGTGTCTGTAACTTTTTTGGCGAGTACAAGCTGTCACGTAAGGAAATTACTCGCCAATTTACAGAAAAAGTGTGTCTGCAACATTTTGGTGAGAAAAGTTCCCACTTTGAACTGTCAAATAAACTCACGAATAAAAATGGGGCGAGAAAAAATTTTAACAATAAAAAACTATTAAAAATGCAAAATGCAAAGAATAATAATAATAACATTTTGTTCTTGGTACATTTTTCATTGTTTTATTATTTTGCTTTTAACATTTTAATAAAATATACGAATGTCTTCAAAGCTCGTTTGCAAACAACAAACATTAAAGTCGCTCTTTACACAATTTGGTATAGCCGACGGTTGTATTATTGCCGCCGTCGTTGAAAAATTTTTAATTTTAGTAAATTTTGGTCGCCGTCAACGATATGTCTTACTGACGTTCTGAACGTATGCAATGTCACATCGGCTTCGAGTGCAATATTATGACATTTATAACGTAACGACGTAATCTCTTTTGATAGTTTTCGACATGAGTTACAGACACACATTTTTCTCACTTTTCGAGAAACGATGGAATATTTTGTTTCACATCTTTTCGATGCAAGAAGTTCTCACTAAAGTTACAGAACATGGGTACAGGTTTGGAAAAGTAATTGATCTCTCGTATTTTCAGGAATATTGGTGACAATTAATTCGCCTACGGTCTCCTGGATATTCGTTGTCCAACAGCCGTTAGCTTTCTGTACGAAATAGGCTTGTCTCTAAGGGGCATTCATTCCGCTTAAGAAGCTTATCCACGCATTCCTCTCCGCTGTTCTAATAAAGTTCTCAAGCCTATCATATGCCGACTTATATATGCCCAGTAACCTAGACGCTTAGCCATGTTGAATAGCCTACGACATTCCCTACGGGGATGTGCAATCTTAGGGTTCCTCCATGGTTAGGGATGAAACGATACGAGTAAATACAAGTACATATTCGATACTTTTATATAAGTACCAAGTATTTTTGTAATCGATACTTATCAACCGACTACCAAGTAGTATCGGTAAAAAAATACTCGGTATCGGTCAAAAGTAAGCGTTTCACTTTGGTATTGAAATAAATCTTAACTTTTTGATTATTTTCCAAAGCTGGAGCACCAGTAACGGTATAAAGAAACCGTTTGACCAGTAAACACCTATAAACCACATATCGTCTAGGTACATTTCCTCAATATCTGGCTATAGGAAGTTCGTTATCATGTCGCGATAGCGAACACCATTCACGGTAATTGCTTGGCCGACCTCATTTTCGAAGAAGTACGGCCCGATAACACTGCCAGCCGCAGAACTAAATGGGCGAACATGCACATATGTTTTCCCATTACCTACAGACCCGGTTTGCTGAAATTTGCGCACAATTCTCCTGATTGTGAAAACATTTGGTCGGTTATATGCTGACCATGCGATGTGCACGAAATGCATTTTGATTGAACGCCCATTTTCGAAAAACAACAACAACAATCTTAACGCGCTGCTCAATTGTGTACCTCTCAATGATAGAAGTTCTTAAATACTGAAACAAAGAAAGGTCAATTTAAGTTGCGCAAAAAATTGACGTTAAGGTGATTCACAATTATCGTGGATTATGGTTTAACCACCCTTTATTTTATATTTATCAATTTAAAAATAAAATACATATTTACATTGAAAATAAATTCATAGTAACACTGTTCATTTCTGAAATAAAAGGTAAATAAAAGGTTGTTCTCCTGAACGTGCTATAAAATTTTGTTTCCTAAGATAAAAAAGATTTTTCGAAAGGAAATTGATACTTGGTGGTAAATTAAAGTGGTCTCAAACTTTACACTTTGTGTTTTGCTTAAAAATTCTAATGGGTCGTAGTTAGGGTTGCCAGACGACCTGGTATGGCCTGGATTAACCGTTTGTCCAGTTAAAAAGCTTTATTTAATTTTGAAAAATAACCTTTTTATTTATTTTTATTATTATTTAGAACAAAATCATATACTAAGAAAAAATTGTAAGGAAACAATTTCTATTTTGTCGACAAACATTCTAATTAATGAGATAGAGATCCAGTTTTTCAAAAATGCGATAAAAATAACGTTCAAACTTATATAAATTGATCTCGTTTGTTAGTCATGCCATCTAGAAATACTTTTTGTGCATGCACTTGAGGTATTTCTGATAATCTTTATTCACAAGAATCCATTCATATGACAAAATAAAGGCTACTATTTTAATAATACTAAATTTTGATGCAAGTTGCAAAATGTTTCAAACATTTTTGCTTACAACTAAAGTAATAGAGTTATTAAATTCTTCAAATAACAATACAAAAAAAAAAAAATTCGAATTCGAGTGAAATCAAAATCGAACAAACTTTAAAAACGATCCAGTGTTTAAAATTCATTTAATAATTTTGTTTTATATACTTCATACTATGAGTACATCTTATCTTTATTAGAACTTACCTCAAAATAAAAAAACGACGGTAATTTAAACAAAAATTTAACTGGAAATCTCTATTGATTTAAATTTCACTCGATTCGTAACATGGCTGTTTATTTATGTACTTTTTTATTTGATTTAATTTAATATATACCAAGTTGAATTTATATAAACGGTGGCAGCAATACTACAACAAAACAAAAAGCACGGAACAGCTGATGTTAACGTCTCGAAATGTCAACTATTTATAAATAATATACATGTTATGAAAGCAAAACAAATTGGTTCGAACTGTCAAAGTCAGCAAACTTTTCGCTGCAACTTGTAGCAAATTCGCCCTGATTATAATTTTGTAATATGATATAAGACTGAATTTAAAGTGTTACGTTTCTATGCTCTTTAAATTTTTTTTTTTTTTATTGCAAAATAAAATCTGAAGTAAAATTTTATATTTTCTTATAGTCAAGTACTTTTTCAAATTTTCCAGTAATTTTTTTTTTTTAATCCAGGTGAATTATTCTATTGTCCAGTTATTTGACTTTTGATATCTGGCAACCTTAGGTTAGGTTAGGTTCCATGGGCAGCTATCAACAGACAGCTCACTTGGGTCCTTCCCTATCCATGGTGCCACTCGTCTTCGTTCAAAAGTATGGATTAACATATTGCCTCATGTTTAAGATAACTTCTACAATGTTAAGTTTTTTTTTAACTTTTGCGAATTTTAAGCTGTTAATAGCAATATCAGCCCATTTTAAATATTATTGTATAATTAGGTTCGAAGCAGACTTTGCAATTTTGTTCTTACCATTTTGCAACTACCAAACTCGTGTAAAAACGTTTGAAATAAAAATGATGTGTGTATATACTTTTGAACTATGAAGTATCCAGTACCTCAATTCTGTAACTTTTTTGATTTAACTACCGATATCGTTAATTAACGAGAAATCTCGGTTACTTTAACGAATTTGTTATTCTGTATTTTAAATAAACAAATATTTTTGTTTAGAAATATTGACCACAAATATCGGTAAAAATATAAGAACGTCAAAGTGAAAATTTTTTAAAATTAATAAAAAAATGCAAAATAAATTTACTTTATTGCATTTATTTTAACAAAACATGAATGAAAACGCGTAAATATTGATTATATTTCTGTACAAATATGTTGGATTTAAATCTTTCTATACATAGGGAAAAATTTCCAGGTGACTGAGCCACTCTAGCACAACATTTCTGCTTTTACTTTTTATACCTACACTACTGTATGTGAAGAGCATATTATGTGTTTGTACGAATGTGTGTAACACATTTAAATAAAGGTTCTGGGCCTGCCTTTTAGTGTACCGATTGACTCAGAATCAATATCAGAATACATTTAACGAAGCCCGTCCTTCTATCAGGATGGCTGGTAGTCTGTCCAAGATAACCTTGTGCGCATATTACAGGTCGCAATTTTAAAAATAATTTTATAAAATTTGGCTTTTTTGGCCTTTTTGTAATGGTGAGAAGCAGTTATTTAATTTTAATATCCCACATAAAAACTTTTTCCCGGAATAGGGTTTTGTGTCTATTAATAGCCATTTTGTTTTATAGACATTTGAGTTGAATAAGATCCAAAAATATTTTGTCGCAACCTACATAAATCACCAGAACAAATTTTTTTAGAATCGGTCCATATTTGAACCAGCTCCCATACGAATACACTAATAATGGTAGTAGATACTTAGATAATATTGGCACAAAAATGTCTTATGTGAATATTAACCTCACAACATACTCTTTTTGGCGAAAACATGATCGCCCATATACTGCAATGTAGAGTCGGACTTGATCGACTATACTTTCTTATTTTTTTTGTGTTAAAAATTGGCTACTTTACTCTATATTTTTAATCTGTTAACAGTACATTTTTTGTTAAAATTTCATTACAGAATAGCTCTTAACGACAATTTTCGTTAGCTAACGAATTTTGACTACTTAACGACAATTTTTTGTCGTTAAAAAGTTACAGAATTTCAGTACAGGAAATTTCATGTTTTTTTAAGTCTATAAATTTTACTTCCATTTACTCAAATACACTTCTGAAAATTCACCAACAACAACTTTTAACGCAGTTTTCAACAGCCAAAAATTATCTACCCGACTCTTAAGAAAGAGTTATGTTCTTTTAACCCTTTCAGACCCAAGCTTTAAATTGCTTTCAAATCACCCTAAATCATAAAAATCAAACAAAATATTTTTGTATTTTGTATAAGATAGACCCGTAAAATATTCCTACAGGGTCCTTTTTGGCAAACAGGACATCGCACAATTGTGCGTTCTAGGTCAATATCTGCAAAGAATCTTCGAAATGATAAAACATAGCTGGAACTTTTCTAGCGGTTATTAAACTTAAAAAATGCAGATACTTTACTACCTTATAAGAAATAAAGAATTTAATCAAAGGAATTTCAAGTTTTTGTTATATCTACTAATTTTTCTTACAGGATCCTTTCCACATTTACTTTTTCCCCCTATGCTAATCCCGAGGAGCTTGTCTGCAGGAGACCAGTCCCCCGGGGGAATTTAAATCGCAACCCCCGCACTGATAGCATATATCACTACTAGCAATTTTACTGACTATCACTGCCTATGTGTCCTTCCATTTCAAAACAGCTTCAATTTCGATATTGGTAAATTGGGATATTCGCCCGACTCATTTCTTTGTCCAAAGAGAATTTTACACTATATTTGCCATACTTGTACCTGTTGCTACCAACCCATCTGATGTAATGCTTCAAAAAGTAGTGTAAAAAAGTTTGTGTAAAAAGTTGGTTCGAAATATATATTAATGGATATAAACGGTCCATGATCAATACCCCAATCTTTAATCTACAATATTTAAAAGTTCACTAAGCCAGCTCTTGTAGTAGCACAGACAAGATTTCTCAGCCCAACGGATTGTGGTTTGGCTTAATTACTTCAAGTACAAGATATCTTCCCAAAAAATTATAATCTGCCCATCAATTAAGTAATTCGAGATTTCTGTTGCCAAATCATAACACCATATTTTGGTTGAACTCTCCAAAACTTATTTGTCGAGTGTGGTGTGGAGTTATCTTCAAAATGTGCATATGAACGGAGCTGTAAAAACTTATCGCGGGACATGGAGTTATAAACGGCAGTAGTTTTGCTTTCACTCGCCCAGTACATTCTTATCGCAGGGTAAAATTGAGACTCCCCATCATGATCGCGCACCAGTCAAATCTCTTTATATCTGCTGGTACGTCACGCCATGACCAGTTTACTCAACACATACATACATTTTAGTTTGTTTTACAACTTCCTCGGTATATTTCTGGAAATAAGCTTTCAAAATATTGTAATGGTGTTATGAAAGTTATCGGAAATGATAAACTTTTCTATATAACGTGCCTGTTTTGTATTTTGGATCTAAAAACTGATGATAGTTACGCTGTATCTGGGTGGTCCGAGGAGTATGATTGCTTAACTGGTGTACTTGTTTGGTCAATCGTGTTAGGGAAAGTGTTTGGATTTCATAACTTTCTTGTGCATCAGTATTTACATTACAAGGGATCCATGTTTCATTAGTAGCATTATCATAAACACTGATGTCAGCATCAGAATCGTTAAAAATTTTTAAAACTGCCCCAACATCATAATTCCCCTGTAACATTATTAGGTAGAACAAACGTGAGCATAAAACAAAATGTCATGTTGTGTCTGATCATCACAATTGTGCTATCTGTATTTTCTTGAGCGCTGACTCCTTGTTACTATGCACAATATCAACACTAAAGAGCCTAATTGTTGCAAATACTCATTATACAGTTACCACTACTAAAACTAAAAACGTATTTCAATATTATTTTACAAAAACACTTTACTTGGGAACGCATGTTTACACTTGTGGAAAGACACAATAAAACATAAGCTGTAGTTTTTTATTTCTGCTGGTTAGTTTTTTTCTTTTTATTTTTTTAAACAGAAACAAGAACTCACAATCATTGCTTGCCGGTTAATAGACAAGAAATTATTATTTCATGTAATACCTATGAGGCAAACAAAGGCAGACCGCACAATCGATTCAGTTAGGTCTGAAAGGGTTAAGGGTATATTTTGTGTATGTATATTAGGGTGGGTCACTGATGTATGAGAAAAAAATAAAAGTTCTCGAATCAAATTCTAACAGCAATATTTTTTGTCTTACGTCAAAAAAAATAAAAACTGTAAAAAGTAAAAAAAAGTCACATCTTCAGCCCGCGCAAGAGCTCCTAAAAATTAAGTATATGTAAGAGAAGTAAATTTTTTAAATTTAAATATTTTATTTACTATCAATTTTTATTAATTAACACTGAAAACATTTTGAATTTAACTTTAAAAAAAAAAAAAAAAAAACTTTGGTTCTTATACAACAGAAAACAATAAAATCATTTTTGGTCACAAAATCTTGTTTACTGTTAAATCTAGGCATCTCTCGTCATGATTCAAGTTTCGTCTATGTTAAACCTTCTCTGAATTGTTTATTGCATAGAGTCACGGATGCTTCTGATACTATTTTCACGAGCTTACAAGTCGATAAAATACAGTAATATGCTTTTCTGCAATACAATGCTATTGTTGTTATATGGGCAAATCCTGCGTGACGAACGCTACATTCGCTTGCGTTTTCTGATTGAAATATAAAAATTTTTTGGTCTTTCAAAAAAGATAGCTTCAACAAATATATAGTATTTAGTGACTTTAATATGTATTTACGTATGACATATATCATAATTTCTTAGCAAGTATTTGTTGCGAAATAATTGATTACAAAGTCTTGTGACGCACGCTACAAAAAGTGGAAGTAACTTCAAAGGTTGAAGTACGTTTTCCTAATTTTTAGCGAATTTAGCATGATAAGGTTTACAAAATCTAATTCCTAAAATAAAGATGACTTTCAGAGAATTCTAAACGCACTTATTCGCAGCCAAAAAATGTTGTGATTTTTTGACAAAAGCCGTGAACCCTTTGTGACGCACGCTACAGTTTTTCCAGTAGTATTTTATTTTTATATTTTATTTATTTTAACAAAACAAATTATTTTTTTATGAATTGCATTTCTTAAACTAATTTCTTAGCTAATGAATATCAACTTTTTTTTTACGAAATTTATATTTGGATAAGTCTGCTGTAAGTGCTATTTTAAGCACAAAAATCACCTAAAATAATGCAAAATTCACGTATAACATTAAGAAATCAGCAGTGGGGTAGGATTTGGTAAAAATAATTGCATTAATGATCATTGAAATACATATTTTCTAATATAAAAATAAAATTTACAGCTAGTCTTATATTCCATTAAAAAAAATTCATTAAAAAAAATTGTTGGTTGGTGGACTGTTTCTGGGATTTGCCCATTTTCAAAACTTAACAAAATTGAAGGTCAACGTGCGGGCTGTTACACTAAAAATAAATTAATAATATTTTACAGGGGTCTAGTGCAGACAAAAATACAACATATTTACGTTACTAGAAGTCGATAAAAGAAAAAAAATGTTTTCGACCCACCCTAATGTATATATATATATATATATATATATATATATTTATAAATATATATATATATATATATATATATATATATATATATATATATATATATATATATATATATATCAGTGAGCCAAATGAATACACTCGCAGTTGCTGAGTGCTCATACAGTCACTGCTTTTGCCATGAACTCAATCGACAACAACAACTTATCTATTGCTATGCTATCATTCATTGTTACATTTCTGATTGCCCATCTTGCAATCTTTTTGTATATTTGCGTTAAATGTATGTCAATAAACGACATGAAGTGATGACACGGTGCCATGTAAAAACGTCAAGTGATGTAAAGACCAAGATACACCAAGAAATGCCATGGACCCTAAGGCACTTTAAAGTCCATTAAATCTGCGCTATAATCGGTGTTATGTTACTTTCAAATGTCTCGCATAGACCCAAATGTGGAACAACCAATCTTAAAAATTGATATTTCTGTTAAAAAAATGTATGTTAATTATCATAAATTGGGGACGACTGTCGTTAAATTGTGCAAAAATTCGAATCATACGACTTAAAATCATATTACTGAGGTTGTGGAGATCGGTTAAAAACCCCACATTTGGAAAACACTTTAATATTGCCAAGACCGTAACTAATAATGCTATTGTAGAAATATTTTTGAGACTGAAAATCGTAACAATAAATTTTGTGAAGTTCGGTGCATAATTTAATAAATAATAATTTTTTAAGTATACTCTCCTCTCCGATAACACTTAAGGCCTCCCAAAATCGAAATGAATAATGCTAGTGTAGTAAAACTTGGTATACAATAAGATCATATTTTTTATGATCGGTTTAAAAGTTACCATAGGCGGTATATTATGCCCACTTTAGGAAATCCATTTCGAAACAATAGAGATAAAATTTGGTCTAATTTACCTTTATATGGCTAGAACAAACAGCACGCAATTTTGTTCCATATATGGTGGCCCTCCAAAAGGCACTTTAAAACACATAAAATGATAATAGAAAAAAATGGTTTTACTATATTGAAATTTGATCTAATTTAGGTTTTTAATACTACAGAAAATCAACTCCTGTGCCCATGTTCTGTAACTCTCGCGTCGAGAAAGTTTTCGTTTGAAATGTGTGAAATGAAACAAAAATGCCAAAAATTGAAACAAACAGCTGTTTTACTCACTTAACTGTGTCTGTAACTCTTTTGGCGAGTACAAGCTGTCACGTAAGGAAATTACTCGCCAATTTACAGAAAAAGTGTGTCTTTAACATTTTGGTGAGAAAAGTTCCCACTTTGAACTGTCAAATAAACGCACGAATAAAAATGGGGCGCGAAAAAATTTTAACAATAAAAAACTATTAAAAATGCAAAATGCAAAGAATAATAATAATAATAATATTTTGTTCTTGGCACATTTTTCATTGTTTTATTATTTTGCTTTTAACATTTTAATAAAATATACGAATGTCTTCAAAGATCATTAGCAAACAACAAGCATTAAAGTCGCTCTTTACACAATTTGGTATAGCCGACGGTTGTATTATTGCCGCCGTACTTGAAAAATTTTCAATTTTAGTAAATTTTGGTCGCCGTCAACGATATGTGTTACTGGCGTTCTGAACGTCTGCAATGTCACGTCGGCTTCGAGTGCAATATTATGACATTTATAACGTAACGACGTAATCTCTTTTGATAGTTTTCGACATGAGTTACAGACACACATTTTTCTCACTTTTCGAGAAACGATGGAATATTTTGTTTCACATCTTTCGATGCAAGAAGCTCTCACTAAAGTTACAGAAAATGGGTACTGAACTCACTCTTAATACGACTGAAACTAAAACAATTCATGATATGTTATTTATATTAGGGCAAATTTAGCTTTTCTAACTATACTTTAATATGCCTAAATACGCAACGTGTTTAAGAACTTCGAGGTTAGTTTTTATAAAAATCGGTATTTAATTGATAGATCGAATATAAAGACCATTTTTGAAATATTGAATTCTCCATGGAAGGTATCATATGTTCGATACAGACGGAAAATAAAGACGAACTTTTTATCATTTAAGAAATTTTTTATAACATGTACAAAAGTATAGTCGTTCAAGCCCGACAATTTTAAACTCTCGAGTCTAGACCATAGTATATAATAATAAATTTGCGAGCGTGTACCCGTGGGTAATCATGGACCCGCTAGAACAAAATTATGTTGTGAGGTTAAGATTCATGAAAAGTTTTTCTTCCGAATATTATTTATATATCTTCATCTTTATGAGATTTCCTGCCTTTTAGTGGTGTTAGAAAGAGTGTTCGTATGGGACATATGGTTAATTTTGGACCCACCAGCATAACATTTTGCCGTAAACTACCGAACGTGTAACTGATGAATTACTTTGAATTGTTCTTTGTTTATTTTAAAGCAACTATTAAACAATGTTGTCAAAAAAAAATAATTAAAATGCCAAATTTCCCCTCTAATAGCAGACGAGTAAAAAAGCTGAATTGGCAACAGTGCATATTCGAAAATTGAATATGAGCTTATAACATCAATACAACACAAAATGATATCTTGTAGTAAAACGTTGTGGAAAAAGCGGCAAATAAAAAAAAAGAATTGAATTTTAGGAATAAAACAACTTTTGTCTGATTACAACTGACATGCATAACATTTCAACTAATGCCTTCACTGTATAAATCCTCAAATGGATAAAGATGACTGGCTGCATGAATGAACGCGAACCACATACTAAAACCAAAATTGAGGAGATATTTATAAAGAAAAAAAATGCGTCACTCTGTCTAGCTGTCTAAAGTACTCCTTTGTGTAAAAAAATATATGAAACATAAGCTAATACATACAATGTAACGAAAGAAACCTTTTAAATTGTTACACTTGGAATTTAGAAACACATTTTCAATGTATCTGAAAATATGAAATTATAAGACATGGATTGAAATGCTTATCATCAAGACTACTCAGATATAAAAAAAAATAATCAACAGCGACGAAAACCACATTAGCTGTGATAAACGAAAGAACTACTCAGTTCAAAGATGCTTATTTCCGCAAAAAAAAGCAGACACTCACATGTTTATATGTATAAGCTGGCTTAACCCAGTGCACATCAGTGATGGGATTTATGGCATAACTGGGCCATTTTTAGCACTGTGGAATGTTGCTTAGCCCTTTCGCTCAACGTTAGTCCTTTTGATGATGAAAATAAAACAGACATTTAAAAAATCGGTCCTTTAATACTTCTTTACATTCTTGTTAAGATATAACATTGTGAAACTCTGCTTTAAAATGCAAAAAATATTTTATTTTGTTTTCTTAATGAAAGTTGAGGCCTTATGACACAACATTTTTAATGCATTGTTCAAGTTTTGGTGAACAGTGAAAATATAATGTAATAGAAAAATTTTCCAAGTGCAAAAAGTTCAGCTATAAAAATATAAATATTGTTAATATGTACTAATATATGAAGATTAAATAAATAAATAATGAAAAAAAATTATTCTCCTTTGATTTCATGGGAGTTTTTCATGATCGCAAATATGTGGAAACGGAAAAAATTACAAGGGAAAAATTATTCACGATTGGGGTGAAAAATACGTTAATTCAACGAAAAGTCAGTTATATCGTAGAAATTACTACATACACATTTCTATATATCCTTGTATAAAATTTCCTTATTAAAATTATATAATTTTTTGAGCAAAATTTGCAACTTTCATATACGAAGAATAAATAGAATAAAATAATAAAAAAGTTCAACCTGAGTTTGATTATTGTTAACTTGATTAATTGTGTTAAAACTATTTGTATCTTAAACTCATCTATTATTTATAAAATATTATAAATATCCATTAAAAATGCAAAGTTTACACTAAACACTCAGGCCCATAATCATAGTCAAACGCTAAAGTCGGTTCTTTTTAAAAACAACTTTAAAAGAAAAACATTCTTTTATTTATGTTGCTACTATAGTCGAAATTAAAGTATGTTTTAAATTGAACTGCTTTAACTGGGTGCCACCTCAAATGTAGAAAATTTTTTTCATACAACATACAAGAAAGTATAAGCAAGTGGCAACTCTAAGCAGCTGGCATTGAAAATTTAAATATAAATAAAACACTGCATACCTTGTAGCGTTGAATATTTTAAAAACCCAATGTGAATTTATGCAGAAAGCAACAACAAAATATTTTTGACTTTGGTTTGACTTTGCATTGTAATTCTTGGCATTGCGTTTTTTCACAATTCGGGCCTTTACATAAGTATGTATTTTGTGTTAAAAGATAAAAGATTTCCTCTAAATCAATAATAATTGCAAAATATCGACCAATATCTTGTAACATAAACATTTTTAACTTTTCGCAAGAACTTTTTTATTTGGCGAAAACAGCTGATGCTGTCTGTTTAAATGAGTTAAAAACAACTTCAGCTACTTTTAAAATTAACACCGGTGTTAACGTGAAAAGTATGCTTTTGCTTGTCTATATTAAATCAAACACATATTTTTTATAAAAGTTTACTTTAGAACTCTTAGGGCCATTATTACAACTTGAAGTTAGCTAAAGTTAAGATTGAATTGACAGATAATAATAGGTGTGTTCCACAAGAGCTCGGGCATGTTCGGACTAATGAGAGTAAAATGAAAATTACTCTCTAAATTTGCCGAAACTACACAAAATTGCTGGAACGCAAAAATCCATTTTTGCACTTCTTCAAATACTAATGCTGCTTACTTTTCAAATTAAGATCTATTTAAGTGGTTTTAGACGTTTAAAAGTCATAACATAATAAAACCAAAACATTTGCATCATTGTAATTTTTTATATTTTGTTTTTTTTTATTAAAGATAAAGGAAAATATGTATGCAATAACGTTTTTACAACTTTAATTTTTTCACAAAAACCTAACATTTTGGTTTTTAATATGTTTTTTAATTAAAACTAAACATTTTCTTTTGCTTGTAAATTTCCTGAATTATTTATCAGTTTCATATGTAAACAAAAACAGCTGATTGTTTTTTCTTGTCCGAACATACCCAAAGAAAAAGTTCGTGCAAATTTGTACAGGAAATGAAAAAAATTACTCTCTCAATTACTCTCTTAGTTGCAAAAAAATTGTTATGTGGAACGCTTTTGGGTAACTTTGTGCAAGTTCGGACTGTTTCGTTATGCATGTGGAACAGAGCTAATGTGTTATGTATCTGTCAAAAAGCATCTGTTAACTTTTGGATAACAGCTAACGCCAAGTTATAATAATGACCCTTAAAGTATGTTTTGTTTATGACTAAATTTATGGGCCTCAAAGTTTAATTTCTGTAATTAAGATATTTGGCCACTTTACAATCAATTTGTGCCGTTAACGTTACAATTTTGGCACAACATTAAAATTTTCAAATCCCATCACTGGTGCACATCGCTACTTCCATTGATATAAAATAAGTAACATTTTTTTTTAAAACAGATGTTTTGTATTGGTAACCAAGATATTTGTACCAAATTTTAAGATTTATACCGTTCTCCAGATATTAAAAAATCTCTATTGTCTTCGTGTGGGAGGTGCCACAAACACTTCTCCAATCCAGCGCACCCTACAGGTTTTTGATACCAAAAATGGGAATTAATTGCAAAATTAAATTTAGGAAAACCGAATACATTTTTGCAGTCGGTAAAAGAACACAACATTCCACATCACTAGCGCAAACATTTTGTTTTTGACAACTACCGTTATGTCTCTATTCAATTTTAAAGTTGTAGTTATTTGACGTTTTCCGCGAGTGCAATATAAATTTTGACTTTTGGTGTCCTTCAAATTAGTTTTAAGTGTTTTCTAAAGGGATAATTTAAAATATTTTAATGGAACCTTCAACCTCAGGTAAGTTAGATTAATTTATGTTTATTGTTTTTATGTATAATTTTTAAATAATTTTCACGCGTAAGCCTATAAATTAGTGGATTTCGGGAATTATGTCGATAAATAGTTGTGTGTAAAGCCAAATTAAGAAAAACAACATTTTTTTCTAAAAATATAAACGCTTTTGAAAATATTTATGAAAATTTTGTCAGCACTTTTTTGCACATTTTAAAATAAAATTTAAATATATTGTTTCACCTACATACATATAAAAAGCAATACACACATTAGTATTATTATTGCTTTTGTTTTCATGAGAGCTTGCATTTAATTATTTAATAAGAGTAGATAAAACATATTATTATAGTCTAATTGATGCATTAAAGGATGATGAGTTAAACAGTTTCTGTCTATACACGAAATGGGGCTTTGATGGTAGCTCTGGTCACACACCTTATAAGCAAGCATTCCACGATCCGAATGCAACTGACTCATCGGTTTTTATTAAAGCAATCGTGTCAATAAAATGAATGTGCAACAGCATTATCACATGGCAAAATCCTCGTCCAGCATCTTCTTGATATTGTAGGCCATTGAAAGTGGAATTTATGAAAGAGTGGATCAGAAAATAAAAAACCTTAAAGAGACTGTCATTTCTTATGTAGAAAAACGCTTGAACTTCAATCATAAGTTGGTCCTATCCATGATTGATGGAAAAATATGTGAAGAACTCACAGAAACTACTAGTACACAAAAATGCTTTTTACGTGGTGCTTCTTCCAAAGAATTTAATAATATTGACAAAATGATTTCTTTTCTAGTAAAAACATAAAATTTGGAGTTCGGTCTGTCGATTCTGCATAGATGGATCAGATTTTTTGAATGCCTGCTCCATGTGGCATATAAGCTACCAATAAAGAAATGGCAAGCAAGATCGGACATCGAAAAACACGTTGTTGCTGGTCTTATTAATGATCATCCGAAACCTGGCTTTGGAATTTAGAATGACGGGAACACAGCTCGGCGCTTCTTTCAAAATGCGGAAATTTCAGCACAATGTTTTGCGAAAATGTTCTAGAGAAAAATCCAATGAAGATATATCTAAAAGACTATTAGTTACATTAGTTACGTCAGATCCAGTAATAACAAATATGAGAAAATTGAAAGAGAAAAACCCCATAATTTACCTATGAAAGCATTTCAATTGTTAATATTTGAATGAAATCTCGATGTTGAAGAAGATGCCAATAACGATGATAATGATACCTATACTAATTATAGTGATAATGATGATAATAATAATTGATGATGACGATGATAAAGAATCGGATAAGGAAAAGAAATGTGCGAATAAATATTATCCTTTTTATTTTTTGGAAATATTGCAATTTTTAGCAATATTAAAGGTATGTTTTAAAAAATTAACTAATGGAAATTAAATAAAATTTGTACTAAATAATATTAAAAAATTGATTAGTTTTATTTCTTATAGTGAATTAATCGAATTAATTCCCACTTTTGGTATCAAAAACCCTACTGTGCAGCGGGGGGATTAGGGAGACGAAACGTGGCAAAAAATAGAATTCTGTAATGTCCAAAATTGGTGCAAATAGAATGGTTATCAATAATGAAAATCTGTCAAAAAGTGGGCTGCATTTTAGAAGTGAGCATAATACCTTCCATTACAAATGGTTTCATTAAAAGTTGCCAAATTTGGTACAAATAACTTCGTTAGCAAATATGTTACTACTTTTTTCAATTGAGGTTGCGAAGCAATTTAAATAGGTTAAGTTAAGTTGTATTTTCTATATAAGTACATATGTATATACAAATTAATGTATGTTCATTTCTATGTACGTTAAAGTCGCTTTAACCGTGGATCCGATCTTTATGAAACTTTGACAATATATTCACCCCTATCGCAAACAACTACTCCCATTAAAATATTCCCATATTTTTTTATTTCGTATTGTTACAAATTTTTTGGGAATTAATTCCCAAACATAAAAAATTTGGCATCGCCAATGTTTACTCCCGCGAATTTTTTTAATAAATAAATTCCCAACAAGTGTTGATGTGCACGAGAAGGGCACATGTAAATTTTAATTTGTATTTTAATGTAGGACTAAATTCAATTACTTTTTCCTTTTATTGAAGGAGTGTACATAAAGACAATGAAGATAAACACTTTATTTTATTTTGTATATTTTTCTTTCACAATACAAGCACTGACAAGTTACTCACAATAGAGACTTTTGTTTACAAAGCACTGCCAAATAATTCACAATAGAAATTTTTACTACCAAAATATTTGCGATACCGATTTGTTGGGGATGGGAATTTAGGTTTGATCACATATATCATATTCCCATAACATTCGCGGTAGGGGTGATAACTGATGGTCTGGAAGGTGCTTTAGTCTATAAAATTTGAGGTGGGTGTGGTACCGCCCAAACAAAGACAATTTAGATTTTTGTGTGTCTGGAGAACGACAAGAGCTAAAGTTTCAAAATTTGGACAACAAACAAGAGTGGGCGTGGCACAAAAAATTATTATTTACATCTAAATAATGGTAAGAGAAAAATCTTCCCCATTTGGTACACTTTGCTGGATTATCAATACGCAACCTATCTAAAAAATGCCGGGATATGAGAAGTAGGCGTGGCACCTCAAATACAAAGAAATTATAGATTTCTGTAAATCTGGAGAACGACAGGAGCCAAAGTTTCCAAATTAGGTACAAATAGCTTGGTTATTAATGCACAACAACTGTCAAGAAGTGGACGGGATTGGAGAAGTGGGCGTGTCACAGAATATAATTTTAGAGAACAGCAATAGCTAAAGTTTTCAAATAAGATATAAATGGCTATACATAAATATACAGAGAACGGAAACAGGTAAAGTTTTAAAATTTGGTACAAATAGCAAGCAACATCATTCATTAAATGGGAACGATAAGATAAGTGGGCGTGGCACGAAATAGAATTATATATATCTGAAGAACGGTAAGTACAAAATTGAGTGCAGAAGTAGGCGTAGCACAAATTAGAATTCTGTATGACTAGCCCTACTCCTGTCCTGTGCATCACATATGACACACAACAAGTTGCTTTCGTACGCTTGTGCCATGTGATTCACAAAAAATATGTATTATATAAGGTTTGTATTTTAATGAACGTAAAAAAAAATAATGAATTTAATGGTGTTTTCTTTTTTGACAATAACACTAGACAACAAGGTTTTGGACTGGAGCAACCAATTATCTTTCCTAGGGTAATTTGGTGGGCCGATTTCGAATCTGTAATGGATTTTTCTCTACACTCAAAGGAAAAAGCCATCCGTACTCAAATCAATCCGAAGCGGTGTTAATAGTACGGATTATCTTCAATCAAGTACAGAAAGATTGATTCAAGTACGAATTTTCAGTCGCAAAATACTTAAATTATCCATATTCAATCCCGATTTTGTACTTGAAATAATCCGAAAATGAGATTGATTTAAGAAAACTAAGATTGAATCAGTTTTAAAAATGCGCTTGATTCAAGAATTATAAAATGGGTTTTATCCGAATTCGTACTTAAAATAATCCGAAAATGAGATTGATTTAAGTTAAACTAAGAATGAATCAATTTAAAAGTGCGTTTGATTCAAAATTATTATGATAAAACACCAACCTCATGCTCGATATGGTTTTTACTTTAGAAATCTTATTTACCAATGTAACCAAAAATATAAACTAAACTTTTTAACCCTTCGTGGTACACATGAGTCTGGAGAGACATTTTCTTAATGTGCATAGAAAATCAAAACATTCTTCGTAAGCTTGTTTTTACTAGATTTAAGAATTTTATACTTATTTCAAGAAATTCTGGGATTGATTTTCAAAAGTAATCCCATTTAGGATTGTTTTGAGAACGTTTAAGTGTTATTCGTACTTGAATTTTTGAGTACGACTCGTACTTAAAGTAATCATTAAAAATTGATTTATCCCGAGTGTTTTTGTTTCTGTGCATCCCGTCAGGTTTTCGAGAGACAAAAAAATGTTTTTATTCGTTTCTTATAGAGTTTTAAAATGATTAAAACCGGTCGGTTTAGGTTCGGTTTTGACAATATCAAAGTTAAATATATATTTTTTCTTTTATTTGTTTCAATACAGGTACTTTTAATAACTCTTGTATACCTGGGGCTGGCCAGACATTTTTTGGCTTTTTTCTAGTTTTTTTTATATAATTATTAAAAATATAGGAACGAAACTTTATAAATATATATATATATATATATATATATATATATATATATATAAATATACATATATGTATTCCTCAATCAAAGTGTTTATTACAAGGAAATGAGAAATAAGTGTATACACCGTGACCGTCGCACAGTGGGAAATTTTACGAGAAGGCGGTCAAAATTCTATAACTTTTGACTGGATCGGTATTTTTTTATGCGATTTGCTCGATAAATGCGATGTTAGGCTTTAATTTGCGCTATAAAACGTAAAATTCGACTGATAGGAGCAAAAGTTATGGGGAGTTCAAAATGCATTTTCATTTTTTTGGTGAGTTTCGGTGTAAAAGTTGAATATGTCAAATATGATTTTTTTATAATTTATCATTATTTCTCTTGTATTTTAAAACTGATACTTATTTTTTTATTGTCGAACTTAGATCCTGTCAGAAAATGCGAATATTTGGCCCCTGTCAATTTTTTAGTCCGAATATTCACAGGGGCCAAAGGTTGGCTTTTTTGGGACTAGACGAGTTGTTATAAGGATAAAACTGAAAAGGAATATTTTAAAAATGCCCAAATAGCATTCTTGGCTATCGATAACATTTTAGGTAATTCAACTTTTATTTTTGGTTTGAGATGTATGTGTATTTTATTTTTATATATTAATACAAATATATGTATACCTAAATCAAAAACCAGTTATAATCTATAAGCAATTTTAAATTAAACAGTATTAGTAAAAATTTCTTCTAAATAGCTTTGGGTTTAATTTTCCAGAAGGTGTTTAGCTTCTTCCTCTAATTCGATTGAGGTTGATTTCCCTTTTTGTCGAATACTGGACATATATGGATCTGATGTGCACAACAAAATAGTAATAAGATCTTCATTAGTACAACATCTGGACATTTTTCTGGTGTTATGCTCGCGGAAGAATCTGTAGTCTTTGTTTCTTTTTTCTTGCGCTTCTTCAGATAGATCTCCAATTGGTAGCATATTGTGTTGAACTATTTGTTCCCCATGGTATAACATTTTATGAACTGTGGTTGGCATATGTCTCCAAGAGTATTTTTTGTTATAAAGAATTGCTGTTTCATTTGCATACTGGCCAAATTTTTTTGCATTTATCTTTCTGCTACATGATATAACTTGTAAAATGATCTGGAATCATCTTATTAATTCAAAATGTACTCCTGTGATAGATGCTGCAGTTTCTGGATCGGAAAAGAATCTCCTTGCAGTGTTTCCATCATTTGAATTTCCTTCTCCTTGTTTTGGCTGATCAATTATAAGGCCTAGGTGAAGGTATTTTTCTTGAATTTGTTTTTTTGTTTGCTTCCTTTTTTCCACATTTTCTTTGTTTTTTCTCACTGTTTCGCCTAACGGGCCAAATTCCAAATCATAGCACAATTTAAGAATATGCTCCATAAAACGAATTCTGGTATGAAGAGGGGACATTCCAAATTCGTATGCTTCATTGAAACTATTGTCTTGTGATGGGGGTTGGCTTAATTGACTTGATGTCTTTTTGCATATGGTACAGCTTGACGAAGACTTTGTTTCGGTTAATGCTTGTGCAACTTTTTCATCGATCATTGTAAGGAACATTTGAAAATTAATTTCAATGCATTGGTCATCAAATTTTAATATTGCCGGTTGAAGTTCTTTAATTTGAACTTTTATTTTTCGAACTTCTTCAGTTATGACATCTTTAGTTTCCTTTTTGTAAACAAACTTTATTGGTCTGCAATACTTTGTTGAAGAGGGAATTTCATTTTTCCATACATCCATTTCTGTAACTCTACTGGTTGACGGCTCTAAGCCAATATAAGTTTTTCTTAAACGTAATGGAACTAAAGATACCATGAATAAGTTAGCATTAGATGAGTTTTCTGAATTACATTGCTTGTATTGTGTCTGACCAGAGCTTCCATCACATCCCCATTTAGAAAATAAAGTGATGCTGCAATTTTTAAGTTTTTTTAAACAGTCAGTATGAAGTGTATTTAATAATCGTTCTGCAGTGTGTTCGAGAGAAGCCTGCAATTTTACTTCTGCTGAACTTGAAGTTACACTAATAGCCGTTTGTGAAGGTAAGCACTCTTTTTTGACAGAAACTAAATCTCGATATGCTGGAAAGATTCCACAATTTTTTTCATTGGTTCGCTTTCGCAGTTCTGTATACTGATTTTTTTGTCAGTTTTAAATCCAAAAATAGTGCAAATGCTTCTTCTGGAGTAAATTTCATTTCTTCAGTTAGTGTAGGCATACTTTTTAAAATCCTCTTTGTGGGTTTAGGGCTCGCTTCCACTATTTTTTCAATTATTGCAATTTTTGTTTTCTTATTTTGCGTTGGTTGAATTTAATGCAGAAATGAATCTCTTATCATACTATGAGAAATTTCTTCATTGATATTTGCAAGCTTGCGTCTTCGTGATCTTTCACTGCAATTGTCAATTTGTTTTGCGGGCCGACCCACTTTTCCAGTTTCCTTAGCGGTTATTGACAGCTTCTTAAAAATCAGATCATTAAAATTATGAATGCATGCATTTTTATACTCTTGATAGAAGTTTTTTTAAATGATCTTTTGTTACCACTTCTTTGAAACATAAAAACCCTTTTTAAATACAAATTTAATATTTTATTAGCATTTCTTTGAAACATAAAAACCCCTGTTTTCACACTTTTTAAAAGGATAACATACCGGCAATAAATTAACAGGTAACATGTAGGTAATTTTCATGTAAAATATAACTGCGTGCTGGTTTTTTTACCATTTACCTGCTCTTCCATTTTTTTAATTTAAGTTGCAATTTTCAGGTAATTAAACTATGTAGTTTATGTTGCGGCTATTTACTAATGTTAACCTTTTAACTTACTCAGAAATCTAACGTGTTAGTCTATTTATGTCGCCTATTCGTTTTGCAGCATCCGTTCACCCACAATAAGTTCATAACAATGGCAATACATTTACCTTCTCCAAATTAAATGATAACCTGACGTGCTAGATAATTTATGTGGCCTGAACTGCTTAATTTGTCGAAAATTCTTTAAGATTCACCTTCTTTAATTTCAGTTATGTTTCCTTGCAGGGCTTATTTTTTGAACCGAATATCTTACCTTGGGTCACAGAAATTGCTGTAGTTCGCAAGGCCGTATCCAGATGTGTGTACAATGGGGTATAGAAATGTAGGTTAGATTCTGGACTACAAGAGAGTATAGATTTTTTTTGACGCGTTTTGACGGGCAGGACTTATGCTCTATAAAGTAGGAAATTTCCGGGAAATTAAGACATTAAAAAAAAAAAAATTAAATAGTTTTAGATTTTGCAGAGTTTAATACTTTAAACCACGTATAGCTAATAAAATAAACTAATTCACAAAACTTATTCTGTCAAAAAAATCTTAAAAAACAAAAAAGTTATGAGCATTTCAACTTCAAAAATTGACTCAGAAATTCAAAACTATAACCAAATATTGAGAAAGTCCATTTCGGACCACCCTGTTCTCAATGAAATAGTTGAAATAGGGTTGAAATTTTTTGGCTCCCGAGGCTCACTAGTATTTACTTTCACATGAATAAAAAAAATTTTAAATCGGAGAACATAAAAAAAAATAATTTTGGCCGCCTTCTCAAAATATGAACCAGTGTGCGTCGCAGGCTGTAGGAAAAATCGCCCAAAGAAAAATAACCCCAAAAAAAAATTAAAAATCGCCCATAAAAATTCCATGTAAAATTGGGCCTGAATTCATATGAAAAGTGACCCAAAATGTTTTGGCTATTTTTCGTTATTATTGGGTGATTTTTCGTTTTTTAAATTTAGATATTTTTCATTATGAAGAATCACCCAAAAATATTGTATGAATAATAGCCCATTTTTTCGGGCCATCTTTAATTTTTAAAATTTCGTCCAAATCTTACATACTATTTGTCTGAATCATTCATTATCATTATACTTCGAATTCCTTAATTTTATTTGCAGAAAGGTGGCATGTCATAACGTCCAGTGTCATAGTTTTATACTTTTTTTATACTTTTAAAAATGTCATAATGTCCATCAGAGCAGTGTCATAAAGTCCGTGGACGTTACGTCACTTTGTAGAGTGTCATAATGTCCACAAGATGCTTGCAAACTCGAAAGCATAGCCGTCCTTCGGCCGGTCGCAGGGATTTTCTCCTCTTTGATAAAACAAATACCGGCAGCGCTTACTAAAGCGTCTCTGATAGCCGGCCTTCGGACGGGTGCAACCATTTACTACTCTATTGTATAACAAAAACCGGCTTCGCTAACTAAAGATTCACTGCATAGCCGGCCTTCGGCCGGGCGCAAGGCAGATTTTAGGTGCTTTACTTGGCGAAACCGGTACTTGTTATACCATAAAGGAAAAAATCCTTGCGACCGCCCAAAGTCCGTCTGCGAAGAGAAGCTTAAGTTAGCGCAGCCGGCCTTGCGCCCGGTCGAAGGCCGGCTATGCCGAGACGCTTTAGTAAGCGCTGCCGGTATTTGTTAGTAAGCGCTGTCGGTATTTGTTACACCATAGTTTTCGTTACATAATTAACATATGCACCCATAGAAAAAACAACAAAACCATTTTTAAAAAAATGTTTGCCATATTATGTTAAATTTAACCAAATCATTGTCACCGACAACCATATTATGGTAAAATAAGTTTCTTTTAAAAAAGTTTTGTTGGTTGTGACCATAATAAAACACGTTTTTCTCTGCGTGTATGTGGATCTTGTTTTGTATTTAACATCTTTAGTAATAAGGTCCATTATGACATTTTTAAAAATGAAATAATGTCCATTTGCAAAGTGTCTTGATGCCCACGGACATAATGACATTTTCAAAAGTGTCACACGACACTGGACGTCATGACATGCCACCTTGCAAAAAGCTATATTCTGTTTTGAGTAATTGATTATAACTATGCAGTGATTAATTAATATTAAACTATTGAATAGTGCACAAAATTGACGGAGGGCTCAAATTTATACTGCCGTTGAAGATACAATGCCAATTTTTTCCATAAAACTTATATTTGTATGTAACTAAATTTATATGAATAATAAACACTTTTTTGCAAATTAGGTAATATGTATATAATTTTTTTTTTGCCCTTTTTCGTTTTTTTTTTTTTGGCAAAATTTCATATATAACTTTTTGGGAAATTTTCCATGTTCTTTTGGGCGATTCTTCATTTGGGCGATATTTAATTTTTTTCTTGGCTGATTTTTCCTACAGCCGCATATTGTATCCACCTGGGCCTGGCTAGGCTCTGCCCTATTATATATGAACTGCAGTAAATAAAATCAAAATGAAACGTATCAAAAAGCCATAAAACTCCATACATACAAAATAAGTCCCAGCCTTGCCCAGGGGCTCGTTAGTGTGACTTTTTTCAATAGCCACAAGAACTCAATACAAACTACTAACGGCTCCAGCCAGGTGGTAGTTAGGTGTCTACTTAAGAGTTAAAAAGGTAACATTTGTTCTTCTTCTTATTATTTTGAATTCTAAGAATTCTGAAATATTGATTACCCTTTGCTAAATCAACTGATTGAAAATATACACTGGAGTTATATTTTTTCATTGGACAATGTGAATGATCAATTGACTTTTATTGAGAACAATGTCAAAAACGTATTTGAGTTCTGTGTTCCCATAAAAACTAAATTAATAAAAGCTAATCAGCAGCCTTGGTTTAACTCGCAAATCAAACAACTAATAAAAAAGAGAGATGCTGCTTATGGCAGGTGGAAAAGGTTTAAAACTGATGAGCTACATACTGTTTTTAAATCTGCTAGAAGAGATGTCGTAAAACATATTCAGCAGGCAAAATCATCGTTTTATCAAAGAAAGTTCTCCTCAGCTATTGAAAGCAAAACTAAATGGAAGGAAATTCGGAACATTGGTATAGGGCAGAAACCCACTTTCAATAGTAATCAGATCGTTGATGTAAATGCGCTTAACACCAAGTTTGTAAATGTCAATATCCCATCACCCACCCAAAACATTTATGATGACATCTGCAGTGTATCTATTGAAGATTGTTTCAGCTTTCGATGTGTTGATCAGTGTGATGTACTTGAAAGTTTTCTATCCATCAGATCAAATGCAGTTGGCATGGACGGTATGAATCCTATTTTCCTTAAAGCCATAATTCCAAAGATATTGCCTTACTTAACCCATCTGTTCAACACTATTTTAACAAAATCAGTATTTCCAGATTTATGGAAGAAATCTACAATTATACCAATTCCTAAGCCTAACAATGATTACCGACCGATAGCAATTCTTCCTTATTTATCAAAAGTGATGGAAAATATAATGTGCAGACAAATGAATCTATATTTGAGCAAAAAAAACCCTACTATGTGATCGACAATCCGGCTTTGTAAAAGCAAGAAGTTGTATCACAGCACTTGCAGACGTTGTTGAGGATCTCAGGTCAAGTCTCGATCAAAATATGATATCCTTTCTTATTCTTCTAGACCATAGCAAAGCATTTGACACAGTTGTCCATCCAATCTTAATAAAGAAACTCGAAAAACTGTTCTATTTTTCAAGCTCCGCATTAAGCTAACTATCTTCATACCTTACTAACAGATCACAAGTCGTACAATTAAACGGAAAACTGTCTAACCCGCTTGATGTCAACAGAGGCGTTCCACAAGGATCAATTCTTGGGCCCCTCCTATTTTGTTTATACATAAACGATTTACATGAAGTTACGATTAACACCAAAGTACACATGTATGCAGATGATGTACAACTTTATACTAGCACCAATGTCGCTGACAGTCAATCATGTGTAAATAGCATTAATATTGATTTAAATCACATCAACAACTGGGCTAATGATAATGGTTTACTCATTAATCCTTCAAAATCCAAATGTAGTTTTCTTTCAAAAAGTAAAATAACATTAGATGATCAATTTCAAATTAAAATAAACAACAACATAATTCATTTCGTAAATTCTTCAAAAAATCTGGGAGTTATATTTACTTCATTATTTACTTGGTCAACCCATATCAACACTGTTGTAGGGAGAGTTTATGGTATGCTACGTAATCTGTGGGCAGTGAAATTTTCAACACCTTTAAATATTCGAATGTTGTTAGCAAAAACCTACCTTATTCCAGTGCTTTTATACGGATAATATTGCAAGATACATCTACGCTAAAGGACGCCGCGAACACATATCATTGTTTTCATACCGAATATATGGGATGAGTTTTGTAAATCTTCTTAAATTTAAATGCCTTTTACTGCTACATAAAGTAATAACTCAAAAACAACCAATATATCTATTCAGAAGAATTCAATTTGCAAGATCGCGTCGTGGTAAGAAAACAATTCAGCAACGATTTCGAAGTCCTTTGTCAGAACGTCGCTTTTTTATTTATTCCACTCGTCTTTGGAACAAAATTCCAGATAATATGCAGCTAATAGGCAACGCAAACTTGTTTAAAAAAGAGCTATTAAATCACTTCTGTTAAACTTTAATATGTTAACTAAATATGCTAATTAAAATTGTTTTGTTTTAAATTTGAATATGTTAACTAATTCATTTTTTCTCTGCGCTTTTTTTGTAATTGTATATTATACTACTTAGCTTTAATTTTTGTTTGATTTTAATTCACTAAATAATAATGCTTTTTTAGTTTGATAATTTTTAATCATACCTATTTTAGTTTGTTATTCTCACTACCACTATCATTTATAAGATTTATCTTGTTGTGCTAGATCATGAATAAATAAGTTGCCATTGTTGCAAGCTGTTATGTGCAAAGTTTTTGTGTATGAAGTTCCAGTATTATGTATAATTTGCAATTGCATAGAACCGAGTTTTTTTTTGTCGGTTTTCGGTTTGGTTTTTAGGCGTTTAAAACCTCGTTTTCGCTTTCGGTTAAAACCGAACAGCAATCCCTAGTTTCTTACATAAAAAATCACTACACCATTTTTCATTAAAAATGAGAATTTTTTTTTTTTTTGTCATTATTTTTTATTGAATCTTCATATATTAAATATGCACTAACAATAATTCATCAAACCTTAACCTAATACGTTATTTTATGTCCTGCCAGTGCCAGACAAAATTTTCTTCATCACGGGTTCTGTTCACTTATATAGGTGTTTATCGCTCATCTAATTGGGTAAGTGCTGCAGTGTCTCTTCTTCTTAAGCGAGTGTGGCCGCCATGATTTAAAATATTTCGAGCTAGTGGATTTGGGTGTTGTTCAAGCCTTTTGAAATATTTTATTGCATATTTTGTAATCATAGTTTTAACTAATGGCACATTGAGATCCTTATGAATGTTTGAGTTTTTAACATACCAGGGAGCTGCTGTGATTATTCGAAGAAGTTTATTTTGGCGCCTTTGAATTTTGTCGATATTAGAGGCCGAGGCAGTGCCCCATAGTTGAATACCGTAGCACCAGATAGGCTTTAAGATAGAGTTGTAAAGTAGAAGTTTGCAATCGAGACTAAGGACAGAATTTCTTCCAATAAGCCAATGAATTTGAATGGCTTTTAGTTTCATTTGAGTTAATTTTGCCTCTATATGGCATTTCCACGTTAATCGCCGATCCAGATGTATACCGAGATATTTTACATGCGAATGTTGAGGAATTATTTGATTATTGATTGTAATAGGGGAGCAAGATTCCCGGCGCAAAGTGAATGTTATATGTACACATTTTTGCTCATTGACCACTATCCTCCATTGTCGTAACCATATTTCTAGTTGAAATATATGATGCTGTAAGTAACGCGATGCTTCATAACGATTTTCGTGGACGCTTAGAAAAGCTGTATCGTCTGCAAATGTTGAAGTTTGTGTATAGTTGCTTGTTGGCATGTCCGAAGTATAAATTAAGTATAATAGGGGGCCCAGGATGCTGCCTTGTGGGACTCCAGCGGCAATGGGCTGAGGTGAGCTTAAGAAATTTCCTTCTTTAATAATAAATTGACGACCGACTAAGTAGCTTTCTAGCAGCTTGTGTTTGTTTGCTGGTAAATTTTGCTTCAATTTATGTAATAAGCCTTCATGCCAGACTTTATCAAAAGCTTGCGAAACATCGATGAAGAGTGCTGAGCAATATTTATTTTCTTCAAATGCTTTTCTTATGACATTTACTATTCGATGAGTCTGTTCGATTGTGCTGTGTTTTCTTCTAAATCCGAACTGATGGTTTGGAATACATCTATTTACACTTAAAATCGGTGTTAATTTTGAAACTAATAATTTCTCAAACAACTTTGCCATATTTGATAATAAGCTTATAGGCCTATAAGACTCAACTTTTGTATGATCTTTACCTGGCTTTGGTATCATGGTAACTAAGGAAACCTTCCATTTTTGAGGATAGTATTTAAGGCGTAAAATAGCATTAAAAATCAAAAGAATAATTTTCTTTGCTATGCGAGGTAGCTCCAAAAGCATTTTATTACTGATTGTATCAATACCAGGTGCCTTCTTAGTGTTTTTTTTTATTTATTTATTTAATCACGGTCTATGGACTAAAATCCTTACAGACCAATAATATAATATACATTTTATAAGGATACTTAACTAATGGTTTACATTCAAGAACAAAATGATGTTACGTTTTAAAATATTAACGTTAACAGGGTAATCAATAAAATTATAGAAATCATTAAAAGTTTTGTATAATCTCCTTAAAGGGTCAGCGTTTGCATAGTTAGTTTGAAAACACTGTAGATGAAGTGGTGCGAAGTTCCGAGTAGACCTAAGAGGTATATTGAAGTTTATTGTGTTCAGCAAGAACTCTGAGCAAATCGAACCATTTAATAAATTTACTAAAAAGACAACGTTAAGCATGATGCGTCTGCTTTCTAAAGTCGGCAAATTAATTATAGAAAGTCTTGCAGAATATGGAAGAAGATTCACATTTGCATTCCATGTTGTATTTCCCAGACAAAATAAGAGAAATTGTTTTTGAACAGATTCAATGCGCTTCTTGTGACAATCAGTGTAGGGATCCCAAATAATAGAACCGTATTCCAGGATAGGCCTTACTAACGATGTATACAAACGTTTGGTTATTATAGGATCAGTAAATTCTTTAGCCCATCGTTTGATAAAAGCAAGCACGCCACGAGCTTTATTCACCATCATGACAATATGTTTGTTAAAATTTAATTTACAATCAAGGAGAACTCCTAAGTCCAGAAACTCCGTTACTAATTCTAGCTGATTTCCACCTAAGGAAAAACGACCATTATCATTCCAATTTCGTGAAAATCGCATATGTTTGCACTTTTTTAAATTTAGACCCATCAGGTTGATATTGCACCAATCATACAATTTGTTTAAATCATGTTGTAAATGTTTGCCCTCTGAAATATTGTTATGACTTAGAAAAATCTTCACATCATCAGCATACATTAAAACATTGCAAAATTTTATTACACTCGGTAAATCGTTTATAAAAATAGAAAATAAAATCGGTCCCAGGTGGCTCCCTTGAGGAACTCCAGACTTCACGATAATAATTTTTGAGGTGGCATTATTGAAGATTACACGCTGTTTCCGACCTGTTAGGTATGATCTGAACCAGTTTATGGTATTTGTAGTGCATCCCATAATATCAAGTTTCAGTAACAGTAAGAAATGGTTAACTTTATCAAATGCCTTACTAAAATCGGTATATATGACATCAGTTTGTTGTTTATTATTAAAGCTTCTATTAACCAGGGTTGTCAGTTGCAAAAGGTTAGTTGTTGTAGAGCAGCAACTTCTGAAGCCGTGTTGATGAGTGGATAAAAAAGACGATATTTGGTGACTAATATTATCTGTGATACATTTTTCTAATAATTTTGGGATTGCACTAAGCTTTGCAATTCCTCTATAGTTTATTATGTTTGATTTATTACCGGCCTTGAATAGTGGAATTATATACGAATCTTTCCAAAATTGAGGAAAATAGCCATGCTCTATAGATTTATTAAATATTATTTCCAGTGGAGTAGCAAGTGCATTTGCACAATTTTTTAAAACACAGCTGGGTATACCGTCCGGTCCACTACTAAATGTCGATTTAACGCTTCTTAGAGCTGTTAAAATCTGTGATGTGCTGATCGGAAAGATTTGTATTGGTTGGCTTTCAGCAATAGGATAGGGATATGAGGTATTATTATATTGGGCATCTGAGTAAGTCGTCGAAAAGAAGTCTGCAAATAAATTACTTATTTCCAAATTGTTGTTAGATTCACCAGATTGGTATTTCATAACATTAGGATAACCAGTTGAATTACGTTTAGAATTAACGAATTTATAAAACGATTTTGGATCAGATTTTAAATTGTGTTTAATAGTGTTTAGATAGTTCTTGTAGAGCAACGTGTTCATTAAATTGTAATCTGATCGGGATACAGCATATTTGGCGTAGTCGGAGAGTAAACCAGACTTTTTGTACCTTTTAAAATATTTATTTTTTATATTCTTTAGATTCGATAATCGCTTAGAATTCCATGGTGGTCCAGTTTTGGTGCATAATCTTACTTTCGGAACACATTCATCAAAATATTTAAAGATAGTAGCGTAGAAGACTTGTATTGTTGAATCAATAGAAGATGGAGTACCACTTATGTTAGTTAACAAATGCAGCCAATTAGTCGGCCTTATTATGAGTGTCGTTGGCGTGTCGTAAGCTAGGCGTTTTTTAAAATCGGTATTATGAATGTCGAAAAACGACAAAAATACAGCACTGTTGGCAATTCTAGTACAATTTACGGTACCATGAGTGTCGTTTGTAAATGTCAAAAATTGCAATTACTGTCGTTAAAGTTTTGGTTAACGACTCTACGAAAAAAATTGTTAAAAACAATTTTAAATGGATATAAATAAAAAGTAAGTATTTATAACACTAAAAAACTACTTAATAATGATAAATTTAACTTTTTTAATTACAATTCAATCAATTTAGAACTAAAATTACAAACCACAGGCAATTTAGCCGAATGGTGTCACTGTTGGAGCAAAATCCAAGCTTGGCCAAAGGATTTAATAGTGGCATAAATAAAATAAACGCTAAGGAGGAGTGGAACAAGATTGGTGAAGAACTCAACATTTTGGGACCACCAGCACGTAATGGGGAAGGTTGGATGAAAGTATGGGCGGACTATAAATTTAAAATTAAAAAAAAGTTAATTTTCAATAAAGCCGAATGTTGTGCAACCGGGGGTGGTTCCTTTAAACAATACGTGTTATCTCCAACAGAAGAAGCTGCCTCCAATTTGTTACAAATTGATTCAATTGTGAATCCAGGCGGTGTTTCGTTTGGTTTTCAACGCCGTAGACAAAATACAAATAGTGGTAATAATGAGGATATACCAATGAGTGATGATTTAGAGAACGAAGAACCAGTCTGCTCAAACCAATCCACCAATCCCAAGCAACACAATAATGTTCCTAAAGAAGTACGCGCCTTACATTCAACACAAAAAACTGCAACACAGATACCTATGCAAAACAATGAAGTTGTTGAAGAAGTACGTTTCTCAGTCAGCAAAAAAAAAACTCCTACTAAAAAACCAACACAAATTCTTGGAGAACAAAGTTCAACACCACCAACAAAGAAGACCCCAACTAAGAAAAAAACAAAAGATAATCTCCTTGAAGAGCAACTAGAAGTCCAAACAGCATTGTACACAGAAGTTAAACATTCTTTAGCAGAAATTGAAAGGTATCAACGCAAAAACTACAAAATTAAGGAAGAAAAGTTAGCACTTTACAAGAAAGAGTTAAAATGTAAGGATGAATTTAGAATAGAATTTTTGAAGCTTAGAAAACAGGAAATAGAATTTGAAAAAAGACGTATTGCAATAGATGAAATGAGAAATGGTTTACAGAGTATTGAATTAGATGAAAGTTTATGAACATAACATGTATGTACATACATACATATAGCTTTTTATTAACGAAAATAACTATGTGTTTAATTTATCAAGCTGTAATTTAAGCTTGATGGCATATAAATTTAGTAAATATTAAATGTACCACGAACTGATAATTTAATTATTGAAAGATATTTTTCAGAAATTTTTTTAAAATTGCTTATATGTCGATTATTTCCAATTTACAATTTTGTATTTTTGGCAATGGTCTAATAGATTAAATTCAGTTATCAAATAATTTTTTCAACAATCCGAAAAAAAATTAAGATTACTTCCCTTGTGTACAAAAACTTGAATTTTTAAAACAAAGTTTTTGTAAACAAGGGAAGAATTCTTGTTTTTTTTGGATAACTAAATTTAATCTATTAGATTATTGCCAAAAATACAAAATTGTAAATTGAAAAATCGACATACAATAAATAATTAAAAAAAAAATTTCTGAAAAATGTCTTTCAATAATTAAATTATCACTTCGTGGTACATTTAATATTTACTAAATTTGTATGCCATCAAGCTTAAATTACAGCTTGATAAATTAACCACATAGTTAATAGAATAGAATAATCTGAATTTAATTTTAATTTTTTTTACTTTTTACATTTTTGTTATTTTATATGTAGATATTAGAGATGCCTTTTACCTTTGTTCGAATAATTCAAATAAATGTTTTTGTTCCTTAGATCAAATGATTAAATCTTAAAATTATTCGATTAATCGATGAGAATAACGAATAAAAAAAATTATTTTTACAAAAAAATTACGTATTTTAAATAAGATACATCCGTACATGAAAAATATTTCATTTTCTTATTTAGTTGTTCTAAAATCCGGTATGACTTTTTCCTTTTTTGATCCGTACAACTTTACATCTTAACTCAATATCGTTGTATTACTTAAAGGAATCGTAAAACCCTTAATTCTTAAATTATCCGATAATACTTTAAATTTTCAAAAGGCGTTTGCAGACCTACCATCTTCAGCCAAACTTCTGCATGCAATTTCTTCTGTAGAACAACGTTGTCTCTTCCATTTCTTATTTTTTCCATTGGAACAAGTTCGGCATTTTTTGATATCGTATTCTTTATTTTTTTAGCTTTTTGTTTATCTCTAATTTTTCACCGGCAAGTAAAAAGAACATAAATACATTTTCGAAATACTATGAGTACTCAGCTCATAAGCTTTTATTTAAATTAATAAAAAAAAAAATGTTCGATTAATCGACAATTATTCATCATTTGAAAATAGCTATTTTAAAATTATTCGAACAAGAGTTTATTTTGTTTGATCGATTAATCGAATTGTTCTTAATCGGTTGACAACTATACTTCATATATATGTAAATTTTTGTTTTTTATTTTTTAAAATTAAAAAAATCTACATTTAATTTTTGTCTTTCAATTTTTGTTATTTTATTTTTAGTAAAAAATATGTATTTAATAATGTACTAATAAAACTGAATTAAATATTTAATGATTGCATTATTAATGTTCTTATATTTATTGCGCTTAGATCGTCATCTACAACAGAATTTGTTGGTGGTAATTCATTCATTTCATCAACTTCAGGAATTTCCATTTTATAATGAATGCATATGTTGTGTAAAGATGCGCAAACAGAAGTAATTTTAGCAGCCATATCTGGTGTGTAATGCAACTGCCTTGCGCCTAGTATGCACCGGAATCTGTTTTTTAAAACACCAATAGTTCGTTCAACTATATTTCTAGTTCTTGCATGTATATAGTTAAAACGACTTTCTAAAGAACCTTCTCCAGCAGACCTGAATGGCGTTATCAAAAACTTTTCTAAGGGGTACCCTGCGTCTCCTACAAACATAGAAAATGACAATTTAAATTCAAAAAAGGTAAATTGAAATTTACAAAGGCTAATTAAAGTTCTGAAAATGATAACAATGTTTAATATGAATTTTTATTTTGAATAAGAAAAAAAAAATTGGTAATTTTTGACCATTAAAAAATATTTCAAAGTTAATTTGGTTTAAATTTCAATAGTTTGCTGCACCAAACTTTGAATTTTTTGAAAAAGGTGTTACACATTTTAAACTTACCTAATAACCAAGTATTTCTTTCGCCATTATCATATTGTTCTCTCAGAAATTTTTTTAAGTCACTGATGTTCCATACTAAGGAGTCGTGAACAGATCCCTGATGATGAGATGATATAAATCTTATTCTAAGCTTATGATCACATACCTATATACATACATATGTATAGTAAACAAATTTTTAGTTTTGATTTTTTTAGCTCTAAACATAAAAACTTACCACAGTTGCATTAAGACTGTAGAAACCTTTTCTGTTTCTGTATTTGAATTGTGCTTCCTTTTCAGGTGAGATTATATTTATATGGGTTCCATCTATGCATCCTATTACACCTGGAAACCCGGTTTTGTTGTAAAAAAATTTTTTTATTTCGTCCTTTTCATTTTCTTCTGTTGGAAAGGAAATCCATAATGGGCAAAGTACGTTATACATAGCATCAATGCACTCTTTGAATGCATTGCTTACAGAAGACTGACACATACTTATGTTGTAGTCATTACCAGCACCTTTCTGGTAACTACCCTCAGCGAGTATCCGCATGGTTGCTGCAAGCTTCAAAATATTTGGCAAACATGTTACCCTTGTCTGTTTTTTCAGTTGAGGAGAAATTTTGTCCAGAACATATTTAAAACCATGCTTATTTAGTCTATAGTAACTTACAAAACTAAAAAAAAATCATGCATTTCTATTATATTTATTTATTTTTTTACTTACTTGGAATTTGGCATGGCAAATATATTAGACTGGTCCCGTAGTTGTCTCCTATTAGCATTCATTTCAGCTGTGGTATATTCATCTTCATCTTCGGAAGATGAAAATGCAGCAACGCTTAACATTGTTTTTAAAATATGTGGGTTTTATTATTTTTTTAATTTAATTTTTTAACGCTCACGACCAAAAATTTACAAACATATATTTTAACCGCCACACAGCTGTTTTTGGCAGTTTTCACAACAAGGTAGTTCATAAATACTTAAAATCGTGCGATTTATGAAACAATCTGTTATTTTTACTCTGTTACAAAAAATGTCGTTGTCGTAAATTTTACATGGTACCAATGAAATTTAAAAACGACTACGACTACGACAATTGTCGTAATAAAAAAACGACACTCATAATAAGGCCGAGTATTAAATAAACGAAAGTTTAATTCATCATAATTAGCTTTTTTGAAACAGAAAATTTTTTCACCTTGCATGTCTTTTGTTGATAGCAAAATTGGAATGTTAATGCTCAGTTCAAGTGTGGGATGATAATGGTCTTCAGGGTTGACAATTGGTTCAGTGCGGGTTAGCGTACCTTCGGTTGGTTCATTTATGAACACTAAGTCGAGCAATTTTCCAAATCTGTTGCAAACTCCATTTACTTGAAAAAGACACAAGTCATAAATTTTATTTAACAACACATCCATCCATTCATTAGCCTTACACGGTGCGTAGAAAAATGAATGAGGTAAAAATTTCCAGGAAACATCAGTCATATTAAAATCGCCAAAAACAAGAAATAAATCGCCAGGCTCAGTTAATAATGTTGTTGATTCGATTAATTTTATGTGTTCATAGTAAATAATTTGATTTCTACTTTGACTGGGCGGTATATAGGAACAAGTTATAAAGATGTTTTTATGTTTTAGTTTTATACGTGTAGCTACAAATTCGATTCCCTTGGGAACATTTAAGTTTATTTCTACAGATGAAAAAGTATTATGAACTGCTATCAAGACTCCACCACCTTTTGTGTTTGTATCTCTATCCAGTCTATAAATATTGAAATTGTTACATAATATTTCAGTATTGAGTGTATTTTTGTTAAGCCAAGTTTCAGTGAATATAATAACATGATGATCGAATTCAAAACTATTGATATAAAGTCTAGACAATTTTGTATTTAATCCACAGACATTTTGATATACAATATGTAATTGGTTATCAGTTGCAGTATTTAGTTTTTTTGAAACGTTGGCACAGTTGGTGGAAGGCGAGCACGATTATTAACTCTTTGGTTAGATCTCGGTATGTATTCTCTAACTAGTGTATATTCAGGCCAAAAAGATGGATTTATTAAAGTACTATATACTTCGGATGAAACCGTAATCTTAAAAGATGTAATGCTTCTAGGTTGAGCATATGAGTATTTGTATGTTATGATGTCTTCATTTAAATTTATTTTACTTTTAACGAAATAGTTTATGTCTTCGATAGTAGTTTCTGATGCAAAACGGGATACAAACAAATGTTTTTTTGGAGGAAGTACACGAAGTTCACGAGCCACATTAATATTATCATTTATGTGTGTTAAAATTTTCATGTTTGGATCCTTAGAAGCTGTAGAATTTCCCACAGCAACCTTAGATGTTCCAGGAGTTATTGACTGATTACTCACGGCTGGTTGATTTAAATTTGCTGATTCAGAAGAAGCCTTATTGTTATTTCGAGCTGACTTACGGCGCTTTGGAGAAGATTGTTGTGGTGATGCCTGTTTAGAGTCTTGCTGAGTGGGTCCAAAATTATCAAGTGAAGAAAACTTATCAAACAAGTGACCATACTGATCTAAGGAACTTGAAACGTTGTTCAATTCGTTTTGAATTTTTAGAAATAAGGTTTTTCTTGCTTGAAAGAAGTTATAAAAATCTGCGCCAATTTTTCTACAGTTAATACAACACCAGTGTAAACCATCATGTTTTTGGGTAGCTTCGGCAACAAGAGTTGGTAATCCACTGCATTTAAAATGGACTAAGCCATTGCATAACCAGCAAACAATCATCCTTTCATCGGGATTTTTTATTGGACATTTATTAATTAAACAGTTCATATTAATAATTTTGATTTAAAATAAAAAAAATGCGAAAGTCGAGGTATTGATGTATAAATTATGTTTTTATTAAAACGGGAAGAAGATGAGAGAAGAGAAAATTACTAAGAGTAAAGTTGAAAAATTTGTTTATTGTTGACAATTTTTGTTTAAAAATTTTATATTGTTTTGTAATTTTTGTTTTGTTGGTAATATTGTATGCTTGTTGATGTTTGGATGTTTGTAGTATGAGGTGTTTAATATTTAGAGAGAAAACAGGTTTTAGAACAGAGTGAAAAACAATTTGTTTTTTTTTTTTTTTTTTTTTTTTTTTCAGTTATTTTTATAAATTTTTATTGCAGGAGGATGTGAGAGATATTAATATTGAAAGAAAAGTTTATTTATTTAATGAGAATACGTTGAATGTTTATGAAGTTTTGTTGTTTTTATATTGTTTTGTAATTTTATTTAATTATTTATTGTTTTTTTAACTTTAATAAAAATTTACTTTTAAATTTAGTAAAAATATAACTTTTAAAATTAATAAAAATTAGCTTTTAAATATTAAATTCTGCACGGAGTTAATGAAGAAATAAAAATAAAAAGTCACAAATAGCCTTTTCGATTTCTCTTAACTCAAATCTGAGGGGAATAGCTGCTCTAGCAGCAACAGGTGGTAACTCGACCGCAATATTGTGAAATACAGTTAGGGACAAAATTGTTCACGAAATTATAAAACATTTATGTTTATCATGAAAACTATTAAAGTTTCAACTTGGAAACTTTCAAAAACTATTGTATGGGTTTCTACATTTTAAAATAATACTATGTAAACTTATTTTCAAAAGTACCGTTTGTTTTTATATTAATACTAAGCTAACATCCAAACCATATGTGTGAACAATATTGACCCTGTGTGAATCTGTCATAAAAATTCCAACAAAATTTCAAGTTTAATCTGTGGGATTTGCTTTTAAAGTGAGTCAATTAATTCATTAATATTAAATATTTTTAAAATTTGAAAAAAATTCGAGCAGTTAAATTTTGCCTAGTTTCTTCAAGAACTGTAAGTCAGAAGCGGCAATTTTAAAACAAAATTTATAAAAAGAAGTCTCACATCGCAAGATCACACAAAATACAACAATTCAGACAGATTTGAATGTTAAATAAAAAAAAGTGTAGTTTGGATACCAAAAGCAACAAAGCTGGTCGCCCAAAAAAAACTTTAGCCAAATGATTTTCGCGAATCAAAGCGACTTATTGTTACTGGTGTTGTCAGTATAGCTATTAAGGTACGGCAAATACTGAGCATAGAGTACAATTTAGATGTAAGCGCTAAGATCATACGAAGTTGCTTAAGTTCTAGTAGGTTAGTAGCTAGAATAAAGAGCGACAACCCATCTTTTAGCAAAAATAAAAGCTGAGAACGGCTGAAGTTTGCAAAAAAAGTAAGAAAAATTCAGTTTTAAAGATTTAATACGTGTAACATGCTTAGATCGGACAAAAATTATGGGATTGCAGGCAGGCGGACCGGAGTTAACATGGCTGGCGTAAAAGTGTTAGCGTAAAAGAGTGAAATAATTCCAAATGTTAAAATTTTGATGATCTCATAAATGACATGAGATTGTTTTCGCGGGAACCAGCTTCGAGCACTCCGCTAATTCAGAAGAAAAATGTGTGCCAAGCACTACATAATCATCATTAAAGACCCGTTGATTCCAAGATAAGCAATATTCGGCTAAGAATAACGACAGGGTGATATCAATATGCAGGACAACAATATTAAGCATACTTCAGAAATACCTAAAAGTTAGTTTGAAGAAAATAAAAACTCGAAAATAATTTTACCTAATTAGTCGCCAGAGTAGTAGCCACTTGAGTACCTTTGGTCCTTTCCAAAACACCACTTTTTTTTTGCTCAGAGGAACCCGCCTAACACTGGATATAAGCTAAGCGAGCTTGCCGTTAAAGCTTGGAAAAAATAGAGCCAAAACTGCTAAGAACTCTTGTAAAAGAATGGAAAAAAAGATTAAGGCAGCTTAAAAGAGCAAATGAACAACAAACCAAACGCTAGGACCCAAATACAACAATAATCTCTAACTAGGGTCATAATTGTTCACATCCAGAAGTCAATACTGATACCGTGTAAAATATTATGAACATATATTTTTTGGAAAAGTTTTTATTTTTGAGTTCTTGAAATGTTCTACTTTTCATATAGTTAAAAAATTTTAAATAGTTATAAATAAAACAAAAATTTATAGCCTATTTTGCCAATAACGCTAAATTTGTGAACAATTTTGTCCCTAACTGTATATTTGGTGTAAAAACGTTTTTCAAGTGACTAAAAACAGATTTCCTTTTTCAATATCGTTTTTGCCCAATTACCATTCAAGTTTCTTAATGGTTGCTTAGATATAACAGGCCTTTTTAGATTTCTAGCTGCACGCCATAATGAGTAGTCAGATTGTGGAGTTGCATCAAGTTCCTTAAGATATTTTTCTAGAGAAGCCGTTTTCTGATTCTGCAGTAACTTTCTTAGCTTTTTTGTGCACTCTTTTAATAAAATCTTAAGTTGCGGGGATCTGTAAAGTTGCCACTCTCTTCGAACTCTCCTTTTTTCAGTCAAGAGCCGCTCGACATCTGAAGAATATATTTTATTATTTTTAATTTTTTTGCGGGTATCGCTGGAATGTTGAACAGCTAGTTTCAGAAAACTGTCAAAATTGTCAATATAGCGATCTACATAATCCGGTGTACTGAGCGGAATATTTTCTGTGCAATGGGTACTGAGATATTTTTTATATTTTAACCAATTAATTTGCGTAGCTGTCGTCGGAGGTACAATTCTATTGGGGTTCATTATAGTAACAATTGTAGGTGTGTGGTCGGAAGATAAATCTAGGGAGGCTTCAACATGAATCGTTTCTATGGGAATGTTTTTAACCACGCCGAAATCGATGCCATCTGGAATTTTTTGATGATCAGTGGGCCAATATGTTGGTTGTCCGCTCGCTACCACATTTAAATCCATTTTAAAAATTGTGTTAAATAAAACACGACCCTTTGGTGTTATAAGTCGCGACCCCCAGAAGGTATGTTTAGCGTTATAATCGCCAGCGGCTAGGAAACACGGTCCTAATGATTTAAAATATTTACAATATTGGTCCTCCGATATTGAAAATCTAGGCGGGGAGTATAACGATGAAATTATTAGGTTTCTATTAAATTCCTCAACGCAAATGTTCGTTGCCTGGAGATAATCTTCACGATGATCACACATTAGGTAGTGTTTGACTCGGGCCTTTATTAAAATGGCAGAACCTCCACAAGCTCTATCTCGAGGGTCCTTGGTATCATATAGGATATAACCATTTATTTTAAACGTATTTCTTGAGGTCAAATGAGTTTCAGAAATCATCATGACATCAATTTGTTTATTTTAAAGAAAGTATTCTAATTCATTTTTATGTTGGCGGATGCCGTTTGCGTTCCAAAAACAAATTTTTAAACAGTTCATGGTTTGTTAAGTACAGCTTGCAATAACATCGATTGCATTCTAAGCATTTCCTGCATCATATTACCCATTATGTTCGTAAAATTATTTACTGTTTGCACTAATGTTTCCATGGTTTTTTCTAAACGACTTAAATTAGAAACCGGAGTTTGATCATTACTTGGCGAGGCACCTTGCATTGGCTGATGGTTTGATTTTAGGACGTTAGCGTAAGAGGTTCTGTTATTACTAGGCTGGGGGCTTGAATTGCATTTGTGTTTACTTGATTTGCAACCTGCATTTGAGGGGTATTTGTTTTCGGTCCAACCGTCTGCTTGACAATATTATATACTGGGCATCCTCTATAATTGGCAGTGTGATTACCGCCACAGTTGCTACATTTTTTTACGTTGGGGACGGTTTTAGACTTATCGCAAGAAACTGTACCGTGTAGTTCACCACATACTACACAGACAGGGGGTAAGTAGCAGTATGCCTTGGTATGGCCAAATTCTTGGCAGTTTAAGCACTGAACAGGTCCATTTTTTTTGTGCGGCTCTTCTATAGTTAATCTTCTGTAGAGAATATATTTTAAATTGTAAATAGGATGTGTTTCGTTTTTTTTAAGTTTTACGTCGCCGGGTTCAAACTCCACTCGAAAAAGTGGTTGGGGAATTTTGTCTCTATTTTTAATATTTACTACATGTTTTACCTTGAAGCCTTTTTCTTCTAGGAATGTTTTAACCTCTTCTGGGTCCACACATGAGTCAATACCCTTAATCACTACCTGTAGATCTTTACTGCTTTTCAGTTGGTAGGTATAAAAGTTTTTTTTAAGCGTTTCAAAGTTGTTTACTATTTTGCGAAAATCATTCTCATTATTGACTTGTATTTTTGTCTCGTTTATACTTCCACGCTTGATAGCCGCTACGTAAAACGAATTTTCACCTATCACCGATATCAAACTCTTTATGAGCTCATTTGAATTTTGCTCCCTTAGATATATCGGGGGAGGCTTGGATGGTTTAATGACGTTTGGTGCTTCAGAGGATTCATCCTCCAGAATTGCAAAACGATTTTGAGTATTTATTTTATCAAAAGATGGTACTTTTGAGGCCGAAGCAACTGCTGCAGAGGTAGGGCTGCGTCCCCGTTTAAGCACTGTTATGTACCTGTCCATACCAACTTGTACTGTAGGCTTTTGACAACTTTTTACAGGGGGGTTTTCCATTGAATTTGTGTTTGAGTTCATGGTACCATTTCCCACTAAATTTGTTTTTGACGTCACGGCAATACTTGCTGGGCTGGCAACACTTGTCACCAAATCTAGTTGTAGTTTTTTTAATGAGTCACTATCCACTGTTTTTGTAAACACCGAGGGTGATAGGGAACGTGTTCGAGTAATTGGCTTAGCCGTTAAATAGTTTATATTGTTTTGTTTTGTTTTATTTATTTCTGCATTATTTTCATTTGCATTAACTAAAACGTAAACGTTTCTTTCATTTTGTCTTAGTGTTGTTTCACTGTTCGTACTCATGCAAAGAGTTGTTTTTGTTTTTCACCGTTTTGCTACGCTCTTAATATTTTTATTATTTATTGTATTTTACAACAACAAAAAAATAAGAAATTTAAAATTAAATGTTTTTGTTCAAAATATGTATACACATGTATGAACATTCATACGTACATATATATTTTTACTATTTTGTTTTATTTAATTTTATCGTTTTAATTGTTCACTATAATGTTAAATAACAAAATATATAATTTATTTTTAAGCGTCCATTCGCTGCTTATATTAAAAAGTCAAATGTGATTAATTGATAGTTCAAATCGTATGCGGGTTTAAAAATACACGTCTGTATCACAACAAAGCACAAACCGAAAAAGGAATGAAATTGAGAAATTTTTATTTTTTTAATTTATTCTATGAGCTAAATTTCAGTTATGTATTTTATAAAGCTTTTTTGTAATAGTCCTATTCCTAAAATTATGCACTACCAGACTATTATATTGTATCTTCTTGTTACATTTTACCTTAGCTGCGGCCCGCTACGGCCTTCGTCAGCATTCTTTGTGTCACACTGGATAGTGATACTTAATAAATTGAATGTATTTAACTCAACACAAAGAATGCTGACAAAGGCCGTTGCGGGCCAGAAAATGCATTACATTCTGCTGGTGTCTAATAATTGTAAATTTTTCTGTACATACAATATACTTCATTGCAGTCCAAAGGAAAGCTAAGGTAAAATGTAACAAGAAGATACAATATAATAGTCTAGTAGTGCATAAAGTCATTTCTGAAAAATTTAAGGAATAGGACTATTACAAAAAAGCTTTATAAAATACATAACTGAAATTTAGCTCATAGAATAAATTCGAATAAAAAAAAAATGTTGAATATAATATAAAGTAACCTTCGAAAGGAAATAATTCCCAGTTTCGAAATTGAGAAATTTTAATTTTTCACTGATGAAATTGAATTATGTACATATATAATTTTTATTATATTCATTCAACAAACGTACATAACTAGCATAAGTATCGAAAAAAATGAAAATAAATATAAATCGAAGTATTATTGACCAACAGGCATATCTTCCAGATCCAAAGCAGATTGGTAATACGTTGTAGTATGGTGAATGGCTCTACTGCAATCTCCATTAGTTATACATGTCTTAGAAGTATTAATCACCTGTTCTAAAAAGGCAAGCCTCTGTTCTCCTACATGGGGGGAAATTACTTTCGGTACATTCATCTATGTTTTCACCGTACTTTTTATTTTTGACCAAATAATTTCAGGAGAACAGAGGCTTGCCTTTTTAGAACAGGTGATTAGACACGTATTAGAGTCCAGGAATAGTCTCCCAGCATGCGTTTGTCTCAAAATCCTTGATAAATACTTTCAATTTCCATTAAATCTTGGTAAGCACCCTCGCCTAGTTCGCGCTCATTGTACCTAGTTTTTTTTTTTTTTTTTGAAAAAATCTAAATGCGAATGAAGAATATGCAAAACATTGTCGGTGTCCACGGTTTGTCCAAGTTTCTGACTGCAAGACCAAATAATGTAAATATGCATATTTTAATGATTCTGATATTGCATATCCTTTTTTTCAACCAAATATTTACAACACACAAACCAAAAATATCTTAAATCAGTAACACACGATCTCCCTGAATGTGGGTAGTGTCAGTATTGACTGTTTTACAGTATTGCCAGCATGCAATTAAAAATGAACAAGACGTGATAGTCCAGATTAGTTGAACATTTTAAAATTTGTAGACCACTGTTATGTTCCATTCGCACTGGTTTTTGTTCTATTTTTAAAATACATATATGCAAAAAAGTTGTCGCTTTCCTTTCTAAATATGTTGCAAAAATAAATGGCAAGTTTGTTCCATTTCTTACACCCAGTTATAATTGAGTGTGGGATAATACCCTTTCTTATGTTTGCTAACAACTGGAGTGATATTGTGATGGATATAAAAACTTTTAATTTTTCGTTTGTTTTACTTTAAATTAATAATTTTTTTGCCGCAAAATTTTTTACAGCTGCTGGCTTTAATTATTGAAAATTTGTGTTGTTAGCGCTTATTGGATTGGAAATTAATTTTAATGTTGAAAATAACTACCATCGTGGTGAATATTGCTTATTAATATAAGATTTGCATTCAATATTTGACACGCTAAATGCACATTAGTGCTGAGTGTAAAACATAAATATTATTTTGTTACATTGTAATTTATAAAAATGTATCACTTTGTAAGGGTGCGTGTAGCCTGTTACATATATAACACAATTATAATGCATTTTTTTAGAAAAGAAAACACCAAAAGAAAAGAAACGTTTAAAGATGACATTATTTTATATTGTTCCATGTCCCCACATGTTTGACTCTTGTACTTAAGGAGCCACTTTTTGGGTCTGAGATTAAAGTTAATTTAGTTCTATAATTAGCTAATCTGAGAATTATGTAAATCTATCAAATTGAAATTTTTTATCAAAGCAACATGGATGTTTTCAAAGAAGAAGAAGAAGAAAATGCGCGAATTCAAAATTATTTACAAGCTACAAGTGTTTAAAGAATTATTAAAGGAAAAGTTTAAGAGAAAAAATATAGAAAGAAAAATTTATACCAAAAAAATGCTTAGAAATATGGACTCAAGAAGATCAGGGAATTTTACAACGAATGAAGTGGAATACTTTGTTAAATTGGTAAATGAATGAAAGGAAATAATTGAGTACAAAAAAACGGATAGAACCACCACGGCAGTTTAATGGATTTAGGTCATACAAAACACTTAAGATTAAGTATGACAACATGAAAAAAAATGCAAAACGAGTTATGCCTCAGACAAAAAAAAAAACTATATAAAACAGGTGGCGGTCCAAAACCAAAGTCAAATAATAATAACATTGAATAACGATATAATTGAAATGCTGCAGATGAAACAGTTGAAGGTCTACCCTCAATATATGATGATGATAGTAAGTATCACCAGACAGTTTTGTTTTTGTAATTTTAAATAACTTTCCTATTTGCAGAAATTGAAAAGGGAGTCTTCTTTTCTTGTAAAAAGTCCAAAGGATAAATGGATCAAATACACTCCCAAAATGCTAAGAGCCCCTCAGCATTCAGCACTTACTGCAGAAAACAAGAAGAGAACCAGAGCTGTATGGGCTGATGTAGCAAAAAAAAATTTTTTCCAATATTTATTTATTGAATAGGCCTATATGCCTCATCTTTTGTATGATCTTTACCTGTCTTTGGTATCATGGTAACTAATGAAACCTTCCACTTTTGAGGATTGTATTCCAGACGTAATAAAGCATTAAAGATAAAAAGAATAATTTTTTATTGCTATGCGAGGTAGCTCCAAAAGCATTTTGTTACTGATCATATCAATACCAGGTGCCTTCTTGGTGTTTAATTCACAAATAGCCTTTTCTATTCCTCTTATCCAAATCTTTGGGGAACAGCTGCTCTAGCAGCAACAGGTGCTAACTCGACCGCAATATCGTGAGATATATTTGGTGTAAATACGTTTTTCAAGTGACTAACAAACAGATATCACTTTTCAATATCGTTTCTTGCCCAACTACCATTCAAGTTACTTAATGGTGACTTAGATTTCTAGCTGCACGCCATAATGAGTAGTCTGATTGTGGAGTTGTATCAAGTTCCTTAAGATATTTTTCTGAGTCTGCAGTAACTTTCTTAGCCTTTCGGTGCACTCTTTTAATAAATTCTTAAGTTGCGGGGATCTGTACAGTTGCCACTCTCTTCCAGCTCTCCTTTTTTCAGTCAAGAGCCGCTCGACATCTGAAGAATATATTTTATTATTTTTGATTTTTTAAGGGGAAACGCTGGAATGTTGAACAGCTAGTTGAAGATAACTGTCAAAGTTAACCATAGAGAGATCCACATTCTCCGGTGTACTAAGCGGAATACTTTCTGTGCAATGGGCACTGAGAAATTTTTTATATTTTAACCAATGTATTTGTGTGGCTGACGTCGCTAAGTAACCTAACGGAGATACAATTTTATTTGGGTTCAATATAGTAACATTTAACATAAATCAAACATAAATCGTTTCTGTGGGGATGTTTTTAACCACGCCAAAGTCGATAGCATCTGGAATTTTTTGCTGATCAGTAGGCCAATATGTTGGTTGTCCTCTCGCTACCACATTTAAATCCATTTGAGAGATTGTTAAACAAAACACGACCTTTTTGTGTTAAAAGTCGTGACCCCCAGAAGGAATGCTTAGCGTTATAATCGCCAGCGGCCAGGAAACAGTCCTTATGATTTATAATATTGGCTTTCTGATATGGAAAAACTATTTAGAACATTAAACTTATTTTCAAGTTTTTAGAAATACTAAAACGACTTTTGTGTAATTTTCTGATATTGATTCCGCATGATTTTATGCACTTTCTACTTTAAGTACTACTTATCTTTACTACTCTTAAAATCAAGAAAAATATTTGAAAATCTCCATTGATTAAAACTTCATTTGTTTTCGATTTCAGAACATGGTGTTTTTAATACAAAAATCACAAATGGTAATATTTTCTTAGCAAAAATCTTAAAACATTATTTGGTTGCTGTTTAGAAAGGGATTTTTTGTTTTCGATAAATTATAAAAAACTTTCGTTCATTGGAAACAAATATTGAAAAATTGTACTACACAGTACAAATTATTCGAGCTCGTAAATAATTGTATCAAGAAAAACATATTCGTGCATATTTTTATTTTAGAAAAAAGTAACCAAAATGAAAAATATATTCACATCTCCACATTAAAAAAATATTTAACCAATTTTGGTTAGAAATAACCTAAAACGGTACTGGCTTGAATTTGCCCGCGTCGTATAGAAACGACGTAGAAATTATTCTTACCTACAAGTTGAGTCAACATGTTGACTATGCTATTTGATGTTTGCTCCCGCAGATAGATAGGTGGCGGCTTAACTTCTTTAGTGGCTGTTCCATTTGCTGATTCTGCTTCTTCATCGTCAGGTATGGATAGTACAGAGAATCTGTTACCATTTGTTGGCAAAGAGACTACGTTAGAGCCTTTGTATTGTTTGGCCATGCGTTCCTGTTGGGTGGACCTAGGGCTAGCCTTTCTCTTAGTTATTGTTATATATCTGTCCATGCCTGTTTGCACTTTAGTACTTTTTGGCACAGCTCCTGTATTTATTAATGCTAATCGTGATGTTCCAGGTTTTTCGTTATTATTTCTCTGCACTTAAATTGCTGTATGGAAAACCAGTTGCGCTGGCAATTTTTGCACTCAAATAATTTTTATTTAATTCTGGGTATCGAATGTTTTCATTGCTCACGCTCGGCGAGCTTACCACTACTACTCTCCCAATAATGAGAGTAGGCCCAGCACAAATAGCAGAAATGCGTATATTGGGAGTATTTGTGAGGCTCATTCACAAATCTCTTCGGGCACCTTCGTTATTGTTATTGTTCTTTTTTTTCACCTATTACAAATATATTTTTTTTTTTGCACTTCGAATTTTTTTATTTTTCTTACTCACTGATACACGTCCGTACTCGTCAAGAGCTGGTTCGAAATTCAAGTTGACTCAAGTAAAATCAGCGATAGAAAATCTCCCGGACCTGACCGCATCACAGGCTCAATGTTAAGAAACTTATCTACGTCTGCTTCAGGAATCTTACTGCTCATCTCAATGCGATATTACGAGTTGGCTACTTCCCATCCTCTTCGTGGACCTCTATAATTGTTATGATTCCTAAGTCAGGAAAAGAATTACGTCGTACAGACCAATCAGCCTACTATCAATCTTATCAAAGCTATTCGAAAAAATATTCCTTTATAGTATAACTCCCTATCTAAAAGAATACGCAATCATTCCGGGTCATCAGTTCGGACTCTTAGCAAGGCCTAGTTCAATCGAACAAGTGCATGGAATTGTTTCCCAAACTAGATCAGCGTTTGAGAAAAATGAATATTGCTCAGCACTGTTCAAAGAAAAACATTCAAAAACTCCTGGAGAGCTATTTAATTAGCAGAACATTCATGGTAAGATCAAAAAACAAATACTCCCCCCCAAGAGAAATATCCGCTGGTGTCCCTCGAGGCAGCATATTAGGGTCGTTACAGCCGATTTGCCAACAAGCCCAAGCCCACATACTTCTACGTTTGCTGACGACACAGCATTTATTAGGGTTAATCAGGACCCAAAATGTTGCATTGCAAAGTGGAAAATAAAGGTTAACCGGCTAAGTGTGCTCACTTAACTTTCACGCTCAGAAGACAAGCATGTCCTGCTGTAAAAATAAAAAATATCACTGTTCAGGTAGAAAATCATGTAAAGTAGTTGGGAATTCATATAGACAGACGCTTGACCTGGTCTCATCATATTGAAGCAAAAATAACGGCTATGAAACTTAAAGCAGCTCAACTACATTGGCTCCTCGGTCGAACTCAAACTTGTCCTTAGACAACAAAGTTCCAGAAGCTACAAAGTAGACAGTTAATGGCATATACGTAATGACATTATCCTAAGAAATCTTTACATCCCTACCATCCAGGATGAAATTAAAAAGTATTCAGTCAAACACATAGATAAACTAATAGTCCATCCCGACTACCTCACTCGGGATCTAAGAAAGTTCGATGGTCACCGGAGGCTGCAAACCACCGACACTTTGAGCTTATCAGGCTTTTTTGATACTTGAATGCAATAAATTAGTGGTAACATTGATAATGGGTAATAAATAACAATTAGGATTAAGCTTTGAATACATATTGTAATTTTCGACAAGAAAGATTCAGTATAAAATAAAATTTTTTGTTTAGTTATTTTTTTATTCAGTAGTTTTTTTTTTATTCTTTTCGTTCACTTATTTCTTTAATTCAATGGACATTGTATTGGTAAGTTTTATTTTATTTTATTATTATATCTGATCTATTTCGTATTTGTATTGGAGATGCCCAGATTTTGGAGATACCCAGATTTTGTCGGATGTTGTTTATTGATGACCAAGATGTATTTTGGAATTTTATACTCTTGCCGTTCTCCAGATGTCTTTAATGGGAGGTGCCACAATGGATTAAAACTAGGGTTCCCAACTTTATTTGTTGCAATTAAAGTACATTGGTTATTAAAGGTTAAGAAAAAAAAGTACACAGTATAAATATAAAGTACAATTAATTTCTTTTTATTGGTTTATTTAAAAACGTTTTTTACTGCTTTTCGCAAGTTTTATCAAACAATTACACTGTGCTAGAATTTTACACTTTTTTCTTGAGACAAGCCGGGCAACTGGCTAATACCGGTTCAAAAACGGTTCAGTTTATTGAAATAACTAAAGAAAAAAATTTTTTCTTAAAACGTTAAATTTTTCGCAGTCGTTTTAGAAACAATAATAATTTTTTGCAACATTTCGAAATTTTTGTTTATTAAAAATGTATAAAAATTTCCAGACATATAAAAAACAAAGCTTCAAACAAAACAAGCTATAAATGATTAAAATCTGTTAACAACTTTTGATTTTATACACAAAAATCGAAAAATTTTAATTAATTAATAAATTTCATAAAACGCAATATTTGTATGGGAGCCCCCTTAGGAAGTGGTGATAAGGGGCAATTATGTCTCCAGAAATTGTTAAGGCCACTCCTTGGCTTTTATGGTACGTTTTCTTCAATATATTTCTAGTCTATATTAAACATTTTGTATGGGAGCCCCCTTAAGGAATGGCAGGAAGTAATTTGAAAGAGTTTTGCACTTGTGTTTTAAAAACATTCAATTATTGTACTTAAACAAAACAAACAAGTGAAATAATACTGTGAGATAATTTTTTTCGATAAAACGTCCTGCCAATATAAAAAACAACAACAAATGGCCCTGACTAATATTAATTAGTTGTTCTTTAGTTTTTCTAAAAACAAACTTGTGCAATAAGTATTATAATTTTATGTCTAATAAAACCTGACTAATATAACCTGAATCTATTTTAAATTCTAGATAAATCTAATCATGCGAAATAAAGTATTTTCGCGTACTTTATTATTCTCATAAAGTATAGAGTACAATACTTTATTATAAAGTACGGTTGGCAAGCCTTATTAAAACATTAACATAGAACAGAATTTACATATATGGCAATTGATTCTAAAAAATTAATTGCGGCTGCCAGTCGAACCTAACCTAACCTATTATTAACGTATGCGAAATGAACTATGGACTGCATTTCAACCTCGAGCTCCGTTGAAGGCATAAATTACCGGATGTACAGCAAAGTTGTCAGGTAAATGCGGCTTTAACTATAAAACGACACAGAAATACGTAGCACATATGTGAGAAGTCAAATGTCTAAGAAAAACAGTCAGTTTTCTTCAAACATCTAATTCGGGCTATGTTACAACTTTTTGCTGCAGGCTAGCAATGAATTGTATTATAGATGGTGGGAGCCACTTTATTTGTATTTTGCATTTATTGATTGTATTATATTGATGATATCCTGCACAGCAGAACTTAGTATTAAAATTGCAGTGCAGGATTCTGTATGTGCTTAAATTAATTTTCCAATTTAATAGGGTTTAACTTAACTTAAGATTAATAAAAAATAAATGCATTATATAAACATTAGGGTGGGTCGAAAAAAAAAATTGTGCCAGTCAACCCCTAGAGTGAAAGAAGTAAAACAGGAAAGAAATTTTTTTTTGGCACGCCCAAAAAAGAGCCCTATTGTTTTTTTGTATGTAGCGCTGCCATTTAGAATCTATTCGAAATGCTAAATGAATGTTGCAAAAATCAGACGTAAAAATGACGAATATAACATAAAAGAGCACTTTTAAGGCATCTGTTCAATTCCCTTGAAATTACAAACAAACGGGCTTTCTAAAAATGAAAGCTTAGACTTAATTGACAGTGCTAGAGAAAATATTAAAGATGTCATAAAAAAGATTTTGTTGAAATAGTTTATGTGAGTAGTCCACTTGCAAACACCGTTAAGTTAAAAAAATAAAAATTTTGAAAAGTCTCATTTTTATTTGTTTCTTAAAATGGTTCCCTAAGCCATTATCAATCTCGTACTGCGTAGGTCAATTATTCAATAATCCTGAAAACCTCTCTCTATGGCTTGGCATTTCTTTTTTTAAAAACTGTTTTAACCGGTTAGCACCCAACTTTTAAAAAATAAAAAAATTTGGTTTTATTTTGGTAAAACGTTTTTAATTAACCCATTAGATCCCACTGTACTCGCTTGAGTACAGAAAATTACCGAATTTTATGCCCTCGTAACAATATCGTTATTATCTTTTTTGAAGAGTTGTTCGCTTAAAATATTACTTTAGAAGGTAGAGAGTAAATCTGTATCAATCGAAACTAAACATGTGTAAGAGTGAACTAATATTCTAATATTCTTAAAAAGTTGATTCCCCGTTTTTTAGTATTTTGCACTTGTCATAGCTATTTTATTATATTTTGCTAGTGTTGAGCTTGACGCGGAGAAGATCGCTTGAAATTTAAAGCTAATCTAACTAAATTTAAGTATAATTTTTAAAATTTGTTGAAAAAGTGGCTAAAAGTGTTTTTTGCTAAGCATTATTATTGCTGTACTCGTATGAGTACAATGGGATAATACATGTTATAATTTTCATATAATAATTGTAGTTATTTTGCAATGGACGTTAACATGTTTTATGGTAAAAAATTTGAAAATATTGCTGCTGCATTTGATTATGCTGAAAGTAATAGTCACACGAATTTTGGCTTTACCATAAATCCTCCAAATGCCGATCACGAAACAGATGAAGAAGAAATTGACGAAGGAAATTTAGTACGTAATGATTTTCCACATTCCACTGGAGTTAAAATTGCTTGGAGATAGCGACATCGATGTTAGAGCCATCGGCAATAAAATGTAGGAAGAGACCCATGAATATAGATATACCGAGCTCTTGTGAAACTTTTAGGAGTAATATGAACACTGCACTTGGATGCAAATCTCCTGTAGAAGTTTTTGAAACAGTTGTTGATAATGATGTTGTGCATCTAATCATTGACCAAACTATGAAATACGCCTCACAACACAGCATGGATAAGTTTAACATAACTCCGGAAGAGCTTAAGGTATTTATTGGCATTCTTCTCTACAGCGGTTTTCACTCCCTACCAAGAGAGCGCATGTATTGGCAGTTAGACGAGGATGCGCACTTACCATTTATTTCCAATAACATGTCTAGAAATCGTTTCCAGGAAATTTAACGCTACTTACATCTTGCTGATAACTCTCGATTGGATTTGCGTCATAGAATAGCGAAAATTAGACCGCTGTCAAAAATGTTGTGTTCTTTGTCCCATTGTACTCGTACGAGTACAGGTCACTCTTCAACATTTTTTTTTCCTTAACTGAACTCTTATAAGCTCGATTTAATAGAAAAACGTGCGAATTTTTTTATTTAAAAGAAGCTTGGGATCTAATGGGTTAAAGTAAAATAACACAAGAATTCAAATATTTATTTATTTTTTTTAAAAAAATGGAAAATATTGCCTGTCCTATAAATAGGACGCTGGGACTTAGAGGTATCATAGGTGATATGAAACCAAAATAAATTTATTGTTTTATTCAAATAAAGCGCAGATTATTTTGCATGATATGGGATAAAACAGTCTTTGCAAAGTGTCACATCACATTTGGCACAAAATGAAAGTGGTTTTGATATACAGTTTTGTCCCTGGCATCTACGCTGTTTCTCTCGTTTTTTCATAAAATGTCCTTTGTTATCATATCTAACATCTGAAAAAACTTTCGAAGAAGACGTTCTCAGTCTGCCGACAGACGGCTTTTGAGTCATCTTCAAGTAAGGGACGGCGACGGATCTTTTGTACTCTAGCAAATTAATGCCATTTTCGTTTACTAGCTTATAAACAATCCATGAGTTCACCATATCCATATCTATACATCTTATAAATAGAGGCCAGTACCATTTCTTGGCTCTAATATTTGTTGCGTATTTACCCACCAACCAGTCATGTTGATCCACTCCACCCATATAACTATTATAATTTTTCAGCAAAAGCGGTTGTGGTATGTTCTTTTTTTCTTTAGCCTTTCGATCCCACCTGCTTGCTTTATTGATAGGTTCTATTGTCATTCCATTTTACGATAAGTATTTCAGCATTTGTATCGAACCGGTAATCAAACGAACCACGTTCTTCCTTTCCAAGAGATTTAGAGTCTTTAAGAGGACATGATGATAGTATGTTCTCCCTCAAAGTCCCAGTCGCACGATATCCTAACTGCTGCAAATGAATTAGTAGGTCTCTACTTGTAAATAAATTGTCAAAATATATTTGATGACTTGCAGGTTCTGGTATGCCATCTAACATGTCAAGTACGACTCTCGATCCTAATGCCAAATCTTCGCGATCATTTTTTGCAAGGGATTTTCCCATGTATAAGTCAAAATTAGAGCAATATCCACTAACGCCACAAAGAGCCCACAATTTATACCCAAATCTAATAGGCTTCCCGCGGCTAAATTGATTTAGGCCATGATGTCCATAATATTTGACAATCATTTCGTCAATTGCTAATTCTTTTTCAAACACTTGAAACTGTAAACATTTTGATATCGCCAAGTACCAGTGTCATATAAATAGGACAGTCACTTTGCACCATCAGTTTCTGGAAGTATGTGAATTTTTTTATTACAGTAACTTTGTAAACAGTTTGGGTGAACGCTTTTAAATATAAATAATAGCATATAATTTCGTTAAGGTTTGAGTTATATGATTTATAAACATATGTATAATGTCGCCCAAGATTCATAAAAATGCGCTAAGTCTAATAATTTTTTACTGGAAAGTTATAACAAAATAAAAAAGCAAGCATAGATGCCAGTAAAAACTTCGACTACTTTTTTAAAATTATTATTATTTTTTTTTTTATTTGTTTAATAGATATTTATATTACATAATTACAATCTTAGAGATTAAATATTACTATATTATCTATATTGGCATAACATGATAGTTGTGAGCCAGATTGGCATATATAAAGCTATGAGTTATTTCATTTATTTACGTTGTTTCCAAATTTATACAGAGTTTATTCAAATTCATTTAATATTAGTTTCCTGTAATTAAGACAAATTTCCAAATATTTATACAATGTAAAGTAATCAAATTCAAAACCATTTAATATATTCAGAACTTCATTCAAATCTAAGGTAGTTTTCCCAAAATAGTTTAATCTGTACTCGTTGTATATTGGACATATTCCAATTAGGAGTAGTGTTTTCTGCAGCGTCTAGATTACAAAGTGAGCACAGGCCAACTGATGAACTTTTGAAGGCCCTGGATACTTTTTTAAAATTAATAGCTTCTTTAACTTATTATTTTGAAGCTTTCTTCTATAACTACATCTATAACAACTTCCATAACTTTTTTCTGGATGTATGCGTTCATTTTTGGACTTCCCTTGTAAAATTCATTGGTTCTTTCAGTAGAATTGTAAGTAGTGCTCTTATGTTTTTCTGATTACTCAACACATTATTTTGTAGGCGAAGTTTTCACTGGGATATAAAGACTTGTTGGGATTATACCTAATGAATAAAAAAAATATTTTTAGAATACAACTATATAAGTGACAAAAAAAACATGATTTTTGTAGTATCCTATAAATAGGACGCTGGCCTATAATGGGTTAATCGATTTTCTTAACATTTCGTTTTTTTAACTTAGCGGAATGACAAACTTAGTATAGCCTCTTCACAACTTATTGTGGTGGAGGATATAATAAAGCATAAAAAATTTAAAGAAAACATAAAATTGTTAACATTAACAATTTAAACAAAATAAATTAGTCAAACGATTTTTAAAGGAATTACGAAAAAGACGTTTCGTTGCTGTTTATTTCTTTGACATAAGGAAGAGCATTCCAAAGACGAATAGCTTTCGGAAATATGATCCTTTTCCCCTTGATTATCTAGCAAATCTTATTTTTTCATGAATGGTATTTCGGTGTAAATCACTTTGTACAAAAACAAAAAACCCTTATCATTCTAAAGAAACTCCATAAAGAGTTTTCGAGTATGCTGACATTTGGTCACGCTTTTTAAGTCCATGGATATATCTTATGATGTTGTTATAACTATAATACTTCAAGTTTTTTGTACTTGTGGATAGGGATGAAACGATACGAGTAAATACAAGTACATATTCAGTAACAAAAATACTCGGTATCGGTCAAAAGTAATCGTTTCACTTTGGTATTGAAATAAATCTCAAGTTTTTGATTATTTTCCAAAGCTGGAGCAGCAGTAACGGTATCAAGAAACCGTTTGACCAGTAAACACCTATAAACCACATATCGTCTAGGTACATTTCCTCAATTTCTGGCTATAGGAAATCCGTTATCATCTCGCGATAGCGAATACCATTCACGGTAGAAGAAGTACGGCCAGATAGCGCCGCCAGCCGCAGAAGTAACTGGGCGAGCACGCACATATGTTTTCCCATTTCCTACAGATTCGGTTTGTTAAAATTTGCGCACAATTCTCCCGATTGTGGAAACATTTGGTCGATTATGCTGACCAAAAAAATCACGAAGTGCATTAAATGCATTTCGATTGAACTCCCACTTTCGTAAAAGGCTTTAACAATCCCAACGCGCTGCTCAATTGTGTGCCTCTCAATGGTAGAAGCTGTCAAATACTGAAACAAAGAAAGGTCAAATCAAGTTGCGCAAAAAACTTGACGTTAAGGTGTGACTCACAATGAACATCGTGGATTATGGTTTTACCCCCCTTAATTATTAAATGGTGAATTATAAGGGCCGATGTTGAATGTACACCACACCTAAACGTCAAGTTTTTTTCTGCATTTCATTTGACATTTCTCAATTTCAGACTTACTTAATTTGAACCATGGAAAGATACACAATCAAGCCACGCGTTAAAGTTATTCAGGCTTATTATAAAAATGGGCGTTCAAATCAAAATGCATATCGTGCACTTCCTGATTTTTCGGTCAATTTAATCTTTCAAATGTGCGTACAATCGGAAAACTCGAGCAAAAATTTGAGGAAACCGGGTGTGTAGGAGATGTGAAAACAACAGTGCATGCTCGTACGATCGTACTGCAGAAAATATTGCTGCTGTTCGTGATAGTGTGGCTGAAGAGCCGTCCGCCTCAACTCGTCGTCGTGCCCAACAATTGCATCTCTCACGCTCGTCGTGGATGAACATTATGCATAAAAACTTGCATTTACAAGCTTACAAGGTGCAATTGACTCAAGAGCTAAAGCCTCTTGACCATTCCGAACGTCGTCAATGGTCGGAATGGTGGCAAGAAATGGCAACAGTGGATGATAAAATTTCGAAGAAAATCATCTTCAGTGATGAAGCACATTTTTGACTCAGTGGATTCGTCAATAAGCAGAATTGACGCATTTGGGTGAATTATAATCCAAGAGTGATTGTCGAAAAACCAATGCACCCACAAAGAGTGACTGTTTGGTGCGGTTTATGGGCTGGCGGCATCATCGGGCCGTATTTTTTCCAAAATGAGGCCGGTCAGGCAGTTATTGTGAATGGTGTTCGCTATCGTGAGACGATAACGAACTTTTTATGGACCGAATTGGAAGATATGGATGTGGACGATATGTGGTTTCAACAGGACGGTGCCACTTGCCACACAGCTAACGAAACAATGTGTATTTTGCGCGACAAATTCAATGGCCGTGTTATCTCACGTGGTGGCGATGTCAATTGGCCGCCAAGATCATATGATTTGACACCCTTGGACTTCTTTATTTGGGGTTATTTGAATGAAAGGGTGTACGTCGATAAGCCAGCAACAATTTAAGAGCTAATGGATGAGATAATTCGGCATATTAACGGCATAGAACCTCAACTATGCCTCATCGTCAAAGAAAATTTGGACCATCGGATGGAGAGGTGCCGCCGAGGTTGCGGCGGCCATTTGGCTGATATTTTGTTCCATACATAATAGTACCATACCAGTATTATCGTAATGAAAAGAAATGACAATAATTTCCTTAATAATTTGTGTTTTATTCAAAATCAACATCGGCCCTTAAAATTTATCCATCCTTTATTTATCAATTTGAAAATAAAATACATATTTACATTTAAATTAAATACATAGTGACATTTTTTATTTCTGGAATAGAAGGTGAATGAAGGTTGTTATCCTGAACGTAAAATTTTTTCTTCTAAGATAAAAAAAATTTTTCGAAAGGAAATCGGTACAAGGTGGTAACTAAAAGTGGTCTCCATTTATACTCTTTTCGTTTTGCTCAAAATTCTAATGGGCCGTAGTTCTTATTGTTTGGTAAAGTACTAAAACACTAATAAGTAAGTTTATAAGTGCTGTTTTCTATTATTTTATCATACAAACCTGTACAAGTAAGTATCGATACTTTTTATATCGTATCGATACTTTACGAGCGATACCACATCGAGCAAAAGTATCGATACCTTAGAGGTATTGTTTCATCCCTACTTGTGGAATCGCATTGAGAAATAAGCTTTTGCAAGTAGTATTTTCAGCGTTTAAAAAACTGCAGTCAAAGTAGAAAAACTGTAATATCTTCCTACTCTTCATTTGTCATTGGCCAAAAAACCAGTTGCTTTTACTTTTAATTCATTAACCGAAAACAGTCGCTGTCAAACCTACTCAAAAAGCAAAGAGTTGTACAGAAAAACTTTCGTTTTTTGTTTGGCAGTTTTTGGTTTCGACTGCAATTTCTTAAGCCCTGAGAATTTTTACATTCATTGGTAAAAAGTATTGTACAAACCACAATGCTACCACCAGTATATTTATATTAGCTGATATACAACACTGCTGTTTGCAACCCCCACATGTTTCGATTCCAACCACTCAATCTCTTTAGAGGGGTTTGGCGTTTAACACTCACCGCCATTGACGACTGCTGGCAGTCAATAGTAAAACATCAATCTTTAAACCAAATGTTTTCCACTTTGGGAATCGAAATTTGTTCTGCTTGATTATGCATTTTAATTGATTTACACGTTCATTCTTACTTCTGCTTTAAGTTTTTTTCTCAAGAATTCTTCTTGAAGTCCGAAGTACATTTTTCTGTCTTTCTTTCTATTTTCCGTTGACCTTTTTAACTCAACTTAAAGGACAAATGTAAACATAGAGCTCGCGCCTAAGCTGTTAACAATAATTAACTGTTCATGGTTTTTAATCCAAATTTTAATAGTTTTTTATCAGGCTAAAATTCATTAAATTAATTGACATAAAATAATTTTTATGAAGAATTAATATTTAAAAAAAAAAAAAGAATTCAAGTTTAAACATATAAATATAAATTTTAACAATAAAGATCGAATAAGAAAAAATTATTCAGGTATTAACAACAATAATTTTTGCAATATTATTTTATTGTTTATTTTTAATTATTTAATTCTTTTACTTCAATTATAATTTGCCACCATTTCACAAACTTAATTTTTTCCCCACACAATTCTTCTTTTTTCAGTTTTGACATTTGCTAAAATATATGTCGCAAAATACAGATATCTCTCAAAAACTGGATACAAATCTGAAAACCGGTCTTACTCAGGGACGGTAAGCGTAAATTCAGAAAAGCTTGTTTCTAGATTATTAAGAAAAAATTGATCTTTCAAACTGTATTGTTAGTTTTGTTAATTTTCATACAAATTTTAAAAGTTATAAAGCGTTATTTACAAAATTTATGGAAAAATTACGAAAAATTTTAATGTAGGGTGTCTAAATGAGCAAATTAATTGCAAAAATTTATAGTTTCTGCACACAAAAATAAAGCTTGGACATTCTATTTAAAATTATTTCCTTAAAAGTGAAGAAAATCGTGGTTTTTGACAAAGTTATGAAGAAAACTTAAAAGAAAGCCGGCAAACCCGATTTTGGCCAAAACTCGACTTGAGCGACCTCTAAACCTCTTCCGAAAAAATCTTAAAAATACTTTACCCTATAAACTCTTATGGTGTTTTCTTTTCTGACAAAAATGTTCCATGTATGCTATTATTCGCGCGGGTTTCTGTTCTATTCTAAAAATATATGCAAAAATATGAAAAGTTGTTGTTTTCCTTTCTAAATACTTATGTTGCAACAATAAATGTGAAATTTGTTCCATTTATTACCCGCAGTTATAATTGAGTGTGAGATAATGCCCTTTTTTGCATCTGCGTAAAGTACTTTTTTTTGTAAGCAAGTATTTTTTTATTAAGTTTTTTCTTGTGTTTTCGTACAATTTGCGTTATATTGTGATCTTTAGTTATATTGTGATGGATATAACAACTTTTTGGTTTTCGTTTGTTTTACTTTTATTTAATCATTTTAGTTTTTTTTTTGGTCGCAAAATTTTTAACAACAGCTGACATTAATTATTGAAAATCAGTGCTGTTAACGCTAATGGAATTCAAAGAAAATTTAATGTTGAAAATTGCTACAAGCGTGGCGAATATCGCTTTTAGTACAAACTTTGCATTCAATATTTAACACTCTAAATACACATTAGTGTTGAGTTTAAAACGTAGCTATTATTTTGTTCCATTGTAATTTAAAAAAATTTATCACTTTGTAAGGGTACGTGAAACCTGTTAAATATATAAAACAAATATAATGCATTATTATTTTTTAGAAAAGAAAACACCATTTCATTATGCATTATGAAGAAGTCAAATTTGTAAAAAGGGGTTTTATAAATCGCTCCTTTATTGCAATATAGTCATATCTCAAAAAAAAAAATATATAAAATTTGAATTTGTCAAAATGCAGCTTTATATACAGGTTTATTGAACAATATTTTGTTATAACTTCGGTTCAGTTTGAGAGACAACACTGATTTTTATTTTACATATAAAGAAGGTATGAAGGAACACTGAAACTTAAGTTACTTGAAATTTTTGATATTTTGAGCTATAACTATATTGCAAAAAAGGAGCGATATGCAAAGTAATGAAGTAGCACTATATTCAGAAAACATATTACAACAATTGACGCTAAGTATTTGCAGATATAAGCAAAAATATGCGCTGGTGTGACGTTGAAAAACGGAAGTGGATTTTGACTTACATTAAAAAACTTAATAAGACTGCGAATTGAGCAAGACGTTTTGTATAAAACCTTTTTTAGTCTTTGAACTTATATGGATTTATTTTTAAAAGTCTTTGCTTTGCTTTGGTTTTTCAGCGAAAAGTCTACTTTTTTAGTGTAACGCCAGATTGCAAATAAGGTTGCATATTCGGACCATGTTGTTCAACCGTTTTCCATTTTGTTAGTTAATGTAGAGCTAGTTACGCTTTACACTAAAATATAAAAAAGTAAACTATAAATATAAAATTTTTTGAGAAACTATTGTAGCGTTACGCTACAAAAAGTAGACTTTTCGGTGGAAATCCCCATGTATGTATGTAAAAAATTTACTTATTTTATATATCCTTTGAATATAGATACATATCGTTACCTATAACGCAAAAGACCCTAACTTACACAAACTTAAACATCGACTTTTTCTTAAAATCTAATGTATTGCATCAACAAAAATGTCCACAAAGTTTTGGAATCTTTCTACCAACATTAGCAATTTTATTGACAAAAAGAACAAACGGCCCAGCTAAAAAGGTTATATGATAAACGCTAAAAGACATAACTTACAGTTTGTTAATTGTCAAAAAAACTTTAAGGTTTTACAAGCAAAATATAAGAAAAATTAATTGTAAAGAGTTTAATGACATTTTTCAAACTAAATAGTTTTTTTCTTTTCCTGTAAAATTTTCAAAGTGTAAGATAAAGCCTTTTGCGTTTTAGGTGAAGATATATTGGTATATATGTATGTATTTGTATTATAATTAAACATATAAAAAATTAATTGGAATATGAGTTTTAACATATTGGGTGGTTAAGTTTTAAAGGCCGATGTTGATTTTGAATAAAACACAAATTATTGAGGAAATTATTGCCATTTCTATTTATTATGATAAAAGTTTATATGGTTCAATTATTTACAACAAAATATCGTCCAAATGGGCGCCGCGACCTTGGCGGCTCACCTCCATCCGATGGTAAATATTTTCGATGACGCTGAGGCATAATTGAGGTTCTATGCCGTTAATGTGCCGAATTATCTCATCCTCTAGCTCTTGAATTGTGGCTGGCTTATCGACGTTCACCTTTTCTTTCAAATAACCCCAAAGAAAGAAGTCCAACGGTGTCAAATCACATGATTTTGGCGGCCAATTGACATCGCCACCACATGAGATTATTTGTATTTGTCGCGCAAAAGAGCCATTGTTTTGTTAGCTGTGTGGCAAGTGGCACCGTCCTGTTGAAACCACATATCGTCCACATCCATATCTTCCAATTCCGGCCATAAAAAGTTCGTTATCAACTCACGATAGCGAACACCATTCATAGTAACTGCCTGACCGGGCTCATTTTGGAAAAAATACGGCCCGATGATGCCGCCAGCCCATGAACCGCACCAAACAGTCACTCTTTGTGGGTACATTGGTTTTTCGATAATCACTCTTGGATTATCATTCGCCCAAACATGCCAATTCTGCTTATGAAAATGTGCCTCATCACTGAATCACGAAGTGTACGATATACATTTTGATTTGAACGCCCCTTTTCATAATAAGCCTGAATAACATTAACGTGTTGCTCGATTGTGTATTTTTGCATGGTTCAAACTGAGTTAGTCTGAAATTGAGAAATGTCAAATGAAATGCAGAAAAAAACTTGACGTTTAAGTGTGGTTTACATTTAACATCGGCCCTTAAAATTTAACCACCGTTTATTTCATTATTTGCATTCGCATTAGTTTAACCTATTTGCGCCGCACACTTAGTTTTTACCTTTTAATAATTTTGAAACGTATTACAGGGAAAACAGATGTATAAAAACTTGAAATCAAGTTACTTTGCTTTATTGCTCCCCCCCCCCCCCCCCCGCCCCCCAACCTTTTCTCAAGATGATCCCGATTGACGTTCTCGAGAAAAGGTTAGGAGCAATAAAGCAAAGTATATAAGGTATAGTAGAAATTTTCTGATTATTAATCAACTCCTTATATTAGTAGAAATTAACCCTAATATTAAAAAAAAAAAACACTTCAAGTTAAAAAAAGGTTTATGAAACGAATTTTCTATGAAATTTTTTCGGTAAACCTTAAGTTAAGTTGTAAAACATGGTGCCAACATCATAATAATTTAATATTTAGACATTCATATTTGAAACGTTTATATATTTTTCGCTCCCAGTGTAATATTTACCAACAAACATCGCGCACATTCAGAAATGCTTACATTTTCCTATGGTTGGTTGTTTACTGTCATTACCGTTACTCCAACATCTAAGTTTTCAACCAACATTTTAAGATGGAAATAAAATTAAGATGAATATGTCGGATTGGGATTATTATTTTCTTATGACAGGAAAGGATAAAGGAAATGTGTTTAAATTTTATTAACTTGAGCGTGGTTTGCCTGAAATGATGTTATTGTGAGAGAGTGAATAACTGTAAGTGTGCAACTCATGTACGTACATTGCCATATGAATGTATATGTATTGCATAGTACAGTTCACTTGTTTGTGTACTTTTTACTTATAAAATGTGTGTGTGGGTGTGTATTTTTCTTATTTTTTATCCTTTTTCCTTCCTTAAACATTTTTATAGAAACGTATTTTGTATTGAAGTGTGTTGCGTTAAAACGGATAAACAGGAAATTGAAATGTGGTTTTTATATTTCCTTCGAAGACAGTTTGAATTATAATGTTGAACCACAAAAAAATAAACATTAACAAAATATAAGAATATTCACGCGTATGATATCACACAGTCATACATACACACATAAAATTTTTCATATGTTAAAAAAATTGACTGGCGGTAAAACGGACTCATACTGGTTTTTAATAGATTTTGCTACTTAAATAAACTTCAAAGAGATTATATCTGTTAAATTAGTATTTATATTGTCATAAAGTGATATGCAGAACTTTTTATTATATTATTAAATCCAAAATATCACATAAAACAGACAGCTTGGCCTTAAATTTTAGGGGAGTGATTGGATATAATTAATACACTTCAATGCTTGAATGTTTTTCATTGGATTTAAAGAAATGCCAAACATACATCGATTGCAATAAAGTTAGATCACCTGGTTAAATAGTTTCTAAATTATGTATGTGCTTTTAATAAGAATCTTACAGATATACGGCTGAGCTAGCGAACGTTTACATACCCTTAATGTACCGCACCGTACTTTATATGGGGCCTTCACTTTACAATGTTTTTCGTAATAAATGTCAAACTTCATATAATAAAAACGCTGACAGAAATATTAGAGTTTTTATAAAGATTTTGACGTTTAGTATGACAAAAAAATTGTCAGGTGAAAACCCCATATTGTATAAGTGCTTTCCTTTGTTAAAAACATAAGTTCATATTGTTCACAAAATTGTATATCAATATAATAAATGTTAATATCGCACACTAAATCATAAACAGGAAAAACTCAATATTTATCAAAATCGTTAATTTTTCCATAAACTAAATCACAAATAAAAATCTATAAAACCTATATCTATCTAATCTTTAAACCCTTTCGTTACAAGTTTTTACTGAGTTACCAAAAAAATCCAATTTTTGGATTTTTAATATACTTGGCTCTAACAACAACAAGCAATACTCACTTTAGAAAAATTGTACCCTAAATGTGTTTCTGGATACATATTTTGGTTATGGTAAAGAAAAATGCTGGTATATTATTTTGCCCTCCACCACATTTAGTTGCGAAGAGGGTGAACGTGTGAAACTTTTTTATTATTCATTATTTTTATTATTCATCCAGTAAAGCATATCTATTTTGTCCGTCTGTTGAAAACACGCTCACTTTCGAAAAACTCAAAAGAAATAAACAAACTTGGTGCTTGTAGTTATCCTAAACAGTTTGGGGTTAAAATCCAGCAAAATCGGTTCAGTAGGTTCAGAGCTATGAATCAAAATGTGGAACCACCACCCTAAAAAATTTATAATTTTTTTACAAAAACTAACATAAATGGTCGAATAATGGACAGAATGATAAAACATTTTGCAAAAATTCGTTTTATTCGACTGGAAATCACACTGTAGAATTTCGTGAAGATCGCACCATAATTTACTATTAGACCCATATGCTTCACAGTTTTATAAGACTTGAAATCACACTAGTAAATTTCGTGATGATCGGTCCATAATTTGCAATTGGCCAAATATACAGTCCACTCAGCAAAATCAAACGTAAAATGATCTTATTTGTAATGTGTTTACATCATTTAGAACCATAACTTGGGTTTGTGTCCACACCCAGAGAAAAAACATGTTTAAATATGTTCACCTCCAACCAAAATAGTTTTAAAGAAAATTTTAAACATTTAATGTTTATTATAAGCACACTAAAAATATTATGTAGTTAAATTCGAACGAAAATTCATTTTAAACAAATTAAAATTCATTTAGAAAACGGATCATTTACATTTCATTTAAAACAAATGATTTTTACATTCATTTTTAAATTTTTTATTTATTGAACAGCATATTCGTTAAAATTGAATAATTTTTACTTTTGAATATTATATTTTAACCGACAAATATCAAACTACATAACTAAATAAATACGGAACAACATTATTTTTTGGTAGTTTGTTTTTTGAATAACAAACATAAATGTTAAAAAATAAAAATACTCGTAAAATAACTATATTTTTATTAAATTTTAAGAGTACGGAAAACGAATTTAATAACCAACAATCAGTCACTGTAATAATATTATGAGTGCATATTATTGTCAGCGATAACCATATTATGGTTAAATAAGGTCTCCATCAAGAAGTTTCAATCATATTATTGTTGCCTCCAAACATGTTATGATAAAAATTAACTAAAATTTGTTAAACACTTACAATAGCATGGTTGGTTTTAAACCATAGTATGTTGCTCTTGGAAAAGAGGAAAATACTATGGTAAATTTAAAAACAAATTATTATTATATTTAACCTTAACATTTTAGAGGCAACCATAATATGGTTGTGGGTTCTTTATGGAGGACTAATTTTAATATAATATGGTTGTCGCTGACAATTATATGGTTGAATTAACCATAATATGTTTAAAATTTTCTTTAAAAATAGTTTGGTCGGAGGTGACCATACTTAAACATATTTTTTCTCTACGTGCATATGGATAAATACAATATTTTATTTATCTGCACAGCTTTTTTCCTGTTGATGCAAGAAGTGAAAATAAACGGTTTTCTTTGTTGGATGTGTTATTTTAAACATGGTCGCATACATATATATGTTATTTGTTAGATAATAAAACTTTATCAAAAAATTAAATAAATTTTAATAAAAATAAAAAAAAAAATCTTTTAAATTAAAAAATAAATGTTAAAAAACTTTTTTAAAAATGCTTTTGTTTTCTCAATTTTGTGAAAATCCAAGACTTGTATCATTAAAAATGATTCATAAGATCTTAAAACATGTCAATATCAATGCCAATTCTTTGCCTTGAAGATTGTCAGATGCCTCCAAAGTTGAGTGTCTCCACATGGATACAATATAGCGAAAGGGTTAACAGCAGTAAGTTCTCGTATTGTTGTAATGCGCCGTGGCTACAGCCATTAGGGTTAAGCTCGTTATACACTTATAGGACATTGAAAAACAAGTCAATGTTAGCATGGACCATGTCATTGTTAAAAAGTGTTTGTAGTGAGACGACATGTCTTCGTTTTTAAACGAAATGTTTTCGTTTTTAAACGACTTCAAAACTAATCCTCTTGAGTATACTATGGAGTAGTTTTAAGACTACTCCTTTGTTATCCAATGCTGGGTTACATGGTCCTGCCCTAGGACATCGTAATGTAAAATATACCATGTTTTTCCATACGTTTCGGTTGCTTTTGGACAAGACTTGTGTCCCTTGTGGGCTACATTTTACACGCGTGTTTGTACTTGTCCTATTATTTGCAGGGATGTTTTAAAATATGATCATTTAAAGAAATTGGATTTTTTGTATTAAAATACTTACATTTGTAGGTTTTATAATTTTTACTTTAAAGAGGTGATTTTCAATTTGAATAGATCGATGTCATAACAAAAAATTAAGAACATTACACTCAAAATATTATGTAGTTAAATTCAAACGAAAATTCATTTTAAACAAATTAAAATTCATTTAAAAAACGGATCATTTACATTTCATTTAAAACAAATGATTTTTACAGTAATTTTTAAATTTTTTATTTATTAAACAGCATATTCCTTAAAATTAAATAGTTTTTACTTTTAAAAAATACATTTTAACCGACAAAAATCAAACTACATAAAAACATAAAAACGAAAAAACATTATTTTTTTGTAGTTTGTTTTTTGAATAACAAACATAAATGTTGAAAAATAAAATTATTCGTAAAATAACTATATTTTTATTCAAATTTAACAGTACGGAAAACGAACTTAATAACCCACAATCAGTTACTGTAATAATTTTATAAGTGTATGTTTCTGCAAATGTTTTCATAACACTGAAAAGTACAAAATAAGATAGATGAAATTTCGTTGTATATTATTAATTTAATTTTTTGTTTGTTTAAAAGACAACAATTTTTCAACATATAGAATAGTTGCAACGTTATAAATTTAACTAGAGTTTTCGGATTATTTTAAGTACGGATCAGGCATTAAATCAGTGTTGCCACTTTGTGGGTAATTACCCGAATTTGGTATAATTTTTACGGTCGTGGGTAGAGCGTGGGTAATTTCTCGTAGGTGTAATTCAGGTGTTATTTAAAATTTTTACTTCAGATGCCCAAATAAAATCAAGATTCGATTTCAGTGATGACATTTATTTCTTTTTTAATATTGTTGCTAAGAAATGCACAGCCTTCTGAACCAAAGTCTCGGTTTCTCGGTTTTAATGAATGTCGCAAGATGGACCCTTAGATTTGGATAAAGATGCCTATCATAGTGATTAAGAACCTGAAGTTTATTGAAAAAAGTTATTTAAACTAAAAACTAGCCCGGGGGAAGATGTGTTTCCAATATTGCAACATATAATTTCTTTTATTTATATCTTGCTACTTTTTAATGCTTTAGCTTAAAGAATTTTTAACGCCCTTTACAGTTTAAAAACTGAATTACGAAAGGGGCAGTTGTATAAAACTCTGCAGGCATTTTGTTTACTAAATAAGGTAGGTATAAGGGGTATTTTTTAAGACCACGAAACTTAAAATGGTAGACAACACAAAAAAAAAAATAATTTTAATCGCAGATTGATACACGGTATTACGATTTGAAACTGATTAAAAACAAATGGGCACCGCACCGCGCATGTCCTTGACGTAACGCATTGCAGACGTCCAATTTTGTTTCTCTTTTTCGAATAAAATTAACAATGTTGACCTCCAAGACACCGATTGTTGCTGGTTTATCAGCATTAACCACTACGGAAAACAATCAATAAATGTCACATCGCACGGCCTTGAAGTCTAATTGACAGTTTATTTTTTCTAAATCAACACATCGCCTTCATTTGTGAAAAAAAGTTTCGTCATTTAAATCATGAAGTCACCTTTAAGTTGCGAAAATCGATGGCTGAAAATAGTATGACAGTTCGTTTTACAGCTAACCTTTCGTAAGCTCTATGGGGCTAAAAAGCGTCCATGATAAAGCAATGACAAGGAACATTTTAAACCTTCCCAAGATATATCAACCAAATGTGGAAGTTAAACTCATTATTTTAGCAGTTTTATTTTATGTTTTATTAATTTTTTTAAGTCTTTCATGTTATTTTTGTTAATTAATATATAAATAACAGTTTGACTAATATTGATCTTGTTTTAATGAGTTTGTTGTGTTTTTGCTTCTTTGTAAATGTCTTTTTATTAAATAAAACTTAAATTTTATATCAGGTGTAATTTCATTTAAATCGGGTTATTTTTCTTCATCTCAAGTGTAATTTTGAATCTTGCTGGTGGTAACACTGCATTAAATGTGACTAAACTTTAGTTTGCTATAATTCTTATACGTTTAACAGTTTTATTTGGTTTAATATCTTTAGTTTTTCTAAAATCTTTGTGGATGAAGTTTCCTGATGATCTGGCCTATGCAACCAGTGAAATGCATAGGAATAGCTTATCCCATCAACAATAAATTTCAAGTCTTTTTGTCAAGAATAAAAACTGGGAATTAAGCACGAATAACAAAATCTTTTGAAATTAAAATTTTGTATTCCCAAAAATGGAAATTACTTTTTGATAAACAGGCAAGTGCACGGCCTAAAAAACACTTAATTGACAACATCTTTTGTAAGTTGTTGTGTTGTTTTTATTTTGTTTTTCTTAACCTACTTACAACTACAATTAATGTTGAGAGAATTTCAACTAATTGTGGTGGGGAATGTAAATGATGAAACAGAACTGAGTCTTCAACTTCAGGCAAAAATTTTTAAGCCCATAATTAAAACGTCGGCAGTAACTTCAAATTCTCTCTCATTTCTTTCGTTTTCTTTTGTTCTTATTTTTCTTTTACAAAATGTATGAAATTGAATGAAAGTATGGTAGCATTGTTAAGAGAATAATTGTATTTATGTGAGAGCATTAGAAAAAACGTCCTCAAAATAAAATTGATTTTATTTCTCGACCGCATTCTCTGGCATAATTTTATGTCAAACTCTATGTAAAAAAACGTTCAGCCCCAGTTCTGTTTCATCATTAAGATGAGATAAACCCACTGTTGTTTATTGTTGATGTGTTTTGTTTAAGCTTTGATATTGTTACAAGTAGAACTGTTGCTATAATTCTTATACGTTTAACAGTTTTATTTGGTTTATTATCTTTAGTTTTTCTAAAATCTTTATGGATGAAGTTTCCTGATGATCTGGCCTAAGCAACCAGTGAAATGCATAGGAATAGCTTATCCCATCAACAATAAATTTCAAGTCTTTTTGTCAAGAATAAAAACTGGGAATTAAGCACGAATAACAAAATCTTTTGAAATTAAAATTTTGTATTCCCAAAAATTGAAATTACTTTTTGATAAACAGGCAAGTGCACGGCCTAAAAAACACTTAATTGACAACATCTTTTGTAAGTTGTTGTGTTGTTTTTATTTTGTTTTTCTTAACCTACTTACAACTACAATTAATGTTGAGAGAATTTCAACTAATTGTGGTGGGGAATGTAAGATGAGATAAACCCACTGTTGTTTATTGTTGATGTGTTTTGTTTAAGCTTTGATATTGTTACAAGTAGAACTGTTGCTATAATTCTTATATGTTTAACAGTTTTATTTGGTTTAATATCTTTAGTTTTTCTAAAATCTTTATGGATGAAGTTTCCTGATGATCTGGCCTAAGCAACCAGTGAAATGCATAGGAATAGCTTATACCATCAACAATAAATTTCAAGTGTTTTTGTCAAGAATAAAAACTGGGAATTAAGCACGAATAACAAAATCTTTTGAAATTAAAATTTTGTATTCCCAAAAATTGAAATTACTTTTTGATAAACAGGCAAGTGCACGGCCTTAAAAACACTTAATTGACAACATCTTTTGTAAGTTGTTGTGTTGTTTTTATTTTGTTTTTCTTAACCTACTTACAACTACAATTAATGTTGAGAGAATTTCAACTAATTGTAGTGGGGAATGTAAGATGAGATAAACCCACTGTTGTTTATTGTTGATGTGTTTTGTTTAAGCGTTGATATTGTTACAAGTAGAACTGTTGCTATAATTCTTATACGTTTAACAGTTTTATTTGGTTTAATATCTTTAGTTTTTCTAAAATCTTTATGGATGAAGTTTCCTGATGATCTGGCCATGTTTTTCCATACGTTTCGGTTGCTTTTGGAATAGACTTGTGTCCCTTGTGGGCTACATTTTACACGCGTGTTTGTACTTGTCCTATTATTTGCAGGGATGTTTTAAAATATGGGAATTTAAAGAAATTGGATTTTTTGTATTAATATACTAACATTTGTAGGTTTTATAATTTTAACTTTAAAGAGGTGATTTTCAATTTGAATAGATCGATGTCATAACAAAAAATTAAGAACATTACACTCAAAATATTATGTAGTTAAATTCAAACGAAAATTCATTTTAAACAAATTAAAATTCATTTAAAAAACGGATCATTTACATTTCATTTAAAACAAATGATTTTTACAGTCATTTTTAAATTTTTTATTTATTAAACAGCATATTCCTTAAAATTAAATAGTTTTTACTTTTAAAAAATACATTTTAACCGACAAAAATCAAACTACATAAAAACATAAAAACGAAAAAACATTATTTTTTTGTAGTTTGTTTTTTGAATAACAAACATAAATGTTGAAAAATAAAATTATTCGTAAAATAACTATATTTTTATTCAAATTTAACAGTACGGAAAACGAACTTAATAACCCACAATCAGTTACTGTAATAATTTTATAAGTGTATGTTTCTGCAAATGTTTTCATAACACTGAAAAGTACAAAATAAGATAGATGAAATTTCGTTGTATATTATTAATTTAATTTTTTGTTTGTTTAAAAGACAACAATTTTTCAACATATAGAATAGTTGCAATGTTATAAATTTAACTAGAGTTTTCGGATTATTTTAAGTACGGATCAGGCATTAAATGTGACTAAAGTAAGTGTTTGGCAGTTGAATATCGTATTTTAATCAAGCACTCTGTACATTACTTAAGAAAATAAGTACTTACCTTACACATGGTCAGTAAAACAAAAGTAAAACAAACGTGTGTAACAGGGTAAGTAAATAAGAATATTCTCCCTCTCTCGCTTATAAGAAAAACAACGGACAGCTGTCTGCCTGGTATTTTTTAGAAATTCGGCTCTTTTTTGGAGTAAACGAAAATTACTGAATTTAATAAAATAACTGAATATTTAATAATTAATTGTTTTAACTGAATATGGTGTTGAATTTTTGACAGTAAAAATTAAATGAACTTTTTGTTAAAAATAAATGAAAGATAAGTAGACCCGTTTTTAACTGAATTTTCATTTATTTTATATTACGATTTCAGTTAATTTAACGTACCGAATGTTGTGAGTGTACGTATAAATTGATTTTACAGTATTTTTTTAGTGTTCATCATATACATATGTACGTTAAGCGTATTAAAAAAAAATATTTTAAGTTGAATGAACTTACATTATCTTCATTTTATTCTTAAAAATGTATTTTAAGACAAAAATTTCCATTCAAATATTTCTGTAAACACATTTTAAATTAAAATAAATTGCTTATAAATACTGTTCTTATGACAGGCGATGGATTGAGTGCTTTTCAAATAAATTAAAGTTTTGATTAAAAATCTTTGCGTACGGTAATTTTTTCTCAAAGACGCCAATCTTTAGAGGGCCGTACGGTATAGGCTTACCACCTTTTAAAATTGCGAAAACGGGACACCACTAAAAAATCATAGAAAAATTCAAACAAATCCATTTATGTAAAATTACACTGTGCTAGAAATTCACAACTTTTTTTAGACAAGCTGAGAACTTGTATTTTTTACCTAATTCATGTACGCTGAACCCAGTGGTGCTAACCGATTTTTTAGGTTAGCTCTGGTTTTCGAGATCTGCCGTTATTTCGAAAATGGAGGAGGTTGCACAACATATGTTCGCGTAACTCAAAAACGGTTTAGTTTATTAAAATTACTATAAAAAAAACCGAAATTCCGCAATAAACTTTTTTCTTTTTCGGCCGAAGGCCGGCTGTGCAGAGAAGCTTTAGTTAGCGAAGCCGGTATTTGTTATACCATAGAGAAGAAAATCCCAAATTTGTTTACATTCTTGCTTGCAAGAATTTTTGGCATTCTACTTACTTATTTTGATATTTCAAAACAAATTTTACACATTTTAATATTTTTCATTATAAGTTAAGTTGTGGGCATTATGACACTTTGCAAACATAAAAATAATAAACTCAATTTGTGTTATTTCATAAAGGCTGAGTTTATTACAGTGGCGACGAGGTGAAAACAATAATTAAAACCAATTTTATTTTCAATACAAATTGAATAAACGTGAACGTGGTGCAGCAGAAAGAATTGTTAGTTTTATTTTAATAAAACAACAAAAGTAAGATGGCTACACAAGATACACAAAGTGCACAAATAATTGGAAGAGTTCCAAGTTTTGATCATACGCAAAATAATTGGTCAATTTTTGAAAATCAAATGGAACAATTTCTAGTGGCGAATGATATAAATAATATCGTTAAAAAGAAGGCAATTTTACTGACGTCATTGTGTGAAACATCGTATATGCTGTTAAAAAATTTAGTGAGTCCGATGAAAATAGAAGATGCAACAACAACTTATGGGTTGTGTGTAGAGGTGATGAAGAACCATTTTAAGCCACCAACGTCTGGTTTTGCGGAGAGGTACAAATTTTACAATGCTTCGAAAGTAGCTACGGAGACAATTAATGAATGGGTCGTACGTGGTCGATCAGATCAAAAATCAGACTTCACAGTGACATCCTGAATATTCTGAAGATACCCCGAGAATTTCATCAAAATCGGCCCAGCCGTTTTGGATTCCATACGTTACATACATACATACATCCTGTTTTATATATGTAGATGAAATAAATTATTTCTGCTAGATTTTGCAATCTGTATAGCCTGTATCTTCATCTACAAGTTGATTGTATATAAAAATGTATATAAAAAGCACTTTAAAAACTGAGTGATTTTCATCTAAATTTTTCTACAAATCATATTGTTTGTCACCTGGAAACAGCACATTAATCTTTGAAAACTTTTTATTTCCACAGACTCTATCGTTACAATACTGGCTGTTGTATGATCAAGTAGATCTTGTAAAGACTTTTCTTTAGCATACGCGATTGTAATTTCTATCGCTACTGGGGGTGGATAGCAATTTTGTGTTGCTTGCTGAATTTTATATATGGTGGAAGTACAGAAAATTTTCTTTCCAAAAGAGATTTACTAAAAACATGTATTGAGCTTTTGTTAAATTTAAAGCCATTCATCAAATGCTTGAATAATTTCGGACTATTTCAGAACCTCCTTCTTTTTGGCTTTTGAAAAACGCCTCAATAGTTCAATAATTTTTGGTTCATCTACTTCACCAATTGACCGCAGTCCTTGGGTATATGCATCATATGAGGGGTATAGAATCAAAGACTGCAAAGTCCGCTTTTTTTCACAAACGTAACTAAAAATGCCATTAGTTGTATTTAATGAATATTACATTACCAGAAACACTTTTATTCCATAAAAAAGCATGTTCAAAAATTAAGACATGGACATTGCCGTTTTTGCACTGATCACAGTTTGTTAAGTTCTTTTTCTCTCAACTATTTTCGAAAATGCAGGCTTTTGTTATTTTGTTTTTTTCCTTTTTGCAAAACAAAACTAAAAAGAAATTAAAAATATAAAAAAATTTTTTTTTTATATGAAGCAGTTTGTTTTATTGTTAATTTTATAACTTTGTCTTTAGTCGTAATTATGGAGCTAAGTTGAAATGAAGCTCCTCCAAATCAATCAAGAAAAAACTAAGCCTTTGTTTAGTTTAAGAATTTTATAACAACTGATTTTTTAAGTACTTGGCCATGCTAAAAAAGCAGCAATTTTCATTTGATTAGATCAAACACAGCAATGTCCAATTTTATTATTATAATTGCCAGCAAACCGCTATATCGATTTGGTTGAAACTTGCGTCATGTCTCCATCATATTCTTATTTACTGAATAGCAGATATACAATACATAAATATGAATATACTTTGAGCTGGAGGTTTTTACTATTTATTACGAAAGCTATAAATGTGGACTTTGCAGTCTTTCATTATATACCCCTCATATACCCAGTATCTTAATAAGGAAGTATTACGTTTTTTTGTTGATTTCGACGTTGTGTGATAAGAGCTGGCAAAGTAACAAAAAATTCTATATATTACCAATCTTCTTTCCTTTCTTCACTTTTACATTCCTGGTGGTTGATTCTGGTTCTGTGAAACTGTGAAATGAAAAAAACTCTTCATTTTCGTTTTGATAAGAAATTTTCATATTGTCATTTCAAAATTACACAAATTGCGATTCCCGTTCCTTTAATGAAAAAGTGTAGCATTCCATTCTAGCCGTGAAACTTTTGTATCTATGTTAATAAAATGTAAAAGTCAAATGCAGCTGTCGAAGCTTAGCAGTTTTGAATTGGCGGTAGGCTGCAAATGAATTTTTTTAAACTGTTTGAGCCGCATGTATGTATTTATTTTTTCTGAAAGTTTTCTGGCCATGTTTTATCCATTTTTGTCCGAGTTTTTAATTACTTACAATAAGCATGCATATATACATATATACTTAGGCAAACTATTGTAGATACCCTGCGGGAAATTTGTGTCAATTGGTCCAACAGACTGGTCCTGGGAGTTGTGAAAATAGAACAGGTACAAAAAGAAAGAACTCATGACCAGTGAAAGGAGAACCAATCATGTAACTAGTTTATGCAGAACAAACAGGTAGAAAAAGTAATGAATTACAGAACAGTATTCACCGGTGGTGTGACAAACTTTTTTGGTCTTTCTAAAATTTGTTTCTTAAATTCAATTCTACGTCTTGTTTTATTGAAATAATACTACATTGCATTGAAATAATACTACATTGTAGTAACTGTCACTATACACGTCCATTAAGAATAGATGTGTGACTGGTCAAATGTTGTCAGTTGACCCCCTCCAATGACAACCCCATGTAAAAGTGATAGGTCTGATTTATAGGAAGTGTTAAAACTAGAACCGGTCTCTACCACCAAAGACCTATCACGGGACTACTTTGGTGTCAGTTCGCTTCCCTCTAGGGTATATTCTATATCCACTGTACATAAAATAATTTGTTTAAAAAAAATATTTTTAATCAATGTATTATTCAAAGTATATTTATTACAAGTACATGCATGGTGAAATTACTAAAAGGTGGCCTCGGTAAGCCAGCCGTTCATTGTTTGATTGTATGTGTTCGTGTATGCATCTTGTCAAGTGTGTTGAGTTTTTGTCATTAACTGGTCAAAGTGTTATTTAATTATCATAGTGTGTTGAATTTTGTGTTGTGTATTTTTCCGTTTTAATTTTAAATTTAAAAAATTTAAGTTTGTGTTTTCAATAATATTTGTGTTTTGTCATAAAAATTTTTTTAACGAATTTTTAAATATTAAAAAAATATAAAAAACTAAAATGCGCCGTTGTCGTTTATGCCAAAAATTAGTTCTAAAAGGCAATGGAACTTTTTTCAAAGTTCCTAACAGTGCTGATACACCTGCCAATTTTTTGTCATACCAAACGTCAAAGTCTATATAAAAAAAACTCGAAAATTTTTGTCAGCGTTTTTTTAATATGAAGTTTGACGTTTGGTATGACAAAAAATTGGCAGGTGTATCAGCACTGTAAGGACCTAAAAAAGAGAACCAAATGGAAAGACATTTGCCAAATAGATTTTACTGCAAATTGTCGTATTTGCATCGACCACTTTGTAATTAGTGATATAATAACTGCAGGACAGAGAAGAAAGCAGTTCTGTTGACTTGCCGGAAAACGTAAAAAAATTAAAATTATTTTTTAAATGTAGAATTCATTTCCGAATTCGGGACTTAAATAAACGCCTAAAAGACCAAAAAGGCAAACAGCGTATGGTTGGTTTTAGAAAAATGTTAAAAATAAAGTTATTAAAAAAATGTATGATATATTTACATCTTATCTTCATATTATTGTAAATAATTTTATATATGTACATATATTCTTTTCTCTTTTACAGAAGCAACATGATAAACTCCAATGAAAGATTTAAGACTTGCCCCCGTATTAATTTACGATGATTAAATTTAACAACGCGTATTAAGTAAAACTTTCATAGAAAATTGGTTTTTTAAACTTTTATTTAATTAAAAATCTTTTATGAATTTTAATTCTAATTCTGTTTTTGATTTAATGTTAAATATATTAAAACTAATGGTTTTATTAATTCACTAATAAAACAAATTTTCATTTAAGAAAAAAATAAAAAATCTTATTATTTTTTAGGACTAGTATAAGATGAATATTATCCTTATAAAAAAGCAGCAAATAAAAAATTAGTTCATCATTAAAATAAGGTTGCAATTTAAAAAGTTTTCTTTAAGTTTTCGTTTCTTAACGTTCATATCATGGGAACGGCTGCAGCCAATAAAAAGAAGGAAAAAAAACTTTAGTACACTTTTTTATACTTGGAGCTAAAAGGGCCAATGACAATATTTTACTGTTTTGAGGTAATTGTTGCATTAGGTTTCTTTTCAAAAGTATGTATGTTCCAAACTAATAAATATTTGGCGAACAAATTCAACAAAAAAAAGCTTGACCCGTAAACTGATCAACATTTTTTGGGCTAACTTAACTTTATTTGTAAGAAGATACATGATACATTTGAATTTTTTAATAAAACTAGTCGTTACTTATAGGACGTCAAATATTTAATAAGTGTGAAGATACTATGTACATAGCTTTACTCTTTTTATTTTTGCTGAAACAGCCAATGTATAATTTAAACCATAAAAGATTCATATGGGCACTGCTACACGTTCAATATATGTACAAATATAATTATTCGCGATCCATTTACATGGATTGATATATCACATAAAATTGGGCTATTCTGCTATATGGATCATAATACATACTGCATTTTGCACTTTCAATAACTATCGCATTGTAGCAGCGCCCTAAGGTTTTTGCTAGCCAATGTTACTATAAACTCATGCACATATGTACATACATATGAAAGTTATACTTCAATTGAAATTTTCTTGAAAGACACGCCTTCGATTTTGTTTTCTTGCCCAAATGCAATGAGATTAACAATGTATAAAACGTTTTGTAACAAACAATGTAAAAAAAACCATTTTAGAGACACGGCAACGATTTTTTCTTGTTTCCCAAAGTGAAGAAGTTAATAATTTTCAAAAATTATAAATTTTTTTTAACTTCATATTTAAAAATGTTTATATTTTGTCATGGTGAAATTTCACCATTTATTTTGTTTTATAATGTTTTTGTTTACTTTTTTTGACGTTGAAGATACACACCATACAAAAACAAATTGCCTGTAAATGTTGTAATATTGTGTTTGTTGTATTACCGAGGCCACCTATTAGTAATTTCACCATGAGTACATGCAAGTGATCAGCTGTTCAGTTGTTTTATTTTCGATAGTGTCAAAATTTGCTTACATTTTAGTGTGCCATGATTTTTTTTTTTTGGTTTCTTTATGTTTGGCTGTTTGACAGTATCAAATGTTTTTACACAAACAAAATGAATGTTGTTTTTTTTTATTGTTGATTTGTTGTAGACTTGCATGTACTTAGTATAAATATACTTTGGTATTATTTTTTTAATTGTAGAAAATATTCATACCTTTTAATTTTTTTAATATTAATTTTGTTAAATAAATTTAATTTTGTATAAATATGTATAAATGTTCTTTCATCTATGATTGGTGAACCCGACGTGATTCTTTCGCAAAACCTTTACAACCAAAATAGAATGTAAGTTTCCTATTTTTAAGATTAAATTTAGGTAAATAATAAAAGGAAAACAATATCTATTGATCGTCTTAAACCTGCATTTTTTGTAAATGATAATTTACAAGAACAAAAACAATGAAAACGTACAAGGCTTTAAAACAAGGTCCGGCAGAAATATAAAGCTTCCCAAACGATTTCAAGTCCATTAAGATGGGAGTATGTACTTTTTGCTAAATTTTATATCCACTAGACGCCGATTTTCAAAAATATTTTTAATCATTGTATAATTTTCATTTTCAAAATTTCAATCTTTTATACCCTTCACCATCTTTAAATATATTTTCGGACGGGCATATTGCAAAAAAAAAAAAAAAAAAAAAAATCGGCAGCAAGCTGTACCAATCCCTTTTTAAATTGAAGCAAAATTGTTAATATCGATCAACAAATGAAATATTCCAAAAACATTTTGCTACCCAACTGCCAGTTTGTACTGGAACTGAAACTTGCGCAAGTAATTTGTTGAACACGCGCAAGTGACGCAGTTATTCGATAAAAAAATTTGGGCGATCGTCTTGCCCGCGACAAGTTAACAATAAGTTACACAATAAATTTAGCATAAACATGACATCCGTGACAAGAATGTTGTAATTGATTTCACTTAACGTTTTTCTGTTCCTTTTGTACATGGGGTCTCATCTATCCACCTATGCAGAAGGACTAGTGAACAGAACGGAATCGTGCAAATACGTGCATTGATTTCAAAGAAAGCTTTCATTAAGTTGAATTGAAAACTTTTGTACGATCATTAAGTTGGTGACCAAACATGAAAACTCAAAAGTAACACAATATATAATGTGTTTTTCATAAATTACACTTTTTAAGCTACAATGTGGCGGCTAAACATGAGTATGACACTCTCAGGAAGCGTGTTTTTCAGGAGTTGTATTAGATATATCCAAAAATCTCGAGAACAGTTCATCTGAGTTCTACAGACTGTTGAATAAATATGTTTTTCCTATTTCAACCCTTATTTATGTTGATAAAAATTCAGGCCTTAAGATTTAAAAAAACTTGACTTAATGGACCATTTTTTCGTATGTGCTTCTAAAAGTCAAACTTAAATTTTAAAGTTTTCTACAATAATCCCTTTTCCTCAATATTTCACATACTTTTTGCATTACCAGAATATCTTGTATCTTAATGTTACATGTTTTTACTCTAGCTGTCCTTTGGTTAGCAATGACGTAAATTTTGTATGTACGGAAAGTTTGACAATTGTCCGCCGAATGTTATGCATTTTATGACCCGATAAGGTCCACATTGGTTGAAGTTTATATAACGAGCGGCAAAAAATAGAAAAAGTTGTCGAAGGATAATGAAACTTGGCACGTAGGCATTTTTTGTTTGAATCAAGAAAAAATGGAAAAATCAAAATGATCCGCACACTTCTTCGCCCACCTCCCATACAAAGTAAAAATTAAAAAATATCCGCCAACTTTTACAACCACTTCCCATACAACTTGTTTTGAAAAAGTGGCATAACTCCCTTGATTTTTATTGCATCAACTTAATTTTAACAAAAAATAAATATTATAATTAAAGAATAGGCTCCTGAAAAAATATACCTGATCCGCCCACTTTTACGCCCACCTCCCATACAAAGTAAAAATAAATTTTGATCTACGGTATTGTTTTTGGCACATAGAATTTTTAAACACTGAATCATTTTGTGAAATTTTAAAAGTATCCGCCCACTTCCCATACTACATGTATTGTAAAAGAAGCATAGTTGCCTTTATTTTTAATGCATCAACTCAATTTTCACAAAAAATAAATATTATAATTGTAGAATGGGCTTCTGATAATATATACCTGATCCGCTTACGTTTACGCCCACCTCCCATAGAAAAAACATGAATACGTAACTGAAGCATATTCTTTTAACAATTTTAAGCATCATTATCGTACTCCAATTTTTTGATTTGCAGCTTTGAGCGAAATCTATTTGTAAATCGGTCTGAAGACAATAAAAGATTATGCATTACGTCTTCATTAGTGGCAACCCGTCCAATTCTTCGCATAATGTGTAGTTGTTAATGCATGCAACAACATAATAAATGAATAATTTTCTATTGTTGTTTTCAAACAGTATCAGTAAACAACAATTCAAATTCAATTGAAGCTTGTGCTGTTTTCAACAATGAAATACAGAACAATCAACACTATTAACTAGTATGTATATTACATTATGTAATAATTTTAAACAGTAAAGAATTATGGCAACAACAACAAGCATGAACGAAAATTCATGTTCTGTTGGAAAGGAGCAGGTAGAAGCTCCTTTTAGCTGAAACTTCAAGCTGTAATATAACATCTTTCGTTAAACAGCGCTCCACAGCGCTAAAAAGATGCAGTCCACTGAAATTGATGAACATTGAAATTTTGATGTTTCTTATACATATTTCGTTCTACGAAATTTTTTATATGGTACTTTTTCAAACTTTTTTTTATGCAAATCTCATCCTTGACAATTGTTATTTACGAAAATATATAAAAAAGTCAGTTGATAAGTTTACTGTGATTGTACCAAAAGATTGAATATACAGTAAATTTGCATGCCATTTTAAACAAGCAAACATATAGGAACTTTGAGCGTCTCTGTCCAAACAAATACGGAATCATAATATTCAGATATCTGACAACAAAATACCAAAAAGTTATCCAAATCGGCAAACATGATAAAAATTAATTAATGCCGCTCTTGAACAAATGTGCGGTCTTCTGATGCGTTATTTGTGCCACACTGGATCGAGATAGTTGATAAGTTTCATGTGTTTAATTCTAAACAGATTCTATTTAACAAATATAATCTGGGAATTATCTCTTTTTCATAAATTATTTTTAATTATTTCAACCATTTTTCGAATGTGCTTTTATCAGTCTAATAAGCTTTTTGTAAAGTATTAGTACATATCTATGGCTTCAATGTGAACCAAAGGTTGTCTTAAGCAAAATGTATGTGAAATATTGAGGGAGTAAGACTTTTGCCGAGAGCTTTATAAATTTAAATTTTACTCATGTAAAATGTAAAAAAAAATATATTTAGTCGAAGGTAAATATTTAATTTCCTCAAACATTTCGTGCGCTTCTCCTAATTCCAATAATTTCTGATGTTGAGATAACTTTTCAGGGATTCCGTTCTTGCTATATCTCCAGTGTATGTGCTTAATTTCGGATAAATAAAATTCGCAAAAAGCAAAAGATGAACAAGACTTGAATTGCAGAATTCATACCACCATACGTAAACTGTTTATTGAACAATTAATTTATATACGACGAATAAGTTTTATGCTTTAAAGTCATTATAACGTTTTTAATTATTATGTTTTCTTTGTTTTTTCAGCAATTTGTGAATAATGAATAACTATAACATCAAACAAACAAAAATAATAACAATCGAAATTTTGCGCAAAGTTATAGACAATATTTTAAAAAGAGCACGTTTCTGCCAAGCAGAAAATGGACATCACTTACAGGATATACTTTTTGAAATATATTAAAAATAATTCCCCAATAATATACTGTTTAAAAAAATCGTCATCATAATCGCACAAATAAAAAAGTAATAAAATATTCAAGCCATATAGCTCATTCTGCGCCACCCTGTACAATAAAACTCTGTTCAAAAATGAAAGAGTTAATGTTTGTTTTCCATTTGTATGTTTGAAAAAATCTTCATGGTAAACAAAAACGTACAAGAATAATTGAATTATAGTAAAGTCAACTAAGAACAAACTGTTGTAACTTCCAATTAGATATTTGCCAAGTTTTAATCCTTTTCAGTAGAATAAGAAAGTTAAGAAAAAGAAAACGAAAGAGAAAAATATCTAGAAAACACAAATAGGAAACATTTTATATCCTGGCTTTTTGCCAACTGTAATCAAGAATAAAAATATGTGGATGAAAATCTCTGTATGTAGTCTAAGCAATTAAGGTGTAAATTTTCTATTTATTCAATTAGGTTTAACAACAACTTTTTCCAAACTACAAGAACAACTAGTATTTTGTTGAACTACTAAAACTTCTGCCACTACACACATCCACTTGAACAGATAAAGTAAATAAATGTGTACGTGTACCTACATTCAACAGGACTATCGGTTAGATACGTGCAACATTTTATTAGCAACAAGTTGTTAAATTGTTGATATCAATTCAATCAATCGGGGACTTTAGATTTGGTTTTTCACCAACTATCAATGGTGGAATGTTTGGCACGACAAGACAGGCAATCAGGACAATTACGAGGTATTGTTGTTTTATTTATTTGTCTGCCTTTGTGTCTGTTTTACAGCCAACGTGTTAGTGTCACAGTTTGAGTTGATTATATTGTGTGCTTTTGCATGAATGAGGTTCAGGATGATACTAATTATGTTTTCATTAAATTTGTCTCGGTACGTACAACAACAAAATCAGTTCTAGCAACAACTTTTTTATAAGAAAAGAAAAACAATACAGAAAGAATAAATATTTAAATTTCAATCAAACCATTGTGTTCTTGTAAATTACACTTCATTAAGAAGGATCTGAAGAAATTTTCAGTTGTAGTATACTACAAAAGGAATTAGCATACCCTGCACTTGTCCATTAATATTGAAATACTTATATTTTTAATTTTGGCTTTACGTATGATGACCAAGTAAAAGTGGGCTATTATGGGAAATTAAAGGGCCGACAGATTTTAAATTTGTTCAGATTACCACTTCTTCCTTAAATCAATCAACCCACTATCAAAACCAAGTCTTTCCCTGACAAGCTAATGAAGCTTTGACGACCGGTTATGGTCAGAATAACGTTTATATTTTCTCGGTAAAAACAAATGTAACAATCTGCGTATCTGGTGGATATGTTGACAGCCCGATCTAACGTTTACGGTACATTAAAATCTTAGAATATGGACTCTTTTGGAAACCTTTGCTTCTAGTATTTGGGCTATCGGAAATACATCTTGATCGGAGATCAGCAATGAATCGTTCTTTCGCTACTCATACTGACTCATGAAATTGTTAGTATTAGTGCGTATACATCATTTAAACCCAACTCGTCGACATCATACTCATACTCATAAATGACCTCAGTTTGATTTATAATTTCAGAAAAATACTTATAATACTCACATTGATTAAACTCATTCATTAAAACATCAAACTTCTGAATATGAGCATCAATTCCATTGCAATAAGTATGAGTGCGTATACGTACAAAAAATTATGAGTCATGATTCAGCTCTACTCACTTTTTCACTACTTATGCTGATCTTGATGTGGCGCAGGGAAGTTACATGAACATCTTGCTATTTCGAGTATGCGGTTAGATTTTTAAAATGTTCAAATGCAGACTCAAAGAATCTTAAAATATCTATAATAATTTGTCATTCATTGGACAAAAAAAAAATTAACGAACTTTTTATTCATGAAAAATACTATTTTTGGACCCTTATTTGACGCGGTTTAGCTCAAAAAACAACTTAAACTTTCTTTTGCCCATATAAGGTGAGTCGGTCTAATGGACATACATACACGGATAGAACATTTTTTTGTGTTTTCCATGTAAAATAGAATTTCATTGAAGAACAAATGATAATCCGGAAGAAGCAATGGTTTAAGGTCCTGCAGGTCAGATTGACAAATTTGATTGATTGAAAACATTAAAATGTTAAAAGTCAGTTATCGTCTCAATCATAAACTAATTGAAAAATAGCTCTTTTGGTGGAATGTTCGGATGGTTATAATTTGAAAAATACATAAATCCAGTTTTTCAATTCGATTGGCTTATGATCCCAGTAAAAACTTCGCCTACTTTTTCAAAATGAATAGCTTCTTTAACTCATTATTTTGTAGCTTTCTTCTATAACTATATCTTTAACAAATTCTATAACTGAAGCAGTTCATTATTTATTTATCCATTTTATTTAAATGTATTCATTAATTTATTCATTTTTCATCAGTTTTATTTAATTTTTCATATAACGTCTTTATTTTGAATTTAACGGATTTTATGAAATACAATTCTGTTTATTTTGTCTCGATACCAATTTTGTACAACTCTGTTTGTGTAAAGTCTACTACTTATTATTTACAACGATGTTTTAAAAACAGTATATAAGCAGCATGAATTGAATGAATAAAATCACTTTGCTTTCTGCCTTCAACGTGAACACTACTTTGTCTAGTATTTGATTACCGGACGGGTCGTAATTAATTTTGAAGTTTGGAACAAGTAAAGAAATTATAAATAAGTTTGTTTGTTTTTTTTTAATGGACAAACCCTATTTTCTTAGAAATAAGAATATTACATTGGCGCCCAACTTAGTGGCCACCGAAGCTACTACACAACAACATTACAAAGCCGACGGGAAGAACGCAACGGCTACAGAAGTGAAACCAGACGTTAACAACAGCTCGTGCATAGACAACACTGAAGAGATGGCTACGTTTTCTGAAGAACAATTTCAACAAATTTTAGCTGCGATGGGTGGCAATTACAAAAGCGGTTCATTTGCGCATTGTACCGCTCGTTTTAAGGGACAAAGGGATCCAGCTGTGGTTGAGGAATTTTTATCAGCAGTCAGTGTCTTTAAGGACATTGAGAAAATTGCTGATACTGACGCTTTGCGTGGAATGCCTTTACTTTTAGAAGATTATGCAGCATCTTGGTGGATTGGTGTAAAGGATGGTGTGCGTACTTTTGAGCAGGCAATAACACTCATAAGGACCACATTCACACCGCCTGTTCCCGACTGGCGAATATTTATGAATTTGTTTAGTGAAAAACAACAAAAAAAGGAGCCAACCGATAGCTTCATCTGTAAAAAGAGACTTCTTCTTTCACAGCTTAAAGTGCCTGCAACTGAAGTTATGCAGCTAAATATGATTTATGGTCTACTTAATGTCAATATAAGAGAGCGTGTACGCCGTGAGAATATAAATACCTTTGAAGATTTAATTTCTGTCAGCCGTGAAGCAGAAATGTTTCTTTTTGAAGCTCAACCAATTGCAACGGTTGCTACCGAAGCAAGGAAGGAAGTCTCAGACACAAACCGATGCAGTTTTTGCCGCATTAAGGGTCATTCTATAGATACCTGTTTTAAGAAGAAAAAGCGTGATGAGAGACAGAATAATCAACAAAATAATCAACAAACACAACAAAATCATGGTTTAAGTACAAATCATCAACAACAACAACAGCCAGAGGTTATTAGGAAACCTTCATTTTCCTGCTATGGTTGCGGTGCGCCTGGCGTTTACAGATCAAACTGTGCTTCCTGTAATAAGTACGGTAGGGACAGTCCACAGCATGTGTCATTCAACTCAATCTCGCCCACTGTTGTTGGACATTCCTTGCCCACAGCATGTGTTGAATTCTTTGGTCTTAAGGGCGAGGTCATATTTGACAGTGGAGCAAAAACCAGCGTTGCCAGCCTGGAGTTAAAAAAAATACTTATGGCTAATGGATGTAGTTTTCGGGAAGTTAATACCGAAATTACTCTAGCAGACGGTTCGACTACAAAAACCAAAGTTATGTCTACAATTTGCGATCTAGTTATTGGAAAGAGGACACGCAAAATCAGGCTCATATGTTTACCAAATGCCACGAAGAATAGGACGCTTATAGGAACCGATTTCCTGGAACAGGCAGGTATTGTACTTAATATGGCACAAAAATATTGGTACTTCGAGGATCAACCCAAACAAAAATTCACATTTTGTTATTTTAAGACAACAATTTATTCGATGCAAATCCATGAGGACACATCTCCGTGCACACGCGCTGTTAAGGAGATGTCAGAATTTATAAAATTTGTTGAGGAAAGAAATATGCTGTCACCAATTGTCAGCACTCCAGGATCTATTCTAAAAGGGGACGCCTCACCATTGCCAAAAACACCTACTTTTCATAACATAGATGATTCACCATACGCACGTAACAAGGCAATGGAAGAAAAACTAATGTCAAGAAGTATACTGACCCAGGATGATTCTCCTATGAGTAGCAATTACTCTCCCCAGTACCTCCAGTCAATATTTAGAAAGGAGCCTACCGAAGATCAGACGCACTACATTTCTCCAGCTAAAAATAGCAAGATAGACGATACCGATGACTATTTTACGCCCCTGTTTTCAATGGACATTAAAATCTTAAAAGAATCCGATGGTATTGGTTTGACTGCGGAACAAAGAAGTGAGTTAGACAAAATCTTGGTTTCGAATTATACTATATTTGGGGAATCTACTGGTGTCACACCTTATGCAGTTCACCATACCGGGGACAGCGATCCAATTGCAAGTCCTCCTTATCGCTTGTCCTCGGCTATGAAAATTACTCTTAGGGAGGAAATCAAGAAAATGCTTGACGCTGGAGTAATCGTCGAATGCCAATCACCATGGGCTGCTCCAGTAGTGATGGTACCTAAGAAGACTGGTGGGATTCGTGTGTGCATCGACTATCGGGAGATCAATTCCATAACAGAACCAGATAGGTACCCCATGCCAAGAATGGACGATATACTTCATGAGGCAAAAGTAACAAGCTAGTCTACAATCGATCTGCAAAGTGGCTACTGGCAAATAGGAGTTCATCCCTCAGACCAAGATAAAACTGCATTTGTAACGCCTTTTGGTATGTATAAGTTTACGCGAATGCCATTTGGATTACGAAACGCCCCTGCAACATTTCAAAGGTTAATTGACCGTCTTAAGGCGTCACTGGGGGAAACAGTACTATTGGCGTACCTGGATGACATCATTTCTTGCTCACCAAGCTTTGAGGAACATCTACAGGATCTAAATAATATTTTTCAACGGCTTGGGGAATTTGGTCTAAAGGCTAATCTCAAAAAATGCAGTTTTGCATGCAATTGCGTAAAATACCTGGGCCATGTGCTTACCCCACAAGGGATTATGACAGACCCTGAAAAAGTGGCAGCATTATTCAATCGGAAGGAACCAAAAAATGTTAAGGAACTATTGTCATTCTTACAGGCAAGTTCATGGTATCGTCGCTTTATACCATCTTTTGCCGATGTGTCTAAGCCATTGACAATGCTGTCAAAGAAAAATGCTGTATGGATTTGGGGCCAAGAACAACAAAAATCATTTGATCATCTTAAAACATTGCTAACAACATCTCCAATCTTGAGCCAAGCGGTTGACGGTGTACCATTTATTCTGAAGACTGATGCTAGTGGTTATGCTCTGGGGGCAGTTTTGCTCCAGGGGGAGGGTCCAGATGAACATCCCATTGAATATGCCAGCAGACTGTTATCAGATGCGGAACGTAATTATTCCACAATTGAGCGGGAAGCTCTTGCTATTGTTTGGGCTGTGCAAAAAAATCGTGGTTATATCGAAGGAGCACCAGTGAGACTCATTACCGATCACCAGCCGTTGAAATGGCTAATGAAGATTAAAACACCAACTGGACGTCTGGCACGCTGGGCTTTACAACTGCAAGCCTTTAATATTCAAATAGAATATAAGCCAGGTAAGACTAATGTAATTGCTGATACTCTTTCAAGGCCACCATGTAAACAAAACCACAATGATCACAATTCCTGTGAAATCTGCTCATTTGCTATTGAGATGCCAAGGAAAAATGCAAGTGGAATTAGAGAAAGTCAATTGAATGATCCCCAACTGAAGATAATAATAGAATGCCTTGAAAGCAACAATGACGATTTAGCCTATTGGTCGAAAAGGGGATATATTGTAAATGAGGGAGTCCTATACTGCTACAATAATGATGATTCGGAAGACGCTCAACTTGTGATCCCCAGTGAAGAAAGGCCTAACATCCTTAAGTACTACCATAATGATGAAACTGCAGGTCACTATGGCATTGAAAGGACTATGCGTAAAATTACAGGAAGATACTACTGGCCGGGAATTCGAAAGGATATAGAAAAACATGTTAAGGAATGTATGGAATGCCAAAGATACAAGGCTACAAATCTAAAACCCGCAGGTCTTTATCAGACAGTATCCAGTAACCAAAGGTTTGAGGTAATTGCCATCGATCTGTTTGGGCCTTTGCTTGTGTCACCAGAGGGGTTTTAATGGATCTATATCATAGAAGACATTGCTAGTAGATGGATTGAACTTTTCCCTTTAAAACTTGCTACGGCTGAAGCCTGTGCCAAAACGTTGATAAATGAAGTATTCTTACGATATGGAGTCCCTAGGAAAATCATCAGTGATAATGGCGTACAATTTGTGTCGGCTGTAATGCAAAAAGTCGTTTTTTGTCTAAATATCAAACATATTTTAACTCCAGTTTATCACCCTGAGGCTAATCCTGTTGAACGGAAAAACCGGGATATGAAGGCACAACTTGCTATTTTAGTTGGAGAGAATCACCAATCGTGGGATGAGAAATTGCCTAGTATTAGGTTTGCGATGAACACAACCTTATGTCAGAGCACTAGGTATACACCATCATATCTAACATTTGGTCGCGAGCTTCGAACTCTTGACGACGTACAACATGACTTGAGATCAATTATTCAGTCCGAGAACTTTTTGTCCGAAATTACCCCATATTTACAAAACTTGGCAAATGTGTTTAGGGACGTTAAGGAGAATGTTCATAAACAACAAGATCACAACAAGAAAAACAGCAATACTCATAGACGAACCCAACCTTCCTTGGAAGTCGGGGCAAAAGTTCTGGTAACAACGCATATTTTAAGCAACAGTAACAAAGGCGTTACTTCGAAATTTGTGCCAAGGCGAGATGGACCATATGTTATTATAGAGAAAAAGGGTACCACATCTTACGTAGTGGCCCATGAGGACGACCTAAATCTTCCACTTGGAACCTACCATGCCTCAGCCCTGACGCCATTGGTGGGTCTGACAAACCAATCTATTCAACCCGTAAGAAAGATGCGAACAAGAGGCCGACCCAGGAAATGATTTTGATGCCTCACCGGGACGTTTTCAGCATCAAAGGGGGAGTCTGAAGCAGTTCATTATTTATTTATCCATTTTATTTAAATGTATTCATTAATTTATTCATTTTTCATCAGTTTTATTTAATTTTTCATATAACGTCTTTATTTTGAATTTAACGGATTTTATGAAATACAATTCTGTTTATTTTGTCTCGATACCAATTTTGTACAACTCTGTTTTTGTAAAGTCTACTACTTATTATTTACAACGATGTTTTAAAAACAGTATATAAGCAGCATGAATTGAATGATTAAAATCACTTTGCTTTCTGCCTTCAACGTGAACACTACTTTGTCTAGTATTTGATTACCGGACGGGTCGTAATTAATTTTGAAGTTTGGAACAAGTAAAGAAATTATAAATAAGTTTGTTTGTTTTTTTTTAATGGACAAAACCTATTTTCTTAGAAATAAGAATATTACATAACTACTTTTTTTTGGGTGTATTCAGGTAAAAAAAAATAATGACTTACTTTTTAATGCGTTCATTTTGGGACATCCCTTTTAAAATTCATTTATTCTTTCAGTAGAATTGTAAGTAGTGCTCTTATGTTTTTCTGATTACTCAACACATTATTTTGTAGGCGAAATTTTTACTGGGATATTATTACAATAAGCCCTATGTATGGATGTTTTTTTATAATCACTTCTATATATGTAAGGGCGTCATATCAAAGTGTGCGTAGGAGCAGGCCGAAATTCGCCACTAAGGGGGCATTTATTCGATGTATTTTCAGGCGTGTCTAACAAATACGTTTGTTTTGTTTGTTGGCAATCGGCTTAGAGAAGAAAGAGGAAAAAAAAGATAAGACTTTATTGCATGAAAACAGACATGTTTGGAAAGACATCGTGTAAATGCAAAAGGTTTTGGTCGCATATTCAAAAGAGAATATTGAAAAGACATCGTTTAAATGCCCCTAAAATTATGCCACGTTTAGCTTTCAAATATCTTTTAAATCGCTTGTATATTCTCAGAAAGAACGATTTCAAAACTAAAAACTACATTCATTTGTTCAGCTTTTGCAGCCTGTCTGGATTACAATAGGAAATGAGACATAGTCCTGGCCTTCTTTACACGCACAATAACATTTAGTCCAAAGAAATTAAGTTTAAACTCAATAGCTGAAGGGTATTGTTTAGTAGCGTGTCTGAATGAATATGTATGTGTGTATATTTATAGACTTTTCTGTGTTCGCATGTACTTATGTACATACATATTTAAACTTGTTGAATAAGCAAATGAATAAAAGATTTAACACAACCAACGACGACAGTCCCTTTTCCCCATTCATTATTTTATGTCTTTTATTAAATTTTTTCCTTAATGCCAAGACAAACTGCAAAAAAGGGAAATCTAGACGTTGGCTGTGTGGGGGTTGTATGATAGGGGAAGGACAAGCGGAAGGTGTTTTATGTAAGTGTGCAAATAATGTTCCATGAAATATGAAAATGTATGCCTCCTGGCACATTAACATAAAACTGTCTGCAGGGTGGCAAGAAATTTTATGTGATGATGATGATGATGATGGCTCTAGTAGATTTAGTTAATTGTCGCTTTCACACTAAAAATGTCCCTAATTAACATTTTTAAGTGCTTTGCATAACGTTTAAGCGCACACAAAAACACACACACTATTATATACAAAAAACTGGTACAATGTAACTAGATGGGATTTTAAGAACTAGAACTACAAATGGAAATATTTTTATAAAGTGCTTAATGTTCATTATTATTTAATACACCGCCATTCGCACATTCACACAAATTTAAATAAATGTTTTATCCTTTTAATGTCGCTAAATGAGTTTTCTATAAAGTGTTTTATATTTGTATAAAAATACTTTAAACTCCCTTAATTAAAAGAAAATGGTTAAGGTCGACTTACACTTACATATAAATTTACACGATGCCACTTGAGCGAAAAGTTGTTTTCTTTACACATTTGTCCAACGTAGCATCTTTTGAGTGTATTTCTATTTTGAAAATTTATAAAAAGCATAAAGAATTAAGTACATAGAAAATATTTATCTTCTAAAAGTTAGAATTTATAGAAGTCATGCACTAAATAAGTCTGCTAGATATGTAGCTAAACCATTTGTCGTAGAGTATGAATGTATTGCATGTAAATTATACCGCAAACAAAAAATTTGCTTAAAAAAACTTTTAAGTGGTTTTTATCAACATTTTTTGGAACCCAGCCACTAATTAGGAAACGGGACATTATGAATTAGAAGTTGTTTTTTTTTTCTTCTCTTAAATAATTTGTATGGCTTCCAGGCGAAATTTCCGTTTAACCACAATTATGAAGGTCTTCTGTTGTCCCGGATCGGAGCTTACTTACATACATACAAAAATAACTAGTAAAATAGTTAAAAAAAAAGAAACAAATACAAATTTGTTTAATCTTATTATTTAAGTGAAGTTATTTGCGAAATGATATAAAAATGTTAGAGACTGCAAAACTTATTGAAAGAAAACGATAGCTAAAGTTTTGTTGAAATAAGGGCATGCTTCTAACTTCTAATTTTTTCTACACGTAAAGAAAACAAAATAAGGAATATATGATTGAAACCTGACTACAACTTTTGATGTTATTCACAAAAAATTACAGGTTTTAATACAATTTTTGAATTTTATTAATCGCCATATTTGTATGGAAGCACCCCTAAGGGGTGGATAAAGTACAAGTATGTTTTAAACAAATGTTAACGACAGAAAACTAATGGTGGTCAGTCATACACCTTATCCCCCTAGGGGTCACTCCTAGGCAGTTATATATTTCTAGCGTGTATTGAAAATTTTGTATGAGTGCCTCTTTAAGAAATGGAGATAGTGGGGATGATGGCGATGAAAATAAAGTGGGGTTGGTAATACATTTGACCCGTCTAGGGCCATTCTAGGCCAAATTAAAATATTTTATTAAGCCGCGCTATTTGAATTGAAGCCCCCTAAGAAGTGGTTATATAGAGCAAGTATGTTTGGAGAACATGTTAAGGTCAAAAAACTTATGGAAGTCGGTCATAGATTTTATCCCCCTAGGGGGGACGCTGCTTCCGTAAAAATTAAGATTCATTATGCTCTTTCAAGTTGAATGCGAATTTGTTAACTAACGTTATCCTCCACAGCATACTTCTTATTTATGGCAATATCAATCAACTTAATATGCTTTTTCAATGGATTTGATTTCTCATTTCACAAGTACCCATAACTTGAAGACACAAACATTATCTTTTGGTAGATATAAATGTTTTTATTGATACTCCACCACATCTTTAAATTGGTAAAAGTTTTCAGCATAATACATACATAATTGCTTTGAACCACGTTCCCCAACCGGCTATTAAAGACTGTGGAGGAAGAAATAAATTGGAATACTTCTCTTTATATGATGTACAAAATATTGTTTCCCATAAGAAATCAATGAATGAATATAATTGAAGTTGTCTCTTATCGCTTTTGCAAGATGGTGCATGGCAAAAAAACAAGTTTTGTTTTTCAAAATATGCAACATAAATATGCAGTATGAGCAAAATATACATACTAAGCAAAATAAGAAAAATTATGCACTGACAAATCGATGCCATTTTACAGCAAATTTCTTGATTCGCAATATTTAGTACATGGAATCTCAGACTGACAACAAGAAATATGCATTTGCATAAAAATCCGGGCCTTGATTACAACATATTTTTTTGTTTTTTAAGTATTTGTTTCGGCGCCGTGCAATAAAGCCATATGGCTTTATTGAGAAAAAAAGCCATATGGCTTTATTACCACCACCCAAGTGCAATAACACCATAATCGTTTAGCAACCAAAGTGGAAATAACGCCATAACAGTGAAATTGTTATGGTTACAAATTGGCAAAAGAATAAATTGCCATTGTCAAGTGTTAAAAAAATATGGTACGGTAGGTGGAAGGGGGAGAGCGCGTCCGGTGGGCGCTCGCAGCGCGGGCTTGGGACAAACGCGTCAGTTGCGGCCGGGCGCAAGGATTTTCTTCTCTATTGTATAACAAAGACCGGTTTTGCTAAGTATAGCTTCTAAAATCTGCCTTGTTTTCGAACGAAGGCCGAATACGCAGAGAAGCTTTAGTTAGCGAAGCCGGTGTTTGTTATACCATAGAGTAGAAAATCCTTGCGCCCGGCCGAAGACCGGCTATGCAGAGAATCTTTAGTTGGCGAAGCCGGTCTTTGTTATACCATAGAGGAGAAAATCCTTGCTCCCGGCCGAAGGCCTGCTATGCAGAGAATCTTTAGTTAGCGAAGCCGGTCTCTGTTATACCATAGAGGAGAAAATCCTTGCGCCCGGCCGAAGCACAGTGGGAAATTTTACGAGAAGGCGGTCAAAATTCCATAACTTTTGACTGGATCGGTATTTTTTATGTTTTAAAAGTTGAATATTTCAAATATGATTTTTTTATAATTTATCATTATTTCTCTTGTATTTTACAACTGATACTTATTTATTATTTTCGAACTTAGATCCTGTCAGAAAATGCCAATATTTGGCCCCTGTGAATTTTTTAGTCCCAATATTCACAGGGGCCAAAGGTTGGCTTTTTTGGGAAGAGACGAGTTGTTATAAGGATAAAACTGAAAAGGAATATTTTGAAAAATGCCCAAATAGCATTCTTGGCTATCGATAACATTTTAGGTAATTCAACTTTTATTTTTGGTTTGAGATGTATGTGTATTTTATTTTTATACGGGTAATTCCATGTCAAAACGACCAAGAGTGGGACACGACCCCTTCCGATTTTAATGAAATTTGGTGAGAAGGTTCCTTTTATCTTATTAGGAACATATATGAACGAAAAAAATTTTTAAAATTTGTTTTTCGAAAGTTATGTCATATTCAAAATGTCATAATTTCGCAAAATTAGCCGAATGTGTTGAGCTTATTTCTTCAATATTTTGAAAACTACTTGACATATGAAGATGATTTTGATGTCATTTTAAAGAGAATACTTTGCGCTACAAACCATAAATTGAAAAAAAAATTTTTTTTTGAAAAATGTAATATCTGCAAAATGTTAAATTTTAAAAACGGACTAAGTCAAAAACCTATTTTTTTATTTGGCTGAATTTTTTTTGTATAATACCTCAAACTGTTCTTTAAAAATCCTGAAACTTTAAAGGTGTTTTTTTTCTTTTTTAAGATATGATTTTTTTCCTTGCGCAACCCTTAAAAAAATAATATTAAAATAGAATTTTAATATTGTTATTTTGAGCAATAAGTACACTGTGCAAGTTGCAAAAAAGAGACGAGCCGCGCACCTGGCATTTTACCCTAATTTGGGACGCTGAATCCAGTGGTGCTAACCGTTTTTTTAGGTTAGCTCTTGTTTTCAAGATATACCGTTATTTCGAAAATGTAATAGGCTGCACAGCATATATTCGCGTAACTAAAAAACGGTTTAGTTTATTGAAATAACTAAAAAAACCGAAATTCGGCAATAAATAATAAAGTGGGGTTGGTCATACATTTGACCCATCTAGGAGCATTCTACGCGCTGCAGGGGCCACATTAAAGAATTTTATTAAGCCGCAATATTTGTATGGTACAGCGCGTAGGATGCTCCTAGATGGGTCAAATGTATGACCAACCCCACTTTATTATTTATTGCCGAATTTCGGTTTTTTTAGTTATTTCAATAAACTAAACCGTTTTTTAGTTACGCGAATATATGCTGTGCAGCCTATTACATTTTCGAAATAACGGTATATCTCGAAAACGCGAGCTAACCTAAAAAAACGGTTAGCACCACTGGATTCAGCGTCCCAAATTAGGGTAAAATGCCAGGTGCGCGGCTCGTCTCTTTTTTGCAACTTGCACAGTGTACTTATTGCTCAAAATAACAATATTAAAATTCTATTTTAATATTATTTTTTTAAGGGTTGCGCAAGGAAAAAAATCATATCTTAAAAAAGAAAAAAAACACCTCCTTTAAAGTTTCAGGATTTTTAAAGAACAGTTTGAGGTATTATACAAAAAAAATTCAGCCAAATAAAAAAATAAGTTTTTGACTTAGTCCGTTTTTAAAATTTAACATTTTGCAGATATTACATTTTTCAAAAAAAAATTTTTTTTTCAATTTATGGTTTGTAGCGCAAAGTATTCTCTTTAAAATGACATCAAAATCATCTTCATATGTCAAGTAGTTTTCAAAATATTGAAGAAATAAGCTCAACACATTCGGCTAATTTTGCGAAATTATGACATTTTGAATATGACATAACTTTCGAAAAACAAATTTTAAAAATTTTTTTCGTTCATATATGTTCCTAATAAGATAAAAGGAACCTTCTCACCAAATTTCATTAAAATCGGAAGGGGTCGTGTCCAACTCTTGGTCGTTTTGACATGGAATTACCCATATATTAATACAAATATATGTATACTTAAATCAAAAAATTAATTATAATCTATAAGCAATTTTAAATTAAACAGTATTAGTAAAAATTTCTTCTAAATAGCTTTGGGTTTCATTTTCCAGAAGGTGTTTAGCTTCTTCCTCTAACGATTGAGGTTGATTTCCCTTTTTGTCGAATACTGGACATATATGGATCTGATGTGCACAACAAAATAGTAATAAGATCTTCATTAGTACAACATCTGGACATTTTTCTGGTGTTATGCTCGCGGAAGAATCTGTAGTCTTTGTTCCTTTTTTCTTGCGCTTTTTCAGATAGATCTCCAATTGGTAGCATATTGTGTTGAACTATTTGTTTCCCATGGTATAAAAATTTTTTTTTTCATCGATCATTGTAAGTGCTGGTTCACACAGGTCAAGTTTGACTCTTCAAGTCTTGAGCTTTTAGGAGAGAGGGGTAAAGAGAATGGAAAGGGGTACATACTTGACCGTACCAGTCAGTTTTGTATTTTTCTTTTCTTTTTTCATCCGTAATATAATAAAAAGCTACAAAGTTGAAGGAAAAGAAAACAAAAATTAATTTTGTGCATGAACGTGAACGCAAGTTCAAAATAAAATTTAAATAAAACTGTTCAAGTAAACTTGACCTGTGTGAACCAGCGCTAAGGAACATTTGAAAATTAATTTCAATGCATTGGTCATCAAATTTTAATATTGCCGGTTGAAGTTCTTTAATTTGATCTTTTATTTTTCGAACTTTTTCAGTTATGACATCTTTAGTTTCCTTTTTGTAAACAAACTTTATTGGTCTGCAATACTTTGTTGAAGAGGGAATTTCATTTTTCCATACATCCATATCTGTACTCTGCTGGTTGACGGCTCTAAGCCAATATAAGTTTTTCTTAAACGCAATGGAACTAAAGATACCATGAATAAGTTAGCATTAGATGAGTTTTCTGAATTACATTGCTTGTATTGTGTCTGACCAGAGCTTGCATCACATCCCCATTTAGAAAATGTGATGCTGCAATTTTCAAGTTTTTTTAAACAGTCAGTATCAAGTGTATTTAATAATCGTTCTGCAGTGTGTTCGAGAGAAGCCTGCAATTTTACTTCTGCTGAACTTGAAGTTTCACTAATAGCCGTTTGTGAAGGTAAGCACTCTTTTTTGAATGAAAATAAATCTCGATATGCTGGAAAGATTCCACAATTTTTTTCATTGGTTCGCTTTCGCAGTTCTGTATACTGATTTTTTGTCAGTTTTAAATCCAAAAATAGTGCAAATGCTTCTTCTGGAGTAAATTTCATTTCTTCAGTTGGTGTAGGCATACTTTTTAAAATCCTCTTTGTGCGTTTAGGGCTCGCTTCCACTATTTTTTCAATTATTGCAATTTTTGTTTTCTTATTTTGCGTTGGTTGAATTTGATGCAGAAATGAATCCCTTATCATACTATGCGAAATTTCTTCATTGATATTTGCAAGCTTGCGTCTTCGTGATCTTTCACTGCAATTGTCAATTTGTTTTGCGGGCCGACCCACTTTTCCAGTTTCCTTAGCGGTTATTGACAGCTTCTTAAAAATCAGATCATTTGTTAGCCATATTTCGTTGCGTAAGTAAAACGTTTTCTTGTTTCTAGAATATTTAAGGTACCGTTTTCTTAAAGTAAATGAAAAATTTTTATCTTATGAATTTTGATTTCTTGTTCGTTGCATAATTTAAAGAATGGATTATTCATTATGTGTAACACAAAATCTTTTTCATCTTTTTGTTGAAAATATATATCTGCGAGAACTTTATAACTGAACTTAGCCATTGTTTAAACAATAATGAAGGTAAAATTATGAATGCATGCATTTTTATACTCTTGATAGAAGTTTTTTTTAATGATTTTTTGTTACCACTTCTTTGAAACATAAAAACCCCTGTTTTCACACTTTTTAAAAGGATAACATACCGGCAATAAATGAACAGGTAACATGTAGGTAATTTTCACGTAAAATATAACTGCGTGCTAGTTTTTTTACCATTTACCTGCTCTTCCATTTTTTTAATTTAAGTTGCAATTTTCAGGTAATTAAACTATGTAGTTTATGTTGCGGCTATTTACTAATGTTTAACCTTTTAACTTACTCAGAAATCTTACGTGTTAGTCTATTTATGTCGCCTATTCGTTTTGCAGCATCCGTTTACGCACAATAAGTTCATAACAATGGCAATACCTTTACATTCTCCAAATTTATTGATAACCTGACGTGCTAGATAATTTATGTGGCCTGAACTGCTTAATTTGTCGAAAATTCTTTAAGATTCACCTTCTTTAATTTCAGTAATGTTTCCTTGCAGGACTTATTTTTTGAACCGAATATCTTACCTTGGGTCACAGAAATTGCTGTAGTTCGCAAGGCCGTATCCAGATGTGTGTACAATGGGGTATAGAAATGTAGGTTAGATCCTGGGCTACAAGAGAGTATAGATTTTTGTTTGACGCGTTTTGACGGGCAGGACTTATGCTCTATAAAATATGAAATTTCCGGGAAATTTTGACATTAAAAAAAAAAAATTAAATAGTTCTAGAGTTTGATGCTTTAAACCACGTGAAGCTAATAAAATAAACTAATTCACAAAACTTATTCTGTCAAAAAATCTTAAAAAACAAAAAAGTAATGAGCATTTCAACTTCAAAAATTGACTCAGAAATTCAAAACTATCAACCATGTCACAGAGTACAATTCCGTTTGGAAACGGAATTCATTCCGTATTTTGGTGCTTCAGAAAATGTAGATAAAATGTTTCGGAATGCAACCATTTTTGTTTTCATGAACGGTATGCGAGTTGTCTGTATCTGAAAGGCCATAAAACTATCAAAATACACTTTCCATCAACAAACAAATATGTTTTCTTCAATTCCGAACGGAATCATTCCGAACGGAATTGTACTCTGTGACATGGCCCTGTAACCAAATATTGAGAAAGTCCATTTCGGACCACCCTGTTCTCAATGAAATAGTTGAAATAGGGTTGAAATTTTTTGGCTCCCGAGGTTTACTAGTATTTACTTTCACATGAATAAAAAAATTTTAAAATCGGAGAACATAAAAAAAATAATTTTGGCCGCCTTCTCAAAATATGAACCAGTGTGCGAAGGCAGGCTATGCAGAGAAGCTTTAGTTAGCGAAGCCGGTCTTTGTTATACCATAGAGGAGAAAATCCTTGCGTCCAAAAGTGTTTTCCTTATATTTTGTATATAAACACCCAGAGAAAAACCAACAAAACAATTTTTAAATAAATTGCAATTACATGAAAAGAAAAAAATTTAAATGGGAAGTATGGCCATATATGGCTTTATTTCACTCCTGACATGGAAATAAAGCCATATGGCGTTATTTCTCAATGAGGTATGTGTTTAATAAATATTTTTTCATACAAACAAAGAAGCAAAAAGCACCAAATGGGAGACAAAAACGCGCCATTTCAAGAAAAACGCACAAGATTTTTATTTAAAATGATTATTGCAGGGACGTAACAGTTATAAGATAAATGATAAAAAAATCAGATTTAACAATTATTACTGATACATTTACGTAATGGTTATAACCAACCATTAACAAGTAATATATTTTATTTTGGTTATTTTAACCAATTGAAATGAGATATATATTTTTTTGGTTATAAATAATCGTTATATAAACCGACCAATTTTTTGGTCGAAGATAACCATTACTTCAACCAAAAATTTTTTTTGGTTGAAAATAACCATTATAAAAAATTTTTTTTTTTTTGTTACTACGGCAAAGATATTGTATATTTGAGTTTAGTATGCAAACAATATACAATGTACATATGTTTGTATACATGTATATACAAACTTGGTGACAACAATAAACCTTTGAAATTTTTTCATACATGATAACCAAAAAAAATCAATTTTTTTCAATAATGGTTATTTTTAACCAAAAAATTTTTTTGGTTGATTTAATGGTTATTTATAACCAAAATTTTTGTATTCTCAATTTATTAGATACGGTAACCAATATAATATAAAAGTCACGATAATGGTTAAAAATTCCCAAATGCAGATAAAGGGCATTTTTGCCTAACCTTTTTGCTCTGAAATAAAAACATAACAGTTATTTTCGGTCCCTGGATTATTGAGTTAATTTTGCATAAAAACTATATATTTTGTTTTGAAAAACATTTTACAATAAAACAGTCTTTTACAGTTCAGGGTTTTGAGAAAAAAAAAAAAAAAAAAACTTAACAAAAGTAAAAAACAAACTAATTAGTTTTTTATTCATTCGTACAATACATTTTTTCATTGAAATTGGAATAATTTCAAATAGAAATGAGAACTTCAATTTAAAATTGAGAAAATTCCAATTTGAATTGAGAATGCCAACTTGAAAATGAGAAAATTCCAAATGAAATTGAAAAATTTTAAATTGATAAAATTGAAGGGGGGTGCTTTAAAACCATGGTAGATATGGCCATGATGGCATTATTGCTCAATTGAATGGTAGATAAAGCCATAATGGCCTTATTGTCCAATTATTGAGAGTTAAGGTCATATTTAAAATTTTGCGAAATGAGAGATATAGCCATATTTTTTTCGCAAATGAGGGATAAAGCCATTTTTTTCAGAATATTATCATGCATAGTGTAAACATTCTGTTAAAGGGAAAATCCTTAGTTATCATTGACAAACATTTTTGTATTCTTGTGACGCACGCAGGAAAATTTTATTCAGCGAAGCCATCTGCCGCGTCCTACTGGAGGAAAACCCCCTAAGCACGGCCGCAGGCCGTCACGCAGAAAAACTTTAGTATGCGAAGCCAGATTGTAATACTTAACTTTAGTGTCTACGGAACTGAAATGAGAGATAAAGCCATTTTCTAAAGCTTAGTCTAGACGATATGTTGAATCAGCAAATGTATGCTTACACTCATATGCTTAAAAATAATATGTTAGCTGTCTAGACGATATGCTGAAAATACCAAATTTTCAAATTCATCATATGCCAGCAAATGATATTTCAACAAATAAGTTAGCATACAATTTTTGTGTCTACACGATATGTTGAATTTTGTATTTTGGTTTGTATCCCAGGGAAAACTTTTTGATTTTTAGTAAAAGGTGGTAGTTATTTCATACATTACCTGGTAAGTAGTTGTCATACTAATTGTCATTATTCTGAAAACTTCAATAAGTACTTACTAGTAATGACCTCAGCAACTACTTATTACTTCTGTTATTTTCACTACTGAATATTTGCTTACTGGTAACGTACTCAATAACTACTTATTAGGTCTATTAACTAGTGATTTTTTGGCTTCTGGTAAGTTTATTGTAAGTACTTACAATTCAACTTACTAGCAGTAAAATAATAACTAGGTATTTTTTGACTTCTAGTAAGTGTATTTTGGAAGTACTGAATTCTTTGGACACCTCGAACAAAAATAAGTAGTTATTCAGCCGAAAAATAAGTAGTGTTTATTTTCTCCAACATTATTTGCTAACTTACCAGGTAAGTAAAGTTTTTGCTGGGATGTTGAGTAATGAGAACATTTGTTTAAAAATTAATTTGACAATTCCCTGTTTTTATTATTTTATTTAAAATTTTGTATCAATTACTGCCTTTAGTGCAAAAATTTAATAGTTTTAGTATAATAAATACTTATTAAGAAAGAGTTTTTTATTGAGCAAAAAATTAAAATATTTAAGGACTAGATTGATCTAAAAATTATTTATAAAGCCTCACAGTTAATTAATTTACTTCAGTTCTACCCCTTTGATAAATTATTTGCCGACCAGCAGAATGTTTTATGGATTCGTTTGATACCCACACCACCATAGTGTCTGTAATACCTAAAAATATTGGTCCTATAACCTTCGTTTAGTATACCGATCGACTCAATCACTATCTGAGTCGATATAAGGATGTCCGTCTGGACGGCCGGCTGGCTGTCCACTTTGAAGTGCGCAAAGTGCAGGTCGCAATTATTTGAGGAAATTTGGAACATTGGTTCTAATTATTTATTGTAATTAAACGGTGAGGAACGGTCCATAATTTCTCAAAGATCTTATACAAACTTCTTTCCGTATATGAGTCTTTGTGTTCATAAACCATGTTCTATGTTGGTATTAAGACTAAATCTGCGTCAAAAAATGTATATTCTAAATCTATTAGTGTTCCCACACAAATATCACTCCCAAAAATATTTCCAATACGATAACTTCCTTAAAAATGTTAGTAGCAATATAAATTTGGCAAAGATGACTTGCATACATATAAACTATAAAATTTCTTTAAGAATAACAAATATCATATTCATATATTTAGATATCTAGATAATATTCGGTGTAAAAAACTCTTATATAATTCATAACCTTATTTTTTTATATCGGGTCCACAATTGCCCATGAGTCCCAAATAAGGTACAGTCTCAAATATTTGTTTGTATATTCTGTGGTATAGGGTATTAAATGGCCGGACTTAACCGACTTGCTTGCCATATATAACTTAATTTGACCAAATTTGAATAAACTATCATGATTTGTACCAGTTTAGCCATTTTAAAGAGATAATTGGAATTTTTGGCCGGTTGAGTAATTTTTAGTATTAGAATAAATTTCAATACAATTATACAAAATTTTTAACCATTTTAAAGACCCGCTTTCTACGGTATCTATCGTGAGTTGTATGCTGATTATCACAATATTGCATCGTGTTGTTTCTAGTCATTTAAAGCTAAATTGGACTATATTTTACCACAATATCGAAATTTTTACGGCTTTAGGCTAAATGATTTCACAGAATGTGCTTTATATGGAGCCTATGGTAAATTGTGGGCCGATCTTCTTAAAATTTAGTTGTGGGATTTCTAGTTTTATGAAACTATGGCAGACCAAATTTTTCTATAATAGCGATATTCGGTACGTCTTAGGCATATTTAAGTATTTCCGAGAATGGATTTTACATGAAGCCTATGGTAAATTATGGAGCGATCATCTTACCTTTACACGAGACAGTACATTCTTGCAAGTAGAGTATACGTATTATCAGCGAAAAATCGAAGAAGCAGCCGATTGGTTGAAAGAACCAAAATTATATGTATGTTAGTGAAAAAGTATGAGTGTATTGCGACTTTCAAGAAATTTAATTTCACGTGTAAATGCTAGGTTAGTGTAAACGAGTTGTTGCAAAATTAAATAACAATCGGTGTCACCATTTTTTGTTAGTTTCTGTAACAGAAATATCAATTGTTAATGGTGTTGGGGATCTGGTTAAAAAGAAGAAAATTAACTCAGCTGAGCGAAGTCGGTGCTTAATATACCATTAAATTAAGAACCCTTATGTCTAGTCGAATACCGTCAATAAAGAAACAAATTTATTAGGCGAAGCTGGTGTTTGTCATACCATATAGTTAAATAATACCCATATTGAAGCAATTACATTAAGTACCCTGTAGTAAATAAAATAGTCAGTTGCAAAAAACACTAACTATAAATTAACTATTTTTCAAATGACTCCAAATTGGTTTAAGTCTCATGCATGCGAGCGGATTGATAGCAAATTTAGTTTCTAGATCATGTATGGATGAAAATAGGACAAAAGAAAGAAAAAAAGAAATGATCCACGACTTTTTGGCGGCATATTTTTTTTTGCAAATTAAAAAAAATTCAAGCCGTGGATCACTTCATTTTTTCTTTCTTTTTTTCCTATTTTCATCCATACATGATCTAGAAACTAAATCCGCTATCATATTAGAGTTTCTACAAAATTGCATTTATATATATTCCAGAGCACCGTGTAAAATGCATCTTATTTGCAAAAATCTAAATTATTTACATACTAAGATGATATACTCTCCAAAAGATAAAATTTGACACCTATATTGCCCTATTTAAAACGAAGGGTTACCACCCCATAGCATTTTCGCCAAAACGCGAACTAGCACGAATTTCAAAAAAAGCTGAGACACGTATTTAATTAAATCGACTTAAGATTAAAATATGTTAATTTGGCACTTTTATTACAAACAACCCCGAACAAAAAATTCAAACACCTTTTTTTTACAGAAAATCCTTAAATAAAAGGACATGAATGATCGTCCTTGGACAAATTGTATATACAGTTGGACGCGCCTTAAAAAAACCTTTCTTACGATTTCCACTTTGCATATGTTGGTAAGGAAACAGATTCTCAAATTAACAAAACATGCAAAAATATACCCTTTTTCAAACTGGTCCACCTCACGAGAGGTAGAAGCTGGAGCCGAAATATTTAAAATGTCATCTTAAAAAAGTCCAAGGTTCATTTTTAGGAGGGTACATCGAGCACGAATTTTGCTTCCATACAACTGGAGTCCCTCTAATGTTTATATGTACATTAGACTGGTCGCAATTTTTTTTTTTTAATTTAATTGTTTGCGCTGCTTAAAATATGAGGTTTGGTGTAAGAAATCATGATCTAATTTTTCAGGTCAATCCGACGGTGCCTAGCCGTGCCGGGTGGGGCCCAAAGTTCCCCATATTATAAAAAACATATTTTCTATCAGATCTTTATAGTTATACTAGTTGAAAAGCCGAAAATCAAAAATATGGCTTCGTTACGATCTTCCGCAGAGAAAGTATTTCAAGTGTGCCAAATTTCAGCTACCTATGTCATCAGATGGCTTCAGAAAGTTGCGGAAAGAATAGGACATACATACATGCAAACATCCTGACATGCTAAGAAATTATATATTGTATAGATAGATTAACATATGTCCGCGCAACTCAAAAACGCTTTAGCTTATTTAAAAAACTAAAAAAACCGAAATTCCGCAATAAAATTTACTTTAAAAAAGTTGAAACTTTTTTCTTTATGTTGGCTTTAGTTTTCGAGATATACCGTTATTTCGAAAATTAAGGAGGTTGCACAGCATTGTTCGCGTAACTCAAAAACACTTTAGTTTATTGAAAAACTAAAAAAAAACCGAAATTCCGCAATAAAATTTACTTTAAGAAAGGTAAAACGTTTTTCTTATATGAGCAGTCGTTTTAGAAACATAGTTTTTTTCTGGAAAAAAAAATTATTTTTTTATTAAAAAGTCGGAATTTTTGTTTTTAAAAATTCATAAAAAATTGAAAAATGCAGCTATGCTTCTAATTTTATGCAGACAGAAAACAACATTGCAAACAAAACAAGCTATAAGTGATTAAAATCTGTTAACAACTTTTGATTTTATGTATTCACAAAAGACGACAAATTTTAATTAATTTAAGAATTATCAAAAAGTAATTTCAATTTTTGGGAATACAAAATTTTAATTTCAAAAGATTTTGTTATTCGTTTTATTCTTGATAAAAACACTTGAAATTTATTGTTGATGGGATAAGCTATTCCTATGCATTTCACTGGTTGCTTAGGCCAGATCATCAGGAAACTTCATCCATAAAGATTTTAGAAAAACTAAAGATATTAAACCAAATAAAACTGTTAAACGTATAAGACTTATAGCAACAGTTTTACTTGTAACAATATCAAAGCTTTAACAAAACACATCAACAATAAAAAAGTGGGTTTATCTCATCTTACATTCCCCCCTACAATTAGTTGAAATTCTCTCAACATTAATTGTAGTTGTAAGTAGGTTAAGAAAAACAAAATAAAAAACAACCCTGTAGGAAGTCAAAAACATTTATAACTAACTTCAAACGGGTTTTTTTATAACCACAACTAGTTGATTAAGTGACTTTTTTCCTTGTCGACGACTCACTATTTTAACATAGGCATGTCATAGGCAGTAGTCAATTGGCCATCTTTGCATGACTTTTTAACTGACTACTAACTACTTATTTTTCAACCTATTTGTAATTAATTAAAAGTATTTTCAGTTTATAATAAATTATTAAATTATTAAATTTTAAATAATTTTTGTCAAAAAAATATATGTACATATGAACATGCATACATACATATATATATCTTTATATATTTTGATATATAGGGTGGCGCATAAGTAACGTTAAGATTTGATCAGTGAATACATTTTTTAATTTAAGTCTTTTTTTTCGTCTCTTTACAGAATTAACTAAATAATACTTGGGAAATTTATGATGGAAAGGCTTAGCACAGAACAAAGAACCAAAGTTGTTCAATTTTACTTTGAAAGTCAGCATTCGATTATTCAGACACAAAGATCATATCGAAATTTCTTTCATGTTCGAAATGCTCCTAGCGCTCCAACAATTTACCGATTGGTTCAGCGTTTTGGGCAACAAGGGGCTGTCTGTGATCTTCCGCGTGCTGGAAGACCTCGTGCAGTTCGAAATGAAGTGAGCATTGCTCGAGTGCAAGCAAGTATTGAGGAAAACCCCGAAACTTCCACCAGGCGACGTTCTCAGCAGTTAGGGATGTCTAGGCGGTCTTTGCAAAGAATTTTACATATGTTACATCTTTTCCCATATAAGATGCAATTGGTTCACGAGTTAAAACCAAATGATGCACAAGAACGCATTCAATATAGTCGCCGTTTTCAAGAATTGTGCCTAGAAAACAACGAGTTTATTCACAAACTCATAATGAGCGATGAGGCTCATTTTCACCTAAATGGTCACGTGAATAAACAAAATTGCAGAATATGGGGCAGCGAAAATCCAAGAATAATTGTTGAAGATCAAATGCACCCACTTAGATGCACAGTATGGTGTGGAATAACTTCAGAGAGGATCATTGGACCATATTTTTTCGAAAACGACGAAGGAGTTGCGATTAATGTGAACGGCATTCAATACCGGGAAATGATTGAAAATTTGTTAAGGCCAGCGGTGCAAAACTATCCAGATTTGTGGTTCCAACAAGATGGAGCCACAGCTCACACAGCTCGTCCAACTATGGCTATCCTGCGCGAAATTTTTGGCAGTCGAATAATATCACGTTTTTCTGATTTTAAGTGGCCACCACGTTCGCCTGATTTAACGGCTCCCGATTTTTTTCTTTGGGGTTACCTAAAGGGTAAGGTATATGCCAATAAGCCTAGAACCATCCAACAACTTAAGGCCAATATCCGAGAAGAAGTGGGGGCGCTGGGACCTGAAATTCTAAGAAAAGTTATGGAAAATGCTTTGGAAAGAGCACTTCAGGTAGAATCAAACAATGGGCTACATTAGAAAGATATTATCTTTAAAACATAATGTGAACATATTTCCAAACTATATTCTAAATTTTAATAAATGCCAACGTTAAATAAAAGCAGAAAGAAAAGAGTTATACATTGAATAAATCTTAACGTTACTTATGCGCCACCCTATAGAAATAATTATTTATGAAAATTTTGCATTAAACAGCCCAAAATGATGATGTATATTAGTCCTGAAATAAATGCGCCACATAATTGCTAGTACATTAACAGATTTGTATTGATTTAATTTTTAATTATTTTAAAATGTTTGTCTATATTTTTTTCATTTGACTTCATGGCATGCTTGTTTTACTTATTTTGCTTTTATTTGTGTTTTACGTGTGCCTTTTTGGTTGATATCTGCATGAGATTTAAACCAATTTGTAGTCATTTAAAAAATAGTTAATTTATAGTTAGAGTTTTTTGCAACTGACTATTTTATTTACTACAGGGAAACAACAACTTACTTACTTACAAGTAAAACTGTTGCTATAAGTCTTATACGTTTAACAGTTTTATTTGGTTTAATATCTTTAGTTTTTCTAAAATCTTTATGGATGAAGTTTCCTGATGATCTGGCCTAAGCAACCAGTGAAATGCATAGGAATAGCTTATCCCATCAACAATAAATTTCAAGTGATTTTATCAAGAATAAAAACTGGTAATTAAGCACGAATAACAAAATCTTTTGTAATTTAAGAATTTTATTAAACCGCCACCAACCGTCGATTCGGTTTGTGCTTTGTTGTGATACAGACGTGTATTTTAGCCCCGCATACGATTTGAACTATTAATTAATCACATTTGATTTTGTAATATAAGCAGCGAATGGACGCTTAAAAAAAAAATAAACATATTTTGTTATTTAAATTAGACAACCGTGGATACCTTGTGGAGTTGTTTTTCCACCATAGCATGATGTCGAAGTCTTCTTTAAGGCTAAAATTTTCGTTGGCATACTGATTGACTCCAGAAATTAAATTTTAAACCATTTTTAACGTCTTAAAAATGCAACTGGCAACAGATAAACTACTCAAACTCATAATATGTATGAATGTATTTACCTGTGATATCTCATTTCCTAACTGCGAATCCTTTTTTTTTTTTTTGGATTACGGTAACTTTTTCTGTTTTTATTAAGAACGATTAAAATAACTCGACGTATTTTAATTTGCATCCATTTAGTAATTTTTTTTGGATTTTCTTAAATAAGAACGCAAATCTTTATATTACAGAAATTTTTTTAAAGTCAAAAATCGTTTTTCAATAAAATTTTGTTGAATTGTACTCCAACGATTTTGAAAAAACGTATTTATTTGTGATTCAGCAATTTGGAAAAAAAATTCAGGCAACATTTATGAAAAAATTTAACAAAAAAAAAAAAAGTCAATGCTATAACTATGGGTGTGTCTGAATATGTGCGAGTATGAAACACAATAAGTATGATAACATACATGAATGAAATCAAATGCGCAGGGATATACACAAGTATGAAAATAAATAGATACGAGTACGCACAGGTATTGAAAATTTTCGATATGTGCTAGAGTACTTTAATTTTTTTTATACCCATTGACTTTCTCTGGTATGTATACATATTCTGAACAAAAACATTAAAATTTAAATTCTTGTTTTTTTTTTGTTGTTGTAAAATACAATAAATAATAAAAATATTAAAGCAAAGCAAAACGGTGAAAAACAAAAACAACTCTTTGCATGAGTACGAACAGTGAAACAACACTAAGACAAAATGAAAGAAACGTTTACGTTTTAGTTCAAGCAAACAAAAATAATGCAGAAATAAATAAAACTAAACAAAATAATATAAACTATTTAACGGCTAAGCCAATTACTCGAACACGTTCCCTATCAACATCGGTGTTTACAAAAACAGTGGATAGTGACTCATTAAAAAAACTACAACTAGATTTGGTGACAAGTGTTGCCAGGCCAGCAAGTATTGCCGTGACGTCAAAAACAAATTTAGAGGGGAAATGATACCATGAACTTAAACACAAATGCAATGGAAAACCCCCCTGTAAAAAGCTGTCAAAAGCAGCCCTACCCCTGCAGCAGTTGCTTCGGCCTCAAAAGTACCATCTTTTGATAAAATAAATACACAAAATCGTTTTGCGATTCTGGAGGATGAATCCTCTGAAGCACCAAACGTCATTAAATCGTCTAAGCCACCCCCGATATACCTTAGAGAGCAAAACTCTAATGGGTTAATAAAAAGTTTAATTTCGGTGATAGGTGAAAATTCCTTTTATGTAGCTGCAATAAAGCGCGGTATCATTAACGAGACTAAAATACAGGTGAATCACGAGGATGATTTTCGAAAAATAATTACAAGATTTGAGACTCTGAATAAAAACTTTTATACTTATCAACTGAAGAGCAGTAAAGGTCTTCAGGTAGTAATCAAGGGCATAGACTCATGCGTAGACCCAGGGGAAATTAAAGCTTTTTTAGAAGAGAAGGGCTTTAAAATCAAAAACGTTACAAATATCAAAAATAAGGAAAAAAATCCCCAACCACTATTTCGAGTGGAGCTAGAACCCGGCGACGTTAAGCTCAAAAAAAAAATGAAACGCATCCAATTTATAATTAAAAATATATTCTGTACAGAAGGGTAACTATTGAGGAGCCGCACAAAAGAAATGGTCCTGTTCAATGTCTAAACTGCCAGGAATTTGGCCATACTAAGGCATACTGCTACTTAACCCCTGTTTGCGTAGTATGTGGTGAATTACATGGAACAGTTCTTTGCGACAAGTCTAAAACCGACCCCAACGTAAAAAAATGTAGCAACTGTGGCGTTAATCACACTGCCAATTATAGAGGATGCCCTGTATATACTATCGTCAAGCAGTCGGTCGGACCGAAAACTAATCCCCCTCAAATGCAGGTAACAAATCAGGTAAACACAAATGCAATTCAAGCCCCCCAGCCTAGTAATAACAGAACCTCTTACGCTTACGTCCTAAAATCAAACCATGAGCCAATGCAAGGTGCCTCGCCAAGTAATGATGAAACTCCAGTTTCTAATTTAAGTCGTTTAGAAAAAACCATGGAAACATTAGTGCAAACGGTAAATAATTTTACTAACACAATGGGTAATATGATGCAGGAAATGCTAAGAATGCAATCGATGTTATTGCAAGCTGTACTTAACAAACCATGAACTGTTTAAAAATTTGTTTTTGGAACGCAAACGGCATCCGCCAACATAAAAATGAATTAGAATACTTTCTTAAAAATAAACAAATTGATGTCATGATGATTTCTGAAACTCATTTGACCTCAAGAAACACGTTTAAAATCAATGGTTATACACTATATGATACCAAGGACCCTCGAGATAGAGCTTGTGGAGGTTCTGCCATATTAATAAAAACCCGAGTCAAACACTATCTAATGTGTGATCATCGTGAAGATTATCTCCAAGCAACGAACATTTGCGTTGAGGAATTAAATAGAAACCTAGTAATTTCATCGTTATACTCCCCGCCTAGATTTTCAATATCGGAGGACCAATATTATAAATATTTTAAATCATTAGGACCGTGTTTCCTAGCCGCTGGCGATTATAACGCTAGACATACCTTCTGGGGGTCGCGACTTATAACACCAAAGGGTCGTGTTTTATTGAACACAATTTTTAAAATGGATTTAAATGTGGTAGCGAGCGGACAACCAATATATTGGCCCACTGATCATCAAAAAATTCCAGATGTCATCGATTTCGGCGTGGTTAAAAACATTCCCTTAGAAACGATTTATGTTGAAGCCTCCCTAGATTTATCTTCCGACCACACACCTACAATTGTTACTATAATGAGCCCCAATAGAAGAGTACCTCCGACGACAGCTACGCAAATTAAATGGTTAAAATATAAAAAATATCTCAGTACCCATTGCACAGAAAATATTGCGCTCAGTACACCGGATTATGTAGATCGCTCTACTGACAATTTTGACAGTTTTCTGAAACTAGCTGTTCAACATTCCAATATTGCCCCCAAAAAAACAAAAACTATTAAAATATATTCCACAGATGTCGAGCATCTTTTGTCTGAAAAAAGGAGGGCTCGAAGAGAGTGGCAATTGCACAGATCCCCTCAACTTAAGAACTTACTTAAAGAGTGTACAAAAAGACTAAGAAAGTTACTGCAGACTAAGAAAACGGCTTCTCTGGGAAAATATCTGGAGGAACTTGATGCAACCCCACAATCAAACTACTCATTATGGCGTGCAGCTAGAAATCTCAAAAGGCCAGTTGTCTCTAAACCACCATTAAGAAACTTGAATGGAAGTTGGGCAAGAAATGATGTTGAAAAAGGAAATCTGTCTGTCAATCATTTAAAAAACGTATTTACCCCCAAATATATCTCACGATATTGCGGTCGAGTTACCACCTGTTGCTGCTAGAGCAGCTGTTCCGCTAAGATTTGAGATAAGAGAAATCGAAAAGGCTCCTGGTTTTGACAAGATCAGCAACAAAATGCTTTTGGAGCTACCCAGCATAGCAAAGAAAATTATTCTCTTAATTTTTAATGCTATTTTACGCCTTGAATACTATCCTCAAAAGTGGAAGGTCTCCTTAGTCACCATGATACCTAAACCTGGAAAGGATCACACAAAAGTTGAGTCATATAGGCATATAAGCTTACTTTCTAATATATCACAGCTGTTTGAGAAGCTGTTAGCGTCAAAATTAACCCCAATTTTAAATGAAAATAGATGTATTCCTAACCACCAATTCGGCTTTAGAAGAGAACACAGCACAATTGAGCAAACTCATCGTATAGTAAACGCAATAAGAAAAGCCTTTGAAGAAAAAAAATATTGTTCCGCTCTCTTCATCGATGTTTCTCAAGCTTTCGATAAAGTCTGGCATGAAGGCTTATTACATAAATTGAAGCTAAACTTACCAGTAAACACACACAAGCTGTTAGAAAGCTACTTAGTCGGTCGAAAGTTTATTATTAAAGAAGGTGATTATTTAAGCTCTCCTCAGCAAATTGACGCTGGAGTCCCTCAGGGAAGCATCCTGGGCCCAGTTTTATACTTAATATATACCTCGGATATGCCAACAAACAACTACACACAAACTTCAACATTTGCTGATGATACAGCTTTTTTGAGCGTGCACGAAAACCGTCAAGAAGCATCTCGATACCTACAGGATCATATATTTCAACTCGAACTATGGTTAAACCAATGGAGGATAGAGGTCAATGAGCAAAAATGCGTACATATAACATTCACCTTGCGTCGGGAATCATGCCCCCCTATTAAAATCAATAATCAAATAATACCTCAAAATTCGCATGTAAAATACCTCGATATTCATCTAGATCGCCGTTTAACGTGGAAAAGTCATATAGAGGCAAAACTAACTCAAATGAAACTAAAAGCCATCCAAATTCATTGGCTTATTAGAAGAAACTCTGTCCTTAGTCTCGACTGCAAACTTCTTCTTTACAACTCCATCTTAAAGCCAATCTGGTGCTATGGTATTCAGTTATGGGGCACTGCCTCGGCCTATAATATCGAAAAAATTCAAAGGCGCCAAAATAAACTACTTCGAATAATCACAGCTGCCCCTTGGTATGTTAAAAACTTAAAAAGGCTCGAATTTCACCCGAACCCACTAGCACGAAATATTTTAAATGATAGCGGCCACACTCGCTTAAGAAGAAGAGACACTGCAGCACTTATCCAATTAGATGAGCGATAAACACCTATAAAAGTGAACAGAACCCGCGATGAAGAAAATTTTTGTCTGGCACTGGCAGGACAAAAAATAACGTATTAGGTTAAGATTTGATTAATTATTGTTAGTTCATATTTAATATATGAAGATTCAATAAATAAAAAATGAAGAAAAAAAATTAAACCGCCACATCTTTTGTGAATACTTAAAATCAAAAGTTGTTTACAGATTTTAATCATTTATAGCTTGTTTTGTTTGCAATGTTGTTTTTTATATGTCTGCATAAAATTAGAAGCATAGTTGCATTTTTCAATTTTTTATGAATTTTTAAAAACAAAAATTCCGAAATTTTAATAAAAAAATAAAACGACTGCGCATATAAGAAAAACGTTTTACCTTTCTTAAAGTAAATTTTATTGCGGAATTTCGGTTTCGATAATATGGGGAACTTTGGGCCCCACCCGGCACGGCTAGGCACCGTCGGATTGACCTGAAAAATTAGATCATGATTTCTTACACCAAACCTCATATTTTAAGCAGCGCAAACAATTAAATTAAAAAAAAAAAAATCCCATACAAGATGCGACCAGTCCAATGTACATGTCGTTACTTTAACATAGAAAAGACCTAACTAATGTTGTTCTTAATTTACAGGATAAGGAAAAAACTTAATAAAAATGATAGTTTTGTAGCCGCGATTTTTTTAAACGCACTTCTTTTATTAAATTCTCTAAGCAATTTAATAAAAAACTGCCTTTAAAAAAAATCTGGATTTCAAGACTATAATTTTTATTAAGTTTTTTCCCTCTCCTGTAAAGTAAGAACAACATTAGTTAGGGCTTTTCTATATTAAGGTAACGATATGTACATGTATTTGACAAACATTTTTTTAAATTTAAATAATTTATTATAAACCGACTATACTATTAATTGACTACAAATTGGTTGAAAAATAAGTAGTTAGTAGTCGATTTAAAAGTCATGCAAAGATGGCCAATTGACTACTGCCTATGACATGCCCATGTTAAAATAATGAGTCGTCAAAAAAAAGTCACTTAATCAACTAGATGTGGTTATAAAAAAAACCAGTTTGAAGTTACTTAAAAATGTGCTTGACTTCCTACAGGGTATATAAATTATTACCAAACGTAAACTCAATCCTACATACATATTAAAAAAACAGATTAATTAGAATATAAATGTTTAACTTTAATAACTTCAGAATTTTATACGCTACCCTACCATCCACGCATTATATTATATGAAAGGTTGAAGCGTTCTCTAGAAAATATTATATGTAAAAAATATCTTAATATCGACAAAATTTTGAGATTAGAGCCATGTTGATAAAATAAATTAGTAACTAAAAATATTTTTTGAAATTGGTTCTTAATGGGCTAATAATTTGGCATGTTTTATGTGCCACGTGTAAGGTGTTTGAAGACACCCGTTAGAAATACCCATATTGCTGAGATCAAACTTATACTTCAAGAGATATTGCTTAAGAATTTATCGACTTTTATGGACTTTAACTCTAAAACAAAGTTCGTTGGCCAACATTTTTATTTTCAAAGCACTTCTAAATGCATTTTTGTGTTCCTTGTTTGCCGATGAGCTAGAAACCTTGATAAGTTCCGGGGTGATGTACACAATTAAACAAATAGTTTAAAGAATAAAAATTATTTTATATTTTATATGCTACCAGCTTTGCCGTATGCTGAAAAGCTTCTATACGACTTTCAACAAATAACATATTTGTCAACATACGTAGAAAATTTGCTGAAAAGTAAAACATATTGTGTCTAGACGATATGCTATAATTGTGAAGAAACGGTTGCTGACTTTGCATATGTCTGTCATATGTTGGTAAGCATACGTTTGTTGAAAAAATTTGGTGTCTACACGATAGGTTGGCGCTGAAAACAAATTTTTCAACATAAATTTGCTGATTCAACATATGGTGTAGACTAAGCTTAATATTGCTTATGTGAGCTAAGGCCAGCGTTACCGTTGTGATACTAAAGTATCAATTTGACCCTTTTTCGACGGTCTTGATACCATTTATGACCCTTTTTTTAAATTATACTTTTGTATCATTTTCACCTATTTTGTGACACTTTTTGACCCTTTTTTGGAAATAGCACTCACATTTTGTTTTTTGTCAACAACGCTGGACGTTAGTGCTCAAAAATGTTTTCGAAATAAGCGGAGATGGAGAAATGGACTTCAAGTGAAGATTTAATACCAAAATATAGAACGCAAATTCCAAAAAACCAGTTAGTATTCGTAAATAGATTTGTGTTAAGAGATTTTGTACGACTTCTAAATTAGATTTTCGATAGTAAAGTACAAATTAAAGTACGATTTCCCTTATAGCAAAAATAACTCATATACATATTTGTTAAGTTTTATTTATTGAATAACTTGTGGTGATTTCTTTTCAAAAACAATGTGACATTTTATTAAAAAATGCAATTAGGTGTTCGTTTCTTATAAATGTTTTGCTCTCTTATAGAGTAGCAAGTTTTATGCTAAAAACTTCATCCTTAATAATGTCATAAGGCATTGAACTTTTTGCCCCCTTTAAAATCGACAATATTAAGAGTGCCCTGTAAAAAAGGTGACATCGGTTTATGTATGGGACCAGTTTTAAAACGGCGAGGATTGCCTCAAAGAGCAAGAAAGCTTCGCAAAAATTTAGAAACTCGAAAAATTTTGCAAAAATAGCGCTATTAAATTGATTAAAAATCCCTAAAACTAACAGGAATGAAAAAAATTCAGTAAAAATTGCTGAAATTCACAAATATTTGGTAACAGCGGTAAGCTTTAAAGAATCACAAAGCTTGCAGGAAAAAATTCGCCAACGATTGCAAAATTGGAAACAAAGCCAAAAACTTATTTTAAATCGCTAAATAGGTAAAAAAAATTTTCGGAATATAACATAAAAAGTATTAAAAAAAATTTGCTATAATCATGAAGAACAAACTTTTGGTCAAGTGTTAAAAACAGGAAAGGGCGTTCCATAAACAAATTAAGTTTTTTAAGCACTGCCTACCTGAAATAAATATTTTTTGTTTGTTTATAAAAAAACTTGGTCTGGGAAATAATGCTTTTAAAAATGTTGACCCTTTTTTTATTGAAATACCCTTTTTTTGACCCCTTTTTCTGGAAAATCCCCTTTTTGTGACCCTTTTCGAAATTTTCCAACGGTAACCCTGCCTTTAAGTAACCTTTTTAGAATACGCAGTCGTTTTAGAAACAAAATCTTTTTTTGGGGAAAGAAATAATTTTTTAGCAACATTTTAAAGTTTTTGGTTTTTAAAAATTCATCAAAAATTGGACATATAAAAAACGAAGTTGCAAACAAAACAAGCCATAAATGATTGAAATCTGTTAACAACTTTTGATTTTATTCACAAATTTTAATTAATTTAAGAATTTCATTAATCGCAATATTTGTATGGGAGCCCCCTTAAGAAGTGGTGATAAGCAAGTATGTCTCGAGCAAATGTTAAGGACAAAAAACTAACTGAGGCCGGTCATACATCATATCCCACCAGGGACGACTCCTGGGCATTTATGGGAATTTTTCTTCAATATATTTCTAGTCTGCATTGAACATTTTGTATGGGAGCCCCTTAAAGGAATGAAGATAGCGGGTAGGTATGTTAGAAAAAAATAATAATTGAGAGGAAAAATAAAGTGGGTTTGGCCATACCTTTGACCTAATTAGAGGTATCCTAGGCAAAACAGGGATCAAATTTAATAATTTTAATAAACCGCAATATTTGAATGGGAGACCCTAAAGGAGTGGCGATAAAGGGCAAGTATGTTTTGAGAAAATGTAAGGGACAAGAAACTTATTGTGGTCGGTGATATATTTCATTCCCCTAGGAGCAACGCCTTGGCATTTATCGGGCTTTTTCTTTAATATATTTCTAGTCTGTATTGAACAATTTGAATGGGAGTTCCCTTAAGAAATGGAGATAGCGGGTAGGTATGTAAGAAATGAATTATTAAGATGAAAAATAAAGTGGGGTTGGTCATACATTTGACTCATCTAGGGGTATCCTAGGCACTGGAGCAGCCAAATTTAAGCATTTCAATCATACAAATATGGCGGCTTAATAAAATTCTTAAATTTGGAATTTAAGTTTTTTTTCTAGTTATTTCAATAAACTAAACCGTTTTTGAGTTACGCGAATATAGTTATGTTGTGCAACCTCCTCCATTTTCGAAATATCGATGTATCTCGAAAACAACAGCTAACCTAAAAAACGGTTGGCACCATTGGATTCAGCGTACCTGAATTATGTTTAAACGCCATGTGTCCGGCTTGTCATTTTTTCAACTAGCACAATGTAGTTAATCAAATATTATCCTAATACTTTATTTAATATCCTGCCAGTGCCAGACAAAAATTTTCAACATAATTAATTAAAAATATTTCGAGCTAGTGTATTTGGGTTAAGTTTATGCCTCTTTAAATATTTTACTGCATATTATTGGCTTTTAACCAATGGCACATTGATATCCTTGTGAATATTTGAATTTTTAGCCTACCATGGGGCAGCCGTGATTATTCGAAGACGTTTATTTTGGCGCCTTTGAATTTTTTCGATGTTAGAGGCCGTAACTAATTGCCATTGCACCAGATTGGCTTTAAGATGGAGTTGTAAAGTAGAAGTTTGCAGTCGAGACTAAGGACAGAGTTTCTTCCAATAAGCCAATGAATTTGGATGGCATTTAGTTTCATTTGAGCTAATTTTGTACCTACAAATATGGCTTTTCCACGTTAATCACCGGTCTAGATGTATACTGAGATATTTTATATGCGAATGTTGACGAATTATTTGATAATTGATATTAATAGGGGGGCATGATTCCCGGCGCAATGGGAACGTTATATGTAAACATTTATGCTCATTTACCATTATCCTCCATTGTTTTAACCGTATTTCTAGTTAAAATATATGATCCTGTAAGTAACGAGATGCATCTTAACTTTTTTCGAGCACGCTTAGAAAAGCTGTATCATCAGCAATTGTTGCAGTTTGGGTGTAGTTGTTTGCTGGCATATCCGATGTTTATATTAAGTATTAAAGTTGGCCCAGGATGGCTCCCTGAGGGACTCCAGCGTCAATTGGCTGAGAAGAACTTAAAAAATTACCTTCTTTAATAATAAACTTTCGAACGACTAAGTAGCTTTCTAACAGCTTGTGTCTGTTTACTGGTAAGTTAAGCTTCAATTTATGTAATAAGCAATTCATGCTAGACTTTTCCAAAAGCTTGAGAAACATCGATGAAGAGAGCGGAACAATATTTTCTTTCTCAAAGGCTTTTCTTATAGCGCTTACTGTTCGATGGGTTTGTTCTATTGTGCTGTGTTCTCTTCTAAAGCCGAGTTTGTGTTAAGCAATACATCTATTTCCATTTAAAATTGGGGTTAACTTTGACACTAACAGCTTCTCAAACAACTTTGATATATTAGAAATTAAGCTTATGGGCCTATACATATGACTCAACTTTTGTTTGATCATTTCCTGGTTTAGGTATCATGGTGACTAAGGAAACCATCCACTTTTAAGGATAGTGTTTAATGATGACTCATTTATAACGCAGCACCCTGTAAAAACCTAGCGGTCCTTTAATTGTTATTTACTTTGTTTTAAATTCTGTCATTACATTATTTTTCTTATACTAAGCCTAGCTTGCTAAATAATGTTTAAAATAAATAACACTCACTCTAGTTTCGACAGTTGAACAAAAAACAAGTAACATAACAAAAGTGAAAAACAACAAAAACAAATTGTAACAGAGAAAAAACATTGTGACCCAACAAAACAAACTAACATTTATACCTACATACATAAAGTAAAAACAAATTGTGAACAAAACAAAATACATTTAATTAAAACCCTTTATATTAAATAAAACAAAAATACAAAAAAATATAAAACTAAAAATAAAAGTGTTTTTATTTTAAAGAAAAGAACATATAGTGAACCGTGATAAAATTGAGGCAAAAACTCAAAGTTCAGCCCTCAACATTTGGTCCTAACGAACCGGATAGTTTTTTTTTACAGAAAATTTGCAAAAAAGTTTTTACAAAAATTCACATAAAAGTTTTTACAAAATTTTTGGCAAAAAATTGTGTTTTTGTGACTCTAATATTAAAAAATTGTGACTCTAAAACAACAAAAAAAACCAAAGTGTTTTATTTAAACAACAACAAATAACACACACAAAAAATCAAACCATAAACATTTGGTCATTTCGAAACAAGGCATTAAGTGTAGTGTGACAGTAAACAATATAAAAAAGTACCTAGTTTTTTATTAAAAATTAAATACATATGTAAATCAAAATTGTGTGTAAAAAACAAAGTTTGTAAAGTAAAAAGTGAACAAAATTTAACGGGACCCAAATTCTTTGTCGCAGTAGCAGCAGCATCAGCAGACACACAGCAACAACAACAACAACAGAAGGTTTAATAAACGCAGTGACACAAAAGAAAAAAGACCCAACAACAACAAGTAAGTCAAAGTATACAATACAACAAGAAACAAATATTCTTGCTTGTGTTACTATTTAATTTTTTGCCGCTGCAATTTTTAAAAATAAATAACCGTGACGTCATCATCCAAAGAAATAAAAACCGAGCTACCATTACGTCAATTTTTTAAAAATACCGGGGAAACAAATCGCTTTGTGGGACGCTTAAATTTTTTAAATTATTATAATTTTTTCGATACTTGTTGTTGTTAAATCGCTAGCAGCTACTTTTTTGACCCAATTTAAAAAAGTTTTTTCCACGATTCTGGTTAATTCAAAAAATTAATAATGGCACTCGATAAATTTGTTAATTGTACAAATGACCTTTTAGATTTTGAAAGCGAGTATTCAGAATCAAAGGCAGGTGAGGACATTCATAGTTTAGAAGTTCTTCGTGTAGAACTAGACTCACTTTGGCAGCAAACCAAAAGGGCTTATGAAGAGTGTAGGGACAAGAAACCGGAATCCGGCGAACAACCAATAGACAGGCAGAAACTTCGCGATCGGTACAAAAAGGCCCTGGCGGCATACAAAACTTGTTTGGCCTCACTTAACGCGGAAATTCTGGCGCTTTCTGCCCCGACTGATGACACGAACAAACATGAGCGATTATCGTCTGCCGACACCCCAACTTTAGAAAATAGTGATATTTCTTCTATTCGGCTGCCACCTTGCGACATAGATACGTTTTTAGGTGATTTTGTGACATGGCCAACCTTCCGCGACCTTTTTACTGCCCTATATTTAAATAATTCGCGGCTTAGTAAAATTGAAAAATTATTTCATTTGCTTCAAAAAACTGGAGGAGACGCTAGAAACATAGTTTCAAATGCCCCATTAACCAACGAAGGCTTCGATATAGCCTGGAAAAATCTTGTTCTTCAATACGAGAACAATCGGATTCAGGTCAACGAACAATTGAAAATTTTATGTGACCTTCCGAAAGTTACCGAAGATTCAGGCCAATCTATTCAGACACTACAACGAACCGTTAATGGCTGCATTCAAGCTTTAAATGCTTTAAGGGTAGAAACTGGCACTTGGGACCCATTTCTTGTATATCTATGCTCGACCAAGCTCCCCCGAACACTTTTGAAGGAATTTGAAAACTCTCTTCAAGAAATAACAAAAGTTCCATCGTGGGAACAATTTAACAATTTTTTGACTCACCATTCTAAGACTTTAGAGTCAATAGCGGCCATCACACAACCTAAACCCTATCAACAAAAAAAGGAAAGTTCCAAACCGTTCACTAAACAAAGACAGGTTCACAGTTTTCAAACAAACGCGACTCAAACCAATAACGAGTCGAAATCTCAGAAACGTTTTCCATCAAAGGGGGGACAAAAAGACTCTACACACAATTGCCAACATTGTAAAGAGCCCCACCCATTACGATCCTGCCCTAATTTTTTGGAAAAGAATGTGAATGACCGAATTCACATAGTAAAAGTCACAAATTCATGTTTTAATTGCTTGTCAATAAATCATGGTGTCAAGGACTGCTCAAGCAAATATAGTTGTAGGCTGTGCAAACAAAAACATAATACTTTGTTGCACAAGGCAACGGTGACCCAGCCTATAAGTTTACCACCAAATAACGCTGACAACCAAGCTAGTACAAGTGCTGCAGCGCAAGCCCAATACATACAGTCCACTTCCAAATCAGGTATCCCTAACCTGACTTCTTTGACCCTGCGGGGAAACAATCAGTCCTCGACACAACTAGTAGACAAAGAAACTTTGTTATTTACTGCAATAGTACAAATCGAAACTAGAGGCGCAAGATACCAGGCAAGAGCAATCATCGACCCTGGATCCCAATCCACGTTTATATCGGACAAGTTGAAAAACCGATTAAACTTACCTACAAAACGTAATATAGTACACGTTTCCGGCTTGAGTCAGACAGTTTCTGAAACTTCTACCAAAGCCTGTTTGTTTAACCTTTGCTCCAGGGTGGACACATCGTTTAAATTAGAGGTATGGGCACCAGTCTTGAAGACCCTTCCATCCAATTTACCGCCCCAAACGTTAAACGCAGAACAATTCGCAGAGGCTGCAAAATTAGAACTTGCAGACCCACACTTTCATCAAAGTCGACCCATCGACCTACTAATAGGCCTCGACTTAGGCCCCTCAATATATAGTATGGAAACGCCGATGCGGTCAATTGGATCCCTTTTGGCACAAAAAACAGTATTTGGCTGGATTGTGGGGGGACCAATTTCTACAACAAATTCACCTAGAAAAACGATATCTTTACTAAACACGTCGTCCCTGGACCGAATCCTCACACGCTTTTGGGAGGTGGAGGAGACCCCAAAAAAGGTTTTGAGGTCAGAAGAGGACACGCACTGTGAAAATCACTACAAGTCTACAACACGTAGAAGTGATTCGGGTAGATATATTGTTACCCTACCCTTTAAAAATGGCGAAGAAATAGGCGTATCTAGAAATATTGCCATGGCCCAATTTTTGAGAATGGAGCGCATGCTTAGCCAAAAGCCAGAACTTAAGACACAATACGACCAAGTTATTGTAGAATACCTCGAGCTAGGACATATGAGGAAAATTTCTCCCCTGGAAATAAATAAATATCCAAATTATTACCTGCCGCATCACGCAGTAATAAAACCCGAAAAGTTGACTTCGAAGATTAGAGTAGTTTTCAACGCATCGAGCCCGTCTTCAAATAAGAGAAGTTTGAATGACATTTTGTATCCAGGACCCATACTTCAACAAGACTTAGTGCTCATAATATTGAAGTGGAGATTCTTCCGTTTTGTGTACAACGCAGATGTCACAAAAATGTATCGCCAGATACTCATTGACCCTACGCAAACAAAATATCAAAGGATATTGTTTAGAAAATCCGAGACTGATCTTATTGAAGATTACGAACTCCTCACTGTGACGTTTGGAGTTAATTGCGCGCCCTTTCTTGCCATAAGAACACTTCTTCAACTAGCCGAAGATATCGGGACAACTCACCCCCTTGCGTCAAACATTTTACAACACAACATGTACGTAGATGACGTCTTAGCTGGTGGCCACACATTAAACGATGCCATCAAATCACGAAAAGAACTTACAACTGTTCTGAAATCTGCTGGTTTCGATCTGATGAAATGGACCTCAAATGATCCACGAGTTATTCAAGATTTGCCAAATGAGACCCTACTACCGCTCGACTGGTTAAACTTATCCGAGAACGCCGGAACCAAGACACTCGGGATAAAATGGAACATTTCCTCAGACTCTTTTACATTCACTGCCCCAGGTGTTGAGATGAAAGAAAATTACACAAAAAGGGAAGTTCTATCTACAATTGCCAAATTCTTTGACCCTTGCGGATGGATAGCTCCAGTAATTGTTGATGCCAAGTTAATCATGCAACAGATTTGGTTAGATAAAGTCGACTGGGATGACAACATAAAGCCCTTGACTTGCATCAAATGGCAGAAATTCGTCAAAAACTGCCCTGTAATAAATGCCCTGAAAATTCCTCGTTGGATCCAGTACAGCCCTAATTTAAATGTGGAAATACATGGCTTTAGCGACGCCTCAGAAAAAGCTTATTCTGCGACCCTTTACGTCCGAATACAGTCTGAAAATTCTATATTTACATATTTACTGGCCTCTAAGACTCGTGTTGCTCCCATTAAACAAATATCGCTACCACGTTTGGAGCTTTGTGGATCCGTTTTACTTGCAAATTTAGCATCAGGAATTCTGCCAAATCTACAAGCTACGCAAATCATCACATATTTTTGGACAGACTCAACAATAGTACTGGCCTGGTTAAAGAAACCCCCCTGCACGTGGAGCACTTTCGTTGGAAATCGTGTCTCAGAAATTGTAGATAAAGTCGGCAATAGTCATTGGCAACATGTCGAATCAAAAGAAAACCCTGCAGATATCGCCAGCCGGGGATGTACGCCCCAAGAATTAGAAACCCACAACTTATGGTGGTTTGGACCCTCATGGCTAAAATTACCTAAAGATAAATGGCCAAAATCCAGAAGTCCAGATGACACCAACTTAGAAGCAAAAACTGTAAAGACGTTAACTACTACTACTCAGGAGGATCCATTGAACAGGTTCTCCAATTTGTCGCGCGCTTATAGAGTATTAGCTTATGTCCTACGTTTCTGGAGAAATACTGGTGTAAACAGAACCCGCCTTCGGATATCTTCAAACGAAGTTACACCAGAAGAAATAACAGATGTCAAAACACGACTCATTATTTTGACGCAAAAACAACACTTCCCAGAAGAATATAAGCAGTTGAAGCTCAAACAAAGTATCTCTTCTACTAGCAGTATTTTGACTCTCAACCCGTTCATGGACCAACTAGGCGTCATCCGAGCCAACGGACGTCTGGTTCAATCACCAGCGCTCACATATAACGAACGACATCCAATTTTGTTGCCGTACAACTCTAAGTTCACCAGATTGCTGACCGAATTCACTCATAAAATAACGATTCATGGTGGAAACCAACTTATGATCCGAGTACTTCGTACGGAATTTTGGATTTTTCGTCTGAAGCCCTTAGTAAAAACGGTGATTAATAATTGTAAAACTTGTGTTTTGTACAAAAAACACACTCAGAGTCAAATCATGGCTTCCTTACCACCAGAGCGCACAACACTGTCTCGCCCTTTCGCCACAACTGGAGTAGATTACGCTGGACCTTTCAACATTCGAAACTTTACTGGTCGAGCCTGCCTTGTCACAAAAGGATATGTCTGCATCTTTGTATGCTTTGCCACTAAAGCTGTACACCTAGAACCAGTAAGTGATTTATCGACCCAAGCATTTTTAGCTGCCTTTTCCCGTTTTATTGGAAGACGTGGATGTCCAGCAATCATATATTCGGACAACGGCACAAACTTTGTCGGAGCAGCAGAACTCATCAAAAAAGATCGTCTAGAATTTACAAAAACTCTTCAATCCCAAGTTACACACAACTATAGCCATCAAAATATCATTTGGAAATTTATACCCCCTGGTGCCCCGCATATGGGCGGACTCTGGGAAGCCGGTGTAAAATCATTCAAAACCCACCTAAAAAAAATGATACCAGCTATGAAATTTACGTTTGAAGAGTTGTCAACAATTCTCGCTCGCATAGAATCGTGTTTAAACTCTAGACCCTTAAGTCCTGCTAGCGATGACCCACATGACCTTAACCCATTGACCCCTGGACACTTCCTTATTGGAACTCCATTATTGACCCCAGCCGAACCTGATGTAAGCAGCGAAAACCTGACCCTCATCAACCGCTGGAAACGCCTAAAGGTCATCTACCACTCATTTTGTAAAAGATGGAAATCCGAATACCTGGCCGAACTGCATCGCAGGTACAAGTGGAAGTCTCAGAGGGACAACGTTAAAGTCAACGATTTAGTCGTCATCAAAAACAACAATTTGCCGCCCAATGAATGGCAAATGGGCCGAATCACGAAGACTCATATTGGTACTGATCAACACTGTAGAATTGTCGACATCCAGACAAAAAATGGGATCGTTACCAGACCCAGTACAAAAATTGTGGTTTTGTTTTAAAATATACTTAACATTTTTTAAAATTTTCCCAACTAAATTTATATTGAATTCCTACTTACAGGTATGGCATCCCACAAAACAATTCTAAGTTTCTCATCAACAGATTTGATTGCCGTCAACATTTCTACTTCACACGACCCGCAACCTTAAATCCAATTGAGATCCTAGATGCCATATCTGTCAAATTCATCACAACAACTTGCTTCATTGTAATCTGTTTTTCGGACCTATGGTAAACTGCACCAAGTCATGGGGGCCGGAATGTTTAATGATGACTCATTTATAACGCAGCACCCTGTAAAAACCTAGCGGTCCTTTAATTGTTATTTACTTTGTTTTAAATTCTGTCATTACATTATTTTTCTTATACTAAGCCTAGCTTGCTAAATAATGTTTAAAATAAATAACACTCACTCTAGTTTCGACAGTTGAACAAAAAACAAGTAACATAACAAAAGTGAAAAACAACAAAAACAAATTGTAACAGAGAAAAAACATTGTGACCCAACAAAACAAACTAACATTTATACCTACATACATAAAGTAAAAACAAATTGTGAACAAAACAAAATACATTTAATTAAAACCCTTTATATTAAATAAAACAAAAATACAAAAAAATATAAAACTAAAAATAAAAGTGTTTTTATTTTAAAGAAAAGAACATATAGTGAACCGTGATAAAATTGAGGCAAAAACTCAAAGTTCAGCCCTCAACAGATAGTATTCAAGGCGTAAAATAGCATTAAAAAATAAAAGAATAATATTCTTTGCTATGCTGGGCAGCTCCAAAAGCATTTTGTTGCTGAACTTATCAAAACCATGGACTTTCTTGGGGTTTTCTCTTACCTCAAATCAGAGGGGTATAGCTGCTCTAACGTTTACAGGCGGTAATTCGACTGCTTTATCGTGAGATACATATATTTGGGGTAAATACTAGGATTTTCATTCGGTTAACCGTTAATCGGTTAACCGATTAATAACTACCCGATTAACTGAACGGTTAATTTAAAATTGGCTATTTTCGATTAACGATTAGACCGGTTAATTTGAGTCGATTAACCGATGTTTGGTGCTAGCTAGGCTTTACCAGGACGAGTCAGATGATAACCTGACAACAGTAGAAACTCTCGATAGTTACACAAACAATCTTTTAAAAGGCAAAGTGTTGACAGAAAGAATACGAAAAAAATCAGAAGAAAGGAAGCAACATGTAAATAAATTGAATTTGATAGTTACAGCTAATTTCGAGCCACCATTACCACTGGTTAATAGTACGTTTCCACTTACATGTTTTGGGCCACAAAACTAGTTTTGCAGCAAAACAAGTGTTTTGCTACTTGTTTTCCCATACATTTTTTATGTTCGAAAAGCTCAAACAAAAACTAGTTTTGCTCCAAAACATGTCGAAAATCATGAATACAACTCTGGGTTATCCATTATTGGTGATTGACAATTTCGAAAAAAGTGACATATTTACCAAAATATCAAGAATTATTAAATAGGTTTATGCAACTTTCCAGCTGATTTATTTGTTTGCAGCGTAAAAATAATAAAATAATATAATAAAAAGGAAGTAAATTGTGTGCTTTTATATACGTACATATGTATATGTATATATGTGTATTAAAAAACAAACGAGGAATTTTCATGTTGAAGAAAAATATTTTTTTTCAACACATATTTTTTTTGACTTTCATGTTTGTTTACAAAATAAATGTCAAATTGATTCGAAAATTCGAACACCAAAACCAGTTTTACATAATGGAAACACTTTGACACGTTTTGCCCAAAACAAGTTGTTTTGCTCATAGTGGAAACATAGTATAAAGATTGATGTTTGACTGTTGGTTGGCAGGTACCGCAAAGGTGCAGAGGTTAGAACATGTTAATTCAACACGAGTTCGATCCCCAGCTCTTATTTAACCAAAACAATATAAAGTGTTAACAATTTCAAAAAATTAACAAAAGAACCGGAATTGAAACAAATAAAAAAATTGTACCTATTACATACAAAAAAAATGTATATGTATGTAGTTTTAGTTGGATATTTTCGAAACCGAAAACCGAACCAAACCGACCGGTTTTAATCATTTAAAAACCGAAAACGCGGTTTCACATTTTTACGGTTTTTAGCAAACTCTAGCTTAAGGGCTAATAAATCAGTGCAAGTAAAACGCTTTTTGGTTTAAAATGTGTTTTAACCTACGCATCTATAAACCATCTCTAAACGCATAAATTGTGGCGTTTAAACTACCAATACAGACCATATGAATTTGAAAACATTTCTCCCCTGCGGGAAAAAGAAGGAGTACGGATGACATCTACAGGGCCACTACATATAACATATGGGACACTGAATTACATCTGTTGATTTTAAACTACATATAATTTTAAGTTTAGCTCAATGGAACCAGCGTTTCAACATTAACTGATTTATTAGCCATAAGTCTTAAATTCAAATTTGATTGTTTAATTCCAAAAATTTGTAAGAATAATTATAAAGAGGAACGTCAAATTGTTCCTTTGCTCCGCAGGCATCTTTACAACCTTTTTCGTCAATTTTCTGTTTCATCAAATATTTCGGTGCGACATGTCTCATAGTCTGAATCAGGTTTTTGACATTTTTATTAAATTGTTTTTAATATCAGCATCAAACCCAAACCAAAATCAAAGAAAAAAGAACTTCTTGCAAGGACTAACTTTTCAGTGAGAATTGATATTTGGTTTTTTTTAGGTTCACTTGGCTAAAAAATATTTACACATTTGCGGAAGAATGTGGAAGGACCATAGTTCGTTAAGAATGCGCCAGAAATATTCTCATGTTCTTAATCTGATTTTTTTTTTGTCAAAAAGCTTGCAAATGTACTTTAAACTATTTTATCTTTAAGCTTTGGTCAAAAAACCGTTGACTTTCTTTCTTTTACTTGGATTTGTTTCTATTATTCTTTGTATTTGAATACTTTTAAAATTATAATGTGCCCATAAAACGCACCAAATAGCCACTCACAATTTTTTAAAGAACCCTTTTCCACTAATATAACAAAAATCGACCCAATATTGATAACAGTTTGCGAGAAATCATAATTTAGTTCTGATTAAATTTACAAAAATTAAATTTTTTCTAAAATAACATAAAATATTTATTTTTAGCAATATTGCCAATATTTTGATCCAGTTTTTTTGGATATCTTAGTTCTAACCTAAATATGATTGTGGCATTGACATTTTTGAAATCGGCGACAAAAAAAAATTGGACTTTTGGCCGATGATTTTTTGTATGAAAATAATTTTAAAATGCCAAAAATTTTGGACATTTATCTCATATGTGCAGGTATAAAAAGTGCACTTAAAAAAGGAATTTGTATGGCATTTTAAACAATAATGACAAAAAATATTAATTTTGTGCATTAAAGTCAAAAGTGCACTTAAACAAAAGGCAGTTAAGTCAAAACTACTGTAATATATAATATTAGTAGCTATTATAAAAGTTATTACTCAGCCAGCAAAATAATCCGACGTCGTTCAGATATCTGAGAGAAACGTCGGCAAAAAAGTCGGAATCGTATACGAATTCTGTCAGATTTCTGACCCAAAAACGTATGAAGTGGTTGACACGAATTCCGACAGACATGTCGTGGCAAATTTTGGTTTTTTGTCGGCATTTCTGATAGATATCTAACGGAAATCTAATGAAAAAGGCATGGGAAGTTCTGATGTGTTATCCGAGATTTTTTGCTTTCAAACTGATAGCTGAAAGAAATAATGTTATTGCAAAATATGTACATAATTATAAATTTTACACGTACGTACCTTTTTTATGCTTTTTATTTTGAACAAATAAAATAAAATTAAAATTATTTCCACCTGAATGACAATTGTCATTATTTTAAAAAAATAATAAGTTTCTTTAGACAAATCTGAATGAATTCCGTAGGAATTCTATTGGACATATCTGTACATAAATTCCCCCCGATATATCCATGCGAAATCGATCAGAAATCGGCCAGACAGTAAGAATATTCAATGTCTGGCAGAAATCTGAACGAAATCTCTAAGAATGAAGTCAGACATTTGCAGGAAATGTCTGATTCCGACAATGTCGAAGTACTTTGCTGGCTGTATACAGCCAAATATGTTAATGTTAATATTTACAAGAAAGTGAGTAGAATTTGTAGGGGAGCAAAAAAATTTGGTCAGGTAATTTCAAAGTAAAATATTAACGGGCCGAATTTAATCTAAATACTCACACAATAAGAGGAATATGAGCACTATTTCGGATAGAAGTTTGTATGGGGACTAGGTGAAATTAAAGTCCGACTTTCACAAGTTTTAATGGGCATCGTCCTTATGAAAATTAAAATGTATCTACCAAATTGTATTTAAAATTATTTCCAAAATTGCTTAAGTTGGCGCACACAGATTACATGGACAGACAACAGCTGGGTGGGCCGACATCGTTAGATCGATTCAGAAAGTAATTCCGAGTCCACCGTAATACTAAAAGATTGGTCTAGAACTAATATGTCTATAAGTTACACTTCTATGCTTATATGGGTGTAAGTAGAAAAGCCATTTAGCAACCAAAATTGAGTCCAATTTTGTTGTATTAAAACATGCTTTATGGAGTTGAAATATGCAGTAAAATCTTAAAAATAGGCTACAAAATGCTTTTTTGAATAAAATATGCACTAACGAACCTATGTCATAATTCACAAAAAGGTTTAAAACGAATAAATATACAAGTGGGGTATTCACAAGGTGTACTATCATGTTATATTGTCATAATGTTCTAAAATTGTACAGTGGCTTAAAAATATTGTTGTTGCTTGGTAAAGAAAGTGTCTTATGCTATGTTCACATTTGGGTTTTTAAACGCGTTTAAGCAAAATGTTGATTTAGCTAATCAAAGCCGTTCACATTACATTTGAGATGATTAAGATGACAGATGATTAAGAAAAAACACACACACAAACACACAAAAAAACAACAAACAAATTTAAATTTCTTTAAAGTATTAAAAATGGATAAAAACACTTTTATAAAGTTATCAGAAGATTATTTAAATAATTTTAATGATGTAATTGTGAAAATTTATGAATTATTTAAGAAAAAAAAAAATAAAAACATTAAGCAGAAATCTTGGCCGGTTGTACACGGTTGTTGGCGATTCTACATTTGAGGTATGTTCAGTGGATTCTATGTGGTTTATGAAGTGATTTAGTTGTAATCATGTCAATTTGAAGTGATTAACAAATCACTTCAATGTGCTGGTAATCATCTCAATTTTGAAGTGATAAGAGCTTAATCACGTTCGAGCTGCTTTAACGCGTTTAAGAACCCAAGTGTGAACATAGTATTAGGGCCATTATTACAACTTGAAGTTAGCTAAAGTTAAGATTAAATTGACAGATAATAATGTGTTATCTGTCAAAAAGCGTATGTTAACTGTCGGATAACAGCTAATGCCAAGTTATAATAATGGCCCTTAAATTAATAGAACTTTACTTGTGCTGTCGTAACTAATAAGAAGAGACCTGCGCTGAGTGGCTGAGCTGAGCTGAGCCGCATTAGTTTTTGTAAGCCATCGCCGTTGATGGTAAAATTTTATCCGGCTACATCCAAATTTAACCTGTGGCTAGCAATTTTTGAAACGATCACTTGCGGCGTCAAATTAGATCTCCTAAGGACTCTGCTGTTTGGTAACCAACAAAATAAAATTTATTTGTGATTTGCGTCTGAAAAGTGGAATATATTCAGGTAAGATCTAATTTAATTTATTAATTCATGGATAAGAATTAAAAAATATTTTTATTTAGGCAAATATTTATTTTTTTATATATTTTTTTTTTAAATCAGCTGGCTTGAATTCAAAATAGCACACTAAATTATGAGGGGTTTTTCACAACACTCGTATTTTTCATGTTATTATTTTACGACATATGGCTTTATGACACCTTGTGATTCCCCCAAATGTTTAGTTTAAGTGGTAGCACAAGTAAAAATATGTAATTGCATATTTACGGCGGTGCCGTGCAATAAAGCCATATGGCCTTATTTCTTAATGATTTGAGAAATAAAGCTATATGGCTTAATGAATTGAGAAATAAAGCCATATGGCTTTATTACCACCATCCAAGTGCAATAACACCATAATCGCTTAGTAACCAAAGTTTAAATAACGCCATAACAGTGTTATTGTAGTGGTTACAAATTGCCAAAAGAAGGAGTTACCATTGTCAACTGTTGAAAAATATGGTATAGTAGGTGGAAGAGGGGGAGCGCGCTCGGTGGGCCCGCCACAACATGTTTACAAACTTCAAAGCATCGGCCCTCGTTCGGAAACAAGGCAGACTTTAGAAGCTTTACTTAGCAAAACCGGTGTTTGTTATACCATAAAGGAGAAAATTCTTGCGCCCGCCCAAAGGCCGGCTATACAGAGAAGCTTTAGTTAGCGAAGCCGGTACTTGTTATACTATAGCGGAGAAAACCCTTGCGCCCAGCCGTGGCCGGCTATGCAGAGAAGCTGTAGTTAGCGAAGCCGGTTTTTGTTATACTTGCGCCCAAAAGTTATTTAAAACAATTTTTAAATAAATTTTAATGGAAAATAAGGCCGACAGACGTTGTCCTGTCCAAATTAGGAAAAATGTTTGCGTTCGATTTTTAAAAGCCGTTAAAAAGATACGAACATTTAAAAGAAAAATTAGTCAAATCGATGGAGCCGTTTTTTTATTTTAGGCAAATCGAAAAAAGTGGGCGGGGCAAAATTTTCTTTCTATAAAACCTAAGTTGGACCATGGCCATGATTTTAAAGAAGAAATCGTCCAAATCGGTCAAGCCGTTCTCAAGTTATGGGTTAATAGAAAAAGTGGGCGTAAAAGTATGCGTGGTTAATTTTTCATTCGATGACAACTTAAAATGGATTAATACGAAGATTTGACAGAAAAATTTGTCAAATCGATGAAGCCGTAATGAGGGCGTAAAAGTTGGCGGGGCAAAGTTTTCTTTTCGTATAAATCTAAGTTGGACCATGGCGATAATATTAAAGAAAAAATCGTCCAAATTATATATATGTCATAAGTGGCGCAATATGAAAATTGGATTTTGCCACGCCCCTCCGCCCACAGACCGAAAATCAAATATCAGACTTCACAGTGTCGCCCGCCTGAATATTCTGAAGATTCTCTGAAAATTTCATCAAAATCGGCCCAGCCGTTTTGGAGTCCATACGTTAAATACATACATACATACATACATACATACATACATACATACATACATACATACATACATACATACATACATACATACATACATACATACATACATACATACAAACATACATACATACATACATACATACACACATCCTGTTTTATTTTATTTTTGAGCTGATGGTCTATGCTGCCAACGCTCCCTCCCATATTTAGTCTTAGAATTTATTCTTTTGATTAATTAAAATAATAATAGTAATAATATTTTATTTTTGTTTAACAAAAATTGGTTTTAACAATTGCGACTATTGATAACTCTGCTATTTTCTCCCAGCTGTACAATAAATTTGCTGTGTTAATTTGCAAAACAATGACAATTTCTGTTAAAATTGTTTTATAGCCAACTTCAACAGAACAACATATTTTTTTACAAATTTTCAAGTCCAGAAGTTATGCAAATTACAAATGTGTGTAAAAACAAAGTAAAGGAATTGTATCTATATGTGGCAACTTCATATACAAACATTTGCTGTTCTGTTAGAAGTTAAAGGCAGTACATTTTAACTGCAATCCTTTCTTTCCCTTACTATACAAATGTATTTGTTATTCTTCCTACTCTAGAATGAAATACATGTAGGGGTGTAGTAAATGTTTAGATGTCCAATATGGTTGCTGTATCTCCAAAACAGAACATAAATGTGTTGCAGTATCACAAATCATACCCTAACATATTATGGTATGGATGTGTATAGTATTATCAGATACAAGTATCTGGTATTGTGTATATTTTAGATGCGCAAAAATTAGATTTTGAATTTTGGTACTTTAATTGTTGGTTTGTAAGCGTATTTTGGTACAGTTAAATGAATTAAATTATTAAACCGTCTTTAAACGAAAAATGCGTGTGAGGCATTATTCGTGAAGCGGACAACCAAAATTTGGCAGAAATATACCTCTATTAGATATGAATGTGTGGGAAAAATGCGTTTTTGTATGTTATTTATGTGTCGAGTTATGAGGTGCTAAAGTGCTGTCGTTTTAAGAAAATTATTTTTTTAAATAACTGTTTCAAACTAGAAACAAATAAAACAAAGGAATTCAGATAAGTGATTCTTATAGGAAATCGCTTTATAAACATTTCTTTCTAAAATACCTTCACTCTATCACCATTTCTGAAGGAGGCTTCCATACATTATGTAAGTTTTTTAAAACTTTATAATGCACAGGGATGGATTTTGTAAGCCCCTTAAGGATTGGAGATAGCGGGAAGGTACCTTACAAGAAATATTTTTCACGTTAGCGTTTAGATAATAATGGAAAACTTGATTTTCTGTAATTTCTCCCATCATTTTCTGAACACCAACGTGAAAAATATGATGATTCGCTCATTCATTTCTTGTAGGGTATTATAGAAACAAATGTTGGTGATGAAAAATAATGTGGAGTCTGTCCTACATTTGGCCCGTCTAGGATAGGCCTGCCATACGTCCTGGTTTTCCAGGATTGTCCTGGTTTTAGACTACTTGTCCTGGTGTCCTGGTCCACTATTAAATTGTCCTGGTTTTTTTGGACAGGTCAAGACAAACAAATTAGTTTTTTGTTTTTTTTTTTGTTAACAAATGTTAAGATTTCTGTTATAACCCTGCTAACATTAGGTAATTATATAAAAAACTTTAATTAAATTCAACTGTTATCTGGTGTAAAGCTGGTAAAAACTTTCAATAATATTAGATGATAGTCAATCCTCTATCAAATTTTTTTTCAACTAGTTACTGTAAAAAGTAATACCGTGTAAACAACTTTTATAAGTAATCGAAAACCGATAACAAATTGCTTTCTCTAAGGCAGCCCATACGCGTTTGATTCAATTGTCAACTGAGTCGGTCGTTGTCCAAATCAAAGCGTGTATGCCTTTTTCAATTGATTAGTTTGACAGTTGTCCACAGGGTTACCGTTGGAAATTTTCGAAAAGGGTCACAAAAAGGGTATTTTCCAGAAAAAGGGGTCAAAAAAAGGGTATTTCAATAAAAAAAGGGTCAAGTTTTTTATTAGCAGTATTTCCCATTTTAATGAACATAATAAGATCAAGTTTTTTTATAAGCAAGCAAACAAATAATATTTCAGGTAGGAAGAGCTCAAATAACTTAATTTTTTTATGGAATGCTCTGTCCTATTTTAAACACCTGACAAAATGTTTATTCTTTATCATACATAGCTAATTTTTTAATATTTTTTATGTAATTTTCCGATTTAGTGATGTCAAAAAATGTTAGTGTTTGTTTTTAATTTTGCAATCGTTCGCAAATTGTAACCATTTTCTCGATTTAAGCGATTTTTTTCCTGTGTCAGATTTTTTAAAGCTTTTACAATTTTTAATAAATATAAGACTTTTCTATCATACCGTTGTTACCAAATACATGGGAATTTCCGCTAATTTAGCAATTTTTACCTCTTGTTTTCATTCCTGTTAGGGCACTCTCAACACTGTCGATTAAAAGAAGGCGAAAAGCTCAATACCTTTTGCCATTATTAAGGGCGAATTTTTTTGAATAAAACATGCTACTCTTTAAGAGAGCAAAACACCAAATTGCATTTTTTTAATAAAATGTAAAATTTTTGTTTTGAAAAGCAACCACCGTAAAAAATAACAAATATTTATATGAGTTATGTTTGCTTTTAGGGAAATTGTACTTTACTATCAAAAATCAAGGAGAAGAAAGCATGGAATTGTAAGTTTATACTTTAAGTCTGTTCCATATCAAGCAATGCTTATTTCGAAAACATTTGTTTAGCACTTCTGTTCCGCAGTGTTGACAAAAAACAAAATGTGAGAGCTATTTCCATAAAAGGGTCAAAAAGTGTCACAAAATAGGTGATAATGATACAAAAGTATAATTTAAAAAAAGGGTCATAAAAGGTATCAACACCGTCGAAAAAGGGTCAAATTGATACTTTAGTATCACAACGGTAACGCTGCTTAAAGGTAATTTTATTGCGGGATTTTGGTTCATTTTAGTAATTTCAATAAACTAAACCGTTTTTGAGTTTCGCGAATATAGTTATGTTGTGCAACCCCTCCATTTTCGAAATAACGGTATATTTTGAAAACAAGAGCTAACCTTAAAAAAACGGTTGGCACCATTGAATTCAGCGTACCCGAATTATGTTAAAACGTCATGTGCCCGGCTTCTCTGTTTTTTCAACTAGCACAGTGTTATTGTTAGTTCATATTAAATATATGAAGATTCTATAAATAAATAATGAAAAAAATTCAATTTTTTAATTACCTACAATTTATTAAACCTTTATTTTATCGATTTTCACTTTATGAGTATTAGTCTGGGTCAGGGATGATAAATAAGAAAACCAATATCTTAAAAATGAACTTTTAAAATCGTACTTTTTCAGCCCCAATAGTACTAAAAAATGTTTTTAATTTATTTTTAAAAATATAAATGTAATAAAACAAAAACAAAAGGTACTTAAAATTCATTTGTGCATTAATTATACATAATAATAGGGTGGGTAAAATTTTTTCGCGTCAAAAGCACATCGCGATTTGATCCCCGGATATTTCAAAACTGTTAGTTTTCCAAAATATTCAAGAATAGAGGAAAACAAATAGTAATTGATCTGGCCAGACCTGTATCATGCTGTTTTTAGGGTCAAGAAATCCATTAATTTTTAATTTTGATTGCCGCCAGAGAGCGTTTTCATACACTTTTTAGAATTTATCGTCTTTTACTCAAAATGTAATCTCGATTTTTAAGCGAAAGTAACATTTTTAAGCGTTTTAAAATTATGTACATACGAACATCTTCGGATTGCGTTTCCAAATTTATTGTGTTTAATATGTACTACAGAAACAGAAAAGGAGTAGAAAGTCCGAATATAATAAAATTTAATTAAGCACTTGTAAAATCTCTTTCAAAATAATTCGGAGTAAAATAATAATGGAGTGGGTTACTACTGTTCCAAAATTGACAACCATCTTGTTGACGAATATTTGAAAATATTATGAGTTCGTTCCAAAATAATCTTGAATTGATAGGAGTTCGTCCATTCTACTAGGTAGAACTTTTGCAGAAGTGGTTTCCTATATCCATTAAATACATGTCAATATCATCATACTAAATTTAGAATGTGGCGTAAGCAATCGTTCAATGAACAAGTGCAAAAATCTATTCACAATAGCCGAGTTCAGTGTTTAGTGCAAATGCTCTTGCAAATATATTTATTGGACAGTAGATATTAGTTGCCATTTTATATGTATTATAGATATGTAGGCTTGAAAAATGAAATAGTACAAAATGAGTCACGGGGGTACCAGCGTACTCTTTAGTTTTGAATTGTACCAAAAAAGTTCAATTGTACCAACTTTATCAACCCTGGTCTGGGTTCTCACTATGAAAGTTTTCTTTCAGAAAGTGAGTTTATTGGTGAGAGGGGAGAGAATAGCAGCATGTTCTCTTCCTCTCTCACCCATAAGCTCAGACTTTCTAAAAGAAAACTTTCATAGTGTAAACCCAGACTTAGTTAATTCTGAATTGCTCTGTTTTGGTACACTCATAAAATTATTACAGTAACTGATTGTAGGTTATTAAATTCGTTTTCGGTACTGTTAAAATTGAATAAAAATATAGTTATTTTACGAATAAATTTATTTTTCAACATTTATGTTTGTTATTAAAAAAACAAACTACCAAAAAATAATGTTTTCCGTATTTTTTTTTGTTAATTTGTTTGATTTTTATCGGTTAAAATATATTTTTTAAAAGTAAAAACTATTCAATTTTAACGAATATGATGTTCAATAAATAAAAAACTTAGAAATTACTGAAAAAATCATTTGTTTTAAATGAAATGTAAATGATCCGTTTTTTAAATGAATTTTAATTTGTTTCAAATGAATTTTCGTTTGAATTTAACTACATAATATTTTGAGTGTATTTTTTGTTTAATATAGGTATTCTTTTAATTAAACTTTTTTTTAAATAAAATATCGATAATGCCGATTTTTTTCTTTTTTAACGCCATTTCTTACCAAAATCATCTCACCCCTGGTCTGAATCATCACTATGTTTTATTATCTACAACAATATTTTGTGCCACTGATGGGATTTGTGGTAAAATTGTACCAAATTTGGTACAATCGCAACTTCATTGGTACACTGGTACAATTCATCCCTTTTTGGTACAATTTAAAAAAAAAATACCCATGAAGTTTGAGGTGGATTAACTAAATTTTCTTCAATAAAAAAATTTTTAATAGCATATCTCCAGCCGTGACCAGAACTAACAAAAATTGTTTTATTGTTAATAAATGTTCGGATATTGTACTATCATATAATGTACATACATACATAAGTATATGTACTTGTGTGACTGTAGAAGCCTATGATTAAGTGTCTCCAAATCGCCACTTTAGTCGACACATTGTCAACCAAGCATCTACATTTTTGCCTGTCTTTTTGATAAAAGAGAAATAGACAAATATTTACTTTTTCTTAATTTTTATACCCACACCACAATAGTGGAGAGGGTATTATGCGATTGTGCTGATGTGTGTAACACTAGCAAATGATACTTTCTGAGTCGATTTAACGATGTCCCTCCGTTCGGCTGGCTGGCTGGTTGTCTGTCCATGTTACCTTCTGCGTAAAGAACAGGTCGCAATTTTTAAGGTACTGCACAGAAAAAAATAACAGTTTATTTCAATTAAAAAATTTGTGATATTAATTAAAAAATTCATTAAATTAGCACCAGTAAACAAATTAATAGTATCAATTAAACCAGTTAATAGTATTAATTAAACGTTTAATTTATTAAATTTTTAATTAAAACTGATTTTATTTTTGATTAATGCTTTAATTGGTTAAAACTTTTGGAGAATTTTTTCTGTGTGCGATGAAATGTTGAACATAGGTTTCAATTCATAAGGACAAAGCCTGATAAAAATGGTGAGGATCGGTCTATAATTTCACATGTCCCTATACAAATTTTTTTCCAGAATAGTGCTAGTGCCTATAATCCATCCTATTACGTTAGTATTTAGATTAAATTTGGACCAGAAATTTTGTATTTCATCTTACCATTTTTATTGGAATTGGTCCTTATTTGACGACTTATAAATGTTGGTATTGATATAATAATTGGCGACAATAACTTTTACGATAGCCACTTTGCCAACAAAAAATATTGCGCTGGATGGTGCAAAATTAATTATAGCCCATATTAACACCCTTCCTTAAATTACTTAAAGGTAAACAAATCACAAATAGATGAAGATATCTTTATAATAGCCGACACAAAAACTTTTACAAAAATCTTAACCTCCTAAAATAATATTGTTCTGGCGGGTCCATGTTTGCCCATGAGCAGCGTTACCGTTATGCAAATAAAATTATCAATTTGACCCTTTTTCGACGGTGTTGATACCTTTTATGACCCTTTTTTTAAATTATACTTTTGTATCATTATCACCTATTTTGTGAAACTTTTTGACCCTTTTTTGGAAATAGCTCACATATATTGTTTTTTGTCAACACTGCGGAACAGAAGTGCTAAACAAATGTTTTCGAAATAAGCATTGCTTGATATGGAACAGACTCAAAGTATAAACTTACAAGTCCATGCTTTCTTCTCCTTGATTTTTGATATTAAAGAACAATTTCCCTAAAAGCAAACGTATCTCATATTTGTTATTTTTTACGCTGGTTTCTTTTTAAAACAAAAATTTGACATTTTATTAAAAAAATGCAATTTGGTGTTTTGCTCTCATAAACAGTAGCATGTTTTATTAAAAAAAATTCGCCCTTAATAATGGCAAAATGTATTGAACTTTTCGCCCCCTTTTGAATAGACAGTGCCCTAACAGGAGTGAAAACAAGAGGTAAAAATTGCTCAATTAGCGGAAATTCCCAAATATTTGGTAACAGCGGTATGATAGCAAAGTCTTATATTTATTAAAAATCGTAAAAGCTTTAAAAAATCTGACACTTATAGGAAAAAATCGTTTAATCGAGAAAATGGTTACAATTCGCGAACGATAGCAAAATTTAAAACAAACACTAAAATTTATTTGACATCGCTAAATCGGAAAATTACATAAAAAGTATGAACAAATTAGCTTTAATGATAAAGAATAAACTTTTTGTCAGGTGTTTAAAACAGGACAGAGCATTCCATAAAAAAATTAAGTTTTTTGAGCTCTTCCTACCTGAAATATTATTTTTTTGTTTGCTTATAAAAAAAACTTGGTCGTATTATGTTCATTAAAATGGGAAATACTGCTTATTAAAAACTTGACCCTTTATTTATTGAAATACCCTTTTTTGACCCCTTTTTCTGGAAAATCCCCTTTTTGTGACCCTTTTCGAAAATTTTCAACGGTTACCCTGCCCATGAGTCTCAGTCTCGAAAATTTTTCTGTATATACTGTGGTGAAGCGTATCGAACGCTCGTCATTGATGGCCTATAATTTCTTACTTGTTTTGTTTTTGTTTTTATTAAATAAAAAAGTGCTATGCATTTTTACTATAGGCCGGGATTTACTATCCTACACAATCGTACGATTCATTCACACGAAAATCTTATAGAATACAATCCGACACAAAAAAACGTCTTCATCTATCCCACAAAAATGACTCAGCTACTTTACAAGAAAATGTAACTCTGATCGGATAGAAACTATCATTTTAAGAAAATTTCCATACACATTTGCAAGTCGGACAGACTTGTCAAAAAAATCTGTCACTAAATTACTTTTTAAGCCACACCATCTTACTTTATGACATTTCGTACGACTGAGAAGGATAGTGTATCGCCGGCTTATGTATGCTTTTTTATTTTATAGCGTAATTATGGTACAATTTATGTCAATTTTGCCATTGAGACGGTACAACAGATCCCAACAGTGGTTTGTACATGTGTTAAAATAAAAAATTCTCAAAGTTGCCTGCCATCCATTCATACAACGAAATCATCATCATAATAAATTAATTGTGATACAAGTAGCTAGACTTTAGTATAGTACCCAGTATATGTATTATAAATATTTTGAAAACTCTGTTTTTTGTAAGTACGAGATGTTCAATATTTGTTTATAACTTGTGCTAACAATAAAAAAAAATACGTAAAGAAGCAACAATGCAGAAGAAAACAGAACACAGACCAAAAGGACTTATGTACTGGAATTGGAATAATAAAATTACATCTGATACTTTGTGTAAACAAAAGCTAACAGTGCTTGTTTTTGTCGTTTAAGGCAGTCCTTAGGGATTAGTCGGCTTATTTGTGGCTAAACTTTAATATTCTAAAAAAAACAAAATCTTATTTTTCTTAAAAGTTTATTACATTATTTAAAACAAACAGCTAAATACAATAACGAAAAGAATTACATTCAAGAAATGCAAAAAACTGTGCACATCTTTATGGTACTCAAAATAAACGTGGTGTATTTGGGGTAGAAAAAGCCGTATTATTAAGGAAAGCTTAAGCTTATAAAACTTTTTAAACGTTTGTGTGTCACACAAATCAAATTCGCACGCAAGTGATAACGTTTTTATCTTCCCTAGAAAACGATACAATTATGCGTTTTTAAATTGTACACAGAAAAAATTATTGCCGAATTATTTTCAAACAAACGCTTGTTTGAAAATTTTTTTAATTTCTACAAATTTTTTTACTGATTCAATTAAAATTTTTGTTTGATTTTTATTTAACCAACAAAAATGTTGACAACCATTCAAAAATATAATACACGCGTTATTGGTTTCAAGTTTTCATAATTTTGTATGAAATATTTAACGCTCTTTAATGTTGTCGTCTTTATGCATTTTTTTTATTTGATCGTAAGCAACACTTCTTTATGTGAAATATAAGAACTACAACAAAAAACACATGCAGTCTATTTTTGGACACTTTAAAAAAGTACAACAGTAAGAAAGATGAAGACTCTTCATTGAAGAGGTTGAAGTAAAAAAAAAAATAGCAGGTACAAAAACGTTTCACTCTTTTTAAACAACAGAAACAACGACAACATTATAATAAACAAAATAAATTTATGGTTGGTTAAAAAAAAAAACCCGTATTCAATTTTTTCAAACTGTTTGCTGTAATACATCAAATACAAAAATATAATGATGACGAAAAACATATCGAGTCGGTCGGTCGCCGTTTTTGGGTTACATTTCTTCTTCATTAGCAAAGGAAAGGATACAGCAACAGTGAGTGATGACGAAAAACATTGTGTGTATAAAAAAAGACTTCGATCAAAAATTATTCCAACAAAAAAATGTGTCTCAAAGCCAGCCGGCCGCTCTGCTCTCTCTGCCATCATCTTCTAATACAGTGCCTGCTTGTGTGCGCATCATTGCTTGTGCAAAAAAAAAACATTTCTTTTGATTTTGAAATTTAGTATATGAATTTCAGTAAACTTTTTGTTTGATTCAGTTAAATTATTTGTTTGAAAAAATCAGTGTTTTTTTTCAATAAACAAAATGCAAATAAATTGTTTGAACATGCGAATTTGTTGATAGGACCGATTTCAGACAAAAAATTGTTTGATTCTACAAATTTTTTGTTTGAATTGGAAAAATAATTTTTCTGTGTAAGGATTAATTAAAAGTAAAAGAAAACTATAATAAAAGAAATGTTAAAAACTGATAGAGAATCCTGTTGTTTTTTAATTTGTAGCTTGAAAAAGAGTTTGGATTCAAACTTTATATGTATTTTTCTTAAAGCTAACAAACCCAACAAGAGACAAACACTTTTAAAATAAACCAAAACCCCCCCCGGCTATTTTAATACCCACATCAAAATTGTGGAGACGGTATTATGAATTTGTGCTGATGTTTGTAACACCTTCACATATTAGTGCTAGACCCATCGGTCGGCTTACAATCGCTTTTTAAATGGATTTAAAGATGTCCGTCCGTACGGGTGGCTGGCTATCCATATAAGCATTGTGCGCAAAGTGCATGCAGCAATTTTGGAGCTACTTTTCAAATAAAAAAAATTAAATTTCTTAGAAAAGGTGAAAATGCATCACTTACTCAGCTATGAGTGAGATTATATTTGACATATAGTTTCAAAAATATCAGACTTAAAAGAATAATTTCATTATTCCTTGTTAATTACATGAAAATTTATGTTGTTATTAAGAGTTCTCACTGAACTATGCAGACGATCAGCAAAAAACAAAGATGCCTCGTTTAAGACTTTAGAAATTCATTCCATTTTACAAAATAAACTTGTAAGTTTATATATTGTTTGTTAAAAATATATTTTTCAAACAATAAAAAATCGGAAAACCATATTAAAATTCGTTTCCAAATATGTGTCTAAGCAAAATTAAGAGGATGTTTAAAGTTCAAGCAAAATTTTTGTCCAAGTTAAATATCATTGTGATACATTTGGATTTTCCCGACGAGGATTAGCTTAGTGAATTAAAAAAAAAAAAAAAATATGCCTTGCTTGTAATACATCTTTAAGTATATCGATATCGACTTGTCAAAATTGCCTGCGCTATCTTTGAACTAAACTTATGGATTTCAAAAAATCAAATTTCCCATAAATTAAAGTTCAAAATACAATTTTAATCTTTCAAAGCATCTTAAAATAACACAAATTTAAGAAACGTAAACAAGACACATCACCTTAATTTGAAAAGAAATGCGCAAAATGCTTGGGATTATTTGGACGTGGCATTGTGGTATGATACTTTTTGTGCATTTTATGTGTTTCTAAATTCAAGTTAAATGCAATGCGTTTTGTGCGCCAAATTTGCTTTTTTTTATCAGCTTTTGTGCTAATATGTTTAACAATTAAAAACAATTTTGCAAAAAATGGAGAGTGTAATTGATATTTTAATAGAATTTATTTAATAGAATTCATAGAGGGGTAAGCTTTTATTATAAAAATATTTGTGATTTTTCACGGTATCAATAAGTTTCCAATTCAAGGCATTTGGTAAAAAAAATAATAAACACAACAAAAATTAGACTCCGAAGATAAAAGTAATCGATAACTAGAATGGCAAATGTTGTTCGTGGTAAAATTGTGATAAAAATTAATTTTAATGTATTGTATTCTTTAAAGTTTATACAATCTTTATTACGAAAGCGTTTTCTCTTATTAAAAACCTTTTTTAATGCAAAAAATAGTAAAAAGTAATCCACCACACAAATATATTAATCGATAACATTGAAAATAAAACATGATTTGTCATCCATGGCCATCAATAACAGCTGACTTTTTTTCACCACACATGCGACGGATACAAAAGTAGAAAGTAAACCTACTTTCATGCGTTGATGCGTGTATGCATTCTCTGCATTTTGGTGTGTAACTTGTCATATGCAATTACACCGATTCAACTTTTTCAAATGCATTAAAGGGACAGACGCATAAATGCATTGTGTGGACCTTCAGCTTTAGGCACATGTGCAACTTTACTAGCACAATAAAACTTTTCAAAAAGATTGGAATTGATTGTGCACTGAGTGGGTACATGCAGATTTTTCAAAAACTTGGGAGAGATTTTAAAGTCTTGAAAAATTAAAATACAATGTTGTATGTTGTTGATAAGTTTTTGTTGTTGTTAGACTTAATATGATAATTGGTTTAGTAAAAAAATGTTGCTCTAGCGTGAGACTTTTTTTCTTTGCCTCAGGATAATGTTCACGTATACACCGTCTGGAAACAAGGCCATGTTTTGAAATGGAGTGGAGCATTAAGAGTTATTAATAATATTTGCAATAAATTTTAAAAAAATGTTTCATCTTATTGAATGGTGAAATTATTCTTCTAAGTCTCTCTTAAGGTTGAATATTTTTTTTAATCTCACAACCGATCGATATGTTATTATGTATTTTTATATCAATTAAGAAATTGAATATATTTGAAATGCAGTTGAAAATATTAATTCAATTTTTTTTTTTTTTTTTCATTATTTATTTATTGAATCTTCATATATTAAATATGAACTAACAATAATTAATCAAATCTTAACCTAATGCTTTATTCTATGTCCTGCCAGTGCCAGACAAAAATTTTCTTCATCACGGGTTCTGTTCACATATGTAGGTGTTTATCGCTCATCTTAATGGGTAAGTGCTGCAGTGTCTCTTCTTCTTAGGCGAGAGTGGCCGCTATCATTTAAAATATTTCGTGCTAGTGGATTTGGGTGCAACTCTAGCCTTTTCAAATATTTTACCGCATACTTCGTAATAATAGTCCTTACCAGTGGCACATTGAGATCCTTGTGGATATTTGAGTTTTTAACATACCAAGGGGCAGCTGTAATTATTCGAAGAAGTTTATTTTGGCGCCTTTGAATTTTTTCGATATTTGAGGCCGAGGCAGTGCCCCATAGTTGAATACCGTAGCACCATATTTGCTTTAAAATAGCGTTGTAAAGTAGTAGTTTGCAGTCGAGACTAAGAACAGAATTTCTTCCAATAAGCCAGTTAATTTGAGTTGCTTTTAGTTTCATTTGGGTTAATTTTGCTTCTATATGGCATTTCCATGTTAAACGCCGATCTAGATGAATACCGAGATATTTGACATGCGATTGTTGAGGCACTAGTTGATTATTGATTTTAATAGGGGGACATGTTTCCCGACGCAAGGTAAATGTTATATGTACGCATTTTTGCTCATTGACCTTTATTCTCCATTGTTTAAACCACAGTTCTAGTTGAAATATATGATTCTGCAGGTATCGAGATGCTTCAAGACTGTTCTCGTGTACGCTTAGAAAAGCTGTATCATCAGCAAAAGTTGAGGTTAGGGTGTGATTGTTTGTTGGCATGTCCGAGGTATATATAAGGTAAAAAAGTGGGCCCAAGATGCTTCCCTGAGGGACTCCAGCTTCAATTGGCTGAGGAGAACTTAAAAAATCGCCTTCTTTAATAATAAATTTTCGACCGACAAGGTAGCTTTCTAACAGCTTGTGTGTATTAACCGGTAGGTTTAGCTTCAACTTATGTAACAAGCCTACATGCCAGACTTTGTCAAAAGCTTGAGAAACATCTATGAAAAGAGCGGAGCAATATTTTCTTTCTTTAAAGGCTTTTCTTATGGCGTTTACTATCCGATGGGTTTGTTCAATTGTGCTATGCTCTCTACTGAAGCCGAATTGATGATTGGGTATACACCCATTGTCATTTAAAATTGGGGTTAATTTTGACGCTAAGAGCTTCTCAAACAGCTTTGATATATTAGATAATAAGCTAATAGGCCTATATGACTCAACTTTTGTGTGATCTTTTCCTGGCTTTGGTATCATCGTTATTAAGGAGACCTTCCATTCTTGAGGGTAGTATTCAAGTCGTAAAATAGCATTAAAAATATAAAGAATAATTTTCTTTGCTATGCGAGGTAGCTCCAAAAGCATTTTGTTACTGATTTTATCAATACCAGGTGCCTTCTTGGTGTTTAATTCACAAATAGCCCTTTCTAATTCCCTTATCTCAAATCTTAGGGGGATAGCTGCTCTAACATTAACAGGCGGCAATTCGTGCGCTGTATCGTCAGGTATATTTTGGGTAAATACGTTTTTCAAATGATTTACAAACAGGTTTCCTTTTTCATTATCATTTCTTGCCCAACTTCCATTCAAGTTTCTTAATGGTGGTTTCGAGATAACTGGTCTTTTGAGGTTTCTAGCTGCCCGCCATAATGAGTAGCCTGATTGTGGAGTTGCATCCAAGTCCTTAAGATATTTTTCTACGGAAGCCGTTTTCTGAGTCTGCAGTAATTTTCTTAGCCTTTTTGTACACTCTTTTAATTCATTTTTAAGTTGAGGGGATCTTTGCAATTTAAAAAAAAAATTTTTGCCCGCGAAACCAAAGCGCCTAACACTTTTTTCTTTTTCAGCTTATTCTTGTTTTAGTATCTTCTAAAAACTGAATCAGTTAAAAAATTGGAGAAAAACTAATAATTTATTTAAATCTTCCCCAGGGCAACTACTGTCATGATATACTACATCTGCTGGTATGTTCAAAACTAACCTTAGGACCCATATAAGCCACCTTCCTTAAATCACTTAAGAGCAAACAAATCTCATAACGAATATAATATTTGGCAAAAAGAATAATTTTGTTCTGGCGGGAGCGTGATTGTTCAGGGGTCCTATATAAGGTACACTCTCGAAAACTTCTTAAAAAAAATTAAATACTGTATCATAATAGGGTATCATAAGGACTGGCTTTACCGACAATACGTGCTTGTAGTTTGTTGTTTTCTTATTTAGTTACTAGCTGACCCAGAGTTCCCAGTTTTATTTTAAGCCTTATCCCCAATTTGTGATTTTTCATCCCCCCAAAATCCCCAAAGTAGCCATTTTCTTATCCCCAAAAATCCCCATATTTTCTTAAAAATAAAATCATAATATTATGTCTATGGAAAAATATGCATACATCGATTTATTTAAATAAATCCATTTGTGTAATATAATTAACACATTTATAGTATGTAACAAGGGTAACGTAAAAACGCAAAAGAAAAATAATTATGTGTCAATACATATTTATCAATTCCAAAACTAGGGATAATATTCTAATTCATAAGCCAATGCAATTTTGTTTTACATGTTGTTTGTTTAAAAAGTGCATTTAAGATTATTGAATTAATTTGTCACAGCAAGCTGCATTATTTTAAAGTGTGTATTTATTCTAAGAAGAGCTCCTTATAACTCATATTGTCTTCTGTTGCAAAAATTGATTTTGGTTGTATTCATTACAGAAAAAAGCTAGTTCAACAGAAGAAACGCTAGTTGGTACAAAAAGCATATTTAAACCTATTTCAACAAGTTCTTGAAATGTTTATCTCCAATTACAAAAAAAAATCCCAAATTTGGGGATAAATCCCCAAAACTGGGAACACTGAGCTGAGCCGACAGACGTTGTCCTGTCCAAATAAAAAAAAAGTTTTGCGTTCGATTTTTTAAATCCGTTAAAAAGAGGAAAAAAATTATTTTTTAATTAAAATGTAGTTTATATATGTATGTATATATGGAGGGTTCAAAGCTGTCATAAACCAAGTCATAAAATAAAATGCATATATGTATTTCAAAACTGGTGTGAAATTCTTCGCAAATTTTAACTCTATCGAGTTCGGTAACGGACTAAATCAAAAAGTTTTTCGTTCCAAAGGTAACGGTAATAAACCCATGTCAATGGCTCCAGAAATTAATGACAATTCACTTACTCAAACTCAATATATTATCGAATTTTAATTTTTGACTTGGTTCGCTTCAGCTCTGAGCCCTCCATATATGCTATGAATCTTTTTTACATTTTAGTTGATAAGATCAATATTCAGGTCACCAGTAAAAAAAGTTAAACTTATTCTATTGCTTTGTGATATACGATATTTTTTGTTTGGTTGTCTGGCGCATAAACAAATAATGCTAATGGACTTCCGACGCGGGTACAGGCGGCATATAATTGACTATGCGAGAAGCATGATGGTTAATGCCGCAGACACGCAATGACTACCCTTGAGTGTTAGGGACTTTTAATCAATTTTATGGCTTGTTTGAAATAATAAAAATGTTCGCGAATTTTCGCCATTTTTGCAAATTTGTTTGCCATTTTCCGACATTTTGTTTTTTCACCCTTTAGCGATTTCAAATAAATTTTATTGTTTTTTTTTTAATTTGCAATTTTTGCCGAATTTAAGCTAATTTCGCAACAGATGCGATTTGTCCCTGTGATTCTTTACAGCTTTCACGATTTTTAGCAAATATTAGACTTTTATATCTGCTGCGCTGTCCCTTTCCCAACTCGTTCGTCTGCGTACGAAATAGAAATTAAACTATCGCTGAGTTCGTTACGCACGACGAATTCGGTCAACGCAATGATTTCCAATGACGAATATTCGTTGCGAATAATTCGTCGTTCGTCCCAGTGATGTTTCTAGCAATACATATAAAAATAGCATACATAATTAACAATACAATTTCTAAGTGTTAAGAAATGTGATTATTGCCATTTTTATAGCATTAGGATTTGATGAAAAGTTGATAAATCTGTATAAGTTGTTTAATACATTGCTCATTCTCCTGACAGGGTCAGCATTAGCATAATTTGGTCTAACAAATGTAACTGATAAAGGTTTGTCATTCCGGGATGGACGTTGAGGAATATTGAAAGAAATATCATTAATCAAAAATCCACAGCAGATGTCACCATAAATAACATTGAATAAAAATGACACATTAAGCATAGTTCTACGACTTTTTAATGTAGGAAGCTTAATGAAGTCAAGGTCAAGTGGTAAAAACGTAATCCACGAAGACAAAATAACAGGAATGGTTTTTGGACCGACTCAATGGCATTGGAATGGATTTGGTAAATAGGGTCCCATATTATCGATCCATATTCGAGAATAGGTCGAACTAGTGCCTTTTACCAATATACGGGTCATTAAACTCTTTAGTCCAACGTTTTATATAACCCAGTGTAACCCTTGCTCTATTTATTATAGTTGTTATATGCACAGTAAAATTCAATTTAGGGTCAAATAATATTCCAAGATCTTGGAAGCTGTCAACTAATTCCAATTTTTAATCACCGAGAAAAAATCAGCAGCAATCGGGTTTTTTCTTACCAAGCGCATTGATTTTCATTTCCTTAAATTCATCTCCACAAAGCTGATGTTGCACCATTCACCAAATGAGCTTAAGTCCTTTGGAAGTCGATGGTGATCTAAAAGTTAGTTATGGGTAAGATACACTTTGACATCATCAGCATACATTAAAATATTCGAGAATTTTATAAATTAGGCAAGTCCTTAATAAACAATGAGAAAAGCAGCGGTCCAAGGTGGCTTCCTTGAGGTACTCCAAAAAGAATATATATAGATATTTTTAGAATAACTGCTGGTAAAGCAAACGGTTTGCGTCCTATTTGATAAATTTGAGTACAGTACAGCCCTACGCTTAAATGCCTTTCACGCTTACTTACCTTGAGTCTTAAATCGCAGTTTTTCCATTTTTCAAACAAAAATCCACGTTTAATTGCCATACGCTTAATTACCCAATTCGGGCAATTAAAAATTAAAATCCTAAAACAAAATTACACCTAAATTTGGCTCACCAGAATAAAGTCATGTTATGAGGTTAAGATTCTTGTAAGAGTCGCTGAATTTTAAATAATATGTATTAGCATTTAAAAGGATCAAATAGCTTGAATATTTGAGTGATAGATATCTGAATAAAAACTGTATGTTTAAATGGGAATAGGTTTAACCATATTTAATTTGCAGTATACGAACATGATTAAATGGTTTATGAACATAACGAAAGAAGTTTGCGTAGGGACTATGTGATATTATAGATCGATTCTCACAATTTACATAAGTTTCGTTCGTATGACAATTAAAACGTATTTTTATTAAATTTTATTAGATCTTATATATAAATACGGGAACAATATTTTTGTGGTTGATTTTTAAGTATCTTCTTGTCCACCGATTTTAATGAAACATATATCGTTTTAAAGGTATTTGTGTGTAGATATGCACAATATATTTTTTTCTAAATTTTTTGAATTAAAGTTTTTGAAAAGCGTTTTAATTTATCTTACAGACATACGTGCAAAGATGGGTGAATAGGGCATTTTGCCGTTCTCTTAAAATGTGTACGTTTTTGTTGTATAACGCACAGGTTTTCTCGAAAGTGAATGTCAAGTGGTCGAATTTCGGCCACCGGGCGATCCTAGTTTTCTAAAACCTGCTAATTTTACTTTTCGCACAAGGTTTACATGGACAGACACCAGCCAGATGGGCGGATGGACATGAAAATATCAATTTTAACTGTGTTTCTAATTAGATCAGCTTACTAAACTATGCGTTTAGTATTCCATTTATTTTAAAAAGGCACATAGCATAGTTCTGGGAAACTATCGATAGACTATCGATATTATCGATAGTCTTAAAATATCGAAAATATCGATAGGAAAAATATAAATATCGATATTTTTATTATTTAAAATACAGCTATGAAGACATCTGATGCTATGTTCATACGACGTTATAAACCACTCGTTTCGCTCGTTGAAACTAGTTTGCCAAACATGCTGTTCATACGATTCATTCCTGTTTCATTTTGACATTTTTTTTTTGTGTTGTTAGTTTGATTTTTTTTAAATAAATAAAAAAGTAAATAAAACTTAAACATATATTATTTAACACTTTTATTGATATTATTATGTTATAATTATCACTTTATTTTATTAGACATCAATTTTTATTTTGTTTTTTTCTTTGTTTTGCTTTTTTTTTGAGAGCTAGTTCAGATAAACTAACGATAAATGTTATCAAATTTGGAGATGATAGTACATTTTTCCTGTTTCGCAGCCTGTTTCAAAATGAAACGACCTGTTTCGCCCAAAAAATTTTGTATGGGGAAACAAGTCGTTTCAATCATGTTTGGGGCGCGAAACAGTAATAAGAGAGCGAAACACGAATATTGCTGTCCGTGTGAACATGGTATAACAGCAGCTATACACACACAGTTTTTTGCCGCAAACTTTTACTTGCTATTACCCTGCAAACAATTTCGATCGAAAAATAATCTAAATAGAGTCCCCATTTAGCAAAAATCTATCGCTTTTGCTATTCAATTCTTATTGATGTAGTAACATCGTTCGGGAAGAAGTGTCCCACTATGGTAATACTTCTATTAAGAATCTACTTAGTGTCTATATTTTATGACGAATTAGAGCGCTTTGGGAGTTGAATATCAATTGAATTTAGTAGTATCGCTTTTGTCTCTAAAAACTACTCTTTTGAAGTTAATTTATTTCTTATTGTCTTTTATAATAACAAGTGGGCCATTTTACTATTTATCTTTCATTGTTTTTGTTAAACGAGTCAGAGTAAAATAAAAAATAGCTTAGCTGAAACTTTGACAAATAATTAAAAATCTACAGTACAGTGTTAGGGCCAATTTCATTAATTATTTTTAAATATAAATTCATTTTTAAATATACATAGTTTTTCATATAATTTTGTTTAATTTTACATGAAAAACCTATTTTTTACATAAATTGATATTTAAATAAATTGGTAAAATTGTCCATTAATGTTTTAAAGTTTAAAACCTAACGTGGACAAATTTTTTAAAAGAAATTTACAGAAAGTCGCCAATTTGTTCAAACACTAACCTTATAAAAGTTTCATCATTAAATAACTAGCATATTTTTTAATGCTTTGCAAAAATTATTTTATAATTTTTTTTTCACAAATTTTCACTAGAAAAATAAAAACACTAATTTTCAACAAAACTTATCAGTCATTGAATAAACAAACAGTTCAAAAAATCACTAATATCCTTTAAAAAAGACAATAATAATTTTTTAGTTCACTTTTATTGGCTTAATTATTAAAAATTTACCCACTATACCCGAAGAGTGAGTTTGGGCTGTTTTGTGCACTCATTTCATAAATTTGTGTACTAGAATGTGCGGTAACTTTTGAATCCAGGAAGTCTTAACTTTGAGTACAATATAACTATTAAATATTTAAAATTTTACTTTTTTTACAGCATTATACTATTTCACACTCATGCACCACCGATCGTAATGAAATTTAAGTAAAAACTGCCATAACTTGGGCAAATTGCTTTTGTACTTGGTATTCACTTTTAAACCGCAAATCGTTGCGAAGAAGTCAAAATTACATGGCCAATGTTAGTTTTTGCTGTTGTTGCAATATAATAACTGTTACAATTATCTGAACAACTTTTTAAAGTGACGAAAATGTATAATTTAAGAACTCATTATTCGATCCTAACGTATTTTGTTGTTGCTAAATTCCGCAAAATCTACTGGTTAACTACCAAATGTGACGAAGTAGTTCAAATTTAGTTGATAATCGAAAATTACTCTGCCAATTGCTTGGAGGGTATTAACTCGCGCTGAATTACAGCAATGACTACAAACAACAAGAATGGCAAGTGGTATGGATTGCTTTGCAGTGCTTTTTACTGCTAATTTAAGGCCTTTAAGTCGAAATTTATATTTTTGTAATGTTGTAAAAAAAATGCAAATCCAAATGCAATTGCAAGCATAAGACAAAACAATGAACGACCATTAGAGGATAAATCCGATAGATTGATTAACTTTTTGGGTTAAGAATTAAGAAAATTTTTTAAAGCTGCAATGGAATATCTTATAGTCCCTGTTACTTCGGTTCCTTCAGAGAGGTACTTATGAATTTTTGAAAAACTGCCATCTAATATAACGTGTGTATAAACATACGTCTTATACATTCAATAAAGTGATAAAAACAACGAACTGTATGTAGCCTTATAAAAAAATAATTAAAGTTTTCCTGCACAAGTACAAACATTCAGTCGATAGTAATATCGATATATCGATAGTGAAATCTGAGTGCTTTAAAACCTTGCGAGATAAGGCCATGATGGCTTCATTGCTCAATTTAATGGGAGATAAAGCCATAATGGCCTTATTGCTCAATCATTGAGAGGTATGGCCATATTTACAATGAGATTTAAAGCCATATTTTTCCAAAATATTGTTATGAATGGTGTAAACATTCGGTAAAAGGCAAAATCCTTAGTTATCATTGGAAAACATTTTTTTATTCTTGTGACGTGTCTCCGGAACTGAAATGAGAGATAAAGCCATTTTCCAATATTGCTAATGTGAGCTCCCATTCAAATAAAAAAGGCTTTATCTCCCTATTGAATTAGAGATAAAGCCATCAGGGCCTTATCTCACATGGTAAAAAAGCAACCCCCCGTTTCAGTACAGACTAATACGTCATAATTTAAGCTGAATATTTGCATATACAAATAAGACAGCTTTGATCGGAATCCACGAACAAACCAATTTTGTATGGATCCGTCTGGAATTCTCGAAATTAATTCAATCAAAAATCAAACTTGAGCAAAACGAATGGATATTTATGTTTATTCGAAAAGAAAAAATGATGGTTAATTAAAACCACACCACAATAGTGAAGGGGCTATTATGCATTTGTGCCGATCTTTGTAACACCGTAAAATTAACATTTTAAATTAATTTATATATTAAGTACATGGTCCGCATATACCGATTTACCCAGAATCACTTTCTGAGTCGATTTAACGATGTCCGCCCGTCTTGCTGACTAAATGTCCATTAGTGTGTCCCAAGAAAATTTTTTGGGGCTCAAGCATTATTTAAAAGCTTATAGGGTGAAGTAATTTTGAGATTTCATTGGGAAAAGGTCGCTTTAGTCGAATTTTTGCCAAAAATGTGTGCCGGCCTCTTTTAGGATTTCTTCATAACTTTGCCAAAAACCACGATTTTTTCTTTAAAAGAAATAATTTAAAAGGAAAATGTCCAAGCTTTACTTTGGTGTATTATAAGTTTTTGCAATGTATTTGCTCATTTATGCCACCTTCATTAAAATGTTCGTAATTTTTCCATAAAATTTGTAAATAACGCTTTATAACTTTTAAAATTTTTATGAAAATTAAACAAACCAACAACGCAGTTTGAAAGATAAACACAAATTTTATTTAGTTTTAATAACAAACAATATATGTACATTTAATTGTTTGTGCTGCTTAAACTATGAGGTTTGGTGTAAGAAATCATGATCTAATTTTTCAGGTCAATCCGACGGTGCCTAGTCGTGCCGGGTGGGGCCCAAAGTTCCCCATATTATAAAAAAAAACATATTTTCTATCAGATCTTTATAGTTATACTAGTTGAAAAGCCGAAAATCAAAAATATGGCTTCGTTACGATCTTCCGCAGAGAAAGTACTTGAAGTGTGCCAAATTTCAGCTTCCTATGTCATCAGATGGCTTCAGAAAGTTGCGGAAAGAGTAGGACATACATGCAAACATCCTGACATACTAAGAAATTATATATTGTATAGATAGATTAAAGTATTTGCTGTTTAATATTTTAGTATGATACGAACGAAAGATTTTTAACCTAATTCGGGGTCGCTGAATCCAGTGGTGCTAGCCGTTTTTTTAGGTTAGCTTTGGTTTTCGAGATATACCGTTATTTCGAAAATTAAGGAAGTTGCACAACATATGTTCGCGCAACTCAAAAACGCTTTAGCTTATAGAAAAACTAAAAAAAACCGAAATTCCGCAATAAAATTTACTTTAGGAAAGTTTAAACTTTTTTCTTTATGTTGGCTTTGGTTTTCGAGACATACCGTTATTTTGAAAATTAAGGAGGTTGCACAACATACGTTCGCGTAACTCAAAAATCCTTTAGTTTATTGAAAAACTAAAAAAAAACCGAAATTCCGCAATAAAATTTACTTTAAGAAAGTTAAAACTTTTTTCTTTATGTTGGCTTTGGTTTTCGAGATATACCGTTATTTCGAAAATTAAGGAGGTTGCACAACATACGTTCGCGTAACACAAAAATCCTTTAGTTTATTGAAAAACTAAAAAAAACCGAAATTCCGCAATAAAATTTACTTTAAGAAAGTTAAAACTTTTTTCTTTATGTTGGCTTTGGTTTTCGAGATATACCGTTATTTCGAAAATTAAGGAAGTTGCACAACATATGTTCGCGCAACTCAAAAACGCTTTAGCTTATAGAAAAACTAAAAAAAACCGAAATTCCGCAATAAAATTTACTTTAGGAAAGTTTAAACTTTTTTCTTTATGTTGGCTTTGGTTTTCGAGACATACCGTTATTTTGAAAATTAAGGAGGTTGCACAACATACGTTCGCGTAACTCAAAAATCCTTTAGTTTATTGAAAAACTAAAAAAAAACCGAAATTCCGCAATAAAATTTACTTTAAGAAAGTTAAAACTTTTTTCTTTATGTTGGCTTTGGTTTTCGAGATATACCGTTATTTCGAAAATTAAGGAGGTTGCACAACATACGTTCGCGTAACACAAAAATCCTTTAGTTTATTGAAAAACTAAAAAAAACCGAAATTCCGCAATAAAATTTACTTTAAGAAAGTTAAAACTTTTTTCTTTATGTTGGCTTTGGTTTTCGAGATATACCGTTATTTCGAAAATTAAGGAGGTTGCACAACATATGTTCGCGTAACTCAAAAACGCTTTAGTTTATTGAAAAACTAAAAATTCCGAAATTTCGTAAAAAATTTACTTTAAGAAAGGTAAAACGTTTTTCTTATATGCGCAATCGTTTTAAAAACATATTTTTTTTTTCTCTGGAAAAAAAATAATTTTTTTATTAAAATTTCGGAATTTTTGTTTTTAAAAATTCATAAAAAAATTTAAAAATGCAGCTATGCTTATAATTTTATGTAGTCACATAAAAAACCACATTGCAAACAAATCAAGCTATAAATGATTAAAATCTGTTAACAACTTTTGATTTTATGTATTCACAAAGACGTAAAATTTTAATTAATTTAAGATTTTTATTAATCCGCCATATTTGTATGAGAGCCCCCCTAAAAAGTAAAGGTAAAGGGCAAGTATGTCTCAAGAAAATGTTAAGGACAAAAAACTAATAAAGGTCAGTCATACACTTTATTCCCCTAGGGCTGACTCCTTGGCAGTTATGGAGCTTTTTCTTCAATATATTTCTAGTCTGTAGCTAAAATTTAGAATGGGAGCCCCTTAATGAATGGAGATAGCAGGTAAGTATTTTAGAAATAAATGATGGAGATGAAAAATTAAGTGGAGTTGGTCATACATTTGACCCTTCTTGAGGCATCCTAGGCACAACAAGGGCCAAATATAAGAATTTCAATTATACAAATATGGCGGTTTAATAAAATTCTTAAATTAATTAAAATTTTTCGTCTTTTGTGAACACATAAAATCAAAAGTTGTTTACAGATTTTAATCATTTATAGCTTGTTTTGTTTGCAATGTTGTTTTTTATATGTTTGCACAAAATTAAAAGCATAGCTGCATTTTCCAAGTTTTTTTATGAATTATTAAAATCAAAAATTCCGAAATTTTAATAAAAAAATTGTTTTTTTTTTCCAGAAAAAAAAAATTATCTCTCTTAAAGTAAATTTTATTGCGGAATTTCGGTTTTTTTTAGTTTTTCAATAAACTAAAGGATTTTTGAGTTACGCGAACGTATGTTGTGCAACCTCCTTAATTTTCGAAATAACCTTGAAAACCAAAGCCAACATAAAGAAAAAAGTTTCAACTTTCTTAAAGTAAATTTTATTACGGAATTTCTGTTTTTTTTAGTTTTTCTATAAGCTAAAGCGTTTTTGAGTTGCGCGAACATATATTGTGCAACTTCCTTAATTTTCGAAATAACGGTATATCTCGAAAACCAAAGCTAACCTAAAAAAACGGCTAGCACCACTGGATTCAGCGACCCCGAATTAGGTTAAAAATCTTTCGTTCGTATCATACTAAAATATTAAACAGCAAATACTTTAATCTATCTATACAATATATAATTTCTTAGTATGTCAGGATGTTTGCATGTATGTCCTATTCTTTCCGCAACTTTATGAAGCCATCTGATGACATAGGAAGCTGATATTTGGCACACTTGAAGTACTTTCTCTGCGAAAGATCGTAACGAAGCCATATTTTTTTATTTTCGGCTTTTCAACTAGTATAACTATAAAGATCTGATAGAAAAGTTGTTTTTTTTATAATATGGGGAACTTTGGGCCCCACCCGGCACTGCTAGGCACCGTCGGATTGACCTGAAAAATAAGGTCATGATTTCTTACACCAAACCTCATATTTTAAGCAGCGCAAGCAATTAAATTTAACAAAAAAAAAAAATCCCATACAAGATGCGACCAGTCTAATATATACGCAATAATTCAGTTGTCTTTGTATAAGTTAACATTAATTTTATTAATTTTGCACCTTTCTAGTTAAGTCCAAAAACCTAAAAATAAAATGCATTAAATTCCAACTAAATTAAAATTGCTGCGTCTTGTTGATTTACAAATTCTCTTACCATAATGTTGTGACCCAATTGCGATTCACATTACAGTGTGTCGCAATTAAATAACAAATAAAATATTGTAGTTATAAAGGGCTGACGCTATGTCTGCTACTAAACTAACCTGATACTTATTTGTATTTCTTTTTTATAATTTTAAAACAAAAGAACTTTATTAAAATAAACAAAAGAAATATTGCTAATTAAGCAAAAAAGAACTTTATTAAAATAAAGAATGAGTGACTTAGATTTCTAGTCTTAGTCAAGCACTCGAAAAGAAACTTTAAACGCTGTTTTAATAAACTGGCGCCCAACTAAAAATTAAAAAGTCCTTAAGTAGGATTAAGAAAATTAAAAATTCTTTAAGTAGGATTAAAAAAGAAATAAATTAAAAAGTCCTTAAGTAGGATTAAAAAAAAAATTTTAAAAAGTCCTTAAGTAGGACTAAAAAAATAAAAGTCCTTAAGTAGGACTAAACGAACTTAAAAAGTCCTTAAGTAGGACTAAAAAAACAAAAAAATTAGAAAAGCCCTTAAGTAGGACTAAGTAAATTAAGAATAACTGTGAAGTGAATAAAAAAAATTAAGTTAAAAATTAATTAAATAAGAATACTAAAACTTTACTCAAAAGTTACATTAAACTATGAAGTGAATTAAGTTAAAAGTGCTAATTAAATAAGAATATTAAAAATTTACTCAAATGCTACATATTAACTCTGAAGTGAACGAAAAAAGCATTAAGTTGAAAATACTAATCAAATAAAAATGCTAAAACCTTACTCGAAAGCTACATATTAACTGTGAAGTAAACAAATAAGCAATAAAGTTGAAAATATTAGAAATCTAAAAACTAAATATATTAAAAACCGTACAACATTTAAAAGAAAGTCAACTACCAGAAATAAACTGTTAGACAACTAGAAGTAATTTACTCAACTCTAAAAATCCAACCGCCAATAACCAACCATTCGACAACCAACTGTAAAAAGTAAAAAACTCCATAACAACCAAAAGAAGATTCTAAAGTTCCAACATGCAACTAATATTAACGTACACTTTGTAAGTCAAACTATTATTATAAGCACTTGAATTGTTATCATAAGACATTACAATTATTATTATTAAAATTATTAAACTACATTAAAGAATCAATAAAAACTTGTATCCATTGAAATTCATTATTAAAATGTTACTGAAATTTATTATACTATTGCCAAATAAAGAAAAGTCAAACTAAAAATATGGCAAATCAAGATAATCTCATCAGACCAGCATTAATAAATATACCAAACCCTCCTAAGCCTCCTAACCCTTCCAATAGCCAGAATGCTCAGTTCGAACAAAATATAACTAGACTAGTAAACAGGGTCTGCACAGAACAATGTAGGAATATAGTAGAAAGTATACGAAATCCTAACATATATATTTCAGGGTCAGATCAGGGAATAGATTAGCGTTTTAGGGAAAACCTTGTAGATCTAGATAAAGTGCCCGACGTAGTTAAATGTCTGAGAGAATTCTCAGGCAACAATCCGGAATTCAGCTCTTGGAAGAAGAGTGTGGAACGGGTATTAAACCTTTACGAATCTTCAAGGGGTACTCCGAACTATTTCGCTATACTTAATGTTATAAGGAATAAGATCACGGGGGCAGCAGATGCTGCGATCGAATCATATCGACCCCTAACCGCGAAAATAATGTAAGCGCCAAAAATCAAATTTTACAGGAGAGAGATTTTTTGTTTTATTTCATATTAATTTTGTATGAAATTTGTCGCTTAAGCTGGGATCACACGATTGCCGCAATGCACCAATTTTCACACTTTTTAATACACCAATCGTGTGACTGCACAACCAATTGGCTCATGTACCAATCGAGGACAATATTGTGCTTACTTTTACCAATCAAATGCAACCCTGGTGCGGCAATCATGTGACTGTTTGCTATGCAACCGTGCGTCAATAAAAATAACAAAAAATGCACCAATATTTATTGCCATCTTGTGCGGCAATCAAACAACACAATACGCGCCAATATTTGCCTTTTTTTTAAATAAATTTTACGTTTTTGTGTTTCCTTTAGCAAGTAATGAAGATAAATATGTATTTATTTATTATGCGTTTTAATTTTTGTTATTAACAAATATGTATGTACATATGTTCACAAGCATACAATGTATGTAGCTGCTAAGTGCGAATATTTTTATCAAAAATATTTAATAGAACTAAGTATTATTTCTTTTACAGATATTTGTCGTAGATATTTTTTAAAGAAAATGTTTGTTACCTTGAAAGCGAGAATAAAAAATTTGTTAAAGTAGCCGAGATTTCTCTTTAATAAACGATATGGGTAGTTCAATTAATAAATTTACAGAATTAAGTTACTGATATTTAAATAATATTATTTAAATTTTATTATTTCATAAAAATTTTCTATGCAAACGTTAACATTCGAAATATAAAATTAGTTCAACAATTTTTGGAATTTCATAAATTTTTCTATTTTATATTTTAAACAAAGCTATTCAACAAAAAATTGTAGAGTACCTATGAACAAATTTTTCGTTTTTAATAAACATACCAACAAGAACTTCCAAACAAATAAAAAAGATACCACAACAGTTGTTTTCGCAGTTGTCAAGTAATAACAATCGTGTGAATGTGCTGCGGCAATTATTGTACCCATTTCACTTTGTACCAACTAGCGGCAATTAAATTTGTATAAAACAGGGCAACCGTGTGATTTCAGAATATTTGATTGGTGCAATTTCTTTATTGTGCGTCAATAAAGCACAATCAAAATTGTGCCATATTGGTGCATTTGCGGCAATCGTGTGATCCCAGCTTAACACTTAAATTGTTTTTGCTTTAAAATCGTAACGGAACCTTATGTCACCATGATATTTTAGGAGATGATGCAAGTGTTGCCAATAAAGTCATTTATTAAAAAAAAAACGAAAATTGAAAATCATGTCGCTTACGTTATTTTCGGTGCTAGGGCTCGATATAATACCCCACTAAATTGGGAAGCAATCTCGCGTTGTTTAGCCTTACACTATGCTGACAAGCGCGACATCGGAACACTGGAGTACCAAATGACTACCCTTGTTCAAAATAATAATTCAGTTCAAGATTTTTACCAGGAGGTTTACTCACATTTATCCCTCATCATAAATAATATCGCATCCATGACTATCGGTAGAGAAGCCATGGACACACTAATACAAACCTACAGAGATAAAGCGCTCGACACATTTATTCGTGGGTTGAGAGGCGATCTCTCCAAATTACCCTATATACGGGAACCTACAACCCATCCCCAAGCACTCCATCTGTGCTTAAAATTACAAAATCAGAATTTTCGCACGGAACATGCCTATACCAAAAATAGTAAACATTTACCAAACCAATCAGGACACAGTCGAAATTTTAGACCCCAAAACACTAACAGATCATACAACTTCATCCCTCAAGTATCACAATTTCCAGAAACTCAATATAACGTGAACCATCCTCACACTTATTCCCAACCACAGTATTTTAATTATAACCCACAACAATTCCATAATCAAAGGCATTTTCCAAGCCAATTTCAAGGAAATCCGAATAACAACCTAAGATCAAATATTCCACCACAACGACCTATTGCTCCTAAGCCTTTGCGAAACCAGAAGAATGGATGTGGACCGATCAATGCAAACAAGAGCGGTAAATTATATGAACAGACCCCATCCTAGTAACGACTTTGCGGGCATAAGACCATTGGCACATAGTAACCAACAACCTCGGAAATTCCAAAGGAATTTTCATATAGAAAGTGATGAACAGGAACTCAATAGTCAAGATTATTTCGATGAGTCTTACGATGAACAAATAAATACTTATAGTGTAGACAACAATCTTCCAGATTTTCAAGATTACATTAAAGAAGAGGAAGAATCCACCGAAAACCTCGGTTTTGTCGATATTCATTTTTTAGAATAGAGACCCCGTCTCTACCTTACTTTGAAGCAAAGACGAAAAATGGGAAAATTCTAAAAATATTAGTCGACACAGGTTCAAATAAAAACTATATACAGGATTCTATAATAAAAACAGCAAAACATAATAAAACAAAATTCTATGCTAATTCTGTAGGAGGCAAGATTGCTATAACACAGCATACTCTTATTAACCTTTTCGGCCTTAAAAATAAAAATATCAAATTCTTTTTGCTTCCTACCCTAAAATCTTTTCATGCAATATTAGGTACCGATACCTTAAAATAACTGTCCGCAGTCATTCATACTGCAAAAAATTGTATGATCCTCAACGGTAACATTAGAGTGAAACTTAAACAACAAATTTCACCATCAGTTAATAACATTCAAATTAGATCAGATCACATGTCCAATCAGCAAGTACACAGTGTATGGAATATAATCAATAGATATCCCAATTTATTCTCCGAACCGAACGAATCTCTGAAATACACCACAGTTGTAAAAGGAGAAATAAGAACTACAACTGAAACCCCTGTCTATTCTAGACCCTTTCCTTACCCCATGCTTCTGAAAGACGAAGTAGAACACCAAATCAAAGAACTGTTAGACCAAGGGATTATAAGACCCTCTAAATCACCATACAATTCACCAATATGGGTGGTTCCCAAAAAGATGGACGCGTCAGGAAAAAAGAAATTCAGAGTAGTCATCGACTATAGCAAGTTGAATATGGTCACAGTGGCTGACCGTGTTCCCATCCCCGAAATAAACGAGGTGATCACACAATTAGGGGAAAATAAATATTTCTCAGTCCTAGACCTAAAGAGTGAAAAGACAGCTTTTTCAGTGAACAATGGGAAGTATGGATTCACAAGACTTCCATTCGGTTTAAAAAACGCGCCTGCCATTTTCCAAAGAACATTAGACGATATACTCAGAGAATATATCGGAAAAATATGTTATATCTATATCAACGATATTATCATATTTGGTAGGGATGAAGAAACATACCTGCAGAATATCGAAAAAATTTTTAGAACATTGGAAGCAGCAAACATGAAGGTCCAACTCGATAAATGCGAGTTTATAAAGCCGGAAGTAGAATTTCTGGGTTTTCTAATATCCACAGCAGGAATACGCGCAAACCCGAAGAAAGTGGATGCAATTAATAATTTCCCTACTCCTAGAACTATAAAAGACTTGAGATCATACCTAGGAATGTCCGGATTTTACCGTAGATTTATAAAAAACTATGCCAAGCTAGCAAAACCCTTAACAGCCCTTTTGAGGGGGAAGGAGGACTAATGTCCAAATCTGCATCCTCTAAAATAACAGTTATCCTCGACAAAGATGCATTAGATGCATTCGATAAAATAAAGTGAAGTCTTACATCGGAGGACGTGATGTCGGCCTATCCTGACTTCAAAAAGGAATTTCGACTTACTACGGATGCTTCCAATCATGCCATCGGAGCCGTTTTAGAACAAGATGGCAAGCCCATAACATTTATTTCGCGAACTCTGAATAAGGCCGAAGAACACTATGCCACAAATGAACGAGAAATGTTGGCAATTGTCTGGGCCTTAAAGAAACTAAGAAATTACTTGTATGGGGCGGCAACCATTAAAATATTCACAGACCACCAGCCCCTAACGCGTGCTCTAAATAATGGGAACTCAAACAGCAAGCTCAGAAGATGGAAAGCAACCCTGGAAGCGTACAACTACGAACTGTTGTACAAGCCCGGAAATGCAAATGTCGTAGCGGATGCTTTATCCAGACCACCGCAGCAGATATTCGAAATAAATTCAACGGACGCTACACAACATAGTAGCCAAAGCTCACCACAAAACTTAATTCAACATGCAGAGACACCTATAAATGTATTCAAAAATCAAATTATCATAGAACCAAAGGAAAAACAATTGTACGAATTCCAAATCATCTTCTCAACGTACCATAGACATATTTTTTTAGAACCAAACCTTAGTGAAAGAAGACTAGGAGAAATATTCAAAAAATACTTAAATCCCTCGGTAACAAATTGTATTAAAACCACCGACGAAGTGCTAGGAAGAGCACAATAACTATATTCTAAAACCTTTTCCAAATAAAGTCCTTTATACGAGGAAAATGGTAGCCGACATATGCAGTGAATCAGATCCAGAATTAGAAATAATCAATGAACACAGCAGAGACCATCGAAGTGCCGAGGAGAACAAAGCTCAACTTTTACACAGGTGTTACTTTCCACAAATGACTGCGAAAATAAAAAGAATAACCAAATCATGCAGAATTTGTAAAGAAAATAAATATGATAGGCATCCTAACAACATTTCCTTACAAGAAATTCCTATTCCTCAATACCCCGGCCAAATAGTGCACATCGATATCTACATAACAGAAAAGACTTTAGTTTTAACATCCATCGATAAATTAACTAAATACGCGCAAGCAAGAACACTGAATTCCAGAGCAGCAGAAGATATTAAAGGGCCATTAAGAGAAATATTGCTAAATTTTGGCATGCCCGAAATAGTTGCTATGGATAATGAAAAATCATTCAACTACAAAACAATAATATTCATGTTAGAAAATCAATTTAATGTCAAAGTGTTTAGTATTCCCCCAAATGCTAGTACGGTCAATGGACAAATCGAGAGGTTTCATTCAACCCTTTCGGAAATTATGAGGTATATCAAATCGGAGGGAACTCAGGCAAATCAGTTTACGAATATAAAAACACCATTCATTCAACTATAGGTAGGAAGCCTTTCGAGGCATTTTTTGGTAAGAAATTTTTTAAATAATGCTGAAGACTGGGAAAAGGAGAGAACCAGAATGATAGAAGACTTTAAGGCTAAACAGCCGTCAGTCCTAGAATATCATAACGGGTACAGGAATGAGCCAAAAGATTATAGAGTGGGCGAACAAATTTTTGTTAAAGAGAATAGAAGACTGGGTACCAAATTGTCGAAAAATTATAAAAAAGAACATAGACACACAACTGTAGTAACTACAAGTGGAAGAGTGGTCCACAAAAACAATATTAGGAATTAGAGAATGGAGGAAAAGAATATATTTTTTTTGTTTTTTGTTTTCGCTTCTTTTTAGAATACAAATACCTGCCCTAATGAGTGAAGTAAGAATCATGGATTACACCAACTCACGGATAGTCACTATTGATACCGGGTTCGCTAGAGTGCAAGCCGGTACTGTAAAACTAGTTGACGTGGTCCATATAAAAAATTATGAAACAGCGATTGACGACATACAGTCAATTATCCAGGCTAATGTGAGCACTTCCCATCCCCTATATCCTTTCCTCTCATACGAAATAACACAATTAAAAATGCATATTAGTTACCTAAAACCAAGAAATAAGAGATCCCTAGATTTTATCGGGTCAGCATGGAAATGGGTTGCTGGTAACCCAGATCATGCCGACTTCCAAATAATAGAACAAAAAATAAATAATGTATTAGAAAGTAATAACAAACAAGTAATAATATATAGAATGTCGCTGGAAAAACTGAATGAACTAACCTCGAGAACAAATAAAATTTTAAAATCGGTAATAAATGAAGAAACAAAAAATTATCTAATAAACGAGTTAAAATACAAACCAGAAATTTTAAATAGCGAAATTTTAAATCTTAAATATGCAATAGATTCGACCAAAGTAGGGGTCATCAATTCGTTCATATTATCTAAATATGAAATGGATATGATGAAAACCTTGGCTGACCAAGAAAGCATTAACTATTTAAACATCGAGGAATCTCTTAATTTTGGAGATGTAAGAATAGCTTCCAGCAATGACTCTATAATTTATATTATTAATATTCCAACCATTTATAACGAATCATGTAATAGAGTGGCCATTAAACCTGTAAAAATCAACAAGATAGCTACTAAAATTGAATTCGATGAAATTTTGATCTGTGACAAAAAGGTATTTGGTATCAAAAATGAATGTCAAGTTTTCAGTGGATTAGCAATGTGCAAGAATGATAATATTAAGGATATTACAACCTCTGAATGCCTCCCTAATTTAATTCACGGTAAACCCTCGAACTGTACCATGATAAATAATCTTCACATACCGACTATACAGGAAATACTTACTGGCACTATTCTTTTAAACCAATTCAATGGAACAATTTCATTTAGTCGAGGATCCTATGATCTAAACGGTACTTATCTTATAAGATTCCGAAATGAGACGTTATCAGTAAACAATAAAAAATTTTCATTCTCAGAGATTTCATACCATAAACCATTAGAAGCATACAAGTTCTGTCTGGTGTACCTCAGGGAAGCCACCTTGGGCCACTTCTTTTTACATTGTTTATTAATGACCTACCTGAGGTGATTAATTCATCTAATATTCTGATGTATGCGGACGACGTGAAAGTTTTTCTTAGGTATCGTCAAATATCTGAACAACAACTTCTTCAAAATGACTTGAATTCTTTTTACACGTGGTGCAATGTAAATCTTATGCAACTTAATCTAAAAAAATGTAAATACATGCGTTTTGTTAGAAAGAATCCAATACCTGCATGCCACTTTTTTGAAAGATATCAGTTGGAGTCGGTGGATAATTTCTTAGATCTTGGAATTCTGCTTGACTAAAAACTAAATTTCATCGCACATATAACAATGACAGCTAATAAAGGCAGAGGCATGATCGGTTTTGTAAAACGTTGGGCTAAAGAGTTCAAGGATCCATATGTTACGAAAAGTCTGTATACTTCCCTTGTAAGACCTGTATATGTAATATGGGACCCAATATATAATAAATATTCCGACCAAATTGAATCAGCTCCAAAACAATTTCTGAATTTTTGTCTGCGTGGGTTTAACTTTAACCAATGGAATATGCCGTCTTATTCTGCAAGACTAGCCCTCATCAAGCTGCCAACTCTAAAGAGCCGTAGAACTGTGATGAACATTTCGTTTATTTTTAACATAATTGTTGGCGACTTATGCTCTGGATGCCTAATCAACAATATAACATTTAATGTTTCTTAACGCCATCACGTCATTTGGTTCCATTATCAGTTCAATTTTTAAGAGCTAATTATGCTAATAGTGATCCGTTAAAAAGGTTTATAAATTTTATAAATTTATTGACTATTCTTCTAGTCACACTGATATTAAAACTAAATTATTAATCTTTTTAAACACATGAGTTTTGTAATTTTTATTTCACATTTGTATATATTTTGTAAAATTAATTTGTATTTAATTAAGAAGTCTGTAAGGATTATATTCCATAGACAAATAAATAAATAAATAAAAATAAATAAATTACCACCGGTGGTACAGCCAATAGTTGGAAGACCACACGTAGAGGAGACTCTAACATTAGAATTGATTAGAGAAATTAATGCTAATAATACAGAAGCTATAGAACTCTTAAATATCGAAAGTAAATTTGGCGATGTTATAAGTCATGCCTTAATGACCTTAACGGCCATAATAATATTACTATGTTGTCTGAGGAGAAAGAATAGCTGGGGAAAAGAAAAACTTTCTGAGAATATTACCGTTAACACTCCACTACCATTACAAAATTTTATCCTGAGTAGCAATGATTCTGGAAAATCTCCAATAGAATCCTTGCTATACCATATTTTTGATTGGACAATCAATTTGAGGGCGGAAGAGTTCACAACAATTTTATTAATTTTGCACATTTCTAGTTAAGTCCAAAAACCTAAAACTAAAATGCATTAAATTCCAACTAAATTAAAATTCCTGCGTCTTGTTGATTAACAAATTCTCTTCCCATAATGTTGTGACCCAATTGCGATTCACATTACAGTGTGTCGCAATTAAATAACAAATAAAATATTGTAGTTATAAAGTGCTGACGCTATGTCTGCTACTAAACTTACCTGATACTTATTTGTATTTCTTTTTTATAATTTTAAAACAAAAGAACTTTATTAAAATAAACAAAAGAAATATTGCTAATTAAGCAAAAAAGAACTTTATTAAAATAAAGAATGAGTGACTTAGATTTCTAGTCTTAGTCAAGCACTCGAAAAGAAACTTTAAACGTTGTTTTAATAAACTTATATGATACATTAAAATTTCTTATGATAACCATAAAAAAAATAAACATAAAATTAAGAAAAACGAAAAGAAACATTTTTTTGTTTAAGGGATGTTTATAAGGGATAAAAAATTTCTCAAGAAAAAATCGGTCATCTTTTTTTAAAAGTTGTTTTGTTTTATCATCTTTAACAAAGCTTTTTCTTTCAGCACTTTTCTCCAATGATGAAAAGTATGGGTTACCTGCTGCTTCCATTACAAGCTGATTTGCACATAAAGAGAGTTCCTCCATTTTTGATCTTAACTTTTCTTTAAACGGGTCAACAAGTTGTGGCTGATCAAAAAGCTTTTCTCCGGAAATTATGAAAAGACGAACAATAAACGTCTGCTTAATTTTTTAAAGACAGCTATCGCTGGCACGAAAACACAATAACTCTCTTTAATTTGTTGGTGAATTTCTTAAGAACTTGCTTTTAGCATCAGTCCGCTTACCAGTTATTTTTTATTTCGCATGCTAAGTTCGGTTTGTGCTTTGTTGTGATACAGACGTGTATTTTTAGCCCCGCATATGATTTAAACTATTAATTAATCACATTTGATTTTGTAATACATAAATATAAGCAGCGAATGGACGCTTAAAAAAAAATAATATATTTTGTTATTTAAATTACTTAACATAATAGTGAACAATTTAAAACGATAAAATTAAATAAAATAAAACAGTAAAAATAAATATGTATGTACGTATGAATGTTCATACATGTGTATACATATTTTGAACAAAAACATTTAAGTTTAAATTTCTTATTTTTTTGTTGTTGTAAAATACAATAAATAATAAAAATATTAAAGCAAAGCAAAACGGTGAAAAACAAAAACAACTCTTTGCATGAGTACGAACAGTGAAACAACACTAAGACAAAATGAAAGAAACGTTTACGGTTTAGTTCAGGCAAACGAAAATAATGTAGAAATAAATAAAACAAAACAAAACAATATAAACTATTTAACGGCTAAGCCAATTATTCGAACACGTTCCCTATCACCCTCGGTGTTTACGAAAACAGTGGATAGTGACTCATTAAAAAAACTACAACTAGATTTGGTGACAAGTGTGGCCATCCCAGCAAGTATTGCCGTGACGTCAAAAACAAATTTAGTGGGAAATGATACCATGAACTCAAACACAAATGCAATGGAAAACCCCCCTGTAAAAAGTTGTCAAAAGCCTACAGTACAAGTTGGTATGGACAGGTACATAACAGTGCTTAAACGGGGACGCAGCCCTACCTCTGCAGCAGTTGCTTCGGCCTCAAAAGTACCATCTTTTGATAAAATAAATACTCAAAATCGTTTTGCAATTCTGGAGGATGAATCCTCTGAAGCACCAAACGTCATTAAACCATCCAAGCCTCCCCCGATATATCTAAGGGAGCAAAATTCAAATGAGCTCATAAAGAGTTTGATATCGGTGATAGGTGAAAATTCGTTTTACGTAGCGGCTATAAAGCGTGGAAGTATAAACGAGACAAAAATACAAGTCAATAATGAGAATGATTTTCGCAAAATAGTAAACAACTTTGAAACGCTTAAAAAAAACTTTTATACCTACCAACTGAAAAGCAGTAAAGGTCTACAGGTAGTGATTAAGGGTATTGACTTATGTGTGGACTCAGAAGAGGTTAAAACATTCCTAGAAGAAAAAGGCTTCAAGGTAAAACATGTAGTAAATATTAAAAATAGAGACAAAATTCCCCAACCACTTTTTCGAGTGGAGTTTGAACCCGGCGACGTAAAACTTAAAAAAAACGAAACACATCCTATTTACAATTTAAAATATATTCTCTACAGAAGAATAACTATAGAAGAGCCGCACAAAAAAAATTTACCTGTTCAGTGCTTAAACTGCCAAGAATTTGGCCATACCAAGGCATACTGCTACTTACCCCCTGTCTGCGTAGTATGTGGTGAACTACACGGTACAGTTTCTTGCGATAAGTCTAAAACCGACCCCAACGTAAAATAATGTAGCAACTGTGGCGGTAATCACACTGCCAATTATAGAGGATGCCCAGTATATAATATTGTCAAGCAGACGGTTGGACCGAAAACAAATACCCCTCAAATGCAGGTTGCAAATCAGGTAAACACAAATGCAATTCAAGCCCCCCAGCCTAGTAATAAGAGAACTTCTTACGCTAACGTCCTAAAATCAAACCATCAGCCAATGCAAGGTGCCTCGCCAAGTAATGATGAAACTCCGGTTTCTAATTTAAGTCGTTTAGAAAAAACCATGGAAACATTAGTGCAAACAGTAAATAATTTTACGAACACAATGGGTAATATGATGCAGGAAATGCTTAGAATGCAATCGATGTTATTGCAAGCTGTACTTAACAAACCATGAACTGTTTAAAAATTTGTTTTTGGAACGCAAACGGCATCCGCAAACATAAAAATGAATTAGAATACTTTCTTAAAAATAAACAAATTGATGTCATGATGATTTCTGAAACTCATTTGACCTCAAGAAATACGTTTAAAATAAATGGTTATATACTATATTATACCAAGGACCCTCGAGATAGAGCTTGTGGAGGTTCTGCCATTTTAATAAAGGCCCGAGTCAAACACTACCTAATGTGTGATCATCGTGAAGATTATCTCCAGGCAACGAACATTTGCGTTGAGGAATTAAATAGAAACCCAATAATTTCATCGTTATACTCCCCGCCTAGATTTTCAATATCGGAGGACCAATATTGTAAATATTTTAAATCATTAGGACCGTGTTTCCTAGCCGCTGGCGATTATAACGCTAAACATACCTTCTGGGGGTCGCGACTTATAACACCAAAGGGTCGTGTTTTATTTAACACAATTTTTAAAATGGATTTAAATGTGGTAGCGAGCGGACAACCAACATATTGGCCCACTGATCATCAAAAAATTCCAGATGGCATCGATTTCGGCGTGGTTAAAAACATTCCCATAGAAACGATTCATGTTGAAGCCTCCCTAGATTTATCTTCCGACCACACACCTACAATTGTTACTATAATGAACCCCAATAGAATTGTACCTCCGACGACAGCTACGCACATTAATTGGTTACAATATAAAAAATATCTCAGTACCCATTGCACAGAAAATATTCCGCTCAGTACACCGGATTATGTAGATCGCTCTATTGACAATTTTGACAGTTTTCTGAAACTAGCTGTTCAACATTCCAGCGATACCCCCAAAAAAATTAAAAATACTAAAATATATTCTTCAGATGTCGAGCGGCTCTTGACTGAAAAAAGGAGAGTTCGAAGAGAGTGGCAACTTTACAGATCCCCGCAACTTAAGATTTTATTAAAAGAGTGCACAAAAAAGCTAAGAAAGTTACTGCAGAATCAGAAAACGGCTTCTCTAGAAAAATATCTTAAGGAACTTGATGCAACTCCACAATCTGACTACTCATTATGGCGTGCAGCTAGAAATCTAAAAAGGCCTGTTATATCTAAGCAACCATTAAGAAACTTGAATGGTAATTGGGCAAGAAACGATATTGAAAAAGGAAATCTGTTTGTTAGTCACTTGAAAAACGTATTTACACCAAATATATTTCACAATATTGCGGTCGAGTTACCACCTGTTGCTGCTAGAGCAGCTATTCCCCTCAGATTTGAGTTAAGAGAAATCGAAAAGACTATTTGTGACTTAAACACTAAGAAGGCACCTGGTATTGATAAAATCAGTAATAAAATGCTTTTGGAGCTACCTCGCATAGCAAAGAAAATTATTCTTTTTATTTTTAATGCTATTTTACGCCTTGAATACTATCCTCAAAAATGGAAGGTTTCCTTAGTTACCATGATACCAAAGCCAGGTAAAGATCATACAAAAGTTGAGTCTTATAGGCCTATAAGCTTATTATCAAATATGGCAAAGTTGTTTGAGAAATTATAAGTTTCAAAATTTACACCGATTTTAAGTGTAAATAGATGTATCCCAAACCATCAGTTCGGATTTAGAAGAAAACACAGCACAATCGAACAGACGCATCGAATAGTAAATGTCATAAGAAAAGCATTTGAAGAAAAGAAATATTGCTCAGCACTCTTCATCGATGTTTCGCAAGCTTTTGATAAAGTCTGGCATGAAGGCTTATTACATCAATTGAAGCAAAATTTGCCAGCAAACACACACAAGCTGCTAGAAAGCTACTTAGTCGTTCGTCAATTTATTATTTTTTTTTTTTTTTTTTTTTTTTTTTTGTCATTTTTTTTTTTTTATTGAATCTTCATATATTAAATATGAACTAACAATAATTAATCAAATCTTAACCTAATACGTTATTTTATCTCCTGCCAGTGCCAGACAAAATTTTCTTCATCACGGGTTATGTTCACTTTTATAGGTGTTTATCGCTCATCTAATTGGGTAAGTGCTGCAGTGTCTCTTCTTCTTAAGCGAGTGTGGCCGCCATGATTTAAAATATTTCGAGCTAGTGGATTTGGGTGTTGTTCAAGCCTTTTTAAATATTTTATTGCATATTTTGTAATCATAGATTTCACTAATGGCACATTGAGATCCTTATGAATGTTTGAGTTTTTAACATACCAGGGAGCGGCTGTGATTATTCGAAGAAGTTTATTTTGGCGCCTTTGAATTTTGTCGATATTAGATTATTAAAGAAGGAAATTTCTTAAGTTCACCTCAGCCCATTGCCGCTGGAGTCCCACAAGGCAGCATCCTGGGCCCCCTATTATACTTAATTTATACTTCGGACATGCCAACAAGCAACTACACACAAACTTCAACATTTGCAGACGATACAGCTTTTCTAAGCGTCCACGAAAATCGTTATGAAGCATCGCGTTACTTACAGCATCATATATTTCAACTAGAAATATGGTTAAGACAATGGAGGATAATGGTCAATGATTAAAAATGTGTACATATAACATTCAGTTTGCGCCGGGAATCTTGCCCCCCTATTACAATCAGTAATCAAATAATTCCTCAACATTCGCATGTTAAATATCTCGGTATACATCTGGATCGGCGATTAACGTGGAAATGCCATATAGAGGCAAAATTAACTCAAATGAAACTAAAAGCCATTCAAATTCATTGGCTTATTGGAAGAAATTCTGTCCTTAGTCTCGATTGCAAGCTTCTACTTTACAACTCCATCTTAAAGCCTATCTGGTGCTACGGTATTCAACTATGGGGCACTGCCTCGGCCTCTAATATCGACAAAATTCAAAGGCGCCTGGTATGTTAAAAACTCAAACATTCATAAGGATCTCAATGTGCCATTAGTGAAATCTATGATTACAAAATATGCAATAAAATATTTAAAAAGGCTTGAACAACACCCAAATCCACTAGCTCGAAATATTTTAAATCATGGCGGCCACACTCGCTTAAGAAGAAGAGACACTGCAGCACTTACCCAATTAGATCAGCGATAAACACCTATAAAAGTGAACATAACCCGTGATGAAGAAAATTTTGTCTGGCACTGGCAGGAGATAAAATAACGTATTAGGTTAAGATTTGATTAATTATTGTTAGTTCATATTTAATATATGAAGATTCAATAAAAAATAATGACAAAAAAAAAAAAAAAAAATGCTAAGAAACCATTTGTAAAGAATTTTTTCCATTTTCGGAAGCTGAGAAGAACGTAATGTTTTACGCTTTCCGGTTCCATAAACACTTTTCTTTACACGATTTGTTATTTCCTATTTTTTCTTCTTAATGGAACAAACTGTTGAGTTAGCAACACCATATTTTCTAGCCAAGCCACTGCCACTATAACGTTTTTGCCATCATTCAAGAATATTTATTTTATCTTTCAAAGGTAACACTATCGCTTTTTTTAATGACATTTTTCACTTTCACAAATAACCCGAATAACGTAGCGATGTTAAAAACAGCTAACATGTCAGCGAATACATACTTGGGTATGTAAATTGGATTTTATTCAACACATAACAATGACTGTCAACAGGGCTCGTTGTACTCTGGCTTTTATTAAACGTTGGGCGAAAGAATTCAATGATCCTTTCGTCACTAAACAACTTTACACATCTCTCGTTAGACCAATCTTGGAATACGGTTCGATTGTATGGGATCCACATTATATGGTTCATAGTGATCATATTGAATCCATTCAAAAACAATTCTTGCTTTTTTGCCTGAGAGATACATATCGAGGATATGATAATCTCCCCTTATATTCTACAAGATAATCTTTAATACGTTTGCCAACACTGAAAAGTCGCAGAGTTATGCTAAATGTCTCATTTGTAATTAACTTAATAAATGGAAATTTTTTATTAAGTAGTTTATCATTTATAATTCCACGACGTACGGTACGGTACTATAATCCCTTATTTATAAAAATTTTCCGAACTAACTATGCTATGGCAGACCCATTTAGAAAACTGCGTTGTTGCTTTAATGAAATGTTTGAATTTATTGAATTTTCTCTAGATTTAAATATTGTTAAACGTAATATTAACTTAAGTTAAATACTCATTTGTATTAGGCTGTAAGGATTTATCCATAGACCTAAATATATTAAATAAATAAATAAATTCAGTTAAGAAAAAAGAACGCTGTGACATAAACCAATAATTGAGCTCAATTCGGGGATTTCCCAATTAAAAACAACATTTTAAAAAGTAAACAAAAAAAGAAAAAAAGTGTTCACGTTTTAGAGCTTCCAGATTTTGTTCACGTTTTAGAATAGTCTGTGTAAAAATAAATTTGTTCACGTTTCTGAGCCCAGTAAAAAAAATTTGGGTTTTTTGAAGCACTTAAGAGAAAAAGCTCATAATCGAGCGCTTCAATAAAAGAGCTTTTATAAAGCAGTAAATGATATAGAATAAAATATACAAAAAAGCTGCTATTTTAGTGCTAACAACGAAGAAGGTTGCAAAGCACTTTAGGAGAGCTTTGTTTGCATGTTAAAAGAAGCGCTTATTGTCAGCAGAAAATAGTCCTCCAAACCGGGAATACCCCATACAAAAATCAGGCATCTCATCAGCAGGTTTGAAGCGATTTGTGGTATGAATTCATACACAAAACCTGTTCCTTTTGGAGCACATTTTTTACTGGGAGACGTTCACCCTTTTGAGTGTTCACGTTTTCGCGAGTTCACTGTATTCTATAAACATATTAATTTCTCGAAATCGCTGCAATATTGCAAGGACAATTAAAAATTCGATGCCTTGCTAGAATTTAGTTCATTTAGAGTAAATATCAAAAGCTGGTAACTCTGTCAATGACGATACGCACATCTCAATTATCTTATGGTGTTTTCTTTTCTGACAATAATGTGCCATATATGCTACCATTCGTGAAGGTTTTTGTTCCATTCTAAAAATATATGCAAAAATGTGAGAAGTTGTCGTTTTCCTTTCTAAACATGTTGCAACAATAAATGGCAAATTTGTTCCATTTCTTACCCGCAGTTATAACTGAGTGTGAGATAATACCCTTTTTTGCATCTGCGTAAAGTACTTTTTTATGCAAGCAAGTATTTTTTTTATTAAGTTTTTCTTGTGTTTGCGGACAATTTGATTTTTAGTTATATTGTGATGGATATAAAAACTTTTTGTTTTTCGTTTGTTTTACTTTTATTATATTTTTTTTGTCGCAAAATTTTTAACAATAGCTGACATTAATTATTAAAATCAGTGTTGTTAACGCTTATTGGAATTGTAAGAAAATTTAATGTTGAAAATTGCTACAAGCGTGGTGAATATCGCTTTTAGTACAAACTTTGCATTCAATATTTAACACGCTAAATACACATTAGTGTTGAGTGTAAAACGTAGCTATTATTTTGTTCCATTGTAATTAAGAAAAATGTATCACTTTGTAAGGGTTCGTGTAACCTAATAAATATATTACACAACTATAATGTATCATTATTTTTTAGAAAAGAAAACACCATTAGTCTATTCAAGCAGTTGGATAACAACAAATATATTAATGAAGCAGTTGAATGCGCCACGTTTAAAACTTTTCTACGTAGCCAGTGGTACTTTACCCCAAAATTGGCTACCTTATCGTTTTTTGGTGAACATATATCGACACCAAAATTTTGAGTTTAATGGCTGTAGTAAATTTTACAGTATTTCATTCGTAGCCAAAAAACTTTAAGTCCACTTTATATATTTTTAGCGATAGAGATTAAGCTTAAGCCAATTACAAAATATGGCTGATGATGAAGACATAAAAATGATTAAGTTAAGCCAGCCAAAAGGAGCTTGTATTAAAGTTGGCGTACGAATAAACCAATTAAAATTTGCATTACTTCAATGCCATACTTTTGTAACAGATAGTGAAAAATATGAAGTTGTTTAATTTAAATAATTAGACGTTATTACTTACATAACTTTCAGGATTTATTTTAAATTGGTTCGTAAAATAATAAATATGTATATTGTATATACGTATTGACATACATACACATATAAATAAATATGTATTAAATAGTTTGCTTATTGAACAGATGCGGGCCATAAACAATATAATAAATTCCAATAAATCACGTTCTTCAGAAAACTTTTTAGAAAAAAGCTCTAAACGAATCGCAAACATTGAAGTGAACATTTTGTTTGTAAATTTTCAATTGTAATCGAATTTTAGCGGCAAATTGATTTACTATTTAGTGGCATTCAGTGTCACTACATCGATAGACATATACAATCCAGCCTTCCACATAAAACTCTAAAACATATACGTTTAAACATTAATGAGCACATATACATACACATACAATTTATATGTTTGTACATGTGTATTGATAGACAGTAAAAATCTGTTTGTTTAAAGCAAATTCTATTTATGCCATAAATTACAAATGTTATCTGGATTTATCGATAGAAAATCATTCACTTGATTGAGTTTCAATTTTATTCAATTCTTAATGTTTTATTTTTATTTGTGTACACGTGTGCATTTGTATGTCTTGTATTTTTTTTTTTTGGCTTACCAATCTCACAACAACAACCAGCGACAATGGCACACAAGCACACTATTCCATATTGGAAACATACATGGCATTGTGTATTTGGCTAAGAGAAGTAGAATAGAATCTCAATCCGTCTATCGTTGTATCCTACATATAAAAAGTTATATTGAATATATGTTCATATGTACGTATTTTTGTATCTACGTAAGTTCGTGTGCATATCGTCATATTAAATGCAAAATAACGTAACGTCAATTTTTATAAGTTTACAGGAGAAGTTAAATACTTTGAAAATATATGAGCTTTAAGTACGATAACCGATCTTTGTGTGTTATACGTTATTATCATTTGTATTCGTAGTTTTCTGAAACAAAAAAACGTATTATCAATAAAAGTATGTTTTTATTTACTTAAACAAACATTTAGAATAACTAAACAATTTTGCCAATTAAAACATATTATTAGAGGCATTATAACATATATGTATGGGGGATACACAAGGTGTCATAAAGTCATGTGTCTTAAAATAATAACATGAAAAAATACGACTGTTGTGAACAACCCCTCATAATTTAATTAATTTTCATGAATTAATAAATTAAATTAGCTTATTTTTCAGTCGCAAATCACAAATAAATTTAATTTTGTTTGTTTACCAAACATCTGAGTCCTCAGCCGCTCAGCGCATTACGACAGCACAATAAACATAGCACAAAGTTCTATTAATTTAAGACACTTTTTGTTTGCAAAGCAGCAACAATATTTTTAAACCATTGTAAAATGTTAGAACATTATGACAAAATAACATGATAGCACTCCTTGTGAATACCCCAATAATGTATAATTTTTATTTCATACTTAAAAGTAGTGGCTTAAAGTTACTTTTTTAAATTTTCAATTAAACAACAAAAAAGAAATGTACAGGAAAACTTTCCTATAATGAATCTGCATGGGACAAAAAAAGCACTTCATTATATAGAACTTCAATAAAGCCCTTATGACACAAAATTTTTTTTTTCATTAATTGATATAGAATTGATAGAAAGAAACAGGAAATGCTAGAAAGAGCAAGCTTTAAAAAATGTAAAGAGAGTTTTTTAGTTTTTTTTCTCTTGTTATGGTTTTGTTTCAGGCATGGCGTTGAGAATTTTTAAAATTGTACCAACAACCTTTAAAAATTGTACTTTTTAACCCTAATTGTACTAAAAGCTTTTTTTTAGTTCAAATTAATTTTATTTATGTTCTTAAAAAACACCACAAAAAGGTATTATAAATCTGAAGCTTCGTACAGACGATGGTCAGATCTTACAATATTGGTAAGCAGCGTTGCTTAAATTGCATTAAAATTGGCTAAAATGTCTTACAACTGTGTGAACGTTGTAAGCTCATTTGTATTTGCAGATGTGCAAAATTAATGCTGCTGTTGGCAACGCCTGCTTACAATATTGTAAGATCTGACCATCGTCTGTACGAAGCTTTAGTTTAAAAAGTATCAACAAAACAGTACAATTAAAACAACTTAGCCATCCCTGTTCTGTTAATTTTATTAAATGTTGCCAACTTTTTGTTTATGAGAAACCTAAAAACAAAACGCGGTAAATCGCTGAATTTATCCAGAAACCGCTGATTTAGCAACACTTTTAATATTTCAAGCTTGAAATGTCAATTTTAAGTTGAACAATTTTACATTTTTTTTGACATAAAGCATTTAAAATGTAGTGTCATAAGGGCTTAAGGCAGGTTCAACGCGTTTAGCGCCTAACGGTTTGTCTGCTACATTTTTAGAATATATTCTTCAACTTTATTAAATACCTATAATTAAATACTACTAATGTAATTGGAATAATTTAACGGAAGTTTTTTTTTAATAATTCCTTATGTAGAATGCATGTAAAATGTATGTGGAGAATTCTATTTAATATACATATCAATTTATTTTTAAAATTAGTTTTTCTTGTCAAATAAAAATAAAATTGTATGAAAAACTATAATTAAATATGAATCGATAGTTAAACAGAATTGGTAAAATACGCGATTATAGTAAAATTTATATATGCTAAATTTGTTCATTGTAAAGAAAAATGCACTGTACGGAAATTCATAATATGGAGGAGCGTTATTGTATAGATGTTCACCAAAGAGAAATATATAAATTTATTAAAAAATTATATTATTTTCCGATTATAGAACAGATATTTAATATTTTTATACTTTTTTATTTTAATAACAAGACTTTGTTTCTCGTGCGTAGATCCCAATTTTTGTTCTTGATAAAAACTCTGAAATTTATTGTTGATGGGACACTGACTAAAAATATTAAAAGAATTAAAACTGTTAAGCGTATAAGAATTATAAGCAACAGTCTTACTTGTAACAATATCAAAGTTTAAACAAAAACAATAAAAATAAACAGTGAGTTTATCTTTTCTTACATTAAGCACGACAAACAAAATCTTGTTAATTAAAAAATTTTGTTTACCCAAAAATTACTTTTTTATTTTTTTTTTGTACAATCTAGATATTATATCTCCATTTTTATTTCTATGTATTTTGTGTGCTTAATTACACAATGTCATCGCAGCGTTAAAGCTTAGCGCTAGAAAATCTTACGCCTCACACGCTGATTAAGGTATGCCAATTTTTACATTTAAAAAAATCAATTCTAGATGTTTTTAAAATAAAACTCTGCTGTTTTTTTCTTTGGCAAGTCTGATGATCAGTGTGACCATATTAGTTTTTTTCGAGCTAAATTTAGCTTTATTTTTTCCTTTTTAGCTTGAGATATTTCATTTAGCTTTAAGCTTTTTTTTCAGCTTTTTTCAACGATGCATTTAGCTTTTCCTAGCCTTTTTTTTAATTTCATTTTCGTGTTTATTTATAATTTAAAATAAATAAAACAGTTTATCCGAATAAACTTATGTGTGATTTAGTTAAAAGAGTAATAGTCTGGCAGCGCAGAAGAAATCGCTGTTGCAGATTTAATTTACATAGGGTGTGTGTGAAACGGTAGCAACGTTCTATGGTGAAATGAAATTTGTTTGTGGTAGAAAATTTTCATATTTGTGCTGTGTGAAATTGTAACATTTTTGACAACGTAAAATTTTGACATAAAGAAAAAAACAATTACTAAAAGTTTTGTGAAAATTAATAAATTAAACAAACAAATTAAACAAATAATCATTTCAATTCTGTTGGAAATGAGATCGTCCCAACTATTTGATGAATTCGTTCTGATATATTAACAATTTTTACAAAAAGTGTGAGCAAAAAAGCTTATACATATTTAAATATTTACATCTTGTATAATTCTTTTTAATTTTTTTTTGCCACTGGTCCTGCTTCCCTATTATTTTTTTTTTTTTTTTTTTGTTAAAACAAATTTGATGAAAAAAAATAATTTTGTGGTTGTCAAAAATTTCTACACTAATGTCAAAATGTATACTGCCCCTAGGGCTAGTGAAATTTTTTTCACCTCAATAGTGTCAAAATTTTACTTCCATGAGTAATTTGCTACCGTTTCACACACACCCATACATAACAATGCTGCGAGGGGAATATTACAAAAGTTACGTTATTTTCCAAAAAAAAATAAGAATTTTTGTCAAAAGTTATACTTCGAAAAATTTCTTGAATAAACAGTAAATTTATGCGATTTATAAGAACAAAAAACATACATATTTCTATTCCATATTTCAGTGATAATATCAAGACCACAAATCAATTATTGAACAAAAGCAAAGCTTAGAGTAAGTTTTTTATGCCTACTTTTCGTTTGTAGTCACTAGAGTTTTTAGCCACTTTAGCGAAATATTACAATTTATCAGTTTTTTCTGCCGTTATAAGTAAATTTAATATAAAGGACTTACGTGATAGTGCATTTAGCGGTAAAAGCATATTTGCCACATACTTATTTCATCTATGAGCAGGCATCAAGAGCAAAAGTAAATCGAATTATGCTCGTTATAGTTACATTAGCAAAACGTTCTACGTTCTTTTTAATTTTCGAAGACTCAAACCATTAAAAGAACTAAGAATTAAATCGTTTACTTTTTTTATCATGAAAAAAATTAGTTTTTGGCTTAGGTATCAGAAAAAAGTATCTTGTTTGACCTTCTTATGAGTGTTGTTGTCGTGGTCGAAATATAGTCGTTTTTAAAAGTTTGTATTATGATTGACGCAAACGACATATGTACGACGAAAATTTTACTTATGTGTTTTACATTGTCGTTGTCGTGATTTCGATTTTCAAAGGGCTGCGACTTCGAACACGACAACGACTTCCGTCAACTATTTTTTGAAAATTTCTGCAAGTAAAAATTTTACTAGTTAAGTTGTGTTCATACCTATTAAATATTTGGCGTCCCTTGTTTTAATAAAAAAAATATTTGCTTTTGCAAAACGTTTAGCTAGATCAAACATCATTAAACAGTTTCTTAATAACATTACACAATTATCTTCTTATAAATAAAGTAAAGCAAATCCATAGAAATTGTTAAAAATAAAGCTAAAGTTTGATCAATTTACTGGTCAAGCTTTTTTTGGATTTTTTTTTTCGTTTATTTATATAATTATTCTCATCTATAGTTACAAAAGCAATACTTAATCTATGAAAAATATCGAAATAATTAAAAGTTACTACAAGAAGCTATAAACAATTTTAGCTTTATTTTTTGGCTTTAAATTTCCTTCTTTAGCTTTTTTTTAGCTCTATTTCAAACATTATTTAGCTTTATATTTTTAAAAAATCTGGTCACACTGCTGATGATACGTTATTTTGTTTAAGAAAATTATGCACTTGCTGATACGTCATTTTAAACTTTGTTAATAACTTGGTTATTTTTTAAGGGAGAAGTTTAAAATTTTGCAAACATATATCATGTGATATAGTGAATCGAAATCAATAAAAAAGACAATTTCTAATTTTTTGATGATACGTTGTTTTGCATTTAAGGTGACGATATATTGAAACAAGAACTACGTTCTCGTGCATATACATATGTATATACATATGTATGTCTATTTAAAGTAAGTTAGGAAATTCTTTTGACAAATAACAAATTTTTGTCAAGAAAATTTATTTTATCATCAAAGTAATTTTTGGGAATACAAAATTTTAATTTAAAAGATTTTGTTATTCGTGCTTAATTCCCAATTTTTATTCTTGATAAAAACAATACAATTTATTGTTGATGGGATAAGCTATTCCTGTGCGCATTTCACTGGTTGCTTAGGCCAGATCGTCAGGAAACTTCATCCAAAGATTTTGGAAAAACTAAAGATAATAAACCAAATAAAACTGTTAAGCGTTTAAGAATTAAATGCAACAGTTCTACTTGTAATCAGTGATGATGGAATTTGCTATTTGGGGTACAATTTTAAGAAGGCTTGTAAAGAATTTAATATTTCAAATGATAAAAAAGTGATAAAAGAAAGTTACATTCGTTTTACCAAAAACTTTATTTACGAGTTTAGAGCTAGGCTTTTGGAAATTTTACCAAACGTTGCAATTTTTAGCGTTGACAACATATTTAGTTATCGAAATAAAAACGATGTATTTCGGTAAACATTTTTTTAAAAATGTTAGCACTGTTTCAAAAATAGAATATGGATTGTAAAGTATTAGGAATTGTTAAAAAACACGCAGTCGGAAACCGTACAAAAAAACGCAAAGAATTTAAAAAACGAAAAAAAGAGCCGTAGCTTGGTATTTGCAAAGTGTTAAAAAAAATAAAAATAGCTGCCAGAAAATACTTTTATAACGAGCCATTTTTCATGCGCTTTAGTTTTACACTTGTTGTGCACTTCTACCTCTAGTGCTATTGAAAAACGGTTTGACTAAGTATCAGAATGCAAACATACATGTTTTTTCTATTTTACACCTTATGTATGTTCTTTATTCAGGAGCGTACATACATATGTTAAAATGATTGGATAATATCATAAGCCAATTGTTTGATTAAACTTTGAACGATTTTAATTTAGATTTTAGATTTTCGTTTAGATTTAACCGATAAAATACAAGGATGTTTATTAAAATATATGCTATCATTAAGTTTTATAAACAATGGTCGGTCATTGCAAATTTACGGTGATTGCAACAGGCCAGATTTTTTCGAGTTACCAAAATCCAGCTCGCACTGTATTAATTTAAAACGGTTTTATGGCCAATTTAAACTCCAAATGATTTGGATGATATTATTAATAATACATTAAAAAATGTTTATATATAAATATAATTTTAATTTTTAAGGTATATAATATTCGGCACAACTTGGGTTGTGTTTAATTAAATTGTAAAAATGGATTAGTGCTTTTTTACCCTATTTTTTTTTTTTGCTCGTAATAGTGCTTTTTTAAATTTTGAAGTGCTTTTTGCTCTCAAAAAGTTGGCATCACTGCTTGTAATAATATCAAAGTTTAAACATCAACAGTAAACAGTGAGATTATCTTTTCTTACACTCCCCACTAAAAATTTAAATATAAAATTAATTTTTTCAAAAAAGCAGCGATTAATTAAATCTTATTTATTATTATTAGGTCGTGGTCACATTTTAAGGAAATTTTTAATAAAAAGCTGTTAACTTTTTATAATTTTTTTTTTAACAATTTAAAGAGACTGGCTCACTTTTAGATTTATTTTAATACTAAAGTGAAATGATTTCTGTTGGCCGATACCGAGTATTTTTGACCGATACTACTTGTTACTCGGTTGCTAAACATCGATAATAAAAATACTTGGTAGATACTTATATAAAAGTATCGAGAATATACTTGTATTTACTCGTATCCATGAGTAATTTGCTACCGTTTCACACACACCCATACATAACAATGCTGCGAGGGGAATATTACAAAAGTTACGTTATTTTCCAAAAAAAAATAAGAATTTTTGTCAAAAGTTATACTTCGAAAAATTTCTTGAATAAACAGTAAATTTATGCGATTTATAAGAACAAAAAACATACATATTTCTATTCCATATTTCAGTGATAATATCAAGACCACAAATCAATTATTGAACAAAAGCAAAGCTTAGAGTAAGTTTTTTATGCCTACTTTTCGTTTGTAGTCACTAGAGTTTTTAGCCACTTTAGCGAAATATTACAATTTATCAGTTTTTTCTGCCGTTATAAGTAAATTTAATATAAAGGACTTACGTGATAGTGCATTTAGCGGTAAAAGCATATTTGCCACATACTTATTTCATCTATGAGCAGGCATCAAGAGCAAAAGTAAATCGAATTATGCTCGTTATAGTTACATTAGCAAAACGTTCTACGTTCTTTTTAATTTTCGAAGACTCAAACCATTAAAAGAACTAAGAATTAAATCGTTTACTTTTTTTATCATGAAAAAAATTAGTTTTTGGCTTAGGTATCAGAAAAAAGTATCTTGTTTGACCTTCTTATGAGTGTTGTTGTCGTGGTCGAAATATAGTCGTTTTTAAAAGTTTGTATTATGATTGACGCAAACGACATATGTACGACGAAAATTTTACTTATGTGTTTTACATTGTCGTTGTCGTGATTTCGATTTTCAAAGGGCTGCGACTTCGAACACGACAACGACTTCCGTCAACTATTTTTTGAAAATTTCTGCAAGTAAAAATTTTACTAGTTAAGTTGTGTTCATACCTATTAAATATTTGGCGTCCCTTGTTTTAATAAAAAAATATTTGCTTTTGCAAAACGTTTAGCTAGATCAAACATCATTAAACAGTTTCTTAATAACATTACACAATTATCTTCTTATAAATAAAGTAAAGCAAATCCATAGAAATTGTTAAAAATAAAGCTAAAGTTTGATCAATTTACTGGTCAAGCTTTTTTTGGATTTTTTTTTTCGTTTATTTATATAATTATTCTCATCTATAGTTACAAAAGCAATACTTAATCTATGAAAAATATCGAAATAATTAAAAGTTACTACAAGAAGCTATAAACAATTTTAGCTTTATTTTTTGGCTTTAAATTTCCTTCTTTAGCTTTTTTTTAGCTCTATTTCAAACATTATTTAGCTTTATATTTTTAAAAAATCTGGTCACACTGCTGATGATACGTTATTTTGTTTAAGAAAATTATGCACTTGCTGATACGTCATTTTAAACTTTGTTAATAACTTGGTTATTTTTTAAGGGAGAAGTTTAAAATTTTGCAAACATATATCATGTGATATAGTGAATCGAAATCAATAAAAAAGACAATTTCTAATTTTTTGATGATACGTTGTTTTGCATTTAAGGTGACGATATATTGAAACAAGAACTACGTTCTCGTGCATATACATATGTATATACATATGTATGTCTATTTAAAGTAAGTTAGGAAATTCTTTTGACAAATAACAAATTTTTGTCAAGAAAATTTATTTTATCATCAAAGTAATTTTTGGGAATACAAAATTTTAATTTAAAAGATTTTGTTATTCGTGCTTAATTCCCAATTTTTATTCTTGATAAAAACAATACAATTTATTGTTGATGGGATAAGCTATTCCTGTGCGCATTTCACTGGTTGCTTAGGCCAGATCGTCAGGAAACTTCATCCAAAGATTTTGGAAAAACTAAAGATAATAAACCAAATAAAACTGTTAAGCGTTTAAGAATTAAATGCAACAGTTCTACTTGTAATCAGTGATGATGGAATTTGCTATTTGGGGTACAATTTTAAGAAGGCTTGTAAAGAATTTAATATTTCAAATGATAAAAAAGTGATAAAAGAAAGTTACATTCGTTTTACCAAAAACTTTATTTACGAGTTTAGAGCTAGGCTTTTGGAAATTTTACCAAACGTTGCAATTTTTAGCGTTGACAACATATTTAGTTATCGAAATAAAAACGATGTATTTCGGTAAACATTTTTTTAAAAATGTTAGCACTGTTTCAAAAATAGAATATGGATTGTAAAGTATTAGGAATTGTTAAAAAACACGCAGTCGGAAACCGTACAAAAAAACGCAAAGAATTTAAAAAACGAAAAAAAGAGCCGTAGCTTGGTATTTGCAAAGTGTTAAAAAAAATAAAAATAGCTGCCAGAAAATACTTTTATAACGAGCCATTTTTCATGCGCTTTAGTTTTACACTTGTTGTGCACTTCTACCTCTAGTGCTATTGAAAAACGGTTTGACTAAGTATCAGAATGCAAACATACATGTTTTTTCTATTTTACACCTTATGTATGTTCTTTATTCAGGAGCGTACATACATATGTTAAAATGATTGGATAATATCATAAGCCAATTGTTTGATTAAACTTTGAACGATTTTAATTTAGATTTTAGATTTTCGTTTAGATTTAACCGATAAAATACAAGGATGTTTATTAAAATATATGCTATCATTAAGTTTTATAAACAATGGTCGGTCATTGCAAATTTACGGTGATTGCAACAGGCCAGATTTTTTCGAGTTACCAAAATCCAGCTCGCACTGTATTAATTTAAAACGGTTTTATGGCCAATTTAAACTCCAAATGATTTGGATGATATTATTAATAATACATTAAAAAATGTTTATATATAAATATAATTTTAATTTTTAAGGTATATAATATTCGGCACAACTTGGGTTGTGTTTAATTAAATTGTAAAAATGGATTAGTGCTTTTTTACCCTATTTTTTTTTTTTTTTGCTCGTAATAGTGCTTTTTTAAATTTTGAAGTGCTTTTTGCTCTCAAAAAGTTGGCATCACTGCTTGTAATAATATCAAAGTTTAAACATCAACAGTAAACAGTGAGATTATCTTTTCTTACACTCCCCACTAAAAATTTAAATATAAAATTAATTTTTTCAAAAAAGCAGCGATTAATTAAATCTTATTTATTATTATTAGGTCGTGGTCACATTTTAAGGAAATTTTTAATAAAAAGCTGTTAACTTTTTATAATTTTTTTTTTAACAATTTAAAGAGACTGGCTCACTTTTAGATTTATTTTAATACTAAAGTGAAATGATTTCTGTTGGCCGATACCGAGTATTTTTGACCGATACTACTTGTTACTCGGTTGCTAAACATCGATAATAAAAATACTTGGTAGATACTTATATAAAAGTATCGAGAATATACTTGTATTTACTCGTATCCATGAGTAATTTGCTACCGTTTCACACACACCCATACATAACAATGCTGCGAGGGGAATATTACAAAAGTTACGTTATTTTCCAAAAAAAAATAAGAATTTTTGTCAAAAGTTATACTTCGAAAAATTTCTTGAATAAACAGTAAATTTATGCGATTTATAAGAACAAAAAACATACATATTTCTATTCCATATTTCAGTGATAATATCAAGACCACAAATCAATTATTGAACAAAAGCAAAGCTTAGAGTAAGTTTTTTATGCCTACTTTTCGTTTGTAGTCACTAGAGTTTTTAGCCACTTTAGCGAAATATTACAATTTATCAGTTTTTTCTGCCGTTATAAGTAAATTTAATATAAAGGACTTACGTGATAGTGCATTTAGCGGTAAAAGCATATTTGCCACATACTTATTTCATCTATGAGCAGGCATCAAGAGCAAAAGTAAATCGAATTATGCTCGTTATAGTTACATTAGCAAAACGTTCTACGTTCTTTTTAATTTTCTAAGACTCAAACCATTAAAAGAACTAAGAATTAAATCGTTTACTTTTTTTATCATGAAAAAAATTAGTTTTTGGCTTAGGTATCAGAAAAAAGTATCTTGTTTGACCTTCTTATGAGTGTTGTTGTCGTGGTCGAAATATAGTCGTTTTTAAAAGTTTGTATTATGATTGACGCAAACGACATATGTACGACGAAAATTTTACTTATGTGTTTTACATTGTCGTTGTCGTGATTTCGATTTTCAAAGGGCTGCGACTTCGAACACGACAACGACTTCCGTCAACTATTTTTTGAAAATTTCTGCAAGTAAAAATTTTACTAGTTAAGTTGTGTTCATACCTATTAAATATTTGGCGTCCCTTGTTTTAATAAAAAAAATATTTGCTTTTGCAAAACGTTTAGCTAGATCAAACATCATTAAACAGTTTCTTAATAACATTACACAATTATCTTCTTATAAATAAAGTAAAGCAAATCCATAGAAATTGTTAAAAATAAAGCTAAAGTTTGATCAATTTACTGGTCAAGCTTTTTTTGGATTTTTTTTTTCGTTTATTTATATAATTATTCTCATCTATAGTTACAAAAGCAATACTTAATCTATGAAAAATATCGAAATAATTAAAAGTTACTACAAGAAGCTATAAACAATTTTAGCTTTATTTTTTGGCTTTAAATTTCCTTCTTTAGCTTTTTTTTAGCTCTATTTCAAACATTATTTAGCTTTATATTTTTAAAAAATCTGGTCACACTGCTGATGATACGTTATTTTGTTTAAGAAAATTATGCACTTGCTGATACGTCATTTTAAACTTTGTTAATAACTTGGTTATTTTTTAAGGGAGAAGTTTAAAATTTTGCAAACATATATCATGTGATATAGTGAATCGAAATCAATAAAAAAGACAATTTCTAATTTTTTGATGATACGTTGTTTTGCATTTAAGGTGACGATATATTGAAACAAGAACTACGTTCTCGTGCATATACATATGTATATACATATGTATGTCTATTTAAAGTAAGTTAGGAAATTCTTTTGACAAATAACAAATTTTTGTCAAGAAAATTTATTTTATCATCAAAGTAATTTTTGGGAATACAAAATTTTAATTTAAAAGATTTTGTTATTCGTGCTTAATTCCCAATTTTTATTCTTGATAAAAACAATACAATTTATTGTTGATGGGATAAGCTATTCCTGTGCGCATTTCACTGGTTGCTTAGGCCAGATCGTCAGGAAACTTCATCCAAAGATTTTGGAAAAACTAAAGATAATAAACCAAATAAAACTGTTAAGCGTTTAAGAATTAAATGCAACAGTTCTACTTGTAATCAGTGATGATGGAATTTGCTATTTGGGGTACAATTTTAAGAAGGCTTGTAAAGAATTTAATATTTCAAATGATAAAAAAGTGATAAAAGAAAGTTACATTCGTTTTACCAAAAACTTTATTTACGAGTTTAGAGCTAGGCTTTTGGAAATTTTACCAAACGTTGCAATTTTTAGCGTTGACAACATATTTAGTTATCGAAATAAAACGATGTATTTCGGTAAACATTTTTTTAAAAATGTTAGCACTGTTTCAAAAATAGAATATGGATTGTAAAGTATTAGGAATTGTTAAAAAACACGCAGTCGGAAACCGTACAAAAAAACGCAAAGAATTTAAAAAACGAAAAAAAGAGCCGTAGCTTGGTATTTGCAAAGTGTTAAAAAAAATAAAAATAGCTGCCAGAAAATACTTTTATAACGAGCCATTTTTCATGCGCTTTAGTTTTCCACTTGTTGTGCACTTCTACCTCTAGTGCTATTGAAAAACGGTTTGACTAAGTATCAGAATGCAAACATACATGTTTTTTCTATTTTACACCTTATGTATGTTCTTTATTCAGGAGCGTACATACATATGTTAAAATGATTGGATAATATCATAAGCCAATTGTTTGATTAAACTTTGAACGATTTTAATTTAGATTTTAGATTTTCGTTTAGATTTAACCGATAAAATACAAGGATGTTTATTAAAATATATGCTATCATTAAGTTTTATAAACAATGGTCGGTCATTGCAAATTTGCGGTGATTGCAACAGGCCAGATTTTTTCGAGTTACCAAAATCCAGCTCGCACTGTATTAATTTAAAACGGTTTTATGGCCAATTTAAACTCCAAATGATTTGGATGATATTATTAATAATACATTAAAAAATGTTTATATATAAATATAATTTTAATTTTGAAGGTATATAATATTCGGCACAACTTGTGCTGTGTTTAATTAAATTGTAAAAATGGATTAGTGCTTTTTACCCTTTTTTTTGTTGCTCGTAATAGTGTTTTTTTTAAATTTTGGAGTGCTTTTTGCTCTCAAAAAGTTGGCATCACTGCTTGTAATAATATCAAAGTTTAAACATAAACATCAACAATAAACAGTGAGATTATCTTTTCTTACACTCCCCACTAAAAATTTAAATATAAAATTAATTTTTTCAAAAAAGCAGCGATTAATTAAATCTCATTTATTATTATTAGTTCGTGGTCACATTTTAAGGAAATTTTTAATAAAAAGCTGTTAACTTTTTATAATTTTTTTTTTTAACAATTTAAAGAGACTGGCTCACTTTTAGATTTATTTTAATACTAAAGTGAAATGATTTCTGTTGGCCGATACCGAGTATTTTTGACCGATACTACTTGTTACTCGGTTGCTAAACATCGATAATAAAAATACTTGGTAGATACTTATATAAAAGTATCGAGAATATACTTGTATTTACTCGTATCGTTCCATTCCTACTTGTCAGAGTGTGGCCATACTTGCTGGCATGCCGCTATGTCGGGCAGTTTCTACGGATGCTCGTTAGGTCTTGCTGGGCGCGTCTCACAGTGCTGTGGCCCATAGACATAAATAAAAAAAAAATAAGTTTTATATTGTACTTAAAAATGTACAGATCGATAGATAAGAAAATAATTCAAATGAATTTTGAAGAATTTTTAAGATTTAACTCTTTTTGGCGGCGCTAGATGGCGCCAAAGTTTGAGAATTTAAAGTAAAAATGGCTAAACAACTACTTAAGTTTAACATGCTTCAGGTAAACTGTTATAAAACTGTTGTTTTTTGAACCACGAGATTGAAATTTTTTTCTGTAGTAGTTAACTATATTTAGAACTAACTGTAAAAAAATTTTATTGAACTATTTTCTCATAAGTGGTTTTTTTTATTGGCTTGAAAATGGTTATCATTCACTTAAGCTCTAAAAAATTTTTGAATTTTATGGAATACTAGCATAACCCGTTGCGCTTCGCTACAATGCTTTAGCCAACTTTGAAGACTCTCCCTTTAATAGTTCTTCAGTAGTGAGATATTTATTTTTATTTTCAAAAGTGTAGTATACCATTAGAGTGACTTCTACAAAGTTTGAACATTCTAACTATAACAGTTCTTAAGATAAGAGATATTAAACATCGTCGTTCTATGGGGGGTACCACTTCCCCCGCTGCTATATTATTTGAATTTTTGCGCTCAGAAGATCTTACTACCAAAAGTTCAACAAAATGCGTGCAGCGGCTCTTATTAATATTTCTATATATGAGGGGTACTGCTCCTACTCTGTCTACCCCGCCCATTTTTATATTGAAATTTATAGTTTACCATAAAAGTAGCCACGTTTGAAGGCTGTCCCTTTAATATTTCTTCAGTTGAGCAATATATAATATATGCATCCTACGGGAGGTGTTTCCCCTTGTGCCTTCCCGCTTTATTTTTATTTTCAAAAGTGTAGTACACCATTAGAGTGACTTCCACAAAGTTTGAACATTCTCACTACAACAGTTCTTAAGATATGCGATATTAAACATTGGCGTCCTATGGTGGGTACCACTTCCCCCGCTGCTATTTTGTTTAAATTTTGGGGCTCAGAAGATCATACTACCAAAGGTCCAACAAAATGCGTGCAGTGGCTCTTATTAATATTTCTATCTGTGAGCGATACTGCTCCTCCCCTGTCTACCCCGCCTATTTTTATACTGAAATTTATAGTTTACCCTAATAGTAGCTCTTACCACGTTTGAAGACTTTCTCTTTAATAGTTCTTCAGTTGAGCGATATTTAATATATGCATACTATGGGAGGTGTTTCCCCCATGCGCCTAACCCGCTTTATTTTTATTTTCAAAAGTGTAGTATACCATAAGAGTGACTTCCACAAAGTTTGAACATTCTCCCTACAACAGTTCTTAAGATATGCGATATTAAACATTGGCGTCCTATGGTGGGTACCACTTCCCCCGAGAAGATCATACTACCAAAGGTCCAACAATATGCGTGCAGTGGCTCTTATTAATATTTCTATCTATGAGGGATACTGCTCCTCCCCTGTCTACCCCGCCTATTTTTATATTGAAATTTATAGTTTACCCTATTAGTAGCTCTTACCACGTTTGAAGACTTTCTCTTTAATAGTTCTTCAGTTGAGCGATATTTAATATATGCATCCTATGGGAGGTATTTCGCCCCCTGCGCCTACCATAGGAGTGACTTCTACAAAGTTTTAACATTCTCACTATTACAGTTCTTAAGATATGCGATGTTAAACATTGGCGTTCTATGGGGGATTCCACTTCCCCGCTGCTCTTATTAATATGTCTTCTATGAGGGGTACTGCTCCTCCCCTGTCTACCCCGCACATTTTTATATTGAAATTTATAGTTTACTATAATAGTAGCTTTAACCACGTTTTAAGACTCTCCCTTTAAAAGTTCTTCAGTTGAGCGATATTTAATGTATGCATCCTCTGGGAGGTATTTCCCCCCTGCGCCTACCACCTTTATTTTTATTTTCAAAAGTGTAGTATACCATAAGAGTGACTTCTAGAAAGTTTGAACATTCTCACTATTACAGTTCTTAAGATATGCGATGTTAAACATTGGCGTCCTATGGGGAAAACTACTTCCCCCGCTGCTACTTTATTTCAATTTCGGGGCTCAGCAGATCGTACTACCAAAAGTTCAACAAAATGCGTTCAGTGGCTCTTATTAATATTTCTATCTATGAAGGGCACTGCTCCTCCCCTGTCTCTCCCGCCCATTTTATATTGAAATTTATAGTTTACTATAATAGTAGCTTTAACCACGTTTAAAGACTTTCCCTTTAAAAGTTCTTCAGTTGAGCGATATTTAATGTATGCATCCTCTGAGAGGTATTTCCCCCCTGCGCCTACCCGCTTTATTTTTATTTTCAAAAGTGTAGTATACCATATGAGTGACTTCTAGAATGTTTGAACATTCTCACTATTACAGTTCTTAAGATATGCGATGTTAAACATTGGCGTCCTATGGGGGATTCCAATACCCCCGCTGCTATTTTATTTCAATTTCGGGGCTCAGAAGATCCTACTACAAAAAGTTCAGCAACATGCGTCCAGCGGCTCTTAAGATATGCGATAATTAATATTGGCATCCTATGGGGGTACCAGTTCCCCTGCCCCTATCGAAAAAATAAGTAGCCTATTTTATTTTTAGCGCTCACGTGATGTTACTTCAAAAATTTCAGGAAAATCGGTTCAGTAGTTTCGGAGTCTATAAGCCGACAAACAAACAAACAAAGGTTTTTCATCTTTATATATATAGATAGATAGATAGATTAAAAAAAAAAAAATAATGTCTATTGGTTTTTTTCTGTTTTCGAACATTTATACAGTTTTCTAATAACTACAAGAAAAACAATTAAAAAAATTTTACCACAACTGGAAAAAAATCCTATTTACGTGAATTTTGTTCAAATTTTCATAAATTGAATTAGTTAAAAAAATAAGCTAGGAACATAATAGCCCAATTCACAATCTTGTGCAAATGGTCTTGCATCGTAGCATTTGCAAAATGGTATAGTAAATACTGTAGTATACTTTTGATTGGCTTGGTTCACAGAGTGTTAGCTGTCGATTTACAATCAAGTGTTGCAAAAGTCGAGTAAATATAAACTATTGGTTTTAGGCGTTGCATATTTGCAAAAGAGTAGCAAGTGCATTGCTGTATATTTTGTTGGTGTAGAGTAAAAATATACTATACCATTTTGCAAATGCTCCCAAAAGTATGCTACAGTATTTACTATACCATTTTGCAAATGCTACGATGCAAGACCATTTGCACAAGATTGTGAATTGAGCTAATAAGAAATAAATCAAAATATATACTATTTAATTAGATAAATTGACAAGATAAATTAAAAAAGTTATTATAAAAGTTGTGTCTGTTTCTTTTTGTCGCTTCAAGATGACGCTAATTTCACAGGTGACATTGGTAGCTTTTAATGTCAGTTTCCTTAAAAATATTAGTACTTACATACAAATTGGCGACAATGACTTTTACTATAGCCAAAATAAACCATAGGTTCCATATAAACCCTCATCCAAAAAACTCATATATGTAGATGAAGATATCTAAATAATATTCGGCAGAAAGAACTTTAAAACGAATCTTAACCTCATAACATAATTTTGTTCTGGCGGGTCCATGATTGCCCATGGGTGCCAAATAGATTACACTCTAGGAAATTTGTTTTTAAATACTATGCTATAGGGTATCACATGGTCGGGCTTGACCGATTATACTTTCTTACTTGTTATTTTAAGCGTTTTTAACTCATTTTTCATTTAATGATGTCTTTGTATTTTTCACATTAATAATCCGATCTAATAAATATTAATTTTCATACCAAATATTATTACGATTGGACAATTTTTGTAAGTGTGATGGCATTTTTAAGAAAAAGGATATATGGCAGGACCTTAAGTCCTTGTTCAGATTTAAATGAAAATTTACACATACGTTGCTAGTTGTGTGTGTATCAGCATGACCATTCTTTGTAGTTTTATGGGCATTATTGAAGCTTGAATTAAATTTTTCCATTTCAGGACACATGGAAGGTAGGCGTGTCCTTGGATCGATTTCGCGTCTCGTGCGTCTCGTGGCGTTCTTGGCAACAGCATATGGCCCTTTGAATGCATTTATGCATAGGAGGGCCTTGTCCAAAACTTCGGACTGTGGGATGGGACCTGAGGACATGTGGCACGTTATTGCCGAGTGCCACTACTATGATGACATTAGGGATAAGGAAAGTATGGGCATCTCTTATACTGGATCGAATTGGGATTATTGTGGGGCCTAGGAGAACGATCGGAGAATGGGGAGGCTGTGACAATTTGCAAATAAAGTATTTTCTAGGAGAATACAGAAAGAGTGAGGGCAATCACTGGTAGTCATTTGCGAACCGACGCTTGCGGATATCGTAGAACCGTTCTCTCTGCACATTGCTTGCTTTGGATCCTGCTGCTGGGGCACTCTCATCTCTGGATTCCCTAGGGTCTTGAGTTGGAAATGTCTTGGCAAAGTAGCGGCATGCTGTGGCTTTAGCTTTAGTGACTGTGGTTGTTGTTGGTTTTTGTGGTCAGTGTTGCTCGTAATATCCTTTATTGGTGTCACACCATGTGGCTCAGGTGGCAGCTGTTGATCGTTTTGGTTTTTCGTTCTGTCTTTGGTCTCTGTATGTCGATGTATTTTTGATGTTACAGCTGTGTGACAACAGCAACGGATTATTTGAGGCCCTACTTGGGAGTAGCTTAGGCTACGAAGCTGAACGAGGTCTTTATTCGGTACCACGGTTGTCAGTGGCCACTGGGAATTTCGTCCCAGACTGACTATCGGCGTTGGCCCTTCGGGGAGTATCGTGGTGGTTGTGGATTACTATTCGTCGGTGTAGAGTTGTATTGCAACCGGTTGACGTTTGTCCAGAAAACGGTAGGAGTGTATGATATGCTCCGCCCTTTGTCGATGGGGATGAAGTTTCGAAATGTATGGATTCGAAATCAGGACCCTTGCTCTGGTGTCACGTCTTTGTTACGAAGGAATAAGGGGTGGTGGAAAACACATTTTTTTGATCCGGTTTTGAGAGTACCGTGAGGTAGGGTCTTAGAACTGGTTAATAAGTGGATAAAAATGTATAGGTATTCAATCTATTACGGTGGTCATTTGAAAGTGGAAGAATGTATACAAATTAAACATATTGCATTTTTTAAATTTTAAACAATGGTTCCTTCGCAGCATTTCTTAAGATGAAAACTTTCTCCCAATACTCATGAGCATGAAAAGATGAAAACTTTCTCCCAATACTCATGAGAATTTTAATCGGGACTCATCTGCAATGTTTCGTCGTGGGAAAGTGCGTGCTCAAGCCATTCTTTATGGAAAGCGCGCTTGTCATCAAATTTAGTTGCATTAGGATACTTTTTCAAAACCCTTTATTATAAATAAAAGGTTTTTCAACAAGAACTTTGTTTTCTAAAACAAAAAATTTAGATGAAGATGATTCCAATTTTTATTGTATTACGAAGAGAAAAGTTCGGCAATTATGAATGGAAAATGATATCTGGCAAATGTCCACCACGAGCACGCTGACATATGTCGATTCTTTCATTAAAGTTTTTACTCACTTTTTGGCAAAATTCACGGATTTTGAATTTTAAGGCTGCATCGGCTCCGTATAGACTCTATCGTTAACATAGCCCCACAAAAAATAATTCAGTGGTGTTAACGATCTGGCTGGCCACTTAAGGCTAGATTACACTATTATACTTTGTATTAATACATGTCAAAAACTCAAGTAATATGACAAACTGTGATAGTGTGAATGCAATGTGTCACGAAAATGACAAGTATTAAGAAAAAAGTTTGACATCCCATACGACTTCATCGTTTTTTGAAAAATTTCTAAACAATAATACTTTTCATTGGATCAGGGTTGCATTTTATTTCATGTGTAAGTGTTTATACTTTGTGTGATGGTGTGAATACAAACTGTCATGTTACATTAGATTTTTTGACAGTCGCAGCAAAACTCATTAGATTTCTATCTCACAAAGTATTATGGAATACGTAAGACTTGTGAGATAGTGTAATCTAGGCTTTAACAGCTGATGTTCGTGAAATTATGTAATCGGGAAATTTGGTTTGTAATGAATTAATCGTTTCTTTTAGAATCAAAAAAAAAAAAAAAAAAAAATTTGAACTTAAATCTTCTGAAGAGGGTCTAATAACTCATACTGCATTCTATTGTAAATTCTGATTTTAGTTGTGTTCATTATAGAAAACAGTGGTGTAGAACAAGCGTTATTGTTTGTACAGAGAGGTTCCAAGCCAACAAGAAGACTTAAATTTTCACCCACATCTTAACCAAAAAGGTCTTGCCATTGCGCAAATGGCGTTTATAATAATATGTTATTCTCAAAGATCACCAGCGAAATAAAGATCCCCGCAAAAAATAAACTCCTGGAGATTTTCAAGAAATGTTTATCCCTAATTAAAGTAAATTTCACTATTTGGGGGCAAATCCCCACAACTAAGAACGCTGCCGTTTCTTAACTTTTTAGGTAAAGTTCGTGAAAATAGGAGTATTTCATCGTCCAGAATTGCAATTTTTGTGAAACATTGCTTTGAAATTGCATTAGTGTCCAGATTATGAAATTCTAGTCATGTCATTTTTATTGTCTTTCATCTTCCCCATTTTATACTTTAGATATAAATACAAATACGCCTTCAGCCAACTTCAAGTTGAAAAGTGTGAGAGTTACAAAACGGAACAGAATTGCAGAGCACATGAAATTTAGTATATTCTCACGTCTCTCACCATTAAACTCGAGAATTGCTGCAGCAAAAGTTGCAAATTTATCTCATAAAAAGACAAAAATACGAAACCAGAAAAACACAAAACAATAAATTTATAACACAAAATTGAACTTCAAAGTGTTTTGATATGTGTTTTTTTTATGGAAATCCCTTTTTATTATTTAATATACTAAATTTTACAGCACTTTCTTAACCCCGGGTCTCCACGTAGCAATATTTATTGCGGCAAACGTCAAATTTGATTGCTCCATTAAATTTGCGACGTATAGACCGCAAATTGCCATGAGTGGCAATCCATTGCGCAATGATTGCTCTTCTTATTGCTTGAGCAATTATTGCTTAGCAATCTGCTGTCAAATCAGTTGTAATTTATCTGACATTTCATTTCTCTGTACGGTTGTTTATTTAGTCCCAATTTACACTAGGGGCATTTCTTGCCGGACAGACGAAGTTTGAGGGCGAGGGGTTGAAAAGGTAGAATGTGTAGTACATAACTATCTGTACTGGACATTTTTTCATTTCTCTTTCTTTCTTTTCGTAGTTTACATACAAGTATTAATTTCTGTCTGACTTCTAATGTTTCATATGTAAACGCTACAGGTAAGATTAAAAGAGAATTCAAAAAATGTCCGGCAAGAAATGTCCCTAGTGTAAATTGGGACTTATTAGTGTGTTTATTTATTAAAAAAGCAATCAAGAAAAAGCCGCCAAGTGAAAAAATACTTCAACAATATACAGAAAAAGTTGTTATATATTATTATATTATTATTATATTTTTAAATAAACGTCAATATCAACAAAAGCAAACGCAAATAAACAAAAAAGTAATACAAAACACAGCTACGACAATTACAATTAATTATTTTATTAATATAATTTATTAATTAAAAAAAAAAAAACACAACATAAAACATTTGTTATAAATACAGCCACAAAACTTTATACAACTACTCGAGGTGAAAATTGGAAATTTATGGCAAAGCAATAACAAGTGTTCTCCAGCAATATAATCAGCAATCATTGCTCCATTGTTGTGTCATTGTTCTGCCGACGTTATTGCTTGTGCTTAGCAATAAAAATTGCTACGTGGAGACCCAGCGTAAAATTCTCTTAATGAACACAACTTTTCTCTTTGCCTTTTTTATTTTGTTAATGTTGTAACAGCTCTTTGATCAAAATTTGTACGAAGAAAAATATCTGGGATTTTTTTAACAAGAAACCCGGTTAATTTGAAATTTAAAAATTTTAGGAAAAACTTTTCCCTGAATGGCAGAATAAAACTGACTTTGAGCCGAATGGATGACAATAGTCACTGCACTAAAATGATTAAAGCTATAATTAAAACAATTTTCAAATCCTTTCATTAAGATGTTTCTCAGATTTCAATGTTAAAGAAATTGATTTGTTTCTTTTTATTTCGATATTTTACATTTTTCAGAATGATATGTTTATTATTTACTGACAATCAATTAAAATATGGGACATCAAACTGGCAAGATTTCACTACTGCCGGTTCACACTCGTCAAGTCTTGAGTTTTTAGGAGAGAGGGGAACAGAAATGGCATTCTCTTTTCCCTTCTCTCCTAAAAGCTCAAGACTTGACGAGTCAAACTTGACGTGTGTAAACCGGCACTTATTGTTTCTGTAACAAAGATTAATGTTTCTGTCGATGTGAACAATATTGTTCAAATATTCTTCTGATAGACTGTATAACAGTCTCTTTGTAAGTTAAATTTATCCTGTGTTAAAAATGACATTGCTATTTTAGTGTTGACACTTTTGTGCAATCACAATTCAATACAAATACACTTGGTAAATGAGCAATTTCTGTGTGTGCAAGTGTGTGTTTGTGAAAATTGTCAGTGAAAGTACGGGTACACTTGCAAACATACAAACGACAATTTTTAACAAACACACACACGCAATCGCAACTACATTTTAAAAATAACAAATATTTCATTGAATTTAAGCCAATTGAATCTATATTTTATTGACAGGGTACTATAAATACTCACCAACACCTACATACATTCTTACCTACACATACAAACAGTGGATTGAATTATAGATTGTTTTACTGAAAACGAAATAAGAAAATTACAGCCGGTCAAAACTGAGCATACAACAATTTTGCCATTTAAAAGTTAACATTTTGTTTAACAGAGATATGCAATAGAAGTACACAATTTTTTTTTGGTGCGTGTAGGCGTGTGCATGAAACTTTATTAATTAATTTAAATTTTACTTAAAAATATATCAATAAGGTGGTTTAATTTAGATTTACATAATTCTTATTGTAATTGTTTATTTATTGAGACACAGTGCAGGAAGTACACAAAACTGCAGAAGTGTTTTACGTTTTAATCTGAAGTGAAAACATTTTTGTTTTGGTTTTTTCAGGATTCACTTTGCAAAACTTGGAAAATCAGTCAGCACAAATTACACTTATGATAAAGCAAAATGGCTCTTCAAATTGGTTTTATAAAGACATTTTACAAAAACGGTAAGCAAAAAAAATTTATATAAGAAAATTTAATATCCGTCATAGTGCCGGTTCACACACGTCAAGTTTGACTCGTCAAGTCTCGAGTTTTTAGGAAAGAGGGGAAAAGAAATGGCATTCTCTTTTCCCTTCTCTCCTAAGCGCTCAAGACTTGACTAATCTAACTTATATACTCTTTGGGTTTATATAGCAACTTACGATAAATTTACGAAAATAACATTAAGAAATTGAAATAAATGAATAATAAATTAAAACTTAAAAACCTTTCTAAAAAACAAGCTTTTATTTGAATGCGCTAAAAAGAAAAACAATTATTTTTTGCTTTAAAACTTTTACTATCAACTTATAACGTCATTACACAATTTATATGAAATAAAAGCTTGTTGTACTTAGTTTGAAAATTTTAATAGTTAAAATCAAGTAATTAATTTTGTCTTTTTCTGCACATGTACGAGTTGAAACTGCAAATAAAATTCGTGATACATTTAAAGAAAAAGAGATAACTGCTATGACTGTTCATTGGGATGGAAAAATTTTGCCATCTTTAACGGGAAATTAACGTATCGATCGAATTCCAGTTATCACATCATTCAATGGCAATGAACAGTATATCCTTATCACAAAATCTTCAAATAAAACCACCACGCGACGACTAAATATAAAGAGTTTATACAGTTCGCTATAATTTTTGTTGGTGGCTCAATTCAGGAGTTTTCGTTTCGAATGCCCGAAGCATTTCATCACGCACGTTGGACGTCGAAAGCCATATATTGTCTGAAAATGTTTTTGTTTCGGAAACTGTTTCACTTGACAAAATGTGAGTTAAATGGTATCCGAGATATCTGCATTTTCATTGTTAAGATATACATAAAACCATAGATACAAGCACCAATTGCTACAGAAGCCCATTTGCAGAATTTAACGTTGTTCCAAGACTAACATGCTTACAGTAAAATTGATGCAATCATTTATGGTATTTAACACCAGAAACAGCAGCATTGGCTTTTTTGATCTTAAGGTTACTTTTGAATCAAGAAAGCGAATTGTAAAGGCTTTGGAACTTGCCACTGACACCGATATAAACACATTAACTGTATTTCCACACATCATTGATAAAAATATTGAATATTTTATATCGAATGCTTCACGAAACTTTTTTCAAAGATTTCGTATTCCAATGGACTTTTTAAGAAAACATCCAATGGAAGTGGCTAAATGATCCCAATTTCAACGTTGGCTTAAACATTGTTAGAAATTTTAATGTTGTAAATGGCATAGCAGAACAGTGTTGCCAATTAAGCTATTTAGTGGCTAAATTTAGCCATTTTTCATCTTGCTTAGCCATTAAAAAATGAATTTAGCCATTTTTTTCAGCCATTTCAACTTCTTTAGTCATCAAATTATTTTTGCAATTATTTCTTTTAAATTAATAACTTTTATTTTCTTACAGAAATTTTTAAAAGTAAACTAAACCTTTTTTTACAATTAAAATGCATTTAATTTAAATCATAACCTTTACAAATGTTGAAAATCGCTATAAACGGTGACGATGAAACATCTGTAATAATAAAGTAACAGTATACCATTTATAAAACGGATCAACAAAGAATTTTTTATAAGGTTGCTCTCACTTCCATGGTAAAATGCTCATGTAGAGAGGTTGTTTAGCCCAGTAATCATCGTTTAAAGTAATTTGAGAAGTAGATTACATTTAGCAACCGATAATTCGATATTATCGATTAGAAAAATTTTTATACTAACAATAAAATATTTACCATAACAACAGCAAAGGTTAAAAAAACTGCAGTAGAAACCAAAACTGTCTAACAAAAAACAAAAATTTGTGTACAACATTTCGCTTTTTGAGTTGGTTTGACAGCGACTGTTCACATTTAATGAATCAGAAGTAAAAACAACAGTTTTTTATGGCCAATTACAAATGAAGAATTGAAAGAAATTACAGTTTTTCTACTTTGACTGCAGTTTTTTAAACGCTTCCATAACCACAATACATAATGAATTATTTCTTTTCTGTTATTTAATTTTAAAGTGTTTTTACTTAAAAAATTTTTTAGCCAATTTTGAGCCTTTTTTAACTATTTTTTCCGTAAATTTAGCAATTTTTGGTCACCAAGTTTTGGCAACACTGTAGCAGAACATGCGATTTAGCTTATGAAAGAATTTAATCCAGTATTGTCAAAAAATTACGAGGAAAAGCAATTAATAATGCAAATCGTATCTGATTACCGAAAGGTCTACCCAAATGCAAACAAATATTCTTTATTACAATTAAAGATATATTAACCACCACAGGTGGAAAAGGCTATATAGATATAAGTTTGTCATTCCGTTTGTAATTTCTACAATATTGATCTTAGACCCTACAATTCTGTGATTTAACGATGTCCGTTCGTCAGTCTGTCTGACGTTTGATATGTGTTTTACATTTATGTCACATATAGTCCACCATTTCGTGCTATTGAAATTCAGCCAGATCGGTCCACAAATTGCTGAGATATGACCAAAAAACCACGACTGCCTCTAATTTTTCCCAAAAATCCCTTGTTGTTGTTTTTTTATTTAGTTTTTCTGTATATCTGGAGAACGGAAAGAGCCAAAGTTTCCAAATTAGGTACAAATTCAGATACAAAAAAGTTATGATCAAAACATAATTTTTTTTGTTTGAAAAATACTCATTTTCGGGAACCATAGGTCTTCCTGAGTCCAAGTTTTATAACACCAGGTAATGAAGAATTTCTTCTTTAATACGTTGGTACTTTAATCAGTCGAATCATTGAATCAGTACCCGATTTTCGACCAATATACTGAAATCCTAAAAAGTTCTCTTTTTATACCCTTCACCACAGGTGGAAAAAGGTATATATAAGTTTGTCATTCCGTTTGTAATTTCTACAATATTGATCTTAGACCCTATAAAGTATATATATTCTGAGTCCTTCTGAGGAGCGATAATATAACTACTGAGTTGAGTTGTGAAACATAAAATGGGCCATATTTTATTTTAATGATATTCAAGCAACGTTCCTTCATGGTTCAGTTTTCGTTTTTTAAATTTAATTTATAATGAAGTTTTTAGTATTGTACATATGAATGTATGTATATGAAAAAATTATTTTTTACTATTTATATTAGTTGCTTTGTTTTCTGCTCGCAAAATGGTGAAGGTTATATAAGATTCGGCATAGCCGAATAAAGCACTCTTACTTGTTTTATTTAATTTTATTATTTTTACTTAATTCATAATTAAAATCCTTAATCACTTAGTACATATTATATTTTTGAGTATAATTTGAATTTTTATGTAGGTCAAAAATAAGTTTTGAGAAAACTTTTGAGGAAACCTTGAGGGCCGATGCGCCACACCTTTTCCTACTCTGTTTCCCACCAGTGATGTTAGATGTTTTTTTCTGATTATCGACAAAATTTAAAAAAAAAAATCGTCATAATCGTCATTAATTCTGTAAAACCCCGTAAAAAAATCGTCATATAAAAAATCGTTTTTTTTATCAACACGGATTAATTACTCTATTAAAACATAAAAAAATAATTAAGTATAAAATTATTACTTATGACGATTTGGTGGGGCTTTGATATTGCTCTCTGGAGATTTTCGTCAAACACTTCCTGTCATCCCCAAGCTTCTGCTGCGGATGAACTTAACGCGTGCCTGTTATCGTCGTCTTTGTGGAGGCATGCCCAGAAGTTGCAATTGACCACAAACATGAGAGTCGCGTTGCAGAACGACCCATCGGCTGCTAAATTCTCGGAACAACTGCTGGAGCTTGGCAACGGCCAAATGCCTGTTGATGTTTCGAATGGATTGATATCGTTCCCTGAAAATTTTTGTGAATTCACATCGTCCAAGGTGAACTCATCAGCAAAGTGTTCCCTGGCATTTCAGAAAATTACAAAAATCTTGATTGGATTCGTGAACGGGCAATACTAGCAGCGAAGAATAAGGACGTCGATAGCTTAAACTTAATTATTCAAAGTCAAATCGCAGGACAACTGCATACGTACAAATCTGTTGACTGCGTGACCGACGAAAATGAACCGACCAGCTACCCGTCGGAATTGTTGAACTCGCCTGATGTACCAGGAACTCCGCCGCATAATTTACAGCTAAAGGAGGTATTGATCATAATCATGTTTCGGAATCTCAATCCGTGATTCAGGCGACAATCATCAAGGGCAAATTCAAAGGAGAGGAAAACTTATCCCACGAATTCCCATTATTCCAACTGACCTTCCATTACAATTCAAGCGGATTCAGTTCCCCGTTCGATTGGCATTTGCAATGACAATCAATAAATCGCAAAGCCAATCACTAGAAGTCTGTGGGGTTAATCTCGAATTTCCCAGTTTTTCGCACGGTCAGCTGTTCGTTGCATGTTCGTGTGTTGGGAAACCATCTTCGTTATTTGTTTTTGCGCCGGAAAACAAATCGAAAAACATTGTTCATCAACGTTCTCTCCTGATTCCATTCAAATAAATCACGTTGAAAATTTAAATATTTGTATTGTGTTTTTACTCTAAAAATTGTCCGAAGGCTTAAAATTGTGAACGCTAGTATAAATATATATTCGCCTCTACACACATATACAAACTAAGAAAAAACAATAATTAGTATTGTGGTTATTTTGTTGAACTATTAATGGTTTTTAATCCAAATTTTTAATATTTTTAATTAGGCTTAAGTTCATGAAATTTAATTTTTCATTAAATTATTTTTATGAAGAAAGGAATTTCACAACATGAAAATTGATTAAAATTGTTATTGATAATCTTTCATTCTTGACGTGGAAAAAACTTTACTTGCCAGATTGAAGTGTTATAAAATTGATGCCAGATTAAAGTTTAAAATAAATTTATTGACGGGATTAAATCGTCAAAACCTAAGTGACCCTACATTAAAAATCGTCAATCGTCATTTTGGTAAATTCATCGAAAAAAATCGACTAAATGACGTAAAATCGTAACATCTAACATCCCTGTTTCCCACAAATGTTTGCATAACATATTTTTACACCAAAGCTTACATTTTTAGAGAGGGGGGTACGGTCTATAACTTAAAAAAAAACAATTTTATATTGTTTTTCAAAAAGTTTGTGCATAAAACATTAATTTTTGAAAATTGCTCACATTTAAATTAGCTACTGTATATTTTAAGGACTTCGTATTTCCTTCAACAATGAAATATATGAAGAGCCCTGAAATTAATCTTTAAAAAAGTTTATGTTTAAATACATATATTTTTATTAGAGTTGGGGACAGTGATATCCCATCTCCCCGCTGTATGCGTGCCTGGTGTACGGTATACCTAAATTAGTTATCTTTATGTTTTATTAAAAGAACATTTTACGTATTTAGTAGTTTATTCATTACTACAACACTTGTACTTTTTTGAGTTATTTATATAGTTAAGATTTTTACCAAACATTATTTAAGTTTTTTGTTCTTATTATTTTTTTTTTTTTTTTATTGCAAAGATGTTCTACGAATGTGATAAATAATTCTTTTTTTGTAGTTCTTCTGGTGCGTTCTCAACTTTATTAGTCGTTAAAATTTTATAAAAGAAATTTATACATACACCGAAAAAAATCCATGCTTATATGCAGCAAAACTATCGCACATTGCAAAAAACAAGGTGTGAAATGAAAGCACGAAGTTTGTGAATACTGTATGAAAATGTTTAGAAAATATGAAAAAAACTATTTAATTGGTGAAATAATTGGTATATTTTACAAGCTATTAATTGCGAACATTCACGGAAAGAAGTTAATTTTCTCATGTAAACAATTTCATTTCTTAAAAAAATAAAATCCCAAATTCGAAAATAATTTCTTGTTTTTAACTTATTTTGTTCGTATTGAGTCAAATTTTCTTAAATAAAGAAACATTTTCTCATGATCAAAAAATTCGGGTTTTTTGTATATGATCAAAAACTTCTTAAAATTAGTTTTTCAGTCGATTGCAACAGGTATTGATGGCATTCATGCAAACTTAATAAAAATTAATTATTCTTCAGCCACTATTACCATTTGGTGGCCCTTTGTTCCTTATAGGCACCACAGGACATAATAATAACAATACTATTACCATTTATAACGTACATTTTCAACACAATAATAACAAAAAGCAGTTATCAGCTAAGACGGAAGAAAGCCAAAATTCTACCAATAGCAAAATCTGCCACTGAATACAGGCTAATTGCTATTTTACCATAGCGGTCAAATGCATTTGAAAAACTTTAACGTATGAAGATAGTTCAATATATAAATAATAACAATCTACTTACTGAAAAACAATCTGTGCTCCGAGCTAACCATAGCTGCATTACTGCTCTGACTGATGTTTCCCAAGATATTAGAAAGGAAGTGGATGATGGTTGTTTAGTAATGCTTATATTGTTAGACCATTCAAAGGCATTTGATACAGTGGATCATACAATATTAGCTCAAAAACTTGAAAAAATTATGAATTTTTCAGTAACTTCGGTTAAATTGATATCCTCTTACCTTGAAGGTCGAATGCAGTATGTTGAAACTAAAAGTTTGACATCTTCACAGTTTCTGCCAATTATTAGGGGCGTTCCCCAATGTTGCATTCTCGGACCGTTACTGTTCTCAATTTTTTCAAATGATATACCTGATAAGTTACACCATTGCCGTATTAGATTGTATGCTGACGACGCACATAGGGGTTTTTTGCCAATCTAGCCGGACATTAAGCAAAAAATTTTTTTTAAGAAATGGAAAAATTTAAGTACGCAGCTCGACAGACAACAAAGTTCTGCATCGTATAGTGAATTTTCAAGTCTTTTGCTTGAGATTTGTGGTTTTGGGACACTGTTAAAACCAGGAAAGTTGATTAAATTGCATGCGTGTTCATTGACTTTTTACGGTTTTGGGAGGTTTACAATATATTTTTTTGTAGATAAACGAATAAAGATTTTACATTGAATTTTTTTTTCTGTGAAAGACTATATAAACAGCTAATTATGAAAATTTTTAGAAAAATTTTATTTGAATTTTTTATGATAAAAAAATTAGTACGAAATTAAAAAAAACGATTTTTTTGTTCACTTTTTTGTAAAAAAAAAAATTTAAAAGGTTTTTGAAGGTGAGTTCCGCTGAGTTCTTAAAAATTTTATACCTCACGATAAAATTTGAAATCTCTACTTTTAAATTCAAAAAAAAAACGTTGCGCGTTGTTGCGCCATTTTTTTTTATGATTTTTTGAAAATTTCACCTTTTTTCTGTTTTTGCTCATCTTGCATAGGTACATATGATAGATCCCTTTCGTCAGTCAAAAAATGTGTTGGTTGTACGTAGATGTTTTTTATTTAAATTATTACATCTAAGACTAATATAAAGATGAAAAATGATGCTTCTGATTCTCATATTTTTCAGAGTAGTTTCGTACCGCTTCGACTAATATATGGTGCAAAAAAGGAGAAAATATTATGGCAAAATCCAACTCCTTCATCACCGCGATATTGTAGACCTATTCGCATCAGATTTGTTAAAGAAACTGTAGATGTAATCCAAGAAGAAATTAATTATGTACAAGATGCCATTACTACATTACAAAACACTAATTTTTTAATGGAAGGAAAGTTATATTCCATAAAACATACAATGGTATTTACAATGATAGATGCAAAAGTATGTAATGCCGCAACACAAACTACGTCCACAATGAAGTGCTATATTTGTGGGGCTACTTCAAAAGAATTTAACAATTTGAAAATCAAAAGGGATATAGACGTAGATGCACTTTCTTTCGGATTATCTACTTTGCACGCCAGAATTCGTCTATTTGAGAGCATATTACACCTATCGTATAAACTCACAGTAAAAAAGTGGCAATTAAGATCGGATGAGGACAAAACTATTGTTAATGAGAGGAAAAAAACTATCCAAGAAAAATTTAGAAGTGAATTAGGGCTAATAGTAGCTGTACCGAAGACTGGATTTGGAAACAGCAACGATGGTAACACCAGCAGACGATTTTTTTCCAATCCTGAATTAGCTGCAGAAATAACTGGAATTGCATTGGATTTCATCTACCGGATCAAAGTTATTATTGAAGTAATTACAAGTGGTCACAAAATCCATTTGCACGAGTTTGCCAATTATTGCTTAGACACTGCAAAACTTTACGTTACTCTATATCCCTGGCATCCTATGACACCTATAACGCACAAGATTTTGGAACATGGCGCAACTGTAATGAGTGAGGCATTGTTGCCTATCGGGCTATTATCAGAAGAAGCGTCTGAGGCACGAAATAAACATTTTCGGCTTTACAGGCAGAATTTTGCTAGAAAGTTTTCGAGGGTTCAGTGTAACAAAGATGTTATAAATAGACTTTTGCTCAGTTCTGACCCACTGATTACTAGCATAAGACCAACTCCAAAAAAAAGTCATTACCCTTTACGAAAGAAGCAATTTCTTTTATGCTTCCACCTGTACTTGGCTCTGAAGAGAATTCAGATTCAGAAGAGGTTTTTGAAGAAGCAGACGAAGAAGAACCATGGCACTCATCATCATCTTAGTGCAAAAGAGAAGTTATTTTAAATAAATTAGTTGTTATTATTTTAAATAAAATTTGCTGTTACTATTATAAATAAGTTATTATTACGAATATATTAATTATTTTCAGATAAATTAAATACTATAAAATATATAAAAGTCACATAAAATCTTAAAAATTAATATGTTTTGGAAATTAGCAAAAAAAAAAAAAATTTTACAGGGTCGTTCCGGGGGGGGGGGGGGTGTTTGGAGGGATATCTCCCCCTACCCATTAAAGTTCAAAAATTTAATTTTTATAGTATTAAGGCGTTAGTAATCTATTTCTTTTAATATTTACATTTTTTTTAAATATTATTTTATGTAACCGCCCTCAAAAGGGGGCGGGGGGCGAAAAGTGTAATTTTACGATCTCATGGGTCTTATTTTAGGTTTTTTAACTTTCGCCGACGTTAAAAGTTGCATTTGCCAAACAAAAGTATGGGAAAAGTTTAAAAAAAATTGCATTTTTCAGAGGTTGGATTAGTTCTTCTAGGGGGAACATTTTCCTCCTTGGTCCGATTTTATTTATTTTTTAGGTTTACCTGCCTATGACAATATCACATATTTCTGCCAAGTTTCATCGATCTAGGGGCACTCAATAACTTTTAAGAAGCAATATAAGCTAAAACAAAAAGTAATGTCCGGCTAGATTGGCAAAAAACCCCTATGTGCGACGTCCAAATATATATAAGCACAAAAAAACAAAACATGGAGGCACGTACTGCCAAATTGAATGAAGACCTCAAACGTGTTGCGCATTGGGCAGATATTAATGGTTTAAGTTTAAATCCTTCAAAATCTAAATGTATTATAATACGAAGGAGAACCCAGAAAATAGATCAACGTCCTAAAATCTGTATCAATGACCAACAAATTGAAATAGTTGATAAGGCAAAAAATCTTAGTCTCATTTTTAATAAAACACTCACTTGGTCAGATCATGTAACATTTCCTTGTGGCAGAACTTACTCAATACTTAGAACACTATGGCAAACACAATGTGTAACACCAATGAAGATTCAAGTATTAATTGCGAAAACATATCTGATACCAGTCCTTACCTATGAAAGTGAGATAGCAAATAGCAAACATAAGTAGCTTTTAACAATAATTCGAGATATGTATGTTTATGTCATAAAAAATTATGTCAGCGATGGCAATTATATCAATATTAATATTACCCCGTTTTCAAAAAAAATATACGGGGTGCTATTTGAAGACTTGTTGAAAATACGAACTCTTGTTTATTTGCATAAAATTATAACCACTCGTGAACCAAATTATCTCTATAATCCAGAGTTCCCAGTTTTATTTTAGGCACTATCCCCAATTTGCGATTTTTCATCCCCAAAAATCCCCAAAATAGCCATTTTCTTTTCCCAAAAATGCCCACATTTTCTTAAAAAAAAAATTTATGTCAATGGAAAAATATGATGCATCGATTTATTTAAATAAATCCATTTGTGTAATATTATAAGAACTAATGTTATTTATTCTTTGAGTTCTACGTATCTATGTATACATGTATAGTATCTAACAAGGGTTACAAGCGTCAATACATATTTATCATTTCAAAAACTAGGGAACAATAAATTCTAATTCATAAGCTATGCAATTTTGTTTTAAATGTTGTTTGTTTAAAAAGTGCATTTGAGATTACATATTAGCGGAGTTCAGTGTTTGATGCGAATGGTCTTGCGAAAGTGCTAATGCAAAATATTGTAGCTTTTGTTTGCAATCCAACAACAAAATATACAGAATTGCAATTGTCACATCATTGCTTTTGTGCAACACTAAAACTGTTTACCTTTTTTTGCTACATGTATTGCGTTTACATAGCTGATACTCGAAGATATGGAGCCGACAACTCTAAATAAAAAATTAAAAAGAGAAAAACCCAACAAAAAGTGGACGGCAGATGAAATAAAAACAGTTTTGGGTGATTTGGAGCAGTCATAAAACATAGAGCTTAGTATTTAAGAGAAGTCCGTAATTTTTCAAAAGCAATTTCTTTATTATTATTATTTAGACACCAACAGCTCAAATGTTTTATAAAAAAATTATTGAAAAATGCGGTATCGATGCAACCTGGGATATTATAAGGTGGAAGGTACGATACATTAATGCATCTTATAAAAAGACCGTCGATTGGCGTAGTTCTACTAATGCTGCGATAATATTTTCTTTTGCACAGCTTTTTGGAATTTTAAAACAATTTCACAAAATAATCAAACACCTCTTTGTAAATTTTCACGACCAATAATTCCGTAAACCAGCTGCTATCTAATTTGCTTTTAGCATTGCAAAGTTGCTTAAAATACCGCTCACTGTCAATAATAAAATTATTGCATTACCCAACCGTTGCAACCTTAAACGCATCAAACATTGAATACCGCTATTGAATAAATTTGTCACAGCAAGCTTCATCATTTTAAAGTGTGTATTTATTCTAAGAGCTCCTAATCTATATATATAAAATTGTATCTTTTCTGACTGACTTACTGACTGATTCATCATCGCACAGCCTAAACGCCTGAAGCTAAAAACTTGAAATTTGGACCAGAGATTGGTCACCCTTCAAATCGATCCACTAAGACGGGATTTTTGGATATTCAAATGTTTAGGGGGTAAAAAAGGGTAAAAAGGGAAAATACGGTAACCTTATATCTCCTAAACTAAAAGAGATACAAAAAAAATCTTACACTTATCGTTGTTCTTCAGAAAAAAAAGCGGACAGGTGTCTGGTTCTTTTTTGAAATGCGGCCTTTTTATGGAGTAAACGGGTAAAATCAGAATTTTGGTACTTTTATGACACCCCATCTATCTTTTGAACCAATAAACATAGAATCAAAGTTTATACCACAATCGAAACTTATCAAAAAAACACGAATATGAATTTGGTACTTTTTCGAAATTCGAACATTTAAGGGTTGAAAATCGTAACTATTTTTGGTACTTTTTTTACAAAACATTTTCCTCCATTCTTTGACATATTCGTACTAAACTATGGGCTCCCACTACAATACTGAAATTTTTGATACTTTAATGGGGGGGGGGGGGGGGGGGGTAAATAGTACCAAAAAAGGAAATACGGGAAATTTGATATTTTTGTTTAGCTTTTTCTTCTACAACTGGTATTTTTTTAATTATCGTTAATATTGGACCTAGAAACATAAAATTCAACATGTAATTTCCTGAGTGGATAAGAATCTATGAGGGAACTTTTTGGTACTTTTTTGTTCTTTAACTGGTACTTTTTGAATTTCCGTTAGTATTGGACCTAGAAACATAAAATTCAAGATGCAGTGTCCTGAGTGGATAAGAATCTAAAAGGGGAAGTTTTTGGTACTTTTTTGTTCATTAACTGGTACTTTTTGAATATCCGTTGGTATTGGACCTATAAACATAAAATTAAACGTGCATTGTCCTGAGTGGATGAGAATCTATAAGAGGGAAATTTTTGGTTATGATTATTATTGGTCTTATGAACATAAAATTTAACTTTCAACGTCCTGAGTGAAGAAGAATCTGTAAAAGCGGTTTTTGGTACTTCTTTGTTTTTAAACTGGTACTTTTTGAATTTCCTTTATTATTGGAACTAGAAACATAAAATTCAATATGCAATGTAATGAGTGGATAGGATAGTTTTTGGTACTTTATTGTTCTTTAGCTGGTACTTTTTAAATTTTGTAAGTATTGGACCTAGAAACATAAAATTAAACATGCAAGGGGCTGAGTGAATGAAAATCTGTAAGACGGCTTTTTGGTACTTTTTCGTTCTTTGACTGGTACTTTTTGAATTTCCGATAATATTGAACCTAGAATAATAAAGTTCAATATGCAATCTCCTGAGTGGATGAGAATCTATAAGAGGGAATTTTTTGGTACTTTTTTCATTAACAGGTACTTTTTGATTTTCCATTAGTATTGGACCCAGAAAGATAAAATTAAACATGCTTGGTCCTGAGTGAATGAGAATCTGTAAGAGGGGTTTTGGTAATATTTTGTTCTTTAACTGGTACCTTTTTAAAATCCGCATTTATTGGATCTAGAAACATAAAATGAATATGCAAGGTCCTGAGTGAAAGAAAATCTGTAAGAGGGATTTTTTGGAACATTTTCGTTCTCTAACTGGTAGGTACTTTGTTTTCTTAACTGGTACTTTTTTTAATTTAATATTTATTTTTGTGCAATAAATAAAAAAAAGTAAATAATTGTTTGGTTCTTTTACGAAATTCGGCCGTTTAAGGGAGGAAAATTGTACCTGTGTTTGTTACTTTTTTCAAAAGATTTTTTCTCCATCTATTTATCTTTGATCGCAGAGCCTAAAAGTCTGAAGCTAAAAGGTTGACATTTGGACCGGAGGCCGGCCTCTCGCCAACTCGATCCCGCTAACCTCAAATTTCGATCCCGCTAACCTCAAAAATCCAAAACTAAAAGAGATACAAAAAATTTAACACTTTATGTTGTTCATTACAACAAAAAAATAAGAGGACAGGTGTTTGGTACTTTTTCGACATTTGGTCCCTTTGGGGAGTAAAACGCGAAAAACCTGTTTATATTTTGGAACCTTTTTGTAACGCCATCTTAATTTTAAACCAAAACATTTTTTTCCTCCTATGACAAAAACGTACTAAATTATAGGCTCCCACTACAACATTGAAATTTTTGATACATAAATGGGGAGAAAAAGTATCAAAAAGGATAATACGCGAAATTGATTTTCTTTTGTGTGCTACGAGTCGCACTTTTTGAATTTTCCATAATATTTAACTTGGAAGCACAGAATAGTTCCAACATTTTTCATCTCAACGGTTGGTATTGACACAGAACTTTGCACCCGTTCTGTATCAATATCAACCGTTGAGATAAAAAATGTTGGAACTATTTTCCTAAAACCTATTTACATATACTTTGGCATATAAATATGTTCATGAAAGAAAAGGCGTGATTACAAAGTAGCGGGTTAAGATTAAAAAAAGTAAAAATCAATGAAATTTTTGTTCAAAAATAAACAAGTATATATTTTAAAGAAAAGTTAAAGTTATAAAGCAAAATATCTAGTATTGGACGGATAGTTTGATTACAACGTTAGTTTTTTGCACATTTTAAATTTTAGACAATCGATTGAGCAATATATCGGTTTGTGCCTTATTAACTTTATTAACCCTTAATATTCGATTTATAGGAGGAGCTACTTACATACATGATCTGTTCCTTAGCAAAAATAAAGTGAGAAAATCTAAGGGAAATGTGAACAAATTACGAGGGAAAACATTTTTCACGATAAGGGGAATTTTTTCCCGTGAACATTTTTTCACGTTATTATTCTCCTTTGAATTACAATTTTTCATAGGAGTTGTTCATGATCGCAAATATGTGAAAAGGGGAAAAATTTTTCACGATAGCGGTGATAGACTTTTTTTTTATAATAATAAACAATAAAAGACGATGATTATCAACATTTAATTTTTTCATCCTGGTAGACCATTCTGGGGAAATTATCATATGTAAAGAACTATCAAGAAAAAATTTACCGTGTAAGAGCAAAATTTATAATAAAATGTCAACAGCCTCAATACACAGCTGTAAGCCTACATATACAGCATAAAAAGTTACATTTGGAAATAAATTAAGAACAGTCGCATTTGCAGCATAAAACAATAATTATAACTTTCAATAAAAAATGACTAACTTCTTAGTTCGTTCCTGAACGTGCACAAAAAATTAAATTTTTCTTCAAAACATATGCCAGAAGCAGTCGTGAAAATACAAAAACATTCTATTGGTTATATTTTCAGAAAACTTCATGTAAACATTCATTTCTCCATTACGAATTTTTGCATATGCGCCAAACCAATAATCAGCTAACGTTTCTTACGCAACACAGAAATAGAAATATATAAACAAAGTTTTTATTTTCATGTAGCATTAAATAAAAATGATAAAACTATATTTTATAAAACAGAATACTTAAGTTAAATGCATAAAACTTACAATAGGCACTATCCAGTTATAAGATACAAAGAATGCTGGTATCTTATAGTTGTATACATTTTCTTTACAATTTACTTCATTGCAAGCCAAAGGATAGCTAAAGGAAGCCTCGTAACAGAAATATACAAAACAAAAATTCTAATAGTGCATAGAAAATATTCCTGGAAAATATTGTAGGAATAAGGCTATTAAAGTATAAAAGCTTTTAAAATTGTAATTTGACTTAGAATACACATACGATTTGCTATGAAAATGTATACTATATGTTATATTGATTCAATAAAAATATTGCAGTTGATTGCGATGACTTCTTGGAGCGAACTGTTTGGGACTTTCGACCAGTGTTCCCAGTTTTGGGGATTTATCCCCAAATTGGGGATTTTTTTGTAATTGGGGATAAAAATTTCGTGAAAATCCACAGGGGATTTTTAGGGGAAGACCGATTTGGTCAAGATGTGGGTACAAAATTTAGTCTTTTTCGCGGTTAAATCTTTTTCAAGAACTTGTTGACATAGTTTTAAATATGCGTTTTTGTACTAAGTAGCGTTACTTATGTTGAACTAGTCTTTTTATGTAATGAATACAACTAAAATCAATATTTGCAACAGAATGCAATATAAGTTTTTAGCCTTAATAAGGATAAATACACACTTTAAAATTATGCAGCTTGCTCTGACAAATTTATTTAATCATTTCAAATGCAGTTTTTTGAACCAGAAGATTTTGAATCCCTAGTTTTTGAAATGATATATATTGACGCATAATTATTTTTCTTTTGCGTTTTTACATTACCCTTGCCGCATACTATTGATGTGTATCGTTACTTTAATATAGAAAAGCCCTAACTAACATTTTCCTTACTTTACAGGATAAGGAAAAAACTTAATAAAAATTGTAATATTGTAGTTGCGATTTTTTTTAAACGCAGTTTCTTATTAAAGGTGCTATCAGACGGGATGTATTTTACATATGTACTGTCACTTTTCTTACCCATATGTAATTCCGTATGTATGTATGTCAAAATTTCCATTTTACATACGATTCATAATTTTTGTTGTCACACCTGCTTATGTTTTTCCTATTGACATAAACTATAAATGTAAACAAAAGCTGACTTTTGTTTATGTTTTAAAACAAACCAGCTGTTTTGTTTATGTTTGCCACAGGAAAATAGAGCGTTTTCTAATCGAAAAATTTACATATGTATATCCACATGTATTTTACACATGCAAAGTTTCATATGTATCACACGATGTGTACAACTTTTACAGATGGAAAATTTGACAGCACATATGTAAAATACATCCCGTCTGATAGCACCTTAAATTGTTTAGAGAATTTAATAAAAAACTGCGTTTAAAACTACAAGACTATAATTTTTATTAAGTTTTTTCCTTCTCCTGTAAAGTAAGGAAAACGTTAGTTAGGGCTTTTCTATATTAAAGTAACGGTATATAGATACGTAGAACTCAAAGAATAAATAACATTAGTTTTAATAATATTACATAAATGGATTTATTTAAATAAATTGATGCATGTATATTTTTCCATTCCATTGACATAATATTATGTATTTTATGTTTAAGAAAATGTGGGGATTTTTGGGGATAAGAAAATAGCTATTTTGGGGATTTTTGGGGATGAAAAATCGCAAATTGGGGATAAGGCTTAAAATAAAACTGGGAACCCTGATTTCGACACTACTTTTGCTTGCGATGCTAACCAAAAGCAGCGGAAAAACAAATTCAGAATTTTCAAACCGACGACTGCCGAAAGTTCTGCTCTTTTGCTCATAAATAGTTTTATGGTTTTGCTGTGTCTTCAGAATAGTAAACGAATAATTTTGAATCATGTGTTAATTTTAGGAAAGATATTACAAGTTTTTAAATATTTACGAAAATTCGTTAGTAATGTAGAATTTAAAAAAAAAGCTTAAGCAAACTGTTTCATATTAAACTTATACATACATATACGAAACTTTTGTAAATACATAATACGAAAAATGTAGTAACAAAAATTTCTTTCGCAACATGTAGCACGGATTAATTTCAGTGTACGTACTTTATTGCATATTCAATGTATAGTGTGTATGTAAAGGTTTTTGTATAAAATGTTATCCTTCCACCCACACAAACACACACACACTCATATTTCTAATTTCATTCATGTATTTTTCATGCTGTTAGTTTGAAAGAATTTACATCAAAAACATTTCACAGGAATTTTTTCGTACAAAATTCTGTTTACCAAAAATTATTATTATATTTTAAATATTTTCAACAACTTGTTAGATACGCCTAAACATGTCTTACCCCCATCACCCCCTTCATCATCATCATCGTCGTCATGAGCTTCAACTTTTAGTCTTCTTCTTGTTCTGCTTGGCATTTGCTTTGTTGTGCAGTCCGGAGCAGTTCTCGAGTGGAAGGATGAAACGGTAAAACAATACCACAAGTGAAATTCCATCGGAGTAGATTTAAAATAAAATAACATAAAAAAAGGAAAATTTGTTTATATAAAATTCCAAATGTTTTCCTATTTTACTTTTCCCTTTTTATTTTTTTTACATCAATCCTTTTGGCTTCGTTTGTATGTGTGACCTCGTATTAGAGGTTGTGCCTGCGTTAGAACGTAACTGTGTTTGTTAGTACTACTTTGGTTTAACTCCTGTTGTAGGAGAGTCATTTTACCTTAAGTGAAAAGAAGCATATTTGGCATTCCATTCTTTTGTATGTAGATTTTAAATATTTTGTTGCTTTGTAACAAAATTGAGAGTATTCATAAATGTAAGTACGTGTGCGTCTTTAAAACGTTACACTAATGCAAATATGTGTTTGTACTCTATACATGTGTTTTTTACAAAATGTTGTCATTGCATTTTTACCTGTAACGGGAATTTCAATTTATAATTTTTATTCAAGCAACATGTCTCTTGTATCCCCTACTATACAGAGAGGGTATATTTTATATATGTAGCAGCGATTTTAGCTTACCAAGTCCTTTACACAAAATCAAAAGAAATTGGATTTGTTGTTAAATCCATATGACGTTAAAAGGAATATATGTTAAGTTTTCGCTATTGGACATACTAATATGGTTAAATATCTTTTAGGTCAAGCGTGTGATAAAATGGGGAGCTTATCGAGAACATTCCGACTGAATTTTTACTTTTCAAAATATAACATACTTGGAACCAGACTTCAAATTCGTACAATGTATGTAAAACGGGTTTTCGAAAAATTTCAATGCCAGGTATTTCGAAAATCCGTTTAACATACATTGCACGACTTTTTGGTCTTAAAAGACTCCCAGTGAAATTTGATACAGAAAATATTCGTAAAACACTTTAACCCTCTAAATTGCCGTTTTAGTATACTTTTGTGGGGTAGTTTAAAAAAAAAAGCAAAAATGTCCCCTTAAAATTAGTGTTAGAGGGTTGATACATCTTAAGCAAAGAATCGACATACAATTCTACTGAAGACATCTGAAACCGTATTTTAGCTCAGAAGTACATTTGTTATATTTTTTTTTACTTATACTAAACGCCTTTAAAAAAAATTCAAACATTTTAGGGGCCGATGTTTCAGGAACCCGAGCTAACTTTTCAAAACCCTTTGGTAGATTTTCTCTACCAATAGTCTAGTTTCATTTCGCGTTGCAAGTAGTGAGGCTGTTTTTTTTTTTTTTTTTTTTTTTTGCACAGTGTTATTTTATATAAAACAATTAACAAAAGTGTAAGAAAAATAATATTAAAAGAATTACAATAACATTATGACTAATTTAAAAACATGGGCCATACCCTACTAATAAAATTGGACCACCTGATCCATTTTGATAAAATGGTCTACTCCATGGACTGGTCCGATGTAATGCAAGCATGGACCATGTCATTGTTAAAAAGTGTTTGTAGTGAGACGACACACAGTGCTTTGGCCCATAGACATAAATAAAAAAAAAACAAGTCTTATATTGTACTTAAAAATAATTCAAATTAATTTTGAAGAATTTTTAAGATTTAACTCTTTTAGGCGGCGCAAGAGGGCGCCAAAGTTTGAGAATTTAAAGTAAAAATGGCTAAACAACTACTTGAGGTTTACATGCTTCAGGAAAACTGTTGTAAAACTATTGTTTTTTAAAGCACGAGATTGAAATTTTTTTCTGTAGTAGTTTACTATAATAGTTCTATTCCTTAAATTTTTCAGAAATTACTATACACTGCCAGACTATTATATTGTATTTTCTTTTTTACATTTTACCTTAGCCTTCCTTTGGAAAGCAATGAGGTATATTGTATGTAAAAAGAAAATACAATATAATTGTCTGGTAGTGTATAGTCATTTCTGAAAAATTGATGGAATAGAACTATTACCAAAAAAAAAAGCTTTATAAAATACATAACTGATATTTAGCTCATAGAATAAATTCGAAAAATGATAAAATGTTGAATGTAGTTTACTATATTTAGAACTAACTGTAAACAAATTTTATTGAATTATTTTCTCATAAGTGTTTTTTTATTGGTTTGAAAAACGCTTATTATATACTTATGCTCTTAAAATTTCTTAACTTTGATGGAATATTAAAAAATAAAGAAAAATACCGTCTATGGGCTTTTTTCTGATTTCGGATATTTAGTCTGTTTTCTAATAACTACAAGAAAAACAATTGAAAAAATTTTCCACAACTTGAAAAAAAAAATTTTCCAAATGGCTATTTTCATGACAATAAACTACAAATACTGTGAAATATAAATTCAAACTAATACCGTTAAATAAAAAACAACAAAAATCAAAATATGTATAAAAAATTGTTTGTGTTTGGCTGCATTTTACGGCATAAGAAGGCGCTAAAATCACAAATGCCCTTGGTTTTTTATTGTTTCAAGAAAATAATTATAAAAAATTCATTTTCTGGATTACGAGATTGAAATTTGTTTGGTGAATTATTCTCCTATACATATTTTTTAATGATTTGAATAATGCTTATTATTTATTTAAGCTCTAAAAATTTCTTAACTTTGATGGAATATTGAAAAAAAAGAAAAATATCGTCTATTGGTTTTTTTCTGATTTCGAATATTTAGAATGTTTTCTAATAACTACAAGAAAAATAATTTAAAAAATTTTACCACAACTTGAAAAAAAAATGTATTTAAAAAAAAGCTATTTTCGTAATTTTTGCTCAAATTTTCATAGAATGAATTAGTTTAAAAAAAATAAACTAGGAACATACAGTAGAAGATCGGTTTTATGAATACCCAGTTATATGACCATCCAGAATAGTGAACAACAAAATTGTTACACTTGCAACCGTTGATTTTTTTTAAACTATTTGTTGCAAAGGGTGTTTTTTAGAGTATCACAACTTTGAGTTGGCATCACTGCTATATTTGAGCACCCATTTAACAGCTGATAGTTGCTTTTTGTTTAGTTTGCCTTTAAATTCTATTATGAATCGAATTATCGAGCAAAGCGCAAATATTTTACATTTTTGATCAAAATAATTCGGCGAATGGGCTGAATCACAACTTGATATTAATTTTTAATCTCCACTCAAAATTGTTATTCCGATTAAGCCAAATTTCTGGTAGAATGGGTTCATAAATAAGCAGAATTGGCGCATTTGGAGTGAGTAGAATCCACAAGCTTTTGTCGAAACACCATTACATCCACAAATATTACTGTTTGGTGCTCTTTATGGACTGGCGGAGTCATTGGCGCACACGTCTTCAAAAACGATGATGATCAAAATGCGAAAAATTTTTTGAAAATTGGCGCCTTCTACACGCCATCCACATGACAGAAATCATATTTAAATTTCATAAAATTTTCTTTCCAATAAAGCCCGTTTCATTGATATTAAAAATATATTTCCTTGTTTTATTATAATTTAAACTTGTGTCACTCTATGAAAAACACTCTTTATTATAAATCTGTTCTTCCCCGAAATAAGCTAGTAAATGTGTATATACGAATGCAAAGGAAAATTTATAAGATGTTTGCTGTTTGTAAAGTTATTGCTTGGAGTGAAAATAATATATCTGATAATGATATTTGGCATTATGAAAATGCAGGGTCAAGGCATTACAGAAATCTTTTAAAGCAAAAAAAAAAAAAAAAATATAACCGACTACTTTCATGTACATTTATTATTAACAAACTAATATAAAATAAAAACTTAATATAGGTTATGTATGTACACATATTAAAATTGATTTGAAATACTTATTTTATATTGTCTCGATGATGTGAACTTTTCCATTTAGTGAACAGGCTCTGTCTTAATTAGTTCATATAAGCGAGCGTATTTATGTACACATGTATTATTAAAAAAAAAAATACGGAAAAAACACAACTTCCCATCTTCGTTAACTACGGGATTTTTTAAAAGTTGCAGTCTGTCAAACCAAACAGTTCCGAACATGTCGACTGCCGATGTTCTTTGTTGTGTACAACTTTTTGTTTTATGCTTTTGCCTTCACTGCGACTGTTTTCATTTAATGAATCAGAAGTAAAGGCAACAGTTTATTTTTGTCCAATGAAAAATCAGAAAGTGGAAAAAAAAGCAATTTTTTGATTTTGACTGTAGCTTTTTAAACCCTGGTATTAACATACAAATTGGCGACAATAACTTTTACGATAGCTACTATGTCATGACAAAATGTTGTCCAGGTAGGTCCAAAATAAACCAAACTTTTGAACGAATCTTAACCTCATTACATAATTGTGTTCTGGCGGGTCCATGATTGCCCAAATATATTACACTCTAGGAAATTTGATTACACTGTAGGAAATTTGTTTTTAAATACTATGCTATAGGGAATCACATGACCGGGTTTGACCGATTATACTTTCTTACTTGTTATTTTTGCAACAGCATTTCAAGCGTTTTTAACTCATTTTTTATTAAATTATGTTTTTGTATTTTTCACATTAATAATCCGATTCTACCAAAATTCGGCATACATATATATCAAACAAATATCAATTTTCATACCAAATTTAATTACGATTGGATAATTTTTGTAAGTGTTATAGCATTTTTAAGAAAAAGGATATATGGCAGGACCTTGAGTCCTTGTTCAGATTTAAATGAAAATTTACACACACGTTGCTAGTTGTGTATGTATCAGCATGAGCATTCTTTGTAGTTTTGTGGGCATTATTTAAGCTAAAATTACATTTTTCCATTTCAGGACACATGGGAGGTAGGCGTCTCCTTGGACCGATTTCTCCAAAAATTCATATTTTTCTTAACTAAGCTATTTTATGCTAGTGTACCATATTTTAAAAATTTCTGACAACTCCTTCTATTTATGTCCCTTCGTTATATGGGGACAAAGCACTGTGCGACATGCCTTCGTTTAAACGACATGCTTTCGTTTTTAAACGACTTCAAAACTAATCGTCTTGGGTATACCATGGAGTAGTCCTAAAACTACTCCTTAGTGGTCCAAAGGTGGGTTAAATGGTCCTACCCTAGGACATCGTAATGTTAAATAGACCATGTTTTTTCCATACGTTAAGGTTACTTTTGGACTGGCCTGGCGCGTGTTAGGACTGGTGCTATTATTTGCAGGGTAACTATAGTCATAAAAGCATACTTTAAGAGATCTAAAGTAAACTTTTATAAAAATATGTTTTTGATCTACTATAGACAAGCAAAAGCATACTTTACACGTTAAAACCGGTGTTAATTTTAAAACTAGCTGAAGTTGTTTTTAACTTATTTAACAACAGCATCAGCTGTTTTCGCCAAATAAAAAAGTTCTTGCAAAAAGTTAAAAATGTTTTTGTTACAAGATATCGGTTGATATATTGCAATTTTTATTGATTTGGAGGAAATCTTTTATCTTTTAACAAAAAATACATATGTATAGGCCAGGCGCGGATCCAGCTTGAATGATACAAAAAAAAATTTGTTTTTAAAAGTTTATTAAAAGCAATTTGTGTATATTATATTAAAAAAAACTCAACAATAAGGTTAAATAAAATATTCAATATAAATTAAAATAAACTTATCTTTTTAAATAAGCAATTTATGATTTCCTTGTGAGGCAAATTTAGATAGTACAGTCTATGTTCAGTTTGTCATTGTTGATCTGAGCCATGTTTTTATTCGACGAAGGGTAGGAAATGACCTCTTGCTCGCAGCATTACCGACGAACATTGAAACGAAAATTTGAAATATTTTTCTTAGATTTAGGTAGATATCTTCATCACAGTTTATTAATGCATCTACAACGTTATCTGATGGATTTTCAGATAATTTCCATGTTTGTTGCCAATGCTACAGTTCAGGCTCAAGTTTAGATGTTAGTAGGTGTTTATCTCGAGTTGTGGTTTTAAAAGTTTTATATCTGTATATGACTTGATTACACTTTGAGTAGAAGTTTTGGTATGTTCAATACATTAAAGATATCTATTTGAAAGGTGTTTTGAGATCTTCTAAAATAAATTCAATAAGAGAATGAAACCTACAGCTCGGTAGAAATCTTCAACATTTTGGATGTGATTATTTCGTTCAAATCTTGTTTTTTAGGTTGGAACCACGATTTGAACGCAAATAACTTTAACTTTTTTAAAAATCACTTTAAATTGTTCTTCGGCTTTATTTCTCTTTTCTTCAAGGCACATGATTAAAGTTTTGATAAGGCTTGATCCTTTTTGAAGATCTATATCGTGCTTTTGTAAAATGATACTAAGCGGCTGTGTTACAATAAGTATCACACTTAATATGTTTATTCCGCAAATAAATTCAAAAGTTCTAAGTGAGTTCCTTAATATAAGGCTCTTGATGAAGTATCTCTACCTTTCCACTCAGATATTTTTTCCAAAGCTTCTACTATATGATGTACACTTGTTGCAAAGTGTAAAGCTGAGTCGTGACGGTCCACCCATCTTGTCTCGAATAATGTAGAGAGTTTGGTTCCCAAATACTTTACTAAAAACGTGTTTTGCCTGATTTACGGGAAATAGCAAGGCGTTTGTTTCGCATTTGTCGCAGTTTCCAGAATTTTTTAACAGCTTCATTTTCTGCTGACATCAAACGACACCCATCAGTTCCAACAATTTTTTAGGTCAAGACTAAAATTTGTCAAAGTTTTAAGAACTGTTGATGATAGTGCCATCGCATCAATTGACACATCAGCGTCATTATCAATATCCTGTGAAGGCTCTTCAAATGCTTTTACAACAAAGCCAAAACAATTCTTCCCTAACAACTTTTTGTTGTATGTTGAAATATTTTAAAGATAAGGAAATCTGGCTTTTCCCCGACAAATCCGTGCGTTCGTCAAAAATTATAGAATAGGATTTTTTTCATATAACACATATACATAAATATTGCAAATACAAACGCTTTTTAATACAGTGATGTCAATTGTGGTTGTATTGATTTATATTAGTATTAGTGAATAAAGAGACAAGTACTCTTAATAAAACAAAAAAATACGTAAGCATCCGCCGCATGTGCACTCATCGCTTGATAATCAACGACTGAATTGTGTACTCTCGTGCACTAAATGAAAGAGCGTAAGAATGCGTGTGAAGAATGTGTGTGAATCAATTTCCACAATTGTGTATGACGCTGACATCCCTGTTTTAATAATTCAACCGCACGCATTTTTAAGTCAAACGTTTACTCTTTGGCTATACATAGATGGCGCCTGCTGGGATTGAATGTAGAATAATAAGTATTTGAATACAGTAAACTAGATGTTTCATTGAAAATATCTAATAAATAACTATTAGGATGAAGATTTGGATACTTATTGAAAATTTGGTTAGAGATTCAATAAAAAAAACAAAAAAATACTTATTGAAAATTTCGTTAGAGATTCAATAAAGAAACAAAAAAAAAAAAACCTTGCTGGGATTTCCAAAAATTTTGTACATTAAAAATTAATGGGTATTCTTGTATTATCTAAATAAACAAAACATATTTTTATAATTTACGGGGGGGGGGAAATTTCCTTATTTCACCCCCCCTGAATCCGCGCCTGGTATAGGCCCTAATTGTGTAAAACGCAATGCCAAAAATTACAAAACAAAGTCAAAAATATTTTCTAATTTTGTTGTTGCTTTCTACATAAATTCACTTTGCGTTTTTAACATGTTCAACGCTAAAAGGTATGCAGTGTTTTTTAAAACCTTTTCTTTAGCTTCACTTCGGAAAATCAAATCTTGTAACGTTAATTTAACCGCCTTATACTCAATGCAAATGGATGAAACTTTGCAGGCATACATATTCCCGATGACAATACACGAATACATGGGCGTAGCCAGGATAAAATCTAGGGGGGGGGGGGCAATATTTTTTTTAAATGTTCTTATTTTTTAATTATCAATGTCAGCTGCTTAGAGTTGCCACTTGCTTATATTTTCTTGTATGTTGTATGAAAAAATTTTCTACATTTGAGGTGGCATCCAGTTAAAGTCGGTTCAATTTAAAACATACTTTAATTTCGACTATAGTTGCAAAATAAATAAACGAATGTTTTTCTTTTAAAGTTGTTTTTAAAAAGAACCGACTTTAGCGTTTGACTATGATTATGGGCCATGGTTAACAAGAAAATTGAAAAACATAAAAAGTTTATCCTATCATTTCGGAAAATATTCGCATTGCTGATTGTTTGATTTCTGTCTGGAAGTCTGTTCCACAATCGGAAAGCAAAAATGAAAAACTGACGCTCTGATACACCACTTGTATAATACCTGTTAGTTTACAACCGGGGTTCGATCTTACAAATTGCAACCTGTTGAACAAGATAATGGTGTTTTAAGATATGTATAATATACTTTGCCAATTTCCAACGGATTTTAATATTTGTGGTCTTATTTTATTTTTCACATACATATGTACAAATTATACTTATTTAGAAAATAAAAATAAACAGTGATGTTTCAAACAGAGTGTTGCGAGAAATATCTAACAAACTGGAAAATTTTTCATCAAAGGTTTTCTTGGGAGTCAAAAAATTTTCATTAATAAGATTTACTTTTAATGTGCTAAATTCCCAACTCTTACTGTTAATAAACTGAAATTTATTGTTGCTGGGATAAGCTATTCCTATGCGCATTTAATTGGTTGCTTAGGCCAGATCATCAGGAAACTTCATCCAAAGATTTTAGAAAAGCTAAGGATATTATTGAAATAAAACTGTTAAGCGAATAAGAATTATAAACGCTCGAAAAGTCTTACCCGTAATAATATCAAAGCTTGAACAAAATACCAACAGCAAACAGTGAGACTATCTTTTCTTACAATCCCTAACTACAATTGGTTGATTTTTTGTCAACTCTAATTGGTGTTTTAAGGGGAAAACATAAAGAAAACTTTTCTTTTTATTTTTTTCGATTTCAAATATTTCTGAATCTAAATTTGTTTTAATGTTCTTATAAAGTACCGTTTAAATCTTCTAAATCGGTGCAAGTTAGTAAGTTAAAAATTGTTAAGTGCACAATGTCCCAAAAACACGTTGCTTACCGATTTTGAGGGTGTAATCAAGTTTCTAAAAATGACAAAATGATATACGTCAAGTCGGTCTATAATCTACTCTACGGCATTTTAGAAATATATTTTCACTATCACAGTGTAATTAGTAAGAAATATAATTCTAAAATTTAGAGCTGGGCAGTCGGAGTTGAGATTTTTGTATCGGAGTCAGACTCGAAGTACCCACAAAAAATCGAGAGTCCGGTCTCAATATTTTTCGACATAAATATTTAAAAATTGTCTCTAATCACCAAATTCATAGAATCAGGGAAACAATTTTTTGCACCTATTACTAAAATGATTAATAACATATCTGTGGCCGTATGAAAAAACTAGATAGCTCCATTCTTTTTAAACTCGAGAAAAACATACTTAAAGTTTTAAACATATTTCGCTAATTATTTAATATGAATTTATGTTATTAAGCATGCGCATTAAGCAAATCAGCATTTTAAATACTGTTAATGATTTCAGGTTCCATTGAACTAATTTTTAGACATTAAAACAGAAAATCAATGTCAATTATCTTGTTTTTTCGAAAAAAAACTTTTTTTTTCATCTATCTATTATTATATATATTGTTACGAAAGTAACTTTAGTTAAGAATTATTTGTAATTATTGGTTAAGAATTAGAATAATTTATGTGTTATCTTGTATTGATTAGTTATTAAGTATTTGTTAGTTATTTTATTAGTTAAAATTGTTATTGTATAAGTTATGCACACTTCGAGTGTAAAAATTAATGTACAGATGTAATGTTAAAATTGTTGTGCATAATTGTACTTCAACCCCACTGTAAACTAGAATGTTCTTTATTAAGTTATCTCAATCTATGGCAACGCCTAAAAGTATGCCTTAGTTTATGATGCCTAATAACTCAATTAATTCAGCCACATAGATAGTAATAGCTGAATAAGTTTATTTAACGAAATAGCCGTTATTAGGCGAACTTTATAGAGCCATCTAGACTTTAGAACTCGAACGTTCTATGGTCATTTGCCCGAGTATAAATAGGATCGCAAGAGATGGCATGATTCATTCTAAGTTCTCACTTTGTCAAAAACGTATCACGCTGAGAAGATTATAAATTACGGTTGTTAAAGTGACTAAGTACTAAATAAAGTTGTGTAAATTGTAAACAGTAGCAAAAGTGTTGTGTTTATTTGTTTTATTTGAATTGCAATAAAAGAACTCGAAACGGTTTATTATAAAGGAAATAAACCAAAACGTTATTGAAAGGCAGTAACGTAACAATATAAAAAGAAGTGTACACTTTGATGTCATCACTAACTGCAAAAACGGGTAGACCGACGTTGGGGTATGTTGGGGATAGTCTGTAGATGGTTTATGTAAAGTTTGCATCAAATCGGCCAAGTGGTTCCGGAGATATGGCATTTATATTTTCCTATATATTCCCATACAAATATCAACAAAATTACCTCCATTTTAAACTCCTTCGAAACGGCTTGACTGATTTTTATGAAATTTTGTATGTGTTTTTGTTGGTTATGAGAATAGGTCGTAGAGTATATTTTTTTATATCGCTAGAGGGCGCAAAATAGGGCATAAGCTCCCCCTCCCTATATCTTCTTAGCTAATCGACCGATTTTCTTGAAATTTTGCAGGAAAATAGAGTAACATCTGGAAAGAACTATATCCTCAAATTATTTAGGAATTATTTAGGGCGTGAAATAGGGCAATAGAGATAAAAGCTCCTCCTCCCCAATCTTTTAAACGTATCAACCGGGTTTCTTACAATTTGGCATGCAGACACTGTAACATCTAAAAAGAAAAAGAGGGAAAAGGGCGTGAGATAGGGCAATAGCGGTAATAAGCTCCCCTTCCCTATATCTTTTAAACTAATGAGCGGCGTTTTTTTTTAAATTTGGCATGCAGACACTGTAACATCTGAAAGGAAATAGGGAATAGGATGTGAAATAGGGCAAGAAGGGTAAAAGCTCTCCCTCCCAATATCTTCTTGAAAATTCGCAGCCAAATAGTGTTACAGCTGCAAAGTACTATTGCCTATAGTTTTTATTATTTAGGGCGTGAAGCAGGAGGGGTAAAGGCTCCCTTCCCTATATCTTCTTAACTAATCAACCGGTTTTCTTCAAATTTGGAATGCAGACACTGTAACATCTGAAGGAGAAAGGGCATAAAATAGGGCAATGGGAGTAAAAGCTAAAAGAAATTTGGCGGGCAAATAGTGTATCATCCAAAAAATTCACTCACAGGTACTTATCCCCTTAGGACGTTGCATGCTGAATTTTATGTTTATAGGTAAAATATTTGGCGGCATGAAATAACTCCCCACGAAATAACTCCCCAAAAATAAAATGAAATAAGTCCCCAAAGGAATGAAGTAACTCCCCAAACTAATATGAATTAATACCCCATTTCTTTGGGGACTTGTTTCATATGAAATAATTCCCCAATTCTTAAAATGAAATAAAACCCCAATAATTTATCAATAAATTCCTAAAAATTGGGGAGTTATTTCATTGGAAATAAGTCCCCATTTTCTGAAATGAAATAAATCCCCAAAAAGTATTCAAAACATCCAATCAATTAAAAATAGGGGGGTGCTTTTTTACCATGGGAGGCAAGGCCATGATGGCTTTATTGCTCAATTTTGCGAAGTGAGAGATAAAGCCATATTTTTTCCAAAATGAGAGGCAAAGCCATATTTTTTCAGAATATTGTTACGCATGGTGTAAACATTCTGTAAAAGGGCAAAACCTTAGTAATCATTGAAAAACATTTTTTTATTCTTATGACGCACGCAGAAAAACTCATTCAGCGAAGCCACCTGCCGCGTCCTACTAGAGGAAAAACCCCCTAAGCGCGGCCGCAGGCCGCCAAGCAGAAAAACTTTAGTATGCGAAGCCAGATTTTAATACTTAACTTTAGTAAAAGGGAAAATCATTACCTCTTAATTATAAAAATAAGAAAACTATTAATCAATGTAAAATGGAAAAGTTCTTCAAAATTTAAATGAGAGAGTTGTCTTGACCGGCGGCATGAAATAACTCCCCACGAAATAACTCCCCAAAAAAAATGAAATTACTCCCCAAAAAAATTTTTGAGGACTTATTTCATTTTAAATTTCATAAAATAAATAATGAAATAAGTCCCTAAAAAAATGAAATAAGTCCCCGAAAAACGTTGTTGTTGTTTCCTGTATATTTTTTTGGGGAGTAATTTAATTTTTTTTTTTTTTTGGGGAGTTATTTCGTGGGGAGTTATTTCATGCCGCCAAAATATTTACTATAACTAAAGGAAAACAAAAACAGAAAACAAAAAGCTAAAGAAAGGAATTTAGTTTCCCGTAATTCCCTTTTTTGGTACTTTTTTCTCCACATTAAAGTATCAGAAATTGCAATATTGTAGTGGGAGCCCAAAAATTAACGTTCGAATTTCGAAAAGTATCGAATTCGTATTTGGAATTTTTAGATTAGTTTTGAATGTACTTTATTTCTATATTTAAAAGGTTGATGGGGTAACAAAAAAGTTCCAAAATACAGGTTTCATCACTAAAAGGGCCGAATGTCCGCTTACCTTTCTGAAGAACAACTTTAAGTATTAAATTTTTTTTGTATCTCTTTTTGTTCTGGAGATATAAGGTTACCGAATTTACCCGTTTTTACATTTTCATTCCCAAAAACATTCTAATAAAAAAATCCCGTCTTAGTGGATCGATTTGGGGAGAGATCAAGCTCCTGTCCAAGTTTCAAGTTTTTAGCCTCAGACGTTTGGGCTGTGCGATGATGAATCAGTCATTAACATTACAGTTTTATATATGCATATAGACAAGCTGACCCGGCAAACGTTGTTTTGCCATATAACTTTTTTCGTTCAGATATTACAGTGTCTGCATGCCAAATTTTAAGAAACCCGGTTGATTAGTTAACAAGAAAGAGCTTTTACCCCTCTCGCCCGTTAGGCCCGGGCCTAGGGCGGCATAATTTAAAGGGCGCCAAAATTTAAAGGTAAAATAATGTAATAATAATAATAATTGAGCCAAGTTTAACTTTAAATAGTCTTCATATTAAAAAGTTATTATGTATATATTTTATATTTATATTTTTATTTTTCAAAAAACTTTTGTTTTTCTATGATAATTGCATACATATCTACATATGTATTTTATTTTTTTCAGGGGGGTTACCGCGTATTTCGATTCGAAAGAAATCATTTACGGATTCGAACAATTTGTACTGTGTATTACGATTTTAATAAATATCTATTTATCATTTTTTTTTAACACACTATTTATGTGTAAAATTTTATCAAATTTTTTATTTGAAAATTATGAACAAAATTCTATGCATTAAATAATTAAACATATGTATGTATGAAAAATAAGAAAGATATGACACTGCTTTGAATTGGCCAAACGTATGTATATTAGGGTGGTCGTTAACTGTATGGATCAAATTTTTTTTCTATTTTTCCATGCTCTAACCCCCCAATTCGGTGGGTATTGATAAAAAGCGACGCGTACATTTTTTTTAGGACAATCGGCGACGGCTAAGCCGTCCCTCACGCCCGCCAAAGTTTGAGAAAAATCGTAAAGTCCGACTTGCATGACTTATATTTAGGAAAATATTAATTTTACATAAAAATCGTTTTCTAAGAAGTTGTTGTTAGTAAAGCTTCCAACAACTTTTGCCTTAACAAGTTTTCTCTAAAACTCATATTGAACAAAACCTAATTAAAATAAAAAGTAAACAGGAGCATTGATGCGAATTTATTCTTTAGAACTGTATTTTCTTACACACGTCAGTTCAGCTTTAATATTTGTGTTTGTGTGCGTTTGCTTAAAAATAAAAATGCGTTTATATCATTTGTTTCTAAAGTACCACGGTTGATAAAGTTGGTGCAATTGTACTTTTTTGATACAATTCAAAGCCAAAAAGTACGGTGGTTCCCCCGTGACTCATTTGGTACTATTTCCAAATTTTTCAAACCTAAATATTTATGATTGATACGGATTTCAGTGTTTGGTGCAAATGGTTTTGCCCAAAGTGCAAATGCAAAATTTCGTAGCGTTTTTATGAAATCTTAAGGAAACTCTGTGTATTTTGTTGTTGGATTTAACAAAACAGCTATGATATTTTGCATTTGCTCTTTGCAAGACCATTTGCACCAAACACTAAACTTCGCTATTGTGAATCGATTTTTGCACTTGATCATTGGACGATTGCATATGCCACATTCTAAATCAAGTATCAGCGGCAGCATATAAGCCATCATGCAAAAATATTATAAAAACGAATGTACCAATGGTTTCAAGTGTAACCGGAACAAAAGTCTTTTTCTTTTATAAAAAACAATTATTTATTACTATTGGGGTCGAAAAAGTACGATTTTAAAAGTTCGTAAGTACGATATTGGTTTTCTCATTTATCATCCCTGTAACATACCTGCACGCTTTCTTTATTCTTTAAGGGGGCTCTCATATAAAATTGTCAACACAGAAATATAAATATATTGAAGAAAAAGCCCCAGAACTGCCAAGGAACCGCCCCAAGGGGGATACAATTTATGACGGTCCTTCATTAGTTGTTTGTGCTTAACATTTTCTTAAAACATACTTGCCTTATATCTCCACCCTTTAGGGGGGCTCCCATACAAATATGCCGGTTTAATATAATTCTTAAATTTGGCCACAGCAGCGTCAAGATTGCCCTTAGTTGGGTCAAATGTATGACCAACCTCACATATTTTTGTTTTATCCCCATTGCCAAAAAAAATTTGTTTTCTAAAACGACTACGCATATTAGAAAAACATATAACAATTGTTAAAGGTAATATTATTGTGGAATTTCGTTTTTTTTAGTTTATTTTATAAACTAAACCGTTTTTGAGTTACGCTGTGCAACCTCAACCATTTTCTAAATTTTGAAAACAAGAGCTAACCTAAAAAACGGTTAGCACCACTGAATTCAGCGTACCCGAATTAGGGTAAAACGCCAGGTGGCCGGCTGGTCGGTTTTTTTATTAAATTAATAATAAAAATGTTTTTCAACAAAACTAATTCATAGAAAATGCGTTGCTTTAATGAATTAAAAATAAGATTTTTTAGTGGCTTATTCGATATTTTCAGTTTATTTTGTTTAATGAGAGATAAAGAAAAACTTGTTAACAAATTTTCTACAAAATTAATATTTTCTAAGTTATTAAACAGAAAAGTCAGATTTCATGTAAAATTAAAATTTTTCTCAAACTTTGGTGGGCTTGAGGGACGTCTTAGCCTTCGCCGATCGTCCTAAAATTTTTTTTGAGTTGTTTTTTTTTATCAATACCCACCAAATTGGCGAGGGAGACCTAAATAAATCCAACTTTTGATTTTAAAGGTCACCCTACAATATATTAGGTTTTTCATAACTCGCCGTCGAAATTTTCCACCTCTTCAAGGCCATTTCAATGTGACTACATATTAAAAGTGTAAATAGCCAAAAATCGCTTAACAAAATATTCAATTTTAAGGATAAAGTTGCGACTATAGGTAATTGAAAATTTAAAACTTACAAATTATTAATATTAAATTTAATACCATGTACACGATACACAAAATCTGTAAAATATTTTGGGGATAATTACAATTATGAAGTCAAATTTTTTTAAAAAATAGCGGATTCTGTGATAATGCGGATTCAAAACTTGGTTGTTTTGTTTTTGTTAAGTTTAGCAGCATGACGTATTATAAAACTTTTACTCCGTAGAATTTCCACTCTCCCAAAAAACGTTGTCTATATGAAGTTTATTTCCGAAAACGTGTTTTAATTAAAAAAATCAGTGCATTATCTAAAAATTTGTTAAGAAGAAGATAAAATAACTCATATTTAGTGAAGAATCCCCAGGATATTGTTATCCTTCATGCAATGGGTATTCATTTTTATTTTAAGCTTTAATCAAGAGGATAAATTTGTACTTTCTTGTGCACACATAAAAAAATTATAAAAATTTTTTGTTTGTTCTACAATCTTACAGGTAATAAAATTTTGATTCACATTTCATGGAGAAGTCCTAAAGGACGTAAATATAAGTCATTACATATATAATTTAATAATACAAAAAATTCGAAATATGTAGAGATCTTAAATCGTCATTCGATTTCTCTTCAATTTGGAACATATGTTGGTGTGGTTCATACGCAATGATCCAGCCTTGAATAGTATAAATCGGACTTCTCCAGGCGATTTTGAAGCACCTAATATGTATGTATATAAATTAATAAAAATTAATACACAATAATTTTAGTATTTATTTTTTTTTTTTTCGGATAATCATTCCTATATAATCAAGAGGCCTAGGGCGGCAGTAGGTCTAAATCCGCCACTGACAGTACAGTGAAGCAATTAACAATTTAAACTAAAACGACTAAAATTATAATTTACAGAGTAACTTAATTCTTACACAAATCTACAGCCTGGTTTTAGAAAACGTAAGCAAGTGAGTGAGTGAGAAATAATATTGAAAACAACAATAAAAAACGAAAATTTGTTTTTGTTTTCAATATAATTTCTCACTCACTCACTTTTTTACGTTTTCTAAAAACAGGCAGCTAATTTCGTAACAATATTTTTAATTTTAATTAAAAAGATCAAATAACTTTGCATTTCAAACAATGTGTTATTTGAATTAACAACAATTCAACTATTTTATTTTAAATTAAACTTATTTCAAAACCATTAAATCAAAATTACATTTTTAATTTTCTTTCAACAAAAAAAATAATTGGTTTAATTATCACATTAATTAAATTCAAATACTTTTTAAACTATTTTTTTAATTTATAAAAAACTACAGAAAATTTTTTCTGTGTAGTTTTCACAAAAAAAAAAAAAAAAAAATTTAGGAGGGTCTGCTTAAACAATTTTGAAGTTAGAAAAAAGGACCAGTCTACTTTACATACACATATGTAAATAACTATATTAAAGCTCAATCAAATTAAATTTGGTGTTAATTTTTAAAAATGTTTTGCTCTCTAATAGGGAAACATGTTTTATTCTAAAACATTCACAGTTACTTATGACATCCACATTGTTGATAGTGCCCTGTAAAATAGGTGATATATCATATTTGTATATGGGGTTTTTTTATAACGGTGACTATTGCCTCAAAAAGCAACAAAGCTTCGCGAAAATTTAAAAAATTCGGAAAAGTTTGCAAAAAATACAAAAATTGCTAAATTAGCAGAAATTTGCTAAAAGCGCCATGATAGCAAAGTTAAATATAATAAAATCGTTATAGCTCTTAAGAACCAAAGAAAAATAACAGGAAAAAATCGCTTCTAACAAAAAACATACACAATTGGAAGCGAACCCAAAAATTTATTTGAAATCGTTAATCGGTTAAAAACAATATGTCGGAAAATAACAAAAAAAATGTTAAAACTGAGATTTAATGATGAAGATCAATTTGTTGTCAGGTGTTAAAAACAGAGAATTTGACTTTTACATAACTTGTATTTTGTTCTCGTCAAAGAGCATGATTTCAGGCTTTGCCACTGGGAAATTCCGGCCAGAAGTCCATAACTTCTTTATTTCTTTACGTAAATGGCTGAAATTTGGTATCCCACTTAAGAATAGCATGTTTGATCCCTAGGTAAAATTTTAGACACGTAAATACAGGGGTTGGCCAGATCATTGACGACCCAAAAGTATCGAACAAAATTAAAAAAGGCTTTGGAGGTGTAATAAAATATGATCATTTGTAGCGATTATATTAGTAGTTTGTGGAATATCTATATATGCTCATCTCCTGTCCCCATCTTTTTGCCTACCTGAGCAAATACAAGTAGATATGATCATATATGGTTATGATGTAATATGTGAACTTATGTGATTATATAAAAACATAAACATATGTATATATCTTAACATAACTCAAACGTGGATCCGACTTGAGCTCCTGTGGGATGGGTGACGGGGGGATTGTTTAGGAACCTTCAACTGAAACATACAATTTTGCAAAATTTCATTTGGAAAGATCATAGAAAGAGATGGGTAAGGATGTGTACCAATTCTTTTTTCTTCCCCTGTACTCGCGACTGCATAGCTACATATATATAACAAATATCTGTTCTTTCAGTAAATTGCTGAAATTTGGCATTCAAATATTGGGCATATATTCAGTATAAAAATAAAATTAGCTTAACTGAAAAAAGTACCAACATTTCTAACCCCTTATGAATTTAATTTCCAAAGTCTCTACCTTTTTTTATTGACACATTGAGAGGGGAGTCTACATACAAAATTTGAAGTGTCTGGCTTTAGGTGTTTGTGCTGGGCGATGATCACCCAGTCAGTCACGCTAATCTTATACAAATATAGGAAATTACTAAAAATGATCTGGCTACTAGGGTGGCAGGTGGTGGCAGGTGGTGGCAGCTGAAATGTATAGTGCTTACTCTTGATACTTAACAGTACTAGATCTAATTATCACTTAACCTCCCCTAGCCCCACCTTTTTTGTTACAATCACTTCACTTATTCAAAAAAAATAACGCGAACAAAATCACAATTATCACATGGATTGATTAATTACTAATACGGTTTAAACTTAACGTGCTTATTTTCAAAGAATACTTACAAGAAAAAATCATAGCTTTTTTTTATTTCAAAGCACAAAAATCAACTTTAAAAACCTTAAATTTATCAGAAAAAAAATTATCTACTTTGCTTCACTTTTAACAGTAAAATAGTTATCTAAGAGCCAAAATAAGAAATAAGTTGTATGTTTTGAAGTGTTCGCTATAATCTGTCATCAAAATTTTATTAAAAAAAAAAAAAAAAAAAAAATCATTTTTGGCCGGAATTTCCCAGTGTGCTTTCCAGAAGGTGATATTTTTTGGTAGAAAATAAAACAGCACTAGAACTAAAATATTGATTTTAAATTTTTACAGAATAATTTTCTTGCTATATTTAACTATTTAAGGAATTCTTCATTAATCTTAATCTGCCTTTTAGTGTCTGAATTCATTTTGAAAAACTGCAATAAATCTGTAATGTGTATCAATAAGTTGGAATATGTCCGTCATAACATTACAATAACTACATTATTCAAATTAGTCTAATATTTGCAAATGTTGCAAATAAATAAAAAGTAGTACAATTTCCCACCTCGTGTACATGAGTTGATATGAAATTACAAATCAGAAACAGGTACGGTCACATATGGCAAACATTCGACAAAAAATATCAAATATTTGTTTGCCCTAATCTGACCACAAAATATTTTTGAGAGACAAACAGAAAAACAGCTGATTTTGGGCAAACAAAATTATTTGCTAGCAAAAACCAGTACTCCTAATGTGACCATTTAACTTTAAATATTTTCCTCGTTTTTAGGCAAATAATTGTTTGTTCTTACAAAAATTTTGTAAGACCAAACAGCGGCAAATAAAAAGCTTTAAAATAAAAATAATTGAAAAAATTAACAAAATTAAATTAGTTTTTAATGACGAAAAAACTTATTTATGTAAAATATTTTCCTGTGTTCTCTTTTTAGCAAAGAGTTAGGCGGTAAATAGGATTCAAGATGTTACAAAATACATTTTTCTTAAATAAATAGGTAATTTATATGAGCCTATGTTACGAATTATGAATTGCAAGCATGGCGTAAATATATAAATAGATACATTTTCGAGAGTGTACCAGTTTGGGGTCAGTGGACAATCCCGCCAAAATAAAATTATATAATGAATTTAAGATTTATATAAAACATATTAGAGCCGAATAATATACCGACATAGACATCTTTATGAGATTTTTTCGTCTTGAAGTGATTGTAGCAAGTGACCTAGAACCAATTCTCGGCATACCAAGACACAGTTTTGACACGACATACAAGCTATTATAGAAATTATTGCCAAGACCAACATTTCTAAGATTATTATGACATTAAAAGCAATTTACATAAGTGGTATTTGTATAAGAGCTATGGTAAAATATGGATCGATTACAATAACATTTGGTAAGGTGATAATATATTGTCTATGGACACAAGGACTCTTCTCTAGAAATAAGTTGTTATGGGGGCTATGTGAAATTATCGACCGAATCTTTCCACCTCTTATGACAATAAAACGTAAACAACATTTCATTACTATCAAATGTGTTTTTGGAATCCGCATAATTCAGAAAATGGTGTTCTGAAATCCGCATGTTTTTGTGTATTCGAAGTTCTTGCGCAGAAAAAAAATTTATGATGTTTTCTTTGATAGTGCCCTGTAAAATAGGTGTCTACGGTTTATATATGCGGCTATCCGAAAAGCATAATAAATATATGCGAAAATTGCAAAAATAGCGATCAATTTTAATATTTCAACCAAGCCATAAAATTGATTAAAGGTCCCTAAAATTATAAGCAATGGAAAAAATTCGATAAAGATTTCTAAATTAGCGGAAAATCACGAAAAATTGCAAACGTGGAACAAACCCAAAAATGTATCGGTTAAAAAACAAAATGTCGGAAAAAACAAAAAAATAAAATATAAAAATAGCGAAGCCATAAAATTGATTAAAAGTCCCTAACACTATAAGGAATGGCAAAAATTCTTTAAAAATTGCTAAATCAGTGGAAATTTGCAAAAATTCACTATATTCGCAAAATTATGTTTTTGCTTAAAATGTTGTCACATATAAGAATAAAAGTCGATTTGTTTTACTTACTTACTACTCTAATTGAAAACGAATAAAAACATGTGGTGGTGAATTGCAGATCACAAAAAATGCTGAATTAATCCACTTTCGAATGAATTCGGATTCAAGAACACACCCGATTTTCTCAAAAATTGCGACATGTACGTTGCGAACAAGGTTAACATGGACAGCTAACCGGACGGATGAACATTGTTTTATCGATTAAGAAAAGGATTTTTTTTTTTTCATTATTTATTTATTGAATCTTCATATATTAAATATGAACTAACAATAATTAATCAAATCTTAACCTAATATTATTTTTTGTCCTGCCAGTGCCAGTAAGAAAAGGATGCTGACGAAAAATAAAAATTTTGGTGGCAAATTCACTCAACTTCTTTTAAGCAGTTTGGATTAAAATTTAGCACTTTTGGTTCAGTAGGAAAAGCGTTATGGACCAAAATGTTAAACAATCTCCCGAAAAAATCGATATTTCTGTTTATCGTTAAATTTTTCACAAACTCAATTTAGTATATGCCTAGAAATCATACAACTAAATTTCGTGCAGAACGGTCTATAATTTACAATAGATCCACTGTCCAAAAATACTTTATTGCTTGCGTAATTAAACCGTAACGAATAATGCTTAAGTTCATAATATAGTTTAATTTAGTTGTAAAGACAGGAAATTACTTCGCCAAATTGCATTTATCCCTTTATTTGTTATAATTATCCTCTTTTGCTTATAAAAAAAAAAGTTTCAATATTTTGCATCAAAATGATAATTTTTAGTTTTAATAAAAAGTAATTTTATTTATTTAATTTTTATTTTTGATAATTTGTTCAAATATTTATTTTCAGGCAAATATTTTTATATGTGAACAGAGGGCAAACAAGTTTTCCTATTTTTTATTTGAAGCTATTTAAAATCTATTTGAACAAACAAAAATGGGCAAATAAATGTGCGGAGTGTGACCAGCAAATAAAATGTTTATTTTTTTAAACAAATTTTTTAGAAATGCCGGCAAACAAAATTTGCCAATTGTTTGCCATATGTGACCGTACCTTAAAAACTTTTAAATTTTTTAATGTTATAAATTTGAATTAAGCTTAACCTACATACATATTGTTACGAAAGTAACTTTAGTTAAGAATTATTTGTAATTATTGGTTAAGAATTAGAATAATTTATGTGTTATCTTGTATTGATTAGTTATTAAGTATTTGTTAGTTATTTTATTAGTTAAAATTGCTATTGTATAAGTTATGCACACTTCGAGTGTAAAAATTAATGTACAGATGTAATGTTAAAATTGTTGTCCATAATTGTACTTCAACCCCACTGTAAACTAGAATGTTCTTTATTAAGTTATCTCAATCTATGGCAACGCCTAAAAGTTTGCCTTAGTTTATGATGCCTAATAACTCAATTAATTCAGCCACATAGATAGTAATAGCTGAATAAGTTTAATTAACGAAATAGCCGTTATTAGGCGAACTTTATAGATCCATCTAGACTTTAGAACTCGAACGTTCTATGGTCATTTGCCCGAGTATAAATAGGATCGCAAGAGATGGCATGATTTCATTCAAAGTTCTGACTTTGTCAAAAACGTATCACGCTGAGAAGATTATAAATTACGGTTGTTAAAGTGACTAAGTACTAAATAAAGTTGTGTAATTTGTAAACAGTAGCAAAAGTGTTGTGTTTAATTGTTTTATTTGAATTGCAATAAAAGAACTCGAAACGGTTTATTATAAAGGAAATAAACCAAAACGTTATTGAAAGGCAGTAACGTAACAATTGGTGTCAGAAGTGAAATTGCATAGATAAAATAAAAAAAAGTGAAATAAATAAAATAAAAAAAGTGAAATAAAAATAACAAAAAAAAAAAAAAAATAGACAGCAATGAAATTTGAAGAGCTTAAAGTAGAACAGCTCAAGAAAGAATTGGACAAGTTGGATCTGCCAACTGCAGGTAATAAAGCAGAGCTGCAGAAGAGACAATTAGATGAATTCGAGCGACGCAATATGGATATTGCGAGTTACGAATTCGAGGACAAAGAAGAAATAGAGGTGTGTACTCGTGCAGTAGCTAGCAACATGGATTTTAACACAATGTTTGCTGCTATGATGGCAAAAATGGACGATAATTCCAAAAGCATGGTACAGATGATAAAAGAGAATTCGAGTGATATTCTAGCTGAAACTTCAAGAAATGTAGAAAAAATGGTAAAGGAGAATTCAGTTACCATATTAGCTGAAATTCAAGAGAATTCTAGAATAACAAATGAGAAACTACCGGAGATTTCTACTGATATAAATGAAAGAGTAGATAACTTAGAAATAGAATTCAACAAGAAGCTCGTTGATTTTGATGAGAAGCTACTCAATTTGGAAACAAATGTTAATAACAGTCAATGTCAGGAGGGTTCGGTGAGACTTATTCCAGAGACCTCGAGTAGAATAAAGGCCCCAAGTTTTGGCGGTAGTGTGCCATTAAATGTTTTTAAGTTCCAGTTCGATACAGTTGCCAACAGAAATGCATGGAACAGTGAGGAAAAAGCTATCGAGCTCATTCTTGCTTTAAAGGGGACTGCGGCTGAAGTGCTTGAAAGTGTACCAGTAAGTAGCAGAAGCAATTATGATGAAATTATGGTAGCACTGCAACGTAAGTATGGAGGTGAACACCAAAAGGAAATCTACAAAATGGAGCTACGTGGCAGAGTGCGAAAGGCAAACGAAACCTTACAGGACTTCGCACTGGAGATTGAGCGGTTGGTACAGCTAACTTATCCTGGTGAGAATCATCCCTTTTTGGATCATTTTAAAACTGAGGCATTTGTAAACGGCATTCGTGATGCGGATGTTAAACTTGCGGTATGTGCATCACAAAAACCAACCTTTGCAGAAACTGTTTCATTTGCTTTAGCCCAGGAAACCGCAAGGATTATTTCAAGACCACAAGTAGGCAGAGTGCGAAGGCTCGATGTGACCGCCAATGGTGAAAGGGATATTGTGCAGGATATAAAAGAGGCATTTATGGAAGCTTTAAGCGAGAAGAAAACCAAAACTAAAATAAAATGCTATAACTGCGGTAAGACTGGTCACATACAACGTATGTAACTGCAAAGCACCTAGAAAACGTTCAAGATCTGCTTCACCGCCCAGAAATAACCAGCGGGGTGATCACCAGTCTTCACAAGAATCCCCGTTAAACTAAAAAGAGCTAGCACTGGGGCATCACATTCGATCATTAGGCCTGATTTAATACAACAGTCCATCGAACCACTGTGGTTATATCAACGGTCAAAAACGGGTTTTGACTGTGGACACTGGGGCATCACATTCGATCATTAGGCCTGATTTAATACAACAGTCCATCGAACCACTAAGGGGAGTGAGTCTGCGAACAGCTACGGGTGAGCTCGCCACCGTCTATGGAAAAGTAAAAGTAAAATTAAGTATGGCCAATACAAGCGCTCACCCTGTATTTACTGTGGCTGATATTGTAGATGAAGTAATTATTGGCTCAGATTTTATGATTGGACAAGGTATTCGCCTGGATATGGGACAACAAATTATTACTTGGCGTAATGTTGAAATACCTCTTGATGTTGGATACGAAAGCAAGGCTCATGTAAGACAGTTACTCGCCTTTGCACGTGAAAAATTGCCACCCAAGTCAGAAACCATAGTATGGGCACGAATGGAGGGAGATTGTGAGGACAACAATAGTGTATGGATGGTAGAGCCAGCATCAATAACAAGGGACATAGTAACAGCGAATGCCCTCGTTAAAACCAACAACAGCTTAGTTCCTGTAAGAGTTTTAAATTTATCAAACAGCGAAAAGGTCCTTACGCAGAACTTTAAGATTGGACAATGTGCTTCAACAGAGGCAATAATAAGTTGCGATGAACATCCAGATGCTGCTAAAAAGAGTATCAAGGACCAGGAATTACTAGAGGAACATGTGCGAAAATGGACCGAAAAACTGAGGCAGCCCGAGAGAAATATGGCTAAACAATTACTTAAGAAATATGCCTTTATCTTTGCCTCGAAAGGTAAATACCAGGGCCGGACGTCAATAGTGAAACACGAAATTAACACCGGCGATGCTAAGCCAATAAAACAGGCCCCAAGAAGCATTCCTCTAGCAAAACGAAATGAAGTTAGAGACCTGGTTAATGAAATGGAACAGGACGGCATAATTAAACCATCATCAAGTCCCTGGAGTTCTCCGGTGGTTTTGGTAAAGAAAAAAAGATGGAAGTACTAGGTTCTGCGTGGACTACAGGAAACTAAATGACGTCACCAAAAAGGACAGTTATCCACTGCCTAGGATTGATGACACCCTGGACACGTTAGCCGGAACAGAATGGTTTTCCACATTAGATCTGCAGAGCGGCTATTGGCAAGTAGAAATTGCAGAAAAGGATAAAGAGAAAACTGCTTTCAGTGCAAGTGAAGGCTTATGGCAGTTTAGAGTAATGCCATTTGGGCTCTGTAATGCTCCGGCTACATTTGAGCGTTTGATGGAACAGGTGTTGAAAGGTCTCCACCGAAAGACCTGTTTGGTGTACCTTGATGACATTATTGTCATGGGAAAAACAATTCCTGAACACCTGAAAAACCTCGAAGAGGTGTTGAAACGTATATCTACAGCCGGACTCAAGTTAAGTGTTAAGAAATGCTCACAGTTCCAGAAAGAAGTAAAATACCTAGTTATGGATTGGCCTCGCCCTAAAAATCTTCATGAGCTTCGCAGTTTTCTAGGTTTATGTACATACTACAGGCGTTTTGTACCGAGCTTTGCAAATATTGCTGGAAGTCTGCATGAATTGACCAAAAAGGTGCAGGCATATGACTGGGGTGAAGCACAGGAACGGGCATTCCAGAAGCTAAAGGAATTATTGTGCTCAGCACCAATTTTGGCTTATCCAATCGCGGGCGAAAAATTTGTGCTAGATACTGATGCGAGCGGATTCGGAATTGGAGGTGTGCTGTCCCAAGTGGTCAACGGTGTAGAGAAAGTCGTAGGCTATTACAGTCGAATACTTTCGAAGCCTGAGCGAAATTACTGCGTGACTCGGCGAGAGCTTCTGGCAGTACTTGAGTGCATAAAACAATTTTCGCAAATATTTGTATGGTCAACATTTTAATTTAAGAACAGACCATTCTGCACTCAGGTGGTTGCTGCAATTTAAAAATCCGGAAGGCCAGATAGCTCGTTGGATTGAGCGCCTTCAGAGCTACCATTTTAGCATTGAACACAGAAAAGGTGGAAAACATGGCAATGCGGATGCTCTGTCAAGAAGACCCTGTAAGCTGAAATGCAAGCATTGCGTAAGGGCTGAAGGAAAGGAAAACATCTGTGACGTTCGTCTATTGCAAATAGAATTCAATGAAGACTGGTCGATGGCGCAGAGAAATGATCCCATTTTAGCAAAAATTCTGATAGCTAAGGAAGAAGGTAGAAGACCCGCACGAAATGAAATTGCGCCTGAAAGTCCACTGATGAAAGCATACTGGGCTCTGTGGAACAGCCTTCAAGTAATAAATGGCTGCTTATACCGTACGTGGGAAAGTACTGACGGAAAATCAGTTAAAAACCTTATAGTAGTGCCGTCGGCAAAAGTAAAGGAAGTTCTGAGTGAATTTCATAACGGTCCTAGCGGTGGTCATCTGGGTGTGACTAAAACCTTAGAAAAATTAAAACAACGCTTCTACTGGGTTGGCTGCCAACAAGCTGTAGCTGATTGGATAGCAAATTGCGCACAATGCATTGCCGCTAAAGGCCCAGTAAGGAGAAGTCGTGGGCCACTACAACAGTATCATTCTGGTGCCCCATTTGAGCGAATCGCAATGGATATAGCTGGGCCATTTCCTGTAAGTAATGCCGGAAACAAATATGTGCTAGAAGTTATCGATTACTTTAGTAAATGGCCGGAGGTATATGCGATCCCAAACCAAGAAGCTAGGACAGTGGTAGACGTCTTCGTAAACAATTGGGTGTGCCGCTACGGTGTTCCATTAGAAGTACATTCTGACCAGGGCAGAAATTTTGAATCTGCTATATTTAAGGAAATGTGTGAATTGTACGGAATAAGAAAAACGAGAACAACCCCATTGCATCCGCAATCTGACGGCATGGTTGCAAGATTTAACCGCACATTAGAGGAACATTTGCGAAAAGTAGTCAGCACACAACAAAAAGACTGGGATGAACACATTCCAAAATTCCTGTTGGCGTATTGGTCAGCTGTTCACGACTCCACCTCTCGTACACCTGCCAAAATTGTGTTTGGAACAGAACTGAGACTACCAGGGGATCTAGAGTTTGGTGTTAAGTCAATACCAACTGGTGAAAACAGAGGCACCACCTCACAAGAACAGGAAACCCTTAATGAACTTCATGAATTTGTTCGAGACCGCATTAAGTTGTCTAGTGACAAGATGAAAGCCAGATACGATCGAGCGGCAAATTCGGAAGGATTTAAGGAGGGCCAGTTAGTTTTGCTTTTCAATGCCCAACGAAAGAAAGGATTATCTCCCAAATTACAGACACATTGGGATGGTCCATATAAGGTGATAAAGAAATTAAATGATGTTGTATACCGAATACAGAAATATAAAAGTCCAAGAGCCAAAATGAAAGTTGTTCATTTGGAACGATTAGCCCCTTATGGAAGAGGTGATTTTGAGCCTATTCGGGACGAACAGGCTTAAGTGGGGGGCAGTGTTACGAAAGTAACTTTAGTTAAGAATTATTTGTAATTATTGGTTAAGAATTAGATTAATTTATGTGTTATCTTGTATTGATTAGTTATTAAGTATTTGTTAGTTATTTTATTAGTTAAAATTGCTATTGTATAAGTTATGCACACTTCGAGTGTAAAAATCAATGTACAGATGTAATGTTAAAATTGTTTTGCATAATTGTACTTCAACCCCACTGTAAACTAGAATGTTCTTTATTAAGTTATCTCAATCTATGGCAACGCCTAAAAGTATGCCTTAGTTTATGATGCCTAATAACTCAATTAATTCAGCCACATAGATAGTAATAGCTGAATAAGTTTAATTAACGAAATAGCCGTTATTAGGCGAACTTTATAGAGCCATCTAGACTTTAGAACTCGAACGTTCTATGGTCATTTGCCCGAGTATAAATAGGATCGCAAGAGATGGCATGATTTCATTCAAAGTTCTGACTTTGTCAAAAACGTATCACGCTGAGAAGATTATAAATTACGGTTGTTAAAGTGACTAAGTACTAACGTTGTGTAAATTGTAAACAGTAGCAAAAGTGTTGTGTTTATTTGTTTTATTTGAATTGCAATAAAAGAACTCGAAACGGTTTATTATAAAGGAAATAAACCAAAACGTTATTGAAAGGCAGTACCGTAACAATATGTTATAAGGAGGGCATGGAGTTTCATGTATTTATTATTGGGAAATATTTATTTCTATTTTTTTTTATCTCTCTTTATATATGTAATAACAACATACATAAGCATACATAAAGGACCTATTAAATATAAGTAAAAAGTGTGCAATTTTACTGAAAACACGGGAAAGAATTGAATTTAAGTGTGACAACATAACAAAGTTAAAGCTTGATATAAGCTTTTTTGATATTTAAGTGTGACAACATAACAAAGTTAAAGCTTGATATAAGCTTTTTTGAAATTCACACATCACAAGAATTTTACAAATGCTTTTGAATTTATGAATAAAATGAAGATTACAACATGAAAAACAATAGAAAGTTTAAATAAATTATTGGTTAAATCCATTGAAGGTGTGTGTGATGAATAGATATCCAGTATAAGCGACGTTGTCTTATAATGCCTTAACGACCCAATAAAAAACGGAGCTTCCAACGAAGCAGATTTGTAAGGGAGAAACATAAAAGTTTCGCTTACCATTGCGCTTACGGAAGACATGAATTTTTTATGGCGAGTTCCCACTTTGAAGCGCACGTAAAAATTGTTGGATGTAACGATCAGCTATACACACTGAACGTTTTGATACAGTTATTTTTTAGTATTCTCCCTTACAAACCTGCTTCGTGGTAAGGGAATGCCGTAGGACTTGAAATTTCATTTTTTTTTAATAAAAGTTGTTGAGAGTTCTTTCACTTACTTTACTGCATTTCTGTATGTCTTATTGCGTAGCGCATATTTGTGCGCTTATTTTTTTAAATGTACCTTTAGTGCTTCGCAAAATGGTAAAATTTTTTATTGGGGAGCGACATTGTCTTGTATACAAGCTATTGACGACAAAGTTTTCTTAAATGCTTTTCAGTCAATGGATTGGTTTTATAAAAATTTTCACATTCTTTTTTTTTTAATTGTTGATTTAAATACCTACATAAAATTTACGAATTAGCAATAACTAGTAAAACCGAAAAATGCTGATGATGTTATTCGCGGGCTGGAAAATGAATTACGTGCAGTTAATACTTCACTGTCATCTTTAGGGTTGCTTATAAGGCCGAATTTAAATAAAACACGTAACAGAAATTAAAATTCCAACTTAACTTAACAACTGTCTGAGATAGATCGATCATTCGATCAAATGAACGACAAGAAGAGCGACATTGTCTTTCTTTGTGTCGTTCACGATTTTCGCGACACTTGTTCGAAAATGTCACTGTCCCTCACATGTCGAGGATGTCTTAAAGACTGGACTAAAGTTCTTAACCTCATGTAAATACGCCAGAAATGTCAAATGAAATGCAGAAAAAATTTCAACATCGGCCCTTAAAATTAACCACCCCTTATTACACACTAATGTCCATTTTCTCAATGTATAGACAAACTGTCTGTTACTGAATGTCAATATAAATTTATTAGACCGATAAACTGTCCGTTAACGATTTTGGATTTTTCAATATACCGACAAAAAACATTGTTTTAAGTTGGCAACACCTCTCAAAATACATGTAAAAGTTTGGAGTCAGCTGATTGAATTTATCTGTACGGCAAATAAATAATTGGCAGATGAGTTCTGGTTAGCTTTGCAACAGAATAGAAGCAAATGAGACATTGAGAAACCCAAATTTCTTTAATGTGCAGTTTTACGTTGGGAAAAAATATAATTAAAGTTTTAAACATATTTCACTTATTATGTATTTAATATGAATTAATGTGACTTTGCATGCGCATTAAACAAAACATAATTTTAAATAATGTTAAAGATTTCTGGTTCCATTGAACTCCTTTTTCGACATTAAAACCGAAAATCAATGTCAATTACCATGTTTATTTTCGAAAAATGGAGTTTCCTTAATTGTCAAAAAAAACCTTTTTTTATACCCTCTACCACAATTAGTTGTGAAGAGGATATACTAAGTTTGTCATTCCGTGTGAAACTTTTTTATTATTCATCTCAGACCCCATAAAGTTTGTATATTCTGGGTCCTGGAGTAATTCTAAGTCGATTTAGCCATGTCCGTCTGTTGAAAATACGCTCACTTTCGAAAAACTCAAAAGAAATAAAAAAGCTTGAAGTCAAATTGCTTGTAGTTATCCTAAGCAGTTTTGGATTAAAATCCAGCAAAATCGGTTCAGTAGGATCATAGCTGTGAATCAAAATGTGGAACCACCACTTAAAAAAATTGGTAATTTTGTTACAAAAAGTAACATAAATGGTGAAAAAATGCACGGAATGATATGAGATTTGGCAAAAATTCGTTTCATTCGACTGAAAATCACGTCCATAATTTACGTTAGGCCCCATATAAGCCATACTCCTGGAAAACAGTATAGAACGCCGAAAACCCTAATTAATAACGCTATCATTACAAATTTTGGCATTTCACACTTTTATAGGACTAGAAATAAAACCGTCAAATTTCGTGAAGATCGGTCCATAATTTACCCTAGGCCCCATATAAACCCTACTACCGGAAAACAGTTTAGTGCGCCTTAAATCATAATTAATAACGCGATCATAACAAAATTTGGTACATCACAGTTTACTAATATTACCAAAAATCACACTAATAAATTGCGTGGTGATCGGTCCATAATTTACTATAGACCTCATATAAACCCACTCTGGTAAAATAATTAAATACGCCTAAAACCGTTGCGGTAAACTTCCTTCCAGCTTAGCTTTATATGGCCAACAAAAAATATTTTGCTATTTTGTGATATAATTCACCTTAGATCCGATTTTTGCATTGATTTCTGAAATTCAATGCAAACGCTAAAGCTAATTGCTCCGCTGTATTGAAATATGTATATGTTTTTTAATACCAGAAATCACTCTGCAGAATTTAGGGATGATTGGCTTATAGCTTACCATGGCTCTAATATAAATTCACCTCCTAAATATCATTTAAGGTTTAAACTATTACGAATCATGATTTTTTACTCAAGCTAGTAAAAATTGCTAAAAAAAAATTCATAAAACTTTCTGATTGTCAGTCAATTATTTAATATAAGTATGTCTAAACCTCAACCAATTTTAAGATGTCTGTTTTTTTAAGTTAATTTAATAATAAATAGACTTCATATAGATACTACTCTTAAAACATTCGAACTGTCGGTGGAGGGTATCAAAGATTCGGCACAGCCGAATTTTTATATTTTACGGAATTAAGGCAACTTTATTAATCATTTGTGGAAAAACGTTAACTATTTGACTCAGCACGTTAATTTACCCGTTTTTTAGGAAAAAAATTTTTTGGGCAATTTTTTGAAAGCATTTTTTTCCTTTTATTCTTTTTTATATCAAAAATAAGCCAAGTTTGATTGGCAGTCGTATTCTATGAATAAAAAATTTCAGAAAAGATAAAATATGCATACGCAATTATGGAGTTACCTTGTTTTTTTTTTCGAAAAATGCTTGTAGTAACCTAGTTTTTACATACAAACTAATATTATTCTGATTTTTGTTAAATAAGAAATTATATCAAAATTTCGATCGGACAGAGTGATAGTCAATGAAACAAACTTTATTATTAATACGATTTCCGTATGCCGTGCTAAATTCCCAATTTTCCATTTTTGATAAATACACTGAAATTTATTGTTGAGGGAAGCAAGCTTCTATTTTTGGTATAATCTAAATTTTCGCAATAAGTGGAGCTTACTAGTTTTTCCATACGTCCACAGATATTAAAATAATTGTTTTTACTATTTTAACATTAACAGAGTCTTACAATTTTAGGAACAACATTTGCTTCAAAAGGTCAAAGGGGTAAGAGATATTTAGTTTTTTTTTTTGTGTCTCCTGTGCCCTTTCCGAAACTCAGCATTCATATAAAATAAAATAAACAAAAATAATAAATTTCAGAATCCATCTAACGAGGTCCGTCCTTCTATCAGGCTAACTGGTTGTCTGTCCAAGATAACGTTGTGCGCAAATTACAGGTCGCAATTTTGGAAATAATTTTATCAAATTTGGCACATATGTATGCGTTTATTGTCACAAGGTCGAGGCCGTTCCAAAAACAGAGAAGCGGTTATTTAGTTTTCATAGCCCACAAACTTCTTTTCGGAATAAAGTCTTGTGACCATTAAACATCTTGTTTTATAGACATTTGGGTTTAATTAGGTCAAAAAATATTTTGTTGCAACCTGTGTACATAAATCACCAGAACAAATTTTATTAGAATCGGTCCAAATCTGACCACAGCTCCCATAGAAATACACTTATAATAAGTTACCTTAATAATAGCTTCTTTGTTATCTCATAGTTGTAATCATAGTTATAGTAGAAGATATTTAGATAAAGTTTGGCACAAAAATCTCTTATGTAAACCTTAACCTCATAACTTACTCTTTTTGCCGGAACATGATCGCTCAAATACTGTCATATAAACCATCACTTGCGCTAAACGCAGTTTTCTCCTTACATGGGGTCTTCACCTAAGATAATATCTGATATAATATGTGAGAGAACGTCGGCAGAATGAGAGAACAAGTTTCTTCATATTAATCTTAATCTTAAACAAGGAGAACACGTATCTTATAAGATTTCATAATCGAATGATTCTCGCGCAGTAAACTTGTGTCGTTTTTACTCTTTTTTTTAGTTTTTTCTTGTTTTTTAGTTAAAAAAATGGTTTTTTAAACACTTATCACAAGATTTTCACTATTTGCACAAAAAAATTAAACATTTTAATGAATGCGTCTTTTTATTGTTTTATATGTGTGTATGTATGTGTATTTTTGACAGCTCATCTTATAAGATAGTTGTTATAAGATTTCTTATAACAACTGTCTTATAACATTTATTATAATATTAATACTAACACTATTTGAGAGTCCACACGTAAGATAATACTCTCTGCGATTGAATTTGACGTTTGCTGATATAAAAATCTTATATCTTATCTCAGGTGGAGAACCTGTGTTATCATTTTCTGAAATTTCCACTTGCCAATAACCGCTCTGCAAATCTAATGTAGAAACCCATTCCGTTCCGGCTATTGTTTCTAAGCTATCATCAATCAAGGCAATGGATAACTGTCGTTTTTCCTAACGTCATTCAGCTTTCTGTAGTCTACGCAGAATCTGGTACTTTCATCTTTCTTTTTCACCAAAACCACTGGTGAGTTCCAAGGACTAGATGACGGTTAAATAACTCTGTTCTTTTTCACCTCGCTAACTAGCTCTCTTACCTCATTTCGCGTTGTTAGAGGAATGCTTCTAGGCGCCTGTTTTATTGTGTGTTTTACGATTAACGTTCTGCCTTGGACCTTTCAAAACGTATGCAGAGACATATTTTCTAAGTAGTTGCTTGGCATTATTTTTACTAGACGGTGCTTGTTTCTCGGTCCATTTCCGTACATGTTCCTCTAGTGATTCGTGGTCCTTGCCACTCACTCTGGCTGCACCTTGATGCAGCTTGGACTTAATTATTGCCTCTGTTGAAGAACATTGTCCAATCTTGAAGTTCTGCGTAGGGGCTTTTCCACTGCTGGATAAATTTAATACTCTAACAGGAACTAGTCTCTTGCTGGGTCTACCATCCACAAACTGTTGTCCTCACAATCTCCCTCCATTCGCGCCCATACTAAGGTTTCTGATTTAGGTGGCAGTTTTTCACGTTGAAAGGCGATTAGCTGTCTTACATAGGATTTTCCATATCACGCCAATACATAATTTTCTGACCCATATCTAAATGAATACCATGTTCAATAATGAAATTTGCGCCAATGATTACCTCGTCTACAATATCAGCAACAATAAATACGCGATGGGCGATTGCACTGGCCATACTTAATTGTGCTTTTACTTTTACATGGACAGTGGCAGACTCGCCCGTAGCAGTTCGCAGACTTACCCCGCTTAGTGGTTCGATTCAATTCGGGCCTTAAATTAGAATGTGATGCCCCAGTGTCCACAGAAAGAATGCGTTTTTGAAAAGCAGTATAGATTGTGGGCCCTCAGATGTGGAAGCTAGCCTATGCCCTGCAGCGCTGGCTATTTTAAGTTTGAAAGTGACTCTTGCGATGCGTGGTGATTAGCACGCTGGTTGTTTCTTGGTGGCGGAGAAGATCTTGATCGTCGTCTTGGTACTTTGCAGTTTCGCTGAATATGAACAGTTTAACCGCAGTTATAGCATTTTACTTTGTTTTTACCTTGCTTCTCGCCCAAAGCTTGCAAAACTGCCTCCTTCATGCCTCTCATTTCCTTTAAAATATCTCCTTCGTGCTCGGCTGTTATATCGAGCTTGCGCACCGTGCATATATGTGGTTTTGAAATTATTCTAGCCTTTTCCTGTGCCAGCGCAAACGATTCCGTTTCTGCAAGTGATAGCTTCTGTGAAGCACATACCGCTAGTTTTACATCAGCATCCCGTATAGCGCTTACGAATGCCTCGGTCTTAAAATGATCTAGCAATGGATGACTTTCACCTGGATAAGTAAGCTGCACAAAGCGCTCAATCTCTAGTGCGAAATACTGTAGCGTCTCGTTTGCCTTTTGTAGTCTACCCCGTAATTCCTTTCTGAATATTTCTTTTCTGTGTTCAGCCCCATACTTGCGTCACATCATGTCATCATAATTGTTTCTGCAACTTACTGTACACTTACATTTTTGTTTGCAACTGTGTCAAACTACTAGAGACTTCTGGTAAAAATCGAACCGTGCCTTCTTGACACTGAACACTATTAACTTCCAGATGGTGTAATTTCTCATCAACTTCTATTTTTACGTCAGATAGCTTGTTAAACTCTGTTTCCACTTCGTCTACCCTTTCATTGATTGAGGTAGAAATCTCATTGAGATTTTAAACTGATACGACATAAATTGTAATTTACAAGATAACTTATAATAGGGATGCGATTTCCATGCAAATGTATGTTTTTTGTCGATTGTCTAAGATCGATGTCGACCAAATGTCTTTGCGAATCATTAAATTTGCGTTAAAATGTCATGGATTTGTTTATGCATATTTTGGTTAAAATGCATATTTTTGCATATTTTGGTTTTAAAAGCATATTTTTGTATATTTTAAAATGTTTGAATGATATATTTTTTAAGTTTCCACATTATTAAAAAAAGTTCTTGAAAAAGTTTCAATATTTTATACAAAACAAAATCTTCCAAACAAAATTTTTTTAAATCAATAAATTAATTTCTTTGGAGCTCTGCTTAAAATTTAAGATTTCGACAAAAGATCCTTACATGGTTAAGACTACCAATTTGCCAAAAACAATTTATTTAAAATCGTTACATGTAACTTGCTTGGCACATGGGTTACACCGAGTTGCAGCGGAAATTAGAAACCAATTCGATAATATTGATCTATTGATTTCTTACGGGAAAAAATATTTTAAAAGACTCCTTCACGAGTTGCAAATTTTTAATAAAATGTACCTGTGTACCCTCCACACCGCAGCCAGTATTAACAAGTCGGTGAACCTGGCTAGATACTTAAGAATAATATTCGAAAAACTTAGAGCAATTTAAGAATGTTGTTGAAGAACTTGTTGCTACCGATGCTTAGTCTGTGTTCATACGGCTCATGTTTTATTAACATGATTGCTACTTTATAGGCGAGAGGGACTAGGGGAAAAGAAACGAGTACACAGATGCATGTACTGTCTTGACGTTTTGCTTTTTCATTCGTTGTTTAATTTTGTTATTGTTTTCAATATCAAAAAAGCACACATCCATACGCACGACTATACAAAATAAAAAACATGTCGTCAACATGACATGAATCAATTGAACGCCAAATAATGTTAAAAGAAGAAAAAGGAAGAAACTTGTCAATAAGACATGAGCCGTATGAATTCAGACTTATGCAATGAAAAAAGTTAAAGAAATATTAAATTTAAATAACATCAAAAGTCAGTTATTTGTATGTTCCAACTTCGGATATATTGGTGAAACAATATCTAATTTGGAAGGATTTAGTTCACTTGGTAATCAACTCAAATTAGTTGATAAAATTTACAAAGTGGAAGAAGAATAACCCGCCAAATTAAAAAAATCCAAAATATTTTATAAAAAAAAACCAAATTTTAACTATTTTGGATCTGGAATCAAATGTGGGATCTGAATTAGAAAATTAATATTCTCAAAATGAATTGGCATTCTACAAGTTTGCTGAGATATAAAAAAGTATTTATTGCATTATGCAAACAAAAATTTAAATTAAATTATGTAGTTTTAAAAAATATTTTACCTATGAATAACAATAGAACTTTTTTTTATGTTTTAAATAAAATTAAAAAGCAAACGCTTTGTAATTGAAAATATTCCAATTTTTAGTTAATATTTTTTTATTTTTTTAATGAATATTTTTCAGTTTTTAGTGCATATTCCTACTTATAACTTAAGCTATAAAGTATTTTTAGATAAATCTAATTTCGTAACAATATTATATCCTAAGATATAAATGTGGCTTGGTGCTAAACGGGCCAATGTCAAAATATTTACTTTTGAGAAAATTTAAATTAAATTGTTTTTAGAGAAGAGTTCTTACTGAAATGTGCTAGCAAAACCCTTATGAAGCTGTTCTGGGCTAAAAACATTGGCTGTTTCATCAAAAAAAAAAATAAAAAAAGATGTTAAGAGAAAAAACCTAATGAAACTTAACTCACCTTAACCCTTTTAGTACCAAGCCACAGATATATAAGCTGTTAATTGACTACTGAATAGGGAATAAGAAAGCGTGTAAAATAAAACGAAAAATCGTATTTAACAGAGTTGGCTTAAATTCAATAGAACAATGATCCAAAAATTATGAAAAATATCGTTTATGGTATTGAAATGTTGAATCGCAAATACGAGCCCCAACTTTAACAAAAGGCTACAACCATTGAATTCTCTAAAAATTAAGTAAAAACTTCGCCTACAAAATAATGTGTTGAGTAATCAGAAAAACATAAGAGCCTACATACAATTCTACTGAAAGAACCAATGAATTTTACAAGGGAGGTCTCAAAATGAACGCATTAAAAATTAAGTCATTATTTTTTTACCTTCAGACATCCAGAAAAAAGTAGTTATAGAAGTTGTTATAGATGTAGTTATAATAGAAAGCTACAAAATAATGAGTTAAAGGAGCTATTCATTTTGAAAAAGTAGGCGAAGTTTTTACTGGGAACAGTGGTGTATCCAGCTTGTTAAAAAAATTTTCGAATTCGAGCACATTGTCATTATTAGTTTATATATTATATTCGAAGATTCATTAACAATACAAACCAACTCTCTTTAAATTTGGCACAAATAGTCACATGTCAATTCTTCGTGTGGTAACATTAACAGTTCTATCAATCAGCGCAATCCTTATGTCTCTATCTCTTATGGTTAATGAGATATTACGAAGCCATTTTGTTGTATCTCCACTTTTGCGAAAAATGAATGCGTTTTAATATCGTATGTAACATAATTGTGGACATACAAACAAAAAAGCGTATCAAAATTAACAATTAAAAATATCTTGCGTTATCTTGTTTCATATGAGCTGAGTACATCAGGCATGTTACAAAAAAGAGACTATCTTATTAATGTAACTGTTAATTTAACATTTTCGTTTTATATGTAAAGAGTTTTTTTCGGATGTAGTGCACAACGGTTATTTATATGGATGAAATTTTTGCAACATTGCTCAAATTCATTTTATTGTTAAGCAATTAAAGTTTTATTATTCAGGGTGGTCCAACCTTAATGCCGCTGTTTATTGTAAATAAAACAAAAAGTTTTCAAAAAATTATCTTTGTATTTTTTTTTTTTTTTTTTTTTTTTGATTATTGTAGAAGGATCTATGACAATTATGTGTGAGACAAAAAATCGGTCTAATGCTCGCAACGGCTTCGGTGGCATACCTCTATCCGATGGTCCATATTTTCAATGACTCTGAGACATAATTGAGGTTCAATGTCGTTAATGTGCCAAATTATCTTCGCTCTTGAATTGTTCTTGCCTTATTGACGTATACTTGTTATTTTAAATATCCAAAAGAAAGAAGGCCAACGGTGGCAAATCACATGATCGTGACGGCCAATTATCATGGCCGCTGAATTTCTCGCGCAAAAGAGCCATTGTTTCGTTGGCTGTGTGACGCATTCTGTTTTCATCTCGCTATAGCGAACACCATTCACGGTAACTGCTTGGCCGACCACATTTTCGAAGAAGTACGGCCTGTTCAAATTATACTTGAACATGAATTTAAAGTTGATAAGGAATAATATACATTTAATCTACAGTTAATAGTCTAAGTAAACAAACATTAATGTGTTTTACCCTAATGATAGAATATAGTCTATATCGTTGTATTACTTAAAGGCATGGTTAAACTCTTAATTTCTTAATAATCCGATATCACTCTGGATTTTCGATTTCTTATATAGAACAGCCGCTGTCTCTCTAAATCTATTTTACCACTACACTACACTGCATCGTTTTCAATGGTAATATTGTGACACTTACGCAAATGGAAAAGATATACATACATAATATAAAAAAAGAAATATAATACAATAACACCTTTCTACTTTCAAAATATGATTTACATATATAAATCAATTCTTTATTTATAAGCTTTTTGTTTATTTCTGAATGTTTCGCCCGAAATTGAAAAATACCCTTTCTTGAAAATTTTTAACGTTTGATTTAAAAATAAAACAGCTGATACAATTGGGAAGGTGAGTTGCAAAACTCGTTTGTTGCAAAATTAAAATACGAGATAGCAAATGATTCCTTTCGTTGTTTTGGCGCTTTATTAGACGAAATATTCTGATTGCATAAACGAATGTCCGTGCTAAAATCACGGAAGAGGACATGCATTATTGAAAAACTGTTAGAAGCAACCCAATAAAAAATGGAGCTTCCAACGAAGCAGGTTTGTAAGGGAGAAACATAAGGGTTTCGCTTACCATTGCGCTTACGGAAGACATGAATTTTATATGGCGAGTTCCCACTTTGAAGCAATACATTTTTGACACATAAAGCGCATTATTCAGCGCACATAAATATTGTTGGATGTAACGATCATCTTTACACACTGAATGTGTTGATACAGTTATTTTTTAGTATTCTCCCTTACAAACCTGCTTCGTAGTAAGGGAATGCCGTAGCACTTGAAATGTTATTTTTTTTATAAAAGTTGTTGAGAGTTCTTTCACTTACTTTACTGCATTTCTGTATGTCTTGTTGCGTAGCGCATAATTGTGCGCTTATTTTTTTAAATGTACCTTTAGTGCTTCGCAAAATGATAAAAATTTTTGTTGGGAATTGTCATCTCGTATTTTTAATTTTGTAACGAATGAGTTTTGCAACTCACCTACTCAATTGTTTGTTAAGATTTGTTTAATAAGAACATAAAATACATTTTTGAAATACAATGAGTACATAAGACGGTTTTTGCTTACTAAACATTGAGATTAATTGCAACCGGGGCTATGGCAACAATATTTTTTAACTTTCCTACATTTTGTATAAAATCACTAAAAACGTATGAGGGTAAACTAGATTCTAAGCTTTTATTTAATTTATTTTTTAATAAAAAAAAATTATTCGATTAATCGACATTAATTAATCGATTTATTCGTTATTCGAAAATTGTCGTTTTTAAATTATTCGAACAAGAGTTTGGTTTCGTTTGATCGAATTATTCTTAAATCGGGATCCCGAAATATGTTCTTTAAGCCCGATTCCGGGATTCAAAAAAACCAATCCCGATTGGAAGCCCTAATAGGAAAGTTAGCTACAAATTCTGTACACATGGCGTATACTTGTTATTATATTTAATAACTGTATTTACTGCTCATACGCGTGTGGAAGCGTCCTTTTTCGAAATTAAAAAGTTTACGGAGTATTTTACTAAAAAAACATAAATTTTCTTATACATCTATGCATATACTTATATTAAGGTCGTAACGAATACTGAAATATCGGCGAAACTTAAGGTTTGTCGATTTCGGCGATATTTTGCTGTCGATAAGACGATAATTTTTATATATTTGTTTATAAATTTTTTGAAAAAACAATTTATTTTTCTAAGCTTATTTTTGCATAATAACTATTTCTGTTATGCAAAAATAAGCGTAGCTTAAAAAGCAGAGCATAAAATCGTAACGAAATTCCATCCTTTAATTCTCGAATCTGCAAAAATGGAGCGAGAAAACCAAAAACAGCCTATTTCACTATCTTAGTGGCTTTTTTGTTAACACTTATGTGTGTGGACAGGTACCTGTGTACCTATTGCGTTTTCAAATCGAAATTTTTTATATAAGATTTTAGTCTACAATTCTACAATTTCATGAGAACTCCTAACTTTTTGTTATTATTATATTTTCATAGGTGTTTATATACAATATGAGTTTGGGGGGGCGTGGCATACCAATTTGCTTTTTGCACCCTTAATAGGGTGAATAGGTACCTGGGTACCTATATACGTTTTATATTACAAATTTTTTTTTTTTGGGTGTAGGATTTTAAAAAATATATGAAAAGGAGAAAACCAGAGTAAAATTCTAATATTATTTCATTAACCATCGATTGTTTGTACAATACAAGACAAAAAATTAGATTTCTCATACAATTTCCATGAAGGTACCCAGGTACCTATCCACCCTATAGAAGGTGTTTTATATTCCAAATTTTTTTTTTTTTGGGTTTAGAATTTTAAAAAATATATGAAAAGGAGAAAACCAGAGTAAAATTCTAATATTATTTCATTAACCATCGATTGTTTGTACAATACAAGACAAAAAATTAGATTTCTCATACAATTTGCATGAAGGTACCCAGGTACCTATCCACCCTATAGAAGGTGTTTTTTTTCCACACACATAAGGGTTAAAACACAAACTATATAAAAATGTTTTAATTTCTTGTTTCTTATTTCTAACAGATCACAAATTTTTACCACGAAGTAAGCTGACCGTTCAATATTTATCACGTGGTCCACGATCTAGATCACATAAATTAAGGGTATTCTGCGATATTGATTACGATCCTTCAATACTGCAAAACGTTCAATGTAACTGTAGCCTAAGGTTAAGCCCTCCATCTGACCAAATTTTTTCGGAAAAGACAAACTGAGGCAACGTTGTTGCACATATTTTAAGTACGACTCAGACTCCTGCTCTATTTGACTCATATTTGACTTTAAACAATTTTTTGTAATGCAGTAACTTTTAAATGGTTAAATATGGCAAGAAATGTTTTCTATAAAAATTTAAAATCAATATTTTAATTCTAACACATGCCGCATTGAGCTTTAATATAGCAATTAACATATGAGTAGGTGAGATGAAAAACTCGTTCGTTACACTTCATTCGAATTTTGGGAAACAAGTAGCTTCCGATTAATTGGACGAAATTAGTTGAACTATTTTGATTCTGAAGTGTTATGACACTCTTGATAAATAACTCAACATTGAAACCAACTGAAGTATAAAAAAATAACACTGCGGAACATTTTTTATGAATTTTTAAAGGAATTTTGAACATAACGAAAAGTAGAGCTGATAGAGAAAAAAGAAGATTAGATTTGAAATCAGCGACCTCAAATTAGTAAAAATTTTGCAATCAAATTCCCATCATGGGAGGTAAAGAACACCTTATATGACGTAGTTTTATTAAGGATATCATCGACAGAAAAAAAGATATTAGAGTCATATAAATAGAAGAATTTGTGATTTTCAACATTTTTTGCGGTCAGCAGAAATATGAAATATGAAAACTTTTTGTTCTAGAGAAATATTGGGGATGCAAAAATAATGGGGGTTGCTCATTAATTTTTGGGCTGACTCCTCAGTAGTTACGGGCGTTTTTCTCTCCATTTAGCCCGAATTTCATTCGCAAATATTTCAATGTGCGTGCGGCACGGCAATTTTCAACCGATCGAGCTCATATTTTTACCAAATTTTTTTTTACCCTAACCTAACACAAAACTGGTTTACTTTTTTGAAACAGATAACTTTTTAAATTTTCCCTTCATTGATGGTCCACTCTAGTAGATAAGTATATCTATATTTATATGGACACATAATGAATGCATTTTTAAATATATAGGACCGCGAGGGGAGATAAGTGGCAATAATGAAATTTAAAACGTAAATAGATCCCTATTCATATAGCCATACGCTCTCGAAATTTTGTTTTAAAATGCTGTGGTGTCGATTATCATATGGTCGGACTTGACCGACTATTCTCTCTTATTTGATTTTTATGTTACTTTGTCTTAGCGGTACTGTTACGTACTTTTATATTGTTGTATATATTTTTTATGTGTTTAAGTTTTTGGTATAAGGCTTTTTTTATCAACGTATTTTATTATTCGCTTGTTTAAGTTCTTTTCTCTCGAAAAGTCCATAGATGTATTCTAACGATCAAATTCCTCAGTCACACAGTCACTTTATGATATAATACTCTTTCTATAACGTATTTTTACCATCACAGTTTGTAAAGTCTTATTTCTTTTTAAAGATAGTTTTTGTATAAAGTAACGTCTGTTAGTTCTCCTTCTCTTTGTTGGTAAAGTTAGGTTTTTTTTTGCTTTTTAAATATTATTTTAGCTGTTAAGAATTTCTCTGTGTGCATTGGAATGAAAGTGATTTGCGGAACTAAATATTGTTCTTTTCTGCAAATTTTGGGTTTTTACACGAAGTTGTAGCAAAATGTTAAGGCCTAGTTAGGCGAACGTTGCTGTACCCGTAATGTACCGCACCGTACTGTAAGCACGTTGGTGCACTTATAGAACATTTAAAAACGTGGCTTATGTTTTTTCTATACATAAACAAAAAACAATAGTATACATAAAGCAAATCACACAGTGATGGGAATCAAAAACGTTTTAAAAAGTACCAAGGGATTTAAATGGTATTAAAAAAGTATTTTGTGTATGTAAAAAACGTTAATAGTTTAATGTTTATATTATAGATTTTCAATAAACAAATTTGTATTTTAACATATATTCCATTTCCATTGTATGTGTATATGCATTTGTTTATATGTATTGTACATCTAAACATAAATATATTTGTTTATATGGAAATATGTTGTATATTAAGTTGTTGTGTCTCAATTCCATAGCTTAACTGAAAAAAGTACCAAAAACGAGCAAAAATACCCGCATTCAATTTAACATACAAGCAGCCTATCACTGCTTTACAACTGGCACGTAACAACGGCATACAAATCTGTTTAATACAGATCGAGACGTTCCGTCAACGTGACATTTAAATTCAGTAAGCATTTGCATTGTTTGCAAATGACAAAACGAACCAGACGTTCCATTAGGGGACGTGAACGTTCGGCTAACTCTGCCTTTAAACAAAAAGGTCCGGTGGTTAAGGGGATATATGAGACAAAAAATTTATATCAGATATTGGGGATTTTTTGGGAGGCAAGCGGAATTGTGAGTCCAATCGTGTAAAATATACTTCAGAGCAGAAAAAACTTTTCTATGCACAAGAACGTTTTAACTCCAAATAGACAGAGTTTTCTTTTCGAAAACTTATCGCATCAACTAATAATTTACTGTGACAACGTATTTAACGAAAAAGATGGAAAATAAACAATGTTACTGTGTTGCAATATCTTACCTGTGATATAATTTTTAAGTTTGTCTTTAATTTAATTTTTCATGTTTAATGTTTTAATGTTTGTCTACAACAAATTATTGTTGAATGTAATAAAAAATTAATTTCTCTTTTTACGAATCCCTTGATAAAGTGAACTTAACATTCACGAAACGTTGGGAAAATATGGATTAAGTACATTTTTAATTACATATAGAACTTTAGGCCATATTAGCTAAAATAAAATCTAATTTAATAAATTTAAATTGCTTGTTTTTAATTTTAACAGCTTATTTTCAAGATTTTAAACGTTTTTTTTTTAAGAGTTTAAAACTGGTTTTTAGTGTTTTTTTTTTTTTTTTTGCTTTAATTATAGTCTTTACAAAAGATCATTGGTAATCAAACCTCCAATAACCATTTTTTTTTAAATTTTGTTCGAGACTGTTGGGTCGCCAATGCTTACTTGGCCAACCCCTCTATGTACATATGTGTCCCAAATATTAGCGAGGTATAAAATATGTTATTATTAAGTTAAATACAAAGTTTTAGCTATTTTCTTCAAGAAATAAAGAAGTTATGGATTTTTGGCCGGAATTGACCACCATGCAATGTATCAATATAATCTATTTTCATTACATCAAATTATGTTTTCTTTATTTTGGTTTTAAAAATATGGTCAATTTGATCGGGTGAGAAAAAACGTGACAAGCGTATAGCAAAATCGAAATCTACATCAAATTCTAAGAAAATTACCCACAGAAAGTATGGGTCTAAAACCTACTTTCTGCACTAATTGAAAAATCATTCATACAATTAATGAAACGGGTTCATTGATAGTTCTTCACTGTATGAATGATATAACGTGGTTTTATTGTCGGCTGTGGTAACTCAGACGAGTCCAAGGTCTACTTACGGTTCCACAAACCTTAAGTGATAAGACAATGAATTTACCCTTTTTTGGGGTTGTAATTAAAGTGTTCTTTATTCAATATTTCTTAGTTTAACAATTATAATTTCACGAGGTATTAACCACGATAACTACACTACACCGGCTTCAAAGGATTCGTCGTTGATCGTGTCGTACACGCTGGGCTGCCAGGTTCGCGTGATCTGCTATTTGATCAGCTTCGGGTAATCGGCTTCCTACAGGTTCGGGTAATCGGCTATCTGATCAGGTTCGGGTAATCGGATTTCAAACAGGTTCGGGTAATCGGCTTTTTGATCAGGTTCGGGAAATCGGCTATCTGATCAGGTTCGGGAACTCGGCTATCTAATCTTTCGTCTTCGTCGGGTGGCGTTTGTCGTGCGCCGTTGTGTCGCGTGCGTTAATTATACCTTAATTATCTTACAAGCTACTTTCTACCATGCTAGTACAATATGTGGGAACAGTCAGCCGAAGCCGCTGTGAGAACAGTCAGCCGAAGCCGCTGTGAGAACAGTCAACCGGAGTCGCTGTGAGAACAGTCAGCCGAAGCCGCTGTGAGAACAGTCAGCCGAAGCCGCTGTGAGAACAGTCGGCCGAAGTCGCTGTGAGAACAGTCAGCCGAAGCCGCTGTAGAACAGTCAACCGGAGTCGCTGTGAGAACAGTCAGCCGAAGCCGTTGTGAGAACAGTCAGCCGAAGCCGCTGTGAAATTTATTCGATACTTAACCCACAGGTTAAGTATCGTGCAAAAATGTTCAACCGAGTTCACTTTCGTGAAATCAGTCGGCTCTTCAATTATAATAATTTCCGAGACTTGTTTGGCAGGTTCTTGTCTTGTGTGAATCGCCCCGATTGTAACCAAACCTTGTCCATTCATACATATTTAGAAATAAACTAAATAAGAATTATAAATGAAAAACAAATAAAACAAGTGTATGCAATGGCATGAGTGTAAGAATTATAAACTAAATAAGAATTATAAATGAAAAACAAATAAAACAAGTGTATGCAATGGCATGAGTGTATGTTACAATAGGTGCGTTCAGTATTATTTATAATTAATATTAATGTTTAATGATAATGAAAATTAAGTAAATGAACTAAAATTAACTTTGCCTGCATATAAAAATAATTAAAATGTAAGTGTTTTATATTTAAAAAGAGAGAAACTAATAAATTTATTTGAACGTGAAAATATAGTACGGGGGTACTCTATTCCCACGTTACAATGAACCGTTACGTTGATGCAATGAACAATTTCTTATCTGGAATGAATTTTTTTATTTCATAATTTTTTTCATTTTTTAGCTATCATTGTATTCATAAACAACCTAACATTGATATTATGAAATTTAATTTTTCGCAAATATTGAAATATATGAAACTTAATTACATTTTATTTTAGTATTTAACGCATTAACATATTTCGGCAAAGAAAATATAATTTGTTTTAATATAAAAAATTTAAATATAATAGATGTTCTTCATTAATTTAAAAGCGAACGACACCAAATCATAAATACCAAAAACATCCTTCATTATGCGTTGTGTTTTTTTTTATTGTAATTTTGTTTCTATGCATATGGTAATGAAAATAATTCATTCATGTAATGAAATATTCTTCATAGAAAAGATTTCGAAGCAGTGTGCTAATAAGCATTATGGCTGGAATTCAAGTGGAACTACATTTGAAATCCAGTCACAATTTCCAATTTTCAGTGTTGAATTACAGTTAAAACACAGTTGAATTCCATAGCGAATCCAGCAAAATTAACCATTGAATTACAGTCGAACAAAACAGTACCTTTAATTAATTCCAGCCTTGAATAACAGTGTGATTCAAGTTGAAACGAACCTGTTTTTACACTTGAATTCAAGCATGGAATCGCAGTGGAATTCAAGCAATGTTACAACAGTATTAAAATAGTGTTATAACATTATTTGAACAATAATTTCGCAACAACTCTGTACCATATATAACATATGCAAATTTGTTGTTGTTTTTTAACAAACTTCAAACAGACTCGAAAGAGGATGGATTTCAAATGTAATTCAAGCTTGGATTCACACTGGAATTCCAATTTGTGCTTATTGGGTTGTTATACATATACATAAATACACATGTCAAGTGTATGTGTACTCCCTGCTCACTCTGCTAGAATTCTATAAACTAATCTAACTGTTCTTTTAAAGATTCATGTGAGAGTTTGATGAGTGGGCTATTTTTTAAAGTAAAAATATGTGTTGAATAGGTTACCAGTTGTTTTTTTTATATATGTATACATACCTATTTGTGCATTTAATTTTGCAAATGCTCTAAACTTAATGTTCATTCTTATAAAAACTTCCTAATAAACTTAATATGAATATAAGTACATTTAGGTATACATATGAACTTTATATGCATTGGGCAAACTCAAAGTATTTTAAAGATTAATTTCAGTTTTAGCTGTCGAAAAGGTTGCGTGCGCAAACAAATTTTTTAATTTAAAGTAAATAATTTGCATATCTAACTGTACAAAGCTTTTGTTAAACTATTTTGAAAAAGTACAAAGTTCTTAAAAAAAGTTTTAAATAGTGCTGTGGAAATTTTGTTCAGGTAAGAAAATGAATTGTTTTAAGTTGTGGTTTTATAAAAAAATAAATGGTTGTTTTTTATGACTGTATGTATATTCCACACCAGTCCCAGAAGAAAATGCTCAATTCTGCCTGCAAAGTTTCAACTATGACAACCTTTCGACTGAAGACTTTAAGTCAACATGGTCAGCGTGCGCCAATTTTCACCTATACCAAATTGCTTTGGAAGCCAAAAGCATTAAAGAAGCTGAATTAATTTGGCCACTATACACAGGACCTATTGGCGTACAATTGGTATGTATGTATATCTAATAAGCTTTTAATTAAATTATTTTCATAATTTTATTCTAATTTCTTCGACCTTTTTTTAAATATTATTCTTCTTTATTATTACTTGAGCTTAAGGTCAATTTGATTCCAAATAGTTCGCTTATTTTTTATATCGGATATTTCGATTTCCTTTGGCAATCTTCTTCAGGCAAAATTTAATAAAAATTAACAAAAATTATGTTTGACAATTAATAAAAATTAAAATTAAATTTAAAAATGTTTTCAACATTCAACAATAACATTTCATAAAATCAAAATATTAAAAAATTAAAAAGAGGAAACAAAAATCAATTTTAAAATATTTCCCTTTTTCATCAAAAATTTATTCAATAAATATCTATAAATCTGAGCTAAACCTTCAGTATCTTTTTAAAATTAATCCTTTCTTCAAATGGAACATTATTTATTTGTAACATTTCCAACATATATTTTCTTTTCTTAAAACCTTCCATGTTTAAAACGGATGTGTTCTCAAAATCTGGATAATGATTTAAATCCCTGCAATGAGTCGATAAAGCTGTACCATGTGCTGAATTATAATTTCTATATTTTTGGTCATGTTTATGTCCTGCTATTCTAGTTTTTAGATTCGTCCCAGTTCATTGTTCATTATTGTTGCCACCACAAGGTATTTTATAAACTAAATTTGACATATCTAACTTTTGTAATCTATCTTTCATTCTTGTGAATAATCTACCAACATTATTATTTCCCTTTGTCATAAATATTTGAGTTTTCTAACCTTTCTGAAAATCCAGGTACATAAATTTATGATTTATATATTTTAGGTGCTAAGATCTCACTAATAAGTATTTCGAGATTTTCTTATATTATATTGTCTTATTAATATGTGAATTAGATTTCTAGGAAAGCTATTATCTAAATATTTCCAATAACTCTTTTATTTTTCCTATGAAATCTATTGTCACTTATTGTCAATATTCTATCTATTGGATTATTAGCTTTGTTAATAATAATCCTCTTAGGATGCTTAGAAAAATAATTTAAGATTCTACCTGATGAGGTTGGTTTTTTACACCAATCTATCAATAACCTATTTTCTTTACTTATTACCAATGTATCCAAATATGGAATCGAATAATTTAATTCCCTTTCAATAGTAAACCTGATATTCTGATCAAAAGAATTAAACGTTGATAATAAAATATCTATTTAATTTTCATTAACTATAACAAATAAGTCATTTTCATATTTAGTTACGATTTATGGTATATTAGTCAATTTTCCTAGACATGTATCTAATAATTTCACCATCACAATATCAGCAATTATTGGAGATGCTGGTGAACCCATTGGAAGCCCCTTTTCCTGTATTCTTATCAAATTGAAAATATCTATTATCAACTACACAGAATTTTATAATTCTAAGAAATAAATCTTTATTTATATTCGTTATCCTCGAAATTTTATCCCAATTTTCTTCTGCAATTGTAAGGGCCGATGTTGAATGTGAACCACACCTAAACGCCAAGTTTTTTTCCGAATTTTATTTGACATTTCTCTATTTCAGACTTACCCAATTTGAACCATGGAGAGATACACAATCCAACAACGTGTTAAAGTTATCCAGACTTATTATGAAAATGGGCGTTCAAATCAAAATGCATATCGTGCACTTCGTGATTTTTTTGGTCAATTTGATCGTCCAAATATGCGTACAATCGCAAAAATCGTGGAAAAATTCGAGCAAACCGGGTCTGTAGAAGATGTGAGAACACCAGTGCATGTTCGTACAGCTCGTACTGCAGAAAATATTGCTGCTGTTCGCGATAGTGTGGCTGAAGAGATGTCCACCTCAACTTGTCGTCGTGCCCAACAATTGCACCTCTCACGCTCGTCGTTAATGAACATTATGCATAAAGACTTGCATTTACACGCTTACAAGGTGCAATTGGCTCAAGAACTAAAGCCTCTTGACCATTCCAAACGTGGTGAATGGGCAGAATGGTGGCAAGAAATGGCAACAGTGGATGATCAATTTTCGAAGAAAATCATCTTCAGTGATGAGGCACATTTTCACCTCAGTGGATTCGTCAATAAACAGAATTGCCGCATTTGGGCGAATGAGAATCCAAGAGTGATTGTCGAAAAACCAATGCACCCACAAAGAGTGACTGTTTGGTGCGGTTTATGGGCTGGCGGCATCATCGGGCCGTATTTTTTCCAAAATGAGGCCGGTCAGGCAGTTACTGTGAATGGTGTTCGCTATCGTGAGATGATAACGAACTTTTTTTGGCCCGAATTGGAAGATATGGATGTGGACGATATGTGGTTTCAGCAGGACGGTGCCACTTGCCACACAGCTAACGAAACAATGGCTCTTTTGCGCAACAAATTCAATGGCCGTGTTATCTCACGTAATGGCGATGTCAATTGGCCGCCAAGATCATGTGATTTGACACCGTTGGACTTTTTTCTTTGGGGTTATTTGAAAGAAAAGGTGTACGTCGATAAGCCAGCAACAATTCAAGAGCTAAAGGATGAGATAATTCGGCACATTAACGGCATAGAACCTCCATTATGCCTCAGGGTCATCGAAAATTTGGACCATCGGATGGAGGTGTGCCGCCGTGGTCGCGGCGCCCATTTGGCCGATATTTTGTTCCATACATAATTGATTAATACCAATATATCATAATAAAATAAAATTACAATAATTTCCTAAATAGTTTGTGTTTTATTCAAAATCAACATCGGCCTTTGAAATTTAACCACCCTTTACTAGGAAATAAAGAAACAACATCAAGTGATATTAATTTTTCATTATCTTGAATCGAAACATTTTTTATCCTATCTTTAAATTGTATAGGATTTATAACATTATACTTAGAATTCTCTGTTACCTTCTTAAGTATATTTGAAATATATATACATAAATCATGTGAAGGTGAATTTATAGACGAACAAATTGGTCTTAATGGAAAATTTTCTTTATGAATTTGACTTTTTCTACTATAATTATTATTTTCAATTTAAAAAGTTCTTCACCAAAACTTTGTTAATTTTCTGAAATCTGCTCGTAGGTAAGATGAATGATTTAACGAAAGATTGTCATTCAATACATGAACACTTTCATCAACGATTGATTTTCATATAAGTTGAAGCAGTATCATACATCTTTTGAAAGTTTTTCATTATTGCAATGAAAGTATATCATTTTATTAATACAAAATATTCATGACATTTTCGTGATATAAATTAAATAGTTTAATACTACAGCCGCAAGAAAATTTCATACTGTACATGAAACCTTACGAAACGTTCTTTATTAATACAATGAAGTGCTTCGCTAGCTCGTTATTAATGAAAAAATCGTTGATACAATAATGATTTTCATGTCAGGTATGAAACTTTTTCTCTTAGTGTGCCGAGAGGCTTGATTATGAAAAATAAAAAACTAGCAACTGCTGGTGTTTCACTACAAAACTCAAATATTGTTGCTCTTTTTGGACCTATTTATCACATTTTTTCTTTAACCTTAAATGATTACACGTAAATTATTATGTTCCCACTAAGTATTGCTCAAGAAATATGGCACATTGGCCTTGCATCGATATTATATTTTATTATGTAGGCATTAACAAAATTTTGTATTGTCGTGAAAAATTGTATAACTCAACTAAACTCAGGGTTTATAAAAAGCATCCCGTTAATATACTCCCTGTTGGAGTATATTAAATCTGATGATGTACCACTGCATTGCTAACGCATGTCCCACGACGAGTTATTGCAAAAAATCGTGATGGTGTAATGGCAGTGACTTTACAAAGTCGATCCCAAACACACCGACTGGATTGTAAAAAAGATTTTAGGTTCTGTTGTTTGAATTACAAAACATTAATAAAAAAAAATTGTTTTTTTCTGATTGTTCAATAACAGTACAAATTTAAATTTTGAGGTAAATTTTCTAAATAAAGGCTTGGAAAAATGAAACTAAATTAGGCCCAGCATTATTGAAAAACGTAGAATTTTTTGCATAAATCAGTTTTTTGCTCTCTTAACCTAAAGGGTGGTTAAAATTTAAAGGCCGATGTTGATTTTGACGAAAACACAAATTATTTAGGAAATTATTGTTATTTATTTTTATTACGATAAAATTGGTATGGTTCAATTATGAATGGAACAAAATATCGGCCAAATGGCCGCCTCGACTGCAGCGGCACACCTCTATCCGATGGTCTAAGTTTTCGAGATGCAATTGTTGGGCACGACGACGAGTTGAGGTTGAGGCTCTTCAGACACACTATCGCGAACAGCAGCAATATTTTCTGCAGTACGAGCTATACGAGCATGCACTTTTTTTCACATCTCCTTCAGACCCGGTTTACTCAAATTTTTGCACGTATTTTCCGATTGTACCCACATTTGGACGAATTGGCCGACAAAAAATCACGAAGTGCACGATATGCATTTTGATTTGAACGCCAATTTTCATAATAAAGGCCCAACCACAATGTTCTTAAGTTGGCTTAAGCGAATGAGCGTATACATGTAAATTATATGAGGCAAACCATATTAAACTTAAGGAAACTTTTTGCTTAGTTTAATGAAACTGTCATTTGCGTAAGCAATGTGCGAATCTAATCGCACATTCCGTACGGAATCAAATGTTTTTTTATTTTGTTTTCTTAAATACATTTGAGAGACTTTTTGTTAATTTTTGACAGTAGGTTAAGCAAGGCTATGCATATTATGGTGAGCCTTAAGCCTGAATAACTTTAACGCGTTGCTCGATTGTGTATCTTTCCATGGTTCAAATTGAGCTAGTCTGAAATTGAGAAATGTAGAAAAAAAACTTGACGTGTGGTGTGGTTCACATTCAACATCGGCCTTTAAATTTAAAATTAAATTTAACCAAACTTTATTTTTAAATTAATGAGATCTGCATCTTAAGTACTTTTTGAGATAGCAGCGTTACGATCAAAGCACTCTTGTCAATTTTAAGCAAATTGCCAAGATGAGGGAACGAGTTTCAAGAGTGGTTGATGAGAAAAATATGACTTTGGAAGAAGTAAGCAAGATGTTCAAAATTGATAGAAAAACTATTTCATGTCTCCCGGCGGGAGCTAGGTTTTGATGTTAGACCCATAGTTTCTTAGTCAAGTTTTCTTAGAATTTGTTGTAAATTACGTTTTTGCTATACGCCTATTTACAAAAAAAAATTTACCCACCCTAATGGTCACTGTAATTGACGTTTACATTTTCGGTTAATGGATGTGCCCTAATATTAATATGAAAACATAAAATTGCATATGCAAACACTTGTTTTTGTAAAAATCACACATGGGTAGTGTATACTAAAACAACAATCTTCATACATACATTTGTACGTATGTACATATCATATTTTTAAAACATTTACAGAAAAACTTACAAACATTTGAATATGATTGCTCATTTTGGGATTTTCTTTATTTTGTTGAGTTTTTAAAACTTCCACATGCCTGGTCAAAGCCATACTTGTGCTTGAATATGCGAACATTTTGTGGTTCACAATCATTTCTTTTTTTGCGAGCAAGATTAATTAAACTTGAAAAATCAACGAAATAAAAATTTTTTCACAGGGCGTTTCCCCGGAGATTATTTGTCTTAAAACAGTATCACTACATTTATTTTGTCTGGATAGCAGTGATGGTATTTTGCTGCGTATCAAGTATTTTTGGTGCTTTTTGTCTTTTTAAAAAAACAAATTTCTGTTAAATACACATTTTTTAAAAGCGGATATTGGCAGTGCCTTTTTGTGCAACTTTTAATTTTTAATATAAATTTAAATTTTTTTTTCTCTTCAAACTTGCAATTTCTGCTGCAGGAATTCTTGGGCTTGTAGGTGAGAGAGAATAAAAGACTAAAATGGAAACACAGTTTCGTGTATCCCGCAATTATGTTTTGTAGTTCGCACTTTTTAACATGATGTCGGCTGTAGATGCATCTTATGTTTTATGTATAAAATATAATACTAGTAAGAAAAAGAGGAAAAAAATGTTAAAATCAATGGAATTTTAAAAGCTTGCTGCAGCGCAGCATACAAGTCTGGACAATAAATTTTAAGGGCTTATAATACTTTTTAAGTAACCATGTATTTCCTCCAAATTTTTTTTTTTTTTTTTTTTTGTGGCGGAATCCGTTTTAATTTTATTTTTAACAATTAGAACACTAAACAAGTTAATAAAGACGTACACTGAAAAAACAAATCAATCCATCCGTACTTAAGTCAAGCCGAAGCGGTGGCAATAGTACGGTAAGTACGGATTTCCTTAAATCAGATCAGTACAGAAAGCTTGATTCAAATACGGATATTGAAATGGAAAATACTGAACTTATCTCTACAATAATGTAGATTCTTGTTTTAATCAAACCCAAATTCCATTCGAGTTCTCATGTGTCGATCAAACAGATGTGATTTCTAGCTTCGTTTCTGTCAAATCAAATGCAGTTGGCTTCGATAGCATGCATCCGAAATTCATCAGAATTATACTTCCGTTGATTCTGCCCTTTATTACACATCTCTTCAACACCATTATAACAACAAGTACGTTTCCTGAAAAATGGAAATATGCAAAGATAATTCCAATACCTAAATCAAACACTGATTATAGGTCAATCTCAATATTGAGTTTTCTTTCCAAAGCAAAGCTTTTTTTTTTTTTTTTTTTTTTTTTAATTTATTTTTATTATTGAATCTTTCTTATCGAAATTTAAAATATGTATTCAAATCTTAATTCTACTTGTTGTTTATTAGTTGTTACCAGTGTAACCACTAACTGCTATATTCAAATTTTAAAAATGTCTTCTAGTTAGGCTCAAAGTATCGGTTCTTTTTAGCCTCTGGTGACCTTCGAACTGAAGCAAACCCCGAGCGAGGTAGTTAGGGTGGACCATTAGTTTATCGATGTAGCTTATTGAATATTTTTTAATTTCCTCCTGGATAGTGGGGACGTTGAGATCTCTGTGGATAATTTCATTACGTATATACCATGGGGCGCAGACAATTTGTCGTAATATTCTAGACTGTCTTCTTTGAAGCTTTTGGATGTTAGATGCGCATGCAGTACCCCATAATTGGATGCCATATGTCCATATTGGTTTTATGATGGACTTGTATAAGAGAATTTTGTTGTCTAAGGACAAGTTTGAGTTTCGACCGAGAAGCCAATGTAGTTGAGCTGCTTTAAGTTTCATAGCCGTTATTTTCGCTTCAATATGACGAGACTAGGTCAAGCGTCTATCTATATGAATTCCCACGTACTTAACATGGTTTTCTACCGAAACAGTGTTGTTATTTATTTTAACAGCTGGGCACGTTTGTCTTCTGAGCGTGAAAGTTAAGCGAGCACATTTAGCCGGGTTATACTTTATTCTCCATTTTTCTAGCCAGGCCTCTAGTTTATTGATGTGGGACTGCAGATTTTGCGATGCGACTTTTGGGTCATGGTTAATGCTAATAAATGCTGTGTCATCTGCAAATGTAGAGGTATGCGTGCTCAGGTTTGTTGGCATATCCGCTGTGTATATTATATATAGAAGCGGTCCTAATATGCTGCCTTGGGGGACACCAGCAGTAATTTTCTTGAGGGGGGAGTATTTATCTTGCGACCTTACTATGAATGTTCTGCCTGTTAGATAGCTCTCCAGAAGCTTGTGAGTGTTTTGAGGAAGCATTCGTGTTATTTTGATGAGTAGCCCATCATGCCAAACTTTGTCAAAAGCTTGGGAAATGTCTATAAACAGTGCTGAGCAGTATTGCTTTTTCTCAAACGCCGATCTAATAAGGGTGACAATTCTATGCACTTGTTCTATTGTACCATGTTTCGCTCTAAATCCGAACTGGTGGTCCGGGATGATGTCGTGTTCATTTAGATGAGGATGTTATACTTAAAACGAATATTTTTTCGAAAAGCTTCGATAGGATTGACAATAAGCTTATCGGTCTGTACGACGCAACCTGGCTAGCATCTTTTCCTGGCTTGGGAATCATCACAATTATAGACCTCTTCCATGAGGATGGGAAGTATCCGACTCTTAATATAGCGTTAAAAATGAGCAGCAAGATTCTGGAAGCAGACGATGGTAGGTTTCTTATCATTGACCCTGTGATGCGGTCAGGTCCGGGAGATTTTCTAATATTCACTTTTTCTATTGAAGATTTTACTTGAGTTATGTTAAATTTTAATGGATGGTTTACCTTATCAGGAATGATTGGACGACAGGAACAAGTATGTGCATCATGTGGCGTGAAAACTTTTTCAAGGTGGCCCGCGAAAGCGTTTAATTTTTCATGTGTGTTTTTGGCCCAAGTGCGGTTTTCCAGTCTTAATGGAGATTCTTGGGTTATAGGGCATTTCATATGCCGTACAGCCTTCCATAAGCTATAATTGGTGTTTTTTGTGGCGTCTAGGCTGTTTAAATAGCCTTCTATTGCGGACTCGTGGTTCTGTCTCAATTTGTTGCGAAGTGTGGTCAGACATAATTGTAGTTGGGCCTTAGTGTTTGGGGAACGACTGTTTTGCCATTGTCATCTTAACTTCCTTTTTTTCTCTGATAAGGGCCTCTATATCCGTCGATGAATTGTAAGGAGCACGTTTAATTGTCCGCTTGGTTGGGGTTGCATTTCTTGCTGCAGTATCCAAGACTTCTGTAAATCGGTCGATAGCTATTTGGATGTCAGATGAATTTTTTAGGGGAATGCACTGTGATAGGTGAGAGCTCACATACATTTTATACTTTAACCAATTTGTGTTTCTGTTTGGATAGGAAATAAAGTTTGCAGCTGCAGCTGCAGCGTCAGAGTTACCTTTTAAAATGAGGATTGAAGGTGAATGATCAGACGAAAGATCATAGGAGGAACTTACTAGTACCTGATCGCGCTTGATGTTTTTAATTACAGTCGCCAGCAGCAATGAATTTCTGGCCCAATGTGGAGAAGAAGTTGAGAAATTTATCGTTTACAATTTTGTGCCTCGGGGGACAATAAACGGATGTTAACGTTAGATTGAAATCAGTAAGATTTATAGATGTGGCCTGGATACAATCTTCTTCGTACTCTGGCAATGGCAAGTGTCTGATGTGTTTGTGCACAATTATGGCTGTGCCACCACAGGCTCGTCCGCTGGGATGTTTTGTGTCATACGTAAGGTATCCATTTACCCTAAAGCAGTTTTTATTAGTAAAATGTGTTTCAGAGACAAGAAGTACGTCGATTTCATGCCTATGAAGAAAGTTTGCAACTTCGTGTTTATGTTGGGATAACCCGTTTGCATTCCAGAAACATATTTTTAACTGGTTCATTTTTTGTTGAGTAGAACTTGCAGGAGCAAGTTCTGGTTTCGCATCATTTCCTGAAACATGTTCTACATAGTGACCATGAAGTTATTCATAGTTTGAATTAAATTTTCAATTGAGGTAGGCATATTTCCAGAAGGCATTTGTAGACCTTCCCTAGGAACATTAGCGTTTGGAGGTTGCTTTGCGTTACAAGTACTCGGGGGATTTTTCGCATTAGGGTTTCCTTTTAAGACTTGGGCATATGATTGGTTTTGATTATTTGTTTGTGAAGTACTAGCAATAGAGCCAGCGGCTTGGCTGGGCGCATGTGACGGACCATATTGGGAGTGAGTATATTTTTGAACTAATGCAGGTTTTTTTAAATGCAAGAAGACTCTACAACCCCTATAGTTTGCCGTGTGATTTTCGCCACAGTTGCTGCATTTCTTAACATTCGGGTCAGCTTTAGAACGATTACATTCGGCGGTTTTATGAGCGTCGCTACAAACCACACATACGTGAGGCAATTTACAATATGATTTTGTATGCCCATATTCCTGACAGTTTGTGCATTGGGAGGGACCCTTTCGTTTTAATGGCTCCTCAACAGTTATTCTTCTGTTGAGTAGGTAGCGCAAGTTGTATATGGGATGAACTGAATTTTTGGTTTTGAGAACCGATGAATCAAACGATATTTCAACGCGGTGCATTGGTTGAGGAACTTTATTCCTGTTCAAAATGTTATGAACAGATTTTACCTCATACCCCTCTAGCTCTATGGCAGATTTTATTTCCTCTGTAGGAACAGAACTATCTATGCCTTTTATGACAATAATCAATCCCTTAGCACTTTTTAATTGATATGTATAGTAACTTTTATTTTCTGCGTCCAGGTGTCTTGATATAATACGAAAGTTCGTTTCTGTACTGGCTTGAATTTTGGTTTCTTGAATTTGCATTTGAAAAATTATTATGTGCCCAAATGACCACATATATTAATGAAAATCACTTAATGGCATGCAAGCAGTCTGGTTTCCGAAATCAATATAGTTGCGTAACAGCTTTAAATGAAGTGACTGAGAACATAAGACGTGATCTCGGTAATAAAAAAGTGAACTTTTTAGTACTTCTTGATCATTCTAAGGCGTTTGACACCGTCAATCATCAAATACTTTCTTTGAAACTGAAGAATCTCTTCAACTTTTCAACAACGGCTACATCAATGTTGTATTCTTACCTCACTAACCGTTTTCAGTCTGTATGTGTCAATAATAATATTCGCACGCCCATAGCAGTCTCAAGGAGAGTTCTTCAAGGTTCAATATTGGGGCCATTGCTGTTTTCCATCTACGCTAATGATTTGCCACAACAACTGCAACTCTGCAATATACACATGTATGCTGATGATGTTCAGGTGTACCTCAGTAGCCCAGTAATCTGCCTAGCGGAGAATGTTGAAAAACTCAACCATGATCTGAACAGAATTTTCCGCTGGGCAGACAGAAACGGTTTGTGTCTTAATCCTCAAAAATCAAAATTTATGATAATACATAGGAGATCCCAACATATTACCGGCATTAATGTATTGATTAACAACCAGCCTATTGAGATTGTTCAAAAAGTGAAAAATTTAGGGATAGTATTTAATAACAACTTGACTTGGTCAAGTCATATTGATGCACTAGTGGCACAGACTTACCAGAAGTTAAGATCGCTTTGGGCTACACAATATTTTACACCGCTCAACGTAAGGAAGCTCCTGGCTAAGTCGTATTTAATTCCAGGACTTTTTTATGGCTGTGAACTATTCGGCAAGTGTGACTCTAATAGTAAGAGGAAACTTAGTGTACTTTACAATAACATTATAAGATACGTTTATAGACTGCAAAGGCATGATAGAGTTTCATCGTTCTCAAAATGTCTTTATGGTGTATCATTTGAGAACTTAATTAATATTAAAATGCTAATGTTTTTGCTTAAAATCATTTACAGTAAAGTACCAGCTTGCTTATTTAATATGATTCACTTCACAAGATCCTTGAGAGGAAAAAGGTTGATAATACCTGTGCATCGATGCCTTATATCGGAATGGCAATTTTTCATTAATGCTGCACGTCTTTGGAATTCTCTTCCTCCTAACATTCAGCAAGTGAGCAACACAATACAATTCAAACAACATATTTTTAATTTCTTCAATAAATAGACCACAGGTCATATAACTTTCTCTTTTAATTTTTTAATTTAAATTTGTTTTAATTTTGAACTTTTAATTTTTTATTGCTTTATTTTTGTTCTTTAAATTTTAATTTAATTTTTTTTATTTTTTTTATAATTTTAATTTAATTTTTATTCATTAAATTGTTGTGGCTTTTTTCTATTAACATTAATACTCTTGCTCTATATATATATTCTTGTTGAGCAGGATTTCAATAAATAAATAAAATAAATAAATATTTAATCCCGAATTCGTACTTAAAATAATCCGAAGACTTAATTAAAAGTGAGATACAATTAATCTCAAACTATGCTGGACTCAAGTATTTCTAAGACGGTTTAATATCGATTCGTACTCACCCCACAGAACCAGAGAGAATATTATTGTGTAGTTTACTTACCCGCTACACATGTTTATTTCACTTTTGTTGTATTCCGGCCTTTGTTTACAGAAGAATACTCAATTATAAGTCACCAGCAGCATGCCCAATATGGTTTCCGTAATCATTCTACTTTGAAAATTTTATGTATTAAACTAAATAATTAAAAAAAAGAAAATGGGAATTATTGCTATTTATTTTTTAACATGAAAATAATCTTAAGTTGTTCCATTTTGGATTGTTTTAAGTACACACAGAAAAACAAGTTAGAGTGCTATATTCGGCTGTGCCGAATCTTTTTTAATATAAAAAATAAAGCGTAAAGGCACAGGGGGGAAATACCTCCCATATGATGCATATATTTAATATCGCTCAACTGAAGAGCTATTAAAGGGAAAGTCTTCAAACGTGGTTAAAGCAGTGTAGCGAAGCGCACCGGGTTAAGCTAGTATAACACTATATGTAATTTTTTAAGTCATGGAAAAATAACCAAAAAAAGACCCGTGTCTCCCAGTTTTGCCCAAAGTCATGCACTTTTTTTTATGGGCCCTCAAAGATTTGGGGCCTCGGTGTCATTATTGCAAAAAGTGATAATTTTCTCAGGCTCATATCTTACAAACCGTTCGGAATTTGAAAAAAAATTATGAACATGTAAAATCAGAAAAACTTCATGTTCAAGATCAAAATCGCAAGAATCTTTGAAAAATTCGAATTTTGCTTACCTTTTTCTCCCTGTTCAGGTCTATAGATAGCAAACCGTTCAAAATTCAAGAAAACAATCAACCACAAAAATGTACCTAAGATCCAAATAAACAACTTTCTAGTACATATAAACTTCCTAGGAATGATTCTTAACACCGTTTAGGTAGCGCTTAGGTATCCGCATAAGTGAAAAATTTCCCGAAAATTTTTTATTTTTCAGTTGGAGGGTTAATAAATTCTAAGAAAATAATCGCCATACAATTCTACTGAAGACATCTGAAATAGTCTTTTAGCTCAGAAGTACATTTAGTATATCTTTTTGACTTGTACCAAACACCTTTTTAAGAAATTTAAAAATTTCAATGGCCGAAATTTCGAAAATAAGTTTTAAATAAATAACACGAACTTTTGGTCTTAGAAGCCCCTAGTGAAATTTGATGCAAAAAATATTCGTTGATTATTTTAACTCTTAAAAGTACCGTTTAAGTATACTTTTGAGTAAGAGTTGGGAAAAAGGACAAAAATGGCCCCTTAAAATGCGAGTTGCAGGGTTAATAAATTCTAAGAAAAGAATCGCCATACGATTCTACTGAAGACATCTTAAATTATTTTTTAGCTCAGAAGTACATTTAGTATATTTTTTTTTGACTTATACCAAACGCCTTTTCAAAAAATTCAAAAACTTTAGGGGCCCATATTTCGGGAGCCCGAGCTAACTTTTCAAAACCTTTTGGCAGATTTGTTCTACCTGTAGTCTACTTTCATTTGGCGTTGCAAAAGTTGAGGCTGCCGGCGATGAGCCGAATTTTGTTGCACAGTGCTATAAGTGCCGGTTCACACACGCCAAGTTTGCCTCGTCCAGTCTTGAGTTTTAAGGAGAGAGGGGAAAAGAAATAACATTCTCTTTACCCTTCGCTCCTAAAAGCTCCAGATTTGACGAGTCAAACTTGACGTGTGTGAACCGGCACTAATATATATATAGACTTTTTTGATTTTTATATGTAAATATTTTTATAATTTGTTTTAAAACAGTATTTTCACAAAGTTATGAGTGGTATGAATCATGGCAAACAAAATAAAACATTGGTTGTACAAACAAAGTTATAAGTACCAGAATTGTAAGACAGGTTAATACTGCCTTAAGTGTAAGTTAGGGTAAAATATGCGACATGTTTTGCGTGCTTTCCATCAATATATTCACAAAAGAACTTGAAGATTTTTCCCACAGTTGTATTTTTTGTATAAACGAACACAAGAATGTAGAACATGTAACATTAATGCAACATATTTCTCAGAAAAGAAATCGACATAAGCGAAGTTCGACTGTATTTTTTTTTAATTTTACAATCACGGTTTAATAATATAAATAAAATATAAAAATTTTTTTTTGGCAAAATGTTTTTTTGACCGTCTTTTACTCAATGCAAATGGATGAAACTTTGCAGGCAAACATATACCCGATGACAGTACACGAATACATGGGCGTAGCCAGATAAAATTTAGGGGGGGGGGGGCAAAATTATTTTTAAAAGAAAAGCGTTTCTTAAAAAAATTTTTTTTTAAATGTTATTATTATAACTTAGTATTAGTTTCAGAGATTATTTAAAATCTAATACTTTAAAAATAATTACATATCTAATTAAACTGTATAACATAATAAAAAATTTGCGATTAACAGCCACTGTTTTTATTTTTAACCGTAAGAGTTTTTAATCGCTTAGTAATGATACAAAATGGTTGGTTGACAACACAGTTGTTTTTTACATTTGATTTAAAAAATTTTTGAAAAAAATTAAATATAAATCGGAAAAGAGTTTTTATGTAGCGACTTTAAGATAGAATAGAGAAAAAACTCGGTGTAAATTGCATAATCTAAGTGCGGTCCTGGTTTTAAACACAAATTAGAAATCGTTGTCTTTAAATTCACCAAATGTATTAATTACTGCAAAGGAAATAGGTTTTTAAATTTTAATATTGTAGCAGTTTCAGCTGCATTTAAATGTTTGTAGTACAATAAATTCAAACAAATCTTACTAAAAATCTAAATATTTTTCTAGAACTTCTTAGGATCAAACAATGCGAAAAAAAGCTGTATTTTTTAAAATAAAATAAAAAAAATGAATAGAAATTGTTCAAAATGGTACGACACATTCCGATCGATGTTTAACTCCGTTTTAAATCGATCCCTTATAATATAAAATTTGCAAGAGAAGTTTTTTCAATTATTAAAGAGTTAATTTTAAAACAAATTTTAAAATGTTCCCGAAAAGGAAATAATACCCAATAAAAAATGGAGCTTCCAACGAAGGAGGTTTGTAAGGGAGAAACATACAAGTTTCGAAGCAGGTTTGTAAGGGAGAAACATAAAAGTTTCGCTTACCATTGCGCTTACGGAAGACATGAATTTGATAGATCGCTTGGTCATTTTATTTCATTGAAAATTTATTGGCAATTGAATTTTCATTTTAAAAAAACGCTTGTCACTATTGTTTAGGCTCCTCAACCAATGCACCGCATTGAGATATCGTTTGATTCACCGGTTCTCAAAACCAAAAATGCAGTTCATCCCATATACAACTTGCGTTACCTACTCAACAGAAGAATAAATGTTGAGAAGCCATTAAAACGAAAGGGTCCCTCCCAATGCACAAACTGTCAGGAATATGGGCATACAAAATCATATTGTAAATTGCCTCACGTATTTGTGGTTTGTGGCGACGCTCATAAAACCGTCGAATGTAATCGTTCTAAAGCTGACCCGAATGCTAAGAAATGCAGCAACTGTGGCGAAAATCACACGGCAAACTATACGGGTTGTAGAGTCTTCTTGCATTTAAAAAAAACCTGCTTTAGTTCAAACATATACTCACTCCCAATATGGTCCGTCACATGTGCCCAGCCAAGCCGCTGGCTCTATTGCTAGTACTTCACAAACAAACAATCAAAACCAATCATATGCCCAAGTCTTAAAAGGAATCCCTAATGCGAAAAATCCCCCGAGTACTTCCAACGCAAAGCAACCTCCATACGCTAATGTTCCTAGGGAAGGTCTACAAATGCCTTCTCGAGATATGCCTAGCTCAATTAAAAATTTAATTAAAACTATGAATAACTTCATGGCCACTAAGCAGAACATGTTTCAGGCAATGATGCGAAACCAGAACATGCTCCTGTAAGTTCTACTCAACAACAAATGAACCAGTTGAAATTATGTTTCTGGAATTCAAACGGGTTATCCCAACATAAACACGAAGTTGCAAACTTTCTTCATAGGCATGAAATCGACGTACTTCTTGTCGCTGAAACACACTTTACTCATAAAAACTGCTTTAGGTTAAATGGATAACTTACGTATGCCTCAAAACATCCCAGCGGCAGGGCTTGTGGTGCCACAGCCATAATTGTGCACAAACACATCAGACACTTACCATTGCCAGAGTTCGAAGAAGATTGTATTCAGGCCACATCTATAAATCTTACTGATTTCAAACTTACGTTGTCATCCGTTTATTGTCCCCCGAGGCACAAAATTGTACACGATAAATTTCTCAACTTCTTCTCCAGATTGGGCCAGAAATTCATTGCTGCTGGCGATTACAACGCTAAACATACATATTGGGGCTCCAGACTTATTAGTCCTAGAGGTAATCAGCTATACAATACCGTAACTGCAAATAATTTTGATGTGGTATCGAGTGGTGAGCCTACCTATTGGCCAACCGACTTCAACAAGCTACCAGACCTTATTGACTTTGCTGTAATTAAAAACATAAAGCGCGATCAGGTACTAGTTAGTTCCTCCTATGATCAATCGTCTGATCATTCACCTTCAATGGTCATTTTAAAAGGCAAGACTGACGCCGGAGCTGCAAACTTTATTTCCTATCCAAACAGAAACACAAATTGGTTAAAGTATAAAATGTATGTGAGCTCTCACCTATCACAGTGCATTACCCTAAAAAATTCATCTGACATCCAAATAGCTATCGACCGATTTACAGAAGTCTTGGATTCTGCAGCAAGAAATGCAACCCCAACCAAGCGGACAATTAAACGTGCTCCTTACAATACATCGACGGATATAGAGACTCTTATCAGAGAAAAAAGGAAGTTAAGAAGATACCCAATAAAAAATTTTATCATATTGCGAAGCACTAATGGTACATTTAAAAAATAAGCGCAGAATTATGCGCTGCGCAATAAGACATACAGAAATGCAATAAAGTAAGTTAAAAAACTCTCAACAACTTTTATAAAAAAAAAAAAATAACATTTCAAGTGCTACGGCATTCCCTTACTAAGAAGCAGGTTTGTAAGGGAGAATACTAAAAAATAACTGTATCAAAACATTCAGTGTGTAAAGCTGATCGTTACAGCCAACATTTTTTTTTATGCGCTGAATAATGCGCTTCATGTGCCGAAATTGTATTGCTTCAAAGTGGGAACTCGCCATATTAAATTCATGTCTTCCGTATGCGCAATGGTAAGCGCAACTCTTATGTTTCTCCATTACAAACCTGCTTCGTTGGAAGCTCCATTTTTTAATGGGTAATGGCAAACAGCCCAACCACTATGGCTGAACTACAATTATGCCTGACAACTCTTCGCAAAAATTTGAGACAGAACCACGAGTCTGCAGTAGAAGGCTATTTAAACTGCCTAGAGGCCACAAAAAACTCAAACTACAGCTTATGGAAGGCTGTACGGCATATGAAATGCCCTATAATCCAAGAATCTCCATTAAGACTGGAAAACCACTCTTGGGCCAAAAACACAAATGAAAAATTAAACGCTTTCGCGGGCCACCTTGAGAAAGTTTTCACGCCACCTGGTGCACATACTTTGTTAAGGATCTGGCCTGCTTCTGAGTGGAGGGATACGGTGTAGTATTTCGACCGCACGCGTATGTGTGTACTTAAATGACTACCAGCTGCTTCAGCCATCGAGGGTTCGGAAAGTTCACGTTTGGCCTATCCCATATGCCAGATATAACAAGAAAATACGAAGTACACACTTGAAAAAAGACTTCACAACCTAACATGGATTCAAATGAGGGACCTTTCTGGTGAAATGTTGGTCAGCAGTACAAATTTTCTGTCTGCTCTGAACCCTACCCTAACCATTTCCTCAAAGGTGTTTTCGAAGACCCAAAGAACAAATCAGAACAACTAAGTTTTTAAATTGGTTCGAACCGCCTTTTGTTTCTTTACTCTAACATCTTAAACTATATAATATGTTCAAATAAAAAAACTTAAGACAGGATATATACATAGCAAATAATAATTCAAACAAAATATTTAAGGTATAAAAAAAATAAATCCCGTAATATAAGGACTAGGTGTACTTTATTAGTACGACATTTCTTTAATAAGAAAACTGTATGTTTTCTAGCAAATTTAGTTATTACTTGTAAATCTGTAATCAAAACAAACAAGAGAGAGAAAAAATCGAAAATGGTAATAAAGGGAATAAAACTACAAAAAAAATTAAGACTGCATATACATTAGTGTGTCCCTTATAAAGCAAAAAAAATTTTTTTTTGGAATTTCGAAACGCATACCCTCTAATTTTTTTATATATGGAAAATTATATCTTTATATTAAATTTTGTTATTCTATCATGATTGCAACCCGTGGCGAGTAAGCCAAGAAATTTTGCAAAATGCAATAAATGAAAACAAAAAAAAAAAAAAATTCATAAAAGAACTTGTTTTATTAAATATTATTTAATTTTCAAAATTAGATGGGATAACTTCTTTTAAGTGTATTTTTTCTGCAGTCTGGAAACAAATTTCTGTGTTCCTCAACACAGCGCAATAAAAACTGTTTTTGCTCTTCATCTGCAGTAATAAGTCCGTGAAAATCTTGCACTAATTTGACTGCTCTTTCAGCAGTATCATTTACTACTCGCAAAAGACTTATTTTTCTCTTAGCTTCTAGAAATGCAGCGTTATCTATCCAAGATGCCACATTTGTGCGAAGAAAACTCTCATCGATCTGTAATCGAGTAAAAAATACTGTGCTCTTATTTGATACAAAACTATCCAGCGTTTTATCTGAAACAAAGAAAGGTTATATTAAAAATTGTTTTATAAATATCCAGTTTTAATTTTTTGAAAATTTTTATTTAATACAATAATAACATTTTTATAAACATAATTGGGCTGTAGGAAATATCGCCCAAAGAAAAATGGCCCAAAAAAATAAATGAAAAATCGCCCAAAAAAATTGCATGTAAAATTGGGCCTGATTTCATATGAAAAATGGCCCAAAATTTTTGGGCTATTTATCGTTATTGTTGGGTGATTTTTCGTTTTTTAAATTTGGGTGATTTTTCATTATGAAAAATCACCCAAAAATGTTGTATGAAAAATGGCCCAAAAAAAATGGGCTATTTTTAAAATTCTACCATAATCTTACATAGCAGAGAAAACCATGTTTTATTATGGTTGCAAACAACAAAACTATTTTTCAAGAAACTAATTTAACCATTATATGGTTGTCGGCGACAATGATTTGGTTAAATTAAACATAATATCGGTAGAATTTTTTAAAAATGGTTTTGTAGCTTTTTCTCTGGGTGTATATATTAAATATATACATATATATCGAAAATAAGGATTTTCTCTTCTATGGTATAACAAATACTGGCTTCGCTAACTAAAACTTCTCTGTATCGCCGGCCTTTGGCCGGGCGGAAGGATTTTCTCCTCTATGGTATAACAAAGACCGGCTTCGCTAACTAAAGCTTCTCTGTATAGCCGGCCTTCGGCCGGGGGCAAGGATTTTCTCCTCTATGGTATAACAAACACCGGCTTCGCTAACTAAAGCTTCTCTGCGTAGTCGGCCTTGTTCGGAAACAAGGCAGTTTTTCGAAGCATTACTTAGCGAAACCGGTTTTTGTTAGACCATAAAGGAGAAAATCCTTGCGCCCGGCCGAAGGCCGGCTATACAGAGAAGCTTTAGTTAGCGAAGTCGGTCTTTGTTATACCATAGAGGAGAAAATCCTTGCGCCCGGCCGAAGGCCGGCTATACAGAGAAGCTTTAGTTAGCGAAGCCAGTATTTGTTATACCATAGAAGATGAAATCCTTATTTTGGATATATATATATATTTAATATATACACCCGGAGTAAATGCTATAAAAATATTTTATCCATATTATGTTTAATTTAACCAAATCATTGTCACCGACAACCATATTATGGTTAAATAAGTATCTTTAAAAAATCACTTGAAATTTTAACGGTATTTTAAAAAAAAATGTACACATTTTTGATTATAAGTTAAGTTGCGGACGTTGCAAAGTGTCATAACGTCCTCGTCCTCGTCTTCGATGGACATTATGACACTTTAAAAGTGTCCAAGGACACTACGACACTGGACGTTATGACATGTCACCTAAATTGATATGAATAATAAACACTTTTTTGCAAATTTAGTAATTTTTTTTTTTTTTTTGGGAAAAAATTCGTTTTTGCTTTTTGGGTCATTTTTCATTTTCTTTTTGGGCCCTTTTTCGTTTTTTTTGGGCAAAAATTCATATTTACCTTTTTGGGTCATTTTTCATGTTCGCTTGGGCGATTCTTCATTTGGGCGATTTTTCATTTATTTTTTTGGGCCATTTTTCTTTGGGCGATATTTCCTACAGCCACATAATTGTGACTCATCAAACAACGTTTTTGACATTTCATCGTTCGTTGGAATATAACGTTTGTTAAAATCCGATATGTTTCCCCTGTTTAAGTTTACAATGATATTTGTTTTTGTTTCATTATCAACCTCGTCATCAAAAAGTGATAAAATGACTGCCTCTTCACTTAAATACCATAAATGATTACAAAACTTACTTACAGCAGCATTCGAAATTGTTTCGTCTATTTCATTGTAGCCTTTCACTTCTTTTAAAAAACGCAAATACTGATTAGGTGCTTTTACAGCTTCTGTACATTCGAGCCATGGCTTAACATAAACTATCGCAACAAATAAGCAAATGTCGCGCAGAGCAGTTTTATCATTTGCAGCTATGGTGACCTGGGACCGGAGCAAACATATTTTTAATGAATAAATCGCTCTGGCCATCCATCGTGCTTTGTGTAATGCTTCGGGGGGCTTGATTTTTAATTTCTTCTCTGAATCGCCATCCAAAAACAAAACGCATAGTTCGATTAATTCACGATAATCGTCCCTTATAAAGGTTTTTTTCAGTGCTGCTTTATAAAACATTAAGCTGGATAAAATTTTTTCATCAGAAATGTGATTTCTAACAAAATCGATGCATGGTTCAATCTTATTTGAATCGATGTTTTTCCAGTTGTCTCTGATTTTTTTAAAAATTTGTATTTCTGGAGATCCAATATTTTGCTTAATCTTGGCTTCAAATACATTTTTAAGCACCAGCTCATAAACATGATGACGACAAGCGAAAAGCACCAAGTCTCTCTCTTAACTTTGCTCCAAAAGAGCACAAGCACCATTAAAACGACCAGTATTCGTTGAAGTTGTATCACAACAGATTATTTGTACCTTGTCAATGAGATTCCAGTCATATAGGACTGTTCTTATAGCCTTTTCTTGGTCTTTGCCAGATGAACTCTCTAATTTTGGTACTGCAAGAAGTTGTTCCTTGTCGCTATAAGAAATTACAATTGGTAGCCGCTCTTCTTTTCGGCTTCTCACATCTAAGCCTGGTAAAAGTTTGCCATCCCAATGGATGGTTACAACATTAGGTACATGGTTCTTAAAGTCAGTTTTAATAGTTTCTGCCCTTGATTTTCTCATTTGTGTACGAATTCGTTGAATTGATGATTTATTTATCGAATATTCATCGCATCTCAGATCCAGTGCCTCTAGGATAGCCTGAATAATATACACTGAATCTCTTATACTTAGCTGGCACCTGTCTAAAACTGCGACTACCTTAGGTGTTATCAGATTTTTTCTTCCTCTTTTAGAACTGTCACGCTGCAACTTGGGCTTGTCTCTGGCAGGATTTCGTGCTCGTGTGAATATGGTGGATCTTCCGTATCTGAATTAAATATTTCGTCCTCGTCTGAAACTTGCCTGTGTTCAACATTTGATCTAGAAGTCGATGCTACTGTGGATAATTCTTTTTGCCTCAATTTTCTTGTTTCTTCGTGTGATAGTCTTTTTCTGGATCTTTCTTCTTTGTTTGTGATATTTTTGTCTATACCAGCTAAGCAACCCGGTCTACCCGGCTCTCTCTGTAGCTTCAAAAATATTTTATCCTCTTCTATTTTCATAATAACAAGGGCATCGGCATGAGCAATATCAAATAGATTATCAAGATCATTTGCAAAATCATTTTCACGGGTTCTATAAATATAGAGACTCTTCTTACAATTTTGTTGCAACTTTTTCCAAAGTGTATATTTATCTAAAAGTTTCTTCACACAGTTCGGAATTGCCTTTATGGGTATTCTTGCTTTCTCCCAAAAGATTGCGCATTCCCTTATTGCTAGATTTGCACTTTCTCTAACACTGAGCTTGACTTCACGAATATTGTAAAAATACACAGCGAGAACTTGTCGATTAGATGGTAGTTTAGCACCATTAATTTGATGACAAGGCATTCCGATGAGAAAAATTGGTTGGTTTTCACTTCGTAATTCGACACACATTTTTTTAATTAAGATACTGCACTTTATGAAACACACTATTGAAATGACAAATCAACATCGAAAACAACACAACATTAATTTAGCAGTTGAGTAGAAAGGGGAATCACCTTTTTAGATGGATATATGTATGGTATATGAAAGCTCACTTTTTATTAAAAGGTATGTAGACGAAAGCTTTTAATAATTAGAGCTTTTAAGAATGCCACATAAAATTAAAATACCTATGTATATCAAATATACATAGTTGCTGTTTTAAGTTTAAAGTTACAGTTTAGTTTAAAAATAGTTGCTGCTAATTTTATTTCGTTAATAACTAGAGGATGTAACTTTGTGTGTATATTGCTTAGTTACGATATATTGTTTTTTTAACCTTAATACAACTTAATTCCGACTTAATTAATATAGAAATAATGCAACGTATCCTGAATTTAGTTCATTTTTGTTAACATTAAATCATTTAATCGTTGAGCCACAGCTGTTTATGCATATTACTGGCACATATTAATAACATTAAAATACATCGCAAGTCGCCACAGGTTACCATTCTTAGATCAAAATAAAATTTTTCTTGGTGGCTTTTTAGGTCATTTCGAAACTTTTTAGCGGGTATGCGCAAAAAAAAAATGACGTCGAAAAATAAGGGACACCCTAATATACATATGTAATATTAAATGTACGTAATAATTGATCTTACAAAAAAAAAAAGAATAAGTAATTATCCTCTTCACAACATAATAATGAAGATGAGTTCTTACTTTTCCTTTTTGGTTGTTTTTATAATAAAAATCAAGAAAAAAAAAACAACTTACATATTGTATTGATTGAAGGCCTTCTCCTTCGTCGATGAAACTATTTTGCCTTAGGAAATTTTTAGATTATTAATTACATACATAGATTTACATACATATATGTATATCATTATATTAATTACACTTTCATTGCAAAATTTTCTGATTTTTTTTTTTTTTTTTTCTTTTGTTTTTTTCTATATTAAGTACAAATTATATTTAACAATTTAAAATTTTGTTTTCTTAACTCACTTTAATTAAACTTTTTTTCTTTTTGTTCTTTTCGTTTTTTTTTTTTTTTTTTTTTTTTTGTTCACTATTCACTTCTTTGTCTCTCTGATACCTATTCACAACTAAACCTTGATAATTCTGCTTATGCCGAATTACCCTGGTATAATATGTAACTAGGAACAGAAAACAGACTAAAGAGAACAGGGAATAAATAATAAGATCAAAACTACTTCTTTAAATTAAATAAGACGAAAATAATTATGAATGAAATTGTAATCCCGTGATGGAACTCAAATGTTTATACACCTAGCGACGAAACAATACATCCAATATATTTTTTGACTTTTAAGAATATAAAACTAATTTATATAATTAAAGTTCGTAAATTAGGACAACAAAACGAAGACACGTGTTAAACTAGAACAGCATTACAAAATTTTCACAAGGCATCGTTGATACCAAAAGGTATGTATGTATACAAGCAGTAATATTCGTTCTTATCAACAATAGCTCCACCTGTGGCTGGAGGTTACTAAAAGAATTTAGAATACCACCGGTATTAGTTCAGCTTTTGCACCAAGGGGTAATATATAGCCACACAATTTGGTTTTGTTGGACCCTTCTAGCCTTGGTTAGGGTCTATTTAAAATTGTCTATATATAAAAAAATTAAATATACTAACTGACATTGCAATAAGCACTTGAGACCGACTTACCCTATTTTAAATAAGCTAAATGTATTAGGATTCTCACCAACTTATTTATGCCTTTGCTTTATTTTTATAAAAACTGATATTCTGGGAGAATGAAGAAGTCTGTTTGCCAAAGCTTTATATTAAAGGGCCGGAAATGATCTTAGATTTTAAGATGTCAATTAAACAGTGGAGATTTTATCACTCGCCTCGTTTAGTGTGACATTACGAAGTTGTATCTACACTCTTTATCAGAGTTCGCAAACTGACTTTTATTATTCTTGAAGATGAGTAATCGAATTATAAATTTTCCCAATGTTGGTAGAATCTTTTTGTCTTTCAATAATGTTTAGCATAATGTTTGGTAAAATTAAATTAAGCGTTTAAAATAAAAATACCTTTGTCTAGGGATAAAGAGAATATTATTTTCAACCCAGCACAACTTGTTCCTGTCGTTCAATCATTCCTGATAAGGTCAACCATCCAATAAAATTTAACATAACTCAAGTAAAATCTGCAATAGAAAAAGTGAATATTAGAAAATCTCCCGGACCTGACCGCATCACAGGGTCAATGATAAGAAACTTACCATCGTCTGCTTCTAGAATCTTGCTGCTCATTTCTAACGCGATATTAAGAGTCGGATACTTCCCATCCTCATGGAAGAGGTCTATAATTGTTATGATTCCCAAGCCAGGAAAAGATGCTGGCCAGGTTGCGTCGTACAGACCAGAGAACAGCTTTATGCGATTGAAAAGAAATCGCATTTAATCAACAACAACAAATACACTCGCTGGCGGTCATACAATCAAACTTGCGCAACCGCAATTATTCGCTGCTGGTTTGCAGTCATTCAAATATTGCACATCGTGCTTTGTTATTTATACAATCGTTAGCTTCGTTTTCTAATAAAGATGTTTGTGTGTTCTTTGCGACAATGATTGTTTTGGTAAAGAAAAAAAAATACAAACAATAAAGCCAGAAATGAAGCAATTATTACTCATGTATTCATCCAGCATTAACTATGTAGTACATGAAAAAGAAATTTAAATGAAACTAAACGCACATATGTAGGTACATACATACAAACAATTTCCATAGAAACAGACTTTCTTTATCTTAAAAAGTACAGTAGTTCTGTATGTAGGTACAATGTATTCTTGTTATTGTTGTTTTTATTGTTGTTAATTTTACCAAAGCATGAGAGTGGTTTATTGTTGGTAATGTTAACAAGCGTCTCATCGAGTGGACAATGACTACTTGACTGCAAAAGTATAAGTATGTGTTCTTTTGAATTTACACAGTTGTGTTATATTGCGTGAGTAACAAAAATGCAAATAAAGCACTTTCAATAAAAAAACGAATAAATGCAAAAATCAAATGTGTACGAAACGATGTAAAAATTACCAACGTTGAACTTTGTTTTACAAGCAAAGAGTGAATGTAAAGTTTAGCGTATGAATAAATCAAGAAAAATTGTGATTTTGCAGTTCTCTGGTACATACCGATAAGCTTATTATCAATCCTATCGAAGCTTTTTGAAAAAATATTCGTTTTAAGTATAACTCCTCATCTAAATGAACACGACATCATCCCGGATCACCAGTTCGGATTCAGAGCGAAACATGGTACAATAGAACAAGTGCATAGAATTGTCACCCTAATTAGATCGGCGTTTGAGAAAAAGCAATACTGCTCAGCCCTGTTTGTAGACATTTCTCAGGCATTTGACAAAGTTTGGCATGATGGGCTACTCATCAAAATAACACGAATGCTTCCTCAAGACACTCACAAGCTTCTGGAGAGCTATCTAACAGGCAGAACATTCATAGTAAGGTCGCAAGATAAATACTACCCCCTCAAGAAAATTAATGCTGGCAGCATATTAGGACCGCTTCTATATATAATATACACAGCGGATATGCCAACAAACCTGAGCACGCATACCTCTACATTTGCGGACGACACAGCATTTATTATCGTTAACCATGACCCAAAAGTCGCATCGCAAAATCTGCTGTCCCACATCAATAAACTAGAGGCCTGGCTAGAAAAATGGAGAATAAAGTATAACCCGGCTAAATGTGCTCGCTTAACTTTCACGCTCAGAAGACAAACGTGCCCAGCTGTTAAAATAAATAACATCACTGTTCCGGTAGAAAACCATGTTAAGTACGTGGGAATTCATATAGATAGACGCTTGACCTAGTCTCGTCATATTGAAGCGAAAATAACGGCTATGAAACTTAAAGCAGCTCAACTACATTGGCTTCTCGGTCGAAACTCAAACTTGTCCTTAGACAACAAAATTCTCTTATACAAGTCCATCATAAAACCAATATGGACATATGGCATCCAATTATGGGGTACTGCATGCGCATCTAACATCCAAAAGCTTCAAAGAAGACAGTCTAGAATATTACGACAAATTGCCTGCGCCCCATGGTATATACGTGATGATACTATCCACAGAGATCTCAACGTCTCCACTATCCAGGAGGAAATTAAAAAATATTCAATTAGCTACATCGATAAACTAATGGCCCACCCTAACTTTCTCGCTCGGGGTCTGCTTCAGTTCGAAGGTCACCAGAGGCTAAAAAGAACCGATACTTTGAGCCTAACTAGAAGACATTTTTAAAATTTGAATACAGCAGTTAGTGGTTCCATTGGTAACAACTAATAAACAACAAGTAGAATTCAGATTTGAATACATATTTTAAATTTCGATAAGAAAGATTCAATAATAAAAATAAATTTAAAAAAATAATAAAAAAAAACTCTTGTTTAGGAAGCTCAGTTAGACAATCAAATAAGTAATTTTTTACAACTTTAAAGTAATTAAAGTAAAAAAATAAAAAATAGGTTATATAAAAATATAATATAATAATTATTTTCGATAAGAAAAAACAAAAATAAAAGAACAAAAATTATTTCTGCCAAAAATAAAATCAAGAATTTACGAGGAATATGATTTTATAAAAATGTAGTTGAAAACGATGAACATGGGGTCATTAAGGTTTCCGATATTTCCTTGTTGTTGTTTTTTTTTTGTTTTGTTTGAAAATTCAAAACAAAAATATTATTATTGGTATGTATGTATGTATGTATGTATGTATGTATGTGAGAGGCATTCCTCTTTAATAAGAAGTCAGATCTTGTTCTACTTCTCTGATATTGCCGCCTCTTGCTCAAACACTTTTTTCTGAGTGTTACTGTGCTGTTGTTCCACCAAAAGATTTCTTGCCTTCTCTGGTTTATTCCTTTTTTTTGGCATTTAAGCACCGCATGGTTTCTATGAATGTTTCCGTATCCAGCTTATCCGTCGGTTATCCGTAGAAAAATGTTTTTTGCTCGAAGCAGGCGTAAAGGTCCACCGCTGATCACCGTAAAGATTATGGCCTGGTGATTTGCTGTGGATATAATGTTCGCTCACCTGTCACTCTATGTCCTTGGCACTCACAAACGTAAAGTCAACGATGGAACCATAGCCCGCCCTTCTAAACGTGTGTACGTTTCCCACGTTCGCAAGGACAACAAAAAAAGCATCTGAGAGAACTGTGCGCCCTCTCTTAATCAACTTATCGCACAAGGTTTACATGAACAGCGAGCCAGCCAGCCTTCTATTCAGCCGGACGGATATCGGTAATTCGATCCTGATCGGTATACTTAAAGGTGGGGGGGTAGGACCAATATTTTAAAGTGTTGCAAACATCAGTACAACTCTCAACTATTGTTGTAATTACATTTTAATAAAAAATTTATTTTATGTGACCTCAAGTCCGTTATTTATTTTGACGCAAAATATTAATCCCCATGTTCATAAGAAGAATTTTAGATTTACAAAAGCTTTTTCATATTTGTTTCAGAGAATGGCTTTGTACATTTGAAAAAAAATCGCATTTAATACATGACAACAAATACACTCGTTTACGGGTCATACAGTCAAACTCGCGCAACCGCAAATATTCGCTGCTGGTTTGCAGTCATTCAAATAACGCACATCGTGCTTTGTTATTTATACAATCGTTGCCTTCGTTTTTTTTATAAAGATTCTAAGTGTTCTGAGCGCAAATGATTGTTTGGTAAAGAAACAAAAAATACAAACGAAAGAGCCAGAAATGAAACAATCATTACTCATGTATTTATGCAGCATTAACTATGTAGTACAAGAAAAAAAAAATTTAAATGAAACTAAACACACATACTTATGTAGGTACACACAATTTCCATAGAAACAAAAAGTACAGTAGTAGTAGTAGTAGGTACAATGTATTTTTGTTATTGTTGTTTTTATTGTTGTTAATTTTGAAAAAGCGTCTCATCGTTGTTTATTGTTGTTGTTGTTAATGTAAACAAAAGTATAGAGAATGTGCTCTTTTGAATTTACTCAGTTGTGTTATATTGCGTGAGCAACAAAAATGCAAATAAAGCACTTTCAATAAAAAACGAATAAATGAAAATATCAAATGTGTACGAAAGGAAAAAAAAATTACCAACGTTGAACTTTGTTTTGCATGTATAGAGTTATTGTAAATTTTAGCGTATGAATAAATGCACAAAAATAGTGCGTTTTGAGGTTCTCTGATTTGTTTGTAATTGTATTAAGCCAATGGTGATGTGTTTTCAGAGATATGTTCATCGTTTTGTTTTCGAGCTTTACCAAGTGTGTTTAGGCAGGTACTTGTATCGTAGTGTTTAGTTTGTATCATTTTTGGTTTAAATGTTTCCTGAAGTGGGTTGTTCTTTTAAAGAGTCACAGATACTTAAAATGCTGTTTTTTTAGGCGACCATATGTAATTTACCGAAGAGCATGTAGTGATTAGATCCCTTGTCTGCTCCACGTTTATTTCGAACAATAAATAATTACTCCATTTTGCTGTTACACAGATGTGAACAATTTGGTCTTGAGTGTCGGAGTCTGGAGATTTCCATGTCGTTTTGTGGTTCAGTTTGTGAGGAAAAAGTGTACCGCCAATTTTAAGTACATTTAGGCCACACATTTCTACTAAGAGCTCACCATTACTATTGCTAGAACCAATACCATATTTGCCAATTATTGCCTTCATTCCATCGTTTTTATCTCCAACTTTTGCATTAAAATCGAGGGGGAATCTTGCCCCCCCTATTACAATCAATAATCAAATAATTCCTCAACATTCGCATGTAAAATATCTCGGTATACATCTGGATCGGCGATTAACGTGGAAATGCCATATAGAGGCAAAATAAACTCAAATGAAACTAAAAGCCATTCAAATTCATTGGCTTATTGGAAGAAATTCTGTCCTTAGTCTCGATTGCAAGCTTCTACTTTACAACTCTATCTTAAAGCCTATCTGGTGCTACGGTATTCAACTATGGGGCCCTGCCTCGGCCTCTAATATCGGCAAAATTCAAAGGCGCCAAAATAAACTTCTTCGAATAATCACAGCAGCTCCCTGGTATGTTAAAAACTCAAACATTCATAAGGATCTCAATGTGCCATTAGTTAAAACTATGATTACAAAATATGCAATAAAATATTTAAAAAGGCTTGAACAACACCCAAATCCACTAGCTCGAAATATTTTTAATCATGGCGGCCACACTCGCTTAAGAAGAAGAGACACTGCAGCACTACAGAACCCGTGATGAAGAAAATTTTTTCTGGCACTGGCAGGACATAAAATAACGTATTAGGTTAAGATTTGATTAATTATTGTTAGTTCATATTTAATATATGAAGATTCAATAAAAAAATAATGACAACAAAAAAAAAATCGCCTATTACAACTTTAAAACTTTGTTAGGGATATCTTTCAAGGTTTGATCAGCTCTTTCAGTTGGGGCATTGAATAGCAGTTATATTATTGTTATTACATTTTAGACGGATAGGAATTATGCGCTCCTAAACAAGTTTGGAGTCTTTTAGGAATTCACAAAAGTTCGAATGTATTAGAATACCAAGACCATAGCAGTTGGTTCCCACCTAGGGTAGCCAGGTTTTAAATGCGGAAAAACAGTACATTGAATACAAAAAAACAGTACAGTCAAGAAAAAAACAGTACATTTTTTTGACGAAAACATAACTAGTTATTTAAATTATTAAAAATATTTTAAACTTTTGATTGAATATACAACAACAATTATGTATATAAAAAAATGCATGTGTAACGTCAAAGGTATGACTTCCATTTTATGGCATTTCATAAATATACGAAATTACTCAATTTACCTTTAAAAAGCAAACACCACAAACGAAGCATTTGGCCTAAACGTTCGGTTTTTTTTAATGTGAAGACAGGAAAATCATAGCATTGCTGTAAGCCATATAAGAAAGGAGAAAAGCCAACTTACCTTAAAACAACTAGCTCATTGAATGTGTTACTACGATTTTCTTTAAACATATTTGGCCAATTTTACCGTATATAATTAACTATCACAAAGTATAAAAATAAATTTTTTTGACATTTATAATGATAGTTAATTATACCTGAAATTGATTAAATTGGCCATTATTCTATAAAATCCAAATAAATAGTTTGGTTTATTTTGATTTCACAAAATCTGAAAATAGTAAGAAAAAAGTTTTTAACAAAAGAAAGATCGAATATAATAAAGTTAAATACGAGTTGCAATTTTATATCAATTATAAATATGTAGGTTTGAAAAATTTTGAAATACGTACTTTTCGCTTATAGTCACATCCTTTAGTTGCAACCATAACGTGGACTATATCGCTAATGTGACTATAAGGCTAATTCACATATATGCCACTATGACTCATATAACCTAATTCGAATATAATCAAGATATGTGAATAAAGGCAATAAAAAATTCATATAAATTACACTGAAATCAGGCTTATGGTTTTACAACAGAGTTGCATACTGTATAAAAACTAATTAAAATAATAACAAGATATTTCATAGGTGATAAGAACGGCAAAAACTAATTTTTTACGAGTAGAGAGTTGATGACAAAAATTAAATGATTTAATTCATTCTTTCTTTGGACAGCTTTTTGATTCGAAAACTAAAAAGAACTTAGTAAATTTTGCTAATGTGACTATAACGCCATTAATTTGCTTTACTTATCCCTTTGATGACTGTTGATGGATGGCATATATGGCAAATGTGCTTATATCGCTAAATGGACTATAACGTTAATACTTTATATTAATTTTACTTATAGGGGCCAAATAAACAGATAAAATGGACTATATCGCTAATGTTACTATAAGCGTTGTGACTATAAACGAAAAGTACTGTAGTACCAAATGAGTCACAGGCGTACCAGTGTACTTTTTAGTTTTGAATTGTACCAAAAAAGTACAATTGTACCAACTTTATCAACCCTGGTATAGGATATACAAATAGAAAACTAATTGCTATATATCGAAATATGTAATACTTAGTTAAGCCGAAAGTCCCCTTACTGACCATAGTTTTTAAATGAGGTTCATATACATACATACTTACAGATAATTCTGAGATCCTATATAAGTCCCCCAATTGATAACCACTTTTACTGGAATAAACGTTAAATTAACAACCTTCTTACATATTTCGAAAGTTTTATAGGTTATTACAAATTCGTTAATATTCGACAGTACATTTTACTACGATGATACTTAAATAAGTACCTGTAGTTTTTGTTAACTACTTCACTATTCCTTGCACGTATTGTGCTTCATACTTAAACAAAGTCTATCAAATCCTGGACATTTTTGAGGAAGAGGCAAACAATGAAAATTCACAGCATTTGAAAGTTGTCACCAATGAGAGCTTAAAATTAATACCTTATTCTTTTATTTTCTCAACTACCTTGCTTTCTCATTGAAACAGTGTTGCCAGAAAAATTCTTAAAGAAATACCGACGCATTAAATAAAAATTAGATTCTTCCTACACGCCAAAAAAGTTTTTTCTATAAATCTTATATATTCATACGGGAACAATTTTTTTATCATACTCTAGTGAGTAAAACACCTACAAGAAGGAATTTTTTCAAGTTTCCGGCAACACTGCATTCAACTAAAAACAATATGGACAAATTTTAAGTCCTGTCAAAATAACAACAATTATGATGACAAAGCGTTTTGACTGGAAAGTTTATATGCGTGACAAGTATTCCAAAATATCTCAATTCATTAAAAACAAATTTTCAGACTTGTTGATAGACAAGCAAGTGTACATTAGATACTTTGACTGTATTTGTAAGTGGATGTTCGTAAAATATTAGATAACAAATTTAAATAGTCTGTTGTCATCGTTCGAACATTAGTCAGGGTTGGATGGCGTTGCAGATACGGAAAATTCACATACTTACTGTATACTCACATACATAAGTACATACATAAGTTTAACTACTTATTTGGATATTTTGGGTTACTAGAAAATTAAGTTTTCATGATTTAACAAGTCTAAATTTCTTATTTAACAGGGGCAGCATATAAATTAAATTGTATTAACGTTGTTATTAAAGTTTAACTTTTCATAAAATGATAAAATAAGGTTATTGATGCTCAGTAATGGATATGTATTAAATATATAGGGAGTCTCACGGCAGGATTAGAACTTAAAGCTAAAACATTAAATAAAGTCGGAATTAAGTGCGGTGGAAGGTGGAGGCCGTAGTTTTATCATTCTTGAGGATTTGTCAGTTGTGATGCCGCTATAGTCTTGATTGAAAACTTGATTCGTAAATAAGTTATGAGATATAGGCTCTGCTAAAAATCAGCTACTTCCAATTTTATAAATTTTCAAGGCCAATTATTCAACAACCGCATGTTGTTTTAGCAAGATGGAGTTACATCCCACACAGCAAGTGCCATTTTGGACTAAATTCGTGAGTTGTTTTCTCAAAAATCCCGTTTTTGGTGTGTCCCACAGCCATTGCAACCACCAGGTTTGAGCTAAGAAAAAATCTTAGTCGCGCAGTTTGATAAAATGAGTCTGCTATGCTCAAACGAAATAGAGAAAGTTGGAGGACATTTGACATTACTGTTTATTTATTTTCAATAAAAGCATTCCGATTTGAATCTGTAAGTGATTTTTATTTAATTTTGAAAGGAACTTCGGTAGTTGGAGTATATTGTGGGTGAGGGCAAATTAAGGCCAGATCCAGCAAAAATATCCTCTATACTTAAATTTCCTTACCCTAAAACGCCCAGACATTTATGGGAACTAACGACTGGTATCGTCAATTCATTAAAGACTACGCGACAATTGCTGCGCCGGTTGATACGTTGAAAAAATCTAAGTCTTTTGAATTCCCGAAAAAGGCGAAAGAAGCGTTCGAAGAATTAAAAAAATCACTTACCTTGAGCAGGGTTACCGTTGGAAATTTTCGAAAAGGGTCACAAAAAGGGGATTTTCCAGAAAAAGGGGTCAAAAAAAGGGTATTTCAATAAAAAAAGGGTCAAGTTTTTTAAAAGCAGTATTTCCCATTTAAATTGACATAATAAGACTAAGTTTTTTTATAAGCAAACAAAAAAATAATATTTCAGGTAGGAAGAGCTCAAAAAACTTAATTTTTTTATGGAATGCTCTGTCCTGTTTTTAACACCTGACAAAAAGTTTATTCTTTATCATTATAGCTAATTTTTGAATACTTTTTATGTAATTTTCCGATTTAGCGATGTCAAATAAATTTTAGTGTTTGTTTTAAATTTTGCAATCGTTCGCGAATTGTAACCATTTTCTCGATTAAAGCGATTTTTTCCTGTAAGTGTCAGATTTTTTTTTAAGCTTTTACGATTTTTAATAAATATTAGACTTTGCTATCATACCGCAGTTACCAAATATTTGGGAATTCCCGCTAATTTAGCAATTTTTACCTCTTGTTTTCATTCCTGTTAGGGCACTCTCAACACTGTCGATTCAAAAGGGGGCGAAAAGTTCAATACCTTTTGCCATTATTAAGGGCGAATTTTTTTGGAATAAAACATGCTACTCTTTAAGAGAGCAAAACACCAAATTGCATTTTTTTAAAAAAATTTCAAATTTTTGTTTTGAAAAGAAACGATCGTAAAAAATAACAATTATGTATATGAGTTATATTTGCTTTTAGGGAAATTGTTCTTTACTATCAAAAATCAAGGAGAAGAAAGCATGGAATTGTAAGTTTATACTTTGAGTCTGTTCCATATCAAGCAATGTTTATTTCGAAAACATTTGCTTAGCACTTCTGTTCCGCAGTGTTGACAAAAAACAAAATGTGAGAGATATTTCCAAAAAAGGGTCAAAAAGTGTCACAAAATGGGTGATAATGATACCAAAGTATAATTTAAAAGAAGGGTCATAAAAGGTATCAACACCGTCGAAAAAGGGTCAAATTGATACTTTAGTATCACAACGGTAACGCTGATCTTGAGTCCCGTGTTACGACATCCGGATTTTCAAAATCTGCAGTGCGACGCTTCAGATATCTGGATCGATGCCGTGTTGTTTCAGAAAGATGAAGTTGAGGGAGAACATCCGATCGCGAATATGTCGCAGAAACTAACACCGCCGCAGCGTAACTATTCGGTAACCGAGAGAGAGAGTCTGGCAGTAGTAATCGCTATCAAAAAATTCCGTCCGTACATCGAGCTAATGCCATTTACTGTGATCACCGTCTATTCGAGTTTAAAATGGCTTATGTCCAATAAAGAGCTCAGTGGCAGGTTGGCTAGATGGATTCGACATCGAACATCGCCAGAGGAGCAAATATATGGTACCAGACACTCTATCGCGCTACGACATGTACGAAATCTCCACCTAAATGTGAGTGGCGATTTAATTTTTAAAGCACACAATCCACCAAGTGCAAGCCACGGCGGATTCCACAAAACACTGAAGCGCATACGCGAGTATTTTTACTGGCCAAATATGACAGTCCAAATTAGGGACTTTGTCCAAAATTGTGATACCTGTAAAGAAAGCAAACCAAGCAACAACATCCAAAAACCACCTATGGTAGAGGAAGAAGCGGTGCTGATAAGTCGCCCATTCCAGAAAATTGATATAAATTTTTAAGGTCCATACGTCAGATCAAAATCGGGCAACATGTTTATTTTTATTGTTCTAGACTGTTTTTCCAAATTTGTATTGCTAAAGGCTATGGCCAAAAAACTATCTCTCAGAAATTGAATGTGCCCTTCGGTCATCAGTGCACTCATCGATTGGTATGACTCCTTACTTCGCTTTGTTTGGGACGAATATGATTACCCACGGGAGCGTTTATAAATTGGCGGGAAAACTGGAGCTACTAGAAGACACTGAGACAAACGTATTACCGAAACCAATTAAGAATGACCTAATTCGTAGTAAAATCCGAGAAAACTTGACTAAAAGTTACGCACTTCGCGCAAAAACATATAACAAACGGGCGCGAAAAGTTCAATTCCGAGCAGGTCAGGAGGTATGTCGTATCAATTTTAGTCTCAGAGATTCTAGTAAGCTCTACAACGCGAAAATGGGTAAGAAATTTCAAAAATGTCGTATCGTTCGTCTAGACGGGAATTGCTTCTACGAACTAACAGATCTGCAGGGGAAGACAATCGGAGTATACCACGCAAAAGACATAAACAATAGTTACTTACTTTATTGTTGTAGTTGTTTCATTGGCCAGAATGATGAATTTATGAATGGTTTTTTTGTCAAGCTAATAAGGCCTAAATTTCTTCAATGTAAAAAAAATTAAATTTTTACTAGTTACTTACTTTTTCGATACGTTACCAGTTTTATTTATAGATCGTTTGCCTGAAAATTTTTTTCTAACCCTACCTTGATCTTCCGATTCTTGGTTTATTTATCTTATCAATTTTTATACTCCCTGTAGTCGCCTCCTACGACAGTTTTTTAAAGCACTTATAGTGCTTGGAATATAGTTTTATAAGTTTATTTATTTTCCCTAGTTAAAATATTCAAATGAATTAGTAGACGGAATTTAAGGGAGTTAGGTTTAGTTTTATTTTGTTAATTTTTTTTCTTAATCTATTTTATTATTATAATTATTTTTTAAACTAATTTATCTTTTTTCTTATTTAAGCTAACTTATTATTTTTTTTTGTCACTTAAGCTAATTCATTCTTAGCATTATAACTTCCTTATGCACCTGGAAATATGCCACTGCATGCATAAACGATTGTTGAATTTAATAAACGTTTTGTAGGGATCATTTTCATAGTAAATTTATTCTTTGAACCTTTATTAAGTATAAAAAAAATGTAGGAATAAGAGTAATGATTCAAATTTTTCTTTAAATTCACTGAAGGGAAAAATTATAATTTGTCAACCCATATTTTGGACTTGAGTTCAGTAGGCTGTGATACCATTGAGGGGAGGAATTCACGTTACACAATTTAAGTTGAAATTGTGTGCAAAAACACAGAAAAATAGTTATATACTAGTAATAAGATAAGCTGTAACCGGAAACTAAGCAATTGTAGGCTTCTTGAAAATGTTCGCTAGCGACAGAGGGAAATGGTGTAAGTTTTCCTTTAGTCATTTATCCCCACCCAACCTTGCTGATGACTACTATAATTCTTCAGCCCATTAAAATTTTCTCTTACTCTACCACTCTACATTTCGTCACCCGTAAAAATTACTTTACCACAACATTTTCTATTATGAATTCATTTATTGAAATATTCACTTAAAGTTATATGTACATGACATAGTCGATAATAATTTTTAGGAAGTTAGTAAAGGGGATACCCTAACTTTGATTGGCAAATAAAAATTTTAAGAACATACATACATACATACATACATATTGATATTTCCACAGAAATGTCTACTTTTTGTCACGTAACGTCACCAACCATTTTTAATTTTTTCTCAAAGAATAATGAAAATATTATTTACTTTTTTGCATTTGGGTGTAGAGCGCAACTAGGTTTTCATTTAGTGAAAGAGAGGAAAAATTTTAACAACGTGGTTCTAAAATACAAGAATATTTGCTAGGTGACGTGACGTGACAATAAGAGAGCTTTTCTGTGGAAGTGCCCATATGTTAATAAAAGAGAAAATTGATTTCATTGAAGAAAAAAAAAAAATGTATATTTTAAGAATCAAAACAAAATGCAAAAATTAGTATTGTGGTTATTTTGTTGAACTATTTATGGTTTTTAATCCAAATTTTTAATATTTTTAATTAGGCTTAAGTTCATGAAATTTAATTTTTATAAAATTATTTTTATGAAGAAAGGAATTTTACAACATGAAAATTAATTAAAATTGTTATTGATAATCTTTCATTCTTGACGTGGCTCGGGCTCGAACCCTGGCCGGCAGGTTACCATGACATGTTTCGATCGCAACCACTCGATCTCCTCAGATGGATTTGCCGTCTTACACTCGCAGCCATCGACGACTGCTGACGTCACTAGTCAAACATCAATCCTTAAACCAAATTGTATTTTAACATTTGGTAGATCGAAAAAATTCTATACAGTTTGAAAACTATCGGGAGAAAATTACTACTCGATAACAAGAAGTATTTTTATACCCTTCACCGAAGGTATTCTTATTATAATTTTGCTATTGAAATTCAGCCAGATCGGTCCACAAATGGCTGAGATATGAGCAAAAAACCACGACTACCTCTAATTTCTTCCAAAAATCCCTTGTGGTTGTTGTATTTTTATTACTTTTTGCTGTATATCAGGGGAACACCAAAAGCCAAAGTTTCCAAATTAGGTACACACATTTAGGTTGCCAATACACACCATCCTACAAAATGTGGGCGGGATTGGAGAAGTGGGCGTGGTACCTCCCGTACAAAAAAAATTGAAAATTGTATAAAAACTTATAACTTATAAAAAATTATAGGGCTGCCATATGTCCTATGGATATGACTTATATATCAAAATATCAGAAATTTTTAGTAGAACATATTTTATAAAAAACTCGAAAAAATCGGTTCAGATACAAAAAAGTTATGGCCAAAATTAATTTTTTTTTTAAATACCCACTTTCGGAAACCATAGATCTCCCCGAGTCCAAGCTTTATAACTCAAGTAAATGGTAAATTTCTTCAACACGTCGGTATATAAATCTGTCAAATCGGTTAAAAAATGGCTGAGTTATAACCGAAATACTGAATCCCCAAAAATTACTCTTTTTATAATTAACTTTGTTAAAATATATGTATACAAGTATATACAAATGTTTATATACAAATATGCCTTAAGTCAATGGTAAAATTCTTCCTTAACACGTCGGTATATAAAACTATCAAATCGGTTAGACAATGGGTAATTTATGAGCAAAATACTCCAAAAATGGGCTAAAAAACATCAAAATTTTTATAAAAACCTAAATTTTAGGGCTGCCATATGTCCTATGGATATGACTTATATACCAAAATATCGGAAATTTTTATGAGTTATAACCGAAATACTGGGGTCTAATCACCGCATACGATATCGAGCAAAATTGATCGAAATTATTTATTTTGGTATCTTGAAACTCGATATCGAATGAAATGTAAAATGTAACGTATTTTAAAAAAAATATTTACCAGTTTTATTTAGTTTTTGTATAGTTGCTCTGTATTCTGCTCGCACAATATCATTAAATTTCATTAATAATTTTTAAGTACATAGTAATAATAAAAAAAGCAAATTTGTAAACTTACTTATTTAAGTTGTTGGTTTTGTCCATCGTAGTCAGCAGGCCTGTTGATTTCGTGGATATATGAACTTGTTGTTGTAGGTTTGTTTTATGCGTAGTAATACTATTAGGGTTCTCAGATTAGGATTAATTTTTGCATATGGTTTGTTATAATTTAGGGTTAAATTAATGAATTTAGTAAAATGCAATATTAAAACTTCTATTATTTAGTTTATATGATCAAAAAATAGAAGGGTAGTTTACTATGTCCTTATGTCTATACCTATCTAAACAGAAATATGTGCATGATACACATACATATTTATATTTACATACCTATATGTATATTAGGGTGTCCCAAAAAAATTTTTCTTTCTGATTTTCATAGGTGCTCAATTAAAATTTAAAAGCTTATAGGGTAAAGTATTTTTGGTTTTTTTAAGAATTTCCGGAATAGGTTTAGAGGTCGCGCAAACGGAGTTTTCATAAAAAAACGGAGTTTTCGGCCTTTTTTGAACTTTACTCATAACTTGGTTAATACCACGAGTTTCTTCACTCCTGAGGAAGCAGTTTTAAAGAAAAGTATCCAAGCTTAATTCCTGTGTGAAAAAATTATAAGTTTTGGTGATGAGTTTACTCATTTAGACACCCTTAATTACAATTTTTCGTAATTTTTTCAAAAATTTTGTAATAACGCTTTACAACTTTTTAAGTTTAAATAAAAACAAAAATAAAAAAAAAAAACTTATGATGCAGTTTAAAAGACAAATTAATTCTTATTAATATGAATAAACATTTTTTTAATTTGTTCTTACCGTTCCTAAGTTATACCCGTTTTAATCTTTATACCCAGTATATGTTATTATAAGCTGTTTGCCAGTTCACTAATCTTACCCAAACAACAAAGAAAAAAAACTTTTCTTTTGCACTGTGAAAAATCCTTTATTGAGATTCTTGGGATGTAGTTCTATACCTTGCAATAAATTCTGGTAATCAGTTTCAGAAGTTGTAACATTAATATAAGTATTAGCCAAAGCCACACCTCGTTCTGCCACATCATTTACCACTTGCAATTGTTGAACTCTTTTCTTTGCCTCTTGAAATGACTTGTTGGCTTTCCAATTCTCTGGATCTATTTTTAAAAAATCGATTTAAATATTGCACACTTCAAAAAAGGTTAGACTGGCTTTTGAAATGAATTGTTGAATTTTATTATTTCTAAAGTTTTCTTCTGTTAAAGTTACATTTGCTACTTCATAATCGCTGCATGGAGAATCTGCAAGTTTTTTTTTTGTCATTAAGTGCAAAGTTTTGGCGTCGCACAGTGGCGCCCGTAGAGCAAACGAAGTTTTGAATAAACCCATGTTATAGGAAACTTTTCTTCGATTTCAAATATGCCACTCTTAATAATATCACATTTTTAGTTTAGAAGATATAACCGTTCAAAGTTGACCGACTTTCGGTTTTCAAAAAAACACACAATTTTTAGTCAATTTGTGGCGATTTCAGGTGTAATATCACGAAAAATAGGTAACGAATCAGCTTATTTTTTGTTTGTATTGATTGATGTATTTATTAAATGTATAATGATAAAAAAAATTAACTGTTTGCCTTGTGTTTCTCCTGGTAAATCACTATTTAAAAACTATCCGTTTTTTCACTATTTTTCAACTTTGACGGAAAATAAAAAAAATCTATATTTTTCTATATTTGCCATATCTGCAAAACCTGTTCTTTGATTTTTTCTTTACATAATTCATAAGGTTTTATCTGCCCGTACGTGCCCGTTTGGCTTCTAGAGGTAAAAAAGTTTAAAAAGACATGGTTGCAGAAATTGTATGGCGTCCATCCCTTATATGTTTTGACTGACAGTAGTTTGATCTAATAGTTTGAAAAAAACTACTAATTGAAATTAGCAGGTACGTACCTCACTTAAACAATACTTTGGCGTACAAATGGTCAAGAACAATATTGACTTATGGGCCCTACAGGTAGGCACAAATCTTTTTTGGACACGTGCATAATATCAAAATTGCATTATTCAGCCTAAATCCATATGTATGCAGGGAACAGGGAAATTTTTAGGCATGGTAGCATAAGCCTATATATTGCCAAATAAGCATAATGCCTGGATTAGTCTACGACTGAAAGTTGGCGCAACAATTACTGAAACCATTAAACAATTTAAGTACTAAAAACATGGCGTTGGACAATTTAAAAATATTTGAACTGTTTAGAAAGTTAACCACACCAAAGTTCTTCGCGGAAGCTGCTTTAGAAGAACTTGAGAGCTTGTACGGAAATATTGAGAGAAGCAAAATTATAAAAAATCATTTTTATCTGATATATGCAAATATTAAGGCAAAATGGGTAAAATCTAATCGAACCATCCAGAACTTCAACTGCAAATACGAGAACTGCACAGAAAAAATTATGTTTCCAATTCAAACAAAAAATTTGTAGAATCAAACAATTTTTTGTCTAAAATTGGTCCTACAAACAAATTCGCATATTTAAACAATTTATTTGCATTTTGTATATTGAAAAAAAACGCCGATTTTTTCAAACAAATAATTTTACAGAATCAAACAAAAAGTTTACTGAAATTCATATAAATTTCAAACAAATAATTTTGCTGAATCAAACAAAAAAGTTTTGGCAGAAGCAATGACGGGCACACAAGCAAGCACTGTTGGCGAAGATGAAGCAGAGCAGAGCGGCCGGCTGGCTTTGAGACACATTTTTTTGTTGGAATAATTTTTGAACGAAGTCATATTTATACTCACAGTGTTTTTCTTCATCACTCACTTTTGCTTTATCCTTTCCTTTGCTAATGAGTCGGCAGACCGACTCGATATGTTTTCCGCCATCATTCTATTTTTGTATTTGATGTATTTAAACAAACTGTTTGAAAAAATTGAATACGGGATTTTGTTTTTTTTTACCAACTTTAAAACCAACCAAAAATTTATTTTGTTTCTTATAATGTGTTTTTTCTGTTGTTTAAAAAAAATGAAACGTTTTTTTACCTGCTATTGTTTTTGTTGTTTTTTTTTTACTACAAACCTTGTCACGCTATTTTATCATTTTTCTTATTGCTGTATTTTTTTAAAGCGTTCAAAAATAGACGGCATGTGTTTTTTGTTGAAGTTCTTATATTTATCATAAAGAAGTGTTGCTTACAATCAATAAAAAAAATGCAAAAAGACGACAACATTAAAGAGCGGTTAATATTTTATTAAATTTTTGAAGAGTTGTCCACATTTTTGTTGGTTAAATAAAAATCAAACAAAAATATTGATTGAATCAGTAAAAAATTTGTAGAAATCAAAAAAAATTTCAAACAAGCGTTTGTTTGAAAATAATTCGGCAATAATTTTTTCTGTGTGGCTTAATGAAGACACCATCCTGGATATATTGGCAGTAGATAAACCCACCACATCAACCAGAGGAGCAAAAGGAAGGCCAAAAAAAAAGTATTGAGGAGTGTTCAATTTTCACAAGAAAGAGGAAACTTGCCGATGCCACCAATGACTTGACCACGAAGCATTTATCGGATGCGCTGTCTATTAAATATACAAAGGATAGTGAAGGAGTTAGGTCGCAGATAACCGAATCTGTTGCTGATGCAAGCCCACTGCGACTAAAAAGGATTAAGGAAAGCATTCCCACGCTCACAAACGCACACATTAAAAAGTATGGTTCCGAAGAAGCCTTGGCCTTGTTTATGGACTTAGAACTTTCCAAAGAGAAATATGAGAAACTACGGGCATCTTTAACGCGACACAGCGCTGACGTTTTACCCGGATACAAGGATATTACGCAAGCCAAAATAAATTCACGACCACTGCATACGGAGTTTACGGAAGTCTCTGCGAAAGCCAATCTGCAGGATCTCATGGGCCATACAGCAAAACGGTTGTTGGAGAGTCTTCCTGAAAATGAGGGGAAAATTCTTCCTGAGAAGTTGACATTGATCAGCAAATGGGGCTGCGATGGATCAACCGGACAAAGCGTTTATAAGCAAAGGATATCTTCCGATGACGCTACAATATCGGACGGAAATATGTTTATGGCATCAGTTGTTCCTTTGCGGCTAAAATCTGATGCTTCCCTACACTGGAAAAATCCACGTCCGTCATCAGTGCATTATTGCCGACCAATAATGTTTCAGTTTGCAAGGGAATCGGGTGAACTCATAAGGACCACGGTGAAGGACATTGAAGAACAAATAAGCAAGATTAAGCCTTGAATGCAATTGCGAGTTCTACCTGACCATGGTTGACGAAAAAGTCGTAAACGAACTGACAGGAACAACCTCAACAATGTCATGCCCGATTTGCAAAAAGAGTCAGAAGAACTTTGGTAATTTAAACGATTCTACAAATGAGGAGAATTACGAATATGGAATGTCACCATTGCACGCAAGGATGAGGTGTATGGAATTCTTGCTAAAACTGGCGTATACCCTACCACAAGAAGAGGAAAACTTCGATGAAAATACATCAATAAAGGATAAGGAAAAGATCAGAAAGAAGCAAATAGAGGATGCTTTTTTTAAACAAGTTGGACTAAAAGTAGACTGTCCCAAGCACGGATACGGTAACTCAAACGATGGAAACACTTCTAGGAGATTTTTTGAAAATGATGAGGCAGTAACTAGAATCACTGGAATTGACAATCAAATCGTGAAAAGATTGGGGACGATCTTGGATGTTTTAAACTGCAAAGAAAATGCCAATTCTACAAAATATGGAGAATATGCGTCGAAAACTGCATCTCTTTTAGCAGAAATGTATACACAAAAGAAGTTGACCCCGACCGTCCATAAAATATTGGCGCATGGCAAAGATATAATTGAGTAGCAGTCTTTTCCTATTGGAGAACTTTCTGAAGAAGCACAGGAGTCTCTTAGCAAATTTTATAAAAAATATAGATTGCAGAACACATTCAAAGCATCAAGGGTAAGGCAAAATGAGGACCTCTTCAACATGTTGGCAGCATCTTCCGATCCACTTATTTCTTCCCTGCAGTATGTGAAGTCACGAATAGAGTTAGAAAATAATTATAATTTAGAAATGGTAAGTCTTTTAGATATACCTTCTCTTTCGAATTGTGATGAATATTTTACAGAAAATTGAAAAAATAAATTTAAAAAGAAAATTATTTTTTTTTTAATTTGTTGGGTAATAATTTAAAACATAAAACCCTAAAGAAAAAAAATATAAGCAATCTAAAAATGTAAAAATAATTTTTTTTAGTTAACATAAAATTGATTTTTCTACTAATTTTAACTTTGATAACCCATAAGTAGGCCCCTACAAAGCGTAGCACCCAAACGATCATTTCATAGGCTGAACAGTTATCTATCATATGCTGTATTAACTGTTCAATTATCTTATTCGGTTCAAAAGATATGATATGATGCAACGAAAAAACTCAAATGGCGCCACTGTGCCTCGATACGTTCATCAAAAAACGCTGAGGCAGCCAATTTCGGAGTTAAGTACCACTGATGACCTAGAAAACTTTTAAGCGAGGCTTTTGCAACTGCTTTATTAATAATTTTATATGGGCGATTGATAGCTCCTGGAGCACACATAAAATATAAAGTGAAAATGACAGCGCGTAACGATTTAGATCAATAAATGTCAGAAGTTAATGAAAGTTAAAACCTAACTATAAAAATTTATAGAAATATACAATAATTATAGCGAAAAAAGTATCACAATTTTTAAGGTTCAAACTATAAAAATAGTGTAGCTCGGAAACTGTAGGACTTAATTCCATTTTTGTTTTTCTTAATTGTTAAGAACTTATCGGTATTCAAAATCGCGTCACTAGTTTTTATACCTTTCATATAAGTTTGAAAAGAAATAAACCGTTTTTTACAGAATTTGTTAAAAAATTACAAAAATACTTAATATGTGGAATCGTACGCAGAAAAAAATCATTAAAGTTAATAAGTAATTAAAAATATTTAATTGAGTATAAATTAAAGTTTTTAACAATTTTTTTTATTAAAAAATTTAAAATTATTTATACTTCTACAATTTTTGATTTGCCGTTTGTCAATTAAAAAAGTTGTTGGAAATAATTTTAAAATATTTTGAAATTTGCTAACTTGAAATTTTTATTTAATCACATTTTCATTTCAAAATTAATTTTGGAAATAATTGTTTGCTTTTAAATTGTTGACAAATAAAACAAAGTGATTTTTTGCGTTTCAAGAAAAAAAACCATGGTAAACTGCATATCTTGCTTCTTATGTGACAAAATATTTTTTTGCCCAATTGAGTTTTTTGTTCATTTAAAGAATTGCAGTTTTGTTGACGAAAACAAAATATATTTGTGTAATTTTAATAAATGTTTCCAAAAGTTTTCCTTAAAGAAGTCATTCAAAAAACACGTGTTAAACCATTTTAAGGATATAAATTTAGTTTCGCCTCAGTTCGATCAACAAGGCTTTCTTCAAATAAATTCCAAACTATTAAGTATTCACCCTGCTTCTTCGAAAACTTTAGCAGATAACATTGCTAAATCTACAGGTTTGGAAAACAATTTATATCATCAACATTTGCAAGCAATGCGAGATTCTGCAAGTAAGTTTTTATTATCATTGCACTCTTTTAATAATATCTCAAGAGCTGATATAAATAATATTTATATAATTAGAGAAAACGTGGAGGATAATATTTTGTATCCAATTATTGAGTTTCTCAAAAAATCGATTCAACAAGATTCAAACACAAACATGATTTTAACTAGTGTAGCTGAATTATTTAAGGAAATTAAGACGGAGTGCAGGTTTGAAAAGTGTATGAAAGAACTGGATCTGATTTCAAATCATAAAAGCTTTAAAATTGCAAACTCAAAGAATCCTAAAGGGACAATTATGCCTTTGGAGTTTCAGTTCAGTAAACTTTTTGAGTCTCAAGATTTGCTTAACAATGTTCTTATTCACATGGAAGAAACAAAACAAAATAAAAACATTAGTAATTTCATACAAGGAGATTTGTGGATTCAGAAAACCAAGCTTTATCCACAAAAGATACTAATTCCATTTTTTATATACGTTGATGATTTTGGGATCAATAACCCTATTGGTTCTAAAGCAACAAATCAAGTCATGTGCAATGTATATTATAGTTTTCCTTGTTTTCCTAAAAAATCGTCTAAATTAAACACTGTGTTCTTAGCATGCTCTATCAAATCTGCGGATATAAAAAGACACGGTACTAATGAATGTTTAAAGCCATTGGTTACAGAATTAAAAAAGCTCGAATCGAGTGGGATTGAAATTAAAACATCTACTGGTACAAAAACAGTATACTTTATTTTGGGTTTAATCTTAGGAGATAATCTTGGCTTAAATACAATTCTTAATTTCACGAAATCGTTTTCATCAAACTATTATTGTAGATTTTGCCAAATTAAAAAGGATATTGCCCAAAGCTCTTGTAGAGAAAACATTATTTTATTAAGAAATAGAATAAATTATATGGAAGCTGTAACATCAAATGCACAATCTGAAACAGGAATAGTTTCAAATTCTATATTCAATTCAATACCATCATTTCATGTTACTGAAAACTTCAGTGTAGACTTAATGCATGACATTTTCGAGGGCGTGTGTCATTATATTTTTGCCGAATCTTTTTTATATTTCATAAAAAACAATAAAATTTTTTGATTTAAACAGTCTAAACACAAGATTAAAAAGTTTTTCTTATCTTAACATGGATAAAGGCAGAGAAAAGAAGCAAATTTTAATAAATGAACTGGAAAATAGAAAACTTAAATTATCTGCCAGCCAGATGATGGCCTTTTGTCACAATCTTCCACTTATCTTAGGAGATCTTATACCACATGAAGATGAAGTATGGAAATTTATTTAAAATTTTCTTGAACTAGTGGAAGATGTGATGCACTATGAAGCTTCCCATAACTATTTGCTACAAATTGAAAAGAAAGTTGAAATAGTAAATAACAAATATCAAAATCTATTTAAAAAGAAATTAACACCTAAGTTCCATTTTCTTACAAACTACCCCATGATTATAAGAAAATGTCGACCATTAAGAAATATATGGACTTTCAAATATGAAGCTAAGCATAAGGAGTACAAAATATATTCTCATGTTATAACATCACGTAAAAATGTTCCGAAAACTTTTGCATTTAAACAGCAAATGAGGTTTGCAAATATTATATTAAATCCTACACAAAACAAGACTTCATATTTAAAAATCATTTAGTGGATTCAAAAGCCAAAAATCGCATTAGTGCTGCACTGAGCATGGATAACAACAGTATAACATTATACAGAGAAGCGCAAATTTATGGATATAAATATAAGGAAAACTTGTATATTGCTACATTTACACAGGACATCAATTTATTCGCAATAAAATGTATTGCAAAAACAACGGATGGTGAAATTTTGATATGTTGCCAAAAAGTGCTTACTGAGTACAATATTCATTTTTCAGCCTTTGAAATTCGGTACGTAGCAAACATTTATGCAGTATTAAAAATGAATGATCTTCTCGGCCCCCCAGTAGAAATGGTCGAAACTCATTGTGGCAAAAAATTTGTCAAATTGAAGGAGTGTTATCATAATATATATTAGTTTTAATGTTTTTTTATGAACAACAAGGACAATCAAATAAATATGACCGATGAAACTTCAGATTTATATAAACTACTGAGCAAATGGAAACTTTCACATATTTACATTCATTTACGAGGTAATTATTATTTTTCATATTGCAAATAATATTAATTTTATATGTATGTATATATATTTTTTTAATTTTTAAAAGATCAATGTATTAATACAGATGTTTTACAATATCTTAATCAAAACCACATTAATAAATTTTTCAATAATATGTCAGTTGGAGATCAAGCTGCCTTCGAACATCACCTAAAAATATGGTTGAAAATTTCTTCATCCAGCAAAAAAGCAGAGGAAGAAGACAAATTTGAAAATATACCAGAACAGAAAAAAACTGCAATACCAACCCTTATATCTATATTAAATGATACAAATGTTGGTTATAAAATAATAAAAAAACTATAAAGAAAAACAGTTGTTTAATGAAGAAATTCGCGTTCTATTAATTAATACTACAGTAGTTTTGACTTAGCTGCACAATCTCCTTTGCACGATTTTTTGTGCAGGTAAATCAAAAATGCAGTTATCTTAAATGCATTTACCAGTCTTAATGAGCAGGTACACAATTGTGGTTACCTGCACAAAAGTGCAGCTAAAGTAAAGTGTTTGATTTAAAAGTAGAATAAAAAAATTATTTTATTATTTCAACACAGCTAGCATTTTCAATCGTCTAGGAGTCTACTGGGAATCTCACAAAGAGTGTTTTTGATCTACGAGCTCATTTTTAATTTTGACAGTTCCTCGCACGGGAGAAATGTTACACGTGCTGATTCCTATGAGAGATTCTTTCATAACGCAGCGAAAAACTCTTATGTGTATTAATGTAAAGGGAATCGTTTATGATGTATGTAGAGAGTATCTAACGGGTCTTTCAAAAAGCATGCCAAGAGTCGTATGAGACTCATTTATGTATTTTTTTACAACTCGTGAAATACTCAGCCGTATGACTGAGCGACCTTAATAAAGGCATCAAGCGTATTTTTCATGCCAAAACTTCGAATTTTCATAAAACTTTTATAAAACAAACCTTAAGGTCGCGAAATCAACACCATCCTGTCGGAAAATCCTTTTTAACAGATCTTTAGGCCGGTTTGTTTTATTAAAATTATTTTGGCAATAACATTTTCATACTTCAAAAACGGTCTTATTTAGGTAGCCCAGTAATTGTTATACGACTCTTACAGAGAATCCCAAAAGGTTCATTCCAAGATTTAAAGATGATCGTGTCAAAAAATAAATTAAAAAATAATAAACTAAAATGAGATTTAGTTGTTTTTGTTACTCATCAGATAATCATCAAAAGATTCTTTTAGGAGTTGTATATTAAACATAATCGTCTACCAAACAGCCTATGCTAGCTGGGATATAACAGATCATTTTATACATGTATGTATGTATGTTTATTTAATATAAAACAAATATTAACAAAAACAATGAGAATTAACAAAGACCATAAAAATTTCTGAAAAAAAACAAAATAATTGCGATTTATATATTTATAAACAGCTTAAATTGGATATTTATGTGGAAAAGTGGCCACCAAATATTTTTATGTGTGCAGCTAACTTTGATGTTTTGTATGAAAATATTTTAAAGCTGCCCAAAAAATGAGAAATGTGCAGGTATACAAAATGCACGTAAACAAGGATTTTGAAGCATAATTCCAGAAAATATGTTTTTTGGGCAGTTAAGTCAAAGTGCAGCTAACTTTGATTTTTTCCATGAAAATAATTTTAAAATGCCAAAAATTTTGTGCATTTATCTCAAATATGCAGGTATAGAAAGTGCACTTAAAAAAGGAATTCGTATGGAATTATAAAGAATAATTCCAAAAATTATCAATTTTGTGCAGTTAAGTCAAAAGTGCACGTAAAGAAAATGCAGTTAAGTCAAAACTACTGTGTAGCAAAATATATTGAAATAAAAGGCTATCAGTGTACATTAGCTGATTGTTCAAATATAGAACTACAAATATGCACTATGTTTGCATTAGAGCAAATAGTATGTAGTAGCTTAGTGAGTTTTAGTACTTAACTAAAAATTTAAGAATCTGTAATAATAATGTTTTTCAGAGTAACTACAAATGTGGAAAAAGAGGCAGATTATATAATAAAATTCACAATCTAAGACGCCAAAACAAACCTTTATTAAAGGAAGATAAACAAAAGTTACAAGAACTCCCATCCTTTAGATAGTATTTTTATAATTTATGTCAATAATGTTTTAACTTTAAACATTACACCTTTTTCGTATAGATTCCGAACCTGACGCCCAATTTTCAATCCAATGTTTAAGAAATAATAATATAACAGCTGATGAGTTAGATTTGTATTGGAGAAAATGTTTATTTTATAGAATAAATCAATTTATAAGCCTAAAAACTACCAACGACGTATTAACTGAATGGCCAGAATACATTAAACCCTCAGAATAGCATTTGGTTTGTACCTACCTATGTATATATAAAATCCACTTAGGCCTTTAATAACATTATACTTTTTTTTGTTTTTGTAGATCGATATAGATTTTTGCATTAAATTTCCCAAAGCCAAATCTATTGAAATAAAATGGGCCCATAACGCTGAAAAGTTGTATGAAGTACTCCATGAAAAAATTGTTAACTCATCAGCATTAACTATTTTAGAAAAAGCTAAAAATAGTAACGATGGTACGTATTTATATATACATATGTACATATTTTAACTAAATTAGCTATTATAAATACATATGTACATTAAAAATTATTAAAATTATTTTTTAGAATCTAGAATATTTACTACTTTTTGGTTGCTGCACCATTTACTTCCACCATCACTAACAGTATATACAGATTCAATCAAAGCGACGAAAGAAATTTGCCGTAGAAGATTCACAACATTCTTTTGCAATTATGGGCAAGACTCAAGAAGAAATCGAAGCAAAACTTAATTTGCTTAAAATCCAAAAATCAAATATCCAACCTTTGCGTTTGGTAGTTGGTGAATTTTGGGACGTTAAGACAATAAAAATAAAATAAAATATCCTTTTGTTAAATGTTTAACAGCTATTGATATATTGTATAAGCTTATGTTCGTATTTAATCTTGAATTTCCAAAGGAATCTGAATTTTTTTATATATTTATTCAGTCATTTTTTTATGAGATGCCAAAATCAAGGAACAGTTTAAAAGTTACTACACTTTTAAACCAATTATTAAATTAAGTAATTGTAGTTAAACCATTTTTTTAATTTAATTTTTTGGAATGTATTTGCCAATATTGACTAAAAACATTTAAGAATATTCATATATTATTTGCTTAATTTTGTTAATTTTACTTTATATTTTACGTGCTATTTGTATGTAATTTTGTTATTCATTATTTAATAAAAAATAATTAAACAAAAATTTGGTTGTTTTATTTAAAAAAGATTAAACGGTAACAATTTTCTTTGTTAATATTGCAAAAAACATAGTTGTATTGCAACAATATATACATATATTCAGTATGATAAACTTAATGTTGAAGCATAACTTCTGATAGCTAAACAAATATTTATTTAATAGGATAAATTCAGTTTTTAAACAATAATGCTGTTTAATAACAAATTTTTTAATTAATATTACAATATTATTGTTAAAAAATTTATTGAATGTTAACAAATTTAAGTAACCAAAAATTTTATTATATTAACAACTTCTATTGTTGGTGCCTTTTCAATTAAAAAATTAATTGTATTGACGAATTTGGTAATTAATATGACAATTGATTTGTCGTAATTTTTTTCTGTGTAATGGACAAAAATAATGCCGGAACTTAAAGTTTTTGCATATGGAAATAAAGTTTGGGAAATTTTCTTCAGAAATATTCGGTCAAAAAATTAAATGACCGTGGTTATTGACAAAGTTATGAGTCAAGTTTGAAAAAAGGCCGAAAAACCAGATTTTTAACAAAGACTTGATTTGCGCGACCTCTAAACCTCTTCATAAAAATCTAAAAAAAAATTAAAAAATACTGGACCCTATAAGCTTTCAAATAATGCTTGAGCCCCTGGCAAAAAAAAATTTTTGGGACACCCTAATGTATATGTACATTAGGGATATAACTTTTTAACAATTTTTTAAAATTGGCATAGCACAGTCCGATAGAGCATAAACAACTATAAGGGAACGTATAGTTATTTTTTCGCTTAGGTCAAAAAAGTTCACACACCAACCGCGATCAAGTTTTTAAAATTCTTAATTTTCTTTTTGGTTAAGAAAAATTAATAATGTGTTTATTTAAAAAATAGATCAAGTATGAAATCTCACTAATATCTAGAGATGGTAAGAGATTTTTCCGCAAACTAAAACGTCTCTTTAACCTTTTTTAACAAAAAAAAAATTAAAAAAGAATAAAAAACCCCGTATAAAATTATGAATATTCAATATTGCATTGGTTTAGAAAAACCAATTGGTGCGTGAACTTTTTTGAGAAAAATTACAAAAGATTATGATTTTCGTGGTTACTAGGACATGGTTGACCTCATGGTACTATTCCAAAAAATTGGTAATACGCCTAATGTACATATTGGTTATACTAAAAATAATTAATTTTAAGAACAATTTTGATTTTAAGTTGAACTGTTAATTTTAAATTTTCGATATTATTTAAGTAGGCTTGAGTTCATCAAATTTAATTTTCATTAAATTGTTTTCACTGAGGGAAGGAATTTTTACAACTTGGAATTTTTATTAAAATTTTATTGATAATTTTTCTTGGCTGAGCTGGGATTTGAACCCGGGTTGATCTTAACATGTTTCAAGAATCACCACATTCTATCGTCAGAAGATCTTTGAGTTCTACACACTGCACCACTGCGATGCCCGTTAGCCAGCAGTCAAACATCAATCTTTAACCAGTAGTACTGGTGGTTCGAAATTTGCTGTTATTATCACTTAAATTTCAAATTACATGTTGACTCCTTTCCTCTGTTTTTTGCGTATTCTTTCTGTTAAGACTTTGTCTTGAAAACCTGAATACATTTGTTTATTATGTGAAAATAATTTAATGAAAATTAAATTTGAAGAACTCAAGCCTAATTAAATAATATCAAAAATAATAAATTTTTTTACATCTTTCCGAATGGATGGGGGTTAGATTTATAGGGGGTTAGCTATTTACTTGTTTTTTTAAGTTAGTATTAAATAAACTAGGTATGTAGGTGTTGAATATATAAATGAGAAATATCTAGGTACTATAGGAATAAGTTTTAGATTAGGTATTGTATAAATAAGGTATAAATCAGGTATGGTGTAAATTAGATTAGTTATTATTTAAATTAATTAGGAATCAGGTATTGTAAAAATTTAGGATGAATTAGGTATTGTAAGTAAGTTTGAATAATTTATGTACAATAGGTAATTATACCTAATTAAAGGAATAAGGCGTAAATCCGGGGCTTTATAGAATAGATAGGAATTAGTTAAGTTAGTATGGGTTTCGAAATGCTAATTATGTATGTGGTGTATTTTATTTCAGCCACGGTCAATGCTGGAGTACGAATTTTATCCAAGGCTAGGTGGATCTTAAATAAGTGGGGCTCCTAAGTGTGCAGATCAAATCCTGGAGTATGCAAACAGGGTATGTGATTATTCTTGTTCAGCCGGGAGACCGGGAACAAGGGGTTTCCACTCCTACAACCGATTATTAATATTAGGGAGTTAAACTATTAGACAAGTTTGTTTTTATAAAATTACTTACAGGGGAGGGCCACAAGTTGTGCTACGTTTTGTATTATGAAGCCAGTTACGCAATCCCCACATATAAAACTGGGTGTAGAGATGAAACCACCACGTGAAGGTGAGGTTTGGAAGGGTTGTTAATCAAATTCTACCGAAACTCAGACTTTCCCGTCCACCACGTATAACATGGGTGATTCCACTAAAGGTTTCTAGTTCTTATTTTTAAAGTACACTTTTCTTTGAATAAAATATTGTGATCACTACCTGGTATTTTAAAACAATCTTTTGACTGTTTAATTACCTTTTCGGAACTGTGTTCTGCAATTGTTTGTACAAGAATGGCTGATGCAATAGAAAAAATCCATTAATCAAGCAAGTATAACTTAAAAAGAAGATCACGAAACTTTTTTCCTTTTTTCCATTTTTTTTGCTTTACGCTACCATTCAGGTTATTCATTCATGGTATTCATTCATAAAATCAAAAGTAATTGATTGATCAAATACTAAAGTAATATTAGGGCATTAACACATTGAAATAAAGCAGTGAAGGGCACATTTGCAAATCCTATGTACGCGTGCATATGAATAAAAATGGTGCTTGCGTGACGTCCACACATGTACACTATAAACTTCATTGTGTGGGCTGTGATAATGTACGTTCGGCTGTTGCTTCCTAACAGACCAAAACAAAGCAAAATTTAAATGAGTTGTAGAATAAGCTTATCATAAGAGACATGACAACCATAATGATTGCAAAAGACTTATTCTCGCTATAGTTTTGTAAGTGTTTCTGAGAATGATGTCCCGTTATTTGATGTGTGCATAAATTTCGTATAATAAGTTAAAGTTTTCAGTCTTTGTGTTTTGTTTAAAGAGTGAAGTGCCTTAAAGTGTTTTAAACAGTGCCCTATTTAAAAATAGAAGTAAAGTATTTCATATATTGTATGCATTTACATATTCATTAACTTTTTAGTTTTTACAGATTCTGCAATTTCTATTGGAGTGGGAGAGGACGAATTTGTGAAAAGCACAAAATCTTTCTTTCAGTTTGTCAAAAACAGACAAGAGTCCCGCAAGAAATATGTGGGTTAACAAAACAAGAACAATAATTAAATATATTTTGTAAAATAATAAAACAACTATGTATAATTCTAAGAAATAAAATCACTACTATTTCAGTATGCAAATATTATTTGGTTTTATTTTTAATAATTGTTAACATGATTCGAAAAGTATTTTTCTGTAAGCTTATTCTATAATTAGAATTCTTAGCTTACATTATATTATAGGCAAGTAATATTATCCCAAGGGTTCAGTTTTCATTATTAAACAATTGTTAATAAGCCTTTTATAATAGTAATCACAACACTTTTCTAAGCTTAAGGCTTATGTTAGTAAGCTTGCTACAAGTTCTTTCTATGACGTTTTGGTTTATTGGGTTTGTTGTTATTTCGTCAACACAAGCATAAATGCGATTGTAGGTGTGTGCCCTTCACTGAAATAAAGCAACATTAGAAGAAACATGGGCATGTGTCAATCAATGTTTCGTTGGGTGGCAATGTATGGTTAGTAATCGAGTTACTGTTTTATGTTTCCAAACACAATATCGTAGTGTATTGTGCCGTTGCAGATGATGAAAATTGGAGGCTTTAATACCATGTGAGACAAGGCCATGATGGCTTCATCTCTCATTCAATAGGGAGATAAAGCCTTTTTTCATTTGAATTGGAGATAAAACTATCATGGCCTTAGCTCACATTAGCAATATTAGAAAATGGCTTTATCTCTCATTTCAGTTCCGGAGACACTAAAGTTAAGTATTGAAATCTTGCTTCGCATACTAAAGTTTTTCTGCGTGGCGGCCTGCGGCCGTGCTTAGAGTTTGTTACTAAAGTAGGACGCGGCAGGTGGCTTCGCTGAATAAAGTTTTCCTGCGTGCGTCACAAGAATAAAAAAAAAAGTTTTTCAACGATAACTAAGGATTTTCCCTTTTGCAGAATGTTTACACCATGCGTAACAATATTCTGAAAAAATATGGCTTTATCTCTAATTTGCGAAAAAAAAATATGGCTATATCTCTCATTTCGCAAAATTTTAAATATGACCTTACCTCTCAATGATTGTGCAATAAGGTCATTATGGCTTTATCTCCAATTAAGTTGAGCAATAAAGCCATCATGGCCTTTTCTCACAAGCTTTTAAAGCACCACCCCCTCCCCCTTACGGCAAGTTGTGGTGAGTAAGACAAATTTAATCTAGTGTTTAGTTAAAACAAATATGTAGTACATATATTATTATTGAATCACAAGATCCCAAATGAATGGGTTTCAAATTAAAATTTTAAGCAAAGACTTAAGCTCAAATTAGACGTGACATAACCAAAATTGAATTGGTTTGTATGGTATGTTTTTGTCGTTTTGGTAGTACAGTGGCTATGGTAATAAAGTTTTGGTATAGTTATGTCACGTCTAGTTGGACCTTTAGTATTTATAAGTATTATGAAACTTGGGAATAGTTAACGAATAAATCTATTTTTTTATTTGTTAGGAATAGTTATTGCTTACAATTTTTACTGGTTTTTTTACATCTTCTACAGACCCGGTGTGCTCAAATTTTTGCACGATTTTTCCGATTGTACGCAAATTTTACGAATTGAACGAAAAAAATCACGAAGTGCACGATATGCATTTTGATTTGAACGCCCGTTTTCGTAATAAGCCTGAACAGTGTGGCCATATCCAAAAAAAATTTTACAGCTAAATCGGCTTTTACAAAATGCTAAAAAATGCCAAAAAAAAAAAAAATCCTAAGCTGCCAAAAAATAATGCTTAAATTTAAATGTATTATTGTTTTTTTATTTGAGTTAATATACCTTTATACATGATTTATTTTACATAATTCTTCCCTATAATCATATTAATAGAACAAACTGATTGAAAAATAACAATAAAATATTTATTAAACATAAAAAGTCTTAAAACTATAAAACAAATATATTTCATTCTTTATATACATATGTACATAAAAAGTTTTCAAACAAAATACCATACCATAACAAAAATTCAAAGAAACTTGACGCATAAATGGTTTTTATGCAATATTTCAATATAATTAAAAAAATATTTAAAAAAAAAAAAAAAAAAAAAATATTAAAAAATAATAAAAAATTTAATTTTATAAATTAAATACGTTATAAAATGAATATTCTTCTTCAGCTATTTAACGTCATTCTATTTCGAATTTTCGTTCTTAAGAGATTTATACCACCTTAAACCTTTGCTAAATGGCAAAACCAAGAACTTCGTTGCAAAAGAATCTAATTCAATGAATGGATTTTCATTTAATGCATTTTTACATCTATATTCACTTATCCAGAAATCAACTGTTGAGTTCTTATTTAACAATTCTTAAGAATTTAGTTTCTGCCGCTGATGTTCCAAAGTTGTAATTTCTTCTACAGTGAAATCAATTATTTCTTCTTTAAAATGTTAGCTTAGTCTGGGATCACACTATGAAAGTTTTCTTTCAGAAAGTTTGGGTTTATTGGTGAGAGGAGAAAATAACATGCTTTTCTTTTTTCTTCGCTCACTCATAAACTCAGACTTTCTGAAAGAAAACTTTCATAGTGTGAACCCAGACTTATGGTGTTTTCTTTTCTAAAAAATAATGATGCATTATAGTTGTGTAATATATTAATTAGGTTACACGAACCCTTACAAAGTGATACATTTTTCTAAATTACAATGGAACAAAATAATAGCTACGTTTTACACTCAACACTAATGTGTATTTAGCGTGTTAAATATTGAATGCAAAGTTTGTACTAAAAGCGATATTCACCACGCTTGTAGCAATTTTCAACATTTAATTTTCTTACAATTCCAATAAGCGTTAACAGCACTGATTTTCAATAATTAATGTCAGCTGTTGTTAAACATTCTGCGACAAAAAAATATAATAAAAGTAAAACAAACGAAAAACAAAAAGTTTTTATATCCACCACAATATAACTAAAAATCACAATATAACGCAAATTGTCCGCAAACACAAGAAAAAAAATACTTGCTTGCATAAAAAAGTACTTTACGCAGATGCAAAAAAGGGTATTATCTCACACTCAGTTATAACTGCGGGTAAGAAATGGAACAAATTTGCCATTTATTGTTGCAACATGTTAAGAAAGGAAAACGACAACTTCTCACATTTTTGCATATTTTTAGAATGGAACAAAAACCCGTACGAATGGTAGCATATATGGAACATTATTGTCAGAAAAGAAAACACCATTAATTTGCATTTATTCACCCCTATCGCGAATGTTATGGGAATATGATATATGGGATCAAACCTAAATTCCCATCCCCAACAAATCGGTATCGCAAATATTTTGGGAGTAAAAATTAGATTGTGAATTATTTGTCAGTGGTTTGTAAACCAAAGTCTATTGTGAGTAACTTGTCAGTGCTTGTATTGTGAAAGAAAAATATACAAAATAAAATACTAATAAAAATTTATTAAAATAAATAATGAATAGTGTTTATCTTCATTTTGTTTATGTACACTCCTTCAATAAAAGGAAAAAGTAATTTAATTGAGTCCTACTTTAGAATACAAATTAAAATTTACATGTTGCCTTCTCGTTCACATCAACACTTGTTGGGAATTTATTTAGTAAAAAAATTTGCGGGAGTAAACATTGACGATGCCAAATTTTTTAAGTTTGGGAATTCATTCCCAAAAAATTTGTTATGGGAATCATTCACAATACGAAATAAAACAAGTAAGAGTGCTATATTCGGCTGTGCCGAATTTTATATACCCTTCACCATTGTGCGAGCAGAATACAGAGCAACTAGACAAAAACTAAATAAAACTGGCAAATATTTTTTTTTTAAATAAGAGACAACCGGTTTTGAACTTCGCTTTTCATAAGGGCCCAGAATATATATACTTCACAGGGTGTAGGATCAATATAGTAGAAATAACAGTTATATATACCTTTTTTACCTTCGGTGATGGGTATAAAAAGAGCAATTTTCGGGAATTCAGGGGCCTAATCACCACAATCGATACTATCGTATCGAATAAACTATTGAATTTTTTTGCATACGATAGACACTGGCGTATCGAATGAAAACTCGATAAATGTAATGTCGAGTTACTCGATGTCGAATGCTATTATTTCAAATTCAATACATTTCATTCGATATCGAATTTCAAGATACCAAAATAAATAATTTCGATGAATTTTGCTCGATATCGTATGCGGTGATTAGACCCCAGTATTTCGGTTATAACTCATACAAATTTCCGACATTTTGGTATATATGTCATATCCATAGGACATATGGCAGCCCTAAAATTTAGGTTTTTATACAATTTTTAATTTTTTTTGTACGGGAGGTACCACGCCCACTTCTCCAATCCCGCCCACATTTTGTAGGATGGTGTGTATTGGCAACCTTAATGTGTGTACCTAATTTGGAAACTTTGGCTTTTGCCGTTCTCAAGATATACGGAAATAAAAAAATACAACAACAAGGGATTTTTGGAAAAATTTAGAGGTAGTCGTGGTTTTTTGCTCATATCTCCGTCATTTTTGGACCGATCTGGCTGAATTTCAATAGCAAACTTAAACGGAGTATATGTGACATAAATATACATCAACCTAGTCCACATCATTTCTGGGGTTTTCGGAAAACCCATTTCAACATACACACGTACAGACGGACAGACGGACAACCGGATTTGAACTTCGCTTTTCATAAGGACCCAGAATATATATACTTTATAGGGTGTAGGATCAATATTGTGGAACATACAAACGGAATGACAAAGTTATATATACCCTCTTACCTTCGGTGAAGGGTATAAAAATATGGGAATATTTTCATGGGAGTAGTTGTTTGCGATAGGGGTGAATAGTATTTTCTGTACAAAAAAGATAGAATTTGTTAAATTATGAAAATTGTTGGCAATCGTTGTCTAAGTTGACATATTAATTGAGCCAAACAATCCCGGCATGTTATTCGTATTTGTTTCTCTATTTTAAAAGTTATGGTATCTCTTTTCGTTTCCAAAAATTTTTCAAAATCGTAATTGAGGGGAAAAAATCAGCTTAACATGAATTTAATCGATCAAGCTGTTCAAATTTTAAAACAATTTGATATGAAAGTCTTTTAAAAGATTGTACAGTTTCTATAGCAAAAGAGTAGGGATTTGTACATGCATTCAATAACGAAGTGTGGTAGATTTTCAAAAGAAGATTACTTGAATACCCTTAAAATATATAATGCTAAAAAATGCTAAATATGTTTTTAAAAAATGCTAACGGCTAAATGATAAATTTGCTGCTAAATCAGACAAAAAAATGCTAAATCTACCTGCAAAAATGCCAAAATGGCCACGCTGAGCCTGAATAACTTTAACGCGTTGCTCAATTGTGTATCTTTCCATGGTTCAAATTCAGTTAGTCTGAAATTGAGAAATGTCAAATGAAATGTAGAAAAAAAACATAACGGTTAGGTGTGGTTCACATTCAAATCGGCCCTTAAAATGTAACCTAACTGAGATCTGCATCTTAAGTACTTTTTGAGATAGCAGAACACTGTTGTCAAATTTAAACAATTTTCCAAATGTCCAAGATGATTCAACGAGTTTTAAATGTGGTTCATGAGAAAAAGATGACTTTGGAAGAAGTAAGCAAGATGTTCAAAATTGATAGAAAAACTATTTTATGTCTCGCGGCGGGAGCTAGGTTTTAATGTTAGTTTCTTAGTCAAGTTTTCTTAGAATTTGTTGTACATTACGTTTTTGCTATACGCCTATTTACAAAAATGAATATGCAAAAATGAAACAATTAATATCAGGAGAATATTCAGAAAATTATTATCGTAGATAAAAACAATTCAAATCTTTAGCAATAGAATAGTGATCTGTTAGAGAAATAAATATTCTTCGATAATAATAGTTATGAGCCAATGTGGAAAGTTATTAAATGGATATGAGTCATTCCATGTCAAACCGTACGATTTTTGCTAAAAATTTACTTTGATGTCTCCGATTTCTTTCAAAATTTGAGAACGAAGTCTTCATTAAAAAATATTTTACACGTGTTTCGGGAAAAAAATTAAAAATTTTTTTTTAAAAAGTTATTTGCAATTGAAAATCGTCAAAATCGTGAAAAATCTTCCGACATGACAACATTTAAAATTTAAACTAATGTTTTTATAAAACTAGTGAATGGATTTTGAAGTTCAATACCATCCCTGCAAATAATAGGACCAGTCCAAACACGCGTGTAAAGAGTAGTCCACAAGGGACCAGGACTAGTCCACAAGTAACCCAAACGTATGGAAAAAACCTGGTCTATTTAACATTACGATGTCCTAGGAGAGGACCATATAACCCACCTTTGGACCACTAAGGAGTAGTTTTAAAACTACTCCATGGTATATAACCCACCTTTGGACCAGTAAGGAGTAGTTTTAAAACTACTCCATGGTATACTCAAGAGGATTAGTTTTGAAGTCGTTTAAACACGAAAGCATGTCGTTAAAAAACGAAGACATGTCGTCTCACTACAAACACTTTTTAACAATGGCATGGTCCATGCTTGCATTACATCGGACTAGTCCATGGAGTAGTCCATTTTATCAAAATGGGTCAGGTGGTCCAATTTTATTTGCAGGGATATTTTAAAGGTATTTGAACCAGAGTTCTCATTTGCCCACACATTGCACACTCTTGCACATGTGCCAAAAAGACACACACATAAAAACTAGCACATGCCCATGTGTAAGAGCGATATTTTATATGTGTCTCTTACGCAACCATGGGTATGTGCATTTTGTTGTTGCACATTTCGTGAGTGGCACATGGAATGAGCAACGCATCAATGCCCATGAGCATGCACACAGGCATACAATTTATTGATGTTATTATCAGTGTTGCCAAATTAAATATTTGATGTGACAAAAATTCCTAAATGATGTTTTAAAATTTAAATACTTGTTAGGATTTTTTTTATTCTTAAAAACAGTGCTGCCATAACTTTTTGATGAAAATATGCCAAAACTTCAAAAAAAAATTTGCTAAGTCGTTAAATGAAGAAAATCTGCTATTCCAAAATTTTTACTGATCATACACAGAAAAAATTATTGCCGAATTATTTTCAAACAAACGCTTGTTTGAAATTTTTTTTGATTTCTACAAATTTTTTTACTGATTCAATCAATATTTTTGTTTGATTTTTATTTAACCAACAAAAATGTGGACAACTCTTCAAAAATATAATAAACGCGCTATTGGTTTCAAGTTTTCATAATTTTGTATTAAATATTTAATGCTCTTTAATGTTGTCGTCTTTTTGCATTTTTTCAATTGATTGTAAGCAACACTTCTTTATGATAAATATAAGAACTACAACAAAAAACACATGCAGTCTATTTTTGGACGCTTTAAAAAAGTACAGCAATAAGAAAAATGATAAAATAGCGTGACGAGGTTTGTAGTAAAAAAACAACAAAAACAATAGCAGGTAAAAAAACGTTTCATTTTTTTTTAAACAACAGAAAAAACACATTATAAGAAACAAAATAAATTTTTGGTTGGTTTCAAAGTTGGTAAAAAAAAACAAAATCCCGTATTCAATTTTTTCAAATAGTTTGTTTAAATACATCAAATACAAAAATAGAATGATGACGAAAAACATATCGAGTCGGTCTGCCGCCGTTTTTGGTTACATTTCTTCTTCATTAGCAAAGGAATGGATGCAGCAAAAGTGAGTGACGAAGAAAAACATTGTGTGTATAAATAAGACTTCGTTCAAAAATTATTCCAACAAAAAAATGTGTCTCAAAGCCAGCCAGCCGCTCTGCTCTGCTTCATCTTCACCAATAGTGCTTGCTTGTGTGCGCGTCATTGCTTGTGCCAAAACTTTTTTGATTGATTCAGCAAAATTATTTGTTTAAAATTTATATGAATTTCAGTAAACATTTTGTTTGATTCTGTAAAATTATTTGTTTGAAAAAATCGGCGTTTTTTTCAATAAACAAAATGCAAATAAATTGTTTGAATATGCGAATTTGTTTGTAGGACCGATTTCAGACAAAAAATTGTTTGATTCTACAAATTTTTTGTTTGAATTGAAAAAATAATTTTTTCTGTGTAAAAAATTATTTGAAGGTTAAGTTTTTTTGTAATTTCCTTCAAACAAAGAATGGCAAGAACAAAATTCATGTATATTTTTGTTTTGTATGTTAAAATTTTCATGTATTTTTAGACAAAATAGTCTACCTGCTTTAAGTGTTCTTATAAAATGTTAACAAAATCATAAAGCCAAAAAATTCCGTTACCTTTTTACACAGTTATTACAAGAATGGTTAAATCATTTCCGTATAAGCAACAACCGATTATACAAGTTACATATCAATTTCAGTTTTTTCATGCCTACTATTGAAAATATTTATTATTCAAATTGGTATGTATATTTCTTTCATATTTTGTACGTCATAAATTAAAATTTCATAAATAGAAGACAAATGTAACATAAAATTATTTATTTTAATAAATTTATGTAGGAATTACCAATATAACCAAATACCTTAATTTTTGACTAACAACTATTTCATAATAATATTTTACACGATGAACTGCATTTCTGGCAACATTGCTTGAAATGTAGATAAAAAACCAACATGGCTTCAAATGAGTGTGCATGCGTGCGCTAGTATTTTATGCTCATGGGCATATGCACATGAGTTCCATCGATCAATGCTCATGCCCTTGGGCATGTGCATTGATATAAGAAAATGTTGCACATGCCCATGGGCATGAGCACAAATTTAAGCACATGTGCTGCACACTCATGGGCAAATACGAACTCTGATTTGAACCTTCTTTTTAAAAAAAATATTATTTTTTATAAATTAATTTTTTTTTATTATTAAAAATTGGTTTTTTTACTTAATTTCCGTTTTCCACAATCTTCGAACAAGTCGAAAAATCTGAAAAAAATATTTTCTTAAAGGTTAATATATTCTTAACATTCCCTCAAAATTTCAGAGTGGAGGTCGAATGGATTCAATTTTTTTTACAATTTTTTTCCAAAAAAATTACATTTTGTATATAAACATTTTATTTTCAAGCATGTTAACGAAAATGTCAACGCATGTATGTATGTGTGTATGTATTCAAAAACACACAAAATTTGATACTTAAGTAAATATTTAATCAAAATTCATATTGTTCTGGAGATTTGTTTGTTTTGCTTTTTCTATTTTGCCGTTAGAATTTTTTTGTATGTTCTATTTAAAAAAAAGCAATGTTGCAGGTGATTTTTAGTTTACAAGAAAAGTTCGTTTATCTCAGTTCAGTGCTTTCAGAGGGAATAAAATATTGTTAAGTAAATTAAAATAATGAAACCGAATTACAGATTTTGTTGCAATCCGTTTAATGTTGTCAAACATAAAAAAACTAAACTGAAAAATTTACGTTGGATTCAACAAAAGCTAAAATTAAATTTGCAAACCTTGAATGGAAGGCTTAGAATTTGTGTTCATTGTCGACTTAAACTAAATAAAATTCCAATAATTCATAGCGATATTACCAGGTAACGTGTTCCGTAATACCAACCTATTACCGAGTTTTTGCTGGGATTTACTTAAGTACCAAACGTTGTGTGTTTTTGAATACATACACACATACATACATGCGTTGACATTTTCGTAAACATGCTTAAAAATAAAATGTTTATATACAAAATGTAATTTTTTTGTGGTGCTGCAATGGAAAAAAATCGTCAAAAAATAGAATCCATTCGACCTCCACTCTGAAATTTTGAGGGAATGTTAAGAATATATTAACCTTTAAGAAAATATTTTTTTCAGATTTTTCGACTTGTTCGAAGATTGTGGAAAACAGAAATTAAGTAAAAAAACCAAATTTTAATAATAAAAAAAAAATAATTTATAAAAAATAATATTTTTTTTAAAAAGAAGGTTCAAATACCTTTAAAATAAGTTATTGAACTTCAAAATCCATTCACTTGTTTCATAAAAATATTAGTTTAAATGTTATCATGTAGGAAGATTTTTCACGATTTTGACGATTTTCCAATGCAAATAACTTTTTAAAAAAAAATTTTTAATTTTTTCCACGAAACACGTGTAAAATATTTTTTTATGTTTAATACGTCTGGCAAATTTAAACAAAATCGGAAGAGGTGGTGTAAAAAAGGTGTTCGGTCTGACATGGAATGACTCATATAGCTGTTGTGTTTAGCGGATATTTATTTTCATTAAACATGATAGTTAAAGGCAATTTTAATAGAATATATCTTGAAAGTGATAAATTTTGTCTGTACCTGAAAGTGAGCGTAATTATTATTCAGGGACCTTGGTTTTAAGGGATCTGGGCAACCTGTTTTTTTGATTAATTCTAGGGTTCATACTAAGCGGCCTATTTATAGTGAATATTATACTGATAATACCATACTAATACTAAACTTAATAATATCGACCCCTTTGCGCGAAATTATCGTATGTTACAAAAACCAAATTTTACAGGAGAGCCATTTTTTCTACTTTTCTCTGCTATCACTTGCAATATAAAAATGAAAATATACATTCAATTTTTGGAGCAATGAAGTGGAATTCGCCTACAATATTTTGTCAGGCGACGTCTCTTTGAATGTAGAACAAGATTGCATCAAAAACTCAATTTCAAAAAAATTGGCAAATGGGTCGATATGCTAATACGTAGTCTGATAATATTATAATATAAAGTTAACTCACTGGGGACCGGAGTCAACATTCGATGGAATATTAATCCTCTTAAGGGGATCAAATATTGGACCGCAGGTTCCTAGGTGGGGAGAATCGAGGAGCATTACTTAAATGAATACGCGATAGTGTAGAGTTTGTGTACTTACCTAGAGGGGTCTAGTGCGAAGTTCCCAAGTACAAGATTTGGTGAACGTGCATCCAAGGGAGTTAAGGGGGGAATGGCAAGCATAGATCCATACGATGGAACAGTGTTCGAAACATCAAGCGTCGGAAAATTCTGCTCTGTGGGAAACCAGTTTGGCTGTGTTCCGTTCCGTTCCAAACAAATTAACTTTCCTATAAATGAAGTTATAACAGGGTTGATAAAGTTGGTACAATTGTACTTTTTTTGGTACAATTAAAAACTAAAAAGTACGCTGGTACCCCCGTGACTCATTTGGTACTATTTTCAAATTTTTTTACATACTTATAATTGATATACAATGGCAACTCGTATTAACTGTCAAATTAATTTATTGTTGAATTTAACAAAACAGCTATGATATTTCGCATTTGCTCTTTTACAAGACCATTTGCACCAAACACTTAGCTCCGCTACTGTGAATAGATTTTTGTACTTGTTGATTGAACGATAGCTTAAGCCACATTCTAAATTTAGTATCAGTGACAGCATATAGTGTGCATTTTATAATGATATTGACAAGTTGTTAAAAGATATACGAAACCACTTCTGCAAAAGTTCTACATAGTAGAAGAGACGAATTTCTCTCAATTATATTCTTCAACAAGATGGTTGTCACGTCAAGAAGAAATCAACAGAATTTTGGAATAGTGGGAGCCCACTCCATTCTTTTACTCCGAATTATTTTAAAGGAGATTTTACAAGAGCTAAATTAAATTTTATTATATTCGGAATTTTCTACTCCTTTCCTGTTTCTGCAGTACATATTGAAAATTGTAATTACAATAAATTTGTAAATGCAATCCGAAGTAGTTTGTATGAACATATTTTTAGAACGCTTAAAACGCTTTCGTTTAAAATTCGAGATTGCATTTTGAGAAATATTCGTCAATTTTCACAAAAAAAGATGATAAATTCTAAAAAGTGTGTGAAAACGCTCGCTGGCGGCAATCAAAAATAAAAATTAATGGATTTCTCTACTCTAAAAACCGCATGATGCAGGTCTGGCTAGATCAAATACAATTTGTTTGCCTCTATTCTTGAATATTTTGGAAAACTAACTATTTTGAAAAATCCGGAGCTCGAAATTTATTGTTTACCTATGGTTTCTTTGGCAAAGTTTCTTGGAATGACTTATAGAACAAGAATCGCGATGTGCTATTGACGCGAAAAAAATTGACCCACCTTATTATTATGTATAATTAATGAACATATGAATTTTAAGTACCTTTTGTTTTTGTTGTATTAAATATTTGTTTTTAAAAATAAAAAAAAAATTTAGTACTATTAGGACCGAAAAAGTACAATTTCAAAAGTTCATTGGTACGATATTGGTTTTCTCATTTATCATCCCTCAGTTGTAAAGAATCTTGTTAAAATGTGTTTGCTTAATAATATTAAAAGAAGAAAAGAAAAAATTAATATTTTGTGTCAAAAATACACTACCTTTTAAAAGGCGTGTGTTGATAGTAAAATTTTTATTAGCAAGAATTATTTAACAAAAATAAAAGCTTTAAATAACAAAAAAATATTTATTTTGCTAAAATTTAAGAACAATATTTGTGCACGAAGATTGGAACAATTCAATTTATTCTTATGATTGGTGGGGTCTTTTACCATACGGGACCTTTTATTTAAGTTTTCCTTTTTTAATTGCTTGCTTACATTTTTGATTTTAATTTTAGCAACATTTTTTCAATTATCAATAAAAAATTCTTATAATTAACTAGCTAGCTTCGCCACCCCCGTTGCACACTGTAAGGTTTTAACATTTTAGCTTATCAAAATCCAATTTTTTGTTTGTTTTTTTTAAATAATTTTTACTAGAATTGATTAATAACAATCCCAACTACATAAAATTGCATTTGGAATTAAAAAAATTAACAGCGTTATGAAGTAACAGCACCTTAAACTTCACTGTAATTGCAGACTATTGCTAGACATAAGCAAGTTAAGGCGCGTAGCCCAATTTTGAATGGTTGTTACTTTTTTATAAAATGCAATATCTTTATGATTTTTTTTTTATTTTGTAGTTTTGTATATTTTTTATTAACAGAATTAATCAATTGTAAATCACGTGATCAGAATAAAAGTTTAAAGGTTTTTAAATATATGTATCTCTTTTTAGAAGTTATTTTGAAAAATGTTTTTTTTTCATTGGACATAAAAATGTATACACAAGCAAGCACAAGTAGTCGCATTTTTTGCATCAGATTACCTATTTTGTCTTCTTTCTGAATCAACCAAAAAAATCTGCCCCAACTTGCCCCCCCCCCCACTATTCCCGATCCAAAAACTGATCATGAATTCTTGTATTTCGCGCCAGCAAATTTTTGATGTTAAAAATGTCTGCGTGTATTTGAATTTATTTTAGGAAATATTAGTACTGGTTCAAAACAAACTCTTAATTTGCAAGAAATAAAACTTTTTTCTCAAAAAATTTGCGCACAAATAAACTCAAAATGACAAATATCGAAAAGAACAAAACTTCGATTTTTGAAAACAAATACTGGTTGGTTGACTCTAGAAATTGATTTATCACAATTTATTTGTGATAAAACCATTTCTTCTTCGGCTTTTACTAGTGGAAGGCCAGAGAAAAAATTCCATAAGGGCTCAGAAGTAACAAGAAAAAGGAAAGCAAGAGAACTTTTGAATACGGTTGATCATAATCAGTTATTTATGGCAGCCGAAATGAAAATGCACTTAGATGTGAAACGAACTTCGGCCTCAATTGTTCGTGAGCTTATAACTGCTTCTCCAAAAAGGGGAACACTTTTACAAAAAAGTAGAATTGTTTCAGATAAGCCCATGAGCCTTTCTGCTGATCAAGCATTAGCAATGATAATAGATATCGGCTTTTCTACACATGGCTACCAATTCTTGAGACAACATACATCGTCTATTAACTCTGAAATGTTTCCCTGTTATGATTCTATAAAAATTTCCAAACGTGCATTTTATCCAAATGGACTGTAACAGAATCATTCGCGAATGTCAGCCTCCAATCACTTATTGACCATACAGTCTTAAGACTTTGTTTGGCCTTGAAGGATACATTTCTTTTGATAGAAGATGATTTTAATGAGGTGACTTTTAAGATCAAATGGGGTGGTGACGGTGCTGACCATAATCGTTACAAGCAATCATTTTCTCAAGAAAATATTTCTGACGAGAGTTTGTTTAGCATATCTATGGTCCCACTTGAAATGTCTTTAGAAAATATTGGTTACAACCAAAAAACAATAATTTGGAAAAATGCTGCACCCTCGTCAACTAGATAGATATTGTTGGCTTAAAATATTTTTGTTAATTGGTGCGTTTGCATTTTAGGTAACGAGATATGCATGGGTAATGTATTGTTTGATTTTCCCCAATTGTCCTACTCAATCTTGCTATTAATTATAAACCAATTTAAAACAATTATATGTTATCTCTTATGGGAAGTGGGCGTGACAATTATCCAATTCCGCTCATTCTTCTACAGGAGTTGTGTTCTTAGTCATATATTACTTGTACCAAATTGCGTGACTGTACCTTTATTTGTTAAAGAAATATGCCATTTTGATCAGCTAGAATGGTAAAACCTCACACTGTGCGTTGTAATGAAATAAAAATTTAATAGTTAAAAAATATATATAAAAAGTTACTCACCATTTTTTTTAAATTTTTCCTATTGTATGGACGTTAAAGTTGCTCTTACATGGGCCCCGCTATGTGCATTAGACTGGTCGCAATTTTTTTTTTTTTTAAATTTACATGTTTGCGCTGCTTAAAATATGAGGTTTGGTGTAAGAAATCATGGCCTAATTTTTCAGGTCAATCCGACGGTGCCTAGCCGTGCCAAGTGGGGCCCAAAGTTTCCCATTTTATAAAAAAAACATCTTTTCTATCAGATCTTTATAGTTATACTAGTTGAAAAGCCGAATATCAAAAATATGACTACGCTACGATCTTCCGCAGAGAAAGTTCTTCAAGTGTGCCAAATTTCAGCTTCCTATGTCATCAGATGGCTTCAGAAAGTTGCGGAAAGAATAGGACATACATGCAAACATCCTTACATACTAAGAAATTATATATTGTATAGATAGATTAAAGTATTTGCAGTTTAATATTTTAGTATGATACGAACGAAAGATTTTTAACTAATTTTAACTAATTCGGGGTCGCTGAATCCAGTGGTGCTAGCCGTTTTTTTAGGTTAGCTTTAGTTTTCGAGATATACCGTTATTTCGAAAATTAAGGATGTTGCACAACATATGTTCGCGCAACTCAAAAACGCTTTAGCTTATTGAAAAACTAAAAAAAACCGAAATTCCGCAATAAAATTTACTTTTAGAAAGTTACAACTTTTTTCTTCATATTGGCTTTGGTTTTCGAGATATACCGTTATTTCGAAAATTAGGGAGGTTGCACAACATATGTTCGCGTAACTCAAAAACGCTTTAGTTTATTGAAAAACAAAAAAAAACCGAAATTCCGCAATAAAATTTACTTTTAGAAAGTTAAAACTTTTTTCTTCATATTGGCTTTGGTGTCCGAGATATACCGTTATTTCGAAAATTAAGGAGGTTTCACAACATATGTTCGCGTAACTCAAAAACGCTTTAGCTTATTGAAAAACTAAAAAAAACCGAAATTCCGCAATAAAATTTACTTTAAGAAAGGTAAAACGTTTTTCTTATATGCGCAGTCGTTTTAGAAACATAATTTTTTTTCTGGAAAAAAAAATAATTTTTTTATTAAGATTTCGGAATTTTTGTTTTTAAAAATTCATAAAAAATTGAAAAATGGAGATATGCTTCCAATTTTATAGACTCATATAAAAAACAATATTGCAAACAAAACAAGCTATAAATGATTAAAATCTGTTCACAACTTTTGATTTTATGTATTCACAAAGACGAAAAATTTTAATTAATTTAAGAATTTTATTAAACCGCCATATGTGTATAATTGAAATTCTTACATTTGGCCCGTGTAGTGCCTAGGATGCCTCAAGACCAACTCCAGTCATACATTTGACCCTTCTTGAGGCATCCTAGGCACTACACGGGCCAAATGTAAGAATTTCAATTATACACATATGGCGGTTTAATAAAATTCTTAAATTAATTAAAATTTTTCGTCTTTGTGAATACATAAAATCAAAAGTTGTGAACAGATTTTAATCATTTATAGCTTGTTTTGTTTGCAATATTGTTTTTTATATGACTCTATAAAATTGGAAGCATAGCTCCATTTTTCAATTTTTTATGAATTTTTAAAAACAAAAATTCCGAAATTTTAATAAAAAAATTATTTTTTTTTCCAGAAAAAAAATTATGTTTCTAAAACGACTGCGCATATAAGAAAAACGTTTTACCTTTCTTAAAGTAAATTTTATTGCGGAATTTCGATTTTTTTAGTTTTTCAATAAGCTAAAGCGTTTTTGAGTTACGCGAACATATGTTGTGAAACCTCCTTAATTTTCGAAATAACGGTATATCTCGAAAACCAAAGCCAATATGAAGAAAAAAGTTGTAACTTTCTAAAAGTAAATTTTATTGCGGAATTTCGGTTTTTTTTTGTTTTTCAATAAACTAAAGCGTTTTTGAGTTACGCGAACATATGTTGTGCAACCTCCTTAATTTTCGAAATAACGGTATATCTCGAAAACCAAAGCCAATATGAAGAAAAAAGTTGTAACTTTCTAAAAGTAAATTTTATTGCGGAATTTCGGTTTTTTTTTGTTTTTCAATAAACTAAAGCGTTTTTGAGTTACGCGAACATATGTTGTGCAACCTCCCTAATTTCCGAAATAACGGTATATCTCGAAAACCAAAGCCAATATGAAGAAAAAAGTTTTAACTTTCTTAAAGTAAATTTTATTGCCGAATTTCGGTTTTTTTTAGTTTTTCAATAAGCTAAAGCGTTTTTGAGTTGCGCGAACATATGTTGTGCAACATCCTTAATTTTCGAAATAACGGTATATCTCGAAAACTAAAGCTAACCTAAAAAAACGGCTAGCACCACTGGATTCAGCGACCCCGAATTAGTTAAAATTAGTTAAAAATCTTTCGTTCATATCATACTAAAATATTAAACTGCAAATACTTTAATCTATCTATACAATATATAATTTCTTAGTATGTAAGGATGTTTGCATGTATGTCCTATTCTTTCCGCAACTTTCTGAAGCCATCTGATGACATAGGAAGCTGAAATTTGGCACACTTGAAGAACTTTCTCTGCGGAAGATCGTAGCGTAGTCATATTTTTGATATTCGGCTTTTCAACTAGTATAACTATAAAGATCTGATAGAAAAGATGTTTTTTTTTATAAAATGGGAAACTTTGGGCCCCACTTGGCACGGCTAGGCACCGTCGGATTGACCTGAAAAATTAGGCCATGATTTCTTACACCAAACCTCATATTTTAAGCAGCACAAACAATTAAATTTAAAAAAAAAAAAAAATCCCATACAAGAAAAGACCAGTCTAATGTGCATTGTACCCATTTATTCTATAAAGATTTATATGGACATCAAAATTGCCTTGCAAAATTTGATGGCTCTTGTTCGGATTCGAATTTTAGTATTTCACTCATAAGGGAGGTACCACGTCATACATTTTCAAATCTTGTAGACTATAGCTGTTATAGTCTTCAAGATATGTATAAGAATTTTATTTTTTATTTCATACATGAGGTGCACACAATTAATAAATTAATTCTACAAAAATTCAGGATTCTAGCTGTTATAGTTTTCCAAATATATACACTGGTGTATATAATTTATACGGGAAGACGAGCCCATTGTTTTTTGCGCACCCGTTTCATCCCCAAAATGTCATATGGATGTCAAAGTTGCCTTCGTTTGATGGCTTCAGTCGCTATAGTTTCGGATAAATATATATATGGTAGGTGCTACGCCCACTTTGTCTCGTGCACCCGTCTCTTATCCGAATATTCATAAAGACGTCAACGTTTGGTTACGATTTTAAGTATTTAAATCATGTGGGAACTGCCACACTTACTAACGCAAGTCCGCCCATTTCTACCTTAATGTCCGTGTGAATGTCAAAGTTGACCGCACTTAATTTGAAGACTCTAGCTGTATTAGAAGCTGTGTTTCAAGAAAATCGCTCCAGCCGTTTAGCCGTCTATAGACTTTAAACAAAAATATTTTTGTACAGGGTGGAGCTATATGGTTTAAATGGTTTATAACTCTTTTATTTATGCGATTTTTATATTTTTTTTTTTAAATACAGCTTTGAAAAATGATATATCCTGAACGTGATGTCCATTTTCTGCTTTGCACATACGTGCTCTTTTTTAGCATATTTTCCATAACTTTTCGCAAAATTTCGGGTGTAATGGCCATGATTTCATTTAGCTTTTGGCTTTTAGTTGGAGTATGGTTCTTGGTTTGGTAACGTATACTATTTCTTTAAAATATCCCCAAAGAAAACTGTCAGGAGCTGTTGAATCTGGTGAACGTGGCCAGTTAAAATCGAAAAAACGATATGCACGCTGTGTCAACACAATGGACTGTTGGTTTGAAAAATAAAATTCATTTTTTTTTTTTGTAAGTTGTTCGATCGTGCTTAAAAAAAATGTTCCTCCTTCTCTACTCCTTCTAGCGAATGTGGAATGTGTATCATATCTTTTATACTAAAGACCGAGGCGTTCGATGAGGCATTCTTTAGAAGATTAATTAAAATAGTAATTGAATCCAAAAAATTTTTAAGCAGGCTTTTTTAAAGTTCTTCTGAGTTTTCCCGCTGGGTAAAAACATACAAACACACATTCATTTTTATACCCTTCACCGAAGGTAAAAGGGTATATATAACTTTGTCATTCCGTTTGAAATTTCTACAATATTGATCCTACACCCTATAAAGTATATATATTCTGGGTCCTTATGAAAAGCGAAGTTCAAATCCGGTTGTTCGTTTAAATGGATTTTCCGAAGACCCCATATATGATGGGGGCCAGGTTATTATACATTTATGTCACATATGGTCCGGAATCGTTCGCTATTGAAATTCAGCAAGTTCGGTACACAAATGGCTGAGATATGAGCAAAAAACCACGACTACCTCTAATTTTTCCCAAAAATCCCTTGTGGTTGTTGTATTTTTATTACTTTTTGCTGTATATCAGGGGAACACCAAAAGCCAAAGTTTCCAAATATGGTACACACATTTAGGTTGCCAATACACACCATCCTACAAAATGTGGGCGGGATTGAAGAAGTGGCCGTGGTACCTCCCGTACAAAAAAAAATTAAAAATTTTATAAAAACCTAAATTTATATGTGCTATGGATATAGGGTTGCCATACGTACTGTTTTAAGCAGTACATGTACTGATTTTTTGCAGTTGTACTGTTTTATGCACAACTCCCAAAACAGTACGCAAATGTACTGTTTTTTACACTTTGTACTGTTTTTTGTACTGTTTTTTTTTTTTCTCAGTCTATATTTAACAGAACTGGCTTACAAAAAATTATGTTGTGTTAAAAAAAAAGTTCTAAAATAATAAGAGTTTTTACGCTGTGGTCATTGTTTTCTCATAAATACACAGTAGAAATCTAAATTATAATGGGTGGCTCGTAGCAGTTGTATATTTTCGTGTTGTTATGATTTTATGGCTACCTCTTCCAATAGTCCTTCTCTTTCCACACCAGAGAAAGACAAAAAAAAAATCTAATTTTTTTTAGGACTAAAAAATACTTATTCCAAAACAGTTATCGTTAATTTTTAGAACTTTTTTAATTTTCGGGCATGTTCTGGAAATCGAAATCACGTAAAGTTGAAAACAAACAATTTTGGAAAATTATCCGTATTCAAAATTTATAAAAATACCTAATACCTTTGAGGACCACTTTTCTTTACCTAAACTACTGAAATATGAAAAAGGTAAGTAAATTTTTACAAAAATTTTTTTGAAAATATTCATCGTTTTCAATTGCACTTGATTTTAAATATTTTCAGATTTTGTGAAATAAAAATAAACCAAACAATTTTTTTTGGATTTTATATATTAATGGCCAATTTCACCAAGTTCAGGTTTAATTAACTTTCATTATAAAAGTCAAAAAACCTATTGTTTTAGTAATAGTTAATTATAGCTGAACTTGGTAAAATTAGCCGTAAATAATTTAAAAATTATTTAAAATTGGAAAATTAATTTAGGAAACAAACATTTTCTCAAACTCTATATTCTTGGTGCAACTATGTGTGTAGCGTAAATTGCTTTAAATACGAATATGTTTAAAGAAAATCGTACTTACAAAATCAAAGAGTTGATTGTTTTGAGCAAAGTAAGGCTTTTCTCCTTTCTTATATGGCTTCGTTTGTAGTGTTTGCTTTTTAAACGCAAATGGAGTAATTTCATATGTATATTTATAAAATGCCATAAACTGGAAATAATTCCCGTTACACATTTTAAGTGTATTTCTTTCTTTATATAATTGTTGTTGCATATTCAATCAAAAGTTTAAAATATTTACCCCAATTTCACCAAGTTCAGTTAAAACTAACTATTACTTTAACTTCCAGCTTACAATATGTTTTGACAGCTTGAACTGATAGTTAATTATAGCTGAACTTGGTGAAATTGGGGGTTACTTATTAAAACAAATGGTAATGTTGTCGTCAAAAAAAATGTACTGTTTTTTCTTGATTGTACTGTTTTTATGTATTCGATGTACTGTTTTTCCGAATTTAAAATCTGGCTACCCTATATGGATATGACTTATGTATCAAAATATCGGAAATTTTTATTAGAACATATTTTATAAAAAACGCGGGAAAATCGGTTCAGATACCTAAATTAATTTTTTTTTTTAAATACCCACTTTCGGGAACCATAGATCTCCCCGAGTCTTTATAACTCAAGTAAATAGTACTAAACAGTAAACACGTCGGTATTTAAATCTTTCAAATCGGCTTAAAAATTACTAAGTTATGATCAAAATACTGAAATCCCAAAAATGATTTTTTTTATACCCTTCACCGAAGGTAAAAGGGAATATATATCTTTGTCATTCCGTTTGTAATTTCTACAATATTGATCCTACACCCTATATCCTGGGTCCTTATGAAAAGCGAAGTTCAAATCCTGTTTTCTGTCTGTCCGTTGAAATGGATTTTCCGAAGACCCCATATATGATGGGGGCCAGGTTATTATACATTTATGTCACATATGGTCCGGAATTGTTCGCTATTGAAATTCAGCAAGATCGGTCCACAAGAAGCTGAGATATGAGCAAAAAACCACGACTACCTGTAATTTTTCCCAAAAATCCCTTGTGGTTGTTGTATTTTTATTACTTTTTGCTGTATATCTGGGGAACGGCAAAAGCCAAAGTTTCCAAATTAGGTACACACATTTAGGTTGCCAATACACACCATCATACAAAATGTGTGCGGGATTGGAGAAGTGGGCGTGGTACCTCCCGTACAAAAATATTTTGTATGAAATTTTCGAACTGCGGCCGCTAAGCTTTCATTATTTTTGAAATATTGTTCAACAATGAAGACACATTTTTCTATCCTCTAACGCTCCATTTTTACTAACCCTAAACTGTCAGCTGTCGAATTTGTTTTAAGATTGCCAACACTTTCTTTCAGAAATGGCATCAAATTCAATCTTGCGTTAGTTTTGGGACACCCTTTAGAAAAAAACAAAGCTTAAAATTTGTATATCTGTTTTCAAAGCGCTGAAACTGGCGATTTACATTTCTCGAAATTTTAATTACTTAGAGATCTAATTAAAGAGACTCTACTACTACTGATAAAATGACTAAATAAGCAACAATATCTTGTTATCATATTACAATGAATTTACCCTCGTGGGAAAATAATTCTTTATTATAACTTAATCAATTACAAGTCAAATTTTAAAACAATTAAGCCCTAAGACAAACAATGTTTGTTGCAAAGTATTGTGGCCTCAAAAAACCAATCAATTAAACTCATAACAAATTGCAAAGAGTTTCTTTCATTTATTTATACCAGTTAACAAACACTCCTTGCAGCTCTCCGAAATAGTAAATTAGCAATTTATGGCCCATACCTTCTATTGGCAGTCACCCGTGCTCCTTATATCATAAAAAAAAAATGTTATGTTATGGGCTGTGTATGACAGGACCGCCCATATCATTTGTTTTGATATTAAATTTCATTAAGAAAATTGTGTTTTATTTTTCATTTTCTATAAAAAGTCCATTAAATGTATAAATATTATTATTGTTATTATTTTCTCTTTGTTGTTTCGTATTTTTTTTTTGTTTTTGCTGCCAAGTAAAGGATATTATGTCTTATATGTATAAACTAACCACATATACAGTATGTTAAAATAATTTTCCGACAACTATTAAAGACTAGATGTGACCAAAATAATTAAGTGATTTTACGGGTATTTTTAAGAAATCAGTACAAAGGAAGGCTTTGCCAATTTAGAGTCGTTTTTTTTTTGTTGCTTAAAAAATTTTCTTACTTACTGTACACACAAGGATATACTTTTAAGATTGTGTATATGAGTGTTTGTTAATAAATAGTTGCCCATACGTACATTTGTATACGTATTTGTGTGATTGTATTCGAATGTATAGTTATTATAACTATAAAAATATTATTTTGCAATCAATAAAATGTCAATTTGTTATAATGCCAATAGCAATGATGTTTTTACTCAGATGTCTGCAACTGTTTACTCTGCGTCACAAGATATTGTTAAACGTACAAGTCCGTACACTCTACGTTAATATGTAAGAATGTATGTATGTTGCTCTTCTGCAAAAATTTGTGTGTTTAAGTTTAAATGTATGTCGAAAGGTATGTGAAAAATTGTTTGACTTTTTGGTTGAGTGCATTAAACACTGATTGTTTACTTAATAAAATGGATACCAAATGTGTGTACAAGTGTACGTATCCTTGCACACTCACATTTATGCCAAATTACATGCACAGAAATAAATACTTAGTGTTGGACGAAATTGGCTATAGAAAACAAACATTCCAATTTACGTACTTCAGAAATTTCAAAGACTTAATTCCCTATAAAAAGTAAGAAGCGCAAAAATTTTTGTGGGAAGTACCTACAACAGGAGAAGAGTGGCAATCAGTGTTGCCGGAACCGAAATTCAATTTTAAACAGAAAGAGCTTTAAAACTATCCAATATTATGTAAAATAAATTTTGTGTTTTATAAAAAAAATGCTTTTATTTACGAAAATAAGGTGTGTTTTAAAGCCCGTTGGAACGTACAAAAGAGTTAGCTGTCAAGCGAACTGTCATACAGCGCTCACATTTTGACATTTATTATCAGTATACTCTGGCAAAACATCATGAATCTTATAAAAATTTACTCTTAAAATCAGTCATCGATTTGCGCAACTTTTTGATTTGTGTCAACCTAAGAGGCTCATTTTTGGCTTAACGGGTTTGTAAATAAACAAAGTGCGACAAATACACAGCAGACTTTATTACAGTAGTTTTGACTTAGCTGCACAATCTCCTTTGCACGATTTTTTGTGCAGGTAAATCAAAAATGCAGTTATATTAAATGCATTTACCTGCCTTAATGTGCAGGTACACAATTGTGGTTACCTGCACAAAAGTGCAGCTAAAGTAAAGGGTTTGATTTAAAAGTAGAATAAAAAAATTATTTTATTAATACATAAATTTATATTTTATTAAAATTTTATTTCAATCCAGCTAGCATTTTCAATCGTCTAGGAGCTTACTGCGAATCTCACAAAGAGTCTTTTTGATCGTCGACGAGCTCATTTTTTAATTGTAGACAATTTCTCGCACGGGAGAAACTGTTACACGTGCTGATTCATATGAGAGATTCTTCCATAACGCAGCGAAAATCGCTTATATTAATCGTAAAGGGAATCGCTTATGATGTATGTTGAGATTATCAAAAGTCTTTCAAAAAGCATGCCAAGAGTCGTATGAGACTCATGTAGGTATTATTTTACAACTCGTACAATGCTCAGCCGTATGACTAAGCTACCTAAATAAGGGCATCAGACGTATTTTTCATGCCAAAACTTCTAATTTTCATACAATTTCTATAAAACAAACCTTAAGGTCGCGAAATCAACACTATCCTGTCGGAAAATCCTTTTTTACAGATTAAGAATCCGGCCGGTTTGTTTTATTAAAATTGTATTGGCAATAGCATTTTCATACTTCAAAAACTGTCTTATTTAGGTAGCTCAGTAATTGCTATACGACTCTTACAGAGAGTCCCCAAAGGTTCATTCCAAGATTTAAAGACGAGCGTGTCAAAAAATAAATAAAAAAATAATAAATTAAAAAAAGATTTAGATGTTTTTGTTACTCGTCAGATAATCACCAGAGGAATATTTTAGGAGTTGTATATTAAACATAATCGTCTAACAAACAGCCTATGCTAGCTGGAAAATAACAGATTATTTTAATACATGTACATTAGCGTGGCCGTTAGTTGTATGGAGAACTTTTTTTTTTTGATTTCTCATATTCTCCCCCCCCAAATCGGTTCAGTTTTATGTAAAAAAAAAATACAAAAAAAATTTCGTAGCGATGAGTTGTGTTTTAGGGGGGGCGTCGGCCCCTCAAAGTTTGCATTAAGCCATTTATTCAAATGTAATTTGTTTGCATATGACTATCTCTTAAAAACAACATTTTACAAGAACATGGTATATGGCAATATTTTAGCTCTTCTAGTCAATAACATTCGCCTCGAAGAAAGTTTTTTGCTAAAATTAATATTTAAGAAAATAATTAAGAAAATAACAACAAAATTCCAAACATTTTATATACGTTTTATATATATTAGACTGGTCCTTATTTTTTGACTTAAAAATTTTTAATGCAGCACCCTCTTAAAATTTTATTTTTAGCAAAAACAAATCGTTATGTAAAAGTTTAAAGTTGATATTTTGATACTAACACGTGCCGCATTAGGATTTAAAGGTCGTGCATATGTAAGTCCAACTAGCACATGCATTTGGCATATTTTTGTACCAAGACTAATATTTTTGCCTGTTTATATAAAAAAAAACTCAAATTATAAATTCATACGTCCATACAAAGGTACGTGTACATTTATTTATTTATGACAATTCTTATTACTACCATAGAAGAACATACAATTTTTTACACATGCATATGTAAATAAATGTTTTAAAGCTCAATGCGGCGGCACGTGTTTGTTTTAAGATATTGACTTGAAATTTTTACAGAATCATATTTTTGCTATAATTAACAATTTAAAAGAGCGCTGCATTAAATATATTACAAAAAAAATCTATGGTCATTAGACTGGTCCTTATTTTTTGACATCAAAATTTTTAATGCAGCACCCTCTTAAAATTTTATTTTTAGCAAAAAAAATCATTATGTAAAAGTTTAAAGTTGATATTTGATACTAACACGTGCCGCATTAGGATTTAAAGGTCGTGCATATGAGTTGGACTTACATATGCACGACCTTTAAATCCTAATGCGGCACGTGTTAATATCAAATATCAACTTTAAACTTTTACATAACGATTTTTTTTTGCTAAAAATTAAATTTTAAGAGGGTGCTGCATTAAAAATTTTGATGTCAAAAAATAAGGACCAGTCTAATATATATAAAAGAGGGATTTAATGTCAAGTGAACTAATTTTGAAATCGAAATCTTTCGATTTGGATGAAATTTGCACAAACGTTAGACCTATTGAATAGTAGTTTAGACACAAGTTTTCAACAAGATCGGTCAAAAAGTTTCTGAGTTTGGGGGGATCAAAGTTTGAAATTTTGGCCATACAGGTGTTCTTTCACATCCATGTAACTTATTACCAATTGGGGTTAGCAAAATTTGTCTCAAGCCGCTAAGATAGTTATTTAATCAATCTTTAAAAAAAAATTTTTTGTTTTTTAAAAAATTTTTTTACATATTTTTTTTATATTTAAAACTTTTTTTTTTTTATTTTTTTTTTTTTTTGCCAAGTTTTAAATTTAAAAAAAAAAAATTTACAAAATTAAAAAAAAACAAAAAATTTGTTTTTTAAAAAGATTGATCAAATAGCTATCTAAGATGCTTGGGACAAATTTTGCGAACCCCAATTGGTAATAAGTTACATGGATGTGAAAGAACACCTATATGGCCAAAATTTCAAACTCTGACCCCCCCAAACTCAAAAACTTTTTGACCGATGTTGTTGAAAATTTGTGTCTAAACTACTATTCAATAGGACTAACGTTGGTGCAAATTTCATCCAAATCGAAAGACATCGATTTTAAAATTATTTCACTTGACATTAAATCCCTCTTTTATATATATAAAACGTATATAAAATGTTTGGAATTTTGTTGTTATTTTCTTAATTATTTTCTTAAATATTAATTTTAGCAAAAAACTTTCTTCGAGGCTAATGTTGTTGACTAGAAGAGCTAAAATATTGCCATATATCATGTTCTTGTAAAATGTTGTTTTTAAGAGATAGTCATATGCAAACAAATTACATTTGAATAAATGGCTTGATGGCAAACTTTGAGGGGCCGACGCCCCCCCTAAAACACAACTTATCGCTACGAAATTTTTTTGTATTTTTTTTTACATAAAACTGAACCGATTTGGTGGGGGAGAATATAAGAAATCAAAAAAAAGAAAATAACGGCCACCCTAATGTACATATGTATGTATGCTTATTTAATATAAAAAAAAAAAAAACATTAACAAAAACAATGAGATTTCACAAAGAACATAAAACATAAAAAAACAAAAAAATTGCGATTTATATTTTTATAAACAGCTTAAATTGGATATTTATGTGAAAAAGTGGCCACCATATATTTTTATGTGTGCACCTAACTTTGATGTTTTCTATGAAAATATTTTAAAACTGCGCAAAAATATGAAAAATGTGCAGGTATACAAAATTCACGTAAACAATTATTTTGAATAATTCCCGAAAATATGTATGTATTTTGGGCAGTTAAGTCAAAGTGCAGCTAACTTTGATTTTTTGTATGAAAATAATTTTAAAATGCCAAAAATTTTGTTAATTTATCTTAAATGTGCAGGTATAGAAAGTGCGCTTAAAAACGGAATTTGTATGAAATTAGAAAGAATAATTCCAAAAATTATCAATTTTGTGCAGTTAAGTCAAAAGTGCACGTAAACAAAAGGCAGTTAAGTCAAAACTACTGTATATATAGAGAATTAACGTTTAGTGCGGTCAACACCCTGGTGGAGATCGTGTTATGGTCAATACAAATCGTAACCTTACCATGATTATGATGATAATTTATGTTTGAAAATATGGATAACATTAATCTGGGTGGGATGTGGTTTGAACAAGATGGCGCTACGTGCCATAAGACCGCGACCGCATACACTGACTTATAAAAATATTTATAATGGAGCTACGGGACGTCACTGGCTTATGCTGATATAGCAGCAACATTTAACCCCTTGCGTGTTATTCGTGATGTACGTGAAGCAGTGCCCAGATGGACCTCCAAAATGCGCATTATCAAATTCAAAATAGCCTCATCACTTATATATAAGCTGTGCAGTCAAAATTTCATCACATAATAGTGGAGAAGGTTTGTGCTGATCGGTTCACCCAGAATTACTTTCTTAGAAGATCTTAAGATGTCCTTCCATCCGACTTACAAAGTACAGATCGTGATTTGAAAAATAGTTTAATGAAATTTGGTACAAATGTATGTTTCCATTGCCATTAGGACGAAGGCTATCGCAAATGGTGAGAATAAGTTAGGTGGCATTACTTCCTTATAAATGTTGGTACAAAATTTGGCAACGATGACGTTAGTAGTGTTTATGACATTTTGTACTGGAAGATCTATAATTAACCGTAGGTCATATATAAACCACCTCTCTAGTCTTGGGCTTAATCGTTCATTTAGGTGACCGGTCATTAACGTTCAATTCAAAACAGTGAACGAGTTCGTTCACTTCGTTCAGTCGTTCATTTCGGGTCACTTGTCTTTTGGGTCAGTTTATCTTTTGTGTCAGTCGGTCTTTTGTGGATTTCGTTCATTCATTCACAATTGATTGAATACGGCAATGTGTTAAAAGAGACGAGTATAGCATATTTGTTTGATGTTACACTCAAAATATTATGTAGGTAAATTCAAAATAATATTAAGTTTGAAAAACTGAAATTTCATTTAAAATAAAGGAATTTTGCGGCTATTTTTTAATGTTAATTTTAAAACGGAGAAATTCTTTAAAAATTAATAAATTTTTCTGTTATTTCAATGTACAAACTACAAAAAATACATTCAAAGGTTTTTTCAATTAATTTTAACTCAATTTAAATTACATACTAAAACAGCTAAAACAGTATTTATACCTGTCATTATTACCTACCAAATCAGCGAAAAATTTGTGTTTTTTAATTTATGTGCACATGTTCCTATAAGTATGTAAATAATAAAATAATTTAAAATATCTTTGCAGTTAAGTATTTCAGTTTTATTTTATGCATAAAAAATAACTGAACATATATTTTTTAGAGAAACATATAGAAATAGTTAAAGAATTAGTTTAATTATAAAATAACAAATTTTATTAAGTTTTAACTCTACGGAAAATGATTTTAGTAAATTACAAAAAAAATAGAAAACAATAAACGAAAAATTCTGAGTTGTTTTTTGGTTTACCCAACAACTGATTGAAAAGAAACAATACTATTAAAATGTTTATGTTGTACCAGTATACTATATTTGTTTCTTTTAACACATTGCCAGTGGCAATTTGCCACATTGTTTAGAAAATTTCATAGTACAATCTGGGCTGCCATATGTAGTGATTTCTCGCTAAACGTGGCGGTTTTCATAGTTGTTTGGTGTTCTCATATTCTAACAGCCGTATTCATAAAAAAAATCATAATTCAGGTTTTAGATGAATTTTAGTTAAAAAACATTTTAAGCCTAAAAAAGCTTTTTTTTAAATTCGTATTCATAATCAGCATTTTAACTAATAAACGTTTTACCGTATTTTTTAATTTGATGGTGGCAACGCTATCTCTTTTATTTGTCACATGAATCATAATGATGTAAAACAGTGGTTATTAATTCATACTCGTATTCGTATCTAAAATTTTTTTTTGTCGTGTGTGAGAAAAAAATTGTTTTTTATATATGAATAGTTGTCTCTTACTGAGCTACCTAAATAAGTGCGGAAGCGTTTTTTGTATGTCAAAACTTCTCATTTGCATACAATTTATACGAAACAAACCATTAGAATGCGAATTAGAAACCACCCGGCTGATAAATCTTATTTTACAGATCGCTATGTCGGTTTGTTTTATTGAAATTGTATTTAAATAAAATTTTAATTTTTAAAAAAACGCTTGCCGCTTTTGTTTAGGTTGTTCAGTTATATTTAAAAAAAATAAAGAGTTCTAACAAAACAAAACAAAGTGCAATTTAGATGATGATTTTATTGCTGATATCAAAAAGTATTCAAATAAATAATGCAAAAAGCAAAAATGTCATTTAAAAATAGGTTTAAACAAGGGTCGAACCAATTTTAAAATTCGCTTATTTACACAAGGTTTAAAATAGGGTTTTTAAGGTAATATTCGTTTATGAATACAATTTTAACGATTTATGCTTAAAACAGATTTGAAATGGAGTTTAAAATGTTTATGAATACGGCTGTAAATGTTTAGGTAACTTTATTTAAAGAGAAATAATTACTTAAAAAATTTTACTGCCTGTTTTTCGAACTTATAATGTCATTAATCAATTTATATGATATAAAAGCATGTTGCTTGTCAATACATGTAAGATGTATAATAACTTTACACAGTTAACCATGCATTGTCATCCAAACTGAACATATGTTACAAAATGTCAGCTAAATCGGTTCGAGTAATCTGCTTTAAATTTGAGTTGCAAGATTTTACCCACAAACATACATTGCAAGTTAAATAAAAGCAATTTAAATGCATAAGTAGATTCTTATAAACTAATATTTTTTTTTATTTTACCAGTCTTTTGCCTGTAATTTCTACAAAAAGAAATCTAGCAGTGCATAGTAATTAATAGTATAAAAGCTGTCATTTTTTAATGAAAACTGAAGGATAAAACATATATGCTAAATGATTGTTGAAATAGGTAAAGATAAGTGCCGGTTCACACACGTCAAGTTTGACTCGTCAAGTCTTGAGTTTTTTGGAGCGAGGGGAAATGAAATGGCATTCTCTTTTCCCTTCTCTCATAAAAGCTCAAGACTTGACGAGTAAAACTTGACGTGTGTGAACCGGCACTAACTGTTAGGTACGAACACGACCAGCTTTCTTTTTTAAAAATTAGGGGCATTATTAATAAACGAATGCTTTAGTTATATCTACATTAAAAATGGGCTTTCCCTAATAATTTCGTGCTCTAAAACTTGACTAAGCTTTAATTAATAAAGTTGTCGAATATTGAATTTGGTTATTTATTTTAAGGTCTAATTTAAAAAATAAATGAAATAAATATGTATACAATTTTTTGCTCAAATAAAAAATTTGCATTTGGCGGGTTTTATATTAAGAACAACTGGCAACGCTCATGTAAAATTGTGAATAGCAGCCAGGGTTGTCGGATTAATTTTGATCTTTTTTGACAAATTTATTGTTCAAAATCGCCAAAGCCTTTTTTTGCGTTTTTGACAATATAAAATATATCTTTAACAGTTTTAAAAATATTTTTTATAAATCCTAAAAAATAAATATCATCCTATTTGCTAAAATTTGCCAAAAATGGGAAAAAGTCGCGTTGATACATAAATTGTTTAATTAAAATGTTTGGTGAACACAAAAAAGGTACAATAGTTTACAATAGTCTAACTAAAGCAGCAAAACGATTTCTTGTGGTTAGTATTAAATAAATATTGGATATATATCTAAAATGCTATACATTTCACCGGTAAGGCATTCTTACTGTTTTTTTGGAAAACAATGTGTACGATTCAGTTATCATGTGAAGGTATTAACGTGCTATTTACATTCATATAATTTATAGCTCGTAATAATGTGCCAAGAAGTTTATACTGCACTCAATTTTGAAAGCGAGTTTTAGTGGAGTTAATTATTAAAAATAACTCTTTCAACACAGACATTAACAATTGGAATAACATGCACATAAAGAGTTCTTTAAAATGGTACGTACAGGACGTATCCTTATAGCTATATATTTTTTCAAAAACTAATTTATATTACATGGAATACCACATTGAAGTAGTATTTCCAAATAACAAACGGTAAATTTGTATACGAGTCTCAAAACAAATTCATGGCTTATACTATGCTCACACTTGGGTTCTTTAACTCTGCTTAACGTTTTTTTTTTTTTTTTTTTAAATAATTCATAAATTTTTACAATTTTATCATTAATATGTTTAAAATAATCTTCTGATAACTTTATAAAGTATTTTTTATCCATTTTTAATACTTAAAAGATATATTAATTTGTTTGTTGGGTTTTTTCCTTAATAATCTGTCATCTTTATCATCTCTAATGTAATAACATTTAGCTTAAACGCGTTTTAAAACCCATTAGTCCCAATTTACACTAGGGACATTTCTTGCTGTACAGACGAAGTTTGATGGCGAGGGGTCGAAAAGGTAGAGTGTTTAGTACATGACTATCTGTACTGGACATTTTTTTCATTTCTCTTTCTTACTTTTTGTAGTTTACATACAAGTATTAATTTCCGTCTGACTTCTAATGTTTCATATGTAAACGCTTCAGGTAAAATTAAAAGAAAATTCAAAAAATATCCGGCAAGAAATGTCCCTAGTGTAAATTGGGACTAACTGCCTATTTCACGATGTCACTCGAACGTATACGTTCGCACAAATAACATATAAATCAAAAACAAAATAAAAAAATTTGTTTTTGGTTTACATGTTATTTGTGCGAACGTAAGTCTGGGATCACACTATGAAAGTTTTCTTTCAGAAAGTTTGAGTTTATTGGTGAGAGGGGAAGAGAACATGCTTTTCATCTCTCCTCTCTCGCCCATAAACTCAGACTTTCTGAAAGAAAACTTTCATAGTGTGAACCTAGACTAAACGTTCGATTGACATCGTGAAATAGGCAGTTAGTATTATCAAATTTACAACAAAATCGCCATATATTTTAAAACCAGCCAAAAATAAATCGCATGTCGCCAAATGGAAAATTAAGTCGCCAAGAAACTTGACAACCCTGATCGTATTATGAAAATGTGTAAAAGAATGTGGCAATGAGTAAATGAAATAAGAATATTATACTGGCATCACATATACATCACAATAGTATTGTTGTTTCTTTTCAACCAGTTGTTTGGTAAGCAAGTGACCGACTGACTAAAAAGACCTAAGTGATCCATGCAAGTGACCGATTGAACGGAATTGAACGATGAAACTGAACGGCCGTTCATCGTTCATCTGACTGACCCGTTCAATTGAACTAGTTCGTTCATGACCGACACAACTCTACACCTCTCCAAATTCGCTTTTAGACGAACAAATCTCATATAGATGTTGATATTTAGTTAATATTCGGCACAAATAACTTTCACATGAATATTTGTCCATTATTGGTCATGGGTCCCAAATAGGAAAGTTGAGTCTTTATACTGTGGTGTAGGGAATTAAACCCTTGACCGACTACTTAATAAAAGTTTATGGTTTGTTGTAACTTTACAGAACGAAAAAACGTAATAAAACGACAATTAAGTAATGTCAATATTTTGACATTATCTGTTGTCAAATTTGTAACAAAACGTTGTCAAATTGATGCCAAAGATGTGAAAAAACCATTGCTGTCAAACAGATAGCGCCTGGTCGTCAGAATTGATATCTTACAGACTTACTATGTTGCCAAACTAGCAACTTTTATGTTAACCTACTGTAACCAAATTTTAAGCGCCAATCTTATTGAAACTTTATGAATCGGTTTAGTTTAAGCCCCGATTATCGTTTACAACACTTAAATGTTGTGTTGTTTTAGCTACAACACAACACTTAATTTGTTATCGATTATGGTTTACAACATCTAGGTGTTGTGCATGTCACAGGGTTGCATTTGATATTAGTGCTCATTATCCATAAATTTACATCCCTGCATATGAAAAACGGTCAAGCGCAATATTGTTAAAATTAAAAGTAAAATAATGGATATAAATACCGAATTATTTTTTGATGATGACGATTCTAATCATTTAGTTCCAGTTCGCTCTTCGGATTCATCAGCAGAGTTTATCAATAGTTTGTTTAATAATTGTCTTTTTCAAATCAACTCGATTAAAAATTCAAATGATAGAATGTTGGATCTTATATTTGTGAACGATTCATCTGACTTTTCTATACTGCGTCATCCCCATATTTCTAACCCTGAGGATATATATCACCCAACAATTGAAATATCGTGCTTATGCTCCTATCCTATCCAGAAGAAAAACACATCTCAGCGCAATAAAATATTTTGTTTTAAACGTACAAATTACGAGAACCTTCAATGTCAAGTGTCCCAAATTGATTGGATAGATGTACTAAACAATTGTAAAAATGATTTGGACCTCTGTTTAGAGACATTTTACCATATACTTACTGAATGTTTTTTGGCATCTGTACCCAGAGTATTTCCTTCTAAAGCAAATGGTCCCCCCTGGAACACAAAATTTATATCTCGGCTTAAAAACAGGAAAAATAAATTGTATAAAAGTTATAAAAAATATGGAACGTTATTGTGTTATGCAAAGTACTCAATATCAAGATCTGAATATACTATTGCTAATCAATTAGCTTATAAAAACTATTTAGATAAAATAAGACATAATTTCAAAAAGGATGCAAAATCATTTTATAAATTCGTTAATTCTAAAAGACGATCGGCTGAATATCATTCGATTATGAAATATGGTGATTCAGAATCTTCGGATGATAAGTCCATTAGTAATATGTTTGCTGACTTTTTTGCATCAACTTACTCTTCGTCATCCTTTAACTATCAATATTCGTACACAATCCTTGAATCCACAACTTTTTCTATACCATCCATTAGCCAACAAACCGTCTTAAACGCCCTAGCTAAGCTAAAATCGTCAAATGTTGCTGGCCCAGACGGCGTTCCAAGATGTATTTTAAAGCAATGCTCACAAATATTATACATTCCATTGATTTATATATATAATATATCTCTTAAGACGGGTTATTTTCCTTCAATTTGGAAAGAATCGTTTATAATTCCACTGTTTAAATCTGGATGAAAAACTTATATATGATACACTGTCGTATTACGCATCATCTATGTTATATCCAACACAACATGGATTTCGTAAATCATGCTCTACAGCTACGAATCTTCTAGAGTTGACAACTTGAGTAAATGAAGGGTTTATTAATGGCATGCAATCAGATGTTATATATAACGAGTTTAGTAAGGCGCTTGATAAAGTTAATCATGATCTTTTGCTGTTTAAGCTTGATCGGATGGGTTTTAGTTTATTGCTTCTTAAATGGCTTGGTTCATACTTAAAAGGCAGAACACAATCTGTTAAATTTCGTCATTCATATTCAAATTTTATAAATGTAATATCAGGTGTTCCTCAAGGTAGTCACCTAGGGCCCCTGCTATTTACACTATTTATAAATGATCTTCCTTCTGCAATTAAACACTCAAAAACTTTAATGTATGCAGATGATGTAAAACTATTTATTTCCTTAAACAACTCTGATCAGCAAGTTCTTTTGCAGAATGATATTAATAATTTAACTACCTGGTGCAGCATGAACTTAATGGATCTTAATGCGAAAAAATGTAAATATATGATTTTTACAAGATCAAGTCCAATAAAGGGTAGCTATATTATGAATAATATAGTTCTAGACTTGGTTGAAAATTTTAATGATCTTGGCGTACTTTTGGATACACAACTAGACTTTAAAAGTCACATATTGTTAACAATCAATAAGGCTACTGGAGTACTTGGGTTCATAAAACGTTGGGCTAAGGAGTTCTCCGATCCATATACAACAAAGCAACTGTTTACTACCCTAGTTAGACCAATTCTGGAATATGGATCTGGTGTTTGGGACCCTCAATATCAAGTACACTCTAACAAAATAGAGTCGGTTCAGAAACAGTTTCTGTTGTTTTGTCTCCGCGGTTTGCGTTGGAACTCTAACATAAGGTTGCCATCATACTAACATCGCCTCGCCCTTATTAAGTTGCCGACATTAAAAAGTCGTAGACATATGCTAAATGTTACTTTTTTGTTAAAATTTATGAACGGTAGTCTTCATTCCGAATTTCTTCTTAGCAAAATAAATTTACATATTCCTCTTCGATCGTTAAGAAATTATAATATCCTAAGCATAAAATATTACAGCACAAACTATGCTAATTTTGATCCATTTCGTAGAATCTGTGATGAATTCAATTTATTGTATCCATTTATAGATTTTAACAAAAGTTTGGAAATCGTGAAAACAGATATTATAATACACTTAAATACAATTACCTAAAAAATTTATTATATTTTAATTTTCATATGTAAAAATGTCATTAATATTTGATTTTTGTTAAATTATTTGTAATTTCTTAATTATGTTTTGTATAAATTTTATTTAAATTAGTCTGTAAGGATTATTCCATAGACTTTAATAAATAAATAAATAAAAATGATAGCAGGAAGAAAACATATATGGCACATATACGGAAAAGAATTCGGGATAGTTCGTTCCAACCCCTTGGAGCTACCAAATGCTGAGTACGTATAATTTATCTGAAGTCATTAGCTATATTAACAGATATATGTATGTATTTTAGTTTTATAAAATTTTTCCCCATAAATAAAGATGGATTTTTGTATTTGCTGCCAAAACTAAGCGACTTTTTAAAACCATCAACACGGTGTTCGGCCATTCCACCAATTCTTAAATTGTGTTGTGCGCTGAGATTTTTTGCTGATGCAAGCTACCAAAGAAGCAGCGGTAACGACTTTAATATTGGAGTTTCGCAACCAACAGTCTGCTTGATTTTGAAAGAAATAATAGAATTCTCCGAAAGAAAAATATGCAAAAAATGGATAAACGCCCGGATGACTGAAGATGAAAAAAATGCCAACAAAATTTCGTTTTTCTCAAAAACACGATTTCCTGGAGTAATTGGATGTATAGCAGAGAACCTCAAAACACACTATTTTTGTGCATTTATTCATACGCTAAAATTTACAATAACTCTATACATGCAAAACAAAGTTCAACGTTGGTAATTTTTTTTTCCTTTCGTACACATTTGATATTTTCATTTATTCGTTTTTTATTGAAAGTGCTTTATTTGCATTTTTGTTGCTCACGCAATATAACACAACTGAGTAAATTCAAAAGAGCACATTCTCTATACTTTTGTTTACATTAACAACAACAACAATAAACAACGATGAGACGCTTTTTCAAAATTAACAACAATAAAAACAACAATAACAAAAATACATTGTACCTACTACTACTACTACTGTACTTTTTGTTTCTATGGAAATTGTGTGTACCTACATAAGTATGTGTGTTTAGTTTCATTTAAATTTTTTTTTTTCTTGTACTACATACCCAGTGGTATGGCGTACTAGCTCTGAACGTGTATATTCGCTAGCTCATTAAAAACTACCGCTAGTCCCACTACAATCTACCACACATGCTTTTGAGTGGCGAATTTAACAGGGGGTTGTCCTACGAGGTGGCGATGGATCCCTCTCTGCATAATCTCTACCTACCATAAGGGTTAGCTACTTATATCTTCAAAGCGTTCCAGCAAAAAGCAAGCGATTTTGTTGTTGTTCTAATAACGGGATCTATTTCGGATACACATTTTTTTGTGTTGTCGTTGAAAAAAAATTGTTTTCTGCATTACTTGAAGCTATAGAATTAGCTAGCGAAAAGTGGGTACATATTTTCAAATGTTAACACTAGATATTGGTGTCTAGGGAAAGATTTAGGTATGATTTGAATGCCACAGCAGTAGACCCTGGTACAAATTGAGTGAAAGTGCTAACTATTTCGCCTGTCATTGGTGGCGATTGCTACTTTTTATACCACTGGGTAGTTAATGCTGTATAAATACATGAGTAATGATTGTTTGATTTCTGGCTCTTTCGTTTGTATTTTTTGTTTCTTTACCAAACAATCATTTGCGCTCAGAACACTTAGAATCTTTATAAAAAAAAAACGAAGGCAACGATTGTATAAATAACAAAGCACGATGTGCGTTATTTGAATGACTGCAAACCAGCAGCGAATATTTGCGGTTGCGCGAGTTTGACTGTATGACCGTAAGCGTGTGTATTTGTTGTCGTTAATTAAATGCGATTTTTTTTCAATTGCAAAAAGCTATTCTCTGATGTATAGATGATACGCACGTACGAATTGTAGCTCCTCCAAAGCGTTTTTAAAAATAAAAATGTTACAATTTATAAGCCAAAGTTTTTACTATATTTCACTAAGCTTTTCTGCATTTTGCTTAATTGCTTTGGCATAAGCAAAACAAAAAAAAAAACACATTCAAAAGGTAAACTAATAGTAAAAAATTATTTAAAACAAGTAAGAGTGCTGAATTCGACTATGCCGAATCTAATATACCCTTCACCATGGTGCGTTAAGAACGAAAAGTTATATAACCATCGTTCTTTAGATACAAATTATGCCCGTAATTTCTACAAAAAGAAATCTGGTCGTGTTCTTTCCACACAGTTATCTTAACCTATGTCAAAGTTTATTTGGCCTACCTGTTTTTACCTTCAGTTTTCTTTTAAAATATGGCAGCTTTTATACCATAGCTTTCTATACAAAGCTATATTTATTTTCGTAGAAATTACGGCCATAAATCTATTTTGTGGCACGGCTATTTATCCTATCCTCCTTAAATTTTATCGATTGTTGTGTTATACCTAATTGGAAAATTTTGGCTCCTACCGTTCTTCAGATATATAGAAATTTACAATGTCTCTGTATAGGAGGTGCCGCGCTCACTTCTGTTATCCCGCATATATTTTAAGACAGGTCGTATATTAATAACCCAGCTATGTATTCCAAATTTGGACAATTTTTCTCTTACCGCTCTTAGATATAAAAAAAAACTATTTTGTGTCACGCCCACTTCTCCAATACCAATGTCTGAACCTAATTTGGAAATTTTCGCCTCTGCCGTTATCCAGATATGAATACAGAAAAAAAGAAGACAAAACAACAACAACAACAAAGGATTTATTTGTAAGCTTAGAGTCAGTCGTAGCTTTTTGCTTACATCTCAGTCGTTTATGAACCGATCTGGCTGAATTCCAGTAGCAAACTTTGAAGGAGTATATGTAAAAAAAATATTACAACCTCGTCCCCATCATATCTGGGGTCTTTGGAAAACCCATTGCAACATCCACACGGATAGACGGACAGACGAAAATCAGTTAATCAACTTCGCTACTCATAAGTACCCAAAATATAAATGCTTTATAGATCTGAGATCAGTTTTGTAGAAAAGGATGTTGAACGTGAAGGAATTTTACTGCAACCAAGGATTGATTCCGCCATCACAATTCCAGCAACAAAAATTCACCACAGTTCTATGATGACATGGTGACATAAAATGGCTACAAAACAGCTAAATATGGGCTAAAAAAATGGCTAAAAGCTTTTTTAAATAAAAACACATTAAAATTTAATAACAAAATAAAATAAATCAATTGGTTTAATAAGAATAAACGTAAATTAATATTAAAATTAATATTAAAAAATTAAATCATCGCAAAATTCGATGTCATTATTGTTCATCTCATAGGAATCACTCATTAGTTTCAAATAAACATAAGTTTTAAATAATTTAAAGGTAAATCATAATCACGACAACATTTACCCAACCTTTTGAGTCCAGATCTACAATAAAAAACAAGTAAGAAAGTATAGTCGGTTAAGCCCGACTTTATGATGCCCTAGACCACATTAGAACCTTTGTACCAAATTTTATCAAATAATCTCTAAATTGCGAATAAAATTCCTTTTTTCACCTGTACTTTGCGCACAAGGTTTGCATGGACAGCCATCCACCCGGACAAACATCGTTAATTCGACTCAGAAAGTGATTCTGAGATAATCGGTATACGTAAAGGTGGGCTAAGGACTAATATTTTAAGACGTTACAGACATCAGCACAAACGTATAGTACCCTCTCCACTATTGTGGTGGTGGTATAATTTTGTATTGTTATGTTATATTTACCTAATTGATAAAATATAATTAACGGTTGCTTAATGTAACATATTTCTCAAATTACTTTTAACGATGTTTGCTTGGCTAAACACCCTCTCTACTTCAGCATTAGACCATGAAATTGAGAGAAACTTTATAGTCAATTCTGAAATTTCTAAAACAATTATGCTACTGCCTGCATCCCTTCATTGAAATACTTGCAACCAGAAAGAAACAGCGATGTTTGTGTTGATCCATTTTATAACTTTAATAGTGAAATACTGTTCCTTTATTTTGAAAGATGTTAAAAATTGTGATTTAAATTAAAGGCGTGTTAATTGTTCAAAATGTTTATTTTACTTTTATACATTTTTATAATTAAATAAAAATTATTCTTAAAAAAAAACGGCAAAAAAATTTTATGGCTAAACAAGTTGAAAAATGGCTAAAAAAAAAAAGTGGCTAATGGCTAACCTAATTTTTTAATGGCTAAACAGGGTGAAAATGGCTAAATCTAGCCACTAAATGGCTAAATTGGCAACACTGCCGAGCACTGCCAGTTTATTATCAAAATAATTTTTGGGAATACAAAATTTTAATGTAAAAGGTTTTGTTATTCGCGCTTAATTCCCAATTTTTATTATTGATAACAGTGTTCCCAGTTTTGGGGATTTATCCCCAAATTGGGGATATTTTTTTTGTGATTGGGGATAAAAATTTCGTGAAAATCCCCAGGGGATTTTTTTGGGAAAAGCTCATTTTTCGCTGGGGATTTTTGGGGATAATATATTATTATAAATTTAATTTTTGCAATGGCAAGACCGATTTGGTCAAGATGTGGGTAAAAATTTTAGTATTTTTGCGGTTTTAAACTATTTCAAGAACTTGTTGAAAAAGGTTTAAATATGCTTTTTGTACCAATTTTCTGTAATGAATACAACCAAAATCTATATTTTCAACAGAATACAATATGAGTTATTAGGAGCTCTTCTGAGAATAAATACACACTTTAAAATAATGCAGCTTGCTGTGACAAATTTATTCAATAATCTTAAATGCACTTTTTAAACAAACAACATGTAAAACAAAATTGCATTGGCGTATGAATTAGAATATTATGGATTCCCTAGTTTTGGACTTGATAAATATGTATTGACACATAATTATTTTTCTTTTGCGTTTTTACGTTACCCTTGTTACATACTATAAATGTGTTAATTATATTACACAAATGGATTTATTTAAATAAATCGATGTATGCATATTTATAGACATAATATTACGATTTTATTTTTAAGAAAATGTGAGGATTTTTGGCGATAAGAAAATGGCTATTTTGTGGATTTTTGGGGATGAAAAATCACAAATTGGGGATACGGCTTAAAATAAAACTGGGAACTCTGGTTGATAAAAACACTGAAATTTATTGTTGAGAAGGTAACGTTATAATGTGCTAAATTACCATTTCATACTATTGGCAAACTGAAGTTTATTGTTGATGGGACAAGCTTTTCCTATGCGCATTTCACTGGTTGCTTAGGCCAGATCGTCAGGAAACTTCATCCATAAAGATTTAAGAAAAACTAAAGATATTAAACCAAATAAAACTGTTAAACGTATAAGAATTATAAGCAACAGTTCTACTTGTAACAATATCAAAGTTTAAACAAAACCATCCACAATAAAAAGTGAGTTTATCTCTCCTTACATTCCCCACTACAATTGATTGAAATTCTTCCAACATTCATTGTAGTTGTAAGGAGGTTAAGAAAAACAAAATGAAAACAAATTAACTTGCAAAAGCATGTAGCCGGTTAAGTTTTTTCAGGCCGTGCACTGCCAGTTTATTATCAAAATAATTTCTAGGAATACAAAATTTTAATTTAAAAGGTTATTCGTGCTTAAAATATAATAGGCTTTTTTTAAATTTTTGCCTACAATATAACCATAAAAAATGTATGTATAGTTTTGTATACAACTATAACTTTTTAAGAAGAAAAAGGACAAAACTTGAACTATTTGCAAAAAACTTTAAGATGTAATTGTAAATATTATTTGAATAAACAAAATGAATGAATGAATAGGGAAACAGAAGCTTCCCAAGGCAAGTTTTTACCTCAACAACTTTTGATCAAAAGCTTTTAAAATTCAAATTGATAAAAATTAAAATAGAATAACCAATGTTTAGTGGAAAATTTAAGAAGTAAAACACAAAATTTTTAAATGAACTGAAAAGGTTTGATTAAATTATTAACTGGTATATAGAGTTTTTCTTTTCCCGGACATTTTCTATAATTTATAAATCAGTAAACATATAAGCCGTCTCTAAGCGCATACAATTGGGCTTTTAAGCCACAAATATAGACCAAAAGCCAGATGGTGCCAACACATTTAAAGAAACACCAAAATGTATTTCAAATAGATTTTGTTTAATAATATTAAAAAATTAAACAAAAAAAAGAATTGCAAAGAAGGAAAAACACATATGGTAGCACTGCTTCCAAAGCAAATGCCATTTTGTCAGTGATGCCACAATATTAATAGAATTTATTGCTTATACCCTTTGTGCACTTGCATATATTTCGGAGGAACGCATGGAAGATGTTGAAAATGTGAAATACGCGTTCACACTTGAAACATCTAACATCTAATATCAATAAAAAATGTCACCATTTCTGAAAAAAAAACTTTTATTTTTTTTAAATACTTTTTTTCTACAAAAGAGCCAACATTTCAAAAGATAACACCAAAATGTATTTCTAATTCATTTCGCTTAATAATTTTAGCAAAATAAGGCTTGCAAAAAAGGAAAAACTTGAGAAATGGTAACGCTGCTTTCAAAGCAACTTCTATTTTGTCAGTGATGCCACAATAATAACAAAATTTATTGCCACTTTTCTAGTGATAACACTAAAAGAATCGTAAAATGTAAAATGGAACAAAATGAGATAGTAACATTCTGTAAAGATGTTGACAAATTTTGAAATTTAGCCCTATGTATTTCTTATGGGAAAATTTCAACATCTTCGAAAATAAATGGTAGATGTTACCAAGCGTGCAAAGGCAATTAACCATAAATCTGGCTGTGGGGCGTCGATGGTAGCTGGTATATTGTCGTCCAGTGCTTCAACCTTGCAATTAAGCAATCCTTAAACAGATGGATCAGCCCAATAGTAACTCGATATCAACTCAAGTAAACATCTGGAAACATTTAGACAGACAAATTAAAAAAAACATTGGCAGCAAGCACTCTCTGAATAAAATTCTGCAGAAAGTGTAGCCAAAATTGTCTACTGAGCTAACTTTAAAATGGGGTGGAATTGATGCCAAAGAGACTAGAAGCCGTCCTAAAAGCAAAAAGAAATCAATCAAAGCATTAGCCACTTCACTTTTCTTAGTATTTTAAAACTGTACACTTTTTTGACGCGTTTAAAACGGAGTATATTAGTTTTTTTGTTGTACTGTTTTTGTTGTTTTTGAAGTATTTCAAATATTTAATTTTAAATTGTAATAACATTGTCCAAAGTTTTGTAAGTGATAATAAACTTCTGAAAATTTGAATTCTTTTTTGCTAAAATAACACTTTATATTGGAAAACCAGTTGTACACTTTATTTTGACGCTGACAGTAAATCGAAAACAAAAATTAAAAATTAATGTTTGCACGAAATATATTTGCGTTGTTTATTAGCTAGCACCAAACGGAAACCTTGTTTTATTTCGGAAATGACTTAACATATCGAGGGTTATTATTCAAACAGTGCTAACTTCAATTTTTCAAAAATGTGTTTTTTATAGAAACGAGTTCACTAACTGAAGGGTCATCTGCCATTTAAATTTGAAAAAAAAATTCCCAAAAGGTTTTTTTTCATAAATATTGTATTGTGCTATCTAACACACAGTTTTTTTTTTTTTTTTTTTTGTAAAAAAGTGCTATCTACATAAAAAAAATATTAGTCTGTGTTCATTAGACTGGTCGCATCTTGTATGGGATTTTTTTTTTTAAATTTAATTGTTTGCGCTGCTTAAAATATGAGGTTTGGTGTAAGAAATCATGACCTAATTTTTCAGGTCAATCCGACGGTGCCTAGCCGTGCCGGGTGGGACCCAAAGTTCCCCATTTTATAAAAAAAAACATCTTTTCTATTAGATCTTTATAGTTATACTAGTTGAAAAGCCGAAAATCAAAAATATGACTACGTTACGATCTTCCGCAGAGAAAGTACTTCAGGTGTGCCAAATTTCAGCTTCCTATGTCATCAGATGGCTTCAGAAAGTTGCGGAAAGAATAGGACATACATGCAAACATCCTGACATACTAAGAAATTATATATTGTATAGATAGATTAAAGTATTTGCAGTTTAATATTTTAGTATGATACGAACGAAAGATTTTTAACTAATTTTAACTAATTCGGGGTCGCTGAATCCAGTGGTGCTAGCCGTTTTTTAGGTTAGCTTTAGTTTTCGAGATATACCGTTATTTCGAAAATTAAGGATGTTGCACAACATATGTTCGCGCAACTCAAAAACGCTTTAGCTTATTGAAAAACTAAAAAAAACCGAAATTCGGCAATAAAATTTACTTTAAGAAAGTTAAAACTTTTTTCTTCATATTGGCTTTGGTTTTCGAGATATACCGTTATTTCGAAAATTAAGGAGGTTGCACAACATATGTTCGCGTAACTCAAAAACGCTTTAGCTTATTGAAAAACTAAAAAAAACCGAAATTGCGCAATAAAATTTACTTTAAGAAAGGTAAAACGTTTTTCTTATATGCGCAGTTGTTTTAGAAACATAATTTTTTTTCTGGAAAAAAAAATAATTTTTTTATTACAATTTCGGAATTTTTGTTTTTAAAAAGTCATAAAAAATTTAAAAATGGAGCTATGCTTCTAATTTTATAGAGTCATATAAAAAACAATATTGCAAACAAAACAATCTATAAATGATTAAAATCTGTTCACAACTTTTGATTTTATGTATTCACAAAAGACGAAAAATTTTAATTAATTTAAGAATTTTATTAAACCGCCATATTTGTATAATTGAAATTCTTATATTTGGCCCGTGTAGTGCCTAGGATGCCTCAAGAAGGGTCAAATGTATCACCAACTCCACTTTATTTTTCTATATGGCGGTTTAATAAAATAAAATTTTTAAATTTACGATTTTTTTTTAAATTTTTACGATTTTTGACATTTTGGATGTTTTTTTTAAGCTTTTTTAACTTTCTTGAATTAAACCAAGTTTGCATCACTGATATAATCGTTCTAGTTTGTTTTATTTTGTGTGTTTTTATATGCATAGCCGATGTGTATGTATGAGTGTTTTTAAACTAATAAAGAGCACATAATATTAGTTTTACAACGAAGGCTAATTTTGGTCAAATTTAAATCAAAAATTAGGTGGAAGTTAGAAAAATTTAAATTTAACTCGTTCTTTCCTGTCTTCTACGGTACAACATTGTAATAACCACATGAACGGGTCTAAAGAAATTTGGATACCTTTTAAACTAATAATAAAACTTTTACAATATGATAAGGACACTAAAGACCAATTTAGATAAAAAACAATTAAAAAATATGAACTAAATTAGAAAATTTTTTATTTAAATTGGTCATTTCCGGTTTTGCAGATGAAAAAAATTTTTTTTTTCAAATTAATTCTTTTTTTTTTAGAAAGATCAATCGATTTTCTTTTAAAATTGTTTTTCGTTTGAAATAATAATTTAAAAAAAACATTTTTTTTGAAAACGGTAACACTTTAACATCCCGTAACTCGACAAATAAACATCATAGAAAAAAAAAAATATTTCGCACACTTATTCATATCTACTGGAACTATAGTTATGCCAAATATAAATGAAGTCCAACAAAATATTTTTATTGGGTTGTCCGCTTCCCATATACATATTTGTTGATTTTTTTTATGCGATTTTGTTTTGATCAAGGACCGAAAATTACGAACGGAAAACACAAAATTAAATTTTATTTTTAAAATAAAAAATTTTTGTGTGTGAAAAAAAGAATATTGTTTTTCTGTGTTTAAAATTTAAACGAAAAAAGAGAAAAAAATTTCTTTAAAAAAAAAATTTTATAGTTTCACAAAAAAGAAAAACTTTTTTAGTAAAAACAAGTTAGAGTGCTATATTCGGCTGTGCCGAATCTTTGATACCCTCCACCGACACTTCGAATGTTTTAGGACTAATATCTGTATGATGTCTATTTATTATTATAATCTTTGTAAAAACAGACATCTGCATTAAAATTTGTTGCGGTTTAGACCTATATAAAATTATTGACCGACAATCAGAATCAATTTTAAAAAGTTTGAGTAGAATATCAGTTTAAGATGTTTAAATGATTTTCAAGAGAACAAATTATATAAAAGCCATGGTAAGCTATGAACCAATCATCCCAAATTCTGCAGAACGATTTCTGGTATTAAAAAACATAAATTTCAATACAGCGGTGCAATTAGTTTAAGCGTTTGCAGTAAATTTCAAAAGGCTGCTAAAATGGAATATAAGGAAAATTATGGACCGTACATCACAAAATTGCATAACATTTTTTCTGGCCATATGAAGCTAAACTGGAAGAAAGTTTACCGCGTATTTAATTATTTTACCAGAGTGGGCTTTATATGAGGGCTATGGTATGTTATGCACCGATCTTCACCAAATTTCACAGTGTCATTTCTAGTTCTATAAAACTGTGATGTATCAAATTTTGTTATGATAGCGTTATTTTTTACGTTTTTAGGCGTACTAAGCTGTTTTCTGGGAGTAAGGTTTATATGGGGCCTAGGGTAAATTATGAACTGATCTTCACGAAATTTCACAGTCTTATTTCTAGTCCTGTAAAACTTATATGTTCCAGATTTTGTTATGATAGCATTATTTTTTACGTATTTAGGTTTACTAAGCTGTTTTCCGGGAGTAAGGTTTATATGGGGCCTATGGTAAATGATGGACCGTTCTTCACAAAATTTTAAAGTCTTATTTCTCGTTCAATAAAACTGTGATGTACCAAATTTTGTTATGATAGCATTCTTTTTTACGTTTTTAGGCGTACTAAGCTGTTTTCCGGGAGTAAGGTTAATATTGGGCCTATGGTAAATTATGGACCGATCTTCACGAAATTTCACAGTCTTATTTTTATTTCCAAAAAATTTTGATGTACCAAATTTTGTTATGATAGCATTATTTTTTACGGATTTAGGCGTACTAAACTGTTTTCTGGAAGTAGGTTTTATATGGGGCCTATGGTAAATTATGGACCGATCTTCACGAAACTTAACAGTTTCATTTCTAGTCCTATTTAACTGTGACGTGCCAAAATTTGTTATGATAGCATTGTTAGTTAGGGTTTTAGGCTTACTATACTGTTTTCCGGGAGTAGGGCTTATATGGGGCCTAGGGTAAATCATGGACGGATCTTCAAGATATTTTACAGCGTGATTTCCAGTTAAATAAAACGAACTGTTGCGAAATCTTATATCATTCTGTGCATTTTTCCACCATTTATGTTAGTTTATGTAACAAAATTATCAATTTTTTTTAGGTGGCGGTTCCACATTTTGATTCATAGCTCAGATCCTATTGAACCGATTTTGCTGGATTTCAATCCCAAACTGCTTAGGATAACTACAAGCAATTTGACACCAAGTTTGTTTATTTCTTTTGAGTTTTTCGAAAGTGAGCGTGTTTTCAACAGACGGACAGACGGACAGACAGACGGACATGGCTAAATCGACTTAAAATTACTCAAGGACCCAGAATATATATACTTTATAGGGTCTGAGATGAATAATAAAAAAGTTTCACACGGAATGACAAACTTAATATACCCTCTTCACAACTAATTGTGGTGGAGGGTATAAAAAAACAAATAAAAATTTTCAAAAAACTTTTTTTTTTTGTTTTTTTTTTTTCTATGTATGTATTTTTAAAAAATCCCAGCCAGCAAAATTATCCGACGTCGTTCAGATATCTGAGGGAAACGTCGGCAAAAAAGTCGGAATCGTATACGAATTCTGTCAGATTTCTGACCCAACGTATGGAGTGGTTGACACGAATTCTGACAGACATGTCGTGGGAAATTTTGGTTTTTTGTCGGCATTTCGGATAGATATCTAACAGAAACCTAATGAAAAAGTCATGGGAAGTTCTGATGTGTTAGCCGAGAATTTTTTGCAAAATATGTAAAAGTGCATACATAATTAAAAATGTTACACGTTCGTACCTTTTTTATGCTCTTTATCTTGAACAAATAAAATAAAATTAAAATTGTTTTCAATTGAATGACAATTGTCATTATTTTAAAAAAATAATAAGTCTCGTTAGACAAATCTGTACCTCAATTCTGTAACTTTTTGAATTTAACTACCGATATCGTTAAGTAACGAGAAATATCGGTTACTTTAACGAATTTGTTATTCTGTATTTTAAATAAACATATATGTTTGTTTAGAAATATTGACGACAAATATCGGTAAAAATATAAGAACGTCAAATTTTTTAAAATTAATAAAAAATACAAAATAAATTTGCTTTATTGCATTTATTTTAACAAAACATGAATGAAAACGTGTAAATATTGATTATATTTCTAAACAAATATGTTGGTTGAAATTCTTTTTATACATAGGGAAAAATTTCCAGATGACTGAGCCACTCTAGCACAACATTCTGCTCTTACTTTTTATACCTGCACTACTGTATGTGAAGAGGGTATTATGTGTTAGTACGAATGTGTGTAACACATTTAAATAAAGTTTCTGGGCCTGCCGTTTAGTATACCGATTGACTCAGAATCAATGTCAGAATCCATTTAACAAAACCCGTCCTTCTATCAGGATGGCTGGTTGTCTGTCCAAGATAACCTTGTGCGCAAATTACAGGTCGCAATTTTAAAAATAATTTTTTAAAATTTGGCGCATATGCGTTTATTGTCACAAGGTCGAAGCCTTTTTATAATGATGAGAAGCAGTTATTTAATTTTTATACCCCACATGAAAACTTCTTTCCGGAATAGGGTTTTGTGCCTTTTAATAGCCATCTTGTTTTATAGACATTTGAGTTGAATAAGATCCAAAAATATTTTGTCGCAACCTGCATATATCAGCAAAACAAATTTTATTAGGATCGGTCCATATTTGACCACAGCTCCCATACGAATACCCCAATAAAAAATGGAGCTTCTAACGAAGCAGGTTTGTAAGGGAGAAACATAAGGGTTTCGCCTACCATTGCGCTTACCGAAGACATGTATTTTATATGGCGAGTTCCCACTTTGAATCAATACATTTTTGACACATAAAGCGCATTATTCAGCGCACATAAATATTGTTGGATGTAACGATCATCTTTACACACTGAATGTTTTGCTTCGTAGGAAGGGAATGCCGTAGCACTTGAAATGTTATTTTTTTTTATAAAAGTTGTTGAGAGTTATTTCACTTACTTTACCGCATTTCTGTATGTCTAATTGCGTAGCGCATAATTGTGCGCTTATTTTTTTAAATGTACCTTTAGTGCTTCGCAAAATGGTAAAAATTTTTATTGGGACACTAATAATGGTAGTAGATACTTAGATAATATTTGGCACAAAAATGTCTAATGTGAATATTAACCTCACAACATATTCTTTTTGGCGGAAACATGATCACCCAAATACTGCAATGAAGATTCGGACTTGATCTACTATACTTTCTTACTTTTTTTGTGTTAAAAATTGGCTACTTTCTCTATATTTTTAATCTGTTAACAGTACATTTATTGTCGTTATTATTTAACAAGAACTTTTTTTGTGTCGTTAGCTACCGACATTTTTTGCCGATAAAAATTGTTAAAATTTCATTACAGAATAGCTCTTTACGACAACTTTCGTTAGCTAACGAATTTTGACTACTTAACGACAATTTTTTGTCGTTAAAAAGTTACAGAATTTCAGTACTGAAGGAATTCTGTCGGAATTCTGTTGGACATATCTGAACATAATTTCCCCTTGATATATCCATGCGAAATCGATCAGAAATCGGCCAGACGGTAGGTAAATTCAATGTCTGACAGAAATCTGAACGAAGTCTCTAAGAATTTTTTTATTTTTCTCATTATTTATTTATTGAATCTTCATATATTAAATATGAACTAACAATAATTAATCAAATCTTAACCTAATACGTTATTTTTTGTCCTGCCAGTGCCAGACAAAAATTTTCTTCATCGCGGGTTCTGTTCACTTTTATAGGTGTTTATCGCTCATCTAATTGGATAAGTGCTGCAGTGTCTCTTCTTCTTAAGCGAGTGTGGCCGCTATCATTTAAAATATTTCGTGCTAGTGGGTTCGGGTGAAATTCGAGCCTTTTTAAGTTTTTAACATACCAAGGGGCAGCTGTGATTATTCGAAGTAGTTTATTTTGGCGCCTTTGAATTTTTTCGATATTAGAGGCCGAGGCAGTGCCCCATAACTGAATACCATAACACCAGATTGGCTTTAAGATGGAGTTGTAAAGAAGAAGTTTGCAGTCGAGACTAAGGACAGAGTTTCTTCCAATAAGCCAATGAATTTGAATGGCTTTTAGTTTCATTTGAGTTAATTTTGCCTCTATATGGCATTTCCACGTTAATCGCCGATCCAGATGTATACCGAGATATTTTACATGCGAATGTTGAGGAATTATTTGATTATTGATTTTAATAGGGGGGCATGATTCCCGACGCAAGGTGAATGTTATATGTACGCATTTTTGCTCATTGACCTCTATCCTCCATTGCTTTAACCATAGTTCGAGTTGAAATATATGATCCTGTAGGTATCGAGATGCTTCTTGACGGTTTTCGTGCACGCTCAAAAAAGCTGTATCATCAGCAAATGTTGAAGTTTGTGTGTAGTTGTTTGTTGGCATGTCCGAGGTATATATTAAGTATAAAAGTGGGCCCAGGATGCTTCCCTGAGGGACTCCAGCGTCAATTTGCTGAGGAGAGCTTAAATAATCACCTTCTTTAATAATAAATTTTCGACCGACTAAGTAGCTTTCTAACAGCTTGTGTGTGTTTACTGGTAAGTTGAGCTTCAATTTATGTAATAAGCCTTCATGCCAGACTTTATCAAAAGCTTGAGAAACATCGATGAAGAGAGCGGAGCAATATTTTTTTTCTTCAAAGGCTTTTCTTATTGCGTTTACTATACGATGGGTTTGCTCAATTGTGCTGTGTTCTCTTCTAAAGCCGAATTGGTGGTTAGGAATACATCTATTTTCATTTAAAATTGGGGTTAATTTTGACGCTAACAGCTTCTCAAACAGCTTTGACATATTAGAAAGTAAGCTTATAGGCCTATATGACTCAACTTTTGTGTGATCCTTTCCAGGTTTAGGTATCATGGTGACTAAGGAGACCTTCCACTTTTGAGGATAGTATTCAAGGCGTAAAATAGCATTAAAAATTAAAAGAATAATTTTCTTTGCTATGCTGGGTAGCTCCAAAAGCATTTTGTTGCTGATCTTATCAAAACCAGGAGCCTTCTTGGGGTTTAAATCACAAATAGCCTTTTCGATTTCTCTTATCTCAAATCTTAGCGGAACAGCTGCTCTAGCAGCAACAGGTGGTAACTCGACCGCAATATCGTGAGATATATTTGGGGTAAATACGTTTTTTAAATGATTGACATACAGATTTCCTTTTTCAACATCATTTCTTGCGCAACTTCCATTCAAGTTTCTTAATGGTGGTTTAGAGACAACTGGCCTTTTGAGATTTCTAGCTGCGCGCCATAATGAGTAGTTTGATTGTGGGGTTGCATCAAGTTCCTCAAGATATTTTTCCAGAGAAGCCGTTTTCTTAGTCTGCAGTAACTTTCTAAGTCTTTTTGTACACTCTTTAAGTAAGTTCTTAAGTTGAGGGGATCTGTGCAATTGCCAATCTCTTCGAGCCCTCCTTTTTTCATACAAAAGATGCTCGACATCTGTGGAATATATTTTAATAGTTTTTGTTTTTTTGGGGGCAATATTGGAATGTTGAACAGCTAGTTTCAGAAAACTGTCAAAATTGTCAATAGAGCGATCTACATAATCCGGTGTACTGAGCGGAATATTTTCTGTGCAATGGGTACTGAGATATTTTTTATATTTTAACCAATTAATTTGCGTAGCTGTCGTCGGAGGTACAATTCTATTGGGGTTCATTATAGTAACAATTGTAGGTGTGTGGTCGGAAGATAAATCTAGGGAGGCTTCAACATGAATCGTTTCTATGGGAATGTTTTTAACCACGCCGAAATCGATGACATCTGGAATTTTTTGATGATCAGTGGGCCAATATGTTGGTTGTCCGCTCGCTACCACGTTTAAATCCATTTTAGAAATTGTGTTAAATAAAACACGACCCTTTGGTGTTATAAGTCGCGACCCCCAGAAGGTATGTTTAGCGTTATAATCGCCAGCGGCTAGGAAACACGGTCCTAATGATTTTAAATATTTATAATATTGGTCCTCCGATATTGAAAATCTAGGCGGGGAGTATAACGATGAAATTACTAGGTTTCTATTTAATTCCTCAACGCAAATGTTCGTTGCTTGGAGATAATCTTCACGATGATCACACATTAGGTAGTGTTTCACTCGGGTTTTTATTAAAATGGCAGAACCTCCACAAGCTCTATCTCGAGGGTCCTTGGTATCATATAGTATATAACCATTTATTTTAAACGTATTTCTTGAGGTCAAATGAGTTTCAGAAATCATCATGACATCAATTTGTTTATTTTTAAGAAAGTATTCTAATTCATTTTTATGTTGGCGGATGCCGTTTGCGTTCCAAAAACAAATTTTTAAACAGTTCATGGTTTATTAAGTACAGCTTGCAATAACATCGATTGCATTCTAAGCATTTCCTGCATCATATTACCCATTGTGTTCGTAAAATTATTTACCGTTTGCACTAATGTTTCCATGGTTTTTTCTAAGCGACTTAAATTAGAAACCGGAGTTTCATCATTACTTGGCGAAGCACCTTGCATTGGCTGATGGTTTGATTTTAGGACGTTAGCGTAAGAGGTTCTGTTATTACTAGGCTGGGGGGCTTGAATTGCATTTGTGTTTACTTGATTTGCAACCTGCATTTGAGGGGTATTTGTTTTTGGTCCAACCGTCTACTTGACGATATTATATACAGGGCATCCTTTATAATTGGCAGTGTGATTACCGCGACAGTTGCTACATTTTTTTACGTTGGGGTCGGTTTTAGACTTATCGCAAGAAACTGTACCGTGTAGTTCACCACATACTACGCAGACAGGGGGTAAATAGCAGTATGCCTTAGTATGACCGTACTCTTGACAGTTTAAACATTGAACGGGACCATTTCTTTTGTGCGGCTCTTCTATAGTTATTCTTCTGTAGAGAATATATTTTAAATTGTAAATAGGATGTGTTTCCTTTTTTTTTAAGTTTTACGTCGCCGGGTTCAAACTCAACTCGAAAGAGTGGTTGGGGAATTTTTTCTCTATTTTTAATATTTACTACATGCTTTACCTTGAAGCCTTTTTCTTCTAAGAATGTTTTAACCTCTTCTGGGTCTACGCATGAGTCAATGCCCTTGATTACTACCTGAAGACCTGTACTGCTCTTCAGTTGATAAGTATAAAAGTTTTTATTCAAAGTCTTAAATCTTGTAATTACTTTTCGAAAATCATCCTCGTGATTCACCTGTATTTTAGTCTCGTTAATGATACCGCGCTTTATTGCAGCTACATAAAAGGAATTTTCACCTATCACCGAAATTAAACTTTTTATTAACTCATTAGAGTTTTGCTCTCTAAGGTATATCGGGGGTGGCTTAGACGATTTAATGACGTTTGGTGCTTCAGAGGATTCATCCTCCAGAATCGCAAAACGATTTTGTGTATTTATTTTATCAAAAGATGGTACTTTTGAGACCGAAGCAACTGCTGCAGAGGTAGGGCTGCGTCCCCGTTTAAGCACTGTTATGTACCTGTCCATACCAACTTGTACTGTAGGCTTTTGGCAGCTTTTTACAGGGGGGTTTTCCATTGCATTTGTGTTTAAGTTCATGGTTTCATTTCCCACTAAATTTGTTTTTGACGTCACGGCAATACTTGCTGGCCTGGCAACACTTGTCACCAAATCTAGTTGTAGTTTTTTTAATGAGTCACTATCCACTGTTTTTGTAAACAGTGTTCTAGTAATTGGCTTAGCCGTTAAATAGTTTATATTATTTTGTTTAGTTTTATTTATTTCCGCATTATTTTCGTTTGATTGAACTAAAACGTAAACGTTTCTTTCATTTTGTCTTAGTGTTGTTTCACTGTTCGTACTCATGCAAAGAGTTGTTTTTGTTTTTCACCGTTTTGCTTTGCTTTAATATTTTTATTATTTATTGTTTTTTACAACAGCAAAAAAAAAACAAGAAATTTTAATGTTTTTGTTCAGAATATGTATACACATGTATGAACATTCATACATACGTATTTATTTTTACTGTTTTATTTTATTTAATTTTTTCGTTTTAAATTGTTCACTATTATGTTAAATAATTTAAATAACAAAATATGTATATTATTTTTTTTAAGCGTCCATTCGCTGCTTATATTACAAAATCAAATGTGATTAATTAATAGTTCAAATCGTATTCGGGGCTAAAATACACGTCTGTATCACAACAAAGCACAAACCGAACTCTCTCTAAGAATGAAGTCAGCCAATTGCACGAAATGTCTGATTCAGACAATGTCGGAGTATTTTGCTGGCTGGGATGTTATATGTATGTATGTATTCTCAGAAACCTCCCCTGCAAACAAATGGAAGATATCCCCTAAGGCAATAGTTTAGCAATATCCCCAAATTGTCATCTAAAAGAAAATAATCAAAGTAATTTTTTATTTTCTTCCTTTTATGGTTTTTAAGAAAATTACGCAACATAGACAGAAAAAATTTTGTTTTAATTTGATACATATGTACGTCATTAATAAAAAATAAAAATTAATCCAATTATACCAACTTAAAAATTATTTCCCAAAATATTCTGCAAAAGGTTAATATTTAAATTAAATAAATCGGTTAAATCCTGATCTGTTTCCTTTTTAATTTAGTCAAGCATTTCACAACCCTGGATGCAATTTTAAAGAAGTGGTAGGTTTTTTTCCAGAATTTGGTGGAAACTATATATTTTTTCTTTATTTTAATTATAAATTATATTATGTTTAAGTAAAATTTATACGTATACAATTACCAATTTAATTTTAAATAAAAAGCTGTGCTTCTTTGAACACAAATGACAATTTTTTAAAATGCGAAATCTTCTTTTTATCATTCCAATGATATTTTGGCGATATCTTCCTATTTTCTTATAAGTGGTTATCTGGCGATATTGCTAGTTAATCGTCTAGAAGTATCGCTTTTGTATTGCTTAGAAGTATTGCCATCGAGACACGTTTCTCCCGAAGGAAGTATCTTCCGCAATACGTAATCGATTATTGCCGCAATAATATTTTTCATCCAGGCAATACGTTTGGCAATACATAAGGTGTATTTCTGTGTTTGCTGGGCTCTTCATAAATTTTATTTAAATTTGTTTTGAAGAATGAAATTTTTATGACAATGCTTAAATATAATTATTTTGTTTTTGTTTTTTTATGTTTTTAAGAAAACGTTTTATTTAAAAAATTTTATTTTATTTATTTTTTTCGACGGCTTTTTTTTTATTTTTTTTTTTTTTTTTTTCTGTAAAATGTAGAATTTTTAAAACTTGCACAATAAATATTTTTTTAGAAACAAAATAAAAAACATTTTCCGGTCCTTGGTTTTGATTTTTTGATTCAAATTTAAAATTATGCGGGTTTTCAGAATTTTGGAACGAATCATTAGTTTTTACATGAAGCTAGAGTATCTTTTTATGCGAATTCAATTTATGCGATTTTTTTGGAAAGCATCTATCGCATAAAACGAGACCTGTGGCCGTAGTCTGTAATTCGCTAAAGCTAAATCTCTATCGCTAAAAATCTTTAAAGTTGATTTAGCGATTTTTGGCTACGAATGCAGTACTGTAACGTTCATTGCTAAATTTGGCAATGCCATGACAATTTAATTCACCGCAATTTTGGCTTTTATTGTCATTACTAAAATTTTTAAATTTTGTATTCTCTAAGGCATTTTAGCGATAGAGATTTAGCTTTAGCTAAGCGAATTACGGAATACGGGTGCTGAGTGTATATATAATATTTTGTAATGAAAAATTTTCTTAAAAACATTACTTTAATATTTTGATGTGTAAAAAAGGTCAATAAAAGTAAAAAACCAGGAAGTGAAAGCAATAGACATTTGTTATTCATTAAACCACCAAAACTTATTGGTACCTTGCCTTTGGCAAACATATTTATCAGTATTAGAAATACTTTTTTCATATCTTAAATTATTTTGTTCAGTACTGCAATCTATAGCTTTAACATTTGCTCTTCTAAAATTGTGAAAAATATTGGAACTGCATTTTCATTTTGCATGAATTTAATTTTATCTAGATACAAAAATGCCTCTGGCGGAACAAATCCGATTTATTATGTATATTCTTCAATACATGACATACATCTTAAAGTACGTTCAGTCTGAACACAAAATATTTTTGAGTGTCAAATAAAATAACAGCTGATTTTGAGCAAATAAAAGTATTTGCCGGCAAACAAATATTTGTCCAATGTGAACATAATGTGAACACAAAAAATCAAATATTTTAGTAGTTTTTGAGCAAACATTTATTTGATGTTACAAAAAAATTGTAAGAGCAAACAACGACAAACAATTTTAGCCATGTTACCTATAGAAGCAATTTTTCTTGTAAGTTTTCGGATTCTTTACAGTTTTAAAGATTTTTTATAATTATAAGACTTTGCTATCATGCCGCTATTGGCAAATTTTTGCGAATTTCCGCTAATTTAGCAATTTTAAAAGAATTTTTTTCATTCCTTATAGTTTTAGGCACTTTTAATAAATTTTATGGTTTGGTTTAAAATGTTAAAATTGTTCGCAAATTTTCGCTATTTTTGCAAATTTTTTATTTTTTTTGTTTTCCCCGACATTTTTTTTTTTTTAACCGATTAAGCGATTTCAAATAAATGTTAGGATTTGTTTTCAAGTTTGAAATTTTTCGCGAATTTTAGTCATGTTTGTGATAGAAGCGATTTCTTTCTGTGATTCTTTGCAGATTTAACGATTTTTAATAACTATTAAGCTTTGCTATCATGCCGCTATGTATTTGCAAATTTCCACTAATTTGGCAATTTTTACCGAATTTTTGCCATTCCTTATACTTTTAGGGACTTTTAATCAATTTTATGGCTTGTTTGAAATTTTAAAAGTTTTCGCCAATTTTCGCTTATTTTGCCAAAAATATTTTTTTCCGAAAATTTGTTTTTTTAAACGATTTCAAATAAATTTTAGGGTTTGTTTCCAAGCTTGCAATTTTTCGCGATGAATCTTTACAGCTTTAACGATTTTGAATAACTATTAGGCTTTACTATAATACCGCTATTAGCAAATTTTTGCAAATTGTCGCTTATTTGGCAATTTTTACTATTTGTGAAATATATTTTGGTTTTTGAACACTTCCATTAAATAATTATTTGATGCAAATATTTGTCTAAGTCTGAACGCATGGCAAACATGATTTCATTTATTTTATTTGACACTACTTTCCAACTGGTTTAACAAAATATTTGAGCTTAGTGTGAACATTAAACAAAATATTTTTTTGTTTCACACAGTTTGAAGCAAATATCAGAACAAATATTTTTGTCAAATATTTCATTAGTCTGAACGTACCTTTAATATATGATTTCTTATTAAATTTATTATGAAATTGTCAATTCGTGTTATATTTGATGCATTATACAAAATTTTGTTTGAGACATATTTTTTATAATTGCTTGTTTTTGATCTAAATAATGATGTACAAGATCTTAAACATTTTCTTTCATAAACTCTAATTTTTTCCATGTAAGAAGGTGATATGTTATACCAAATCTGGCATCCATATGTAAATTTTGGTCTAATCAACTTTTAATACATAGTGAGTTTTACTTTTGTGTTAATATATTTGGGAAAAAAAAATACAATATTTTCTGTCTCGTGACGCCTCTGTGTGCTCTGTGTCATCACACTGAGAGTCTATTACTAGCACGGAGTAATAATTAAGCAAGGCCCATTGAATAGGTCTGCGCAAGAAGCCTGATGATCATTGTTTATGTTCTTTTTAGTTGTCAAAAGTTGTTTACATTTTGCTTACATGTGCATGTATATGTTTGTTTACGTTTATTGTTTTTTCTCACACAAATTTAATTGCCATTGATTTTATTGTATTATTGTTCAAATTTTTTTGTGTGATTTTCGGTTATTAGCAATTGTTTTATTATAAATATTTTTATTAATAAAACCCTATACATTTTCATTAAAAAGTTGTGTTTTTTATTAAAGATAAATGCCATGGTACAATCAGTCTAATCTATAAATAAAAACTTGTTTTTGAAACCTCCTAAGCACAGATTATTAGAGCATCCGCATGTACCAAGGCTTTAGAAACTAAGCCCACTCCACCAATTAAATCTTTGATTAGTAAATTATCGGGGTTTTTTTTTTTTTTAATTCCCTATGCTAATCCCCGCGAAGCTTGACGCTTGTCTGCAGGAAAGAAACCAGAGTCTCTGGCGGGAATCGAACCCTCAACCCCGGGGTTGATAGACTAGCTCACTACTAGCTAGCCTACCGGGGCACTCGTTTTTAGCTCAAGGCTCATGTAAACGAACGGATGCATACACTTGGGTAAAAAACTTTGATTGATAAACAGCAACATTATGCCCTTTTTACCATTCTCATTAACTTTTGTTATAATGCCCCTCATGTTAAATTTAGTTACATTATCTTTTAACTCTATAGCCATAAGTTCTTTAGCAATTTAATTCAACTCCTAGTTGGTGCTGTTTTCACTGAAGGTTGTTTGCCATATTTTTTCAACATAAAGTCAACTTTTGAATTGTGCACTGCATACTTTGAAAAAACATCAGATATGTTGAGGCATATTATAAAACAGATCTTCTATGGTAATAATGGTACCCTGGGTCGAGGCACAAGGTTTAGCGGCAGCTTTTAATTTGAGATCTTCATTAGTAATTCTAAGTAAAATTTTAATTAAAAAAAGTTTGCCTTTAGTAGCAGTAAAATGAACATACTTGTAACCACACTTTTCCTTGGATGTTTTTGTTTGTATGAATAGTTAAATGAGCTACAGCATGGCTTGTGCTAGATAACGCTTCACCTCAGGAACCAAAAGTGGCTGTAGTTGGTTAAGTCCTCAAATTTAGGTAATATAGATGTGGTGAAACGTTCACAGACTGTTTCCAACTATTTTTAACATATGTATACCCGTACCACTATCTTGAATTTGTAGCAATTTTAATTCTCCCGATTTCACAGTCACACACAATAAAGACTTGGCATCTAAATTATATATTTTAACCACTAGTTGTAATTCTTTTTTTTTAAATTAACCGGAGCTTTCTTAATTTGCAATTTAGCACTGTTTTCACTTTTTTAATTTTATTTTTATTTAAAGTGTAAAAGAAATAAAATATTTTTCTAATTTTATAAGAATTTGAAATTTGTTTATACATGCAAATGTTTGTTTACGTTTATGGTATGCCACACATACACGTTTTTTTCTTTTGCTTTGAATATGTAGTAGTAAGTTTTTGACAACTAAAAAGAAATTTTACACAAACAAAATACATGTCGTATTTCGTTTTTGTACAAGTAAGCAGACCTGATAGATGGGCCTTGTAATTAAGTTTTTTTTGTTTGGTATAAGGCAATTCCATATTGTCTATTATTATTATACCCTCCACCACAATTAGTTGTGAAGAGGGTATATTCAGTTTGTCATTCCGTGTGAAACTTTTTTACTATTCATCTCAGACCCTATAAAGTATATATATTCTGGGTCCTTGAGTAATTTTAAGTCGATTTAGCCATGTCCGTCTGTCTGTCCGTCTGTCCGTCTGTTGAAAACACGCTCACTTTCGAAAAACTCAAAAGAAATTAACAAACTTGGTGTCAAATTGCTTGTAGTTATTCTAAGCAGTTTGGGATTGAAATTCAGCAAAATCGGTTCAATAGGATCTGAGCTATGAATCAAAATGTGGAACCACCACCTAAAAAAAATTGATAATTTTGTTACAAAAACTAACATAAATGGTGGAAAAATGCACAGAATGATATAAGATTTCGCAACAATTCGTTTTATTCAACTGGAAATCACGCTGTGAAATTTCGTGAAGATCCGTCAATAATTTACCCTAGGCCCCATATAAGCCCTACTCCCGGAAATCAGTATATTAAGCCTAAAACCCTAACTAACAATGCTATCAATACAAATTTTGGCAAGTCACAGTTACATAGGACTAGAAATTAAACTGTTAAGTTTCGTGAAGATCGGTCCAAAATTTACCATAGGCCCCATATAAAACCTACTTCCGGAAAACAACTTAGTACGCCTAAAAACGTAAAAAATAATGCTATCATAACAAAATTTGGTACATCAAAGTTTTATAGAACTAAAAATAAATCTTTGAATTTTCGTGAAGATCGGTTCATAATTTACCATAGGCCCCATATAAACTTTACTTCCGGAAAACAACTTAGTACGCCTAAAAACGTAAATAATAATGCTATCATAACAAAATTTGGTACATCAAAGTTTTATTGGACAAGAAATAAAATTGTGTTATTTCGTGAAGATCGGTCCATAACTTACCCTGGGCCCCATATAAACCTTACTCCCGGAAAACAGTTTAGTACGCCTAAATCCGTAAAAAATAATGCAATCATAACAAAATTTGGTACATTAAAGTTTTATAGGACAAGAAATAAAACTGTGTAATTTCGTGAAGATCGGTCCATAATTTACCCTGGGCCCCATATAAACCCTACTCCCGGAAAACAGTTTAGTACGCCTAAATCCGTAAAAAATAATGCTATCATAACAAAATTTGGTACATCAAAGTTTTATAGAACTGGGAAAAAGACTGTGAAATTTCGTGAAGATCGGTCCATAATTTACCCTAGGCCCCATACAAACCCTACTACCGGAAAACAGTTTAGTCGCCTAAATCCACAATTAATAACAAATCGTCACAGTTTAAGATAATAATAACATCATACAGATATTACTCCTTAAACATTCGAACTGTCGGTGGAGGGTATCAAAGATTCGGCACAGCCGAATATAGCACTCTAACTTGTTTTTCTTTTATTTTCAACATTATTAATACTGTCTTTTTTTTCTCATTATTTATTTATTAAATCTTCATATATTAAATATGAACTATCAATAATTAATCAAATATTAATACTGTCAATACATTTTTTAGTTTCAATATTTTTTGATTTTTGAGCAATAAGCTCAGACTCATTCTTTTACACTGCTTACATGGGGTATTCACCTTAGATAATATCTGATATAATATGTGAGAGAACGTCGGCAGAATGAGAGAACAAATTTTTTCATGTTAATCTTAATCTTAAACAAGGGGAACGCGTATCTTATATGATTTCATAATCGAATGATTCTCGTGCAGTAAACTTGTGTCGTTTTTACTCTTTTTTTAGTTTTTTCTTGTTTTTAAGTTAAAAATATTGTTTTTTTAAACACTTCCCAGCGGGAAAAAGAAGGAGTACGGAGGCCTTCCAGAAGGCCTCTGTACCCCTTATTAAGTTGCCGACGTCGTAGACATATGCTAAATGTTACTTTTTTGTTAAAATTTATGAACGGTAGTCTTCATTCCGAATTTCTTCTTAGCAAAATAAATTTACATATTCCTCTTCGATCGTTAAGAAATTATAATATCCTAAGCATAAAATATTACAGCACAAACTATGCTAATTTTGATCCATTTCGTAGAATCTGTGATGAATTCAATTTATTGTATCCATTTATAGATTTTAACAAAAGTTTGGAAATCGTGAAAACAGATATTATAATACACTTAAATACAATTACCTAAAAAATTTATTATATTTTAATTTTCATATGTAAAAATGTCATTAATATTTGATTTTTGTTAAATTATTTGTAATTTCTTAATTATGTTTTGTATAAATTTTATTTAAATTAGTCTGTAAGGATTATTCCATAGACTTTAATAAATAAATAAATAAAAATGATAGCAGGAAGAAAACATATATGGCACATATACGGAAAAGAATTCGGGATAGTTCCAACCCCTTGGAGCTACCAAATGCTGAGTACGTATAATTTATCTGAAGTCATTAGCTTTATTAACAGATATATGTATGTATTTTAGTTTTATAAAATTTTTCCCCATAAATAAAGATGGATTTTTGTATTTGCTGCCAAAACTAAGCGACTTTTTAAAACCATCAACACGGTGTTCGGCCATTCCACCAATTCTTAAATTGTGTTGTGCGCTGAGATTTTTTGCTGATGCTAGCTACCAAAGAAGCAGCGGTAACGACTTTAATATTGGAGTTTCGCAACCAACAGTCTGCTTGATTTTGAAAGAAATAATAGAATTCTCCGAAAGAAAAATATGCAAAAAATGGATAAACGCCCGGATGACTGAAGATGAAAAAAATGCCAACAAAATGTCGTTTTTCTCAAAAACACGATTTCCTGGAGTAATTGGATGTATAGATGATACGCACGTACGAATTGTAGCTCCTCCAAAGCGTTTTTAAAAATAAAAATGTTACAATTTATAAGCCAAAGTTTTTACTATATTTCACTAAGCTTTTCTGCATTTTGCTTAATTGCTTTGGCATAAGCAAAACAAAAAAAAAACACATTCAAAAGGTAAACTAATAGTAAAAAATTATTTAAAACAAGTAAGAGTGCTGAATTCGACTATGCCGAATCTAATATACCCTTCACCATGGTGCGTTAAGAACGAAAAGTTATATAACCATCGTTCTTTAGATACAAATTATGCCCGTAATTTCTACAAAAAGAAATCTGGTCGTGTTCTTTCCACACAGTTATCTTAACCTATGTCAAAGTTTATTTGGCCTACCTGTTTTTACCTTCAGTTTTCTTTTAAAATATGGCAGCTTTTATACCATAGCTTTCTATACAAAGCTATATTTATTTTCGTAGAAATTACGGCCATAAATCTATTTTGTGGCACGGCTATTTATCCTATCCTCCTTAAATTTTATCGATTGTTGTGTTATACCTAATTTGAAAATTTTGGCTCCTACCGTTCTTCAGATATATAGAAATTTACAATGTCTCTGTATAGGAGGTGCCGCGCTCACTTCTGTTATCCCGCATATATTTTAAGACAGGTCGTATATTAATAACCCAGCTATGTATTCCAAATTTGGACAATTTTTCTCTTACCGCTCTTAGATATAAAAAAAAACTATTTTGTGTCACGCCCACTTCTCCAATACCAATGTCTCAACCTAATTTGGAAATTTTCGCCTCTGCCGTTATCCAGATATGAATACAGAAAAAAAGAAGACAAAACAACAACAACAAAGGATTTATTTGTAAGCTTAGAGTCATTCGTAGCTTTTTGCTTACATCTCAGTCGTTTATGAACCGATCTGGCTGAATTCCAGTAGCAAACTTTGAAGGAGTATATGTAAAAAAAAATATTACAACCTCGTCCCCATCATATCTGGGGTCTTTGGAAAACCCATTGCAACATCCACACGGATAGACGGACAGACGAAAATCAGTTAATCAACTTCGCTACTCATAAGTACCCAAAATATAAATGCTTTATAGATCTGAGATCAGTTTTGTAGAAAAGGATGTTGAACGTGAAGGAATTTTACTGCAACCAAGGATTGATTCCGCCATCACAAATCCAGCAACTAAAATTCACCACAGTTCTATGATGACATGGTGACATAAAATGGCTACAAAATAGCTAAATATGGGCTAAAAAAATGGCTAAAAGCTTTTTTAAATAAAAACACATTAAAATTTAATAACAAAATAAAATAAATCAATTGGTTTAATAAGAATAAACGTAAATTAATATTAAAATTAATATTAAAAAATTAAATCATCGCAAAATTCGATGTCATTATTGTTCATCTCATAGGAATCACTCATTAGTTTCAAATAAACATAAGTTTTAAATAATTTAAAGGTAAATCATAATCACGACAACATTTACCCAACCTTTTGAGTCCAGATCTACAATAAAAAACAAGTAAGAAAGTATAGTCGGTTAAGCCCGACTTTATGATGCCCTAGACCACATTAGAACCTTTGTACCAAATTTTATCAAATAATCTCTAAATTGCGAATAAACAGTCATGTCACAGAGTACAATTCCGTTCGGAAACGGAATTCATTCCGTATTTTGGTGCTTCAGAAAATGACGAAAAAATGTTTCGGAATGAAACCATTTTTGTTTTCATAACCGGTATAGGAGTCGTCTGTATCTGAAAGGCCATAAAACTATCAAAATACACTTTCCATCAACAAACAAATATGTTTTCTCCAATTCCGAAAGGAATCATTCCGAACAGAATTGTACTCTGTGACATGGCCCATAATTCCTTTTTTCACCTGTACTTTGCACACAAGGTTTGCATGGACAGCCATCCACCCGGACAAACATCGTTAATTCGACTCAGAAAGTGATTCTGAGATAATCGGTATACGTAAAGGTGGGCTAAGGACTAATATTTTAAAACGTTACAGACATCAGCACAAACGTATAGTACCCTCTCCACTATTGTGGTGGTGGTATAATTTTGTATTGTTATGTTATATTTACCTAATTGATAAAATATAATTAACGGTTGCTTAATGTAACATATTTCTCAAATTACTTTTAACGATGTTTGCTTGGCTAAACACCCTCTCTACTTCAGCATTAGACCATGAAATTGAGAGAAACTTTATAGTCAATTCTGAAATTTCTAAAACAATTATGCTACTGCCTGCATCCCTTCATTGAAATACTTGCAACCAGAAAGAAACAGCGATGTTTGTGTTGATCCATTTTATAAATTTAATAGTGAAATACTGTTCCTTTATTTTGAAAGATGTTAAAAATTGTGATTTAAATTAAAGGCGTGTTAATTGCTCAAAATGTTTATTTTACTTTTATAAATTTTTATAATTAAATAAAAATTATTCTTAAAAAAAAACGGCAAAAAATTTTTATGGCTAAACAAGTTGAAAAATGGCTAAAAAAAAAGTGGCTAATGGCTAACCTAATTTTTTAATGGCTAAACAGGGTGAAAATGGCTAAATCTAGCCACTAAATGGCTAAATTGGCAACACTGCCGAGCACTGCCAGTTTATTATCAAAATAATTTTTGGGAATACAAAATTTTAATGTAAAAGGTTTTGTTATTCGCGCTTAATTCCCAATTTTTATTATTGATAACAGTGTTCCCAGTTTTGGGGATTTATCCCCAAATTGGGGATATTTTTTTTGTGATTGGGGATAAAAATTTCGTGAAAATCCCCAGGGGATTTTTTTGGGAAAAGCTCATTTTTCGCTGGGGATTTTTGGGGATAATATATTATTATAAATTTAATTTTTGCAATGGCAAGACCGATTTGGTCAAGATGTGGGTAAAAATTTTAGTATTTTTGCGGTTTTAAACTATTTCAAGAACTTGTTGAAAAAGGTTTAAATATGCTTTTTGTACCAATTTTCTATAATGAATACAACCAAAATCAATATTTTCAACAGAATACAATATGAGTTATTAGGAGCTCTTCTTAGAATAAATACACACTTTAAAATAATGCAGCTTGCTGTGACAAATTTATTCAATAATCTTAAATGCACTTTTTAAACAAACAACATGTAAAACAAAATTGCATTGGCGTATGAATTAGAATATTATGGATTCCCTAGTTTTGGACTTGATAAATATGTATTGACACATAATTATTTTTCTTTTGCGTTTTTACGTTACCCTTGTTACATACTATAAATGTGTTAATTATATTACACAAATGGATTTATTTAAATAAATCGATGTATGCATATTTATAGACATAATATTACGATTTTATTTTTAAGAAAATGTGAGGATTTTTGGCGATAAGAAAATGGCTATTTTGTGGATTTTTGGGGATGAAAAATCACAAATTGGGGATACGGCTTAAAATAAAACTGGGAACTCTGGTTGATAAAAACACTGAAATTTATTGTTGAGAAGGTAACGTTATAATGTGCTAAATTACCATTTCATACTATTGGCAAACTGAAGTTTATTGTTGATGGGACAAGCTTTTCCTATGCGCATTTCACTGGTTGCTTAGGCCAGATCGTCAGGAAACTTCATCCATAAAGATTTAAGAAAAACTAAAGATATTAAACCAAATAAAACTGTTAAACGTATAAGAATTATAAGCAACAGTTCTACTTGTAACAATATCAAAGTTTAAACAAAACCATCCACAATAAAAAGTGAGTTTATCTCTCCTTACATTCCCCACTACAATTGATTGAAATTCTTCCAACATTCATTGTAGTTGTAAGGAGGTTAAGAAAAACAAAATGAAAACAAATTAACTTGCAAAAGCATGTAGCCGGTTAAGTTTTTTCAGGCCGTGCACTGCCAGTTTATTATCAAAATAATTTTTAGGAATACAAAATTTTAATTTAAAAGGTTATTCGTGCTTAAAATATAATAGGCTTTTTTTAAATTTTTGCCTACAATATAACCATAAAAAATGTATGTATAGTTTTGTATACAACTATAACTTTTTAAGAAGAAAAAGGACAAAACTTGAACTATTTGCAAAAAACTTTAAGATGTAATTGTAAATATTATTTGAATAAACAAAATGAATGAATGAATAGGGAAACAGAAGCTTCCCAAGGCAAGTTTTTACCTCAACAACTTTTGATCAAAAGCTTTTAAAATTCAAATTGATAAAAATTAAAATAGAATAACCAATGTTTAGTGGAAAATTTAAGAAGTAAAACACAAAATTTTTAAATGAACTGAAAAGGTTTGATTAAATTATTAACTGGTATATAGAGTTTTTCTTTTCCCGGACATTTTCTATAATCTATAAATCAGTAAACATATAAGCCGTCTCTAAGCGCATACAATTGGGCTTTTAATCCACAAATATAGACCAAAAGCCAGATGGTGCCAACACATTTAAAGAAACACCAAAATGTATTTCAAATAGATTTTGTTTAATAATATTAAAAAATTAAACAAAAAAAGAATTGCAAAGAAGGAAAAACACATATGGTAGCACTGCTTCCAAAGCAAATGCCATTTTGTCAGTGATGCCACAATATTAATAGAATTTATTGCTTATACCCTTTGGGCACTTGCATATATTTCGGAGGAACGCATGGAAGATGTTGAAAATGTGAAATACGCGTTCACACTTGAAACATCTAACATCTAATATCAATAAAAAATGTCACCATTTCTGAAAAAAAAACTTTTATTTTTTTTAAATACTTTTTTCTACAAAAAAGGAAACATTTCAAAAGATAACACCAAAATGTATTTCTAATTCATTTCGCTTAATAATTTTAGCAAAATAAGGCTTGCAAAAAAGGAAAAACTTGAGAAATGGTAACGCTGCTTTCAAAGCAACTTCTATTTTGTCAGTGATGCCACAATAATAACAAAATTTATTGCCACTTTTCTAGTGATAACACTAAAAGAATCGAAAAATGTAAAATGGAACAAAATGAGATAGTAACATTCTGTAAAGATGTTGACAAATTTTGAAATTTAGCCCTATGTATTTCTTATGGGAAAATTTCAACATCTTCGAAAATAAATGGTAGATGTTACCAAGCGTGCAAAGCCAATTAACCATAAATCTGGCTGTGGGGCGTCGATGGTAGCTGGTATATTGTCGTCCAGTGCTTCAACCTTGCAATTAAGCAACATTTACTCAAAATACATTGTTGGTGTTTTCTTTTAAAATGTAGGCACTGTTGTAGCAAAAAGTGTTTAAAAAAATTAAAAAAATTTTTTTTAGAAATGGTGAAATTTTTTATTACGTTATATTGGGATAGTTATCGATATCGAAAGTTCTCACGCATCTAAAAAAACATTGAACACTTTTTTATGGGCAATCAAATCTATAAACTTAAGTAGGAATTAAAATGTAAGTTAAAATAAAATTAAGTTCATATTAAAGTTGTTTTTTATTTGACCTTTCCAATTTAATAATAAAAATAAAATAGTTGAGCTCGAGGCTTTATATGACTTTATACACTACCAGGCTATTATATTGTATTTTCTTTTTACATTTTACCTTAGCATTCCGTTGGAAAGCAATGAGGTATATTGAATGTACAGAAAAATTTACAATTATTAGACACCAGCAGAATGTAATGCATTTTCTGGCCCGCTACAACTTTAATATATTAAAACGGAGAGCACGCCGTAGTAACATCAAAATGGTACAGGCCTCGAGCTCAACTATTTTATTTTTATTATAAAATTAAGTTCATTACAACTTAATTGTAATGACTTATTTACTTGTTTTATCCTCTTTATTCATTGATCCAAAATAATTGTTATATAAGTACAATAAACCTCAGCAAATAAGAAAATCAACTTATAGTTTCTATCATTACTGCACAACATAAATAAATTGTTTATACATACTACATATGAATGCTCGTATGTATTAAGTTTATTCGTGCAACTTAAGATAAAGTATGAAATTTGATTTCAGGGAAATGTTTTTACAGACTGTTTAAATTATTTTTAAAAAGATCTCCTAATCTGACATTTTTAAACTAAATTATTAGTATAAAAAGTCTTGACAAACATGTCCAAATTTTACGTTTGGACAAATTTTTTGTGTTGTTAATAAGGGTGTTTGTTGTTTGGACAAACATTTGAAACAATGTTTATAAAAATATTAAAACTTTTAAATATTTGGCAGATATGTTGGATATTTGTCAAACTGAGGCGTCGAATGCTAAATGTATTAATTTCAGGGAAAACTTTGCAGAGTGAAGTCCCACGAAAAGAAGTATTAAAATCATTTTTAATAGCAAATTAAAATTTTTTATCCATATTGTTTGCCACAAAATAACTCGTTGTTTAAATCACTTTTAACTATTAATTCTTTGACTTAATTTTATATTTCTTCTCCGTTTTAAGCAAAAAGCAATACAATTGCCGCAGCACTATCGGCACTATATACATATATAAAATATAAAAAGAGTTATGTTATTTATAAAAAGTTAAATTTCTACTTTGCCAAATTTGAACAGACTTCAAGCTTTCTGTCATATGTGAAATACGTTGCTCCAAAAAGTGACAAAAGCAAGTTGGACAAAAAAAAACGTGATAAAAGGTAGAAATGAGAAATTCAACGGAAATAATATCGATACCTTCCCATAAGAATGTATTAAGCGACACTTTTTTCGAAAATGACTTTTTGATGTGGAACTATACTAGAAGTAAAGCGCCACATTTTGGCCTAGGTTTCGCTGCTCTATCATGGATGCAAAGGAAACTAGAGAGAAAATAAAATTTTATCAACCGTCAAGTTTTCTCACTGGAATAATGTTGCACCCTGTAATTTGTATTATCCGCCAAAGAAATTATGCTAAGCCACATTTTTCAATATGTTTTGTATTCTGAAAATCGCTTTCCAAATATGTTTCTTTCAATAAAATACAAAAAAAAATAACTAAATGAGACGTTTTTCTCGTTTCCTACACAATTTTAGAAATGTCGCTTAATACATTCTCTTGGGAAGGTATCGATATAGTGTCTCTAAAGTGAAGCGTAATAGGGTTAGCTTTTGTAAAACGTCCTTAAACAGATGGATCAGCCCAATAGTAACTCGATATCAACTCAAGTAAACATCTGGAAACATTTGGACAGACAAATTAAAAAAAAACATTGGCAGCAAGCACTCTCTGAATAAAATTCTGCAGAAAGTGTAGCCAAAATTGTCTACTGAGCTAACTTTAAAATGGGGTGGAATTGATGCCAAAGAGACTAGAAGCCGTCCTAAAAGCAAAAAGAAATCAATCAAAGCATTAGCCACTTCACTTTTCTTAGTATTTTAAAACTGTACACTTTTTTGACGCGTTTAAAACGGAGTATATTAGTTTTTTTGTTGTACTGTTTTTGTTGTTTTTGAAGTATTTCAAATATTTAATTTTAAATTGTAATAACATTGTCCAAAGTTTTGTAAGTGATAATAAACTTCTAAAAATTTGAATTCTTTTTTGCTAAAATAACACTTTATATTGGAAAACCAGTTGTACACTTTATTTTGACGCTGACAGTAAATCGAAAACAAAAATTAAAAATTAATGTTTGCACGAAATATATTTGCGTTGTTTATTAGCTAGCACCAAACGGAAACCTTGTTTTATTTCGGAAATGACTTAACATATCGAGGGTTATTATTCAAACAGTGCTAACTGCAATTTTTCAAAAATGTGTTTTTTATAGAAACGAGTTCACTAACTGAAGGGTCATCTGCCATTTAAATTTGAAAAAAAAAAATTCCCAAAAGGTTTTTTTTTCATAAATATTGTATTGTGCTATCTAACACACAGTTTTTTTTTTTTTTTTTTTTGTAAAAAAGTGCTATCTACATAAAAAAAATATTAGTCTGTGTTCATTAGACTGGTCGCATCTTGTATGGAATTTTTTTTTTAAATTTAATTGTTTGCGCTGCTTAAAATATGAGGTTTGGTGTAAGAAATCATGACCTAATTTTTCAGGTCAATCCGACAGTGCCTAGCCGTGCCGGGTGGGGCCCAAAGTTCCCCATTTTATAAAAAAAAAACATCTTTTCTATCAGATCTTTATAGTTATACTAGTTGAAAAGCCGAAAATCAAAAATATGACTACGCTACGATCTTCCGCAGAGAAAGTACTTCAAGTGTGCTTCCTATGTCATCAGATGGCTTCAGAAAGTTGCGGAAAGAATAGGACATACATGCAAACATCCTGATATACTAAGAAATTTTATATTGTATAGATAGATTAAAGTATTTGCAGTTTAATATTTTAGTATGATACGAACGAAAAATTTTAATTTAAAATTTTAATTTTAACTAATTCGGGGTCGCTGAATCCAGTGGTGCTAGCCGTTTTTTTAGGTTAGCTTTAGTTTTTGAGATATACCGTTATTTCGAAAATTAAGGATGTTGCACAACATACGTTCGCGTAACTCAAAAACGCTTTAGTTTATTGAAAAACAAAAAAAACCGAAATTCCGCAATAAAATTTACTTTAAGAAAGTTAAAACTTTTTTCTTCATATTGGCTTTGGTTTTCGAGATATACCGTTATTTCGAAAATTAGGGAGGTTGCACAACATACGTTCGCGTAACTCAAAAACGCTTTAGTTTATTGAAAAACTAAAAAAAAACCGAAATTCCGCAATAAAATTTACTTTAAGAAAGGTAAAACGTTTTTCTTTGAATTGAATTGAAAAATTGAAAAATGGAGCTATGCTTCTAATTTTATAGAGCCATATAAAAAACAATATTGCAAACAAAACAATCTATAAATGATTAAAACCTGTTCACAACTTTTGATTTTATGTATTCACAAAAGACGAAAAATTTTAATTAATTTAAGAATTTTATTAAACCGCCATATTTGTATAATTGAAATTCTTATATTTGGCCCGTGTAGTGCCTAGGATGCCTCAAGAAGGGTCAAATGTATGACCAACTCCACTTTATTTTTCTATATGGCGGTTTAATAAAATAAAATTTTTAAATTTACGATTTTTTTTTAAATTTTTACGATTTTTGACATTTTGGATGTTTTTTTTAAGCTTTTTTAACTTTCTTGAATTAAACCAAGTTTGCATCACTGATATAATCGTTCTAGTTTGTTTTATTTTGTGTGTTTTTATATGCATAGCCGATGTGTATGTATGAGTGTTTTTAAACTAATAAAGAGCACATAATATTAGTTTTACAACGAAGGCTAATTTTGGTCAAATTTAAATAAAAAATTAGGTGGAAGTTAGAAAAATTTAAATTTAACTCGTTCTTTCCTGTCTTTTACGGTACAACATTTTAATAACCACATGAACGGGTCTAAAGAAATTTGGATACCTTTTAAACTAATAATAAAACTTTTACAATATGATGAGGACACTAAAGACCAATTTAGATAAAAAACAATTAAAAAATATGAACTAAATTAGAAAATTTTTTATTTAAATTGGTCACTTCCGGTTTTGCAGACGAAAAAAAATTTTTTTTTTCAAATTAATTCTTTTTTTTTTAGAAAGATCAATCGATTTTCTTTTAAAATTGTTTTTCGTTTGAAAAAATAATTTAAAAAAAAAAAATTTTTTTTGAAAACGGTAACACTTTAACACCCCGTAACTCGACAAATAAACATCATAGAAAAAAAATATTTCGCACACTTATTCATATCTACTGGAACTATAGTTATGCCAAATATAAATGAAGTCCAACAAAATATTTTTATTGGGTTGTCCGCTTCCCATATACATATTTGTTGATTTTTTTTATGCGATTTTGTTTTGATCAAGGACCGAAAATTACGAACGGAAAACACAAAATTAAATTTTATTTTTTAAATAAAAAATTTTTGTGTGTGAAAAAAAGAATATTGTTTTTCTGTGTTTAAAATTTAATCGAAAAAAGAAAAAAAATTCTTTAAAAACAAAATTTATAGTTTCACAAAAAAGCAAAAACTTTTTTAGTAAAAAAAAAACAAATAAAAATTTTCAAAAAATTTTTTTTTTTGTTTTTTTTTGCTATGTATGTATTTTTAAAAAATGTTATATGTATGTATGTATTCTCAGAAACCTCCCCTGCAAACAAATGGAAGATATCCCCTAAGGCAATAGTTTAGCAATATCCCCAAATTGTCATCTAAAAGAAAATAATCAAAGTAATTTTTTATTTTCTTCCTTTTATGGTTTTTGAGAAAATTACGCAGCATAGACAGAAAAAATTTTGTTTCAATTTGATACATATGTACGTCATAAATAAAAAATAAAAATTAATCCAATTATAACAACTTAAAAATTATTTCCCAAAATATTCTGCAAAAGGTTAATATTTAAATTAAATAAATCGGTTAAATACTGATCTGTTTCCTTTTTAATTAAGTCAAGAATTTCACAACCCTGGATGCAATTTTAAAGAAGTGGTAGGTTTTTTTCCAGAATTTGGTGGAAACTAAATATTTATGTATATTTTTTCTTTATTTTAATTATAAAATATATTATGTTTAAGTAAAATTTATACGTATACAATTACCAATTTAATTTTAAATAAAAAGCTGTGCTTCTTTGAACACAAATGACAATTTTTTAAAATGCGAAATCTTCTTTTTATCATTCCAATGATATTTTGGCGATATCTTCCTATTTTCTTATAAGTGGTTATCTGGCGATATTGCTAGTTAATCGTCTAGAAGTATCGCTTTTGTATTGCTTAGAAGTATTGCCATCGAGACACGTTTCTCCCGAAGGAAGTATCTTCCGCAATACGTAATCGATTATTGCCGCAATAATATTTTTCATCCAGGCAATACATAAGGTGTATTTCTGTGTTTGCTGGGCTCTTCATAAATTTTATTTAAATTTGTTTTGAAGAATGAAATTTTTATGACAATGCTTAAATATAATTATTTTGTTTTTGTTTTTTTATGTTTTTAAGAAAACGTTTTATTTAAAAAATTTTATTTTATTTATTTTTTTCGACGGCTTTTTTTTATTTTTTTTTTTTTTTTTTTCTGTAAAATGTAGAATTTTTAAAACTTGCACAATAAATATTTTTTTAGAAACAAAATAAAAAACATTTTCCGGTCCTTGGTTTTGATTTTTTGATTCAAATTTAAAATTATGCGGGTTTTCAGAATTTTGGAACGAATCATTAGTTTTTACATGAAGCTAGAGTATCTTTTTATGCGAATTCAATTTATGCGATTTTTTTGGAAAGCATCTATCGCATAAAACGAGACCTGTGGCCGTAGTCTGTAATTCGCTAAAGCTAAATCTCTATCGCTAAAAATCTTTAAAGTTGATTTAGCGATTTTTGGCTACGAATGCAGTACTGTAACGTTCATTGCTAAATTTGGCAATGCCATGACAATTTAATTCACCGCAATTTTGGCTTTTATTGTCATTACTAAAATTTTTAAATTTTGTATTCTCTAAGGCATTTTAGCGATAGAGATTTAGCTTTAGCTAAGCGAATTACGGAATACGGGTGCTGAGTGTATATATAATATTTTGTAATGAAAAATTTTCTTAAAAACATTACTTTAATATTTTGATGTGTAAAAAAGGTCAATAAAAGTAAAAAACCAGGAAGTGAAAGCAATAGACATTTGTTATTCATTAAACCACCAAAACTTATTGGTACCTTGCCTTTGGCAAACATATTTATCAGTATTAGAAATACTTTTTTCATATCTTAAATTATTTTGTTCAGTACTGCAATCTATAGCTTTAACATTTGCTCTTCTAAAATTGTGAAAAATATTGGAACTGCATTTTCATTTTGCATGAATTTAATTTTATCTAGATACAAAAATGCCTCTGGCGGAACAAATCCGATTTATTATGTATATTCTTCAATACATGACATACATCTTAAAGTACGTTCAGTCTGAACACAAAATATTTTTGAGTGTCAAATAAAATAACAGCTGATTTTGAGCAAATAAAAGTATTTGCCGGCAAACAAATATTTGTCCAATGTGAACATAATGTGAACACAAAAAATCAAATATTTTAGTAGTTTTTGAGCAAACATTTATTTGATGTTACAAAAAAATTGTAAGAGCAAACAACGACAAACAATTTTAGCCATGTTACCTATAGAAGCAATTTTTCTTGTAAGTTTTCGGATTCTTTACAGTTTTAAAGATTTTTTATAATTATAAGACTTTGCTATCATGCCGCTATTGGCAAATTTTTGCGAATTTCCGCTAATTTAGCAATTTTAAAAGAATTTTTTTCATTCCTTATAGTTTTAGGCACTTTTAATAAATTTTATGGTTTGGTTTAAAATGTTAAAATTGTTCGCAAATTTTCGCTATTTTTGCAAATATTTTATTTTTTTTGTTTTCCCCGACATTTTTTTTTTTTTAACCGATTAAGCGATTTCAAATAAATGTTAGGATTTGTTTTCAAGTTTGAAATTTTTCGCGAATTTTAGCCATGTTTGTGATAGAAGCGATTTCTTTCTGTGATTCTTTGCAGATTTAACGATTTTTAATAACTATTAAGCTTTGCTATCATGCCGCTATGTATTTGCAAATTTCCACTAATTTGGCAATTTTTACCGAATTTTTGCCATTCCTTATACTTTTAGGGACTTTTAATCAATTTTATGGCTTGTTTGAAATTTTAAAAGTTTTCGCCAATTTTCGCTTATTTTGCCAAAAATATTTTTTTCCGAAAATTTGTTTTTTTAAACGATTTCAAATAAATTTTAGGGTTTGTTTCCAAGCTTGCAATTTTTCGCGATGAATCTTTACAGCTTTAACGATTTTGAATAACTATTAGGCTTTACTATAATACCGCTATTAGCAAATTTTTGCAAATTGTCGCTTATTTGGCAATTTTTACTATTTGTGAAATATATTTTGGTTTTTGAACACTTCCATTAAATAATTATTTGATGCAAATATTTGTCTAAGTCTGAACGCATGGCAAACATGATTTCATTTATTTTATTTGACACTACTTTCCAACTGGTTTAACAAAATATTTGAGCTTAGTGTGAACATTAAACAAAATATTTTTTTGTTTCACACAGTTTGAAGCAAATATCAGAACAAATATTTTTGTCAAATATTTCATTAGTCTGAACGTACCTTTATATGATTTCTTATTAAATTTATTATGAAATTGTCAATTCGTGTTATATTTGATGCATTATACAAAATTTTGTTTGAGACATATTTTTTATAATTGCTTGTTTTTGATCTAAATAATGATGTACAAGATCTTAAACATTTTCTTTCATAAACTCTAATTTTTTCCATGTAAGAAGGTGATATGTTATACCAAATCTGGCATCCATATGTAAATTTTGGTCTAATCAACTTTTAATACATAGTGAGTTTTACTTTTGTGTTAATATATTTGGGAAAAAAAAATACAATATTTTCTGTCTCGTGACGCCTCTGTGTGCTCTGTGTCATCACACTGAGAGTCTATTTCTAGCACGGAGTAATAATTAAGCAAGGCCCATTGAATAGGTCTGCGCAAGAAGCCTGATGATCATTGTTTATGTTCTTTTTAGTTGTCAAAAGTTGTTTACATTTTGCTTACATGTGCATGTATATGTTTGTTTACGTTTATTGTTTTTTCTCACACAAATTTAATTGCCATTGATTTTATTGTATTATTGTTCAAATTTTTTTGTGTGATTTTCGGTTATTAGCAATTGTTTTATTATAAATATTTTTATTAATAAAACCCTATACATTTTCATTAAAAAGTTGTGTTTTTTATTAAAGATAAATGCCATGGTACAATCAGTCTAATCTATAAATAAAAACTTGTTTTTGAAACCTCCTAAGCACAGATTATTAGAGCATCCGCATGTACCAAGGCTTTAGAAACTAAGCCCACTCCACCAATTAAATCTTTGATTAGTAAATTATCGGGATTTTTTTTTTTTTTAATTCCCTATGCTAATCCCCGCGAAGCTTGACGCTTGTCTGCAGGAAAGAAACCAGAGTCTCTGGCGGGAATCGAACCCTCAACCCCGGGGTTGATAGACTAGCTCACTACTAGCTAGCCTACCGGGGCACTCGTTTTTAGCTCAAGGCTCATGTAAACGAACGGATGCATACACTTGGGTAAAAAACTTTGATTGATAAACAGCAACATTATGCCCTTTTTACCATTCTCATTAACTTTTGTTATAATGCCCCTCATGTTAAATTTAGTTACATTATCTTTTAACTCTATAGCCATAAGTTCTTTAGCAATTTAATTCAACTCCTAGTTGGTGCTGTTTTCACTGAAGGTTGTTTGCCATATTTTTTCAACATAAAGTCAACTTTTGAATTGTGCACTGCATACTTTGAAAAAACATCAGATATGTTGAGGCATATTATAAAACAGATCTTCTATGGTAATAATGGTACCCTGGGTCGAGGCACAAGGTTTAGCGGCAGCTTTTAATTTGAGATCTTCATTAGTAATTCTAAGTAAAATTTTAATTAAAAAAAGTTTGCCTTTAGTAGCAGTAAAATGAACATACTTGTAACCACACTTTTCCTTGGATGTTTTTGTTTGTATGAATAGTTAAATGAGCTACAGCATGGCTTGTGCTAGATAACGCTTCACCTCAGGAACCAAAAGTGGCTGTAGTTGGTTAAGTCCTCAAATTTAGGTAATATAGATGTGGTGAAACGTTCACAGACTGTTTCCAACTATTTTTAACATATGTATCAGAGATCAGCAATGAATCGCTTTTTCGCTACTCATACTGACTCATGCAATTGTAAGTATAAGTGCGTAGAAGTCATTTAAACTAAACTACTCTGATTCACTCATACTCACAAGAGAAATATTTATGAGTGCGACGTCGACATTATACGCATACTCATAAATGAGCTCAGCTTGATTTATAATTTCAAGAAAATACTTATAATACTCACAATGATTCAAATCATTTAGCTCATCCATTTACCGTTTTAACACAACAGAGAAAACACACAACTTAATAATCAGCGCTGCCAGATAAATTTGCCGAAAAATCGTCTACTTCATACATGTTACTTTAGTAAACTGTAATTGCCAAATCGTCACTTTGCTATTTCGGGGACAAATCTGGCAGCCTCGCATTTTGCTTCGCCTATACACATTGACTTGAGTAGATTCTAAATCAAACACTACAAATGTTGGTAAGTATGAGTACGATGAATAAACTGAAACTTTTGAGTGAATATGAGTCTGAATCACATTGGAATAAGTATGAGTGCGTATAAGTACAAGAATTTATGAGTCATGATTTAGCTCTACTCACTTTTTCACTACTCATTGCTGATCTCTGATATGTATACCCGTACCACTATCTTGAATTTGTAGCAATTTTAATTCTCCCGATTTCACAGTCACACACAATAAAGACTTGGCATCTAAATTATATATTTTAACCACTAGTTGTAATTCTTTTTTTTTAAATTAACCGGAGCTTTCTTAATTTGCAATTTAGCACTGTTTTCACTTTTTTAATTTTATTTTTATTTAAAGTGTAAAAGAAATAAAATATTTTTCTAATTTTATAAGAATTTGAAATTTGTTTATACATGCAAATGTTTGTTTACGTTTATGGTATGCCACACATACACGTTTTTTTCTTTTGCTTTGAATATGTAGTAGTAAGTTTTTGACAACTAAAAAGAAATTTTACACAAACAAAATACATGTCGTATTTCGTTTTTGTACAAGTAAGCAGACCTGATAGATGGGCCTTGTAATTAAGTTTTTTTTGTTTGGTATAAGGCAATTCCATATTGTCTATGATTATTATACCCTCCACCACAATTAGTTGTGAAGAGGGTATATTCAGTTTGTCATTCCGTGTGAAACTTTTTTACTATTCATCTCAGACCCTATAAAGTATATATATTCTGGGTCCTTGAGTAATTTTAAGTCGATTTAGCCATGTCCGTCTGTCTGTCCGTCTGTTGAAAACACGCTCACTTTCGAAAAACTCAAAAGAAATTAACAAACTTGATGTCAAATTGCTTGTAGTTATTCTAAGCAGTTTGGGATTGAAATTCAGCAAAATCGGTTCAATAGGATCTGAGCTATGAATCAAAATGTGGAACCACCACCTAAAAAAAATTGATAATTTTGTTACAAAAACTAACATAAATGGTGGAAAAATGCACAGAATGATATAAGATTTCGCAACAATTCGTTTTATTCAACTGGAAATCACGCTGTGAAATTTCGTCAAGATCCGTCAATAATTTACCCTAGGCCCCATATAAGCCCTACTCCCGGAAATCAGTATATTAAGCCTAAAACAGATATTACTCCTTAAACAATCGAACTGTCGGTGGAGGGTATCAAAGATTCGGCACAGTCGAATATAGCACTCTAACTTGTTTTTCTTTTATTTTCAACATTATTAATACTGTCTTTTTTTTTCTCATTATTTATTTATTAAATCTTCATATATTAAATATGAACTAACAATAATTAATCAAATATTAATACTGTCAATACATTTTTTAGTTTCAATATTTTTTGATTTTTGAGCAATAAGCTCAGACTCATTCTTTTACACTGCTTACATGGGGTATTCACCTTAGATAATATCTGATATAATATGTGAGAGAACGTCGGCAGAATGAGAGAACAAATTTTTTCATGTTAATCTTAATCTTAAACAAGGGGAACGCGTATCTTATATGATTTCATAATCGAATGATTCTCGTGCAGTAAACTTGTGTCGTTTTTACTCTTTTTTTAGTTTTTTCTTGTTTTTAAGTTAAAAATATTGTTTTTTTAAACACTTCCCAGCGGGAAAAAGAAGGAGTACGGAGGCCTTCTTTTGGATAAACAAGCCCTTCTCGCTCCATTCCATACTCATATCTTTTTTACACGCGTTGTCATTGCGGAGAAGGCCTTCCGCTTTCCTTTCTTCCCCAGAGCTTCTTAAAGGCCTTCAAATAAATGGCTTTTAGAAGGCTTTCCAGAGAGTGACTGTCAAAAGGCCTTAGCAAAAAGGTAATCTTGAAGAGTTTTTAAGAAAGGTATGGTAAAAGGCCTTTCAATTAATGGCTCTTAAAAGGCCTTTCAGACCATCCTTCTACAAATGCATTAAAGGTCATATTGAAGGGCTATCAGTCTAAAACATTAAGGAATATTTCCTTACAAATGAAATTAGAAGACTGAATGGGTTTTATGTACATATCAGATCTCCAATATAGAAAATGAACACTTAACTTTTTATATATGTATGTATGTATACCTATTTTACATACACACATATATATTTTATTAAACATTGTAGTTTAATAACACATGTGATACCTATTTTTTTATTGAAATAATCAAATTTGCTAAATATTGTAAAATAGATTGTAAATAAAAGTATGTATATAATAAAAAAAAAAGCTTTTAAGCACAAGTACCTATCTTCCTTAATGAACAAAACTCAACTAAAATAATTTACACTAGATGACCCGTGCGAATACTTCGCACCGTAATTTGTATCAATGAAAATATTAATTTTTCAATTTCTAATTATTTTTCGTCATTAGTGTTAGAAATAAGCTTTAAAATGGGATATCATTCATTAAATTTGATGCGGTGGTATGGGAGATATTTGCAACCGACAAAAAAAAGTGCTTTAGAAATAATATATACATATGATTTTTGTTTTTATTTTGTATTTTAATATGAACCTACTTTGTTATTTTGTTTTTATAACGGGATCTGAATTGTTTCGCTTTGGCGAAAAAAACAAAACAAAAAATTTTACTCTTTCTCTTTTCAACTTCAACGAAAATGATTTACAACATATGTTACTTTGTTTTTGTAAAGGGATCTGAACTCTTTTGCTTTTGCTTGTGCAAAAAAACAAAACAAAAAATGTTACTCCTTCTTTTCTCGCTTCTTTTATACCAAAGAGCCGAGGCCTTCTATAAGGCATTCTTTAGCAGTTACGTAAGAATAGTAATTAAATCAAAAAAAATTTTTAAGCAGGCCTTTAAAAAGGCCTGAAGTAAGAAGGTCTTCTGAGTTTTACCGCTGGGTTATAACAAGATTTTCACTATTTGCACAAAAAAATTAAACATTTTAATGAATGCGTCTTTTTATTGTTTTATATGTGTGTATGTAGGTGTATTTTTGACAGCTCATCTTATAAGATTTCTTATAACTGTCTCATAACATTTATTATAATATTAATACTAACACTATTTGAGAGTCCACACGTAAGATAATACTCTCTGCGATTGAATTTGACGTTTGCTGATATAAAAATCTTATATCTTATCTCAGGTGGAGACCCTGTGTTATCCACTTAGTTTTTTTTTTGTTTTGTTTTTTATTTTCTGATTTAAACAGAAAATAACTATGTGTTAACAAGTCTTTGCTTGTAACACGAAGGTTAAAGTTATGTTTGTAAGACTCAATAATTATTCTGATCTCCTTAATGCGTCTGTCGCTCATCACGGTCGCGATCGAACTCCCTATATAAGGTGTATTTTAAAGCTTAAGGCTCAGTAAGCCGGAAGTAATAGTAACAGTAACCTAACCGTAAAAAAGTAAGACCAATCTATGAGGGAGTTTACACGTTGTCTATTCAGACATGTCTAACAAACACGTTTGTTTTGCTTGTAGGCGATCGGGGTAGAGAAAAAAGAGGGGTTGCCAAAAAAACATGAAATCAGTTTTCATGTTTGTTTATATGAATTTCCATGTTTTTAATTTGTATGTATATGTATATGAGACTATTATACATGAAAACAGACGTGTTTGGAAAGACATCGTGAAAAGACAATAGGTTTTTGGAAGCATGTTCAAAAGAGAATGTCAAAAGAAGACATGTCTGAAAAGACTCCGTGTAAACTCCCTCTATTTCTTACAGATTGAGACGTAATATCTTACTGCTAACTGTAATCGCTTCCTTCTTGGCTGGGGTATAACTCGCCGGTTATCCAGGGTTCACTTTACAGCAAATTTGTAAATAGTTCGTGACCTCGTTAACAAAAAAAACAAACACACTCCATCAACTATGGGATTTTAACAAACACACTTTATTTATGATCTCATATACAGGCAACTAATTAAACGGCTTTTTCGATTGGACACGACACCCACGCGGCACGAACGAGGGGGGTTTTAACGTACGGTCGACTCGATCGCCTCTGCGGACAAGGTGTAAGCGCTTTACGTATGACCACTAAGTGGCAACCGGTCTGTAGGATGAGCACGGGTTGGTTGCGTTGCTCGTAGACGTGTACCTGCGGGATGACCACGGGCACACGACCACGTTGCGCGTTGGTACAGGCCTTAATTGGAACGCCTCACAGTAGCGCCCGTAGAGCAAACGAGGTTGCAAAAATCAAAATTTTCATGAGCACCGACGAAGTTTTGAATAAACTCATGTTATAGGAAACTTTTCAACGATTTCAAATCTGCCACTCTTAATAATATCACATTTTTAGTTTAGAAGATATAGCCGTTCAAAGTTGACCGACTTTCGGTTTTCAAAAAAACACACAATTTTTAGTAAATTTGTTGCGATTTCAGGTGTAATATCACGAAAAATAGGTAACGAATCGCCTTATTTTTTGTTTGTATTGATTGATGCATTTATTAAATGTGTAATGATAAAAAAAAAATGAACTGTTTGCTTTGTGTTTCTCCTGGTAAATCACTATTTAAAAACTATCCGTTTTTTCACTATTTTTCAACTTTGACGGAAAATAACAAAAATCTATATTTTTCTATATTTGCCATATTTGCAAAATCTGTTCTTTGATTATTTCTTTACATAATTCAAAAATTTTATCTGCCCGTACGTGCCCGTTTGGCTTCTAGAGGTAAAAAAGGTTAAAAAGACATGGTTGCCATACTAATATTGCGGTTTAATAAAATTCTTTAATTTGGCCCCTACAGCGCGTAGGATGCTCCTAGATGGGTCAAATGTATGACCAACCCCACTTTATTATTTATTGCCGAATTTCGGTTTTTTTAGTTATTTCAATAAACTAAACCATTTTTGAGTTACGCGAATATATGCTGTGCAGCGCCTTACATTTTCGAAATAACGGTATATCTTGAAAACAAGAGCTAATTTAAAAAAACGGTTAGCACCACTGAATTCAGCGTCCCCAATTAGGGTGAAATGCCAGGTGCGCGGCATTCGAGTTATCGAGTATTCGAGTTATTCGAGTTATTGAAGAAATAAGCTCAACACATTCGGCTAATTCGGCGAAATTATGACATTTTGAGTATGACATAACTTTTGAAAAAAAAATTTTAAAATTTTTTTTCGTTCATATATGTTCCTTATAAGATAAAAGGAACATTCTCACCAAATTTCATTAAAATCGGAAGGGGTCGTGTCCCACTCTTGGTCGTTTTGACATGGAATTACCCATATACCGAAAATACAGAAAATTGAAAAAATAAATTTAAAAAAAAAAAATTTTTTTTTTTAATTTGTTGGGTAATAATTTAGAACCCTAAAGAAAAAAAAAATAAAAACAATCTAAAAATGTAAAAATAATTTTTTTTTAGGTACCATAAAATTGATTTTTCTACTAATTTTAACTTTGATAACCCATAAGTAGGCCCCTACACAGCGTAGCACCCTTTTCAAATGCACATTTCATAGGCTGAACAGTTATCTATCATATGCTGTTTAAACTGTTCAATTACCTTATTCGGTTCAAAAGATATGATTTTTGCAACGAAAAAACTCAAATGGCGCCACTGTGCGCCTGCGGTATAAACACGGGAGTTCCAATTCATCCCATACAAACGTCGCACACAGTGAAGCCACCAAACACGCACGGCCCTGCGGGATAACCACGGGGACGCTGTGTCCTGCAACTCGTAGTCGCGTGCCTGCGGGATGGCTACGGGCACACTACTACGCTCGGCTAATAATGTTGGTGTAGCACTGGCGTGCAGCCTGCGGGATGACCACGGAACTGCAATTAGTTCTACACAAACACCACTACAAATCCCTAACTAAACTACCAAAAACTCACAGCGGGATAACCACCGTGAAATACCACTTACCAGCCACTGCGCTCGACACCGACTGATCCTCATTTTCATTTTCGCTCTGCTTTTATACTTTTCAGCCGTCATAAGTACATGGCGGCTGCATCTGCCCATCTGTTTGGATCAGCTGTTTGGCACATCTGTTCGGCATGTGTTGACTGCTACGCGCCGCTAGGGGGTCTCAGATGCCAATTTGAGTAGCCTGGCTACCACTAGAGGTCGCCATAAACGGCCGTTGGTAACTTCAAATTAATTTTTGTATTATAACTATTTATAACCATTATTCATATTTGATAATAAACAAAAAAAAATATAATAATGCCAACATATTAACAATTCATTTTAAAGCAATTGAATAATAATAACGATAAAATTTACAAAAAAAAAATAATTACAGTTCATTTTAAAGAAATATCATTTTATGATAATTGAATGGTAATAATAAAAAAAAAGTAGAATACTAAATAATCTAATACTGGTATCCATGGTGCAGGCGGAAACGAGGGCTTCCGACTTCCATCGTCACACATCCCCTCTTCGTCACAGGCCGTTGGCTTCCTCTCACGTCATGACCTCTACCTGGACTCTCCCTGCTTTGGAGATCGTCACCCTGTTTGCTCTCGATTGGCTATGGTGGATTAATTTCACTCGGTGGCCGTGCTGGTGTGTCTGCAACGAAACCTCCACTGCGTGCTTGAGGTCGTCTGGCCATGATGCGCCGTCAATTACGGGTCGGCCTGCTGGTGAACCACTGACGTCCGTAAGCGGGTTTGCTGTCTTATGGACGGGCCTGGTACGTGCCCTGGGTGCGGCCGGTGACTGTAAGAGCATAGTAGTATTGTTTGCCCCAAGATGGTTGACGCGAGGTGGTGAAACGGGCGTACCAATACTGATCGGGCTAGACAGATTCACTGAGGCCAGCGACCAGGAGGTGCAGATGGACAAACAGGGTGAGGTGGGCGCCGACTGGTCGGAGGAGCTATCGGTTAGGCGTCGGGTGGGCCAGTCCCCTCTAATGGTCTCGCTAGGTTCTTGTTCGTGGGCCCTTTCGGGTGTGACCTCGATCAACGATCCGGTGGTGGAACTTTCGGCCTGGTGGCTGCTGGGGGTATCCCCGGTGTGATCGTCCGTTGGAACCCGGCGTGACCCCCAAAACTGTGGCATCTTGAGTCTTGGATATCGATCGTACCCCAGCCTCTGGCTCTCGGTGTGGTGCTGGCTGCGCTCGAGGTACCCGATTCGCTAGGCTGGCTCCCGGGTGGAGATTTGATGGCTATGAAGGTATCGAACTCCCCGAGTTCTGCCCGGAACAACACCTCTAGCTCGGACGGGGTATCATCCCATTGTGGCAAAGTACCTGTTGTGCTGATGTCGTCTTCGAGCTGGTCTGCTGGTAGCTTGTTCACTGGTGAGTAGATTAACCCCAACCGTCTGCCGGGTTTTATTGGTACATTCGTTTCTTTGAGATTTGGGGTGAACCATGGCAGGTCATCTTCAGTCGACGGACTGGGTTCATCACCCTGGTGGCCTTCTTGGAGATTCGGGCTCGGTTGTCCTGCTGTCGGAGGGAGGTTACCACTGCTGCTGTCCGAACTATTCAAGCTTGGTAGTTCCGCATCTTTTTGGGGACTGTTCTCCACCTCTGAGCTCACGCAAATGATGACGGGGTCGATAGTGGGTTGTTTGCGTTGCGCACCCTGTGATGTTCTTGGCCTCTCTGGGGCACCGGTTACCGTATGCGGCGGTTGATTTTCTCCGGCATTTGACATATGGTGCGGATCAACTACGGTGGCTCTCGGCGTGGCCGTGGTCATGCGATAATGTGTCGCTCTCCCTGCCCTTCGGGGCTCTTCTCTTCCCCCTCTACGGGTTCCGGTCGCGCCGTCGTCCTCTAAAAAGATCGTGCGCCGTCTTTTAGCCTGTTCCTGTTGCACCAGCTCACGAAACTTCTGGCTTGTTTTTCGGAAGTGTTTCTCGCTGTTCATACTGGTCTCGTGGGCGAATCTAGGAAAAAGGAAGAGAATGGAAGGAAAACGATATTGATTAGGGACATTGAGGGTAAAAAGGTTTAAGGTCACTAATATGGGCGGTTTTCGTGTCCCCCGTTAACGTATTCTCAAGGGTCGCAATGACGGGTGAGGGGAACGCTGTTACAGTGTACGGCCCCCCAAATTTTGGTGCTAATTTGGCAGCAAAACTTTCCGTGGCCCGGGACAATGGGTGTTGACGCAGGAACACTGAGTCCTCGATTTTTGGCTTCCAACAACGTCGCCTGAGGTTATAGTGCTTCTTCTGGGTTTGCGCCGCCTGGTTGAGGTTACGTCGTACCATCTCAAAGATCTCGGCCAACTCCGTCCGTCGATCTTCGGGGCTGGTTGGCTTCGCCCCCGTTCCCCTGGTGAGTTCGTCGTACAGGGCATGTGGCAGCCGCGGCTCCCGACCTTGTGTCAAAAATGCTGGCGAGTAGCCCGTGGTTTCGGACACACTCGAGTTGACGGCTTACATTACTTCCGGGACCTTCTCGTCCCATTTCTGGTGTTGGTTATCGGCTAATTGGGCCAACATCGTTTTTATCGTCCGATTGGCGCGCTCCGTCGGGTTTTCTTGGGGGGTATATGGCGCCGTGCATTGCTGATGTATCCCCATCTCCCTCAGAAATTTCTGGGCGACCCGTGCCGAAAACTGTGTGCTATTGTCCGTTATTAACATCTTCGGGACCCCATACCGGGCCAGAATGCGCTCCCTTATGGCCTTGATGACACCCTCGGCCGTCGCTTTGCGCATGGGGATCAGTTCTGTCCACTTGGAGAATTTGTCGAATAGCACGAGCAGCATCGTGTTGCCGTGCTTTGATCGGGGCAACGGTCCCACGAAATCGGCGCACAGGATGGCCCATGGTTCTTCTGGGATTTTAGTCAGCATTTCGCCGGCTGGCATCTGTTGACTAACCTTGAACTGTTGGCAGGATTGGCAGTATCTTACGTGCCTCCTTACGTCCCGGGACATCCCCGGCCAATAGTAACGACTCGCCACTCGTATGGTAGTTTTCCGCATGCCCAAATGCCCGGCGGTGGGGTTGTTGTGGTTTTCCTCGAGGACGCGGGCCCTGTCTTGGGAGGCCACACACAGCTTCCACGGAGTGCTGTCCTCGTCATTCATCTCTCTCGGAAAGTTTCGGTATAGCTGGTTGTTTATTATTGTGTAGTCGGCGTGTTGGTCCGGGTTCTCGTGTACCTCACGCATCAACCGGTCACGCCATTTGCATGTGTTGGCAGAGGGAGCGGTCTCACATGTAGCCAGGTTGGCGTTCCCCCGTGGCTGGCGTGACAACGCATCGGCCACGACGTTGCTCTTGCCCTTTCGATACTTAATCTCGTAATTAAACTGTTGGAGTTCTAGGGCCCATCGATCCAGCCGGCCTGTTGGGCTTTCTAACGAATTTAGCCACTTCAAAGCGAGGTGATCTGTGATGATGGTAAACCGGTAACCCTCTATGTAAGCCCGCATCTTGCGGACTCCCCACACGACCGCCAGACATTCTTTCTCAGTAGTTGAATAGTTAATTTCAGCTCCTGTGTCAGGACGGCGCCCAGGCCATAATCACTCGCGTCGGTTTGCAGCACAAATGGTTTTGAAAAATCGGGGCATGCCAACACTGGGGCCTCGGTGAGTTTCCTCTTCAGCGTTTTGAAAAATTTGCACTTATCCACGTTGATTCGCAGGTTGGCTGCTCTTAACCTTCTCAAAACCTCTCTCAAATGTATCATGTGCTCTTTAAGGCTTCCACTTACCACAATAGTGTCATCTAGATACGCGAATGCATACGGTTCCATTTCAGGGCCGATGACACTAGCGAGTGCCCGTTGAAATGTGGCTGGGGCAGAATGTAGCCCGAAGGGCATCACTTTCCAGTGGTAGAGACCTCTCCCTGGCACTGCAAAGGCGGTGTACTGCTTGCTACGTTCTTCCATGGGGATTTGCCTAATACCCGTTCTTCAGGTCGATGCTAATAATGTAGCGGGTCTTACGCAATTTATTAAGAATGCTATCAATACGCGGGAGGGGATAAGCATCGGGTACTGACCTGAGATTAAGTTGTCGAAAATCCATGCACGTTCTCCAAGATCCATTTTTCTTCTTCACCAGGGTGATCGGGAAACAGTACGGGCTGTGGGATCGTTCGATACATCCCTGCGCAATCAACTCGTTCACTTCGGCGTCTATGATCGCCTGCATGGCGGGATTCCTAGGTGCGTAACGGATTTTAATAGGTCTGTCGTCTGTGAGTATGATTTTGTGGCTGGCGATATTTGAGACTCCCTGCAGTTCCTTAAACTTAGGGAGTTCTCTCTCCAGAAACGCAGCGATCATCGCCTGTTCAGACGTCGCTGGCTCTGCTGGTGGTTCCTGACACTTGCTTGCTTCCCCACAGATGGTGGACCTGTGCGCGGCCGGGTAGGCTGAGGGTTGTGTTCCAGCTGCTTGACTGGAGCAGTTCAGCGTCAGACCGGCAATTTGGATGCGCGTATCAAAGTTTTGCAAAAGCTCGAGTCCCAGGATGACATCTTTGCTGGCGGCGGGCATCACGATATAACCACAATTTCTTGTCCGGCTTCCCAGTGTTGTTGGTAGTTCTATCGCCCTTGAGACCCGGCACACTGCTCCATTCGCTAACATGACGTCAAGCTCTTCCCGGCGGAACGTCGGGGATGTGGTGAGTTGGGGTATAATGCCCGGGCGGATGAAGTTTCGCCTGGCGCCGGTGTCTAACACGGCTTTAACCGCGACGTTGTTGATTAAAATGGTGGCCGTTATCTGAGTTTCTTCGCGGTGTAGACTGGTCACGATAGTGGAGGACGCATTGTTTGACTCGGGAGGTCCGACCATCCTCAATTGCGTCGGCTCCCATTGGCATTTCCCGACTGGTGGGTTTCAGCCCGAGGGCATCCCCACAACTGTGACAGCGCGCATTTTGCCCGTTACCGGTTCTCCGCGTGGGAGCGGCTTCATTACCTGTATTGGGTGTGGTCCCGACTGGTATGCTCTCCAGATCCTCCGCCATCCGTATTAATTCAGCGAGGGAGCCAAAATCTTTTCGCCTTATATACAGTTTATATCTTGACTGGGCGTTCTAAAAAATGCGTTGCAGCTTCTGTTCCGCTGTTAATTCGGAATGTCTCATTAGGGTTTGTATTTCTAAGACATAGTCCTTGAACGGCTCTCCTGGTTGCTGCATCCGGGCTCTGATTTCGTCCTCCAGCCGCTCAAAATACCGGGTAGAGAGGAAAAAGGATAAGAAATCTCTTCTGAACGTAGACCATACCTCCCAGTGCTCGTTGTTATTGCGGTACCACGCCAGAGCTCGTTCTCCCAAAAATTCGGGCATCACTCGGGGTAGTTGGTCCAACGAGACCTCGTAAATTTCCGCCAGCTCCTCCACACTTTCGTACCTGGTCCATTAAATTACTCCTACTGCTCGTCCCATTCTCCTTTGGGCTTGTGGTATTCCCTGCTGGTTGAGGAGCTTCTGGCGGGTTTACTCCAATGGTGTGGTTTGTTGTTAGTGAATTCAAGGTAATATTACCAGGCACTGTCAGCATAGTTCCCTTTTCAAATTGTTTCTCCAAGCTTTGCAGACGGGCAGCGACCTCTGGGCTATGTTCACTGCTCAGAAATTGGGACAGCCGTTTTCGCAACTCGTCGACCGTTCCGCTGGTTTCCAGGGAGAATTCTTGCATGCATGACAGCAATTCTTCCCGCTTAAGCGGATATATCCACCCCGTCTTCACCATTTCACGGGTTTTCTACGACTTAATTTCCACTATTTTTCTTCTCAGTAATTTTTGTTCGCTGATTTCAGTATGCAAGACAAAACTGCGTAAAATTGATTGTAAATTACCCACGATTATTTTAAAAATATTAAAGTTTATAAACCTTGTGTTTTGTATATTTTCCGCTTAAAATTTGTTTTATAATTTTGGGGTTTTGTTTTTTGTCCCCCGAGATTCACTCTGTCTTCAGTTATTTTTATAATGGTTTCTACGAAATTCTCTGTTGTTTTTTTCTCTTTTTTCTGTCTTTATTTATTGTTTTTAATTTAACACTTTATTTCCTTCTTGATTCATCGACCGGTTTACCAATTCTTTTTAGATTGTGTTTTTTTCCAAGTTACACTCACTTCTTTTATTGCTTTTTATTTATTATTTTCCTTATATGTGTGTGTTTTTTTTTTTTTTTTAACGGGGTCCCTGCTCGGGCGCCAACTGTAACGAACCTTCTTGGCTGGGGTATAACTCGCCGGTTATCCAGGGTTCACTTTACAGCAAATTTGTAAATAGTTCGTGACCTCGTTAACAAAAAAAAAACAAACACACTCCATCAACTATGGGATTTTAACAAACACACTTTATTTATGATCTCGTATACAGGCAACTAATTAAACGGCTTTTTCGATTGGACACTACACCCACGCGGCACGAACGAACGTACGGTCGACTCGATCGCCTCTGCGGACAAGGTGTAAGCGCTTTACGTATGACCACTAAGTGACAACCGGTCTGTAGGATGAGCACGGGTTGGTTGCATTGCTCGTAGACGTGTACCTGCGGGATGACCACGGGCACACGACTACGTTGCGCGTTGGTACAGGCCTTAATTGGAACGCCTGCGGTATAAACACGGGAGTTCCAATTCATCCCATACAAACGTCGCACGCAGTGAAGGCCCAGTGAAGCCACCAAACACGCACGGCCCTGCGGGATAACCACGGGGACGCTGTGTCCAGCAACTCGTAGTCGCGTACCTGCGGGATGACTACGGGCACACTACTACGCTCGGCTAATAATGTTGGTGTAGCACTGGATTGCAGCCTGCGGGATGACCACGGAACTGCAATTAGTTCTACACAAACACCACTACAAATCACTAACTAAACTACCAAAAACTCACAGCGGGATAACCACCGTGAAATACCACTTACCAACCACTGCGCTCGACACCGACTGATCCTCATTTTCATTTTCGCTCTGCTTTTATACTTTTCAGCTGTCATAAGTACATGGCGGCTGCATCTGCCCATCTGTTTGGATCAGCTGTTTGGCACATCTGTTCGGCATGTGTTGATAGCTACGCGCCGCTAGGGGGTCTCAGATGCCAATTTGAGTAGCCTGGCTACCACTAGAGGTCGCCACAAACGGCCGCTGGTAACTTCAAATTCAAATTCATTTTTGTCTTATAACTATTTATAACCATTATTCATATTTGATAATAAACAAAAAAAAATATAATAATGCCAACATATTAACAATTCATTTTAAAGCAATTGAATAATAATAACGATAAAATTTACAAAAAAAAAAAAATAATTACAGTTCATTTTAAAGAAATATCATTTTATGATAACTGAATGGTAATAATAAAAAAAAAAGAAGAATACTAAATAATCTAATACTGGTATCCATGGTGCAGGTGGAAACGAGGGCTTCCGACTTCCATCGTCACATTGCTTTATATACAACAAAATGAATCAGCTGATTTTCCACGTTACTGTCACTCCCGGCTAACTGAGCCTTTACTTATGACAAAAGTAATGAAGTAAGAAAACTGCGGCTTGCTGCATTGTCTATTTTAAGAATCACCAAAAAAGCAAAAATCGATTTTTTCATCCATAGGTCTCTTTTAACTGAAACTGTCACATATGTATATAAAAACATAAGTAAAGACAAAACAAATATTTTTGTTGTTTTTAATACTTTTTATGCTAAACTAGCTTAACCCGGTGCGCTTCGCTACACTGGCAAAAAAAAAATAAGAAAAAAATTACAGTATTTGTTTTTGTGATATAATTTATTTATTTACATACGTGTTGCATTTAAATTTTTTTTTTTAAATATACTTTTAACAAAAAAATTAACTTTATCTATATATGTATTAATTTATATTATCAATAGCAACTAACTTAATGAAATAATTCTTATTATGTATGATTATTGTAATGCTTTATGATATACAATATTTTTGGTCTTTCCTTCAGGGGCGTAAACAAATAAATTTTTAGGGGTTCCTACACGTGAGCATGCAAGGTAAAGTTGTCCATGAGAAAAACATGGGTTTGATAAATTTAGGCCGCATACATGAAGAGTTTGTCCCTGCGATTTATTTATTGTCATGGCAAATGCTAAACAAACAGGAAACTGTAATCTTTAAAATTGGAAGGGCATTTCAGTTGATAATAGGGGAATTCGAGGTAGCAAGACATCGGTACCTATATACTTTCCCGTTATAATAGTCGCTTCGATTAAATTGTTCAGCAGCTTTTTCACTTTTAGCCTGGTTCCATTGCAAAGGCGAGTTGGGTCAATGTTGCTTAATAAAATAATAGGAACACCAACTTTCAATAGCAGCTCATGTGGTGGAAAGCCAGCCAGGTGCAAAGAGTTCAAGAATTCGACTGGATAATTAACCACGTCCTCTTCATTTGTCACAGTATCAACAGATTTATATGTTTTTGTATTTCCTTGGATTCTGTTAAGTATATTATGGTTAACAGAGCGTACGTCAATATTTTTGGCAGCAAGTAATGCTCGTTCACATAACCATTGACTGTTATTGAAGTTGTTTTCGATATTTGAAAACACACAGTCGATGTGTTAGATGGAAATGTAATACATTTCGTGACTGCATCAATTGGCATTTTTCCATTTCCAAGGTTCATAAGTTGTTCAGAAAATTGAGTTCCATCACTTTGAAGTTGTATACGCACGTTTGTAGTTAATTTCAATGTGCGAACATTTCGCCATAGGAACGATGATTTAAGGCATGCGTTCAACTCGCCTGCTGGTGTTGAACCGGGAATAACCGGAAGTGTTTGTCGAAAATTTCCGGCTAATAAAATCAGAGCTTCTCTAAGAAACCTTGTGCTGGTTCTCAAATCCTGCAAAGTTCGATCGAGAGCTTCCAAAGATTTTTTGTGGGCCATTGTGCACTCATCCCAAACAATAATCTTACATAATTGTAGTACTTTGCCCATAGAAGAATTTTTCTTAATGTTGCAAGTGAAATCTTCTAAAAATTGCGCTTTTCCTGGTATTTTAAGTGCAGAATGTGCTGTTCTACCGCCATCCAAAAGAGTTGCTGCAATTCCGGATGAAGCAACAGCCAAAGCAATATTTCTTTTCGATCGAACTTTGGCCAAGATCAAGGAAATTAAAAACGTTTTTCCTGTTCCTCCAGGTGCATCAATAAAATACAATCCTCCAGTTTGATTTTCAATGGCATCCACTACTGCATTGTATGCTGTTCTTTGTTCTGGCTTTAGTAGCTGCAAATTTTGTGAAAGGTATGTTTCTAATTGTTGTACATCGTAAGTTACTTCTCGTCGCAGATCACGGTCATACACATCTTCGCCCGATCGAAGAGGAGCAATCATACCCACTTGAATAAGTGTCTTGTTTTGGATTTCCAAACATTTATCTTCTAGTCTTACCAAAGCCTCGTTGTACATTGCATCGGAAAATTCTAGCGTTGCATCATTGGTGATAGTTCTTTCCCGATGCAATATATCTTCAGTCATATTTTCTTTAAATTTGTTCCATAGTGCCTTGGGGTTGGATGTTGAGCATGAAACTAATATAATTGCAAATAATGCCCTTATCTGACGTGAATTATAACCAATCGATGCATCTGCAAGAGTTGTTTCCCAGTGTGAATCATTCTCTAACAGATTTAGATTTTGGCACGCCTCTCTGAAGGTTGAACATATTTGCCCATCCACAGTCCTTAAATTTTCGAATGATGTCGGTCCACGGACATTAGTTAAAAGCATTCGCAAGTAAAAGCACTCGGCATTTTGTGGGTGAACTGTATAGATTCTACCCAGTGCATCTGTCGAATATATATTTGGCCATCCTTTGACTGGTTTTCCTTGCTTTCGTCGTTGAAATTTTTTAGATGATGGGATCCATGTGTAAAATGATGGAACTTGAGCATACAGCAAAGTTTTGGCAAACGAATCATTCCTACATAGATCAAAGAAAGATGTAAGTGTTGTACTTGGAGGCGACACTGATCTTTCTCGTGCATTCGATTCGGTGAAATAAACTCGTTGTCAATTTTCAAGGTGAACTGATAAGTGGAGAACAGCAGGATGACGTTCGTGGATAGGGAATCCTAAAATTCTCCAAACAGCTTCATTGCTACTAATATACCGTGCCATATGATAATGACTCACTTCGTCGTTAGGATTTTGTAACGAAAACACAGCCATATCCGATCCTTTAGTGACGTATTTGCAGATATATTTTATAGACTTTACCGAATTGCAATACTCCACATTGATGTGTGCCTTGAATGTTTTCGAAAGCAATGGACAGTAAGGTACTATCCAGCGATTGTCTACTTCTACATCGTTATTGCGCACTTTTAATGTAACAGATTGTCCACGATCATTCGTAGACCGACGACGGTAAAGGGGATATCCATCAGTTCCAGTTACTGTATCTTGAAGCAACTGCCGTGGATATTTTTTGGTACACTTTCCATCCACCATGCATGGAGAACTTTGGTTAATTGCACAACAGGGGCCATGAACCTTTTTCTTTATAACGATTTCATGCAAATTAGGATCCACGCTTGCATCAGGTATTTCGGCAGATATAATATTATCGATTAAATCAGGCGTTACCTTTTCAACCAACCATATTAAGATATGCGCATGCGGTTATCCACGCTTCTGCCATTCCACCGAATACATCCAACACCGCGTTTCTCCAAATACACGTTGTTTTACAACAAAATCCATAAGAGATTTCAGCTTTTGTCTAAACACACGTGCTACAATATCGTGCCGATGTACCGATGTCTGACCTTCAGATAATTCAAATGTTATTTCCACCCATTTTGGATTACATGTAATGAATAGATCTGGCCGCCCATATGATCGCACATATGTCATTGCATCCTGTGTGTACTCTTGCATATGTCGCGGACTTCCTGTGAACGTTGCTGGTAATGTGACTGCTTGTCCAAGTGCATTTGGGTTGATGTCATTTTGTTGATGCAAGGCATCCCGAAGATGAATGTAATCGTCTGCCCGCAACTTTGATTGATGATGTCGTATATATAAAAGCCGTTCAGTTTCAATTTTGGCATACATATCCACGATGTACTGATGAAATAACTGGCGGCAATTTAGTATATGGTTTATAGCATTTTGACGAATCATTATACGATGAGCGTAAAAATTCATTGAGCTCACTTTTTTGCTTGTTGAATTATCTGTGACATTAGAAAAATATGAATAGATTAGATTATATTGAATTAATGTTTAGTTAGATAAAATAAAATTGTTAAAAAATCATGAACTTACGCGTTATTGGATTTATTTGCCGTATTTCAAAATGATAACCATCATCTCCGTATGGGAAAATAATAGGATACTGAAGAGCATCATATGAACGATGCGTTTCTGATATTCTGTTTATCCTATTATCACGTCGACTAACAATAATATCTCTGGGTGCAACAGGATCCCCAACCATTAAAACTGCTACATCATTAGTGGTAGGCAGCGTTACCGTTAGTGCCACTAAAGTGGCAAATTGCCACTTTTTCGGCTGCTTGGATACTATTTGGCCACTTTTACAAAATGCACCCAAATGTGGTACTTTTTGTGATTCTTGCCACTTTTGTGATACTTTTTACGTTAGGAAAATATACTTTTTTTCTTTCTGTTTTATTATAACTCCCAGCTTTAAAATATGCTAAGAAATTAGCGTCCTTGGTGGGCTCAAGTCTTTCCCAACTTCCAAAAAATCCTTTAGAAAAGAAACTTTTATATGAATTTTTTTTTCTTGTCATGCGTGGTTAGCTGAAATTCGGTTGAATAAACTTTCTATTAACCAATTTTATTTATTATGAATAAGGGGGTAAAGATATCTCGCATATATATGTATATTGGTCATGAAGCAGAAACCGAACTGTACTGAAAACTTTTCTAAAATTTGTGTAATTTACATTAAAAGTAAAATCTAAGTTTTTACCAAAAATTTTGTAAAGAATTGATATAAAAAACAAAAAGCTCAATATATTGAAGTACTTAGACCCATTATTTATAGTGTCTAATGAAGATGTAAACTATTTCGAATTAGTTTCGGAGTTTAAAGATATTATAACTGACCCAGATGCATTAATACATGAATTTAAACTTCAAGAGAGTAAAGTAAATGACACGAATTATGAACACATATGGGAAAATCCTGCGTGACGAACGCTACATTCGCACGCGTTTTCTGATTGAAATATAAAAATTTTGTTGTCTTTCAAAAAAGATAGCTTCAACTTTTATATAGTATTTAGTGACATTAATATGTACTTACGAATGGCATATATCATAATTTCTTAGCAACCCAGCAAAAACATTGCTTACAAAATAAGCAGAAAAATAATGAGAATTTGACGAGCCAACTACTTACTTTTCTACTAGAAAAAGTACTTATTTTTGTTCGAGATGTCCCAAAAGTAATCCTTTATAATTTAGCCTATTATAATCTAAAAAATAATGTTTTTTTTATACTTAAAATTTTTATAAAAATATATAGTTACACAAAGTCAATAAAGTAAACATTTTTTTTTTTAAATTATTTTTTTTTTATTTTTTTTTATTTTATTTTTTTTTTCTGTCTCTGGCGGGATTCGATCGCGCAGCCTCGGTGCTGATAGACTAGCTCGCTACCAGCTAGTCTACTGGGGCAGTGTAGTTTTTGTATTAAAAAACTATGTTTTTTGACTATAATGACATTTTTATTGTCATAATGAAAATTTAAATTTTTCTGTATATTTAAGATATAATAATAAAGTTATTATTTAATATATAACTAATAATCCAAAAAGTGGCGAATAAGGCTACAAAGTAATGAATTCTTGAAGTCATTAAAAGTAGGATTGTAAGTAAAGTTTTTGCTGGGAAGTATTTGTTGCGAAATAATTGATCACAAAGTTTTGTGACGCACGCTACAAAAAGTGGAAGTAACTTCAAAGGTTGAAGTGCGTTTTCCTAATTTTTGCCTAATTGGGCATGATAAGGTATACAAAATCAAATTCCAAAAAGAAAGATGACTACCCAGCAAAAACTTTGCTTACAAAATAAGCAGAAAAATAATGAGAATTTGACGAGCCGTCTACTTACTTTTCTACTACAAAAAGTACTTATTTTTGTTCGAGATGTCCCAAAAGTAATCCTTTATAATTTAGCCTATTATAATCTAAAAAATAATATGTTTTTTTTATACTTAAAATTTTTATAAAAATATATAGTTACACAAAGTCAATAAAGTAAAAATTTTTTTATCTTTTTTTTAAAATTTTTTTTTTTTAATTTTTTTTTTTGTTTTAATTTTTTTTTTTTAATTATTTTATTTTTATTTTTTCTTATTCTATTTTACTTTATTTTATTTTTTATTTTTTTTTTCTGTCTCTGGCGGGATTTGATCCGGCAACCTCGGTGCTGATAGACTAGCTCTCTACCAGCTAGTCTACCGGGGCAGTATAGTTTTTGTATTAAAAAACTATGTTTTTTGACTATAATGACATTTTTATTGTCATAATGAAAATTTAAATTTTTCTGTATATTTAAGATATAATAATAAAGTTATTATTTAATATATAACTAATAATCCAAAAAGTGGCGAATAAAGCTACAAAGTAATGAATTCTTGAAGTCATTAAAAGTAGGATTGTAAGTAAAGTTTTTGCTGGGTATAAGAGAATTCTAAATGCACTTATTCGCAGCCAAAAAATGTTGTGATTTTTTGAAAAAAGCCGTGAACCCTTTGTCACGCACGCTACGTAACGCACGCTACAGTTTTTCCAGTAGTATTTTATAATTATATTTATTTATTTTAACAAAACAAATTATATTTTTATGAATTGCATTTCTTAACTAATGAATGTCAAATTTTTTTAATGAAATTTATATTTTGATAAGTCTGCAAAAATCACCTAAAATAATGCTAAATTCACGTATAACATTAAGAAGTCAACAGTGGGGTAGGATTTAGTAAAAATTATTGCATTAATGATCATTGAAATACATATTTTTTAATATAAAAATAAAATTATACATCTAGTCTTATATTCTATTAAAAAAAAAATCATTTGAAAAATTTTTGGTTGGTGGGCTGTTTCTGGGATTTTCCCATATTTAAAATTTCGAATGCTGAAGAATTTTGGCGTGAAATTCGAACATTGAAAAATTGATTTGATGAATATATATTCAAACTTGTGCAAATTGATCCCTCATATTTTTACATTGTCACACAATAGTGCTTCTGCTGAGCGTGTTTTTACTGAGTAAGCTTTAATCAAAAATAAAGTAACAAACAGGTTAAAAGTTAATACTTGCGAATCCATGCTTCTATCTTTAAACTTGTTAGATACTAGCCTTGAAGATTGGGTTCAAAGTGAAGACATTTTACGGAAGTATAGAAGTCGTTTTAAGAACAATTAATTGTAAAAAAATTTGTATGAAACTGACCATTAATAAATAACACAGGACGACATTGAAAAAGTTTGTTTAACCATTCCAACTGATGCTTATATTTTTTGGAATGCTCCCATCACGTCACATTTATCAGATACACCAATTATTGTAACTTCGGAAGATGTTTTGTATCAAAATTAATAACAAAATCCAGTTTAATTGTTTTGGTCTATAAGCCTGATTACAAAAATTTGAAGCAATAATAGACGAACTTAATTAATTAAAACACTAGCACTTAAATTCAATAGCATGATTGCATTTATTTGTAATAAAGTGCGGAACTGATTAAATATAAAGTATTTGAAAAAGTGATATATTCGTTTTTTTGTCATAGGATTTCTTGTTATTATCCGATTATCAGACATGTTCTGTAAATCACAAGATTTCAAATCACTTGTGATTTTGAAATCACAATTGTGATAAATGGGTGTTTTGAAAACCACAAAAGTTTTAACTTAGTTAAAAATGGTGGAAACAAATAAGCAAGTAATTTTAAATCGGCGGCCACTTAGCCAGCGTTACCGTTGTGATACTAAAGTATCAATTTGACCCTTTTCGACGGTGTTGATACCTTTTATGACCCTTTTTTTAAATTATACTTTTGTATCATTATCACCTATTTTGTGACACTTTTTGCCCCTTTTTTGGAAATAGCTCTCACATTTTGTTTTTTGTCAACACTGCGGCACAGAAGTGCGAAAGAAATGTTTTCGTAATAAGCATTGCTTGATATGGAACAGACTCAAAGAATAAACTTACAATTCCATGCTTTGTTCTCCTTGATTTTTGATAGTAAAGTACAATTTCCCTAAAAGCAAACATAACTCATATAAATACTTGTTATTTTTTACGGTGGTTTCTTTTTAAAACAAAAATTTGACATTTTATTAAAAATATGCAATTTGGTGTTTTGCTCTCTTAAACAGTAGCATGTTTATATAATGGCAAAAGCTATTGAACTTTTCGGCCCCTTTTGAATCGACAGTGTTAAGGGTGCCCTAACAGGAATGAAAACAAGAGGTAAAAATTGCTCAATTAGCGGAAATTCCCAAATATTTGGTGAAAGCGGTATGATAGCAAAGTCTTATATTTATTAAAAATCGTAAAAGCTTTAAAAAATCTGACACTTACAGGAAAAAATCGCTTTAATCGAGAAAATGGTTACAATTCGCGAACGATAGCAAAATTTAAAACCAACACTAAAATTTATTTGACATCGCTAAATCGGAAAATTACATAAAAAGTATGAAAAAAATTAGCTATAATGATAAAGAATAAACTTTTTGCCAGGTGTTTAAAACATGACAGAGCATTCCATAAAAAAAATTAAGCTTTTTGAGCTCTTCCTACCTAAAACATTATTTTTTTGATTGTTTTTAAAAAAACTTATTCTTATTATGTTCATTAAAATGGGAAATACTGCTTATAAAAAACTTGACCCTTTTTTTTATTGAAATACCCTTTTTTACCCCTTTTTCTGGAAAATCCCCTTTTTGTGACCCTTTTCGAAAATTTCCAACGGTAACCCTGCACTTAGCTGACTGGTTTAAAATAACAATTACGAAAAAAGCTTTTTGTCCAGAACACCTTTTTTGTGAATTCAAATCACTTTCACAAAAAGTTATTTTCAGAACATGCCTGTATAGCTTAGAACATTTTTTTGTTTTTGTTTTCAATACAAATATACGAAAGAAATGTTCTTGTCGACAAAACATTAAAGTAAAATAAAAGAAAGTCGTGTTAGTTACACCACTTATAACTCAAGAACGGCAGAACAGATTTGGCTGAAAATTGGTAGGGAGGTAGCTTAGAGCCAGGAGACGGACATAGGATACTTTTGCCCCGCCCACTTTTACGCCCATTTTTTTCGATTTACCTAAAATCAGAAAACGGCTCCATCGAGTTGACTAATTTTTCTTTCAAATCTTCGTAGTAATCCATTTTAAGTTTTCATCGATAGAAAAATTTACCACGCCTTCTTTTACGCCCACTTTTTCTATTAAGCGCATAAATTGAGAACGGCTTGACCGATTTGGACGATTTTTTCTTTAAAATGATCGCCATGGTCCACCTTAGGGTTTTACGGAAAGAAAATTTTGCCCCGCCCACTTTTACGCCCACTTTTTTCGATTTACCTAAAATCAAAAAACTGCTCCATCGATTTGACTAATTTATCTTTCAAATGTTCGTATTAATCCATTTTAAGTTTTCATCGATAGAAAAATTTACCACGCCTACTTTTACGCCCACTTTTTCTATTAAGCGCATAACTGGAGAACGACTTGACCGATTTGGACGATTTTTTCTTCAAAATGATCGCCATGGTTTAACTTAGGTTTTTACGGAAACAAAATTTTGCCCCGCCCACTTTTACGCCCACTTTTTTCGATTTACCTAAAATCAGAAAACTGCTCAATCGATTTGACTAATTTTTCTTTTAACTGTTCGTATTAATTTATTTTACGTTTTCATCGAAAGAAAAAATTACCACGCCTACTTTTACGCCCACTTTTTCTATTAAGAGCATGATTTGAGAACGGCTTGACAGATTTGGACGATTTTTTCTTTAAAATTATCGCCATGGTCCAACTTATTCTTTTTTGATTGAGCCCATATCCACAGCATATGTAAGTTATTTTTTAAAAAAAAATTTATGATAGGTATTCCATGGATTTTTATTTTAAAGGCCGTAAATTTCGTTAAATACTCAATTTAAATCGTGTGGTAATACAAAACTAATGTTTACTTAGGGCCAGCAACGTAGACCGGGTCAGCTAGTTTTTTATAAAAATTACTTCTCGAGAGGCCTTCTGATTAATGAAACCTCAAAAAATGGTGCCACTTTTTTTGTAGATATCCCCTTTTTTGGTACTTTTTTAAAATATCCGACGGTAACACTGGTGGTAGGTGCATTATACCGTCCTTGGTGTTGAACTGCAGGTGTTTTGTCAGCGTGAATTACAATTCGGTGGTCATCCGAACCGAATTGTGCATCATCTTTAGCTTGTTTAAACGCCCTTACTAATTCGTTGTTTGCATGCATCATTACTTGCAATTCGGCAACAATTCGTTGATTTGTATCCGGATTATATTGCTGACGTTGTTGTACCTGGTTAATATCATCCGCTTGTCATATGAAATAAATCTGTAGGTACTTATACTCTGCATCTAGAGTGGGCAACAGCGATCCCATTCGATGATATATTGGGCCTTGGATCCGAAAAGTTGGCATACAATTTTCTCTAACTATTTTAGTGACACCAAAAGATATCATTTGAAAACAGGAATTGCATTTTCGAATTTTTTTCAGAAAATGTTTTGATTCTTCATTAGTGCCTGTAAAAATATTATTATTGTTACATTAATAATTATGTTAAATTTTTAAATTATAATATTTTAACTTACCTGAAACCAATGATAACAAAGGTTCTGGTGGTGGACGTAGTTCAGGCAATATGCGGTCTATACGTCGCAAATTTTATGGAACAATCAAATTTGACGATTGCCGCAATAAATATTGCTACGTGGAGACCCGGGGTTAAAGAGTTTGGAATTATGTCAGCCCTTTATGTATTTGACAAAATTTTCCTTAATTTTTGGCAGAAACTTAAGCTACCATATTATGGTTGGGCCTAAAGAACATGCAAGGCCACACTCACAATATTCTGTATGTAAAATTAACTGAAATTATAATATAAAATAAATGAAAATTCAGTTAAAAACCGGTCTACTTATTTTTAACGAAAAGTTCATTTAATTTTTACTGTCAAAAACAATTATAACACACTAGCAGCATGACCAGGGCTGCCAGATTTGAATTTTCTGACACGTTCGTTTTTTAATCTTGGAATGTTTTGCAACCGTACCGTAACAAGAGCGGAAAGCAGAATGTTTTCTTTCGCTTAGCTTTTACGCTGATATGCCACACCTTAGCAAGAGCGTTAACGTTATGTCACGAACAGTAGTGAAAGCGTTCTTGTTAAATAAAAGCCTCAAATCATTAATGAAAATAGAGATAAAAACGCTACATTGACCAAAACATAACTAAATTTCCAATATTAATTAACAATTTTCCAATTGTAAAGCGTTGAGGCCGCTCTATTCAAAAACTAGAAACCGCGTGCCGCTTTTGTTTAGGTACGGCTGTAAGAAGCAAGTCTAAAAAAATTCTTTAAATGATTGTTTTTGGAGTACAAAAACAACAATGTTACACTTTGTTTATCTTTCGTCAAACCATCATCGAATGAATCTTTTACTAATCTCTGTATAAATCATTTTTTTTAACAATTATACAGTGAACATTTCACGAGTTGTAAGATGATATTTACATGAGTCTCATACGATTCTTGACATAAAACACTCGTTATAGTCTTTACCCACGTCTTAAACAATTCCCACAACGATTGAAGAAGCGTCTTTCGCTGGGCTATGAAAAAATATCAGTCGTATTACAGTTTTCCCCTACCATTAAAAAATGCGGTCATAAATGATCAAAGACTCCGAGAATCTCTTAGACGATTGAAAATGCTTGCGGGATGTGAAGTAATTATGTTTTTTGTTTTGTTAAAATTAAACAACAATTATTAAAAAAAAAAAAAAAAATAAATTTAAGTTGTCCGATTTTTTTGACGATTTTTCGAAACGTGAAAGACGGGTTTCTTATTTTTTCTCAGGAACTTGACGATTTCGTCCCAAATTTATCTGGCAGCCCTGAGCAAATTATATTACTTTTCAAATTTGATGTACATATGTATTTAACTAAATTATTTAGAAATAGAAAATAGGAATTGCTTACACAAAACAAGCAATTCAGTTTTTATAGATAAGTAAAAATTTATTTTTGGTAGTTAAATTATATAAAATAACTGAATGTTCATTTGTTTTTACATGGAGTCTTCACCTGATAAATTTTTGTCATAATAAACGTCAAACTGCATATAAAAAAAAAACGCTGACAATAATATTAAAGTTTTTTTATATGGACTTTGACGTTTGGTATTACAAAAAATTGTCAGGTGAAGACCCCATGTTACGGAATATGTAGTTAATTTTTTGACAGTTAATTTATGTAAGATAACGGAATATTCATTTGTTTTTACGGCATTCGCCGTTGAATTTTTGACAGTAAAAATTAAATGAACTTTTCGTTACTTTAAATTACATTTTCATTTAATTTTACATAAATAAGAATTTAACTCAATCAACACTGAAAGAATTTTCTTCGCAATACTAACGAATTTTGACATTAATCCCATGAAAAATTGCATTATAAAGGAACCTATGCAGCGCTTCGTTGGATCAATGAAACCTGTTTCATTAAAAGGACTTAATGAAACATTACATTAGATCCATGAATATTATTCATTGGATGAATACTTTCAATAAAGTAAAATTTTTTTATTTTTTTTTATTTTTTTTTTTTATTTATTTTTTTTTCTTTTTTCTTATTTTATTTTACTTTATTTTATTTTTTATTTTTTTTTCTGTCTCTGGTGGGATTCGAACATGTAACCTCGGTGCTGATAGACTAGCTCACTTCCACCTAGTCTACCGGGGCAGTATAGTTTTTGTATAAAAAAACTATATTTTTTTCTCAATTAAGACCGTAAATATGAGATTAAATTGTTTATAATAACAATAACAACGTTGATTGAAAGTGGATTGAAAGTTTTTGTTTCATTACTATAATGACATTTTTATTGTCATAATGAAAATTTACATTTATGAAGGCAATTATTGAAATATGTTGCTTTTATAAAAAAATTTTTTGATTTCATAAAGTTAATGGCATACATGTAACATTAGATGTATGAAGTTATTAAATCTTACATTTTTTAAATAACAATTAAACATTTTTTTAAGGAAACTATAATTTTGTATTAATTTATGAATATAGTTATGTTTGTATATTGTTTTTTTAAGTTCCCAATTCAAATTTTTTGTTTAACTTGGACAACCTTAAGTTTTCATATATCCAATGAAAATTTTTAACGTAATTACGAAATCTAATGAAGCGATTTTAACGAAAATACTTCATCAAACCTATGAAATTCCATTTAGACAATGAAAATTTTCATTTACCCAAGGAAAACTTTTTTATGAAAATGATTCATTAAATATATGAAGCATTTTTCTTTCAGTGAACGGACAATATTAACTGCAACTGAAAATCCGTATTTATATGCACTTAGTTTTTTGAATAACAGTTAGAATCACTTAAAAATAAATTTGCTTGGGGATTTTAAATGTTTATTTATTTAAAAATGACTGAACGGAATATTTCTTAAATAAACTAACTACAGTTCGTTACTGTAATAATATTGTGAGTGCATGTAACCAACACTTATTATCCAGCAAGCTAGGAAAACTTAGATGACCTTCTCACTTCAGGCCTTTTTGAAGGCCTGCTTAAAAATCTGTTTAATTGATATTCTTATGAAAATTGCTAAAGAATGCCTCATAGAAGGCTTCGGCTCTTTGGTATAAAAGAATGATACACATTCCAAATTCGATTCTATGAGAAGGGAGAAGATAGAGAAGGAGTAACATTTTTTGTATTGTTTTTTGCACAAGCAAAATAATTATTTTTTGTTCAACCCTATGCTCCTTACAGAAACACATCTGTGGCATTTTGACAAAACATCTTAAGTCAAATTTAAAAAGTTGAAAAAAAATGTTGTTAATAATACGAATTTTCATTAAAAAAACATTTTTGTTTAAGTTTTTAATTTCAAAAGATTTTGTTATTCGTGCTTAATTCCCAGTTTTTATTCTTGATAAAAACACTTGAAATTTATTGTTGATGGGATAAGCTATTCCTATGCATTTCACTGGTTGCTTAGGCCAGATCATCAGGAAACTTCATCCATAAAGATTTTAGACAAACTAAAGATATTAAACCAAATAAAACTGTTAAACGTATAAGACTTATAGCAACAGTTTAACTTGTAACAATATCAAAGCTTGAACAAAATACATCAACAATAAAAAAGTGGGTTTATCTCATCTTACACTCCCCACTACAATTAGTTGAAATTCTCTCAACATTAATTGTAGTTGTAAGTAGTTAAGAAAAACAAAATAAAAAACAAACATCGGGATTGGTTTTTTTGAATCCCGGGATCCGGGATTGAAGAAAATATTTCGGGATCACGGGATTTGTGAACAATTTTCGGGATTTATTTTTTTTATTTATACGAAATATAAATTCTTTTTAAACTGTATTAAAAACAACTTAATTTTCAAGTAAAAATTCATATATGAACAAATAGGTATTTTTTATTTGTAAAAAATATAATAAAAACAAACTTAAAGTAATAATTGATCACAATTCATAATAAAAACGTAACATAAAAACATAAAAATCGTATTTTTATCAATATTTGATTATTGATATAAAAATTACACCATTTCCAAATGTATTTAAAAAAATTGTGTACAGGAAAACATTTGCACAATTTTAAAATACAATTGCACAATTTCAAAAAAAAAAAACTTTAAATTTATTTAATCGATATATTTTACAAAAAAACTTTTTAATATTTATAAATTATACATATTGTAATTATTGTTTTCTCAAATGAAAGGTAGTATAGTTTTTGTCTTGGTATGTTTTGTTTATTTTTGAACAAACATGGTGATTCAAAAACTTTTTTTGTAAAAATAATACAAAATATAAAAAAAAATCGGGATCCCGAAAATCCCGGGATTAAAAATCAGAAATCCCGAGATTCGGGATTCACTTAATCCCGAAAATCCTGGAATCGGGATTTCCCGATTGGAAGCCCTAGTTCCAACGTAAAAAATTCACACAACACACAACCGCTTCGTCACAAAATTTAAGGAAAACTAAATTAAATTTACTTTTTTTTACCCCTTTTTTATTTAAAGTTTTAGTTGTTTTGTCCTTGGAATGAATGTGTTTTTTGGTTGCTACAAACGTAGTAGGCGCACAAAATGTATAAAAACATACACATAATAAAAAAAACAAACCTTGGTATGTAGAAGGTTATAGGTACCCCTTCAATAAGATCTTCCTGAGAAGGCAAGCGAGCATGAGAACTGGATCTAAGAACAGACCTAGAAAGTTCTTACAGAGGGCCTTGTATATAAAGGCCTCCAAAAGTTTTGCGCTGGGAATTTAAATATATCTTTGAATGTATTTGTTCAAAGACGTATTCAAAAAATAAAAATTCCATAACAATCGATGATATTGATATTTTATTTTTATGTTGGCTCTCGTAACGAAAGATTATTGGAATTTGGCTCCACCTGTAGTGAAGCTTGGGTATCTCTGGTATAGTGCTTGAACAAATTTCAATGATTTGAATGTGTGTTAAAATGTAATTGTGCAGGTTTTTAACAACTATTGAAAGCCACAAGCAAAGATTTGTTTTTTTTAGAGTAAAGCGTTACTTAAAATTTAATTTTAACCAGCTATTCCTTTCTGGTATAAAATATAGCATGTGCAATATCGCAATGAAAGTGTAAGTGCTTAATTTCATCAAAACTTGTTCATCCGTTGAAGCGCACTTTAAAACAAAATTACACCTTCATAGTTTTCAAAATATGTATAACATATCAGGAATTTCATATGCAAAATGAAAGTTGAAAAATCTTTTAAGTTCACCATCGCATTTACTTCATGAGTGAATATAAATAAAAGTTTGTCTATTTTTACATAATTATTCAAATCCTAACAGGCCCATTTTATTAAATTTTACATTTGACTTTCGCTGTGTTTGTTCCTCTTTTGAATTTGCGGATTATTTGATGATGATTGTGTGTACTTTATTTACAATTTCTAAACATCAACGGCAACAAAATTCACATTATGTTCGTTTACTTTTCGTTGCCTGTTTGGCTGTAGGCAACTGATATCAACTAATCTTTTGTCAGACGAAAAGTTGTGGATTTTCCTACCACAAACTTTGCAATGATTTTTTGTCAAGTAGTATTTACTATAGTTTTCTTCAAAAGTAAAACAATGAAACTAACAAACTCAATAATCAAACAAAGTTGAATTCAAAAGTGTAATTAAAACAACATACATACAATAATAAGCTATCAGTTTTTAAGTTTTTGAACATAAAAACAAAAATTTTAATAGCTGTTCAATTTGATTAAAGTTTTCCAATTTAATTTAATTTTAATGCTATTAGTTAAGGCCTTATGAGACTACTTTTTTAATGCATTGTTCAAGTTGTGGTGAACAGTCAAATTTGTAAAAAGGGTTTTTATATATATAAAGTTATGAAGTAGCACTATATTCAGAAAAAAAATTACAGCAATCGACGGTAAGGATTTGCAGATATAAGCAAAAATATGCGCTGGCGGGACGTTAATTAATTTAGTTAATTTTGCCTCTAAGTGACATTTCCACGTTAATCTCCGATCCAGATGTATACCGAGATATTTTACATGCGAATGTTGAGGAATTATTTGATTATTGATTGTAATAGGGGGGCAAGGTTCCCGGCGCAAAGTGAATGTTATATGTACGCATTTTTGCTCATTGACCATTATCCTCCATTGTCGTAACCATATTTCTAGTTGAAATATATGATGCTGTAAGTAACGCGATGCTTCATAACGATTTTCGTGGACGCTTAGAAAAGCTGTATCGTCTGCAAATGTTGAAGTTTGTGTATAGTTGCTTGTTGGCATGTCCGAAGTATAAATGAAGTATAATAGGGGGCCCAGGATGCTGCCTTGTGGGACTCCAGCGGCAATGGGCTGAGGTGAACTTAAGAAATTTCCTTCTTTAATAATAAATTGACGACCGACTAAGTAGCTTTCTAGCAGCTTGTGTGTGTTTGCTGGTAAATTTTGCTTCAATTTATGTAATAAGCCTTCATGCCAGACTTTATCAAAAGCTTGCGAAACATCGATGAAGAGTGCTGAGCAATATTTTTTTTCTTCAAATGCTTTTCTTATAACATTTACTATTCGATGAATCTGTTCAATTGTGCTGTGTTTTCTTCTAAATCCGAACTGATGGTTTGGAATACATCTATTTACAATTAAAATCGGTGTTAATTTTGAAACTAATAATTTCTCAAACAACTTTGACATATTTGATAATAAGCTAATATGCCTATAAGACTCAACTTTTGTACGATCTTTACCTGGCTTTGGTATCATGGTAACTAAGGAAACCTTCCATTTTTCAGGATAGTATTCAAGGCGTAAAATAGCATTAAAAATAAAAAGAATAATTTTCTTTGCTATGCGAGGTAGCTCTAAAAGCATTTTATTACTGATTTTATCAATACCAGGTGCCTTCTTAGTGTTTAAGTCACAAATAGCCTTTTCGATTTCTCTTATCTCAAATCTGAGGGGAATAGCTGCTCTAGCATCAACAGGTGGTAACTCGACCGCAATATTGTGAGATATATTTGGTGTAAATACGTTTTTCAAATGATTTACAAACAGGTTTCCTTTTTCATTATCATTTCTTGCCCAACTACCATTCAAGTTTCTTAATGGTGGCTTAGATATAACTGGCCTTTTTAGATTTCTAGCTGCACGCCATAATGAGTAGTCAGATTGTGGAGTTGCATCAAGTTCCTTAAGATATTTTTCTAGAGAAGCCGTTTTCTGATTCTGTAGTAACTTTCTTAGCCTTTTTGTGCATTCTTTTAATAAAAGTTAAGTTGCGTGGATCTGTAAAGTTGCCACTCTCTTCGAACTCTCCTTTTTTCAGTCAAGAGCCGCTCGACATCTGAAGAACATATTTTATTATTTTTAATTTTTTTGGGGGTAACGCTGGAGTGTTGAACAGCTAGTTTAAGATAACTGTCAAAGTTAACCAGAGAGAGATCCACATTCTCCGGTGTACTAAGCGGAATATTTTCTGTGCAATGGGCACTGACAAATTTTATATATTTTAACCAATTTATTTGTGTGGCTGGCGTCGCTAAGTAACCTGACGGAAATACAATTCTATTTGGGTTCGATATAGTAACAATTGTAGGTGTGTGGTCGGATGATAATTCTAAGGAAGCTTCAACATGAATCGTTTCTGTGGGGATGTTTTTAACCACGCCAAAGTCGATAACATCTGGAATTTTTTGCTGATCAGTAGGCCAATATGTTGGTTGCCCGCTCGCGACCACATTTAAACCCATTTTAGAGATTGTGTTAAACAAAACACGACCTTTTGGTGTTATAAGTCGTGACCCCCAGAAGGTATGTTTAGCGTTATAATCGCCAGCGGCCAGAAAACAGGGTCCTAATGATTTATAATATTTATAATATTGGCCTTCTGATATGGAAAATTTAGCTGGAGAGTATAAAGAAGAAATTATTATGTTTCGATTTAGCTCCTCAACACAAATAGTCGTTGCTTGCAGATAGTCTTCACGGTGATCACACATAATGTAGTGTTTGACTCGAGTTTTTATTAAGATGGCAGAACCTCCACAAGCTCTATCTCGTGTGTCCTTGGTATCATATAGTATATAACCATTTATTTTAAACGTATTTCTTGAGGTCAAATGAGTTTCAGAAATCATCATGACATCAATTTGTTTATTTTTAAGAAAGTATTCTAATTCATTTTAATGTTGGCGGATGCCGTTTGCGTTCCAAAAACAAAATTTTAAACAGTTCATGGTTTGTTAAGTACAGCTTGCAATAACATCGATTGCATTCTAAGCATTTCCTGCATCATATTACCCATTGTGTTCGTAAAATTATTTACTGTTTGCACCAATGTTTCCATGGTTTTTTCTAAACGACTTAAATTAGAAACCGGAGTTTCATCATTACTTGGCGAGGCACCTTGCATTGGCTGATGGTTTGATTTTAGGACGTTAGCGTAAGAAGTTCTGTTATTACTAGGCTGGGGGGCTTGAATTGCATTTGTGTTTACCTGATTTGCAACCTGCATTTGAGGGGTATTTGTTTTCGGTCCAACCGTCTGCTTGACAATATTATATACTGGGCATCCTCTATAATTGGCAGTGTGATTACCGCCACAGTTGCTACATTTTTTTACGTTGGGGTCGGTTTTAGACTTATCGCAAGAAACTGTACCGTGTAGTTCACCACATACTACGCAGACAGGGGGTAAGTAGCAGTATGCCTTGGTATGGCCAAATTCTTGGCAGTTTAGGCACTGAACAGGTCCATTTTTTTGTGCGGCTCTTCTATAGTTATTCTTCTGTAGAGAATATATTTTAAATTGTAAATAGGATGTGTTTCGTTTTTTTTAAGTTTTACGTCGCCGGGTTCAAACTCCACTCGAAAAAGTGGTTGAGGAATTTTTTCTCTATTTTTAATATTTACTACATGTTTTACCTTGAAGCCTTTTTCTTCTAGGAATGTTTTAACCTCTTCTGGGTCCACACATGAGTCAATACCGTTAATCACTACCTGTAGACCTTTACTGCTTTTCAGTTGGTAGGTATAAAAGTTTTTTTAAGCGTTTCAAAGTTGTTTACTATTTTGCGAAAATCATTCTCATTATTGACTTGTATTTTTGTCTCGTTTATACTTCCACGCTTTATAGCCGCTACGTAAAACGAATTTTCACCTATCACCGATATCAAACTCTTTATGAGCTCATTTGAATTTTGCTCCCTTAGATATATCGGGGGAGGCTTGGATGGTTTAATGACGTTTGGTGCTTCAGAGGATTCATCCTCCAGAATTGCAAAACGATTTTGAGTATTTATTTTATCAAAAGATGGTAGTTTTGAGGCCGAAGCAACTGCTGCAGAGGTAGGGCTGCGTCCCCGTTTAAGCACTGTTATGTACCTGTCCATACTAACTTGTACTGTAGGCTTTTGACAACTTTTTACAGGGGGGTTTTCCATTGCATTTGTGTTTGAGTTCATGGTATCATTTCCCACTAAATTTGTTTTTGACGTCACGGCAATACTTGCTGGGCTGGCAACACTTGTCACCAAATCTAGTTGTAGTTTTTTTAATGAGTCACTATCCACTGTTTTCGTAAACACCTAGGGTGATAGGGAACGTGTTCGAATAATTGGCTTAGCCGTTAAATAGTTTATATTGTTTTGTTTTGTTTTATTTATTTCTACATTATTTTCGTTTGCCTGAACTAAAACGTAAACGTTTCTTTCATTTTGTCTTAGTGTTGTTTCACTGTTCGTACTCATGCAAAGAGTTGTTTTTGTTTTTCACCGTTTTGCTTTGCTTTAATATTTTTATTATTTATTGTATTTTACAACAACTAAAAAAACAAGAAATTTAAATTTAAATGTTTTTGTTCAGAATATGTATACACATGTATGAACATTCATACGTACATACATATTTATTTTTACTGTTTTATTTTATTTAATTTTATCGTTTTAAATTGTTCACTATTATGTTAAGTAATTTAAATAACAAAATATATTATTTTTTTTTTAAGCGTCCATTCGCTGCTTAAATTTATGTATTACAAAATCAAATGTGATTAATTAATAGTTCAAATCGTATGCGGGGCTAAAAATACACGTCTGTATCACAACAAAGCACAAACCGAACTGATAACACATGTTTATTTTTTTGACTTTTCAAGATTTTTATGATATAATCATACTCTTTACACTAAGTCAGTTTTCCTATGCAAATATATTTGCACTGTTCTCCAATATAGAAAAAATACAAAAAATAGCAAGTATCATAACAGCTTTATTAAAAATGGTAAAAACATATGAAGGAGTCTTTAAAATTGAACAAAATTGGCTCTTTTGCAATATATGCTGCTGCAAAATAAATTGTTCGAAAAAGTCTAATGTGGATCAACATATAAGATGTGGGAAACACCAATTAGCGTCTTCCAAGCAAGAGAACCATCAAGAGAAACTAATTACGGAATATCCAGTGACTCCAACTGCCACAACATTTCAAAAGGATCTTTGTAAAGCGTTGTTAGAATCCAATATACCAATAAAAAAAAGGCGTTAGGTCAAAACGCCCAAGGTCGTAACGCCCAAAACCAAAAATGTCATAACGCCCAAATCTTGTTATATTGCCCAAAACCCAAAAATAATAATGACAAAATGCCCAAATGCTATGTTATATCGCCCAAATGAAAAAGTTTGGGTGTTGTGACATTTTGCGTTGTAAGTGTTACGACATCTTTTCGAAAAAATAGACAGATTTATTAGGGCGTTGAAAAAACATATCGCCCAAATTTAATGTCATATAGCCCAAACGGCAAAACGATAAAATTTTTGGGCGTTATGACAATTATGGTTTAGGGCTTTTCGACCTTGGGCGTTTTGACCTAACGCCAAAAAAAAGTTAGTTCTTCCAGTTTCAAAAATTTCATTGAGAAATATTCTCAAATGTCGGTTCCGTCTGAAACTTGCATTCGCCAGAAATACACTCACAATATTATTACAGTAACGGACTGTAGTTTATTTAAGAAATATTCCGTTGTTCAGAATTGAACATGTTTATTATTAAAAGATAAAAAAAGGTCATTACACTAAACATGATCATAAAACACTTAATGAGTCATAAATTAAGGGTCGCTAGTGTGTGCATGTGTACAATCGTAGCTTATCAGTTCTAGTTAGGTTTAAAGTTTTCAATGTTAAGGCCAGTTTACACGGTAATACATTGTATTACGACATAATGTATAATGAGAGAAATCATATCATGTAAAAGCAAAATGCATTGAGTAAGAGAGAATACGAATACAAAATCTGACAAGCGGTCGGTAAATGGTTTTTTTCTAAACCATTTTAGAAACTTAGGTGTTTTCATCACACCAGAGGTGTATTTTAACGGAGTATATTGAAGGTGGTAGCATTTTTATACAATTACAAAAACAACTAAAATCAACTCAGGAAATTTTTATGTTGTTTTTGTAAAAATTTCAAACTGCAACCATCTGTTTTGTTGTTATTATTTTTGATTTAACTTATACCATCCGTGTAAACATGAATTATACTTACAACAGATTTTTATTTTTTTCTTTTAAACACGGATAGAATTTCATAGTATTTTGATTCTACAAAGTAGTAATACATTGTATTACCGTGTAAACTGACCTTAAGTACTTAAGAATAATTTTGTAAATAAAATTTAGTATCGTACAAGTACTCAAGAGGGTAGTTATGCTCGCATGTTTTATTAATTTAACATTTGGTCCTTCGAGAGAAAAAAAAACCAGTGTGGAAAATAAAATTTGAAGAATACTAAATTTAACAAAGCGTTAGATATTATTTTGAATCAATAGAGGATGTAATAGCAGAAAATATTGAATTAATTCAACAAGTTATGAATGAAGAAGAGCAAGATCAACATCAGGAAATTGTTCACCAGCAAAAGAAGCAGTTAATAAAAGCCAGTACGTCATCATCAGAAAGCCAATGGACGCAATCAATAGCCGGTAAAAAAGAAAACAAGGACATTACCAATATCCAAGGAAAAGCCAAGGAACTGCTGGAAGAATTTATCGAAAAGGTAGAATGGATGCGCGAAAGGATATCAGAACTACATACAATAGTATCTGATGCATCCAACGAGCTACTGGACATAAAGACGCAGCAAATAAAAAAACGATTTTTAGCATTGGAAGACGTTTATAAAAAACTATGCGAGTTTAATAGCACTAAAGAAGTGCGTATCCTCAAGGAAGATATTGAGGACGAGTATTACATGACTCTTGCATTACGTGCAAAAAACGTAAAAAATCCTTCAAGGGAACAAGTCAATGAGCCAAGAATTGATGCCAGTGGCATTTCAAACTTAGGTAAAATAGAAATACCTAAGGGTCGTGGAGACATAAATGATTGGGCTCCATTTCATGATATGTTTAAGAGCCTTGTGCATGACTGCAATTATCTCTCTAATGTGGAGAAAATGTATGGATTGGTGACAGCACTAAAAGGTGAAGCTAAGAAACTAGTTCAACACCTGAAAGTGACGGATATAAACTATGTGGCGGCTTTTGAAATTCTCAAACAAAGATACGAGAATCGAAGGCTGTTGTTTACCAACCAAGTCGACAAACTACTAGATCAACCAATGGTCAACAGCGAGTCATCCGCAAGTGTAAAGCAGCTATTGGACACAACAAGCAGTTGCATTTATGCGCTTAAAGGAATGGGTGTGAAGATAACGGATGCTGAACCGTTTATTGCTCGCATTGTAATCAGAAAACTAGACAATGATGGTCTCCGGAATTATGAACAAAATGTTAAGAAAACAAAAGAAATTCAAAGTCTTGATGACGTTTTGAAATTTTTGGAGCAACAAGTTCAAGCCTTGGAAGCAGTTACGAAGCGCCAAGGATATAAGTACCAGAAAAAAGTGGGTGACAATACAAAAGTTTCCAACACACTTTACACGGCACAACAAATGTGCCTTTACTGCAACATGAATGGCCATTTAACGAGTGTATGCAGAAAGTTTCTAACATTACCAATGGCTGACCGCAGAAGAATCGCTTATAAAAATAAATTCTGCTTTACATGCATTACCCACAAATTTGATAGGAAATGTTCTAATAAAACTAAATGCGGTCTTTGCAGAAAAGGACACCATAGGCTGCTACATAAAGATGAGGAAAAAAACGAGGAACCAAAATCTAGTACATCAAAATCAATGATGATAAAAAAACAAAACACAACTACAACAACACTGCTAGCGACATCACAGGTAAAAGTTCGTGCAGCAAGTGGAGAATTAATTATGCTAAGAGCACTAATTGATCAGGGATCACAAATTACAGCGCTTTCAGCAAAACTAACATACAAGGACTTGGAAGTACAATAGTGGCCACATCAAAGTCAATGGTGAAACTATTAATTCAACCACGCTTCTATAGTGACCAAGTTATAAGTTCAGATGCGGTAGTTTTACCTTCAATTTCAGGACCACAACCTGATAAATCATTTAAAATTGATCTGTCAGTGGGACAACTACCTTCTAGCTGATCCAATGTACAATAAGTAAGACAGAGTTGATATCCTGATTGTAGCTGACGTATTGGGCGATATTCTAGAAGAAGGGGTTTGCAAAAAGAATGGCTTAGTGGCGCAATCTACAAAATTGGGTTGGATTTTAACAGGAGTCTATAGTAATAACAGCAATAATAACAAATTTTTGTCAGCCGTAACAAATCTGGAGAGGTTTTGGGAGCTTGAAGAGCTTCCAAATGCTGAAGAAAATTCTGAAGATAAACACTGCCTAGAAATATACGAAAAAACTACAATGATTAACCAAAATGGCAATATTGTAGTAAAATTGCCAATTAGAGATGACATCAATTTAGGCCAATCCAGAAAACAAGCGTTAGCCAGGTTGCTATCATTAGAAAGAAGACTAGATCGCAACATAAAGCTAAAAAAGGACTACGTCAAATTTATGCAAGAATACTTAGAGCTGGGTCACATGACAGAGGTAAATAAGAACCATAGTGGAAAGTACTACCTACCGCATCAACCGGTAATACGAGAAAACAGTCTAACAACAAAATTACGTGTAGTATTCGATGCGTCCGCTAAAACATCAAACGGCAATAGCTTAAATGATACAATGTTTACGGGCCCGAAACTTCAAAAGGATCTCTTTGACATCATCATAAAGTGGAGGTTGTGGAGATATGTAGTGACAGCGGATGTGGAAAAAATGTACCGTCAAGTAAAGATTGTAGAAGAAGTGTATGTTTTTATAGTTGACCTTTTTCTTATATGTATATATAAATTATTTGTTGTTTTTGTTTGGCTGCAGGTCCACGTAAATAAATAAAATAAAAAATAACAAGTTAGAGTGCTATATTCGGCTGTGCCGAATCTTTGATACCCTCCACCGACAGTTCGAATGTTTAAGGAGTTATATCTGCATGATGTTGTTATAATAGTAAACTGTGACGATTTGTTATTAATTATGGTTTAAGGCAACCAAACTGTTTTCCGGTAGAAGGGTTTATATGGGGCCTAGGGTAAATTATGGACCTTTCATAACGAAATTTCACAGCGTCATTTCTAGTCCTTTAAAACTGTGACGTACCAATTTCTGTTATGATAGCATTATTAATTATGGTTTTAGGTGTACTGAACTGTTTTCCAGGAGTAGGGTTTCTATGGGGCCTAGAGTAAATTATGTACCGATCTTCACGAAATTTCACAGTATCATTTATAGTCCTATAAAACTGTGACGAGCCAAAATTTGTTATGATTGCATTATTTTTTACGGTTTTAGGCGTACTAAACTGTTTTCCGGTAGTAGGGTTTATATGGAGCCAAAGGTAAATTATGGACCGATCGTCACGAAATTTCACAGTGTTATTTCTTGTCCTAAAAAACTGTGACGTACCAAATTTTGTTACGCTAGCGTTATTTTTTACGGTTTTAGGCGTACTAAACTGTTTTCCGGGATTAGGGTTTATATGGGGCCCAGGGTAAATTATGGACCGATCTTCACGAAATTACACAGTTTTATTTCTTGTCCTATAAAACTTTGATGTACCAAATTTTGTTATGATAGCATTCTTTTTTACGGATTTAGGCGTACTAAACTGTTTTCCGGGAGTAAGGTTTATATGGGGCCCAGGGTAAGTTATGGACCGATCTTCACGAAATAACACAATTTTATTTCTTGTCCAATAAAACTTTGATGTACCAAATTTTGTTATGATAGCATTATTTTTTACGTTTTTAGGCGTACTAAGTTGTTTTCCGGAAGTAGGTTTTATATGGGGCCTATGGTAAATTATGGACCGATCTTCACGAAACTTAACAGTTTAATTTCTAGTCCTATGTTACTGTGACTTGCCAAAATTTGTAATGATAGCATTGTTAGTTAGGGTTTTAGTCTTAATATACTGTTTTCCGGGAGCAGGGCTTATATGGGGCCTAGGGTAAATTATTGACGGATCTTCACGAAATTTCACAGCGTGATTTGCAGTTGAATTAAACGAATTGCTGCGAAATCTTATATCATTCTGTGCATTTTTCCACCATTTATGTTAGTTTTTGTAACAAAATTATCAATTTTTTTTTAGGTGGTGGTTCCACATTTTGATTCATAGCTCAGATCCTATTGAACCGATTTTGCTGAATTTCAATCCCAAACTGCTTAGGATAACTTCAAGCAATTTGACACCAAGTTTGTTGATTTCTTTTGAGTTTTTCGAAAGTGAGCGTGTTTTCAACAGACGGACAGACGGACAGACTGACAGACAGACGGACATGGCTAAATCGACTTAAAATTACTCAAGGACCCAGAATATATATACTTTATAGGGTCTGAGATGAATAGTAAAAAAGTATCACACGGAATGACAAACTGAATATACCCTCTTCACAACTAATTGTGGTGGAGGGTATAAAAATTCTTGATAGGTATTTTTGTTTTTTATATTTTTATTATTTTCCCAATATTTCGGTTAGCATTTTCTTCCTCCATGGTAAACTGTATTTGTCCATCAAATGAATTCAGTTTTTCGATGGTGTCATTTATTCTGTCCTTTTTTACTATTGCGAATAAATCATCCACATATTTCATAATAATCCTCGGTTTTTCGTCCATTTTATCCAGTGATATGTCAAGAGTTGTATGACTGGTGAGGCTAGAGAGCCCATCGGCATTCCCTTTCTTTGTTCATAGATTTTGTCATCATACACTAAATATCTACTCTCCTTGATACAAAATCTCAACATGTCCAAAAACAAATCCTTAGGTATATTTGTATGTGTCTCTAAAAATTTCCATTTTTCTTCAATTGTCCTTAGCGCTAAATTAATTGGAATGCTTGGAAATAATGAAACCACGTCAACCACGATGGGCACACATATACAGACAGATGATGCACACATATACAGACAATTAATAAACAAAAACAGACGATCGATAAACTAGATTTTGTTAAGAAAATCTAATAAGTAGTGGCACAAGTGTTATTGTGAAGTTTTTGTGTTATTATATTTTTTAAATTGTTTACATGTAATTATCTTTGTAATATTATGTTTTGTTTTTTGTTTAATATTAATAATAATTATTATTGTATTTATTCATCCAGACCCCTGAATATGGTTAGCGATGCTAACCGAAATATTGGGAAAATAATAAAAATATAAAAAACAAAAATACCTATCAAGAATTTTTATTTTTTTTTTTTACGTGGACCTGCAGCCAAACAAAAACAACAAATAATTGTAGAAGAAGATCAATCTTATCAACATGTGTTATGGAGAGAAAACAAAAATGATCCCATAAAGGAATACAAATTAAATACTGTTACGTATGGCACAGCGTCTGCACCATTTCTTGCTGTAAGATCACTGTTCTACATAGCTGATATATGCAAGGAAGAGGATATACTTGTTCACAACATAATAAAAGAAGACTTTTACATGGACGATTTGATGACTGGAGCAGATACAATTCAACAATGCAAAAGTATTCAGCGTAAAATTGAATATCAGCTAAAGAAATTCGGGTTTCACTTAAGGAAGTGGTTATCAAACGAAAAACAAGTGATTGAAGATGTTAAAAGCATTCAGAAAAATGCAATCATTGAAATTGAGGATGACGAATCAGTGAAGACACTGGGCCTTCAATGGGATCCAGTAAAGGATGAATTTATGTTCAATATTAATTTTATTCAAAAAGATAAAATAACGAAAAGGCAAGCACTTTCAGATGTTGCCAGAATTTTTTATCCATTAGGCTGGTTGTCACCAGTTACATTGGTAGCAAAACTTTTTATACAGAAATTGTGGTTACAACAATCAACATGGAATGAAGTGTTGTCTAGTGAGCTAAAAGAAGAATGGGACGAATTTACGAAACACATAATGAGTCTTCAACAAATTATAATCCCAAGATGGATTAAATCGGAAAACGATATGGAATTAGAGATGCACGGGTTAGCCGATGCTTCTGAAAAAGCGTATGCAGCAGTAGTATATATAAAAGTCAAGTCGTTTGTGACATTACTGACAGCTAAAAGCAAAGTTAATCCGATTAAGAATAGAAAAACTCTTCCAAAACTGGAGCTTAGCGCAGCACATCTTTTAGCGAGGCTATTGCGTAAAGTAGCAGACATCTTTAAACGCCAACAAAAAATATTGGATTCAGAACAACAGAAATAAGGATAAATTCATAAGAAACGGAGTGAACGAGATCAACACGCTAGTGCCTACAGCATTATGGCAGCATGTTAGCAGCAAAGATAACCCAGCAGATATTGCGTCTAGAGGAATACACGCCGACAAATTCAAGGACTTTTTATTATGGTGGAATGGTCCCAATTGGCTGTCGAAACCAACAGAACATTGGCCAAAACATCAAGAAGAACAGCCAATAATATCATGTTTCATGACAAACCCTGCAACAAAATTACATTTTTTGAATGAACTTATGGGAAAGTATTCAAAGTTGAATAAGCTGACTAGGGTTGTGGCCTATGTTTTACGATTCACGAACATAATTTCTTTTTCTGACCACGTTCTCTGCGAGTCGTATGAAATAAACATGAGCCTTACAATTTCTAAAAAACGCAAGTTTGTTGCTGATGGCATGTTCAAGGCTGAATTGAACGAGTTCTTGACTCGTGAACTCGCCGAGGACGGTTACTCCGGTGTTGAAGTACGAGTAACCCCAGCCCGTACTGAAATCATTATAATGGCTACCAAAACCCAACAGGTTTTGGGGGAAAAGGGTCGCCGTATTCGTGAATTGACTGCTATGGTTCAAAAGCGTTTCAACTTTGAACCTGGCCGTATTGAATTGTACGCTGAAAAGGTCGCCACCCGTGGTTTATGCGCCATCGCTCAAGCTGAATCCCTTCGTTACAAGCTAACCGGTGGTTTGGCTGTCCGTCGTGCCTGCTATGGTGTCTTGCGTTTCATCATGGAATCTGGTGCCAAGGGTTGTGAAGTCGTTGTATCCGGCAAATTGCGCGGTCAACGTGCCAAGTCCATGAAATTCGTTGATGGTCTTATGATTCACTCTGGTGACCCATGCAACGATTACGTTGAAACCGCCACCCGTCATGTTTTGTTGCGTCAAGGTGTTTTGGGTATCAAAGTCAAAATTATGTTGCCCTACGATCCTAAGAACAAGATTGGCCCCAAGAAGCCTTTGCCCGACAATGTATCCGTTGTTGAGCCTAAAGAGGAGAAAATCTATGAAACTCCTGAAACTGAATACAAAATGCCCGCTGTTGTGCCCATCTACGATGAAGCTCCTGAACTTTAAATTAGCAGTGTTTTCGTAATTTTAAACTAATTTAAACATTCTTTGTAACAATCACAAGCATAATGTAATGTGAGGGTCATTTATTGTTTTTTTTTATAAGACAACTAATTATTTTGAATATATTTTCAAAATAAAAAAAAATAATTAAAGGTAAACGTAATAATCAAGAATACTTAACCGTTGCGGAATTAGAAGCGGCAGAAAAATTTATTATCTGTCACCATCAGCAATATGAATTTAAAAATGAAGTTATAAGTTTAAAGAAAAACCGCATAGTCAGCTCTACTAGTAAAATCCAAAGTCTATACCCATTTATGGACAGCGACAACATTCTTCGGGTGGGCGGAAGGTTGAATAATTCAAGTCTGCCTTACAACCAAACACATCCAATAATTTTACAAAATTCACATTTGGCATCGTTGATAATAGATAATAGACCTTAACACTTCATGGAGGCAATCGACTAGTAGAGGCAAATATAAAAAGAAAATATTGGACTGTAGGGGCAAAAGCAGCGGTGAAGAAACACATTAGAAATTGTAGAAAATGCGTGCGCTATAGACAAACAGCTCATGGGGAATCTGCCCGAAGTACGTGTTACGCCATCTACCCCATTCATGCATACAGGTGTAGATTATGCAGGGCCAATTCAGATGAAATGTTCAAGAGGGAGAGGCTTAAAATCATTTAAAGGATATATTGCCGTGTTTGTCTGCATGGTAACTAAAGCAACACATTAAGAAGCTGTCAGCGATTTAACAACTGAAGCATTTTTGGCAGCGCTGAAAAGATTTTTTGCACGAAGAGGCTTTTGTAGTCATATATATTCGGATAATGGCACTAATTTCGTTGGCGCAAATAAAAAATTAGATGCAGAATTCAAAAAAGCAATAAAAAGCAATGAATCCATTGTACCAATTTTGGCAACACAAAAAATACAATGGCATTTTATTCCCCCCGCAGCCCCTCACTTTGGAGGGATTTGGGAAGCAGGTGTGAAATCTTCAAAATATCATCTAAAAAGAATAATTGGAGATACAAAGCTGACTTTTGAAGAAATGTGTACGCTGCTGACGCAAATAGAAGCAGTTCTGAATTCCAGACTTCTGGTAGAAGTGGATAGTCAGAGCACCGATATAATAGATACATTGTCCCCAGGTCATTTTCTGATTGGTTGACCCCTAATCGACTGTCCGGAGCACAATGAGTCTAAGATAAGTTCACTTTATAGATGGAAGCTTATCCAAAAATTAAAAAAAGATTTTTGGAATCGGTGGAAGGAGGAATACCTAGTGACATTGCAACAAACAGCAAAGTGGAGGCAGCCTCGAGAGAACTTAAAGAAAGGTTCAGTGGTAATGATAAAGGATGAACCAACTTACCCTGCGAAGTGGCCTCTGGGAAGGGTGACAGAGGTACATGAAAGTAAAGATGGCATGGTAAGAGTTGTGACTGTAAAACTTCCAAACGGCATACTCCAGCGTCCAATACATAAAGTATGCGCATTGCCGGTGTCAGATGAGCATGACGGCGAAGAAAATGGTTCTTCTGTTACAAGTTTTTGTACATCAAGAAATCAATCAAAAGAAAATAAGATGTTTAGAATGTTAGGGTTCCTGCTATTGCTGATTGTGATAATGAAGCAAGTTAAGACTGCGCCGTTAGAAGCCAATAAGCCATTTTCAATCAAGGAGATTTCTTAAAATACAGCATTATATCTAGACAACATAGGCCAAATAAATATGATCAATTCGAAATGGAGCTTAGTAATATATTTCGATCTATCAACGTATCAAAAAGAGATGGAACGTATACAGACGTTGATGAAAAAGGTTAAAAAGGAATGTCCAAATCTTCAATATTACAAAGAAGCATGTGAAATGGTAATTTCAACAATGGAAAGAAGAATCAATATACTAAAGAAAATAAAGATCTTTTATTAACCAAATCCCGAGAGAAAAGAGCTCCCTTCGAATTTGTGGGGTCTTTGTATCACATGCTTTTCGGGATGATGGATGCTGATGACCGAGATAAAATGGAGGAGAATATGAGAAATGTGTTTGAAAATCAACAGGAATTAAACAACTTAATCCAAAAACAAACGTCCATTGTAGACTCAACTATAAATATACTGAAAAAGACTACGTCAATTATTAACTTATTGATAGATATTAATCACGGGCATCTGAATCTTGATTTATTGAAGCTATCACAGCTCCATAAACAACTGTCAGAAATCAAGAAGATGTTGCCAAATAATTTAGTTCTTCCTGGGGAAGCTACGGGAACAGAGCTGAAAGAGGTCGACCATTCAATGACTTCTAAAGGGATCATAATGGAATCACGGTTAGTAATTCAGTTGGAGATACCTTTATTGTATGAGCAGAGTTCTGAAGTTTACGAAATAATAAAGCTGCCAGTTGGTAATAAGAACCATACGATGATGCCAAGAATTGGAAATGAATTGATTGCATACAACTTTGCTTGCAACATGTACTTTTTGATGTCACTAGTGCAATTGAACGCATGTGAGAAGAATTTACAAGGTCAGTTTAATTCTATTGGTAATGTGCCATGGAAGCCTGCCACTGAACGCTCTTGTGAAGTGTCAGCCTTAAAACAATTCGAGGAAATTTCAACTACAAGCTTTTGGAAGCAAATATCCACTGAAAATCATTGGATATTCGCGGTGTTTAGCAACTTTATGATTACAGTGGATTGTGGTCAGGGAAAGCGCAGCTGGACAACTTAACCTTTTAAAGGAATTCTGACGTTATCACCAGGATGTATTGCAACATATGAAAGAGTGACATTAACAGCCTCGCAACGATTTACATCACGTATGCAGTCACCTATCCAGACATCGTCATACACTCAATTCACATGAGGGCTTTTACGACGTCGTTTTATCTTGATTCCCTTTTAAAGCAACTTCCAAAATCTCTTTGCGTTCATACGATGATTTTTGGTTGCATGTCTTTTTTTTATTTACAGTATGGCCTTGATTACCCGTCATTCGATTAACCGGCAGCTTCAATAAAATGGAAAACAAACATTTTTTGCACTGATTTAAATTGCCTCTATTATCCGAAATTATAAACAAATTATCTTTTTTTCGTTAAATTTTGAACAATCAAAAGAAATTTAAATAAACGAAGAAAGAGAATATCTTAACGGTGTGGAAGCACGTTCTGCCAAATTTACTTTTTTCCTCATGTTTGCATAATAAAACGTTATATATTTACATAAAATAAGAAACACACCAAAAAAATAAATAATCAAGAATTCTGCCGATCCCGTCAATTATCGATAATCGAGGTCTCACTGTATTTTCAACCACACACTTCAAAGTAAGAAAAAGAATAAAACGTAAACAGAAAAAGTTTAAAGAGAAATGTAAAAAACGACATGCAAAATACAAAACGAGTCATTTTGTTAACCCCTCTTTCTTTTCTACACCGCTCACCCACAAACCAAAAGAGACGTCGACAAAGCGACGTCGTAAAAGCCCTCATCTAAACTGAGTGATAGGGTCTAGAACTTCCGCAAGTAGAATCAAGGCTGGTGAAACCTTTAGACGTGACAATTATCAACAACACAAAGGAGATGAACTATTTAAAAAATGCAGTCGAAAAAATGAAGGCATCCCACGTTGAATTAAAAAGAATTCAACCCCATACTGTATCAGGACACGCATCTTTGATTTTAATTATAATTGGTATTCTAATATTGTTTTGTATGTATATTAAATATCAGTGTTGCCGCAGTAATAATACCGTAGCAAAATTAGATTTCTCGGCTCAGAATTGAACATGTTTATTATTTTTGAGAAAAAGCAATACTGCTCAGCCCTGTTTATAGACATTTCCCAAGCATTTGACAAAGTTTGGCATGATGGGCTACTCATCAAAATAACACGAATGCTTCCTCAAAACACTCACAAGCTTCTGCAGAGCTATCTAACAAGCAGAACATTCATAGTAAGGTCGCAAGATAAATATTCCCCCCCCCCCCCCCCAAGAAAATTACTGCTGGTGTCCCCCAAAGCATGATATTAGGACCGCTTCTATATATCATATACACAATACTGCTCAGCCCTGTTTATAGACATTTCCCAAGCATTTGACAAAGTTTGGTATGATGGGCTACTCATCAAAATAACACGAATGCTTCCTCAAAACACTCACAAGCTTCTGAGAGCTATCTAACAAGCAGAACATTCATAGTAAGGTCGCAAGATAAATACTCCCCCCTCAAGAAAATTACTGCTGGTGTCCCCCAAGGCAGCAAATTAGGACCGCTTCTATATGTTATATACACAGCGGATATGCCAACAAACCTGAGCACGCATACCTCTACATTTGCAGACGACACAGCATTTATTAGCGTTAACCATGACCCAAAAGTCGCATCGCAAAATCTGCAGTCCCACATCAATGAACTAGAGGCCTGGTTAGAAAAATGGAGAATAAAGGTTAACCCGGCTTAATGTGCTCACTTAACTTTCACGCTCAGAAGACAAACGTGCCCAGCTGTAAAAATAAATAACATCACTGTTCCGGTAGAAAACCATGTTAAGTACTTGGGAATTCATATAGATAGACGCATGACCTGGTCGCGTCATATTGAAGCGAAAATAACGGCTAAGAAACTTAAAGCAGCTCAACTACATTGGCTTCTCGGTCGCAACTCAAACTTGTCCTTAGACAACACAATTCTCTTATACAAGTCCATCATAAAACCAATATGGACATATGGCATCCAATTATGGGGTAGTGCATGCGCATCTAACACCCAAAAGCTTCAAAGAAGACAGTCAATAATAAAAATAAATTTAAAAAAAAAAAAATATTTATTATTAAAAGATAAAAAAGGTCATTAGAGTAAGAGATAATTTAGTTTCAATATGTATGTAATTCTGTGTAATTGGTTATTTAGACAAACACTAAACATGATCATAAAACACTTAATGAGTCATAAATTAAGGGTCGCTAGTGTGTGCATGTGTACAATCGTAGCTTATCAGTTCTAGTTAGGTTTAAAGTTTTCAATGTTAGTACTTAAGAATAATTTTGTAAATAAAATTTAGTATCCTACAAGTACTCAAGCGGGTAGTTATGCTCGCATGTTTTATTAATTTAACATCCGTTCAGTCATTTTTAAATAAATAAACATTTAAAATTTCAAGCAAATTTATTTTTAACTGACTAACAGTTATTCAAAAAACTAAGTGCATATTAATACGGATTTTCAGTTGCAGTTAATATTGTCCTTTGATTGAGTTAAATTCTTCTTTATGTTAAATTAAATAAAAATGTAATTTTAAGCAACGAAAAAAGTTCATTTAATTTTTACTTTCAAAAATTCAACCACGAATTCCGTAGAAACAAATAAATATTCAGTTAACTTATATAAACTAATTGTCAAAAAATCATATATATTATTTCTAAAGCACTTTTTTTTGTCGGTAACAAATATCTCCCATACCACCGCATCAAATTTAATGAATGATATCTCATTTTAAAGCTTATTTCTAACACTAATGACGAAAAATAATTTGAAATTAATTAATTAATTAATATTTTCATTGATAAAAATTATATTTTATATAGAACTGCAATAGAACTGCATGATAATACTGTTCAAACGTGGTAGCACAGGGTCGCTTAACAGAACTGCATGATAATATTGTTCAAATGTGGTAATACAGGGTCGCTTAATAGTAATGCAGTTCTACATAATATAGTATGTATTAAAATCCATTCTGGCAATACCGCTATTTACTATAATGCCGTTTATTACTAACTGAGCTACCTAAATAAGAGCGGAAGCGTTTTTTGTATGTCAAAACTTCTCATTTGCATACAATTTGTACGAAACAAACCATTAGAATGCGAATTAGAAACCACCCGGCTGATAAATCTTATTTGACAGATCGCTATGTCGGTTTGTTTTATTCAAATTGTATTTAAATAAAATTTGCGTGTTTAAAAAAACGCTTGCCGCTTTTGTTTAGGTTGTTCAGTTATATTCATCATTTTCATTGATAAAAATTATATTTTAAAATGTATTGAAGTTACTAAAATTTCTATTAATTTTTTTAATTTTATGTTACAAAAATGACAACTAACGGTGCGAAATATTCGTATGGGTCATCTAGTTAACTGCATATTCCGTAAAAACAAATAAATATGCATTTATTTTAAAAAATTTTACTGTCAAAAATTCAACACCATATTCAGTAAAAACAATTAAATATTCAGTTATTTTATAGAAATTAACTGTCAAAGCAATTCCCATTTTCTATTTGTTAATATAATTTAGTTGAATACATCAAATTTTAAAAGTTAAATAATTGTGAAGCCATATCGGTCATGCTGCTGGTGTCTTATAATTGAGAGTTCTTCTGTAAACAACGTGGTCAGTACAACAAAAGTAAAAAAAAAACGTGTGTATCAGGGTAAGTAAATAATAATATTCTCCCTCTCTCGCTTATAAGAAAAACAAGCGGACAAGTGTCTGTCTGGAATATTTAATTGTTTTTACACCATATTCAGTAAAAACAATTAAATATTCAATTATTTTTTAAAATTTTACTGCCAAAAAATTGACCCCATATTCAGTAAAAACAATAAAATATTCAGTTATTTCATTAAATTTTCGTTTACTCCACAAAAGAGCCGAATTTCTAAAAAAAAAAGTGTCTGTCTGGTATTTTTTAGAAATTCGGCTCTTTTGTGGAGTTAATGAAAATTTAATGAAATAACTGAATATTTTATTGTTTTTACTGAATATGGGGTCAATTTTTTGACAGTAAAATTTTACAAAATAACTGAATATATTTATTTAATAATACGGAATATGGTGTTGAATTTTTGACAGTAAAAATTAAATGAACTTTTTGTTAAAAATAAATGAAAAATAAGTAGACCGGTTTTTAATTGAAGTTTCATTTATTTTATATTACAATTTCAGTTAATTTTACGTACAGAATATTGTGAGTGTATCATATTTATTTTCTTTACAAATTCTGCATGATTTGGTTATTCTTTTTATTTTCGCAGTCATTTGTGGAAAGTAACACCTGTGTAAAAGTTGAGCTTTGTTCTCCTCGGCACTTCGATGGGCTCTGCTGTGTTCATTGATTATTTCTAATTCTTGATCTGATTCACTGCATATGTCGGCTACCATTTTCCTCGTATAAAGGACTTTATATTTGGAAAAGGTTTTAGAATATAGTTCTTGTGCTCTTCCTACCACTTCGTCGGTGGTTTTAATACAATTTGTTACCGAGGGATTTTTATTTTTTAAATATTTCTTCTAGTCTTCTTTCACTAAGGTTTGGTTCTAAAAAAATATATCTATGGTACGTTGGGAAGATGATTTGGAATTCTTACGATTGTTTTTCATTTGGTTCTATGATAATTTGATTTTTGAATACATTTATAGGTGTCTCTGTATGTTGAATTAAGTTTTGTGGTGAGCTTTGGCTACTATGTTGTGTAGCGTCCGTTGAATTTATTTCGAATATCTGCCGCGGTGGTCTGGATAAAACATCCGCTACGACATTTGCATTTCCGGGCTTGTACAACAGTTCGTAGTTGTACTCTTCCAGGGTTGCTTTCCATCTTCTGAGCTTGCTGTTTGAGTTCCCATTATTTAGAGCGCGCGTTAGGGGCTGGTGGTCTGTGAATATTTTAATGGTTGCCGCCCCATACAAGTAATTTCTTAATTTCTTTAAGGCCCAGACAATTGCCAACATTTCTCGTTCATTTGTGGCATAGTGTTCTTCGGCCTTATTCAGAGTTCGCGAAATAAATGTTATGGGCTTGCCATCTTGTTCTAAAATGGCTCCGATGGCATGATTGGAAGCATCCGTAGTAAGTCGAAACTCCTTTTTGAAGTCAGGATAGGCCGACATCACGTCCTCCGATGTAAGACTTCTCTTTATTTTATCGAATGCATCTAATGCATCTTTGTCGAGGATAACTGTTATTTTAGAGGATGCAGATTTGGACATTAGTCCTCCTTCCCCCCTCAAAAGGGCTGTTGGCATAGTTTTTTATAAAATCCGGACATCCCTAGGAATGAACTCAAGTCTTTTATAGTTCTAGGAGTAGGGAAATTATTAATTGCATCCACTTTCTTCGGGCTTGCGCGTATTCCTGCTGTGGATATCAGAAAACCCAGAAATTCTACTTCCGGCTTCATAAACTCGCATTTATCGAGTTGGACCTTCATGTTTGCTGCTTCCAATGTTCTAAAATTTTTTTCGATATTCTGCAGGTGTGTTTCTTCATCCCTACCAAATATGATAATATCGTCGATATAGATACAACATATTTTTCCGATATGTTCTCTGAGAATATCGTCTAATGTTCTTTGCAAATGGCAGGCGCGTTTTTTAAACCGAATGGAAGTCTTGTGACTTCATACTTTCCATTGTTCACTGAAAAGGCTGTCTTTTCAATGTCTTTATCCCTTAGTGGAATCTGGTGGAATCCACTCTTTAGGTCTAGGACTGAGAAATATTTATTTTCCCCTAATTGTGTGATCACCTCGTTTATTTCGGGGATGGGATAACGGTCAGCCACTGTAGTCGATGACTACTCTGAATTTCTTTTTTCCTGACGCGTCCATCTTTTTGGGAACCACCCATATTGGTGAATTGTATGGTGATTTAGAGGGTCTTATAATCCCTTGGTCTAACAGTTCTTTGATTTGGTGTTCTACTTCGTCTTTCAGAAGCATGGGGTAAGGATAGGCTCTAGAATAGACAGGGGTTTCAGTTGTAGTTCTTATTTCTCCTTTTACAACTGTGGTGTATGTCAGAGATTCGTTCGGTTCGGAGAATAAATTGGGATATCTATTGATTATATTCCATACACTGTGTACTTGCTGATTGGACATGTGATCTGATCTAATTTGAATGTTATTAACTGATGGTGAAATTTGTTGTTTAAGTTTCACTCTAATGTTACCGTTGAGGATCATACAATTTTTTGCAGTATGAATGACTGCGGACAGTTCTTTTAAGGTATCGGTACATAATATTGCATGAAAAGATTTTAGGGTAGGAAGCAAAAAGAATTTGATATATTTATTTTTAAGGCCGAAAAGGTTAATAAGAGTATGCTGTGTTATAGCAATCTTGCCTCCTACAGAATTAGCATAGAATTTTGTTTTATTATGTTTTGCTGTTTTTATTATAGAATCCTGTATATAGTTTTTATTTGAACCTGTGTCGACTAATATTTTTAGAATTTTCCCATTTTTCGTCTTTGCTTCAAAGTAAGGTAGAGACGGGGTCTCTATTCTAAAAAATGAATATCGACAAAACCGAGGTTTTCGGTGGATTCTTCCTCTTCTTGAATGTAATCTTGAAAATCTGGAAGATTGTTGTCTACACTATAAGTATTTATTTGTTCATCGTAAGACTCATCCAAATAATCTTGACTATTGAGTTCCTGTTCATCACTTTCTATATGAAAATTCCTTTGGAATTTCCGAGGTTGTTGGTTACTATGTGCCAATGGTCTTATGCCCGCAAAGTCGTTACTAGGATGGGGTCTGTTCATATAATTTACCGCTCTTGTTTGCATTGCATTCGGCAAAGGCTTAGGAGCAATAGGTCGTTGTGGTGGAATATTTGATCATAGGTTGTTATTCGGATTTCCTTGAAATTGGCTTGGAAAATGCCTTTGATTATGGAATTGTTGTGGGTTATAATTAAAATACTGTGGTTGGGAATAAGTGTGAGGATGGTTCACGTTATATTGAGTTTCTGGAAATTGTGCTACTTGAGGAATGAAGTTGTATGATCTGTTAGTGTTTTGGGGTCTAAAATTTCGACTGTGTCCTGATTGGTTTAGTAAATGTTTACTATTTTTGGTATAGGCATGTTCCGTGCGAAAATTCTGATTTTGTAATTTTAAGCACAGATGGAGTGCTTGGGGAAGGGTTGTAGGTTCCCGTATACAGAGTAATTTGGAGAGATCGCCTCTCAACCCACGAATAAATGTGTCGAGCGATTTATCTCTGTAGGTTTGTATTAGTGTGTCCATGGCTTCTCTACCGATAGTCATGGATGCGATATTATTTATGATGAGGGATAAATGTGAGTAAACCTCCTGGTAAAAATCTTGAACTGAATTATTATTTTGAACAAGGGTAGTCATTTGGTACTCCAGTTTTCCGATGTCGCGCTTGTCAGCATAGTGTAAGGCTAAACAACGCGAGATTGATTCCCAATTTAGTGGGGTATTATATTGAGCCCTAACAGCGAAAACAACGTAAGCGACATGATTTTCAATTTTCGTTTTTTTTTAATAAATGACTTTATTGGCAACACTTGCATCATCTCCTAAAATATCATGGTGACATAAGGTTCCGTTACGATTTTAAAGCAAAAACTATTTTAGTGTAAGCGACAAATTTCATACAAAATAAATATGAAATAAAACAAAAAAGCTCTCTCCTGTAAAATTTGATGTTTGGCGCTTACATTATTTTCGCGGTTAGGGGTCGATATGATTCGATCGCAGCATCTGCTGCCCCCGTGATCTTATTCCTTATAACATTAAGTATAGCGAAATAGTTCGGAGTACCCCTTGAAGATTCGTAAAGGTTTAATACCCGTTCCACACTCTTCTTCCAAGAGCTGAATTCCGGATTGTTGCCTGAGAATTCTCTCAGACATTTAACTACGTCGGGCACTTTATCTAGATCTACAAGGTTTTTCCTTAAACGCTCATCTATTCCCTGATCTGACCCTGAAATATCTATGTTAGGATTTCGTATACTTTCTACTATATTCCTACATTGTTCTGTGCAGACCCTGTTTACTAGTCTAGTAATATTTTGTTCGAACTGAGGGTTTGGTATATTTATTAATGCTGGTCTGATGAGATTATCTTGATTTGCCATATTTTTAGTTTGACTTTTCTTTATTTGGCAATAGTATAATAAATTTTAGTAAAATTTTAATAATGAATTTTAATGAATATAAGTTTTTATTGATTCTTTAATGTAGTTTAATAATTTTAATAATAATAATTGTAATGTTTTATGATAATAATTCAAGTGCTTATAATAACAGTTTGACTTACAAAATGTACGTTAATATTAGTTGCATGTTGTTAAATGGCTGGCTATTGGTGTTTGGAACTTTAGAATTTTCTTTTGGTTGTTATGGAGTTATTTACTTCTTACAGTTGTACAGTTGGTTGTCGAATGGTTGGTTATTGGCGGTTAAATTTTTAGAGTTGAGTAAATTACTTCTAGTTGTCTAACAGTTTATTTCTAGTAGTTGACTTTCTTTTAAATGTTGTAGGGTTTTTAATATATTTAGTTTTTGGATTTCTAATATTTTCAACTTTATTGCTTACTAGCTTAACCCGGTGCGCTTCGCTACACTGCTTTAACCACTTCTTCAGTTGAGAGATATTTAATATATGCGTCCTATGGAATGTTTTTTCCCCTGCGCATTCCCGCTTTATTTTTATTTTCAAAAGTGTAGTATACCATAGGAGTGACTTCTACTAAGTTTGAACTAGGGATGCCAATCCCGAAATCCCGTTCCCGAAAATCCCGGGATTTTCGGGATTCAGCAAATCCCGAATCCCGGGATTTAAATTTTGTAATCCCGGGATTTTCGGGATTTAGTTAATCCCGAAATTGTTAACAAAATTTTCTTGCTTTACCTTTTATTATAAAAAGAAATTCATCTTTACATTCCCCCTTGAGAGCATAGGGAACAAAATACTGATCTTTAATATTTACTTGATTATTTCTGTTAATACTGTCATTAAAAACGAAACAAAAAAGTTAAACTTTGTTTGTTTTAAGCATGTCCAACAATTATAAAGAAATTTTAACGAGTAGTGAAGAAAATAATTAAAGAAGAAAATTAATAAAGGGAAAAAATGTCTTTTCAAATGCACAAAACATTCCAATGGTGCACCAAATTCTACATTAAAACTTTACTCTTCACAGGGCTAGAAATATAAAAGTGTTGCACGAGAGTAGGCATAGGAACTACGGCAATTTATGGAGCGATTATACATAATTAAGAAGTGTATTTTAAACACTACACAATTCCTACCACTTTGTGGTGGGTATAAAAATGTTTTTTTTTTAAATTAGATTTTTGTGGTTAACTAAATAAATTGATTTTGATAATTAATTTCGAATTAATTAATTACTTAATAAAAATTTGAATAGAATCTTACAAATAAATCAATTACATACAAGTTTGCTCTATTCAATTACAATATTCAATTTGTTTTAAATTAATTTGGATCAACTGAGGTAATTGAATAAAATATAAATTTTATGGTAATTATTTTTTAGTTGAATCAATCAATTAACAAATTGTAAGAAATCGTACGCTGTTTTTTATTATCATATTTTTAATTAAATCAATCATTAATTAAGAAAAAAATCACAATTTTTAATGTAAGTAATAAATATAACATTATCTTTAACTTTAAAATAACAAATTAATATAAAACTTTTGCTTGTAAACCGCTTTTAATGACTTTTTTTTTTTAATAAATATCTATAAAAAGCATTTTTCTTCTAAGTTTTAAAAACCCCGAATCCCGAAAAATCCCGATATCCCGGACAATCCCGGGATCCCGTAAAATCCCGGGATCCCGAAAAATCCCGGGATCCCGGGATTTAATTTTTTGAAATCCCGAATCCCGGGATTTGCGAAAACCAGTCCCGATTGGCATCCCTAGTTTGAACATTCTTACTTTAACAGTTCTTAAGATATGCGATATTTAACATTGGCGTCCTATGGGGGTTTCGATTTTTGGGCTCAGATGATCCTACTACCAAAAGTTCAACAAATTGCTTGCAGCGGCTCTTATTAATAATGCTATATATGAGTGGTACTGCTCCTCCTCTGGCTACCCCGCCCATTTCTATATTGACATTTATAGTTTACCATAATAGAAGCTTTAACCACGTTTGAAGACTCTGCCTTCAATAGTTCTTAAGTTGAGCGATATTGAATATATGCATCCTATGGAAGATATTTCCCCCTGCGCATACCCGCTTTATTTCTGTTTTCAAAAGTGTAGTATACCATAACTGTGACTTCTACAAAGTTTGAACATTCTTACTATAACAGTTTTTGAGATATCCGATATTAAACATTGGCATCCTATGGGGGGTAACACTTCCCCCGCTGCTATTTTGCTTCAATTTTGGGGCTCAGAAGATCCTACTACCAAAAGTTCAACAAATTGCTTGCAGCGGCTCTTCATTACATTTCTATCTATGAGGGGAACTGCTCCTCCTCTGTCTACCCCGCCCATTACTATATTGAAATTTAAAGTTTGCCATAACTACGTTTGAAGACCATCCCTTTAATAGTTCTTCAGTTGAGCGATATTTAATGTATGGATCCTATGGGAGGTATTTCCCCCCCCTGCGCCTATCCGCTTTATTTTTATTTTCAATAGTGTAGTATACCATATGAGTGACTTCTACAAAGTTTGAACATTCTCACTATAACAGTTCTTAAGATATGCGATATTAAACATTGGCGTCCTATGGGGAAAACCACTTCCCCCGCTGCTACTTTATTTCAATTTTGGGACTCAGATTTCATAAAATACGTAAGACTTTGTGGGATAGTGTGTAACGGCCTTTAACAATATTTCTTTTGTTTTAAAATTATAAAAAAGAAATACAAAAAAGTATCAGGTAAGTTTAGTAGCAGACATAGCGTCAGCACTTTATAACTACAATATTTTATTTGTTATTTAATTGCGACACACTGTAATGTGAATCGCAATTGGGTCACAACATTATGGGAAGAGAATCTGTAAATCCACAAGACGGAGCAATTTTAATTTAGTTGGAATTTAATGCATTTTATTTTTAGGTTTTTGGACTTAACTAGAAATGTGCAAAATTAATAAAATTAATGTTAACTTATACAAAGCCAACTGAATTATTGCGTATACATTAGTCAGGTCGCATCTTGTATGGGATTTTTTTTTTTTAATTTAATTGCTTGCGCTGCTTAAAATATGAGGTTTGGTGTAAGAAATCATGATCTAATTTTTCAGGTCAATCCGACGGTGCCTAGCCGAGCCGGGTGGGGCCCAAAATTCGCCAGATTATAAAAAAAAGCATATTTTCTATCAGATCTTTATAGTTATACTAGTTGAAAAGCCGAAAATCAAAAATATGACTACGCTACGATCTTCCGCAGAGAAAGTACTTCAAGTGTGCCAAATTTCAGCTTCCTATGTCATCAGATGGCTTCAGAAAGTTGCGGAAAGAATAGGACATACATGCAAACATCCTGACATACTAAGAAATTATATATTGTATAGATAGATTAAAGTATTTGCAGTTTAATATTTTAGTATGATACGAACGAAAGATTTTTAACCTAATTCGGGGTCGCTGAATCCAGTGGTGCTAGCCGTTTTTTTAGGTTAGCTTTGGTTTTCGGGATATACCGTTATTTCGAAAATTAAGGATGTTGCACAACATATGTTCACGCAACTCAAAAACGCTTTAGCTTATAGAAAAACTAAAAAAAAACGAAATTCCGCAATAAAATTTACTTTAAGAAAGTTGAAACTTTTTTCTTTATGTTGGCTTTGGTTTTCGAGATATACCGTTATTTCGAAAATTAGGGAGGTTGCACAACATATATTCGCGTAACTCAAAAACGCTTTAGTTTATTGAAAAACAAAAAGACCGAAATTCCGCAATAAAATTTACTTTAAGAGAGATAAAACGTTTTTCTTATATGCGCAGTCGTTTTAGAAACATAATTTTTTTTTCTGGATAAAAAAATTATTTTTTTATTAAAATTTCGGAATTTTTGTTTTTAAAAATTCATAAAAAAACTAGGAAAATGCAGCTATGCTTCTAATTTTATAGAGTCATATAAAAAACAACATTGCAAATGAAACAAGCTATAAATGATTAAAATCTGTTAACAACTTTTGATTTTTGAGAAAAACAAGCGGACAGGTGTCTGTCTGGTATTTTTTAGAAATTCGGCTCTTTTGTGGAGTAAACGAAAATTTATTGAAATAACTGAATATTTTATTGTTTTTACTGAAAATGGGGTCAATTTTTTGACAGTAAAATTTTAAAAAATAACTGAATATTGATTTGATTTTACGGAATGTGGTGTTGAATTTTTGACAGTAAAAATTAAATGAACTTTTTGTTAAAAATAAATGAAAAATAAGTAGACCGGTTGTTAATTGCATTTTCATTTATTTTATATTACAATTTCAGGTAATTTTACGTACAGAATATTGTGAGTGTACATACCAGGATTGTATAGGGAATATATAGAAAAAATGCGTCAAGTAGCCAAAGACAAATATGTATATGGATTTCTGTAGATGAAACTACGGACAGCGAACAGAGATATGTTGCAAATTTTATTTTTGGAGTCTTAGAAGAATTGAAAGACAATAAATCTTATTTATTGAACATGCAAGTACTTGAAACGGCAAAAGGCGCATCTGTTGCAGCATTTTGTAATGATTCGTTACAAATATTGTGGCCATATGGTAAAGTAGAAAAGAAATCGAGTTTAGATTTGATATTAATTTTCTGTATTTAGGCATAAAATATAACAAAGTGCTACTTGTAGTAACGTAGCAGCTGCATATATGCTAAGTGGAATATCTTCTCTAAAGGCAATGTATCCGAAAATGCTTCATTTAACATGTTTTGCACATGGTATCCATTGATTAGCTGAATTCATTCGAACAAACTTTGAAAATGTCAATAAATATATTTTTAATGTTAAAAATATTTTCTTAAAGGTAAATATAGCTATTAATCAGAGGTGTTCTGGAAATCGAAAACGCAAGAATTTAAAAGTTGTTTTTTGTAGTAAAAGAATTTTATGACAAATATTTCTCTATTAAACTGAATTCTATAAGAAAATTTTATAAAATGGATTAAGAGTGTATTAAAAAGAACTTGAAAGTTCTTGCGTTTTTTAATATAAACATACATACCTACATATGTATATTAAAAATATATGTTACAAAAACAAAATTTTTAGAGGCACCGCGGAGAAAACAACTCTCTAAAAATGCATCCTAATGTGGTACTGCCACCGTATCCATCCCCAACTCGTTGGGGTACTTGGTTAGAAGCGGCAATGTACTACGCTGAACATCTTGAAGAAGTTAAAGCCGTTGTTATAGAACTTGACAGTCTAGATGCCGACTCAATTGTGCAATCCAAAAAAATATTTGAAAACTCCGAACAAAGTTCTCCATTTGGTTCTCATTTTGGTTGCTATAAAAAAATTGCAAACTGCGGGTTTATTTATTTCAGAGAGCCCTAATGCTTTATCAACAGTTTCTGAGGGACTATGGAAGATCGAGGACCAACAATATAAAAAAAAAATTTAAGAAAATATTAAAAAGAAATCCGGGATATCAGCAGTTATTAGATATAAAATATATTTTAGAGTCTGGTACTGTTCCAAAAGATGAATATGTAAAAAGTTTGTCCTCTAATGAAATGCTCAAATTAAAATTTGCACCGTCAACCTCCGTCGATGTAGAAAAAAGCTTCTCTTTATACAAAACGCTTTTAACAGACCGACGTAGAAAACTAAAATTTAAAAACGTAAAAGCCCTCATGATAGTATATTGTATAATGTTGATGATGTGGAAGAATTAGAATAAAACATTTTTAGTGCTTTCTTTTTTTCTGTTTTATCAATTTTTTGTTGTTTTTTTTATAATTTTTTTTTTTGCTGTAAAAGTATTGAATATTGCTTTTTTTGTCTTCTCTGATCTTTACAAAAGAAAAACTGAAAAAAATGTTTGTTTACATTATTTATAGTTTGCAGTTTCCAACTTTTACTGTTTCTTTCTATCAATTCGATGTCACTTCAATGAATAAAGAATGTAGTGTTGTCATAAGGGCTTTAAGGCCTGATACACTACAGAGAACGGCTTTGTGCGATTGTAAAAAATTCGCATTAAATCAACAACATCAAATACACTGATTTGTGTTCATGCAATCAAACTTTCTCAGCCACACACATCGGTGTTGTTTTAAAATTCATTCAAGTCATGCACAGCGTATTGGCTTTGCCATTCATATCATGTTTAGCTTCGTTCGTCAATTATTGCTTTGGTAAAAAACATATACAAAGAAAAATACACAAAAATCATTGATCTGATGACTATTCAGCAGCTGAAACAATTTCCATGGAAACAGAAGACGTTTTTATTTTTTATCATTTCTTAAAAAGTACAGTAGTTCTGTATGTACAAAGTATTGTTGTTATTGTTGTTAATGTTGCTTGTTACGCTTTTAAAAAAATACCCTGCAAATAATAAGGCTAGTCCAAACACGCGTGTAAAATGTAGCCCAAAAGGGACTAGGACTAGTCCAAAAGTAACCCAAACGTATGGAAAAAACATGGTCTATTTAACATTACGATGTTCTAGGGCAGGACCATATAACCCGGCTTTGGATTACAAAGGAGTAGTATTAAAACTACTTCATGGTATACTCAAGAGGATTAGTTTTGAAGTCGTTAAGAAACGAACACATTTCGTTAAAAACGAAGACATGTCGTCTCACTACAAACACTCTTTAACAATGATATGGTCCATGCTTGCATTACATCGGGTTAGTCCAATGAATAGTCCATTTGATCAAAATCAGGTGGTCCAATATTATTTGCAGGGTAAGCACAAAAAAAAATTTAACAATACAACTAGCCAGTGGGAAAAAAGACGGAGTACGGAGGACTTCTAGAAGGCCTCTGTACCCCTTCTTTTGGATGAACAAGACCTGCTCGCTCCATTCCATACTCACTTTTACTCACTTTTTTACACGCGTTGTCATTGCGGAGAAGGCCTTCCGCTTTCCTTCCTTTGCCAGAGCCTCTTAAAGGCATTCAAATAAATGGCTCTTAGAAGGCTTTCCAGTGAATGAATGTCCGAAGACCTTAAAAAGGGTTATCTTGTAGGGTTTTAAAGAAACCTTAAACAGCCTTTCAGACCATTCTTGTACAAATGCCTTTGATTTAAGGTCGTATTAAAGGGTTTTTAATAAAGGTTTATCAAAAAGCCTTCAGCTGCAGGCATTTAAGGAGGTCTGCAGAATAATCCCTGCTATTATGCTATCAAAAACAATTCATTAGTAAATACATACATAATTAATACATAATAGATAACAATTGCATTATTTTCATTTAATTTGTTAACTATTTTTTTTTTACTTTTTAGCACAAGTACCTTCTTCCTTAATGAACAAAACTCAACTAAAATGATTTACATTATTGTTTTTATTTGGAAATTATTTTATTATGTAAGTATGTTACTTTGTTTTTGTAAAGGGATCTGAACTCTATTGCTTTTGCATAGAAGCGAGTGTGGAAGGTGTATCTTATCTTTTATACCAAAGAGCCGATGCCTTCTATGAGGCATTCTTTAGCAGTTACATAAGAATAGTAATTAAATCAAAAAAATTACTTACTTCTGAGTTTAACCGCTGGGTAGTTTATTTGAACTAATGCCTACAACAATCATACCAACAAAGCGACTCGTACTCATACCAATTTACATTCGTCGTTGTGTCATCGAGTGGACAATCACTACTTAAAAGCAAAAGAATAAATGCCGTTTGACTTTAAGAAATTGTGTTATTGCGTGCGCAACAATAAATGCAAACAAAGCACTTTCAATAAAAAACTCACACATGCAGAAATCAGATGTGTACATTATGTCAAAATTACCAACGTTGAACTTTTTTTTGCAGGCATAGAGTTAATGTAAATTATAGGGTATGAGTAAATCAACAAAAATAGTGGATTTGCAGTTCTCTGGTACTGGCTAAGTTTTTTCTTGGAATTTTTAACAAATTTTTAAATAGCAATTCGAATGCGATTGTTTTAAGTGATAAATTGAAAATATTGCCAGATACATTCGATTGAAAACATTAAAAAATTGTTTCAATAGAAATTTGGAACAAAACCTTATCAGAAGTTATCAATCATCGGATCTTTACCGAAAAACTTATTTGGCAAAATAAATTTTAAAAACCAGATCGTTTTCTGTTTCATATAAAATGGGGTTTTTAAAATATATAAATAATAATGTATGCTGGGTAAAAATACACTTGTACACTCTTGTATACTTGTATACTCAGAAATTTAGGAAAATCAATTTTTGGCGATTTTCAGTATGCTTTTTGGCGATGAAGGTGAAAATAAATCTGACAACCCTGCTTTACAGTGCAATAGTCGAGTAAGACAACTGTTTGTATCCAAAACAGATGGCGCTAGAAACATAGTTTTTTCACGGGCCGTTACAACATATTACTATAGTGCAAGAGTAGTGTTAACTCCTCATTATCACATAATAAGTAGTCTGGGGTTACACCACTTCTGCGTTGATAGCCTCATTTATTATTTTTGGGCGCTCGAAACAAAAGTCGCAGATTCGGTCTTTCCAAATTTTACAGCTGTGAAATTAATGACATTGCAAAAGTATGGCAAAAAAAGTCGTATGTTTGACTAAACGATATTGCATTTTAAGAAAGATGAGTGGAACGAGCTTTTTTAATCTCTTCGTGCAAATGCGCTCGAAAACTAAAAGTGGCGTGTGAATGTCCAGTCGAAAAAAGAATGTGGATCAGTCAGGAGAAAGATTTAATGGAAACTGACATACATGCAGTGAAGGAGAATTGACAAGACAAGATGACCTTGAGTCATCGTCGTGTGAAGAAAATTAAATACCAAAAGATCATCGTACAGTAACAGAAATATCTCTGCCGGTGTGTCAAATCGGTTTGGAGCATTACAAGCAACATAAAATTCGTCGTGAACGTGGTAAAGCTAGACTCAAAGCTTTAAATTCAATCAAATGCAATGATTTGCTTAAATGCATTTCTTTTGATGGCAAAAGAGAAAGAACATTAAAGCAAACATTTGTTAAGTATTCATTTGCACATTACCATTGTAAAAGAACCAAATTCTTCTCATACACTAAGAGAAAAATTACGATCTAAATTTAAGAACAAAATTCTTGAATTTAGATTGCAGAAATCTTCAGATTTCAATCTTGAAATTTGGTCAGTAAGATTTAAATTTTTGGAATGAATTCTAAAAATTAAGATCGCAATCTTAATTTTAATATCGTATTCTTCAATTTAAGAACGTAATCTTAAGTAATTAAGTAATTCATAAAATCAAGAAGGCATTCTTAAAATCAAGAACGTTATCTTAATTTTAAGATCGTATTCTTGAATTTAGGAATATATTTTAAAGTTAAGATTTAATTCTTGATTTTTTTCGAAATTTATCAACAATGAAAGCGTGTTGTTTAATAAATTGCAAGACGTTGAACAAAGAAGACGTATTTAGAAAAAAAGTAAAAAGAAATATCTATTAAAAATGGAAAATCTGGACACAGATGAAATGGTGTTTATAACCATACCAGTGAGTGAGGATTTATTACCGCTGGCAAATGGACAGTATGAAATGATCCGCACGCCGTCGCAACGGAGTTGTCAGATGACGCATTATTAAAAAACCTCCTACAAGAGTTCCAAATGGAGTCTGTTTTCAGACACAAAAGTGACCTTTGAAAGTTTGCAATATAAGAAAAAATAAGACATACAAGAAGCGATCTCTCCTCTGGGACTTAGAATGGAGTTTCGAGAAAAGTTGTTTACGTGGAAAAAGAAAGATGTAATAACATAAAAAGGAAAAAAGTAAAAATCTAATAAGTTTGATTAAAGTTTGGAATAGACGTGGAAGTGAATGGCTGAAAAATTGTAAGGATACATTTTCCACGCCAACTTCTTCAGTAAACTCATTTAATAACAACAAAGCTTCTTAGGCTTCAGTGTATGCAAAACAATTGCAAGCAAACATTTACAAACTTTTCGTACTTTTGAATTCATTTAGAAAAACAGCATAAGACAAGTAATAGTGTAAGTAAAGCTAGAGCGCCATTACCAAGTTCATCCTTCTCATCTTTCCAACTTGAAGACAAAAATATCCTAGCAGGTCACAAGCAAACTTCTGAACCCTTTGTTGCTGCAAAAACTGAACATATCTCTCATACTATAAATAACCTAAAGAAAAAAGCGTTGATGTTATCATTAAGTTTATACCAGCAAAATAGTATGCCAAGGAACCAAGTTTTAGAAATATCCAATTCAATACAAAACTTATTCCAACCGAATGAAACTCAGGAATATTTAGGATATATATTAGATTTCTGTAAGGAGCCATTTAAAGATTTTAAAACTGAGTATAAGTTCCTTAAGAAGTTGAGAGATTTTAATTTGTATGAGCCTCCAAAATCATTCACAATAAATAGTACTATTTCAGAAATAATTATACATGGCAACCCAGCTTTGGGTCCCAAGTCGGCTGCAATTTATGTTATGCCTTTAAAGTTTACTTTTAAATCAATTTTTCAAATTCCAAACCTTTTAAACTTAACTTTAGAAATTACAAAAAAATATTTAGAAGCAAATAATTTATGCAATTTCGCAAGTGGAGAAATAGTTAAAATGAAAAAACATCAATATAACGTTGATTTAATTAGGTATTCCTTTTATTCCGCAATACCTCTTATAAAAATTAGATTAGATTTTTCGCGCAGCCTTTATATCAAACGATGTTTTAAAACCAAACGGTAATGAAAAGGCATTCTTTAATTTGGTTGAAGAACTAAAACAACTGGAAGAAGGCATAGAAATCGTCATTGAAACCGAAGTTAAGATTGTGCATTTTGTTCTAGGTTTAATAGTAGAACAAGGACACAAATGCAGAATGATGTATCAGAATCCTCAGATAGCCTTCGAAAGAAAAAAAATTACCAACAAGCTTTATTGGCTAATGATTTTCGTGAAACTGGAATTAAAGAAACTTGCATTATCCAAAACTTACGTCATTTTCATGTCACAGAAAACTGTGTCTTTGATGTTATGCCTGATATATACGAAGGAGTTTGTATTTATGATGTTTGTAATGTTCTCGTTCGTTTAATCAATGTAAAAATTATAACATTAAACGATGTCAATAGCCGGAAAACTCTCTTTCAGTTGGGAGAAACTGAAGTTGGAAATAGTTCGATATCTTTAGATTACGTTAGACTTAAAGCTTCTAACTTAAAAATGTCAGCAAGTGAAGTTGCTGCATTTGTTAATTTTTTGCCTTTAATGATTGGAGACTCAATTCCTCCTGATAACAAACATTGGTAAGTTTTAACAACTTTGCTGGAAATTATTGATATACTTTTGAAGACTGACTACACAGATAAAGAATTAAATTATTTAGAACTTTTAATCAGAAATCATCATTCAATGTATTCTTTTCTGTACGGTTCTTTAAAACCTAAACACCATTTTCTAGTACATTATGCAACTGCAATTAAAAAATGTGGTCATCTCAAATACCTGTGGTGTATGCGCTTTGAAGCAAAACATAAGGCGGTTAAAATGTATTTCAATAACATAACATCCCGAATGAATCCATCTTATTCTTTAGCAATAAAAATAGGTGTCCAATTTTCACATTTATTGTGGGAGCATGAGTATTCATTGATATAAGTTTAACTAATGAAGATTATTATTTTGATATAAAAATAGCAGGCGATATTAATTTTGAGCATTGTAAAATATGTGAACAAGGCACATTAATCGAACGTTATATGTACATATAAAAGTAACTATTATTTAGCTGTTCTCACAAAAAGTTTTCTTCTTTACAAAATAAAAATTTTTTTAATTCAAAACGAAGAAGTTTATGTCTTGTGCAACCAAATCCAAGTAAATGCGTTCGATAAGCACTTTCAGTCTAATGAAATTGGTCCTATACTTAATGAAATATATATAATTAAAATGTCCTTTACATTTATACCTAATTAATAATGGAAAGACATATCGTCGTTCCGGAGTTATCTTGTCGTATATCACAAAATCGAAAAAAATGAGATAAGACCGTTTCCTATGGTAAACGCGTCTCTATCTCTTATGGTTAATGAGATAATACGAAGCCATTTTGTTGTATATCCACTTTTGCGAAAAATTTAATACGTTATAATATCGTATGTAGCATAATTGTGGATGTACGACAAAAAACGTATGAAAACTTTCAATTAAAAAAATCTTGCGTTATCTTGTTGTATGTGAACAAAGTAAATTAGGCAAGTTACAAAAAAGAAACTATCTTATTAATATTACTGTTATTTTAACATTTTTCGTTTTATATGCTATTTATATTGATGGAATTATTGCTATATTGCCAAAATTTTCTTTATTGTTAAGCAATTAAAGGCTTAATATTCAGGGTGGTCCAACCATAATGCACAATGTTAATTGTGAATAAAACAAAAAGTGTTTAGAGAATTATCTGATTTTTTTTTATTATTATAAAGAAGGACCTATGACAACTATGTGTGAGACAAAATATCGGCCAAATGCTCGTCGCGGCTAGCATACCTTTGTCGTATGGTCCATATTTTCAATGCCTCTGAGACATAATTGAGATTCAATGTCCTTAATGTGTTAAATTATCTAATCCTTTAGCTCTTGAATTGTTTTTGGCTTATTGACGTACACTTTCTATTTTAAATATTACCAAAGAAAGAAGGCCAACGGTGTCAAATCATATGATCGTGACGGAGAGTTGACATGGCCATTGAATTTCTCGTGCAGAAGAGCCATTGTTTTGTTGGCCGTGCGATACTTTCTTTTCGAACTACTTATCGTCCAGGTCCATATCCTCAATTTCTAGCAAAAAAAAATCCCTTATTAGCTCGCGATAGCGAACACTATTCACAGTAACTGCTTGGCATACCTCATTTTTGAAGAAGTAAAGCCCGATGATGCCGCCTGGTCATAAACCGCACCAAGCATGCATGCAAATTATTATTTCTTCCCGTTTATTTATTAAAAAAAACAAATTTATTTATTTTTTAAATTTCTTAAACGGTAGATTACAACTCTTAAGGCCTAGTTAGGCGAACGTTGCTGTACCCGTAATGTACCGCACCGTACTGTAAGCACGTTGGCGCACTTATAGAACATTTAAAAACGTGGTTTATGTTTTTTCTATACATAAACAAAAAACAATAGTATACATAAAGCAAATCACACAGTGATGGGACTCAAAAATGTTTTAAAAAGTACCAAGTGATTTAAATGGTATTAAAAAAGTATTTTGTGTATGTAAAAACGTTAATAGTTTAATGTTTATATTATAGATTTTCAATAAACAAATTTGTATTTTAGCATATATATTATAACAATAGATATATTGTATTGTGGTGTATGCACCAAACAAGGTTTTGCTACCATTTAAAGCCTTTTATTCTTTTCACATTTCCATTGTATGTGTATATGCATTTGTTTATATGTATTGTACATCTAAACATAAATATATTTGTTTATATGGAAATATGTTGTATATTAAGTTGTTTTGTCTCAATTCCATAGCTTAACTGAAAAAAGTACAAAAAACGAGCAAAAATACCCGCATTCAATTTAACATACAAGCAGCCCATCACTGCTTTACAACTGTCACGTAACAACGGCATACAAATCTGTTTAATACAGATCGAGACGTTCCGTCAACGTGACATTTAAATTCAGTAAGCATTTGCATTGTTTGCAAATGACAAAACGAACCAGACGTTCCATTAGGGGACGTGAACGTTCGGCTAACTCTGCCTTTAGGTTCTGTTCGAACCGTTGTCCAAATAAAATCTAATTTATATCTAATCATTTTTAAAAGCAAGAAGCATAATTATGCTTTATATTTATCATTGCGATTATCGTCACATCGTGGGAACTAAAAGAGATGTTCAAATAACATTTAATTTAACCCAATGCAACAACGTGGGAAATTACGACGTCAGCAGAAATGTCTTGCAGGTGTTGCTAAAAATAATGTTACATTAAGAGATGGTATGCCATATATTAACTTGCACAGGCGATTTCACATTTCCTACAGAGCCGGTTTGCTTAAATTTGTCCACAATTATTCCGATTGTGGACACATTTGATCGATTATGGTGATCAAAAACATCAAGAAGTGCACAAAATGTATTTTTGATTTGAACGCCCATTTTCGTAAAAGGCTACAGCAATCTTAACGCGCTGCTCAGTGCTGCTCCTCTCCATGGTTGAATTTAGCACTGATACCAAGAAATGTCAAATTAAGTTGGACAACAATTTGACGTTACGGTGTGACTCACAGTTAGACCACCCTTAAGTAGTAATAAACCTTAAAATTATTCATACATACATAAGGAAATTCGACAATAAAAAACTATAACTATACGTAAATATATTTGTCACTTACATAAATTTTCGTTTCGAAAATTATTATAACTTAATTTTCAATATTGGTAAAACACGTGAATGTAGGTTTTTAATACCTTATTTTGACTTATATCCCAAAAACTAAAAAATATATCGCAAAAAGTGGCGTATACGACAAAATTGAAACATTTTTTCGGACGTGATAATGGCTATAACTTAAAAATTTTTTTCCATGACTTTAGATATTTTTACATAAATCGATAAAGAACTTCAAACACAATATCTGACAAAAATATTGGACCACTTTTTCACGTACATTTTTGTGTATACAAATTTTAACTTTAAGATTCGATTTCCCAAAAAAAAATTTTTGTGATATACGGCAAGATAACTTCGGCACGACGATATGTTAGAGCTAAGTTTATATAAGCATGTATGTACCTGTAAGTATGTCGTTATCATTGCGTTTTTCTTTTTTTTTTTAATACATATTAGTGCTGGGAAACTATCGATAGACTATCGATATTATCGATAGTCTTAAAATATCGAAAATATCGATAGGCAAAATATAAATATCGATATTTTTATTAGTTAAAATACAGCTATGAAGACATCTAACAGCAGCTATACACACACAGTTTTTTGCCGCAAATTTTTAGATGCTATTATTTATTCGTGCTGAATTACAGCAATGAATACGAACAACAAGAATGACAAGTGGTATGGATTACTTAGCAGTGCTTTTTATTGCTAATTAAAGACCTTTAAGTCGAAATTTTTACATTTTATAGGGACTGAAATGTCAAATATTTTTGTAATCTTGTAAAAATACAATCCCAAATCCAAATGCAATTGCAAGCATAAGACAAAACAGTGAACGACAATTAGAGGAGAAGTCCGCTAGTTTGATTTCATTTTTGGGTTTAGAATTTAGAAATTTTTTTTAAGTTGCAATGGAATTTCTTATAGTCCCTGTTACTTCGGTTCCTTCAGAACGGTACTTATCAATTTTTAAAAAACTGCCATCTAAAATAACGTGCGTATATACATAGTTCGTCTCTTACATTCAATAAATGATAAAAACAACGAACTGTAGCCTTGTAAAAAACTAATCAAAGTTTTCCTGCACAAGTACAAACATTCAGTCGATAGTAATATCGATATATCGATAGTGAAATCGGAACTATCGATAAATATCGATAGTAGAAAATATCGATAGTATCCCAGCACTAATACATATACATATGTAAATATTTATATAAATAAATTTTATATAAATAATTTGAATAAATGTGTGAATATGTGTTTTATTTCGACATTTGAATTCGGATAAAAACCAATAAGACTATTTTCAAGATAACGTTCTTAAGCCCGATCTTAAAACAAGAATTTTATTAAGATTAAATTCTTAAAATTTAAGAATTTATTCTTTATTTAAGATTCCTAATAAGAACACAATCTCAAATTCGAACTTAAAATAAGAATTTTTCAAGATTATATTCTTAAATTTTTAATTAATCTTGAATTCGATTTTAAAATGAGAATTTATTCAAGATGACAATCTTAAATGCGATCTTAAAGAAATTAAGATATTATTCTTGAATTAAGAATTTTCGCATTTAACAGACTATTAAGATTGAAATGATTTGATTTTGAACGTAAAATCTTGATTTAATCACGTTTTTTTAGTTGAGGGGATGTCGTTTAAATATATGGTCGCTATTAATTGCGATGCAGCGAGCTGCAATACTGGTAAATTTAATGGCGCAATTTGCTCATTAGAACGTCAATTGAAACGACCATTGCAGTGCTTAGTGTGTTTGTTTCATTTTAATAAACTGCCCTTCACAGCGCTGCTAAAAAATTGTTGGGAAACGCATCTGGGCCTCAAAACTGGCCAGGAGTAATTGGAAAAACATTGGTGAATTGCGAAGACATTCCGGTTATCTATTTTCATTCTTTTGTTATATTAGTATGTATTATTCGAAAATCGCTTTTATATTACTGTCTTTTTTCGATCGCTTACAATTTCCAACCGATTGAGATGGTCGAAATGCCCGAAAATATTGATGGATGGCGATCAAAAGTATCTGTATGATATGGTCCGTGCAGTTAATAGAAGAGTGTACGATGACACGTTGGCTGGTCTGAAACTAAGCCCACTCAATTTTTCGCGCTGGTTGACAACAGCTTCAAGAGTTTCACATCTCTATGTTACGGAAACATTGCCTTCGGAAAATTTTAAAAATTTTTTCTGGTAAAAAGTCAGCCTCAAGCTATCAATGGTAGCCGACATTTATTTAAGTTTATTAAATAGATACTCCAATTACCAGAACATATGCAAGTCATAGTCCAAAGATCAGTGCAGAGAAATGAATTTTCGCCCATCCGGAAAATATAATGTTGTCAATGATTTCAGATGAGAGCAAGGACGTAAGACGTGAAGGCTACGACATAATTTTTCAATCACGTGAACGTACCATCCAATAAATTCGACAATTTACTGTGCCTAAAATAAATTTTAATTGGTAATCGCTCAAAAACATGACAAATAGGAATTAAGTTGAAACTGGTATAGAACCAACTTGAATACAGTTTTATTCACAAGAAAACTTGTTGGAACTTCAAAATTCTGTTGAAATTATAATTATTCCAGGTAAAAAAATAAAATACGAATTTATTTCAGAATTTCCTTGCCATTTACAAAGCACTTAGCTTTTTTTACACGTTTTCAGTTAATCTACAGTATCGGTAATCGATAAAAATCGTCCGGCTTATATTGCGAGCCAGATCATGGCGCGCAAGCAATACACTAAAATAGAATCACGAAAGGATTTGCTGCAACGCTTTTTAAAATCGCAATAAATGAGTCTTACATGATCTGTATAAATGTTTTGTAAATAGAGACAATAAAATTTCAAAACTTTTTTTAAATTGCGAAAAAATATATGCCGCCAAAAAGTCGTGGATAGTTTCTTTTTTTCTTTTTTCAGTCCTATTTTCATCCATACATGATCTAGAAACTAAATCCGCTATCATATTAGAGTTACCACAAATCTGCACTTATATATATTCCAGAGCACCGTGTAAAATGCATCTTATTTGCAAAAATCTAAATTATTTACATACAATGATGTACTTGACAAAGGAAAAAATGTGATACCCATATTGCCCTATTTAAAACGAAGGGTTACCACCCCATTGCATTTTTGTCAAAACGCGAACTAGCACGAATTAAAAAAAAAAAAAACTGAGACCCGTATTTAATTAAATCGAATAAAGATTAAAATATGTTCATTTGGCAATTTTATTACAAGCAACCCCGAAAAAATTCAAAACCCGTTCTTTTTTTACAGAATATCATTAAAAAAGGAAATGGATGGTCGTCCTTAAACAAATGGCATTTTTAAATTTTGTATGCATTGAGTAACAATTGATTAGCAAAACGGCAAGTAATAATAATGAACAATTTTAAGTGTTGAGTGTAGCATCAGTGTCCCGTTGAGTGTTTTGTGGTATAACTAGACGCCAGCATCTATGTTTAAAATATCTCAGGCTTTCTTACTATATGTTAATTAAGTATTCCGAAAATCTTGTAAATCATATTGATTCCTAAGAAGAAGAAATTATAGAAGATGATGAAATGATGACGACGGCAATATAACCATACAATATACCAAATTAAATGATAATGTCTCTGATACAGAAGTGGTTCAACAGCCATTTTATTCCAAGCAGAAATTTGTTGCACAACTCCTTCAATAAATCTATTTGGGAAGATGTATCTGAAGAAGAGTATAAAGCAACGCCAACCATGAAAGACTTGAAGCACTTTCAAAATCATGCATTTCCTTTGGACAGAGCAGCTATGTCAAATACTAGAGAACACGGATCCGCAACAGACAATGCTTAATGCCAATTTGCGCCAGAACTACAGACCACAAGAAAATATAACTGTTGATTATAAGCTATTCCCCTTTAGAGGTCGAACAAAGTTCACTCAATACATTTCATCTAAGCCCTCGAAATACGGCATAAAGCTGTGGTGAGTGTATTACGTTAAATCATACTACACTGAAAGAATTTTCTTCGCAATACCAATGAATTTTGACATTAATCCCATGAAAAATTGCATTAAAAAGGAACCTATGTAGCGCTTCTTTGGATCAATGAAACGTGTTTCATTAAAAGGATTTAATTATACATTACATAAGATCTATGAATATTATTCATTGGATGAATGCTTTCAATAAAGTAAATTTTTTTTTGTTTTTTTTTTAATTTTTGTATTTTTTTTAATTATTTTTTTTTTTATTTTTTTATTTTATTTTTTTATTTTTTTCTGTCTCTGGCGGGAATCGATCACGCAACCTCGGTGCTGATAGACTAGCTCACTTCCAGCTAGCCTACCGGGGCAGTGTAGTATTTGGATAAAAAAAACTTGTTTTTTACTCAATAAAGAGCGTAAATATGGGATTAAATTGTCAATAACAACAATAACAACGTTGATTGAAAGTGGACTGAAACTTTTGTTTCATTACTATAATGACATTTTTATTGTCATAATGAAAATTTAAAGTTATGAAGGCAATTATTGAAATATGTTGCTTTTATAAAAAAAAATTTGATTTCATAAATTTAATGGCATACATATATGCCATACAACACTGGTGCTGTATCCTTTCCTTTGCTAATGAAGAAGAAATGTAGCCCAAAAACGGCGACAGACCGACTCGATATGTTTTTCGTCATCATTATATTTTTGTATTTGATGTATTTAAGCAAACAGTTTGAAAAAATTGAACACGGGATTTTGTTTTTTTTTTTTAACCAACTTTGAAACCAAGCAAAAATTTTTTTTGTTTCTTATAATGTTGTTGTTGTTTCTGTTGTTTAAAAAGAGTGAAACGTTTTTTTACATGCTATTTTTATGTTTTTTTTTTTACTTCAAACCTCTTCATCTTTCTTACACAGAAAGATAATTATGTCAATTAACCGAATATTGACTCAATAAAAAGGTATATCTGAACACGGTGTAACGTTTTTCTTTTTATTCTTTATTGCAAGTAGGATATTTCAGTATACTAAAATTGAAAAAATAAACTCTGCAGAGACTTTTTTTTTTTTGTTTTTTTTATGAACATATAACAAAAATCCCTTTTTTATCCAAACATTTGAACCTGCAATTTTAGCCTTACTTTCCCACAGTTGGAAATCACTACTTATACATTGTGTCATATGAGTCGTTCAGTGTATAAAGGGAATGAGTCCATTTTTGGCGTTTTTGAGATTTAGCGAGGATACACTTCCTTTTATGACTAACAATGTATGGTAAAAATTTTGTTGTCAAATTTCAACGTTAACCCCCTTTTAAAGACAAAACATTTTTTTGTACGAAACACAAAATTTTTATTTTCAGTGGAAAAAGGGAATAAGTCCACGCTTGCATTTATATTGCATTAATCACTTGTTAACTTTGCTTTCAATGAGTTTCAAAACAATGCTAGAGCCATGTTTGCTTGGCAAGAAACTGAGGTTTCAAGAGGCTCGCAAGATATCGCATCTTGTTTGGTCAAATATATAAAAATGTTTGCTGATACGCACGATCGGATTGTTTTGTGGTCAACATGCAAAATAAAGGAACAGTTTCGGGTGGTTAAAATTACTAGTTTTGATTTTTTCTCTACAAAATCTTTGGAAAATAACGTTTGCAATCGCAAAACCAACACCGCGGTAAAACCGGTAAACTGGCTCCAAATGAGGTGGTTCGAACTAGATAAATCGAAACCATGGGCAATGCAATATAAAAATAATAACGATAAAAATTTTGGATTTGAAAATATAAACATAAGAAAGAAAGGTAAAGTTATGTTATTGAATAGCGTGAGTCAAAGTCTACTGTGTCCTCAAACTAGAGCTATAACAAAAGAAAAGAAAAAGGATATAATTGATTTATTAAAATATATCCCTCCCGTGTACCATACTTTCTATAAAAACTTGAAAACAGTATCAAGTCAGGAAGATTATTCTGAAGAAGACATATTATTTTGTTAAATTTGTTATACTTACGATTCATTTAAAAAGAAGAAATTTTTTTAGTTAATTTTTGTTTTAAAAAGAAGAAATGTTTTATATTATTTTTTTAACTTCATTATTCAAAATATACTAATTCAATTTAAGCACTACGCGAGGTAAGCAAATATTTAGATGGATATTTTTTCTTTTTATTTCCGAACGAATGCTCAAAGTCAAAACATAATTACATAATTCGAATTTTTACGCTATCGATTTTAACCACAAAAAATTTGGTGGACTTATTCCCTTTTTCCACTGAAACTCTAATCAATAAAAATGTATTTGTATCATATTTACAGGTTTTGTGAACACATACACTAACATACTAACATTATATATTTGCAAATTGTAAAAGAAGCTCTAATATTTAATTTTGCAATTTTAGTTTTGAGTTTTATTGTAACAACTAGTTTTAAGGTCAACGTCAACTGTTCTGTCGTTTTTCTCCATTTCAAATTTTTGGACTCATTCCCTTTATCCACTGAACGGCTCATATCTGTTTTTACATTTTTAATAAATTTCAAGTGCCACCAGGTGCCACCTCTCAATTTGTTGCATTACACAGTACAACATTTTTCAGCTGATTGATTCGGGAATCTATTTTGATAAGCAGGTTGTCAGATTTTTTTGAGCTCCATCGCCAAACCGGATGTCGTAAATCGCAAAACGTCTATTTTGTTCAGTTTTCGAAATCCTTTTTTTTTTAATTAAATTTTGCATACAAAAAAAAAAGCTGATATAATATTGCAGTCAAAAATCGCCAAAAACTGAGAAAAAATACAAAAAATCGCCGAAAGTAAAATTTGTTTAAGGTGCATGTAGACGACATGTTTTTTACATCTGACTTGTCAACTTTTCAAGTATCATGTAATTGTGCATGTCTGTCAAAATGGCTGTTTTACAAAAGGTTTATAATAGGTCTGTCTGCGTACACATATTTTGCGCAAAATATTGTCTGCGTACTCCAAATCTCTTGCAGCGAGAGAGCCAAAAAGAGAATTTTTTGACAGTTGGAAGTTAGAGAACTTGCAAAATGTTACTGGAGAAATTTCCGCTTGCAAGATTTTGCAATTAGTTTGATGAGCTATTTGAATGAAATAGTTTTTGTGAAATGAAAATAAAAATTGAAATTTAACAATGGCAGAGGTAAGTAGTTAGAATTGTGTTGATTTTTAACGTTTATAAAAATTATATTAAACAAAACATTTTACTTCATGCTAGAAACGTCCAAATATACAGTGCGACCGTGGCGTAAGTAGAGTGGAGATGGCAGAACCGATAGAACCAGCAGAACTTTGTGGGACAAACTTTGCAATTGAAGAGGCGAGTATTTGGAATTGTGTTCCTGGCGAGCTCTTTACATCCAAATTATTTTTCTCCGTTGTTAAGCTGTTGGAGGGCACTGTATTGGGCATTTCATTCTTTTTTTCCATTGTTGGGCAATGTAAGCAAAAGAAGTTTTATAAAAAAAACCCGACAAATAAAACTAAAAACTAAGAAGAAATTGAACTTACTAAATTAATAACAGTGTAATAAACAAGTTTTTTAATTTACAACACTTTTTAAGCTTCACTTTAATTAATAATTTTTTAACTTGCCTCGAGAATTCAATTTTGCGTACACATACATATCGTTAGTATAATTCGCAAAGACGCTAAGTCCACTTTTTTCCAAAATTGAGATTTAAATGCAAAACGGTAATACTATACAAAATACATATTTTAAGACAACAAAAAATGTCATTATGTATTTTAAAGTTGTGGTAATTTTGTGGTTTGCAAAAACGCTAAGTCCACAAAACTACGGAAAATATTAAAGGCACGTGCTAACTGCACGAATATTAATTTGTTCAATTGAATTTGGTATTTTCTATTCTATTTTTTCTAAAGCCGTGAAAAGTGGAGATCTAAAAAAAAATTAATACTTAGCGCCTTTGAATATTTTCTACTTAAAGTTTTCCAATAAGAATTAAAATGAGCTTAAGAAAGTATATAGTTATATTTTTTTTATCTTTTTAATAGAAATGAAATGAGCTTGTCTTAAATTTCTGTTTTTTTTTTTATTTTTTATTGATATATAAAATTTAATCATACTTATTTTTAAAATTAAAACTGCAGGAAAATGTGCTAAGTCGACAATAAAACGAATAAGTTTACAAATCAGAAATGCTAAGTCCAAAAAGTGCAAATTTCCCTCCCAAGATTTTGTGGAAATGGATTTTCGATTTAGGGATCTATTTTGTAAAAATAATTGCGTTAAAAAAGTTTACAAATTTTAAAAACTGAAAACGCTACAATGTTTTTTGTGCCTCCTGTAAAATTTGAAAAAAGGGACTTAACACATTTGCGAATTAGACTAACGATATGCTAAAATTTTTTTGCTTTGTTAGCTCTGTTTCTTTAGTCCCCTTTTAGACAGGCAAAGTTTACTTTGCAAAGTCTTGAGTTTATGGAAGGGAGGGGAAAAGAGAATAGCGGGGGAGTACGAACTTTGCTGTACTCGCAAATTCCTTTTGTTTTTCGTTCGTAGTTTATTTCTGAGCAGGGATGATAAAGTTGGTAGTACAATTGTACTTTTTTTACTACTATTAGCAGTGCAAAAGTAGTAAAGTACTCCAGTGCAAATTTAGTACAATTTAAAAATTGCAAACGCTTTTTCCTACCAAAATATGATAAAAACAAAGCAAAGAAATCGCCTTTATGTAAATACTATATCGAATTTAATTCAAACAAATTATTGCTACAGTCTTATGAATCTTGTTGCTATAGTTTAAAATAAAAAAAATTAAATTAAATTAGAAACATGTTACAAAACTAATTTCATACACCAACCGAACTTTCATCTTCTTTAAAAATAATAATTTTATGTTCCTTACTATACCTGATTGTTGTAATTTTTTAATTAAATATTTTATATATGGGCATTTCCTATCATTTTTTTTCGGGGATTCGATAGCATTTAGGTAGCTCTAAGTTTAGTGCAAAAGATGGATGTCATCGAGTTTAAATTTTTTATAATGTTACATAGTTATAAACATGTGGTCACGAACGTACGCAAAACAGAAGTCAACTTTGGCTGATAGTACTGAAATGTAAAAATCTGCGTAATGGAACGGAAAATTCAAAAGTGATTAATTTATTTTAAGAGTGTTAATGTACGTCTCCGTACAGTATTTACAAAATAAAATATCTCTCTTGGTTTTTGTTTAATTGGCTTATGTACCGGACGCGAACGTACGGGTCGCGAACGTATGATTTTTCCATATATTTTTTTATTATTATCACCATGCATTTTCCCATAAATATCTTTAAATTTCCTTATTAAAAATCTTAATACTCCTTTTGCAATTGATTGTAATGGAGAGATTATGAAGAAAGAGTGTAAAGATAACATATTTTTTGCATGTAAAATAAGTATATAAAAATGTCTTTAGAAGTAGCTTAAATACTTAAAAAATATAAAATGTTCCAGTTTTCAGCGTAATTTCCTCAAGTAAAACAGCTCAGATATGCTATGAAACCATTCTTTTATAAAAACATAGACTTTTTTTATAATAATAAACAATAAAAGACGATGATAACACGGTGAGACAGTCCAAAAAACCTGGGACCGGATATCATTTTTCTTGTAGGGCTTGTCGAGTAAAACAAGATTCCAATAGTGAAATATGCCGGACACCTCCAAAATCCGGATTTACGGGTAAAAAACCGGTTTTTGTACCTTTGCGCAGTTATAAGCTTGTAATTTTGTTGATAATGGTCCGATTTTCAATTGCATACTAGATTTGGAAAGAAGAAACTGAGATCTTTCGAACGATATATAATTAAGAAGACTGGAGAAATTTGGGTGTAATTGTCGAGCAAACACAAATTTTGTAGATTTTTCAAAAAAATTTCAAATTTGGTGACGTTTTTATACATTATTTTCTTAAGAAACTATAATACTATTGAGTTGATTCAAAAAGTACGTTTATTAACAATTACAACGCATATTTGGGTTTAAAAATAGATAAGTAATTGACTGAGTTATTTAACTTTTCATGAAAATAAACTTTTAAACATTTTATAAAAATTTTATTAATCAATTAATCAATGTTATCCTAAACACAAACAAAATTTGTAATGAGAGTTTAAGTCATTCAAAAATATTGTTTTTTTTCGTGTTCTTTTTACGCACTTTCTTTAAAATTACAAATCACTGTTAGCCTAAACACAACTTAGATTTACAACAAATATTTGTAATGAGAGCTTTACTCATGTAAAATTATTGTTTTTTTTTTAATATGACGTTTTGTTAATGTCTTCTTTTTCACTTTGAATCTGTGTATTTAAAAAAACGTTTGCAATTTAATAAAAATCGTGTGCAATTTAAATTAAAATTATGACAAAGATGACAAAAAGCATCGCCGTTTACATCTAATTTTTTACAAATTGTTTCATGTATCCCAGTTTAAGATGCAGTGGTGCCAGAATAACGTCCTTAACTTTAACTAAATGGTAATTTAAAATGTTTTTGCTGCCTTTTCTATGTGACTCGCGAGATGGCCATAGCTTGCGATCATAACGATTCGGCGCACGACATATTACATTACAAATCTTAAATTAATAAAAATAAAGTCATACATTTTTATAAGAAAATTTACTTTTAAATGAACCATCAATAAAAAGTCGCCATTCATCTGCATTATAATTGTGATTTAATGCCGAAAATAGTTTCGGTACTTTTCTGGCAACTATTATTGTTATCGCCACTTGTTATACAGCTTTGCTAATCCTAAGTAAATTTAATACCAATTATTTTTCTTTGTGTATTTATCGATAGTAATTGGCTATAGGAGTGAGCTTTATGCTAATGTCAGTCTGACTTTGTTTTACTTACTTGTTATAAAGAAAGATAGAAAAAAACTTGTGCGTGGATAGTCACTGAAGCTTGCTCCCATTCCAAACTAAAAAAGTTTGTATTCATTTTAACAAAAGAAAGAAATTATTTATGTAAACCCTAATTTTGTAGGAATTTAAACATCATCAACAACTATATATATATTAATAAAATTTTGTTAATTCGAAAACTATTAATTGATGTTAAAAATCTATTGGAACAGGGTGCTTGGGCTGCTTCACCCAATAACATTTAAATTCTTTTTTATGGCGACACAGGAGTAGTGTTACGGCAAAATTATTTATCTTCCCAATTATTTGCTGAAAAATTTTGCCGTAACACTAAATAAATAAAATATACTTTGATATAAATATCATCATATATATACTAAGGGCCATTATTACAACTTAAAGTTAGCTAAAGTTAAGATTAAATTGACAGATAATAATGTGTTATCTGTCAAAAAGCGTATGTTAACTGTCGGATAACAGCTAACGCCAAGCTATAATAATGGCCCTAAGAATATTTCTTCCACAAAAAAAAACTATTAATTGATGTTAAAAATCTATTGGAACAGGGTGCTTGGGCTGCTTCACCAATAACATTTAAATTCTTTTTTATGGCGGTTTTAAGTTTGTTCTTTGAACAAAACGCACAACTCAGAAAACTTTGATCGAGTTCCTACCCCACACGTAAGTACGCTAATATGGATTCTTCAATTTCACAGGGTCAACCACCACAGACTAACGACAACAACACTGCTGCCGTAAGCAATTCTGAAACATGCCAAATTTGCCACCAGCATGCATCTAACCATATTGTCAAATGCAGAAACTGCCACTCACCATTCCATCTTGAATGCGCAAAAATAACACGCGACAGGGAAATTTGGTATTGCAAAGACTGTACAATAAATGCCCCACAAATATCACCTGTTTCAGACTGCAGTCGAGACAGCCATTCTTCAGATTCTTCAGCAATCGTAAACGCTAAGAAACGTTTAAAATTACGTCAACTAGAAGAAGAAAGGCTTCTTGAAAGGGAATATTTGCGCAAGAAATACGAAATATTATAGCAATCGCAAGATGATGAGTACATTACAAATGCACTAGATAAATCTGTACACCAGCCATTAACAGAACAAAATGTACCTAATGCTATAGTAACAGCGCCAAACACCACCCTAACTAACCACATTGAAAGCGTAAGTGCAACAACATTTGCCTTACCGGAACAATCAAATCAATGTATGCCAGTCACTGCCATCAACGATAACATAACCTCAACAATAGTTTATTAAACATTAACACAACCAATAGTAGCAACAAGTTCTTCATCTTGTAACAACAACAACACTTTTCATCAACCACCGAACTATTTGTATTTTTGTATTTTGTATTTGTATTTGTATTTATTATTTGCTTTTCTAACACAACAAGATATAATATCTTCTAAATTACAGCATTAGAATCAGATACGTTATAGGGCATGGTTTGCAAAAACAATTTTTAAACTTAACATTTAACATTATAAATAAACATTTAACATTTAAATTATTTATGATTTAAGAAATAAAAATAATTAAACACAAAAATTTAAAAAAAAAACTTATATCTAGGTCCTAAATGTTCTGGTTATTAGCAAAGTGGGTTATTAACAATTTTTGGAATTTTAATGCGTTGCGGGTGAGTTGTATATCAGTGGGAAGATGGTTCCAGAGGTATATTGTGGATATATAAAATTGGTTATAAGAAGCACTCTTGCGAAATCTAAAGGTGCGGATGCTATTGTTTCTTGAGGATGAGGTGAATGTTAACTTGTTGTATAGATATTTAGGCTGTTTTGTTACTATTATTTTATGCAAAAAGACTAAACTTTTAAACTTGAGGTAGTCATCAAAGCGCATGCCAAAAACAAGTTTGGAATATGGAGATACATGATCAAATCACTGTAAGCCGAAAATGTAACGCGTGATGTTATTAAATCTTGTAACAAGCTTACGTTTGTCAGTGGCATTGCAAGCAGCAAAGACTTCGCAGCAATATAAAAGTGTTGGTATTAAATACGATTTGGCTAGCATCATTCTTATCCTCTGTGGAGTAAAATGTTGACTACACCAAAGGCTTCTAAGCATGGCATATGTTCTGCCACATACTTGGTTAATATGATCTGACCAACTAAGCGTACGATTAAAAGTAACACCCAGGTTTTTTACTGTATGTACTAGTTCGATTCGAGTACCATCAATATTAACATTAATGTCATTTATTATGTCAGTGTTAGACCTCGCACCGATTATAAGACATTTTGACTTGCTTGGATTTAGTCGTAATCCATTTGCGGAAGCCCATTGAAAAATCATGTACAGATCGTGGTTAAGTTTATTCACTACATGACGAATTGATGTTCTGTGACAGCTCAAATAAAGTTGGACATCGTCCGCATACATTTGTATACACGAGTATTTTATTTGCAAGGGAAGGTCATTAGCATATAACGAGTACAAAAGTGGGCCAAGAATAGATCCCTGGGGAACACCTCTCAATGTACTCAAAGGCCTAGAAAAGGTACCATTATTGGCAACTATCTGCGATCTATCACCTAGATATGAAGCAACTAATTTTGTTGCAGTTTCTGAAAAGTTAAACATTCTTCCAAGTTTCATAGTTAACATCTTGTGTTCAACGGTGTCAAAGGCCTTAGAGTGGTCGAGTAGAATCAATAACGCTATCTTGTTATCATCCAAACTACTTCGGATGTTTTCAACAACTTCGGTTAAGGCTGTAGTACAGCTATGCTGAGGTCTAAAACCAGATTGACGGTCCGTTAAAAGATTATTATCGTATATGTGTTTTGAGATTTGCTTCGAAAACTTTAGAAAGGAAAGGAAGAATGGCAATTGGCCTGTATTCCTTACCATCTTTAGGTATTGGAATAATTTTCGCACACTTCCACCCAGATGGAAAAGTACTTGTGGTGACTGCCGTATTAAAAATGTGGTTTACGTGACGAATTATCCATGGTAAAATAAGTTTAATAAAACGAGGTTGAATGTCATCTAGACCGACAGAATTGGACTTAACGGCTAAAAACCCTTCAGCAGTGTCTTCTAAGTTAAAACATTGAAAGCTAAACTGGTTTACAGAATCACTTAAAGCAATATCGTCATAAAAATCAAGTTGTACCGGTGGTTGTAGAATATTAGTAAATTTTTGATTCAATGCATTAACATCAATCAAACTTACATTAGCGCGTGTACCAACTATACCAATTTCACGAATTTGCTTCCATTTTTGTTTAGTGTTCACTGCGGTCTGAAATTTATTACCATAGTATGTAAGTTTATCATGTCTTATTTTAAATACAACTGCTCTTCTTGCCAAACGTTAATGATTTAGTAAATCTGGTGTTCTGTAGCGTTTCCACTGATTATAAAGTAAGTCACGACGCTCTATTAACAGTTTAGTCTCTGATGTAAACCAAGGACTTATCCGACCATTTTAATTTTTATGTTTAAGGGGAACGTGTTTGTTAAATATAGGAAGAACAAGACCATTTAGATACTCGACTTGCTCACTCACAGACGAAAGGTAATATATTCCATCCCAGTTGGCATAGGAAAGATCTTCTTGGAGAGATGCCATATTGATGTTGTTATGGTCCCGAAAGGTAAAAGTATGTTCTTGTCTTGCGACTTTAAATTTATAAGACAAAAATATAAGGTCATGCTTAGAAAAAACGGGTGCTGACAACTGATCATAATGTATTATTTTACGATTATCAGCAACCAAAAAAAGGTCCAATAAGGAGGCAGTCGTTGCTGCGAAATGTGTGGGTCTTATGCTATTTACTGGAAATAGGTTGAGAGTCGTCATTACTGAAGAAAGATGTGATCCGGAATTTGACATTAAGTTGGCATTAAAGTCCCCAGATATTATAATATTTGTGTAGGCAACAGATAATTGTTCCAACTCAGCTACAATCGAATCCAATCTTATGTTATTACTGGGTCTGTATACACATCCTAGTAGCAATTTTTCACCGTACGAATTTAACTCCACTAATATGTATTCAACATCATTTTCTGCATTAAAAGTGCGAAGAAGCTTGCATGAAATATTATTTTTTATATAAATAGCCACTCCACCAGCATGACCACGACGGTCACTTCTAAAAAGTTGATAATTCATCAATTCAACAAGTTTATCATTATGAGCATCAGTGAACCACGTTTCAGAGATACATATAGCATCAATACCAGACTCTCCAAAAAGATAACGGAATTCATCAATCTTGCGATAGAGGCTTTGAGCATTTATGTGACAAATATTGAAGCCTAAATTTTGTTTTGTCAATATACGAAGCATATTATGATTACCGTCTCTGGAACCAAGTTGATCAATATTTAAAGCTGTCATTATATATTTTCAGTGCAACGCAATAAGGTATAGCATATTTGAATGTAAAAAAGTGTATAATAGTTTTGTGTAATAACATGAACAATCTACAGTTATTAATTACAAATTTCAACCAAATAGTTATAAGTATGTAGAACATTATATATGTCATAAAAAAAATTGAATAAAACAGAAAGCAAGATAAGATGCAAAAGGACAGAGTTAATAAAATTGTAAATGTGTCAACAGTTCTCCAGGACCCTCTAACGAAAAAGTCGATCCATTTCTTCAAGGAATTCAATCAAAATCGGATCATTAGTGTCATGTTTTCTCACATAGACCAGGCCTCTCAGTGTGTAAACAGATTGTACTTTTTTATATTTTTTTAGACGTAATGCTGCCTTAAATATCTGGTGATTATGTGGTGTCAGGTTTTCATTCACATAAATGGGTTGACTACTGTCGAACCCGGCATTTCTTAAGCATAGCGTTGTTTTATTATCGCGTCGATATTTCGAAATAGACTTGAGAACAAAGTTTTTTTCATATGGTGACTGTAATTTCACAGCTATTACTTCAACATTTGGTTCATACGGTTTATTATTTTTATATATTTTTTTGAGTCTATAAATGCTTTCTATTTTAGGTGTAGTTATATGTAAAGAATTACATATGTTACTAAAAATCTTAACAAGGTCTTCATTTTCATAGTAGGGTACACCACTAATTCGTATACCGCCAGCAACAACCGAGTTTTCTTGTCTTAATATTTTTCTCTTTATATCAATTATTTCATCTTGCATTTTGTACACTTTTAAAACCTTAGTTTCCAAGTCGTTCACTCTTTCAGTAATATTATTTACTTGAACCTGTATATTGTTTATTTTGTCCTCAATTACAGAGAGAATTCGAGTTTCACTCTCTTTTATTAGACTGTTTATAAAATCAAAATGTTTTTCTTCACTTTCTTTTATTGATCTTTTGATGACTTGCGAAGTAATGTTTTCACTCTCTTTTATTAACTCTCTAATGAAAGCTTTATCATCACTTGTTAATCTTAGAATTTGTGGAGAATTTTCAGGAGTTGAACATTGCTTTGCCTCTCTTAATTTCTTAAGGGTCAATTCACTTCGTGTATTCATTTTAATTTGTTTTCTTTTAAGGTTTTTGTTGATAATAATTTAATAATAATTTGTTGTTGTCTCGGAACAGGTTTTGTATGTTTTGTTTAATGTTGTTTATTTTGGATTTGTTTTACAATTGGGTTACAGTTTTTTGTTGTTGTTTGTTTTAATTAGGTTTTAGATTTTTATTTTGTAAAATAAAGTTTAAAGATTTGCTTACAACTTTGATTTTTGCAATTACTTAGTTTCTTACGATTTTGTGTTTATGGTTTTGTTTATTTTAATGTTGATAAATTTTTAAATTTTTCACAAAGGATATTGCAAATATTAACAAGCGAAGCGGAGCTCAAACAAGACACGTCCAGACACTTTGTACGTCCAGACTCTTAATTTGCCAACAGAAAATCCCACATCTAGCAACTATACTTTCAATAATCCATCCACTTGCCCTACTGGTTACCCCACCGGCCCTCAAATCGCAAGTTCTTCAAATACAAACCAGTATCCCCAGAGTTTACCTAATCAACAGGCATTTTACTCAAAACCAACATTTATTAACGGCCATTTCGCCAATAGCACCCAAATAAATCTTACATCTCAACAAATTAATGCCAGACAAACTGTGCCAAAGGAGCTTCCTAAGTTTTCAGGCAATCCGGAAGAATGGCCTCTGTTTATATCCACGTACGACTGGTCTACTTCTGTATGCGGTTTGACAGACGCCGAAAACTTAGTTAGACTTCAAAGAGCTCTATGTGGAGAAGCATTGAGATCCGTTCAACATATTCTGATCCATCCCAACTGTGTGCCTGGAGCGATTTCAACTCTCAAACTTCTATTTGGACAGCCGGAAAAAATATTGAATGCTATAAGAAACAAAATAAAATTAATTTCTCCTGCCTTTAGTAACAGATTGGAATCAATTACCTGTTTTGCCGTGGAGGTAAAAGGCTTCAAAACAATAATAGAGGCCTGTGGTTTATATGAAGAATTAAATAATTCATCTCTCTTACAAGATTTAATAGCTAAAATGTCACCAGATTTACAATTAATGTGGGGTACGTTTAAAATGCAGTTGTTAAAAGAAAACAAGAAAACAAATCTTTCTGCTTTTGCTGATTGGCTTTTTAACGTCGGCGTTTCTGCTAGTAGCATTAACATAACAGAAAGCAGCGCAACAAATGCATACATACATACACATTCGGATCAAAATCAAACAAATGTTTAGTACCTATGTGACGGCGATTGTAAATCTGTTTCTAATTTTGAGAGATTTCTGTCAGAAGATCGAAATGGGAGATGGAACATGGTAAGAGAACTGAACCTCTGTAAATTATGTTTGCGAAAACATTATGGGCTTTGCAAAAGCAATAATATATGTGGCATCAATAATTGTCGTATAAAACTAGGGTTGCCAGACGTACTGTTTTTAGCAGTACATGTACTGATTTTTGTCAATTGTACTGTTTTATGCACAACACCCAAAACAGTACACAAATGTACTGTTTTTTACACTTTGTACTGTTTTCTGTACTGATTTTTAAGTTAAGTGTCCAAAAAACAAAGATATTAAGAAAAATCGTTTTTAAATAAAACACATTTGGGAATTTTTAACGGTATGCTATTGTCATAATATCCTTATCTTAGAATTTATTTACTCTCTAACTCTCATTTTAAGGGGTAATTTTTGCCCTTTTTCCCAACTATCAAACAAAAGTATACAAGGCGGCACTTATTAGGGTTAAAAGAATTCTCGAAATTTCGGGCATTGAAATTTTTGAATTTCTTGAAAGGGCGTTTGGTACAAGTCAAAAAAATATACTAAATGTACTTCTGACCTAAAAGACTATTTCAGATGTCTTCAGTAGAATTGTATGGCAGTTCTTTTCATAGAATATATTAACCCTCTAACACTCATTTTAAGGGGTAATTTTTTTAACTTTCACACTTAAACGGTACGTTAGAGGGTTAAAATATTCTATAAATATTTTCTGCATCAAATTTCACTAGCGGTCTTCCAAGACCAAAAAAGCGTGCAATGTATGTAAAACGGGTTTTCGAAAAATTAAAAAAAATCAAGGCCCGGAATTTCGAAAACCCGTTTTACTTGCATTTGATAATTTTTGGTCTTAGAAGACCCCTAGTGAAATTTGATGCAGAAAATATTGGTAGAGCATTTTAACTCTTATAAGTGCCGTTTTAGTATCCTTTTTTTTAAGAGTTGGGAAAAAGGGCAAAAATTACCCCTTAAAATGAGAGTTAGAGGGTTAATAAATTCTAAGAAAAGAATCGCAATACGATTCTACTGAAGACATCTACAATTATTTTTTAGCTCAGAAGTACATTTAGTATATTTATTTTGACTTATACCAAACGCCTTTTCAAAAAATTTAAAAACTTTAGGGGCCCATATTTCGGGAGCCCGAACTAATTTTTCAAAACCTTTTGGCAGATTTGCTCTACTAGTAGTCTACTTTCATTTCGCGGTGCAAGTGTTGAGGCTGGTGGCGATGACCCTAATTTTGTTGCACACTCTATTTTACAATATTTAGTTAAAAGAAATTGTTGTTTTGCAAACAAAAAAGTTGTAAAATAATTAGAATTTTTGTACTGCGTCTATTGTTATGTCAAAAATACACAGATGAAATAAGGAGTTGCTCACATCCTTCATATATTTTCGTCTTTTTGTTTTAAGACATATGACTGCCGTTTAAATTAAAAAAATAAACAAATATTTTCTGAAATTTATGCGATAGTTCGACAATATGTGTGTGGTGAAAATTGCTTTAAATACCAATATGTTTTAAGAAAATTCTACTAACCCAATCAATGAATAAGTTTTTTAAGTTAAATATAAACTAAGATATTTAAACATTATACATTGGAAAATGATACAATGGCCAAATGCTTCGTTTGTGGTGTATGCTTTATAAACGCAAATGGTGTGATTTTGTATATGAAATACCATTAAATGTAAATCTTTCCTTTGATGTTGATGTTTGAAGTCTATTTCTTTATATTATTGGTGTTCAAGAGTTGTAAATATTTAGTTATGGTTTCGTAAAAAAATGTACTGTTTTTTTTCTTGAATGTACTGTTTTTCATAACCAATGTACTGTTTTTCCGAATTCAAAATCTGGCTACCCTATATAAAACCCAATTCTCTTTTACATAAAATTGAAGAAATGTTAACAGATGTAGATACATCAAATAATAACACAAGCACAGTCAGTCAAACTCACACTGTTAATGCACATCGTAGTATGTTCAGTCAAGTACTTTTTAAAATTTTACCAGTCACAATATTTGGGCAGAACAATAAATGTATTAAAACTTTTGCTTTCATAGATGAAGGTTCTTCTGTGAGCCTTATTAATGAAAAAATAATAAACGAATTAAACTTAGATGGTGAATCAGAACCCCTTTGTTTGAAATGGACTAACAATATGCAAAGAAATGAAAATTCTTCCAAAAAATTGTCGATTAAGTTGTCAGGGCCAAACAAAAAGAATCATTTTTTAGAAGTTCGTTCTGTAAAATATTTATCTTTACCATCTCAAAGTATACATTACAAAAATATAAGTCAAATGTTTCCACATTTAAAGGGCTTGCCCATTGAAAATTATACAAATGCTGCACCTCAAACACCCCAAATGGCTAAACTGCCCCGAGCTAGACTCTCTGCTTATACAGCCCCATTTACGTTTACAGGGTTAGATTATTTCGGTCCAATTTCTGTCGTAGTTAATAGACATACAGAAAAAAGATATGGTGCCCTTTTCACTTGCCTCACGATCAGGGCCATTCATATTGAAATCGTACATTCCATAAATACCAGTTCGTGCATAATGGCCATCAGAAATTTTACCGCTAGAAGGGGAACGCCTAGGGAGTTCTTCAGTGATAATGGCACAAATTTCGTGTGTGCTGATCGTGAAATGAAACAGTCTTTAAAAGAAGTTGGCTCCAATGAACTGGTGCGAAACTTTACAACATCTACAACAACGTGGAATTTCAACCCACCGGCTGCTCCACATATGGGGGGTACGTGGAAGCGAATGGTGCGAACCGTAAAAAATGTGTTATATAAAATTTCTGAAGGAAGGTGCCCAAATGACGAAGTTTTAAGAAGTATTATGTCGGAGATAGAAAATATTATCAACTCTCGTCCGCTAACATATATTCCTATCGACAGTGAAAACGAGGAAGCCCTCACTCCAAATCATTTCTTGGTTGGCAGCTCCAATGGTTTGAAGCCATTGGCTTTGTATGACGACACAGGAGTAGTGTTACGGCAAAATTATTTATCTTCCCAATTATTTGCTGAAAAATTTTGGAAGCGGTGGGTAGCAGAGTTTCTGCCAACGTTAACATGCCGATCTAAATGTCATGAAAAGGTGAAACCATTAGAAGTTGGGGATCTGGTGATTGTGGTTGACCCTATGAGCCCAAGGAACGTGTGGCCCCGTGGAAAAGTTATTGAAGTCTTCCGTGCTGATGATGGTCAAGTGAGAAGAACCAAAGTGATGGTAAAATCTGGTGTTCTAGAGAGGCCTGCTGCAAAGTTAGCGCTATTAGACGTGGCTCATAAGCTAGAGTAAGCCTCGAAGATTTCTCATCTTACTGAGGGGGAGTGCTATACAGCTTTGCTAATCCTAAGTAAATTTAATACCAATTATTTTTCTTTGTGTATTTATCGATAGTAATTGGCTATAGGAGTGAGCTTTATGCTGATGTCAGTCTGACTTTGTTTTACTTACTTGTTATAAAGACAAAAGGAATATTTTCCAGGCGGGATTTAAGAAAGATAGAAAAAAACTTGTGCGTGGATAGTCACTGAAGCTTGCTCCCATTCCAAACTAAAAAAGTTTATATTCATTTTAACAAAAGAAAGAAATTATTTATGTAAACCCTAATTTTGTAGGAATTTAAACATCATCAACAACTATATATATATTAATAAAATTTTGTTAATTCGAAAACTATTAATTGATGTTAAAAATCTATTGGAACAGGGTGCTTGGGCTGCTTCACCCAATAACAATTATTTTTAACTGTTTATTTCAATTAAACTATTATTTGGTTATGTTTTAAATATACTTTTCTTTTGTTTAAAAAGAATGTTTTTGTTGAAGAAAATAATTTCTATATAGTCCAAAATGTGGATTATACTAAATTTCACTTATTATCCATAAATTGGCTTATATAAAAAATCGGTTATAGTCCAAATTCGCTTATAGTCCACAAAAGTTGTTTAACTATAGTAGAGGACTATAAGCGAAAAGTACTGTAATAATAAAAACATATGGAAAAATCATACGTTCGCGACCCGTACGTTCGCGGTACATAAGCCAATTAAACAAAAACCAAGAGAGATATTTTATTTTGTAAATACTGGATGGAGACCTACATTAATACACTCTTAAAATAAATTAATCACTTTTGAATATTCCGTTCCATTACGCAGATTTTTACATTTCAGTACTGTCAGCCAAAGTTGACTTCTATTTTGCGTACGTTCGTGACCACATGTTTATAACTATGTATCATTATAAAAAATTTAAACTCGATGACATCCATCTTTTGCACTAAACTTAGAGCTACCCAAATGCTATCGAATCGCCAAAAAAAAAAAATGATAGGAAAAGTTGTGTTTTCTATATTATTTGTAAATCAAAAGCGTACGAACGTACGTTAGTGACCCCAGGAAATGCCAATATATAAAATATTTAATTAAAAAATTACAACAATCAGGTATAGTAAGGAACATAAAATTATTATTTTTAAAGAAGATGAAAGTTCGGTTGGTGCATGAAATTAGTTTTGTAACATATATTACATATTTAATTTTCGGTGTATTTATCAAATATGGAAAATTGGGAATTTAGCACGTCATACAAAAATCTTAATAGTAAATTTTGTATTCCAGTAAATAACTTTGATAATATACTTGCATGTGCCCGTGCAGGAAACTGAATTGCCAAATTGGTTTTTTTTTTTTTTGTTGTTTTCTTGCGAAGACAATAGAATGGAACAATTTGTTTTTTAATTTTGTTTTTTCTTTTTACCCACTTACAACTACAATTCGAGTCGGAAAGAACCCAACCAATTGTAGGGGGATGTAAGAAAAGATAAACTCACTGTTTTTTGTTGGTGTTTTGTTTAAGCTTTGATATTGTTACAAGTAAGACTTTGAGTGTTTGAAATTCTTATTCGCTTTAGGGTTTTATTTGTATAATATTTTTAGCTTTTCTAAAATCTTTGGAAAAGGTTTCCTGATGATCTGGCCTAAGCAACCGGCGAAATGCGCATAGAGGCTTCCTTCTCTCAACAATAAAATTCGGTGTATTTATCAAATATGGAAAATTGGGAATTTAGCACGTCATACAAAAATCTTAATAGTAAATTTTGTATTCCCGTAAATAACTTTGATAATATACTTGCATGTGCCCGTGCAGGAAACTGAATTGCCAAATTGGTTTTTTTTTAATTTTTGTAATTCCCTATGCTAATCCCCGCAAAGCTTGACGCTTGTCTGCAGGAAAGAAACCAGAGTCTCTGGCGGGAATCGAACCCGCAACCCCGGGGTTGATAGACTAGCTCACTACTAGCTAGCCTACCGGGGGAAGACAATAGAATGAACATAATATGAACAAATTTTCATTTGAAAAAAATATCTTAATCTGAGAGTATCATTTAACTTACATATTTCTACAAAAGGTTTCAATATCACACTGAAATTAAAAAGTATTTTCAAACGGCTACTTTTTGTTTAAAAGAAGTTTCTAGAACATAGCAATTCACTACGAATTGATGTTCGAAAACAAAACAGAAATGAAACATAAAAAGTAAAATGCAGAACAACAAAGAGTCAAATTGAAGTGGTTTCAAATTACTTTCACTTCAAAGTAGAATCCAGAACATACCTGATAATTTAAGAAAACATTTTGAAGATGTTCATAAAGACATGAGTTATTTGAGGGGGAAGCAGGGCTGTCAGATATGGCGATTTCTCGCCAAACGTGGCGATTTTTAAACGTGTTTGGCGATGGGATTTCCCATTTGGCGACTTTTATGGCGATTTCTGATATAACTGGCGATTATTTTGGCTATTTTTACCATTTATATTATTTCGGCGATTTTGTTTCACAGCTTGTCATTTTTGGTTTTCATTATTAATATAAAAAACTTGCAACTTTTTTCACATGATTTTTACATTGTTATCATTTTAAGCAAATTGTATATTCAGTCATTATTTAACTATAATAGTATGTATGCAGGTCAAAACTCCAGTAATGAAATCGGTGACGCTGAAGTGTACGATCGTATAGACTTGTGTACTTAATTTAAGTTTAAAAAAAAAAAAAAATTACAGAAACAAAACAAAATTTACTTTCGGCGATTTTTGACTGAAATATTATACTAGCGGTTTTTTCTATGCAAAATTTAATTAAAAAAAAAAATTTTTACAAAAACTGAACTAAATTGACGTTTTGCGATTTCTGACATCCGGTTTGGCGATACACCTCAAAAAAATCTGACAACCCTGGGGGGAAGAAAAAGAAAAACAATTTAAAATTTATAAGAAAATTTTTATTGAAAAGTGAAGGAATGGGTAAATCAATCTAAAGAAAATGATGAAGATATGGTGGATGAGAATTTAAAAATGGGTTTATTTAACTTAATAAGTTTAGATATTGTAAAAAAGGGAAGGCCATTTTCAGATGGGCCATGTATTGAGTAAAGTTTTTGGAAAATTTCATTATAAAACTAATTTTATTGAAAAATTACCTTTGTCCCGCAATAGTATAACCCGGCGTTCTCTTTATTTGGGTGCTATTGTGGAATCGGCATTAAGGGAAAAATTAAAAAATTGCGAATTTTGTTTTGGTTCTGTATTGATGAGAGCACCGATATTAATGACCTTTGTCAACTTGTAATCTGCATTCGATGCGTTGATTCAGATAACAATGTTTTCCAGTCAATATATTCTGTTGAAAAATTTTATGGCAATGTAACCGGCAAATTATTGTTCGATGTCGTCAACGAAAAACTTCTTTCCGTTGTTGATTCTAACAAATTAGCCGGAGTTTGTACGGATGGTGCGAACACTATGACAGGCAATCGTGATGGATTTGTAGGCCAGATGAAAAAGAATGAAATTGAGGTTTATACCTTGCATTGTATAATACACCAGGCTGCTCTTGCTTCTAAATTTATATTCGAGCATCCGGTCATGAAGGCTACTGAGCGGATAATTAATAGGATAAGGGGAGGCCATAACTCACTGACTCATAGAAAATTTGTGACATTTAAAAAAAAATAATGCTTCTCTCACCACGATCTATTTATGTTTACTGAGATACGTTGGTTAAGCCGAGGTAACAGTGTTAATAAATTGTTTGAGCTTAGAAATGAAGTATTTGCATTTTTAGAAGCTGAAAATATCGAAATAACTGAAAAATAATATTTAAAAGACTAACAATTTATTTTAGACATGGCGTTTTTAACAGACATTTGTAACATTTTGAATGAGTTGAATTTGAAGCTGCAGGGAAAAATAATATTTCTGATATGTTTAAAATTCTTTCAGTTTTCAAAACTCGGCTCTTTTTACTTGCAGCTCAAATTGATTCTGAAGACTTTTCGGACTTTCCGAAAACTTCTGTTATTAACGACATGGAGAAAATCTTAAAAAAGTTGGAACTTTTGGAAATATTAGAAACACTTTTTAATAATTTTAATGACAGGTTTAAGGATTGTGAAAATATTCAGCATTTACTGGATATTTTTCAAAACCCTTTTACATGCGATACATTAAAGTACGAATTTCCAATCCAAACAGAACTTATTATACTTCGAAGGGAATCGATTTCCCGGATAATTTTATCAGTACAGAATTCTGGAAAAATCTGGATGGTACAATATATCCTGAAATAAAGAAGATTTCATTGAAGTGTTTATATTTATTTCGCTCAACGTATCTTTGCGAACAAATATTTTCAGATTTGAATTATATATACTCAAAAAAACGCAATAGCTGAATTCTTCTAGTTTGAGAAATATACTTTTATTGCGTAACTGCAATAAGAGTATCAACAGAGAAGATTTCATAAGTTTTTAATTGCAAATTGAACAATGATTAATTGAGGGAAAATTTATAAACACCTCGAAGAATATTTTTATTTCGAAATATATCATACTATCCAGATGTCCGCATATATAAATTATATATGTATACAAGTAATGCATTCATCAAGAGTATTACTAAAATAAATACATTCATCAAGAGTATTACTAAAATATGTACATTCATTAATTTTACATTTCCCTTTTGTTAAACAAAGTAACAAAAAAAAATGACAACACCCGCCACACATGTGCTTTTGTCGCAATATTGTCACAGAACTGTCACGAGACGGAACATTTTGCTTTTTTTTTGTCTCTTTCAAAGAAAGCTGCCCTTTTGCATTTCTCTCTTCATCATCTTGAGCAAAAATTTATTTAGTTAATATTTATTTGCAAAACTGTTGTAAGCTCACCACAACACGAGTAAATAATATTTAAGTAAGTAAATAACATTATAAAACAAAACAATATTACTAAATAAATTTTTTTGCACAAAAAACAACGTTTGTTGAACTAATGCATTTGTTTAAAATGGTTTGTGTTTTGTTATTTTTGATTTGATCACGCCATTTGTGTTGATTGTTGCGACCTGTTTTTACACCTTGCCACTTCACTACCAGAAAAAGCTTTCTGTATCTTTCTTCGAAAGCTGCCCTCGCAACTGATTTGGGCCTTTTTCACACGTCACATTTTACAGTTCTGTGTATTCTGTGATATCGTTGACGACTAAATAAAATGAATAGCAAATTGTTTTCTTCCAGTGTTATTTCGTCACTATCACCAATACACAAACCAAAAATCAAATCACACAGAAAAAATATTCATTTCTAGGGTATACAACATAACCCTGCAAATAATATTGGCCTACCTAATCAATTTTGATCAAATGGACTACTCCCTGGCCCAGTCAATGTAATGCAAGCACGGACCTTATCATTGTTAAAAAGTGTTTGTAGTGAGACGACATGTCTTCGTTTTTAAATGACATGTTTTCGCTTTTATGCGACTTCAAAACTAATCCTCTTGAGTATACCATGGAGTAGTTTCAAGACTACACCTTTGTAATCCAAAGCTGGGTTATATGGTCCTGCCCTAAGACATCGTAATGTTAAATAGTAATGTTTTTTTCATAGGTTTGGGCTTCTTTTGTATTAGTTCTAGTCCCTTGTAGGCTACATTTTACACGCGTGTTTGGATTAGTCCTATTATTTGCAGAGAATTGACAAAGAAGTCATAATAAAAAAAAAACACATTTTAACAAAAATTTTAAAAAACAACTGCTTCCCCACCAAACTCACATCTACATTGATAGACAATACCAAGAATGATAGAAATAAAGATTACGCCTTGCGCATGTTTTACCGTGAGATGACGTAGTAGTTCCCTTGTAAAGATTACCAAGTCTCTTATATGTGAAAACCGTAATTTCTTACAAAAAATGTATGTATTACGTGATAGATGGCAACCCTGCAATTAATTTACTCAGAGGGTGTGTGTGAAACGGTAGCAAAGTTCTATGGTGAAATGAAATTTCTTTGTGGTAGAAAATTTTCATATTTGTGCTGTGTGAAATTGTAACATTTTTGACAACGTAAAATTTTGACATAAAGAAAAAACAATTACTAATAGTTTTGTGAATATGAATAAATTAAACAAACGTTTACCAATAATCATTTCAATTCTGTTGGAAATGAGATCGTCCCCGCGATTTGATGAAGTCGTTCTGATATAAAAACAACTTTTACAAAAAGTGTGGGCAAAAAAGCTTATACATATGTAAATACTTACATCTTGTACAATTCTTTTTAATTTTTTTTGCCGCTGGTTTAAACAAATTTGATGAAAAAAAATAATTTTGTGGTTGTCAAAAATTTCTACACTTATGTCAAAATTTATACTAGCCCCTAGGGCTAGCGAAATTTTATTCACGTCAATAGTGTCAAAATTTTACTTCCATGAGTACTTTGCTACCGTTTCACACACACCCAGAGAGTTCAAATAAAGAATATTTTATCAATTGTCAAAAAACTAAGAATTTTGCTTAAAATTGTATATTAAAAATATTATTGCAATAAATAAAATTTTTAAAAGTGTTTAAACGTGTGTTTAAATTTTAAAGTAGCGTAATAAAGAAAAATAAAAAATAAATAAAAATAGAAGAGAGCAGAAAAGAGTACAAACATGTGGTCAGTGGGCAAATGCCAACAAATTAGCCGCAAAAAACAGATCGGGAAGTTCTGCGAAAAACTAACGTGTTGCGTCCTTTTAATTAAATGTCTATATTTTTAACTATAGCTAATATAGAGATAATATATATTTATGTAAGTTAAAAATGAAACTATGAAGAAAAAAGTAACTTCTAATAAAAAAAATTTCAGTTTTCAAATAATTTAAATAGAAAAATAATAAATTGTGCCACTGTCATGTTAACACATAAACATAACACTTTGAGAGCTTAAAATTATTAGCCAATGAGATCGAAGGTTGTGTGACGTCAGAGTTCCTACATGCGCTGTAAAAAATGTTTAAATCTGCCTGATGTCGTAATCTTTATTTCTATCATTCTTGGACAATACGATTAAACAAGTGGATAAGGTAAAAAATAACCACAACAAAACCGCATACATATACAGAAAAAGAAGAGAACAAATTTTACAGTGCAAACAATATAACTGGGTTAACCGATAACAATAACCTACGGTCGTCAATAAAAACAAAAAACATGTTTTACTATAAACCCAATTTGACATTAAGCACGATTTGTTATAGAGCTAAGGCGCCAACTAACAAACAACAACAAACTAAAATTGTATACGAAATGCGAGCTAATTAATAAAGGAACAACAAAACAACTGTGCCCATGTTCTGTAACTCTCGCGTCGAGAAAGTTTTCGATTGAAATGTGTGAAATGAAACAAAAATGCCATAAATTGAAACAGCTGTTTTTCTCGCTCAACTGTGTCTGTAACTTTTTGGCGAGTACAAGCTGTCACGTAAGGAAATAACTCGCCGATTTACAGAAAAAGTGTGTCTGTAACATTTTGGTGAGAAAAGTTCCCGCTTTGAACTGTCAAATAAACTCACGAATAAAAATGGGGCGAGAAAAAATTTTAACACTAAAAACAATTAAAAATGCAAAATGCAAAGAATAATAATATTTTGTTCTTGGCACATTTTTCATTGTTTTATTACTTTGCTTTTAAAATTTTAATAAAAAATACGCATGTCTTCAAAGCTCGTTTGCAAACAACAAACATTAAAGTCGCTCTTTACACAATTTGATATAGCTGACGGTTGTATTTTCGCCGCCGTCGTTGAAAAATGTTAAATTTTCGCCGTCAACAATATGTGTTACTGGCGTTCTGAACGTCTGCAATCGGCTTCGAATGCAATATTTTGACATTTATAACGTAACGACGTAATCTCTTTTGATAGTTTTCGACATGAGTTACAGACACACATTTTTCTCACTTTTCGAGAAACGATGGAATATTTTGTTTCACATCTTTTCGATGCAAAAAGTTCTCACTAAAGTTACAGAACATGGGTACTGGAGACAAAAATGGGGGAACACAAGATGGACATAATGTTCGATGATGTTAAAATTCTAAACATAGAAAACAAAGAAAGGAGGAGATACACAATTGAAAGCCATAGAATACAATAAAAAACAACGAATTTGAAAGAAAACACGAACAACATAAATGCGAGTTAAGTATATTTTTGCCATCACTTGAGATGTGATATATTAAAGTTAAAAGTAATATGTACTTAAATATTAAAATTATGTTTTATATTTATATGCTCCTGGGTACATCTAAAGCTTTTTAACACGTTGGTTGCCAAAGCCTTTTTAGAATTTTGATCGTTCAGTAGCAATGTCATTTAACAATTTTGGTCACCTGAGGCCAACAACTTATTTTTGTTTCTTAATGCCTAAAAATAAGTTTTCACTACTCGCGACTTTATTTTGGTCCCTAATTTTGCAGTTATAACGGTTTTCTTATGTCGCACACTTTCGTGCGACATGGCCTGTTCCATCGTTTCTCGATTTGTGGGAAAAAAGTGTTTCTGTATTTGAATGCGAAAACAGAAAACACAGATTCTGTTTTAACTGGAATATTTCCAGTAATCAAGTGTCAAATAAAAGCGAAACGTCAACAAAAGAAATAAATATAATTAAAACAGGACTACCAGATTTGACGATTTATCCTCATTTTGACGATTTTATTGTTCAGAAATGAGCAAATTGTTTGCTGATTTTTTCTAAAAAAATAAGACAATTTTAAATGTTTTTATAAGTTCGGTTACTAGGCATTACAAAAAAAGATATCTTTAGAAACAAGGTAGCCTTAATTTTCATATTTATCCCTATTATGAAAATTGTCCTCGAAATTGTTTGTCTCTTCCCTAAAAAATATATTGGCAAAAGCAAAATTTCGAGGGAAAAGTGTTTACTTTTCATTCCCGTGATTATTATATACATAATTGTTTGTGTTCAAAACATTAAACCATTACCCCATTTTTCAGTCAATATAGAAAAAAGTTTGAGTCAAGATGATTTAAATAAAACAATTTAAAATGCTATATTCGGCAATGGTAAATCTTATATACCCTTCACCATAGCACTCAAAATCGCACCAAAACCTTAATTTCGAGACTATACTTGCTTGTATGTGGACCGGGTGAAGTAATGAACCGACTTTGCTTTTTTTATAAAAATATTTATTTTATTTTTTGGTTCAATATGATATTTTGTCGAGCCTTTGTGTGAATTCTTCAGGGAAAAATGACAACTTAAAATTGTTATCGGATTAAAGAAAATAAATAATTTTATAATAAATAGACCTCAAGCTTAACAAAATAAGTATAAATTTAACTAAATTAAGGGCTAACAATAGACAATTTATATGTATGTATGTATGAAATACCTAACCAGCTAGCATTTGGGTGATTATTTTTTGTAAAAATCACCTAAATGAATCTTTTCAGATTAGTTTTTATGATTTAAAACGGATTTATAACTTGAGTGATAGAAAATGGATTCATATATGATTCATATCGTCACCTTAAAGACGAAATAACCTATCTGCTGTTTTCAAAAGTTTACAGGAGAGGGTAAAAACGTTATAAAATTTAAACTATTTACAATATTAAAACGAAAATTACACATTTTGATTAAAATGAAGCCAGAAATATACATCCGTTGAGAAAAACACAGCTTGTGTTATTTGGTTATTTGAAAATGTAAAAATTTGAAACCAAATAACCTATCTGCAGTAATAATAAGTATGAATATGAAAAACATATGAATATTATATACATTAAATAATAACAGTTATTGTTTCTTTTACTAGTTAACACTTGCTAACATTTCAGTTTTTTTCTCACACTTCTTTTTGTAGTCATCATATATTTTCTTTTTTTTTATTCGCGCCCGCAGTTCAATTACCTACACGCGCAGTTCATTTTATTCCAAGGCTAAAAAGTATCCGATAGCATTATAATCTAAAAAATGCTATGTAAACAAATTTATTTAAAAATGCTATGTTAACAAATTTAACAATGAAGTAAAAATTAGTTGAATTAAGTTGAAATTTTTTGAAAAACAAAGTAGAGTTAAAACACGTCAAACCATCACGAAAAAATTGCATTTTCGGCATCAGCACCTCCGATTTGAATGAAATTCGACACAAATGTTATATGTAATTGGACTTAAACAAAACATAAATTTCAGACCCCACATTCTTTCGGCATCCGAAATATGACGTCATAAAAGATGTGAAAAATGTTTAAAAAAACACAAAAGTCTCCTTACAAAAGGGGATAGGACTCTTGAACTACACAAGATAATTTAGTTTTTTTGGTATCGTTTTAAAGGTGAAAGTGCACCCTTTAAAATGATATGCATATTGTGTTTTTCTAAGAAAAGGTCAAAGGTAAATTTTTGGGGTCTTGAGTTCAAAGGTCCATATCTAGAAAAGTATATTTTTTAAAATTCTTAAAAAAATATATGTTAAGTATTATACCCTCTTCAACATTTGCAGAAAATTTAAAGGTGGAGGCTCGATTGGTGTCAGAGTTATATACCAGAAGGTGATTCTAAGTATGTTTTGTGTTCAAAAATCCCTTGTTGTTGTTGTATTTTAATTATTTTTTTCAGTATATCTGGAGAACGGCAAGAGCCAAAGTTTCCAAATTTAGTACACAAATTTTAGGTATCAATACCCACCATCCCACAAAATGTGGTCGGGATTGGAGAAGTGGGCGTGGTACCTCCCGTACAAAAAATATCAAAAATTGTTTGTATCTGAACCGATTTTTTCGAGTTTTACAGAGAATATTTCCTACTAAAGATTTCCGATCTTCTGATATATACGGCGTAACCATAGATCATATGACAGTCCAAAGATTAAGGTTTTTATACAATTTTTGATATTTCTTGTACGGGAGGTACCACGCCCACTTCTCCAATCCCGACCACATTTTGTGGGATGGTGGGTATTGATACCTAAAATTTGTGTACTAAATTTGGAAACTTTGGCTCTTGCCGTTCTCCAGATATACTGAAAAAATAATTAAAATACAACAACAACAAGGGATTTTTGAACACAAAACATACTTAGAATCACCTTCTGGTATATAACTCTGACACCAATCGAGTCTCCACCTTTAAATTTGCTGCAAATGTTGAAGAGGGTATAATACTTAACATATATTTTTTTAAGAATTTTAAAAAATACACTTTTCTAGATATGGACCTTTGAACTCAAGACCCCAAAAATTTACCTTTGACCTTTTCTTAGAAAAACACAATATGCATATCATTTTAAAGGGTGCACTTTCACCTTTAAAACGATACCAATAAAACTAAATTATCTTGCGTAGTTCAAGAGTTCTATCCCCTTTTGTAAGGAGACTTTTGAGTTTTTTTCACATTTTTCTCATCTTTTATGACGTCATATTTCGGAAGCCGAAAGAATCTGGGGTCTGAAAATTTATGTTTTGTTAAAGTCCAATAACATTCAACATTTGTGTTGAATTTCATTCAAATCGGAGGTGATGATGCCGAACGACTTAACGGTTTGACATGGATTCACTTAGTAAGTCTTTTGTAAAGAAAAGAAGTGAACAGTAATGTTTTTATTAACTTACTGGTTTAAGTAAAAAAAATTACTTAATGTTTGTTTAAATTACACCATGCAACAAAATTAATCTTTTATCGAGATTTTTAATTTTTTTTCGTTTTTTTTGTGCGTAACGGCCCTCTAGGTGCAAAAACTTTGTCATTTGTAATATTACATGTTCAAAATTTTGCACACATATGCGTTATGATATAGGGAAAAAAATCTATAAAAAACTCAATTTTGAAATTTTTGCAGATAGGTTATAAGATCTTTAAGATGACGATATATATGTTATAATAAAATAATGATTTTTAAATATTTTGAATTTTTGTTTTTGCCAAATCAAGAAAATAAAAAAAAGCTTGGATAAAATAGAAGCACAAAAATTATTGACAATTTATGAGCATAAATGTAAGTGCAAATTGTTTCTTTCCTTCTTTTTTTGGTTCAAAATAAAGCTGGTTTGAATAATCAAAAGCCATAATGGTGCTGATTTTATCGGAGAAAAATTAGAAAACATGGCAATGAAAAAATGCTATGAAATATAATTAAAAGTTATATAATTTAAGATTGAAAAATACGACGAAAACGATTCAATAATGATTATAAAAACTAACATTAAATGGATAAAAAATTGTATCACATATGATTCTTTCAGGTGATTCATCTGTAGGGTACCATTTTCTCACAACCGGACTAGCATTTATGATTGAAAAATGAGCTCATATACGGGTATTTTGCTCGTGAAGCTGATTCCTATATGATTAGATTATGATACAAAATGCTAGCTGGGCATGAACATTAACTCTGTTTTAAAAAAAATCGAACAAAATTTGTTTAAAATTAATTTTAATTATTTTAAACAAAACAGACGATCTTATTATTTTTTTCAGGAATTTGACGATTTTTACACAAATTTATATGGCAGCACTGAATAAAACCAAAACAAGGAAAGGCTAAAAAAAATTAAAATAACAAAATAAAACAATTGTGTTTTGTTTATTTTCATCATATAAATTTTGCATTCAACATTTAAATTCCTTCTATTTTTTATTTATCTAAAAAAAAAAAATAGTATATAAACATATTTTAAGTATTTTGACAGTTCTTGTAAGAAACTTTTCGCAAAATATTGTTACAGAAACACTTTATCTCGCATCCTTCCAATAAATGCTGGAAAATTATTTAAATGACAGATAATTCTCGCAAAGAAAAGATACAGAAACACTTGTGTGAGAAAAACCATTTTTGTTTCATTTCACACTATTTTTGTTGCAATTCACACGTTTCATGCGAAAAGTTTTACGATGTGAGAAATACAGAAACGGGCTACTGGGAGAACATAAAACATGTTGTGGGGCCACGTTGCACAACAATGTGCGACACAAAAAACCCGTTATAACTGCAAAATTAGGGACCAAAATAAAGTCGCGAGTAGTCAAAACTAATTTTTAGGCATTAAGAAGAAGAATAAGCTTTAGTTTTGATAAATTTACATTTTAATATCATTATTTTTGCACTCCATTAACAAATTGATTTTTTAAGTTAATGGGTTTTCTACTGATCTCCAAATTGAATTTCTAATTTTAAGTATATTGTTTTTCTACAGATCTCCATTTGAATTTACATACATATATGTATATTGTTATAAATTTTTTATTATTATTGATTTATAACTGCCCGTCTATACCAGAGATAATTATTGCGACATATATTGCAGTCAGTGTTACCGTCGGATATTTTAAAAAAGTACCAGAAAAAGGGGATATCTACAAAAAAAGTGGCACCATTTTTTTAGGTTTCATTAATCAGTAGTGCGATTCACTAACTTTTATAACGATAATCGAATCGTTAAAATAAGTATAACGAAAATTTATCGAATATGCTATTCTGTAAAATTTTTAACGATATTCGCTGTCGTTTAAAGTCAGCTGTTACTTTAAGCAATTTTTTTGTCGTTATCTTAGCGACAATAATTTAGCTTGTGTTTATTTTATCGATAAAATGTTTTTTATGTTTAAAATAGCTTACATACATACAAAGATATATTCATATGTATATGTATGAACAAAAACAAAATAATAAATTTAAAATTTGCAAAAAGAAAGCAAATTAAGAACAAAAATAAAATTCTAAATGTAAAATTCACAAAAAAAAAATATAAAACCACAAATTAACCCTTCGTCTTACTTATGAGTCTGGCCAGACCTTTTTCAGTGCATTTTAAATGAAAAAATATGTGTAACAAGGGGGGTTAAGAACAATTTCATATGTTTTTATTTTATTCTCTTTTGTGCTTTTCGTTTTTTTTTTAACATTTTGTAGACAGAGATGTTACAAAAACAACAGCTGTGTACTATCGTTAAAAAAAATTACAGAATCACACTATCGTTACTGCAAGCGAATATAAATGTCGACAAATATTACGATTGTCGGATCGTTAAAAGTTAGTGAATCGCACCACAGAAGGTCTCTCGAGAAGTAATTTTTATAAAAAATTTACTTTAATGTTTTGTCGACAAGAACATTTCTTTCGTATATTTGTATTGAAAACAAAAACAAAAAAATGTTCTAAGCTATAATCGGATAATAACAAGAAATCTTATGACAAAAAAACGAATATATCACGTTTTTAAATACTTTCTATTTAATCAGTTCCGCACTTTAATACAAATAAATGCAATCATGCTGTTGAATTTAAGTGCTAGTGTTTTAATTAACTAATTTCGTCTTTTATTGCTTCAAATTAATTAATTGTAATCAGGCTTATAGACCAAAACAATTAAACTGGATTTTGTTCCTAATTTTGATACAAAACATCTTCCGAAGTTACAATAATTGGTGTATCTGATAAATGTGACGTGATGGGAGCATTCCGAAAAATATAAGCATCAGTTGGAATGGTTAAACAAACTTTTTCAATGTCGTCCTGTGTTATTTATTAATGGTCAGTTTCATACAAATTTTTTTACATTTAATTGCTCTTAAAACGACTTCTATACTTCCGTAAAATGTCTTCACTTTGAACCCAATCTTCAAAGCTAGTATCTAACAAATTTAAAGATAAAAGCATGGATTCGCAAGTATTAACTTTTAACCTATTTGTTACTTTATTTTTGATTAAAGCTAACTTAGTAAAAACACGCTCAGCAGAAGCACTATTGTGTGACAATGTAAAAATATGAGAGATCAATTTGCACAAGTTTGAATATATACTCATCAAATCAATTTTTCAATGTCCGAATTTCACGCCAAAATTCTTCAGCATTCGAAATTTTAAATATGTGTTCATAATTTGTGTCATTCACTTTACTCTCTTGAAGTTTAAATTCATGTATTAATGCATCTGGGTCAGTTATAACATCTTTAAACTCCGAAACTAATTCGAAATAGTTTACATCTTCATTAGACACTATAATTAATGGGTCTAAGTACTTCAATATATTGAGCTTTTTGTTTTTTATATCAATTATTGTTATCAATTCTTTACAAAATGTTTGGTAAAAACTTAGATTTTACTTTTAATGTCAATTACACATATTTTAGAAAAGTTTTAAGTACAGTTCGGTTTCTGCTTCACGACCAATATACATATTATGTGCGAGATATCTTTACCCCCTTATTCATAATAAATAAAACAGGTTAATAGAAAGTTTATTCAATCGATTGTTAGCTAACCACGCATGACAAGAAACAAAATTCATATAAAAGTTTATTTTCTAAAGGATTTTTTGGCAGTTGGGAAAGACTTGAACCCACCAAGGACGCTAATTTCTTAGCATAAAAAAGTATCTTTTCCTAACGTAAAAAGTATCACAAAAGTGGCAAGAATCACAAAAAGTACCACATTTGGGTGCATTTTGTAAAAGTGGCCAAATAGTATCCAAGCAGCCGAAAAAGTGGCAAATTGCCACTTTAGTGGCACCAACGGTAACGCTGATTGCAGTAATGCTATGTTCATACGCACTGTTGCCAATTTAGAGATTTTCCCGCTAAATATAGCGTTTTTGAAATGCCAACCGCGGGAAAAAATACGTTTTAGCGGTAAGCGGGAAATCTAGCGATTTTCAAACATCTCTCAGCGGCTCATTTTCGCCACAAAAACCTTTCTCAAATTTTAAATTTACAGATTTAATACTTTTTCTTATTAAGCTTTTTTGTTTTTCTGGTTTAAAACTAGTTGTTTATGTTCACGGTTTTACTTACTTTTGTAGTTTTGGCTAACTATGATTATATTGTTAGGGCTATATGTGACAATACACAACTTTAAGCCTGCTAAAAATTGTTAAACAATAGGTAAGGTATTGATCTAAATTATCTCGATAGATCCCAAGCAATATAATTCACTTACTCTCAACTAACTAATTTGACCTCATTGCTTAAAACGGCAAATAATTGCCAAACATAGCGTAAGTGTTGTAGACTTTTTTGCGTTTTAATAACTGAATTGTTATACATACCCTCCACCACAACTAGTTGTGATAAGGGTATACTAAGTTTGTCATTCCGGGTGAAACTGTTTAAGTATTCATCTAAGGCCCCATAAAGTACATATACTATGGGTCCTTGAATAATTCTATTCAAGCTCACTTTCGAACGACTCAAAAAACGATAAATATTGGTATCAAATTGTTTCTAGTTCTCCTAAGCAGTTTGGGATTGAAATCCAGCAAAATCGGTTTAGTAGGAAAAGAGTTATGAATCAAAATGTGAAACCACCACTCTAAAAATTTATCATTTTGTTACAAAAACTAGCATAACTAATGGCGGAATGCACATATTGATACAAGATTTTGCACAAATTCGTTCTATATTTCGTGAAGATCGGTCCATAACCAACGAAAGGCCTAATATAAAAGCCACTCTCAAAAAACCTTTAGTACGGCTAAAACCGTAAAGACCATAGGCCCCATATAAAGCCCACTCCCGGAAAACAGCTAAGTTCACCTAAAACCGTAATAAATAATGCTATTGTAATAAATTACGCTGTCAACTTTCGTGCCGATCGGTTCATAACTACTGGCACCTTATAAAGCCTTTTCTTGGAAAAAACTTTAGTACGCGTGAAACCGCAACGGTTTATGGTAGCAAAGATTGGGCACAGCCTAAAGCTTTTTTTTTGTTTGGGAAAAAATAGCTTGGGAAGTTGAAATGCTGAGTATGTAACGTTATTTAAGAGTCGTATATCTTTGAAAAATCAACCTATTTCTAGGTTTATATAAAACTTTTAAAAATGTTAAGGTTTTAGCGGTATTTAAAAAAAAAATCCCGCTAAATTAAATATTTAGCGGTTTCTAACGGGTTTGAAGTCCGATTTGGCGGGAAGTGTTCAAAAATAGTTGGCAACAGTGTTCATACGAAGACAAAAACCACTCGTTTCGCTCTCTGAAACTAGATTGCCAAACATGCTGTTCATACGATTCATTCTTGTATCATTTTTGTGTTGTTAGTGTAATTTTATTTAAAACAGATAAAAAAAAGTTATTAAAAGTTAAAAATATATTATTTAATACTTTAATTAATATTAATTTTTGATAATTGTCACATTATTTTATAAAACATCAATTTTTATTTTGTATTTTTTTTTTGTTTTGATTTTGTTTTGAGAGCTAGTTCAGATAAACTAACGATAATTGTTATTAAAATTAGAGATGATAGTACATTTCTACTGTTTCGCAGCCTGTTTCAAAATGAAACGACCTGTTTCGCTCACAAAATTTTGTATGGGGAAACAAGTCGTTTCAGTCATGTTTGAGCGCAAAACAGGAATAACAGAGCGAAACACGAATATTGCTGTCCGTGTGAACATGGTATAAATGTCAAAATTATGTTATCTTTAATGTAAACAGCAATTTTTTGTACATATTTATTGCCGACAGTTTATGTTGCAATAATTGTTAGTCCATTTTCGTTGACAATTATTGCTTACATAAAACGTCAAATTTGGTTGTCAATTGAAAAAAAAGAAGCATAAAAGAAAAATATAAAAGCACAGAAATTAAATTTGTGAAATGGTAGCAAATTATAATTGTAGTAAAAGAATTAAGTTAATGAGTTTAATAAACACTAAAATAAAATTACAAAAATTATTTTTAACAAATAGAAACTGGGAAATAATTCCCAGTTTCTATTTGTTAAAATATTTGAGTTAAATACATTCAATTTATAAAGTAAGACTATCCAGTGAGACACAAAGAATGCTGACGACGGCCGTAGCGGGCCAGAAAATGCATTACATTCTGCTGGTGTCTAATAATTGTAAATTTTTCTGTACATTCAATATACCTCATTGCTTTCCAACGGAAGGCTAAGGTAAATGTAAAAAGAAAATACAATATAATAGTCTGGTAGTGTATAAAGTCATTTCTGAAAAATTGTAGGAATAGAACTATTACAAAAAAGCTTTATAAAATACATAACTGAAATTTAGCTCATAGAATAAATTCGAAAAATTAAAAAAAAAAAAATGTTGAAAAATTATTTTTGTAAATATATGTATTATTATTATACCCACACCACAATAGTGGAGAGGGTATTATGCATTTGTGCTGATGTGTGTAACGCCCTAAAATAGTGGTCCTAGACCCACCTTAAAGTATACCGATCTACTCAGAATCACTTTCTGAGTCGAACTAACGATCTCCGTGCGGCTGCTGCCAGCCAGCTGGCTGGCTGTCCATGTAACCTTGTGCGCAAAGTTTTAAAGATAATTTGATAAAATTTGGGTCATAGGTTCTTATTGGCACAAGCACCAAGCCTATTGAAAATGGGCCGAATCGTAGCACCACGAGGGAAGATAGGGGGAAATTTCTTCCTCTCAGAAACTATCAAACCGATTTTAATGAAATTTAAAACATAGATAGAACCATATCTATATAGACACAAAATGTATAAATTTTTAAAAAAATCGGACCACGAGGAGAGATAGGGGCAATTTCTGCCTCTCAATCCGATTTTAATGAAATTTAAAACATAGATAGAACCATATCTATATGGACACAAAATGTGTAAATTTTTAAGAAAATCGGACCACGAGGGGAGATAGGGGCAATTTCTGCCTCTCAAACCGATTTTAATGAAATTTAAAACATAGAAAGATCCATATCTATAGGGACACATTAGCTATACAGTTTTTAAAAAATAGGACCACAAGGGGAGGCAGAGGGCAGTTTCTGCCTCACACAAACTTCCAAACCGATTTTCATGAAGTTTATAAACATAGATAAATCCAAATTTATATGTACATATAAGCATGATTTTTTTTAATACTGTGGTGTTGACCGACTATACTTTCTGACTTGTACTATTTTTTTTTTTTTTTTTTTTTTGTTAAAGTAAAATTAATATTTTTATATAAAAAAGACCTCAAGCTTAAACAAATTAATATACATTTCAATAATAAAGTCGAATAAAAAAGAATTTATATCAATAAAAATAATTTTTTTCAAGATAGCGCCAGTTTTTACACTGCATCTTCTCGATTTTTTTCAAATTATGAGTTTACATAAATGCGTGTTCCCATGCCTTTAACATAAGCTGAGCAATAAGAAATATTGCTTTGTATTCTGTCGACGTTATTGCCAACTGGCTGAAATATTTATCTTTAGTGTAGATCTAGGGTAAGAGGTTTATTAAACAGATTTCCATAGAAAATTCGTTTAATAAACCTATTATTAACCCGTGATACAGTTTATGAATAAGGCCTTATTTCTATATTGTTTATGTTTTATATTATTGTACTTATATTATTGGTTCATAATTTTTAAATAGTCGACAAACAATCGGCGAAACGTCGGGAAGAAAATATTGTAATTAAAAATTGAATTTTATTTATATTGAAGAAATTTAGGCGCTATTCGCTTGACAAAAATAACATTTATTGCTTCATTACTCTCATCAAAGGATCAACAACAACAATTTAAATTTATTTTTTATTGTTATGAAAAGTGCTGTATCATAATATGATTACTTCTTACTGTATTAAAATAAACATGATAATAATATGATTACTTCTGAACTTATTATGATTAACATGACAATAATATGATTGCTTTTTAATATATTATGATTAACATGACAATTATATGATAGTATGATTTTCAATTTACAGAAAAAGTGTGTATTGTGCTTAAAGCTGTCAAATAAACTCACGAATAAAAATGGGGTGAGAAAAAATTTTAACACTAAAAAGCAATTAAAAATGCAAAATACAAAGAATAATAATAATATTTTGTTCTTGGCACATTTTTTATAGTTTAATCAGGGATGATAAATGATATAACCAATATCGTACCAACGAACTTTTAAAAACGTACTTTTTCGGCCCCAATAGTACTAAATCATTTTTTTTATAATTTTTTTTTTTTACAACAAAAACAAAATGAACCTAAAATTCATTTGTACATCAGAGAACGGCTTTGTGCGATTGCAAAAAAATCGCATTTAATGAACACCAACAAATACACTCACTTGCGGTCATACAATCAAACTTGCGCAACCGCAAATATTCGCTGCTGGTTTTTAGTCATCAAATAATGCACATCGTGCTTTGTTATTTATACCATCGTTTGTCAATTAAGATGTTTGTGTGTTTGGTCCGATGATTGTTTTGGTAAAGAAAAAAAAATACAAGAAAAAAATGCCAGAAATCAAGCAATTACTTCTCATGTAGGCATTCAGCAGTTACTATGTAGTAGAAGAAAAAAATTTAACAAAAACAACAACAAACAATTTCCATAGAAATAGAAGACAATGGTTGGTGTTATTACTGTTAATGTAACAAAGCGACTCGTACTCATACCAATTTAGTTCGTCGTTGGCTCATCGAGTGGACAATGACTACTTGAATGCAAAAGCATAAGAATTTTTGACTTTGGGTATTTGTGTGGTTGGGTGCGCAACAATTAATGCAAAGACCCCTTTCGCACTAGGCAAGTTCCTTGCGCAGCTCTTGGTTTGTAGACGTCAGCGGTAAGGTCGGGGTAAGGAAAACAAATTTTTTACAGACTTTGTTGTTGTCAGCAAGTAACTTGCCGAGTGTGAAAGGGGTCAAACAAAGCACTTTCAATAAATAACTTACACATGCACAAATCAATTGTGTATGAAACGATGTCAAAATTAAAACTTTGTTTTGCAGGCATAGAGTTAATGTAAATTTTAGCGTATGAATAAATCAAGAAAAAAAGTGATTTTGCAGTTGTCTGTTGTACATGTAAAGTATAGATAGAAAAATATACATGATCAAATTTTTTTCGCGTCAAAAGCACATTGCGATTCTGGTTCTATAAGTTATTCCAAGAAACTTTGCCAAAGAAACCATAGGTCAAAAATGAATTTCGAGCCCCGGATTTTTCAAAATAGTTAGTTTTCCAAAATAAAAATGTATTTGGTCTAGCCAGAGCTTGTAAAATCTCCTTCAAAATAGTTTGGAGAAAAATAATAATGGAGTGGGCTCACACTGTTCCAAATTCCGTTGATTACTTCTTGACGTGACAACCATCTTGTTGACGAATATTTGAAAATATTATGAACTCGTTCCAAAATAATCTTGAACTGAGAGGAGTCGTCTTTTCTACTATGTAGAACTTTGGCACAAGTGGTTTCTTATTTCTTTTAAAAACTTGTCAATATCATCAGAAAAGGCACGCTTATATGCTGCCGCTGATACTAAATTTAGGATGTGGCATAAGCAATCGTTCAATGAACAAGTGCAAAAATCTATTCATGATGAGTTCAGTGTTTGGTGTAAATGGTCTTGCAAAAGAGCAAATGCAAAATATCAAAGCTGTTTTGTTAAATCCAACAACAAAATATAGAGTTTCCCTTAGATTTCATAAAAAGCTACGACGTTTTGAATTTTTGCAAGTCTATTTGCACCGAACACTAAACTCTGCTTATATTCATTGAACAGTTAATACGAGTTGCCAATTATAAATATGTTGGTTTGAAAAATTTGGAAATAGTACCAAATGAGTCACGGGGGTACCAGCGTTAGTTTTGAATTGTACCAAAAAAAATAAATTGTACCAACTTTATCAACCCTGGGTTTAATTATTTTGCTTTTATCATATTTATAAAATATACGAATGTTTTCAAAGTTCGTTTCCAAGCAACAAACATTTAAGTCGTACTTTACATTATTTTGTAAAGCCGACGGTTGTATTTTCGCCGCTGTCGTTGAAAAATTTTAAATTTGTGTATATTTTGGTCACCGTCGATGGTATGTGCTACTGGCGTTCTCAAAGTCTGCAATGTCACATCGGCTTCGAGTGCATTGTTATGACATTTATAACGTAACGACGTAATCTCTTTTAATAGTTTTCGACTTTTTTCTCACTTTTCGAAACGGTGTAACATTTTGTTTCACATCCTTTCGATTCGAGAAGTTCTCACTATAGTTACAGAACATGGGTTCTGGAAATGCAAACAATTGTATTTGAGCTACAGTGCGATTCTGTAATTAATGTTAACAATAGTTGTCATTGTTAAAAAATTTAACAAGCAAATTAACGATTTTGCCATTCTGTAACATTTTAACAACACTTGTTATCGTAAAGTCAGCTGTTTGTGTTATAGCCTTTTTACACTGATCAACATCTAACATCTACCATCAATTTCCCACCATTTGCGAAGATGTTAACATCTTTCCATAAGAAATACATAGGGCTAAAAAACAACATCTTTCAACATCTTTAAAAGATGTTCCTATCTCATTTTATTCCACTCTACATCTTTCGATTATTTTAGTGTCATCACTATAAAAGTGTCAATAAGTTCTATTATTATTGTGGCATCACTGACAAAATGGAAGTTGCTTTGAAAGCAGCGGTACCATTTGTCAAGTTTTATATCTTAATGCAATGGTTTTTTGTTAAGTATTTTTTATATTTTTAAACAAATTGAACTTCAAATACATTTTTGAGTTTTCTTTTTAAATGTTGGCACTTTTGTGAGAAAAAAACATTTTTAATTTAATGATTTTTTTTTTTCAAATATGGTGACATTTTTGTTTGATGGCAGATGTTAGATGTGAGCAATGTAAACGAGTGTTTCACATTTTCTACATCTTTGATGGCAGATGTTAGATGTTGATCAGTGTAAAAACCCTATTATTAAGTAGGTAAACGACAACTTTTCTAGTGTTGTTTATTTATTGTTAAATTTCGAAAAAATAAAAAAAATTAGTTTAAAGACAAAATATATGTAACTAGAAAATGGCAGTTAAATTTGCATTTAATTTAATAGTCAAAATGTTCTGTTAATTTAATAATTTTCTTTTTTATTCCTCTTTGTATATTTCGTTTTTTGCCATTTTTTTTTATCTAAGTTGTTAACAACAATTTTAAGAATCTCATAATCGTAAGTGCAAACAACAAATCATGTTAACAATTGTAACAACTTTTGTTATTGCTAAAAGTTACAGAATCCCACTACTGGTAACTAGACAAGACGCAAAAAACTGGACAATCTAGGCAATCTGGCAGCCCTAAGCGGGTATATTAAAATAAAACACCAATAGGTTGGCTCATGTTGGGATAAATGTTAAAAGCAAGCAATAAATACTGTGTAACATGAATTGTTTAGAGAAATATGTGTGTGATATAATTTTTCCACAAAAATGTTATTTGTAAATGAACGAGAGACATCTGTTAACAATCACCGTCATGTGCACCGCAAAAGTTGTCCTTGCTACGGATTTGCGCAGTAAATATGTTGAACCATTATTCAGAAAATGGCAAAAAAAGTTTTTAAGCTTTAGAGCTTAAAAGCTTTTTTCTACAAATAATGTGTGTTGTTGTAACAAAAGATGGCACTATCTTATACAGGTGGAAATTTTTTTTACATTTTAATAAATAATGGAAATTTTTTTTACAGATTTTTAGTAATACATATCGAATCAAGTTTTATTTTTGGAATATATATATGTATGTACACATAGTTTATTTTGTGGTCTAAACGATGTGCAAATAAACTTTTTAGTTAGAGCTGCAAAACTATCGATAGTCGGCCCAATCGATAGTTTCGATTGTACACAACTCTGTAGCAATAAGGTAAAAGTGCTTAACTCTATTTTTTCAAGTTTTAAATGTAAGTTTGTGAAAATTTACTCTTATTCTAATATTATCATCCCTTATCTGCGGTTATATTTTCTTAAAGTTTTTGTTCCTTAGTCTGGGATCACACTATGAAAGTTTTCTTTCAGAAAGTCTGAGTTTATGGGTGAGAGGGGAAAAAGCAACAGCATGTTCTCTTCCCCTTTCACCAACAAACTCAGACTTTCTGAAAGAAAACTTTCATAGTGTGAACCCAGACTTAACATTGCTTTTGTCACAGATCGGAAGTTAGCTTAAGTTTTTATTCGAAATATTATTGCACATTATTATTATTATTGCTATAACTTCCTAACAAGTCTTACAAAATAATTGAAACTTTACCCGTGTGTACTTTTGAACGTGAAGATCTTTAAGATGTCATTGTTTCTTTGTTATTGCATGTGTACTTTTGAATTTGAAGATCTCAAAGATGCCATAGCCTAAATTTAGGTTAAGTCAACTTAAGTACTTTTTGCCACAGAATTAAAAAAGTTTTTGCACTGCTAAAAACTTGCGTTGAATGAATTGTTTAAAATGTTTTGTTGGGTACATCTAATCAACTTTGTAATTACATACTTTTAAAATTTTCCGATAGTATCGATAGTGCTTGAAGCTATCAAAGACTAATATTAAACTTCGCTCATTTTTATACAATTTATTAACATAATTAAAGCGCCTTTTGAACTTAATATGAATTATTTTCTTAATCAAAAATTTTATTGAGGTACATATGGGCATTTCCGTCAAAAGGTCCACCGTGACCGAAAATTTAAAAGTTATTAAAAGCAGATTATTTTACGATATTGTTATAGAGAAATATTTAGATTTTACTAATTTTATAAATTTATATTTATAGGTATACCTATAAATTTGTTCACTTAGATGAACAATCAGACTGCAGAGTTGTGAAAACGTAATTTCTTATATGTGAGAATGTTTTATTGTATGTTTTCTTTAATATTTATCTTTCTTAAAAGAGGTGACATTTGATAAAAATTATTCCAAAAAAAGTTTCTTACATGGTCCGTAATCTAAGGAAGAGTTCAAAGAGAAATATGTTATTCGGATTAACGGTAAATTTTTATTTTGTTTTAATAATTATTCAGTTAAAAAATTTCACGTATCGACCCAGATTTTGGCTTAAAAAAAAAAGAAAATACAGAAGATTTTGGAATCAAACCAAGACATTTAAAAGTTACATTGATACGTTAAATTCTGAAAGAAGTTTGACTAAAAAATTGTAGAAGGTTTCGCTGAATTATGCCTTTTTTATACATGGCCACAAAAACTACTTCTGTTTTTTTCACGTTCGATCCGCTATTTCTTTTGCCATTATCGTTGGCCTAGAATCGCGCCCTCCATAAACTTTAGCATATATAACAGAAAGCACTGTGCAATAATTTAAGGGTTAAGAGAACGTAAACAAATTTTTTGTTTTTCTATCATTTCTCCCATAATTTTCTTAACACCACCGTGAAGAATATGATGATTCTAGTCTTGGGCTTAATCGTTCATTTAGGTGACCGGTCATTATCGTTCAGTTAAAACAAATGAACTAGTTCGTTCTTTTCGTTCAATCGGTCTTTTCTGTCAGCGGTCTTTTGTGTCAGTCGGTCTTTTGTGTCACTTGGTCTTTTGTGGCCTTCGTTTAGTCATTCACAATTGATTGAATACGGCAATGTGTTAAAAGAAACAAGTATAGCATACTTGTAAGATGTTACACTCAAAATATTATGTAGGTAAATTCAAAAGAATATTAAGTTTGAATTACTGAAAATTTAATTAGAAAACGGAAAATCATTTAAAATAAAGGAATTTTACGGCTTTTTTTAATGTTAATTTTAAAACGAAGAAATTCTTTAAAAATTAATAAATTTTTCTATTTTTTAAAATAAAAATATACAAACTACAAAAAATACATTCAAAGGTTTTTTCAGTAAATTTTAACTCAATTTAAACTACTTACTAAGATAGCTTAAACAGCCCAGTAAAAAATTTTAAGGTTTTCGGAAGCAAGAAAAGTACAAGAGCGCTGATATATGCGCTGGCTATTACATACTACTTAGAAGCAACAGGGAAGCGAAAACCATTGAAGTCAATTTTTAATATAAGTAAATGAAAATTATTTAATAGCTTCGCATAATCCCTTATAAGTAAGCAGGTTGTAAGGGAGTAGTTGAAATGATTATTTAAAAGAAAAAATTTAAGACCAAAGTTCAAAGTGCTTCTGTTTATCCCTTACATGGAAGCAGTGATTGCAATGATTTCAAAATGTGTTTACGATTATTCCCGACATGTAATCGAAAACAAGAGATGCTTAAAATTACTTCTTTTTTATTACGCAATCAGTCAGCAAATTGTTTTTGAGCAGCGAGGACGCAAGCAAATTTTTGTGTGGTCAATTACTAGATTTGTTGTTGTTTTCTTTTTAATTTGCGTACAGTTTCGTTCTATTTTAAAAATTACATATTAACTGTGTTGTGTGTTTGTTTTGCTTTTTGTTTTTTTTGCATAAGTTTTTGTGTTGCGCTTCTTGTATACAGTATAGAAGCAATTAATCAAAGGTATGAAAGCTGCGGTTTTTGGAAGCTATTCCTTCACGGAATAATGTAAGCCATGAAAAACGCAGTGATTTTACAAAAAAGTAGTGCTTCCAAGTGGGAATTCGCTAGATAAAAATCATGCCTCTTGTAAGCAGGTTTGTAAGGGGGGATTGTGCTTCTCTCCCTTACAAACCTGCTTACCAGTAAGCACCATTTTTTACTGGGAGTATACCTGTCATTATTATCTACCAATTCAGCGAAAAATTTTTGTTTATGTTATTTATGTGCAAATAATAAAATAATATGTTAATGACCCATATTCTGCGTTTCGATTCGGATCGAAATTTTACATTTCAATCGAAAAGTTTATCAACGCGGAAGTTACAGAACATGGGCACAAAATACCAAAGTTGCCAAAAACGGAGAAAATTTCGATCCGAATCGAAACGCAGAATAGGGGTCATTAACATATTATTTGCACATAAAATAATTTAAAATAACGTTCCATTTAAGTATTTCAGTTTTATTTTATGCATACAAAATATCTGATATTTATTTTTGGAACAACATGTAAAATAGTTAGGGCCATTATTACAACTTAAAGTTAGCTAAAGTAAAGATTAAATTGACAGATAATAATGTGTTATCTGTCAAAAAGCGTCTGTTAACTGTCGGATAACAGCTAACGCCAAGTTATAATAATGGCCCTTAAAGAATTAGTTTTAACTTTACGGAAAATGATTTTAGTAAATTACATTCAGTTACTGTAAAACTTTTTGAGTGTACACAAAAATAGAAAACAATAAACGCAAAATTTTCAGTTGTTTTTTCGTTTCCCAAACAACTGATTGAAAAGAAACAATACTATTAAAAGGTTTATGTTGTACCAGTATACTATATTTGTTTCTTTTAACACATTGCCAGTGGCAATTTGGCACATTGTTTAGAAAATTTCATAGTACAATCTGGGCTGCCATATGTAGTGATTTCTCGCTTAACGTTGCGGTTTTAATACTTGTTTGGTGTTCTCATATTCTAAATGCTTATGTGTAGTTTATAGAACACGAGCGCCTTATAGTGCATTTACACTTGTAATTTTCAAACTAGTTTACGATCGTAAACTACTTTCATAAACTATACCGTTTACATCAGCATTTTTGACAGTTAAGTTGTTTATCTTTGACAAGTTCTTAGCCCCAATAATAAAAAAAAAAACGTTGATGCACATTCATACGAACATAAAAACAAACCTTTTATTTCCGTTGTCCATCTAAAAGAAAATATGTAAAAAAACTAACATTTCTTATAAATTTAGAATTGTTTTAAACATTTTCTTTGTTTATTTTATTTTTCTTACTATTGTTTTGGCTTTTTTTTTACAGATAAAAGTAAATTCTTTTTACTTTATTTTTTTTATTTTTTAAGGAAATGTCAAATATCACCAGCATTGCCAGAACAAAATTTGAAAAACAGAGTTGCATTAACAAAAACTGGTTGTTTGTAACTAGTTTATCTCAAAAGCTAGTTACAAACGTGTTTATAATTTGTATGGATAAACAAGTTTCTCAAACTAGTTTATCATCATAAACAACTTATAACCTGTTTATGGCGTAGGTGTAAATGCACTATTACTCGTCCGTTCAACTTACATTTAAAACAAAAACCAATTTCGAAATTTTGTTTTTGTTTTAAATGTAAGTTGAACGGACGAGTAAGGCGCTCGTGTTCTATAAACACCACATTAAGCTTCGTACAGACGATGGTCAGATCTTACAATGTTGTCATAAAAATTGCCTAAAAATGTATTGAAACTGTGTGTACATTGTAAGATTCTTCTGGAGAGCTATCTAACAGGCAGAACATTCATAGTAAGGTAGCAAGATAAATACTCCCCCCTCAAGCAAATTACTGCTGGTGTCCCCCAAGGCAGCATCTTAGGACCGCTTCTATATATAATATACACAGCGGATATGCCAACAAACCTGAGCACGCATACCTCTACATTTGCAGACGACACAGCTTTTATTAGCGGTAACCATGACCCAAAAGTCGCATCGCAAAATCTGCAGTCCCACATCAATGAACTAGAGGCCTGGTTAGAAAAATGGAGAATAAAGGTTAACCCGGCTAAATGTGCTCACTTAACTTTCACGCTCAGAAGACAAACGTGCCCAGCTGTAAAAATAAATAACATCACTGTTCCGGTAGAAAACCATGTTAAGTACTTGGGAATTCATATAGATAGACGCTTGACCTGGTCGCGTCATATTGAAGCGAAAATAACGGCTATGAAACTTAAAGCAGCTCAACTACATTGGCTTCTCGGTCGCAACTCAAACTTGTCCTTAGACAACAAAATTGTCTTATACAAGTCCATCATAAAACCAGTATGGCATACAATTATGGGGTACTGCATGCGCATCTAACATCCAAAAGCTTCAAAGAAGACAGTCTAGAATATTACGACAAATTGTCTGCGCCATGGTATATACGTAATGATATTATCCACAGATATCTCAACGTCCCCACTATCCAGGAGGAAATTAAAAAATATTCAATAAGTTACATCGATAAACTAATGGCCCACCCTAACTACCTCGCTCGGGGTCTGCTTCAGTTCGAAGGTCACCAGAGGCTAAAAAGAACCGAAACTTTGAGCCTAACTAGAACCCATTTTTTAAATTTGAATACAGCAGTTAGTGGTTACACTGGTTACAACTAATAAACAACAAGCTGAATTAAGATTTAAATACATATTGTAAATTTCGATAAGAAAGATTCAATAATAAAAATAAATTTAAAAAAAAAAAAAATTTAACTAAGGTAGCCAAAAAATTAGGTCAAAATATTGGTAATTGTGGTTGTGCCATGTTGTTAAACACAACTTTTTTTTAATTCAGAAAAAAGTGTTTTTTTAATATTTAATCCGAAAGAAATTATCATTGCACAAAAACTATCAGCGATAATGACCTGCTAGCTTTTTGGCTAGGTTGGTAGTCTTGTTATCTTTAAAAAGTTAATACATATTTGCGACTATTGTGTTATTTATATTTGAGATGTTAAGACATATTATCTAAACTACTAAATTTTCGTCAAATTTCAACTTTAGTAGAATAGAACTTTTGCGGATCAAAAGGTATTAAGAAGGTAAAACCACTGATAGAAAGGTGAAAGTGTTTTTTTAACCCTGTATATACTCTTGTTCCCATTTGGACCCGTCTGTGCAACACTTTTTTGATTTTGATGAAATTACTCCAAGAAATTTTCTAAACTACTATTTTTTTTTCAAATTTCAACTTAAGTAAAATAGAACTTTTGCGGACCAAAAGGGAATAAGAAGGTTAAACCACTGATAGAAAGGCGAAAGTGTTTTCTTTAACCTTGCATGTACTTTTGTACCCATCTGTTTAACACTTTTTTAATTTTAATGAAATTACACCAAAAAAAATGTTTTTTGTTTGAAAATTTTTTTACTTTTTTTTATTTCGCAAAAATGTTTGCAGAAGTAACAGAAATCATGTGCTATTGCCTTCAAAAAAAATTTATGATATAGGGAATATTGAACGTGATCGAATAGATTACAGGTAGTACATATAAAAAATGTTATTATTGTTACTCAATCAGGAAAACGTATGGCTGCCCTGATTCATCCTTATCCTTTACACTACGTTCATACTAGCGTATTTTAAAGTAGAATAAGTTGCTTAGGTACGCGTTTACGCTAAACAGGTATATTGTGAATCCCACCTTAGAAGGGATTCTTAAATTTTGTTTGGTCTTTTTATTTTATCTGGTTTTATGACTCTTATAAAATTATATGACCCTATAACTATGCAATGCGTTTTAAATTTGTGTCAGGTATTTTATAGCATATAAATAAAATGATTTTTAGTTTTTAAATCCTTTTTATTATACCCTTCACCACAGGTGGAAAGGAAAGAGAGAAGTTGATTTAAAGATATCCGTTCGTCTTACGTTTGATATGTGTTTTCCGGAGACTCCAGACATGAAAGCGGCTAGGTTGTTTTCCATTAATGTCACATATACTCCACCATTTCTTGCTATTGAAATTCAGCCAGATCGGTCCAACAATGGCTGAGATATGACCAAAAAACCACGACTGCCTCTAATTTTTCCAAAAAATCCCTTGTGGTTGTTGTATTTTTATTACTTTTTTCTGTATATCTGGAGAACGGCAAGAGCCAAAGTTTTAAAATTAGGTACAAACATTAAGGGTATAAATACACACCATCCCACAAAATGTGGGCGGGATTGGAGAAGTGGGCGTGGTATCTCCCATACAAAAAATATTTATAATTGTATAAAAACCTGAATTTTTTGACTGTAATATGACCTATGGTTACGCCTTATATATCAGAAATTTTCAATAGAAAATATTTTCTGATAAACCTGGGAAAATCGGTTCAGATACGAAAAAGTTATGACCAAAATATTAATTTTTTTTGAAAAATTCCCATTTTTGGGAACCATAGATCTTCCCTAGTCCAAGTTTTATAACCAAAACAACTGGCAAATTTCTTCTTTAACAAGTCGGTATATAAATCTGTCAAATCGGTTAAAAATAGCAGAGTTATGACCAAAATACTGAAATCCCAAAAATTACTCTTTTTTATTAATAAATAAGTTTTTTTTTATACCCTTCACCGAAGGTCCTACACCCTATAAAGTATATATATTCTGGGTCCTTATGAAAGGCGAAGCTCAAATCCGGTTGTCGTGTCTTCTCCCCCCCCCCTGGCTTCGCATTTGTTTCCATATACTAGCGTAATGCCCAATATGATTTTCGTTATCACCCTTCTTTATTATTTCATATATTTAACGGAATAATTTTAACAAATAGTAACTAGGAATTTTTTTTTTTTTTTGCTACTTAAAAGCTCGCCAAACGAACAGTGCCTTTACAAAAAGAAAAAAAAAAACAAAAAACTGTGTTGAGTTGTAAACAGTAAACGGTCCATATTTCATTTTAATGATATTTAAACAGCGTTCCTTCATGGTTCAGTTGTCTAGGGGGTGTGTTAAGTTAAAAACTGTGAGTTCCCTGGTTCGAATCTTAGTTTTTTAAAAAGAAATTTTTTTTTAAATATGTTCTAAAAACGATTTTAAAAAAATATTTTAATGTTTTCGCTTTTTAAATTTCATTTATAATGAAGTTTTAAGTATTATAAATATGTATGTATACATATGTAAAAATTATTTAGTTTTTGTCTAGTTGCTCTGTATTCTGCTCCCACAATGGTGAAGGGTATATAATATTCGGCATAGCCGAATATGGCACTCTTACTTGTTCTACCTGTATTTAATATGAAAAAAAGTATGGAAAGGTTTAAAAGCAAGTGACATTCGGATGCAAACTCTGAGCATATCTGAGCAATAACAACATTTTTCATAAAAACATTGAGAGCTTCAGCTATAAAGAATTGGCCGGAGAGTATTTTAGAAACAAAAACGAGGAAGGTGTTAAAAATTACATTCGAAAAAAAGGAAATTTGAATTACTATAGCACTGAAATACAATTGGACTTAGAAAATAAATTATCAGGAAATAAGGATTACAGACTTAATATTTCACGAAATTCCACTAATGAAGATCTATTTAATATATTATTGGCAACGTCAGACCCGTTCATCTCCAGTATTCGAAATCAATGGAAAGTGGAACATAAGGATTTAGATGAAGAAGTCAAAAAACTACTAAAGAACAGAAATAACACAGAACAGAATATGGAATATTTGCAATCAATCTTTCGGTTAAATGAACAATAATTATAATTCATTAGATCTAAGACAGACATTGTATTAGTAAAAAATAATAATAAACAGAAACTCATATTGTTACAAAAGCTATCAAAATCTATTGCTGCTTTTATTTTTAAAAGGTTTTTTTATCTACATTCGTATGAAATGTTTTAATAAATAAGAAATATTAAAAAAATAAATACTTATATTTTCGTATCAAAATTGTAGAAATAATAGATTCTTCTGTAGTAATAGCAAGATTTTAGTATAAACAAATTTGAAAGCAAAAAATTGTTAATTTTTCAGTAATAATAGCAAAATTTCAAGTTGATTTTACTATATTTTTAATGTTAAAATTTTTTTTATAGTGTAAACATTTAATTTTTTTGAGTGTCCCATTATTAAAAATGTTACTGATTATTATTTAAATCCAAAATGTATTAACAAAGTGACCTCAGTACTACAACAATGAAACAAAAAAAAAAACAACAGGCATTTTGTTGCTAGAATTGAGACGGCAAGTGCCAAAATGCCTTATAAAAAAAGTAAATAAACAAAAAAATGACGACAAACGTCACACACGAACAAAATCACTGCAAACAGCTGCGCTTGTGAGGTCACTTTATTAGTACATTATGTTTAAATCCAAAAATTAAAATTTTAAATAATTTAAAAAAAAAAATAAAAAAAACATATTTCACGCTAAAGTTAAAAAAAATCTAAAGTTCCACTTTGCCCTTAAATTCCCCAATAACTACTCAACCGATTTTAATGAAATTAAAGTGGAGAAAAGTACAAGAATCTATCTGTCGATTAAATACTTAAATATCTCCTTCGGTTTAAAAGTTACAGATTTTTGGCCAATGAAAAACGATTTTCAGCCACTGTGCGTCGGTCCTATTTGGCCCGCTTTTTAAAAATTGGTTAAATCCGCTTTGCGTTTTTATGATTTCGATGTGCGTTTTTCGCTGAAGTCATAATCATATGTGAAGAAGTTTTCTATTTGCGTGTAGAAAGGCGAATTCCCATTTAAATCTGTTAGGTAAGTTATTCTAAATATATAGTGGCCGACAAAAGTCGACATACGACCATCTTTTTTCAAACTTTCAGCGTTTAAAGAATTAAAAGAAAACAATTGTGATAGCATTTTGTTTAAAATCTGTTTTTAGTACTCTTTACCAACAAAAATTAAAATTTCGTCTTTCCTTTCAAAAATAATTCACAAAAGAACATAAAAACGCAATGACAAAAGTCTACATACGACCACTGTGCCACATTTTTTCTGCTGTCTGTGGTCAAATGAAAAATAAAAAGTCCCGTTATTTATTTGTACGTTTTTGGTTAACTCATTTTTGAATGGGTATTGATGTTTAGTTATTACTTAGGTGATTTCAGTAAAAGTTGAAATGGGATAATGTCTTCCCGAAAGGAAATTTCTTCCGATATTCGAAAATTAGTTGTTAAATATAGAAATGAACACAAATCTTTTGGTGAAATATCAAAACTTTTAAATTTAAGTAAATCCACTGTACAAACAATATTTAACAACTTTAAAAATACTGGCCGCATTGCAAATAAACCTCGAAGTGGTCGCCCAAAAAAACTAAACCGAAGAGACGTAAGCTTTATCTTGAATTAACAAAAACCCGAAGCAAAATGCAACTAAAATATCCGAGGAGCTAGCCACAAGATCAGGAAAATTTGTATGTCCGAGAACAGTCCAAAGAACCCTCAATAACAACGGTTTTCATAGTAGATCAGCTCGCAAAAAACCACTAATAAGTGAAAAAAATCGTAAACTGCGTTTGGAATTCGCTCAAAGACGTCTTGAGAAGGGGATGGATTTCTGGAAACGGGTTTTATTTACGGATGAGTCCAAATATAACATATTTGGAAGTGACGGAAGAGCCAGAGTATGGAGAAAAAGAAATACAGCTATGGATCCAAAAAATCTGGTATCTACTGTAAAGCATGGTGGAGGCAGCGTAATGGTTTGGGGTGCTGTTGCTGCTTCGGGAGTAGGAAATCTTGTTTTTATTCAAGAAAATATGGATCGCTATCAGTACAAATCTATTTTGGAAGAAAATTTAAAACAGTCGGCCGATATTTTGAATCTTGGTCAGAGTTGGATTTTCCAGCAGGATAACGACCCGAAACATACAGCTCAAATAACACTATAGAACATTTTTGGGATTATTGTCTGGGGGGTGAGAAATTCCAAGTCAGGGTGATGGTACTAGGTCAGTATAGTAAAACCCTCAAAGGGTTTGGCGTTCATATGTGTCAGTTTTTTTTATGACATTTTAAATTTTTTCCTTATCTTGATGTTTTTTCGCTTAGTTGTAACATTTTGGCAAAAACGTAGTTTAACATAACTCGAGAACTACTTGTCCGATTTTGCTAAAACAAACTCAAAAATATTTAGAATTACAATTTCTTTAATCCGTTCATATAACGTTTTTCTTTATAATCAACAGTTTTGCCGGTAAAAATAAATTTGTGGAGAAAAAAAAATATTTTTTTGCCTAAAAATTTAATTTTTTTTTTTTTTTAAATCCATAAAAAATCCAAAACGGAAAAAAGGATCAAGTGTTATTAATTTTATGTAAAGTCACATAGCCTATAAACAAAATGCGACATAGATCATAGAAATCGATTAACGCGTTCTGCTTTTATTTACAATTAAGTGAAGGTATCCCATTTTGACAAGAATATTGATATTTGTTTTTATTCAAAAAAGTGTCATTTATCGCCTTTTTATAAATTTTCCCCAATAACTCCAGACTTCTGGCCATAAACTACTAAAAAAATTAAGTAAACATTTTTATAATATTTTATTTATTTATTTTTATTTATTTTAATAAATATTGCCTAGACTTTTTCGATGGTGGTTGTTCGGGACTAGTGGCATCGCATTCATCGCTATCATCAGTTTCTGAACCACACATAATGTCAATGTGTGACTCCGCTGTTGGCCCTTCTGCATCTCCTGAAAATTCTTTATCATCAAGATCATCCTTGTCTTGCCACACAAGCTTACTCCACCAGCAAATTTCCGCAATTGTTGCACTCGGCGACTTTTTGCCTCTATATCTGTAAGTTTTTGTTTTATTAAAATGAGTTTGAAAAAATAAAAAATCAGTATTACCTCATTTCAAATGGCATAGCAACTTGATGATAGCGTTCACCTTGTTCATCAGATTCGGTAGCCAATTGTTTGCTGAAGTAGTCCAGATGATGATGTAAATAATGGATTTTCAAGGACATGTGGACACCAATTTCCGAGAATGCTCTTAACATCCTTGCGACAGAAACATCGTAGTTGCTAGAACGATGCTTTCCCAACAAGCCTTCTATTACTTCTTTGATTGCCTGCCATGCATTCAATTCAGCGTCAATCAAAATATTGTTGAATGCGTCACTTTAAATCAGCTTTCGTATATCTGGACCATTTAGTACGCCTGATTTAAAAAAATTAATTTGTTAAAATGGAAAATCATGGGAAATGAATGTAATTTTATAACTTACCTTCTTTAATTTTACTTTCGCTGAGTCTCCGGTAAATTAGTTTCAAACACAAGAAAACTTCATCTCTTTTGGCGACAGTTTTGATAAAATTCTTAACAATTCCAAGTTTAATATGCAGTGGAGGCAGCAGTATCTTCTCCTTCGGCACTAGAGGTTCACGAATAATATTGGCCGTTTGTAACCTGCTGTGCTGTCTGAGTTTCCATCCGTGGCATGCATATTGGTCACCGGAAAATCGTGTGTCCCAATCGCACAAAAAGCACATATATTTTATATAGCCGCTTTGAAGACCGCAAAGCATTGCTACAACTTTTTAATCGCAGCATATGCGCCACATATGTTTGGCGTAGTTAACCATTTTTAAAATATTTTCCAGTGCATCATATGTTTCTTTCGTTTCTGTACTATAGGCGATTGGAACTGAAGGTTTTTTATTGGTCTTTTGCAGTAAAACCGCCTTCAAGCTGAGTTTTGAACTGTCAATAAATAATCTCCAGTCATCTGCTTCATATTTTATTTCCATTGCGTCCATCAATTTTCCTACATCCAGTGCCCATATTCTGTAACTCTCGCGTCAGTAAACTTTTCGATTGAAATGTGTGAAATGAAACAGAAATGCCATAAATTGAAACAAACAGCTGTTTTTCTTACTAAACTGTATCTGCAACTTTTTTTGGCGAGTACTAGCTGTCACGTAAGGAAATTACTCGCCAAATTTCAGAAAAAGTGTGTCTGTAATATTTTTGTGCGAAAAGTTTCCGCTTTGAACTGTCAAATAAACTCACGTATAAAAACGGGGCGAGAAAAACTTGTAACACCAAAAAACACTTAAAAATGCAAAATACAAAGAATAATAATAATAATAATATTTTGTGCCAATTTTTTTATTGTTTAATTATTTTGCTTTTAACATTTATATAAAATATACGAATGTTTTTAAATCGTTTGCAAACAACAAACATTAAAGTCGCACTTTACATTATTTGGTAAAGCCGACGGTTCTAATTTCGCCGCCGTCGTTGAAAAATTTTCAATTTTAGTAAATTTTGGTCGCCGTCAACGTTATTTGTTACTGGCGTTTTCAATGTCTGCAATGTCACATCGGCTTCGAGTGCAATATTATGACATTTATAACGTAACGACGTAATCTCTTTTGATAGTTTTCGACATGAGTTACAGACACACTTTTTTCTCACTTTTCGAGAAACGATGGAATATTTTGTGTCACATCTTTTCGACGCGAGAAGTTCTCACTATAGTTACAGAACATGGGTACAGGCAATATGCAGAAGTTTTTTCATCATTCACAAGGAATAAACTTTGGAGTGTTGCCTGACGACTTCGATAAGCTGTGACTTTCACACCGGGTGCCAACAAATTGTTTGATTTCAAAATGGAAGCCAGCTCTTCCGATTTATGCTGTGTTAATTCCAACTTTGCAACAATTGAATCAAGCTTATTTTGATTTATTAAAATTGGCTCATTGGATACTGATGGCTCATATGGGGGATCATCACGTGCATGATATGTCGGAGCAGTCGTAGAAGAGAAAATATCTGGGCTAGAAGCTTTTGGCAAAGGAATGTGGTCCGAATGAGGCAATGGTGTTGCGGCACTTGCAACACCAACGTAATTATACGATTTTCTTATCCTTTTTGCGGCTCCTTTATTCGCACATGCATAGCAATTCAATGGATTGTGACCTTCGCCAGGATTAGTCCAAGTCATTGGGATACCGAATGGCATACTTTCACGTTTTCTATTTTTCCAATCCATTAGACGGTTGTAGCAGCTTTTACACACTATATTTGGTACCCAATTTTCGTTCACTATAACATTTTGGTTGAAGTACATCTCGTATGTTTGAACAAAATCAGTACTGAAATTTCCCCTTTTTTTATGTGTTGAGACATATTGACCACAGCAGTAGCAAAAGCTATTTATATCTGGCTTGCACAGTTCCATATTCTGTTCTTTTTTGTTCACTTTTAAAAAACTGGAGAAAAATCACTTTAACTGTTCGCGTTCGTCGGCACTTGTTGAATAACAAAAATCGATAAATGAACACCTATAAATACTACGTATTTTTCAATATTTTACTGACAGGTACGTTCCAAAAACACTAATAGATGTGGGTGGAATTTCTGTAAAAAAATCATACAGGTAGCCAACGGAAAACCCCAAATAATTACAAAAGTGCACTTTCCTTTTTTCCTTTCAATTATCCAATCACATTTATTACCGCTTATTACTTTGCTACCGCAATCATAAAAATCAAATAACCTTTTGTTTATTATTTTTTTTTTTGAATTCTAAGAATCATAAAAAAAGTCATAAATGTTTTTTGCAAAGAATTTTGTGCATATCTCGAGCAAATTTTTGAAATGCATACTTCACTTAATTGTTAATAAAAAGGAAACGCGTTCATCGATTTTCATGATTTATGTCTCATTTATTTCATAGGTTATGCGACTTCACGCGAAAGTAATAGGACTTGAAACTTTTTTTTACTGTTTTGGATTTTTTATGAATTAAAAATAAAAAATTTAAATTTTTTGTGCATAAAATATTTTTTTCTTCATACATTCATTTTTAACTTCGAAAGTGTTGCACATATAGGAAAACGGTATAGAAACAGATTAGAAAAATTGTAATTCTTAATTTTTCTAAATTTGTTTTAGCAAAATCGGACAAGTGGTTCTCGAGTTATGTTAAACTGCGTTTTTGCCAAAATGTTACAACTAAGCGAAAAAACATCAAGATAAGGAAAAAATTTAAAATGTCATAAAAAAAAACTGACACATACGAACGCCAAACCCTTTGAGGGTTTTACTATACTGACCTAGTACCATCACCCTGACTTGGAATTTCTCACCCCCCAGATTGGCTGTTGTACTGTGTAATCAAAGACTGGTTGCTGTATCATGCTCCTAGACAGTTATACACACCACCCCAAAGTCCAGACTTAAATGTTATTGAGCACGTTTGGGAAATTCTTGAGCGGAAAATCAGAAAGCATCATATCACTAGCGCGCCAATGCTAAAAGAGAAGCTCCAAGAGGAATGGAGAAATATTACATCTTCTGAGTTGGAAAATTTAGTAGCAGCAATGCCTAGACGACTTCAAGCTGTCATAGACGCCCGTGGTGGACCAACCAAATATTAATTTTTATAAATAATTAAAATTTTTTGTAAATAAATGAAGTTTTTTAAGTTAATACCCAGATCGAATGTAGACTTTTGTCAACACTTTTTTAAGTTTTTTGTGAATAAAATTTTAAGTTTGTTAAAAAAAATAGTTTTTAGAGTTATCATATAAATAAAAGACATTATTAAACATATCTGCATCATTACTTTTTGTTATATTGATTTCTATATCCCTACGTTCCCAAAATATCGGTCGTACGTAGACTTTTGTCGGCCACTGTAGTTGCGTGTTAGGAAGTAAGAAGTTAGTTCTTACTAAGAAGTTGTGTGGAAAAATGAGTGCATTAGTTTGGAACTAAACTTGGACGTAATAAAACGTTTCAAGTCGTGTAAAAAGACTTTTGATATAGACAGAACCCTTGGTTTAGCACTTCAACAGTAAATAGTGATAGCCCTTAAAATTAATCATTTACAGATAGCTCGACTTAATAGCAAATGAGATTGTTTTTGTGAATATGGAATTATGAAATAAATAAATTTTTGTTATCTTTTTATGAAAATATGTAGGTATGTATTTCTTTTCAAATGACAAAAATATTTCAAACTTAACCATATCACTTTATTTATCTTATATAAAATTTCTTGGTAAAAATTTGTATTTTTAAACCACTCAATGCAATATTTCTCGACGATTTTGTTATATATTCGTGACGATTTTGACGAATTTTGTTAAAAGTTTTGACGATTTTTGAAGAAAAAATCCTAACAACCCTGTGGGTAATAACTCAAAGGACTTACTGAGAATACGAATAAGAATTTTGAAATAAATTAAAAGTAAAAAATATTTAAAAAAAATCTTTTGTATAAATGCTCTTAAAAGAAAAAAATATCATTTTACTTAAAAACTTTTACTATCAACTTATAACGTCGTTACACAATTTATACGATTTGAGGCTTGTCGCGAGATTTACTTGTGTAGAAAAACAAGTAAATTAAATAACTTGCGGGCAATTTCACCAAGTGCAGTTATACTTTAACTTCCAGTTAACAATATGTTTTTGACAGTTATAGATGATTGGTGATTACATATAACTGAACTAGGTGAAATTGACCGTTGATGTGATTGATTTTAACCATTAAAATTTTCAAACGAAGTAAATAAATTTAAAAAAATTGTTTATTGAAATTTATTTGAAATTACACATACATATGAAAAATAATAATTACATCTGCTATTTGTTCATGGTTTTTTTAATATTTTTTTGATAGCTTAAAGTTTGTGCAATCACTGTTATTTTTTGTTTATTTTTAAATGTATTTTGTTCTTAAAATACCACATAAATTTTACATTTTTAGTTATTTTTTTTGTTAAGCTTAGATCCCACTATCGGCGCAATGTACCAATTTTTGTCAAATTGTATGTGCCGATAGTGTGAACGGTCAAAATCTTTTAATATGCGACATTCTGTGCCGAAATTGTGGACAATCAAAATTAACCTTGATGCGCCAATAATGTGAACCCTCTTTTGCACAATGTGGAGCAATCAAATTGTTAAATATGTACCGATTTTTATCGGCCGCTTGTGCACGAATCACAGTCGCAAATCAGAGCCTATACAGGGGATGGCAAAACGAAATTTTTAAATTGCAACAACTGTCTACTAAAATTTTACTTTTTTAATCTTAATTGCAACAAAATTACATTTGTTTTATCTATTATTTATGTATTAAAACGTTAAATAGTACATTTGTACATACTGTAAAATGAAAGAAAATAATTCGTTTTTACCAAAACATTGAAGTTGTATCGATGTTGCCATCCCTGGCTTGTAAAGATATGTATGTTTTTACAAAACAACAATTACAAAAAAAGAACAGTAAGTTGGTATAAAATTGAATAAATTTTTTATTATACTATGTATATTAATATATTTTTAAAATTGGAAGGAAACATAATGGAATGTTCAGATGGAGAATTTTGTGAATTTCTTGTCGAACCAACGATTTGCTTTGAGGAAATTGCTGCAACACCATCTGACAAGAAGAGAAAAAAGTCACACGTATTCTCTACATGGACAAATGAGTCAGCACATGAAAACATTCAAGCCGTTGAAGCCTACAACTGTATATGGGAATACTCTTGCTCGGAATATAAAAACCGGCAAAAAAGAGATACAGCTTGGCAAAATATAGCTGACAAAAACACGTTGTAGAGGGATGCAAAGCTAAAAGGGATAACGTGAAAACGGCTTTCTTGAACGTCAAAAAGAAACTTAAGACAAAGTCTGGGCAGGGAGCAGTGCCACAACCGCATTGTCCGTTTTGGACAGCGATGCAGTTTTACTATCACCATGAAGGGGCAAACATCACAACATCTGTTTCAACTTTTTTGAAGTTACAGAAGAAACGTCATCAAGCACATTTTCTGCAGCTAAGAAAAATAATGCTGCGGTACTAGAAAGGTTGTCACCTGATGTCGGAATGCAAAGTGCACTTAAGTTTTTGGATTCCGATGGTGACAAATGGCATAGCATTGCAGATGCGCGAACTTGTCCAAATAAATGTAAAGGCTGCAACAAATTACACGCCGAGCTGGTGAAAAAAAACATTGGAAGCATTGCTGGAAGAAGACGAGTCAAATTGTTGAAATGATACAACATTATTTTAATATACTTTTTACTCATTGAAGTCATTACATATTTTTTCATTATATCGTTAGCTAAAATGCAAAAAGGCGTAACTAACAAAAATTAAATTTTACAGGAGAAGCAATAAACTTTGTAAAATTCAAACTATAAACATGTCAGAAAAACATGCATTTTTGCCTTTTTGATAAGTCGTCCATGGAATTCTTCAAACAATATTTAAAGAAAACCATTTCATTATATTTTGTTAGAAAAGAAATTTGCAAAAACTCGATTTTGAATTTTTTGTTAGTTACGCCTTTTTGCATTTTAGCTAACGATATGTACGTTAGGAAATTTATTTCCGATTAAATCTTTTTTTGTCATGTGCATAACCATTAAATAAATATTAATATTTTATGAAAATGGGTTTGTTTTTAAAATGTTTGGTATACAAAATTTTAGTTTCTTGAGATTGTCGCGTGAACTGTTTGCACATTCCAAATTTTGTTAAAAAAATTTGTATATAAAAATATTGGCCCATAACTATAGTCAAACAATAAAGTCGATTCTTTTTAAAAACAACTTTAAATTTAAAACCTGTTACACATACATTTTTTTATCCACTAAAGTCAAAAATAAAGTATGTTTTAAGTTCAACCAGCTTTAATGGGTGCCTCCTTAAATGTAAGAAATATTTGCCTGCAATCTGTAACAAAGCAAAACAAAGTGTCATCTATAAACAGCTGTCTTCATAAATTTAAAAAAATAAATAAAATAAAGCGGGATAATTCGATATGTAAATTTAAAAAAAAGAACAGACATTAAAAAGAAAACGTTTTGCTTAGTTTTTACGATGGAAAAAATAGAACAGTTAAATTTTAGTACATCATATATGTAAGTATGTATGTACAAATGTACGAACATACATACATATGTATATTGGAAATAGTTTTACAATGTTAAAAAGAATAATGCGTGGAAAACTATACGGGCGGCTATGGTATCTGCTGGTTTGGATCGAGAAATTGTAAAGCTTAAGTCACAGTGGGTACGCATAAAAGTAAGCGGCAGAAAAACTGTTGCAAGCATGAAGCAGGCGTATGTCGCAACATGCAATTCTGTCGTTGTTCCGGAAATTAGCGAAGAGGACAACTTGGTTCAAAGCATGTTAATTCATAAATTTCAAGAAGATGATATTTTAATAGACAGCAATTGTATTAGTGAATTCAATAAAAGTGAAAGCCCCACCCACAACTTGTAAAAATTTGAGCGAGTTGCAAAACATTCCAAACAGTAATGAAAAAGATAACCTCGCCAACATACTTAGGAAAATCGCCTGTAACTTAGGGCTGCCAGAAGTTTGAACCTATCAACCAGGACACGTAGAAAAAATGGATAAAAAATTACGCCAACAAAAAAAATTTTTTAATGCATATGTATAAACAATATGTAAAAACCATCCAGTTTTTATTTTTAAATCCAACAATATATGAGGCTATCAGCGCTGAAGTGGTTACTTGGTTACGGTTCTGGTGAAAGATATGTTCGTTGCACTGTTCTTAACAGTGCAATAGTCGAGTAAGTCAACTGTTTGTATCCAAAACAGATGGCGCTAGAAACATAGTTTTTGGATGGGCCGTTGCAACCAAGTACTATAGTGCAAGAGTAGCGTTAACTCCTCATCATAATAATAAGTCTGGGGTTACATCACTTCTCATATATAAAAAAAATTAACTTGTAATTCATTTACATAAAAACGATGAAAAATAATGAAAAGTTGAGCTTAAAATGTTCTAAACTTTAATACTTTTCAGAAGATTGCACTTTTTCTAGAACTTCATTTCAGCCTTTGATATAGTTACTTACATTGAATATTACTCTCCAGTGTTTCAGTCTTTAACGAGTTTCTTTCTTAAGTCCATTAAGCAGACTTGAAAAAATCAAAATCTTTTGATTTTTCTTCAACCAACTTGACAACTGTCAAACTAATCAATTGACAAAGCCATACACGCTTTGATTTGGACAATAACAGAAATCTTAACCTTTGCTAACAACTAAAACCAGCAAAAAGCAAATTTTCTATCTTGACCTGTAAAAAAACTAAAAACTATATATTCTTAAGAACTACTTACGATTAATAAATTATTTTGAGGTAAAGCTTTTAAAAAGTTTTGTTAAGTTTATTGGTTTGATTTTTAAAAATTTTCGAAATGTACGAAACAGAACTTCTCAGACTCCAACAAAAACAAAGTATAGTTTAAAGCGAGGACGCTTTTGTTAAGAAGGAGTATAGTTACCCTACAAGAAATGAATGAACGAGTAGTCACATTTTTCCTTTTGGTGTTAAGAAAATGATAGAAAGAAATGTCCGAAATAAAGTTTTCGGTCTTTATGAAATGAAAAATGTGACAACTCTAGGCCTGCCATACGTCCTGGTTTTCCAGGATTGTCCTGGTTTTAGACGACTTGTCCTGGTGTCCTGGTCCACTATTAAATTGTCCTGGTTTTTTATACAGGTCAAGACAAACAAATTAGTTTTTTGCTGGTTTTAGTTGTTAACAAAGGTTAAGATTTCTGTTATACACTGCTTACAAAAGGCAATTGTATAAACAACTTTAATTAAATTCAACTGTTATCTGGTGTAAAGCTGGTAAAAGCTTTTAATAATATTAGTGCTGGTTCACACACGTCAAGTTTGAATCGTCAAGTCTTGAGCTTTTATGATAGAAGGGAAAAGAGAATGCCATTTCTTTTCCCCTCTCTCCCAAAAACTCAAGACTTGACGAGTCAAACTTGAAGTGTGTGAACCAGCACTTAGATGAGAGTTTTTTAATTTCAATTAAATTCAACTGTTATCTGGTGTAAAGCTGTTTAAAGCTTTCAATAATATTAGATGATAGTCAATCCTCTTTCAAATTTTGTTTCAACTAGTTGCTGTAAAAAGTTATACCGTGTAAACAACTTTTATAAGTAATCGAAAACCGATAACAAATAGCTTTCTCTAAAGCAGCCCATACACGTTTCAATTCAATTGTCAACTGAGTCGGTTGTTGTCAAAATCAAAGCGTGTATGGTGGACGAGAAGATAACAAAGTAGATAACAAAGTACTCAATTTGAAGAGAGTAATTAATTTTTTCATTCGTCAAAGAGAGAGGAAGTGTTACTCAATTGTACAGAGTAATGAGTGTTATTTTAAGTGTTGCCAGACCGCAAACGCTTGTTTTTAGGAAAAAATTGTTTTTTACAATTGTGGTAGCACTTTTTAGTACAAAATCATTGAATAAATATGGCAATATTTTATTAAAAAATTATAGAAAAAGAAGAAGACAACACTACAAAAATTTGGTTAATTAGGAATAATTGGAAAAATATAAACAGAATGGCAAACTTATAAATACCCTTTTCATCTAACAAAAAAATCACAATCGCCACGTCTGTGCTTAAACTGCTAAAATTTTCCCTTATTTCTTGTTCGTCGTTACTATCCGTAATCGTTTAGCATTTCCCCAAAACAAACAGTCCACCAGTATCCACATAAATGTAAGTAGGAGTTTAATATTGTTCATGGTTCTGTTGAAAATTTCCTCTTGCAGTTTTTCTTTTTTTGATAGTCGGCTAGCACGTTTGACATTTTTGGTGTCTGTTTAATAAGAAGAAACGTTTAATGATTAGAGTATTTCGACGGCTTAATATAAAAAAGGCTTTACTCAATTTTTTTTTTTCAAATAACATTTTTTGTTTATGCTGGATCTTTTAATTTTAAATTGCATTAAAACATAAACGGTAAAGTACTTTAAAGTTGTGTCGAAGCCGGTATTTGTTATACCATAGAGGAGGAAATCCTTGCGCCCGGCCGAAAGCCGGCTATGCAGAGAAGCTTTACTACCCGTCTCCACCATCCATCAACTTGGTAAGAACAGCATATCGCACATGAATTCTACTCGTGTAGACTGTTCATGTTAATGTTTCGTCCATGTGCTGCCATCGTTGCCTAAACATTCGTCTTAGCATCCATGTGCGCCATGATGTTGGCCATACAATGTATTTTCTGTATACAACCAAACGCACAACAACAAAAATTGTGGTCAATCAGAACATGAACATCAACACGTATTCGCCACATACAAGAACATGAACAAATTAATACCGTTGCTCTGCCGGCGTTATGGTCATGTCATGTTCTAATCGAAAGCGCATGGAGACGTGGGGTTAGTTAGCGAAGCCAGTGTTTGTTAAACCATAGAGGATAAAATCTTTCCGACGGACCAAAGGCCGGCTATTCCCTTTTTCTTCTTTGAACATGTTGCGTTCAAATGATTCATGTCATGTTGACGACATGTTTTTCATTTTGTATAGTCGTGCGCAAGGCGAATTCATCCCAGGTAATCTCGGTACTACAACAAGTACAACTCGTACAAAAACCACAGGCAATTTGTTTTTGTAAAATCATTGTACAATGTCAAAAACAGAAATTAAACAAAACAGAAACAAAGATAATAAAAGAGAATAAACAAAATTTTGACATCCAACAGTGATTTTAGCTAATATCAGCAGGGCTTTTAAGACCACCTGTAATAAATTCGCCTTGGTCGTGCGTATGCATGTGTGCTTTCTTGATATAATGTGCTTTAGTTGGATTAAGCAATTGTGCGAATACATGTTTATTATATGAGGCAAACCATATTGAACATAAGGAAACTTTTTGCTAAGTTTAATGAAACTGTCATTTGCTTAGGCAAGGTGCGAATTTAATCGCACATTCCGTACGGAATCAAATGTTTTTTATACCCACACCACAATAGTGGAGAGGGTCCCTGTTGGCCAAACTGCCGTCGACGACATTGTCGTCAACAATTTATGCACGACATGTCTTCTATCGCTTAGGATTTCTGGAAGACAATTTTGAGGAAAATGTCGTGGACGACAAAATACTCGACATTTTCTAGTGCACTGTCTTTTGAAGAAGTTAATAAACGACGACATGACCGACATTGTCTTTCAATTTGTCTTTTGTTTAAACTTATCCACCATGGTGGAATAAACAGGTGGCAGCACTGCACCAGATGACGATTTTTTGCTCTTGCATTGTTTGTCTAGGTTAATGTCAAAGTTTTGTTTATGTTTACAAAAAGTCCACGTTTTGTGCTGTTATTATTGTATTTTATTAAAGTTTTTGATAATTTTAAATTAAAATAAATAAGATATTGACCATAATCAAATAAAAATTGGCTAAAAATTTATTAATTTTATCCCGTTCAGAGGCACGCATTTTTGTTTAAACAATTTTTTGACGTAAACGGTGATATAATTTCCATTTTTGTTGTAATGTTGTATTTATTGCCGTAACGAGGCCACCTGCTTATTCCACCATGGTATCCTCTATCAACATCTATACACGACAGTATGAGCGACAGTGTCTTGTAAGCTGTCCTGTATTAAAGTGTATGCACGACAACATGACCGACAGTGTCTTGTTAGGTGTCCTTTATCCACTTTTAAGCACGACAATATGAGCGACATTGTCTTGTAAGCTGTCTTCTTAACAAACAAAAATAAGTTGTTCCCAATAAAAAATAAAAATAACTGTAAAATAACGATAATAATAAAAAAACAACCAAATCAAAGTGAAGCAAATCAGTCAGTCAAGTCTGAGAACCCAAAGACTAAGGTATGATTTTAAAAACATGTATGTGCTATTGTTTATTTTTATTTATTCATTTAGGTTTATAGGCGACATTGTCGTGTAAGCTGTAACTCCTGCAACTTCGTCGACATTGTCCTTTACGCAGTCGTTGACGTCAAAGTAGAATCCATTGTCGTCTATATAGTAATCAAAGACAATACAAACGACAATGCCTTTCATGTGGTCATTAACGACTATATAGACGACAATGTCTTGCATGTGGTCGTCAACGACAGGCTGAGCGACATTGTCTCTCTTTGTGTCGTGCACGATTTACGCGACACTTGTTTGAAAATGTCATCGACGATTTGCATAAGTTGTCCCTTACGTGTCGTGCAGGAATTAACATTGTCGTGCACGATTCATCAATGATTCTTGCACGACATAGCCAACTGGGGTATTATGCATTTGTGCTGGTGTGTGTAACGCCTTTAAATATTTGTCCTAGACCCACCTTAAAGTATACCGATATACTCAGAATCACTTTCTGAGTCGAACTAATGATGTCCGTCCGGCTGGCTGGCTGGCTGTCCGTGTAACCTTGTGCGCAAAGTATAGGTCGCAATTTTGGAGATAGTTTGATAAAATTTGGGTCATAGGTTCTTATTGGCACAAGGACCAAGCCTATTGAAAATGGGCCGAACCATAGGACCACGAGAGAAAATAGGGTGAAATTTCTTCCTCTCAGAAACTATCAAACCGATTTTAATGAAATTTAAAACATAGATAGAACCATATCTATATGGACACAAAATGTATAAATTTTAAAAAAAATAGGACCACGAGGGGAGATAGGGGCGATTTCTGCCCCTCACAAACTTTCAAACCAATTTTAATGAGGTTTATAAACATATATAAATCCATATTTATATGTACACATAAGCTTGAAGTGTTTTTAAATACTGTGGTGCTGGGTATCATATGGTCGGCCTTGACCGACTATACTTTCTTACTTGTTTTTAGTTTTTTATTGTTTATTTTCTGGCACAGCTGATTGTTTAACAGATTTCCCAATCAGCCCAAAGAAAAAGTACGGGCTCTCACAAACTTTCAAACCGATTTTCATGAAGTTTATTAACATAGAAAATCCATAATTACATGGAAACATAAGCATGATGTGATTTTAAACACTGTGGTGTAGGTTATCATATGGTCGGGCTTGACCGACTATACTTTCTTACTTGTTTTTAGTTTTTTATTGTTTATTTTCTGGCACAGCTGATTGTTTAACAGATTTCCCAATCAGCCCAATGAAAAAGTACGGGCTCTCACAAACTTTCAAACCGATTTTCATGAAGTTTATAAACATAGATAAATCCATAATTACATGGAAACATAAGCATGATGTGATTTTAAACACTGTGGTGTAGGGTATCATATGGTCGGGCTTGACCGGCTATACTTTCTTACTTGTTTTTTTTTTTTTTTTTGTATAAGCAAATGACAGTTTTATTAAACTTAGCAAAAAGTTTCCTTATGTTTCATATGTTTTGCCTCATATAGTTAACATGTATTCGCACAATTGCTTAAGCCAACTTAAGCACATTCTGGTTGGCCATGCAATTTTTAAATTCTTTATCACCCTAGGTACTTTTTATTTTATTTGGAGATGCGTCGGTAAACTAGATTTGTTCCCAAAAACCTTGCGCCCAGCCGAATGCCGGCTATAACAAAGATTTGTGTAAATAGAAAAAATTTATTTAATAATTCTTAACCCATTCAGAATCGAATATTATTTACAAAAATACAAGAGTTTTTAGTAAGCATGTTGGTACATTTTTTACAAAAAATTTTTCCCATTCAATAGGGAGAAAAAGGTATAAAAAAAAGGGGGAAAAAAAGGAAATTTCATTTCTTTCTTTTACTTTTGTGTTCTACATGTGTAAGTTTTTGAATTTTCAATTTTCTATAATATTTTACTTAGAAACTTAAAATTATAGGTGCAGGGTCTTGAGTGAATGAGAACCTATATGTAATATGAAAAATGTTGGTACTTTTTTGTTCTTCACCTGGTACTTTTTTAAACTTGCAGTGTTCTGAGTTGGTTAAAGACTTACTGATCCTTTATATACTTTGATAGAAGTGTTTTATTTTACTAAATTGATTCTCTTTTTTTAGCATATTTTCCGGAGTAACTTTTTTAGGAAGGAAGACGACGACGTAAGTCATCAAAAAATTCTTTTTTCATTTTCAGAATTTAGGCTTTAATTGCGTAAAACGCAACGCGACGACAAAAATTACATTGAAAGCAAAATCAAAAATAGCTTATAATTTTGTTGTTGCTTTCTACAGAAATTTATATTGAATTTTCAAATTTCAAACGATGCATATCTTGTGGCGTTGAAAATTTTAAAACGTAATATGAATTTCTTTACGAAGCAAAATATTTTTGACTTTGTTTTTGCTGTCAGTGTAATTTTTGTCGTTGAGTTGCGTTTTACACAATTATGGCCTTAAATATTAAAAAACACACTTACTTAACAGTATTTAATTCGTTTTAAGGTTTGCAAGTTTCGTGCGAAGGATAATTTTTAAGGTATGTTCTAGTTATTTTAATGAAATATTTAAACGTTTAAAAACCAAATAAAAAACCAAAAAATTATTTGTTAATTATTTGTTTTCTTTCGTCAATATTTAGGCTAAGTTACCAATGAAAAAGGGTAAGCATAATTATAGTAATAGTGATTTAAAGTCCATACTTTTTTAGAGGAATTGCAGATAAGTTCTTCTATAAAAAATTTTGAATTATTTGAAATTATTATAAATTCTTTAAATGCTATAAAGAAAAATAGTAAATACAATAAAATTCAAAATAATATTAAAAATAGAAGAAACATCTGTAGTATGGCAAAATACTTGTTAAAAAATAGCAAGGTTAAAAGCTTAGGCATGTCTAAAAATGGCGTGAATGGAAATTTTAAAGAAAAAAATTATATTTTATTAAATTCTGAAACAGTTTTGGAACAAAAATCTTTGAAAAATTTATATAATGATATGAATTGTAATGAAGAGAATATATCGGAAGCTGAAATCAATATAGATGATGTAGCAACAAAAAACTTGAAAGATCAAATCAAAATGATTTCGAAGAATTATGAAAACTTTTGTAAAGATTTTTGCGAAAAAATGAAATTTGTCGACGAATTTAAATGTGACTTTAAAATGATTAAAGATGAATTAATAAAAATAAATGACAAATTAAGACATAGTAATGACTGTGCATTAATTGAAAGCAATAAAATAGAAAATTGCAAGAAGCAAAATTGTTTAAATATACCTGATTCTGCTAATAAATTGAAAGTGCAGAATAAAAATCGCGATCACACTTTGAGCCCATTTGAAATTACAAATTATTCGATTAATGTTTCAAACTTTCTAAAATACAGAAAGGAAGCCAACCCCGATGAAAAGTGTAACAGAAACGTATTGCGTGGGGAAGCGAATAATTTAAAACCTAAAAGAAACTTAAAAAAAATATTTTTGATTGTTCATTTTCTATTAATTTAGATATTATAAAAGAGTTTAATGATGATAAAATCACTAAAAAGAAACTTCTTGAAGATTTAGTAAGAGAAGAATATTTAGTGCATAATAATGTTTGCATTTTATGTTTTTATTGTGTTTCGCGCGTTAAAGATAATACGTTTTTATATGCATATTGTAGATTTAACGATTGTACTACATTTCGTTTTGAAATAAGTCCTAATGGAACTGTTGTTGTTTATAGAACGAAAGATTTAAAACATGCAGACAATGAAGTGCATGTAGGTCAGATTCGTGGAGTGAAAAGATCTGTTATGAAAAGTAAACTAAAGAATAAAAATGCCTACTTATTTAGAAAGCAGCAAATATTAAATGCTGCTGATGATATTGCTGAAAAGGGCAGTTTTCAAGGTATTCATAAGTTAGAAGTATTAAGAAAAGTAAAATCGGAAGGAAATTTTAATTTCTATTATCATCCAGATCCCTTTTTTTCTCTTCTTTTAATGAAAAGAGGTCCATATAAGAGTTATATACATATGGTTGCTGCACCTTTTGCAGTTTATACATGGGAAAAATTTACATTTGAGACCATATCAAATAATAAAAAAATCCTCGAAGATTGTAAGTTTACATTACATTTAGATGCTTCAGGTGAAAGTGTAAGGCATTTAGACTGTGCCGAAAAAAGAATTTTGACTTATAAATTAGTTCTGCGAAATTGCAGATTAAAACAAATCATCCCTATTGCGGAGGCAATTTTATCCCGGCACACACGTGATGCAATTACCGGTTTTTTGGATGCATTAAAACTATTTCTAAAAGAAAACAAAGTAAAATATCTTTTTGTAAAAGAGTTTTTGCACTGATGTTAGTGCCGCATTATATGGAGCGGTATTAAAAAGTTTTAATAATCAAACTTTGCTAGATTACCTAAATGCTTGCGCCTCATTCTTAAATAACCTAAAAGTTAATCCAAATTCCAAACCTAAATTTGTTATATTGCAGTGGTGTAAATGCCACTATATTCATATAATGTGTAAAGACTTAAACGCTAAATTGGGTAAAAATCATATCTTAAGGCCCTTGTTAAAGAATTCATTAATAGCTGCTTTTAGCATAACGACTATTGAAGAATGTCAAAAATATTTTTATAGTTTTACTCACGCCATACAAGTCTCCTAATTTTGAAAGGAGTTTTAAAATATTGCATGATTTTTTAACAGAATTTGTTGACGAAAACATAGGCAAGGAATACCACCTTCCTGATGATGAGCAAATAGATCCATTAGAATCTATTTCATCAAATAGCCCCTTTCGAAAAATGTTCTTTTCCATTTACTGTGAAATTGAAAATGATGTAAAAGTTATTAATAAAGAAAATATTTTGAATGAATATCGAAATGATACATGCGCATCTTTATATTAAACAAATATTGTTCTTTTATTGTTATGTGGACGAACATTATGGGTATTCACGTTGATCCAACAGGAGAACATATAAGTAATGCTCCCGTTGAATTTTCCTACTTTTTACAAAAGCATATTATATTGCAAGAAAAATCTGTTAGATCAGATGTTTTTGTAAAAATAATGAGAATTGACTACCTTAGATCATTAAAGGAATTGCGATACAACTATAATATGTTTGGATCAGTATCCGAAGAAATCGAAGCTATACTAACTTCAAACGTTAATGATTTTAATGAAGAAGTAAATAGTAAAAGGTTGAAAAAAGAACATTCCTATACTACTTCAACACCTATCGACAAAAAAGATTTAAGTGTTGAATTTATAAAAAAACGTTCTTATACTAATTTAACACCCATCGATAGAAAAGATTTGAGTGTTGAAAATATAAAAAACCATCATTCCTATACTAGTTTTACACCCACCGATAAAAAGGATTTGAGTGTTGAAATTATAAACAAAGAACACTGTTATTCAATATCACCTTTACATATTGAGCCAGTTGAAGAATGGAACAAAAAAAATGTTAAAAAACAAAAATTAATTAAACCAAAAAGTATGCAGGAATCTAAGGCATTAAAAAAACTAACTGCTATACAAAAAAATAAATCGAAATCAGTAACACCAGTTGCTAAGTCATTACTGATGGAAGAATCAAAAGACACATTTTTTCTCTTTAAACTAGATTTATTATTTTGCGAAGTTAATAATATATCTAATCCAATAGAAATTGGATTTTATGATTATTTAGAAGATTCCGATTGGAATTCATTGAACAATGGAAATTGGTTGACAAACTTTGTGCTAGATGCTTGTCTTTTAGGAATTATGAAAGAAAATAAAACTAGTAATTGTTATTGTATGCCTTGTCAAGTTGATAAAATAAACGTTGACAAGATTAATATATTAATACAAATTAAACCAAATTTGTTACTTGTTCCAATTTTAAAATCTAGTCACTTTACACTTTGTGTACTTAAGTTTTCTACACATGAATTTATGCATGTTAATTAATTTTTATCTCAAAAAGTAGGTAAAGAAATATATAATACCTTCAAAACTGAGTTCGGAACTAGTAAACATTTGTGGAAGTATCAAGAAATTACAGAAAGGAAAACACAACAAGATGACTCAAATTGTGGAATTTTCGTTTTAATGTATGCATTAAAAATACTTAAAAATCTGTCATTAAAAAATTTGTGTGAGCCAGAAGAGTTTAGAAAGAAAGTGAAGATATTGTTACTAAAATATCAGGGCGATAGAACAAGATTTTGTTGCCATTGTGGTTGCCTTAAGAGCGATAAAGAATATGTGTATGTATGTAAAGATTGTGGTTTTTACGTATGTAGAAATTGTACACATAAACATTGTAGAAAAAACTCTAACGTTTGTAAAATAATTGAACAAAATAAATTATCATTGTAAATATGTTATTACTTAACGTTGGATAAGATTTAAGGTAAATTCTGTGATATATACCAAAGTAAATTTAAGTTAATATGAGAATATAATGTCATGTAGGCCTATTGGGGAAGCCAGCCATGAAAAATAATTGGCAACGCACATAGCATAGTACCTCTTGGGTTGTGCGGAAATCTATGCAAAAATAATGATAAACTTAAATAATTATGTTAACTAGGAATTTGTGAAGCGAATATTATGTAAAAACAACTATAGCATAAAGCATTGTAAAAAAGAGTTTTTCCAAACCCTGTCCATAATTTGCGACTGTTACTTTTTTTTGTAATAAAGCGACAAATTTACATAAAGTTTTAAGCTTCGTACAGTCGATGGTCAGATCTTATAATGTTGTCATTAAAATTGCCTAAAAATGTCTTGGAACTGTGTGAGCATTGTAAGCTCATTTGGCAGATATGTAAAATTAATGCATCTGACAATGGTATCATTGTTAGGAAAATGACCACATTGTAAGATCCTACCACGGTCTATACGAAGCTTTAGTTCATAAATATATACTTATGTAGCTAAATCTATATATATATAAGGATATATAAAGCTTTAAAATTATATAAATAATGGCCACATACTTGTGAGATGTAGTGTAAAATCGTTTGCATGTATAAAAATTTAGAGGCCTATAACTCGAAAACGATGCGTTTGCGCAACTTTCTTCACTTCATATTTTCTTTCTATTTTCCAATTTTCCATCACCCTATGTAATTTAATTTTAATTTGGAGCTCCGTCGGTTAACTAAACTTTTTCCGAAACCTGTTCATAATTTGCAACTCTGTTTAATTTTTTTTCTTGTGGCCAGGGCTGCCATACTTGACGATTTAAGCGTTTGTTTAAGCGGCTCATACACTTACAATAAAATTGTTCAATTTTACGAACGTAATTAAGCTTTAATCACTTCAAAATCGAGATTATTAACCATACATTTAAGTGATATATTAATCACGTTCGCTGTGTTATCTCTAATTCTATCAACATTATTTCATAGATAATTCGCACAATTTTTATATATTTATATAGACAGCATTTCACGATGAATTACCTAGTGTTAGAGTTTCTCCGTGTAAAAAATCTTCTACGATTAAAAATGCAATAGTGGACGATCAAAACGAAGTAATTATGTATATTATTGTTTGATTTTAATTGTTTAAAAAAAAAAAAGGCACAAAGTCAAAACCGAATAAAAACTGTTAAGAAAGTCAGCAACGCAACAACTTAAGCAAGTAATAAATTTTGTTTATGTTTTTTGTTTGCTTTTGACACGCTTCAAGTCAGCAAGTTAACTTCTTTGCTGTTGCTGGCACTTCATACATATATTTTTAATGAATTAGTAGCTTCGAATTTGGGCGTTAAGCTGAGAGCATACACATAGTGAGAGTAAATAAAAATTCCTTTTTTCATAAAAAATAATTTAATGAAAATTAAATTTAATAAACTTTTCACTTTTTCTGCTTTTGCTTTTACTGTGTTCTTTTTCTTAAGTTAAGTTAAGCAATTACAAAAGCATTAAAAATAGTCAAGCATTTTAAACACTGAAGAAAACTAAATTTTGTTGTCCGATATTTTGACGATTTTTCTCAGAAAATTGACGATTTGTCCACAAATTTATCTGGCAGCCCTATACAAATACAAATCGTAGCATTATAAGAGCTTGGTTGGAAAAATTACAAGATGCCTCTGGGAAGCTCGAAAATACGGAGAAATACGAAATGTACCAACATTATATTTTGATCTTTTATTCCATTGAATGCATTTGGCATTTAACTGAAATACTATTCATGGAACAAACATCATCAAATGTAATAGTGCAGTGGTTTTCAACCTTTTTGAAGCCGCGGCCCCAAAATGATTTTCATAAAATCTGGCGACCCCTTAACGTTTTTGCTCTCAAAGGTTAAAAATATTATTTTAAAAAAAGAATATTCAATGGAAACAAAGCAAAAACATGACATTTCTTGTTTCCTATTCATTAAGGTAATTTAGACGAGATTAATTTTTAGTCACCTACAGTGAGTCTTATAACTATCTAGATAAAAAAGCACTTAAAATATTAACTCAATTTTCAACAAATGATCTGTGCGAAATGACTTTTTTTTACAAATGGTGAACATTAAAACAAAAAAAAAAAAAAAAGAAATAAATTAAATTTAGCAAATGATTTCTGTGGCATTTTGACAAAACATTTTAAGTCAAATTTAAAAAGTTAAAAAAATGTTGTTAATCATGCGAATTTTCATTAAAAAAACATTTTTGTTTACGTATTTAAAATTTTGTATTATTAACGAAATTTTCCTTTAATTTTGGTTTATTTTATTATTTGATTAAAATAATTTTTTCACCGAAATTTTTTTAAAAACTTGTTTGCTATCTTATCTCGACTTAAGATGTTTTGTCAAAATGCCACAGATTTGATTTCTTAGGTGTCACAATTGCAACCACGTTTTCGCATTTAATTTAAAAATAATCAAGCCCAGCGTTCGCATAATTTTGTTTGTTTTTTAATTAAGAAAATTAAATTTAAAAAAAATCGATGTATTTAATTTAGATCAGCTCGCGACCCCCGAGAAAGTTGGCCGCGACCCACCAGGGGGTCGCGACCCACCGGTTGAAAACCATTGTAATAGTGCCTCAATTACTTGAGTGGTTTCGTTTTCATTTTCCCACAGCAGAGCGATTGGCAACCGACTTGCTATTGCTCAGAAATGATGCCAGTGACAGTGATGAATACTGGCCCGCTTTGAAAGGTTTAATAATGCAAGGTCAAGTTGACGTTGCAAGAGCGATTCTTCAGCTCCATCCTCAAGCAGAAAGTACTGCTTTTAAAATGGCGGAGCAAATTTTTAAAGCTATGCCCACTTACAATGTAAGTATTATATTTTTTAAAATACGAATATAGATTTGGTACTTTTACGAAATTCAAACGTTAAGGGGTGAAAATCGTTACTATTTTTGCAATTTTTGATTTTAATTTTTGATACTTTAATGGGGGAAACAAATAGACAGGGGTGTGCTGGAAATCGCAAACGCAAAACGCAAGAATTTGGAGGCTGTTTTTAATAAACTTTTAATCTACTTTTTATAATTTTTGTTAATAAATTCTGTTTAATAGAGAAATGTTTGTATAGTATTTGTCATAAAATTCTTTTATTACAGAAATCTTACTAAAGGCTAGATTACACTATCTCACAAGTCTTAAGTATTCCATAATACTTTGTGAGATAGAAATCTAATGAGTTTTGTCGCGACTGTCAAAAAATCTAATTTAACATGACAGTTTGTGTTCACACCATCACACAAAGTATAAACACTTACACATGATATAAAATGCAACCCTGATCTAATGAAAAGTATTATTGTTTAGAAATTTTTCAAAAAACGATGAAGTCGTATGGGATGTCAAACTTTTTTCATAATACTTGTCATTTTCGTGACACATTGCATTCACACTATCACACTTTGTCATATTACTTGAGTTTTTGACATGTATTAATACTAAGTATCCCTGCAAATAATAGGACCAGTCCAAACACGCGTGTAAAGAGTAGTCCACAAGTAACCCAAACGTATGGAAAAAACCTGGTCTATTTAACATTACGATGTCCTAGGAGAGGACCATATAACCCACCTTTGGACCACTAAGGAGTAGTTTTAAAACTACTCCATGGTATATAACCCACCTTTGGACCAGTAAGGAGTAGTTTTAAAACTACTCCATGGTATACTCAAGAGGATTAGTTTTGAAGTCGTTTAAACACGAAAGCATGTCGTTAAAAAACGAAGACATGTCGTCTCACTACAAACACTTTTTAACAATGGCATGGTCCATGCTTGCATTACATCGGACTAGTCCATGGAGTAGTCCATTTTATCAAAATGGGTCAGGTGGTCCAATTTTATTTGCAGGGATAATAGCGTAATCTAGGGGTGCCAGACGTACTGATTTTACCAGTACATGTACTGATTTTTTTCAATTGTACTGTTTTATGCACGATACCCAAATCAGTACGCAAATGTACTGATTTTTATATATTGTACTGTTTTTTGTACTGTTTTTTTATTTTTTTAGCTTAAGCTATTTCCTTATTGTTTATTTCATCTATTTTGTTATTTTATATAAAAAATTTTGTTCAGTGTACATAATACCGAAGTTATTAAAAACAACCTGCCACTCTGGTAACTTCCCGCCTTTTATTTATCAGCTGTGCTACTGATACCACCGTATACTGAATTCGCCTTGGTCGCATTAAATAGTTCTCTCTAATTACAAATCGCATACGTTTGTTGTTGTTTTTCTAACACGTCTGTTTGTTAGTGTTGTTGTACACATTGCAATTGCAATTAATCTACTTCATAATCTTTGTAAAAACTTGTTTGTCTTTGCTATTGTTGTCCATTATTTAAATAAGTTCTTCTCAACATTGTTGCTTTTTTTTTCTTGTGAAAAATTCATGAAAAGTGGAAAAAATAAGAAAAAGTGAATCAAATAATAAAGTAACATATTGTTTTATGTTGTATGCCATCATTGCGGTAACATTTATTTGACTGACCAGTACCCATGTTCTGTAACTATAGTGAGAACTTCTCGCGTCGAAAAGATGTGACACAAAATATTCCATCGTTTCTCGAAAAGTGAGAAAAAAGTGTGTCTGTAACTCATGTCGAAAACTATCAAAAGAGATTACGTCGTTACGTTATAAATGTCATAATATTGCACTCGAAGCCGATGTGACATTGCAGACATTGAAAACGCCAGTAACAAATAACGTTGACGGCGACCAAAATTTACTAAAATTGAAAATTTTTCAACGACGGCGGCGAAATTAGAACCGTCGGCTTTACCAAATAATGTAAAGTGTGACTTTAATGTTTGTTGTTTGCAAACGATTTAAAAACATTCGTATATTTTATATAAATGTTAAAAGCAAAATAATTAAACAATAAATAAAATGTGCCAAGAACAAAATATTATTATTATTATTCTTTGTATTTTACATTTTTAAGTGTTTTTTGGTGTTACAAGTTTTTCTCGCCCCGTTTTTATACGTGAGTTTATTTGACAGTTCAAAGCGGAAACTTTTCGCACAAAAATATTACAGACACACTTTTTCTGAAATTTGGCGAGTAATTTCCTTACGTGACAGCTAGTACTCGCCAAAAAAAGTTGCAGATACAGTTTAGTGAGAAAAACAGCTGTTTGTTTCAATTTATGGCATTTCTGTTTCATTTCACACATTTCAATCGAAAAGTTTACTGACGCGAGAGTTACAGAACATGGGCACAGTATTAGATTGTGTTAAAAAAGAAAATTCTTTTTAGAAATGGACGGTGAAGAAATAATTTCGGATAAATCTTTATCAGATAGCACGACTTCGGATTTGGAGGAAGTGGTCTGTACAACGTACACAAAAACAAAAAACCAAATTTGCAATCGACGTAGTAATAAATTTAAAGATAGTTGGAAAAATAGTTTTAACTGGCTAGCAAGAGCAAAAGATGATACCATGGCCAAATGCTTCGTTTGCGGTGTTTCTTTTTCAATCGCAAATAGTGGTATCACGGATGTAAAACGCCACATGAAAACTGCAAAGCATTTAAGGAATTTAGGAAGCATCCAACAAAAATCTGCGAGTCATTTTTTCAACCAAAGTTCTAATAAAGAAGAAAACGCATCACAGTCAAGCTCCATGGCAGAGGCCACTTTTGTCTACCATACCATCATACACAGCCACAGTTACCAATCCGCTGACTGCACCAGCAAACTTTTTAAGCAGATGTTTCCAGATTCAAATGTGGCGTCCAATTTTACGTGTGGAAAGACAAAGTTATCGAAGATTGGTACTAATATTTTGGCAAAATACTCTATTGAAACTATACTAAATGACTTGGCTGATGACCACCCCTTTTCTATTTCAACGGATGCGTCAAATAAAGGAAACATAAAAACTTTTCCAATCGTTATACGATACTTTTCTAAAAATACAGGAATAAATACCAAGTTATTGAGTTTTTATGAAGCAAACTCTGAAAAGTCAAATGATATTGCTGAATCGTTAAAGACTAAATTGGAGGGTCGCAACTTACATTTAGCCAATGTGACTAGTTTCTCTGCAGATAATGCGAATGTTAATTTTGGCTCCAAGAAAAGCGTTTTTGTAGAGCTTAAAAAAACTAACCCTGACATGATCGGTATGGGATGTTTATGCCACATAATTCATAATTCCTTTAAAAATGCATTAAAACTTTTAAAACTTGATATAGAAAATATTGTTATTAGGGTTTTCAACGAGTTTAGTTCGTCGACAAAAAAGACCACAAGTCTTAAAGAAATATTCGATTTTTGTGACATATCGGGTGTTTTTTTTACAGGTTTGTTTTTCGAATAGAGATAAAACTGGCATTTTGTGGTCAAATCTGGCAACTCTAATGTCATTTATGTTCAGTTTGGTTTGCCATTTCATCATGAACAGGTTGACAAAAGAACAACGCTTGCAAATCGTGCAAATTTATTTCGAAAATAACGGTTCAGTTCGCGAAGTTTACTGATTTTCATCGCAAAATTTTGTTCAGTGATGAGGCTCATTTTTGGTTGAATGGCTACGTCAACAAGCAAAATTGCCGCATTTGGAGTGAAGAGAATCCACAAGAGACCCTTGAGACGCCATTACATCCACAAAAACTGACTGTTTGGTGTGCTCTATGGGCTGGTGAAGTCATTGGGCCATACTTCTTCCGAAATAATGCTGGAGAGGCAGTTACCGTTAATGGTGACCGGTATAGAGCCATGATAACCGACTATTTTGTTCCCGAATTGTATGGCATGAATGTGGATGAGTTATGGTTCCAACAAGACGGCGCTACATGCCACACAGCGCACGCCACAATCGATTTATTGAAGGAAACATTCGATGAGCGCATAATTTCGCGGAATGGACCTGTCAATTGGCCACCAAGATCGTGTGATTTGACACCATTGGATTATTTTCTTTGGGGATATGTGAAGTCGCTCGTCTACGCCAACAAACCAGAAACGTTAGGGGAATTGGAAGCCAACATTCGTGGCGTTATTGCCGACATACGGCCCCATATGCTCGAAAAAGTGGTTGAAAATTGGACCTGTAGAATTGGCTTTATTCGAGCCAGCCGCGGCGGCCACATGCCTGAAATCATATTTAAAAATTAATGGCATAAAATTATCCTTCCAATAAAGCCAAATTGATGGTCATTAAAACGATTTTCTTGTGTTTTATTTCAATTCGAAGTTCTATACCACTGAAAAAAACACCCGATAGAATGGAGCGAAATGCTTCGTCACGTGCCGACGCGATGGCTGAGTTTAACTCCTCCTGTTGAGCGATTCCTGAAGAACTATCCGGCTATAAAAACATATTTTATTTCTCGAGATGGTTGCCCAGCTTCTTTAGAACAATTTTTTGAACTTGAGATTGCTGAAGCCTATTTGGGTTTCGTTCACAATACAGGTACTGCTCTAATAACTGTCATAAAAAAATTGGAGGAGAAAGACAATTTAGTTATAATCGACATTTACAAAATAATAAAAATGCTCCGTGACAAGTTTGAAGAACAAAAAAATGAAAAGTTTTATGGTTACATAACCGAAACCATTTGTAGTAACTGTGAAAACTTCCAAGAAGTTTCTTTGTTTAAAAAACGAGCAGACGCCGTTTTATCCTATATAGTTAAATATATTGAAGACCACTTTGATTTAAAAAATAATAAGCTTGAAAAACTGAATATTTTCAATTTAAATTCAGATATAACATTTCAAGATTTTACTGAAATCATTAAATTGTACTCTATTAAAAATATAGATACGGATCTATTGTTCGATGAATTTATTTCTTTAAAGGCCTTTGTTAAAAACGTACAAAAAGAAAAAACTGTTGACAAAAAATGGCAGGAGTTTTTACAAAGTGGCAATTATCCTAATTTCGAAAAAATTTGCAATTTTATTTTTTCAATACCTCATTCAAATGCCGCCACTGAGAGAATTTTCAGTCTTATGTTTATATTTTGGAGAAAAGAGAGAAATAGGCTTTTGATTGAAAACTTGGAAAGCGAGTTAATTGTTAAAACAAACTTTAATTATACATGTAGTGAATTTCATAACTTCTTGAAAACGGAGGAAGGGAACAATGGAATTTTGAAACATATACCAAAAAATGATAAATATTATTAGAAAGTAATATTATATTATTAATAGAAAACCTGCTTTCGAAAAAGTCTTTTATGTTATGATCTCATATTTATTTTTTTACATATGTATATCTTTTGTTACTTATTGACTTAATACTACAATTTAATATTAAAAAAACTTCAATAAATTGTTGTTTTTGTTAAAAAAAAATAAATGTACTGTTTTTTTTATCAATTGTACTGTTTTTTTGGCACTCATGTACTGATTTTCCGGATTTTAGATCTGGCTACCCTAGTTCCACAATATGTGTGTGGTGAAAATTGCTTTAAATACCAATATGTTTTAAGAAAATTCTACTAACCCAATCAATGAATAAGTTTTTTAAGTTAAATATAAACTAATATATTTAAACATTATACATTGGAAAATGATACAATGGCCAAATGCTTCGTTTGTGGTGTGTTAAGGCAAGTTATGTAGTCAATTTTTATATAAATCATTTTTTTCCATTTTTTCCTTTAATTTCCCTAATGCCAATATTTGTTTGAATTTTTAATATTGTTAAGTTTATTTTTTTTTCCCATTTGAACTTGGATCTGGTAACACTTTGTTATCGTTAAGTTTGTTACTTGTAAGTTATTTCTTTGAGTGTAGAATACTCGTTAGTTTTTTTTCCTATTTCTTTTGGTTTTCTTTTTTTTTATATACCTGCTAAATTTTAATTACTCACTTACTTCTGTACTCTTAATAAGGCAAGAAGCCAAATAAATTTGTTACAACTCAGTTCAAAAAAAAAAACCAATCGTGTTGTTTTTGCTTTTGGAACACTGGGAACAGGCTAGGAAGCTTAGTAGCCTGAACAGTGGTGTATGCTTTATAAACGCAAATGGTGTGATTTTGTATATGAAATACCATTAAATGTAAATCTTCCCTTTGATGTTGATGTTTGATGTCTATTTCTTTTTAGTATTGTTGTTCAAGAGTTTTAAATATTTAGTTATGGTTTCGTAAAAAAATGTACTGTTTTTTTCTTGATTGTACTGTTTTTTCATAACCAATGTACTGTTTTTCCGAATTCAAAATCTGGCTACCCTAGTGTAATCTAGTCTTAAAAAACGACTTTTAAAATTCTTGCGTTTTGCGTTTGCGATTTCCAGCACACCCCTGAGTAACAAAATGGGAAATACGGGAAATTTTATATCTTTCTTCACCTTTTTGGTTCTACAACTGGTATCCTGAGTGGATAAGAATCTATGCCTGAACTTTTTGGTGCTTTTTTATTCTTTAACTCGTACTTTTTGAATTTCCGTTAGTATTGAACCTAGAAAAATAAAATTCAATATGCAATGTCCTGAGTGGATAGGAATCTATGTATAAGTTTTTGGTAATTTTTTGTTTTTTTAGCTGGTACTTTTTTAATTTCCGTAAGTATTGGACCTAGAAACATAAAAATAAATATGCAAGGTCCTGAGTGAATGAGAACCTGTAAGAGGGCTTGTTGGTACTTTTGTTGTTCATTAACTGGTACTCTTTGAATTTCAGTAGTATTGGACCTATTACATTTTTATATCCGTTTTTTTAAAAGTGAATTTTTTTTCGTATTGAAACATTACAGCCGAACCTTCCAATCTGGGTTTCTTTCTTTGGGAAAATACTTTCGGCAGATAAAGTTGCTTATTTAGCTTTGGTTAATTTTTGACAAAATATTCCGATTGTTTTGTAGCTTCTATCATTTCTAAATATTCACTGCCTGTTTTTAGAAAACGTAAACAAGTAAATGGTGAGAAATTATATTGAAAACAAAAACAAATTTTCGTTTTTTATTGCTGTTTTCAATATAACTTACTCACTTGTTTACGTTTTCTAAAAACAGGCAGTCAGTTCATACTAGGGATGTGCGAATAATCGGTTAATCGATATATTGATTAATCATCGACTAGTCAACATTTCTCATTAATTGAATAACTTAAATTTTGCTTAATCAAAAAATTTAAATAAAATACATAAATCTATTGTAGTGGAAAAAATAATGATTGCCACTTCTGAAATTCAAAAATCAAATGAAATTGAAATCAATGGAGATTTTAAGCTAATTTTTTTAAAAAAAATTACCGTTGTTTTTACTGCTTTGAATAGTGCTTCTAAAGCCGTGAAGGGCATACACATACTATCAAATTTATGCTTGTGTTGACGAAACAACAACAAAGCAACAGCCGAACGTAACCCTGAAGGAAACCTGGGTGCAAGTGCCTCCAATTCACCAGTTGTGTCGACTATATTGGTGACATTGTCAACGAAGTGTCTACACTACATTACAGTTGCCACTACATTTGGCTTTAATACGAACAAGAAAGAAAGTATAGTAGGTCAAGCCCGACCATATGATACCCTACACCGCAGTATTTAAAAACACATCATGCTTATGTTTCCATATGTATAGGGATTTACCTATGTTTATAAACTTCGTGAAAATCGGTTTGAAAGTTTGTGAGAGGGAGAAATTGCCCCCTACCTCCCCTTGTGGTCCTATTTTTGAAAAACTGTATAGCTAATGTGTCCCTATAGATATGGATCTATCTATGGTTTAAATTTCATTAAAATCGGTTTGAGAGGCAGAAACTGCCCCTATCTCCCCTCCTGGTCCTATTTTTTTAAAAATTCATACATTTTGTGTCCATATAGATATGGTTCTATCTATGTTTTAAATTTCATTAAAATCGGTTGGATAGTTTCTGAGAGGAAGAAATTCCCCCCTATCATCCCTCGTGGTCCTACCATTCGGCCCATTTTTAATAGGCTTGGTCCTTGTGCCAATAAGAACCGATGACCCAATTTTTATCAAATTATCTCCAAAATTGCGACCTGTGCTTTGCGCACAAGGCCATAGACAGCCAGCCAGCCGGACCCACATCGTTAGTTCGACTCAGAAAGTGATTGTGAATAGATCGGTATACTTTAAGGTGGGTCTAGGACCACTATTTTAAGGCGTTACACACATCAGGGGGGTTACCGCGTATTTCGATTCGAAACAAATCATTTACGGATTCGAACAATTTGTACTGTGTATTACGATTTTCGTAATATTTGTTTCGAATAAACGGACGTTTTTCATACTTTATTGAAAACAAAAAATCACTTTCTTAAAAGCCACTCTCTATTACGAACAAAAATTGTTCATCAAATTTCCCATTTACTAAAAAATATAACCTCTGTCATCGTTTCGAACGATTACGAAAATCGTAATACACAGTACAAATTGTTCGAATCCGTAAATGATTTCTTTCGAATCGAAATACGCGGTAACCCCCCAGCATAAATGCATAATACCCTCTCCACTATTGTGGTGTGGGTATAATATAAAAAGATTTTATCAATAACAACTGAGAAGTACAAATTTAAGAAATAACAAAAAAAGATTGTTATGATTTCGTATTCTTACAAAAAGTGTAGACTTCTTTTACTTAAATGTACTAGCCATTCTCTGGTTCCAATGTCTACATATGTTCCCAAAGGAACTACCTAGTCAGTAGTACCAACGTCAGTAGTAGATTTCCAATGACACGCACATGTTAAATGTCTATTGTAAATAACATTGCCTGGGGTATAATAAGTCACTAGTACTGGCGACTGTGTCAATAGTGAATCAGTACAGATTTACTAGTGACATTTCCTGCAGGGAAGACACACAAAGAAGTTTATAGTGTACATGTGTCGACGTCACACAAGCAGCAGTTTTATTTCTATGCACGCGTACATAGGATTTGCAAATGTGCCCTTCACTGTTCTAAAGATAATTGTTAGATACTCAAAGTATGAAGTTAATAAAAGGGATTACTTTTATAAACTTTCAAAACGAAATCGTTTTCAAAATTTGGTTTACTTAAATTTCACTCGAATTCGATAATCAGAATTGTAAATTAATTAATTTTCCCCCAGAGCAAATTTCAAGCATATCGAAAAAATAAGACCTAAAAGATTCAATGCGAAACAGGAGTACAAAAATATTTTAAAATACGGGCATGTTCTAAAAATTGAAATGAAGCGGATTTGGAATCGAGCAAATTTTAAAAACGACCCTATACTGAAAGTTCATACAAATATTTCATTTTATCAATTATTTTATTTTTTTTCTTAGTCCTCGAAATAAAATCAATAATTATAATAAAAAAAGGAGAAAAATAAGCGGATAGGTGTCTGGTACTTTTTTGAAGTTTGGCCCTATTAGGGAGTAAACGGGTAAAACCTGAATTTTGGTACTTTTTTGACACCCCATCTATCTCCAATTTGTCGGTAATATGTAAATACAAACCATTGTGAAGCGAAGGATAAATAAGATTCGACATAGCCGAATACAGCACTTTTACTTAATAAATGTACTGCATTCTGCTAATTTTACATCCAATAAAAACATTTATTAAAAAAAAAACAACATAACAAAAACCGTTCAATAATAAAAAAAAAACAAAACAATTCATTAAAATGAGTTATACATACTACAGTTATTATATGTATTCGAGCCGTGCCCGCGGCGTAATATATTATATTTATATTTACATATGTATATCTATAAGAAACATCGATTTAAAAACGTTAAAAAAGTTAAATAGTTTTGTATTATATATAATTAGTATATACTAATTACATATAATACTTAACTATTTGACTTTTTTAACGTTTTAAAATCAACGTTTCTTTTAAAGATATGTATATGTATGTACATAAATATATATATATATATATATATATATATATATATATATATATATATATATATATATATATATATATATATATATATATATATTATATATTTATATATATTTATTAATATACATATATATATTATATATATGTTATATATTTATATAAATCTAATTATAAAAGAAACTTTGGTTTTAAAACCCTAAAAAAGTCAAATAGTTAAGTATTATGTGCTGTTTTCACAACACAAGTGACTGAACGTGTAGCCACTTGTGTTGTAAAAACAGCACATTAATAGGCAGGGGAGTGATGGAAATTGTTTTTAATACACTTATAAATCTTGTTAAAAAACGAATTGTAAAATTCTTGCGTTTTCGATTTCCATCACACCCCCGATAATATAATATAATTATAAAAAATATATAATTATAAAATATAAATTAATTAAAAAAAAAAACATTACTTTTTCAATTGGCAGGACTGACTGAGTTGGCCGCCACAGCTTCCAATTGCGGCTGCTGCTGGGAAACCAACTGCGGTTTCTGCTGAGGAGCCAAATGCTGCTGCTCCTGGCGAATCAATTGCGGTTGCTCCTGGCGAATCAATTGCGGTTGCTCCTGGCGTACCAACTGCGGTTGCTGCTGGGGAACCAACAGCTGATGCTGAGGAACCAACTGCTGCTGCAGGGGAACCACCTGCTGCTGCAGGGGAATCAGCTGCTGCTGCTGGGGAACCAACTGTTGCTGTCGGTCAACTAGTTGGTGCTGCTGGCCATACACATGCTGGTACTGCGTCTGATAGTACGGCTGCTGTATTGGTGGCTGGTTGAAGTATAATTCCCCATTGGCTCTCTTAAGTTTGACGTTAACCACCAATTTTTGGTGACAGTGGGGGCACTTTAAAAACTAAAAAAATATTTAAAAAATTAATACAAAAAGAAACTTTTTTGTTATAAAATTTTGTTTAATAGAGAAATGTTGGTATAATATTTGTCAAAAAATTCTTTTATTACAGAAATCTTTTTCAAAAACTACGTTTAAAATTCTTGCGTTTTCCATTTCCAGAACACCTCTGTAGATTTACATGCAGGGGTGTTCTGGAAATCGAAAACGCAAGAATTTTAAACATCGTTTTCAAATGCGATTTCTATAAGACAAATATTACTTATAAAAATTAGATGAAAAGTGTAAAAAGAACTTTCAAATTCTATTAAAATACTTACCATTTTAGATTAATTTTTTAGTAAATTTTATTTAGTTTAATTTTATTTAATTTTATTACCAATCACTACGACTTCTAAAGCTTTATTAAAAATTTGCGCCATTTGCAAATCGAAGCCAATTCTTTTTTAATGCTGCCAGATTGTGTAATTATTATTTTAGTACAAAAAAACTTTTGCATTACTGCTAACATGACTAAAATTAGTTTTAGTTACAGTGCAGCCACACGATCAAGATTTTCTTGATAGTTTTTTACATATACTGATTGTCAAAATATGCAAAAGTTGACAGCTGTGACGTAGGCTGCACGCAAGTTGAAAGCAATTTACTTTTTCAAGATGTCGTCGCCGAGAAAACAACTCAAAATGTTTTGCTATTTTCCACTTTTGATTTTTCTGCACTGTAGGCTGTTCGAAGGGACTTTATCATTTTGCTTATTAATTTTATTAATAAACATATTTCACTATTTGTTTAGGTTTTTAGTTAAAATTTTAAAATTCCCGCAACAATTTGTAAAAAAAAAGAACTTCAGCTTTTGCCGGCAAAATATTTGTGAAAAAAAAACAAAAACAACTTCAAAAGATTTGTAATAAGCTGTTTTCTTGAACGAAAATTGATACACTCACTGGCAAGAGAATTTTAGAGGCAAGTTCGTATCAATTTTTAAAGGTATGAGTGTATTGGTAAAAAAGTGTGAGTGTATTAAAACTTGATAGCCAAAACTTGATCGTGTAACCCTCAAGTTAGTGTTAGTTTATATGGCAACATCATATACCCGAATATGAGAGAACAAACGTGAGTGCATGTTCTTCTTCTTTCTTTCTACATGGGAGCTGATTTTCGGCTTTCAACAAACTTAAAAAGAGTGAAGTTCAATAAAAATTTTATTTTTAAAACTTTGTTCTAAAAAAAACTTAAGTTTGAAATAAATTGTATACCAAAATGAAGCTTAAGTACTCTCCTATAAGCCACATATAGCCAACCTTCGGAGGAAGTCCTAATTTTGGCCCCTTAGCCAAAAGAAAAAATGAGTGAAGTTTAGTAGAAAGTTATTTTTTGTAACTTTGTTCAACAAAAAACTTTAGGGAAATATAAATGATATACCAAAATGAAGCTTAAGTACTCTGCTATAAGCCACATATAGCCAACCTTCGGAGGAAGTCCTAATTTTGGCCCCTTAGCCAAAAGAAAAAATGAGTGAAGTTTAGTAGAAAGTTATTTTTTGTAACTTTGTTCAACAAAAAACTTTAGGGAAATATAAATGATATACCAAAATGAAGCTTAAGTACTCTGCTATAAGCCACATATAGCCAACCTTCGGAGGAAGTCCTAATTTTGGCCCCTTAGCCAAAAGAAAAAATGAGTGAAGTTTAGTAGAAAGTTATTTTTTGTAACTTTGTTCAACAAAAAACTTTAGGGAAATATAATTGATATACCAAAATGAAGCTTAAGTACTCTGCTATAAGCCACATATAGCCAACCTTCGGAGGAAGTCCTAATTTTGGCCCCTTAGCCAAAAGAAAAAATGAGTGAAGTTTAGTAGAAAGTTATTTTTTATAACTTTGTTCAACAAAAAACTTTAGGGAAATATAAATGATATACCAAAATGAAGCTTAAGTACTCTGCTATAAGCCACATATAGCCAACCTTCGGAGGAAGTCCTAATTTTGGCCCCTTAGCCAAAAGAAAAAATGAGTGAAGTTTAGTAGAAAGTTATTTTTTGTAACTTTGTTCAACAAAAAACTTTAGGGAAATATAAATGATATACCAAAATGAAGCTTAAGTACTCTGCTATAAGCCACATATAGCCAACCTTCGGAGGAAGTCCTAATTTTGGCCCCTTAGCCAAAAGAAAAAATGAGTGAAGTTTAGTAGAAAGTTATTTTTTGTAACTTTGTTCAACAAAAAACTTTAGGGAAATATAAATGATATACCAAAATGAAGCTTAAGTACTCTGCTATAAGCCACATATAGCCAACCTTCGGAGGAAGTCCTAATTGTGGCCCCTTAGCCAAAAGAAAAAATGTGTGAAGTTTAGTAGAAAGTTATTTTTTGTAACTTTGTTCAACAAAAAACTTTAGGGAAATATAAATGATATACCAAAATGAAGCTTAAGTACTCTGCTATAAGCCACATATAGCCAACCTTCGGAGGAAGTCCTAATTTTGGCCCTTTAGCCAAAAAAGTTATTTCATAAACTTTGTTTAACAACAAACGAAAGGAAATTATAGAGTTAAATAATATTTTTAAGGAATCCATTTAACACAATTATTTGTAAACTAATTTAAATATATTAGTTTCTCTAATTGTTTGTCGCAATATTTTTATTATTTAATATTGAAATAACATTTCCGGTTTTACTTTGTTATCTTGTTAAAAGCCGAAAACTCTCCCATAAACCGAAAACAAGAAGAAGATATTATTCTCAATGAAATGGCCAAAGTTGCCATATCTATTCACAATATTTCGCTATTTTAACTTGGCCGCACCTAAGTTTAGTACTGCTCTGTCAGAAATACTCAATTTTAATGAGGAGAAGAGAGACATATTTTGTTGCTCTCTTTCTTTTGAGTGAAACAAGATTTACTTTGTTAACTACTTTGTTATGTTCACGGAGATGCGTGTATGGCTTTATTAATTGATTAATTTGACAGTTGTCGATTTGGTTGAAGAAAAATCAAAAGATTTAGATTTTTTAAAGTTGAGTACTTAGTCTCAATGGACTAAAGAAAGAAACTCGTTTAAGACTGAAACACTGGAGAGTATTAATTAATGTAAGTTTGATTTGTATATGACATGCTGCCTGTTTTATACCTATGTATATCAAAGACCGAAATGAAGTTCTAGAAAAAGTGCAATCTTCTGAAAATCATTTTTGTCTAGAACATTTTAAGCTCAACTTTTTATTATTTTTCATTGTTTTTATGTACATGAAGTACACGTTAATTTTTTTATATATATTGCTGGATTTAAAAATAAAAAATGGATGGTTTTCATATACTACATATAAAAGTATTAAAAAAAAACTTTTTTGTTGGTGTAATTTTTTATCAAGTTTTTCTATGTGTCCTGGTTGATAGGTTCAAACTTCTGGCAGCCCTAGACTACTCGTTCATTCATTTCTTGTAGGGTAGTGATCAATGTTAATTGCGATAAGAAAACCCCATCTTCACTTATTATCTGTACCCTAAATTAATATTACAGTAATGACCACTGTTATCACATTGTGGTTATTACGATAAGAAAAATCCCATCTTCACTAATACTCTGTAACCTAAATAAATAATAAGAAACAAACATACATAGTTACGATAAGACTTTGGCTAAGATTTCGTTACGAAAATATTTAGTATAAATAGTTGATAAGTACTCATTTGAAATCAGTCTTAAGAAAATATTTCTATAAAGTACACGTTGCGGTGTAACAAGAAACATCCTTTTGTACTCATTCCTTAAGTAAGGAATTACCTCGCGTATTGTGTTGTTTGATTGCCGCACGAGAACACAATAATATTAATATTGGTGCATTTTTGTAATTTTATTGACGCGCGGTTGCATAGCAAGCAGTCACACGATTGCCGCACCAGGGTTGCATTTTATTGCTCAAAGAAAGCACAATATAGTCCTCGATTGGAACATGAGCCAATTGGTTGTGCAGCCAAACGATTGGGGTATTAAAAAGTGTGAAACTTGGTGCATGGCGGCAATCGTGTGATCCCAGCTTAAGGCTGTTTTACTGCATATAGGCAACTAGAAGCCATCTATACCTATTGCACATGCCGTGAATATGAAAGAAACATATGAAACTATGGCCACTTTATTAAGAAATTTTAAGTATGAAAAATTTTAACAGGCCTCCAAGGTGGCTATTCAAAGTATTGCAGTTTTCTCTGCCTCTGGGATAGCTGAGATCGCAAAAATCACTGCATAAAAAAGGATTGGAAAAAAGAGCCATAAGCACCTTAGGACTATATAATGTAAGGTACCCTGCGTTGATTAAAAAGGACAATGTAATTTTACCACCACTACATATACAGCTTGGCTTAGTTAAAGCACTAGACAAGGAGAGTAGAGCCTTCGTTTTTTTGAAAACAAAATTTCCAATCCTTTCGTGTGCAAAAATTTGCTAAATTTTTATCAAACTTAAAATTTTTTTCATGTCCACACTTTCGATGCAAGTAAAATAGCTTTTTTCATAATGAAATTTAGCGACTTAAAGCACATTATATGAATATAAGCGAGGTTTTATAAATGCATATTTTGTATTAAGTTAACACCTATTACAAATATTTTTGATGTATGTAAGTACATATATGTATGTACATAAGCAAAGGTTTTTTCCCCCAAAAAATGTTTTAGGTTTTAACTAACAGCCTCTATTGTTCGCATGCATATGTACTGTTATGCACTTCACATAATTGTTATCACTTTGTTTCAATTCTGCTTATGTTTGTTTGTACGTAAATGTGAAGGCCACCATACTCTCATTACAATATTCACAGTTTATATTGCTGGAAGGATCTAGTAAATGTTTATGTTGGTGGAACTCAGTAGCGTTAGCAAAATTCATTTTACAGATTGTTAATTTGAATGAGGTTGAAGGACTTTCGTGATTTAACCTCACATGACGTCTTAAATTGTTATTCTGATTAAACACATTTTCACAAAATTGACAAGTAAACTCAGCCATCTTTTTTATAATTAACAGGACTTATTTTCTCCTTTTTTTGAGACTATAACACTAAGTTTTAGAATGATTAAATATATATTTCAAAGACGATATTCATACTATTGCTGATATGGGGAGAAAATAATAAAATTGTGCATTGTTTCTATAAAATAACCAATTTTTTTTTAATTATAGAAACTTACAAAATTGTGGTTAGTTTTTATATTCTAACAACAATTTTCCCTCTACCATTAATAGCATAAATATCATTTTGAAACCATCGAAGCGCAATAACACCATAATCGCTTAGTAATTAAAGTGGAAATAAGGCCATAACAGTGTAATTGTTATGGTTACAAATTGCCAAAAGAATGAGTTGTCATTGTCAAGTGTTGAACAAATATGGTACAGTAGATGGCAGGGGGAGCGCGCCCGGCGGTTGATCGTGGCGAGTCCGCCCCATTGTTCAGTTATTTGCCCTTTGGTATCTGGAAAAGCGAGCTCTACAACACCAGCATGAAATGATTCGGGCTAATTTAAGTCTACTTGGACGTTTCATAATTGAAATAAAAACATTGGATCCCTTCATAAGTTAATTAAAAGACGTTTTTAAAACACCTGTATATAATAAGTGCATCCTGGCTATTAGAAATGTTGCTCATTGGGACGAAAATTTAATGATGTATAAAACGCCGGCAGTTGCACAAAACTTAACGTCCCTAGTAAAAAAGTGTGCCAAACGACAAAGGGTAGAGCTGATAAAAGAATACCGCAGGGACATTAAAAGTCAAGTGGGCAACTTTTTTACGTTGTGGGATGCAGAGATTTTTTTAATAAACAAAAAAGCTACCGAGATCTAACTAACCAGAAAAGAATAAAAAAAAAACACTTCTGCAATTAAAAGAGGACATTAATATGTTATACACATACTGAAAAGAAAAAATATTGGTGTACTTTCCAGTACGTTTTGCTTTGAGAGCTGGACGGAATTGGTGAAGGCAACATTAAATTTTTATACAAATATTCAATAAGAGAAAAGCTGGTGAAATTGAAAGACTTACCATGGAAAACTTCCAAAATAAGGATATAATTACAGACAACATAGACAAGGACATTTTAAAAAACATTTGAAAAGATTCAATATAATACGCAAATCAGTTTGTCAGAATTTCAATGCGTGGAAAATCCAGAAGAACTGTCAGCATCTTACTGTACCTGATGAGCATTAAAGCATTAGAAATTGTAATACAGAGCAGAGATAACTGAAACAAACAACTTAAGGCTCAGTTAGCCGGGAGTAATAGTTACAGTAACCTTACCGTAAAAAAGTGAGACCAATCTATTTCTTACAGATTGAGACGTAACATCTTACTGCTAACTGTAATCGTTCTAATTGCTTTACATACAACAAAATGAATCAGCTGACTTTCAACGTTACTGTTACTCCCGGCTAACTGAGCCTTTAAGCAAGCCAACTGATTCAATACTGACAAAACAGTGCGACAGAGCATGCCCACTGCTAAAAATGTACTCAAGAGAGTGTGGAGCAAAAATTCCTGAATGAATTACAGGAACCAACTTGAGAAAACATATAGCTAGCTACACGTCAATGATCAATGCAGAAGAAGCGTCAGTGACCAGTAGCCCGTTTCTGTATTTCTCACATCGTAGAATTTTCGCATGAAACGTGTGAATTGCAACTGTTGTTAGTGTGAAATGAAACCAAAAATGGGTTTTCTCACACAAATGTTTCTGTATCTTTTTTTTGCGAGAATTATCTGCCATTTAAATAATTTTCCAGCAATTGAAGCACAGCCGCGAATAACGTTGTAAATGACAAAATAATTATTTTTCAGGAGAGCAAAAAAACGTTTTTAAAAGGCAATATTATTTATTTTTTAATTTTTTTTTTAACCTTATCAAAAATAATGATAATAAAAACTTGTATGCAAAAAATCAAAACATTTTAATTTCATATAACACATAAATTAACTGTTTAAAAATTTTTTTAGTGGAAAAACATTTCATATCCAAAACACGATGGCAGTTAAAACGTTTTTCCACTACGCAAAGCATCATGACTGGTGGCTTTTAAAACATTATTCCACGTTGCACAACATAAAGTACGATGACATTTTAAATGTTATTATCGTAAAGAAAACATTATTATTAAAGAAAATTTGTTGGAAAATATACATGTGTATGTATTTATTTATAACCAAAACTTAATTAAACATCAAAATAAAAATTAATTTCTAAATATAACAGAAAATATGTATTTCAAAAACTTAACAAAACATGTTGGTTTGTTTTCAAGCGCAAACTTTATATTTTCTTGATTTTAACAGCAGATTTAAAAGGTACCCTGCGTTGATTAAAAAGGACAATGTAATTTTACCACCACTACATATACAGCTTGGCTTAGTTAAAGCACTAGACAAGGAGAGTAGAGCCTTCGTTTTTTTGAAAACAAAATTTCCAATCCTTTCGTGTGCAAAAATTTGCTAAATTTTTATCAAACTTAAAATTTTTTTCATGTCCACACTTTCGATGCAAGTAAAATAGCTTTTTTCATAATGAAATTTAGCGACTTAAAGCACATTATATGAATATAAGCGAGGTTTTATAAATGCATATTTTGTATTAAGTTAACACCTATTACAAATATTTTTGATGTATGTAAGTACATATATGTATGTACATAAGCAAAGGTTTTTTCCCCCAAAAAATGTTTTAGGTTTTAACTAACAGCCTCTATTGTTCGCATGCATATGTACTGTTATGCACTTCACATAATTGTTATCACTTTGTTTCAATTTTGCTTATGTTTGTTTGTACGTAAATGTGAAGGCCACCATACTCTCATTACAATATTCACAGTTTATATTGCTGGAAGGATCTAGTAAATGTTTATGTTGGTGGAACTCAGTAGCGTTAGCAAAATTCATTTTACAGATTGTTAATTTGAATGAGGTTGAAGCACTTTTGTGATTTAACCTCACATGACGTCTTAAATTGTTATTCTGATTAAACACATTTTCACATACACACAAAAAAAGAAATTTCATCTTCTCACAGAAATCGTTTTTATTTAAATCCAAAGGGGTGGCAGAAGACGCCAGCGAAGTCATCCGTACTCTGATGACGGATGAGCTCCTAGACCGATTTAATTGGGAAGGGCGGTGGGAGAAGAGAGCGCTGGGGAACTTGACGCTGTTTAATAATGTTTTGAGAGGTAAGTTACCATTTTTGCATACCAATGAATGAATTATAATCTAAGTACTTGCTTCATTTTACTTTTTTAATTTCAGATGTCTTTCCGAAGCAGCCTTATAGGCTTTTTACACTGATCAACATCTAACATCTACCATCAAAGCTATAGAAAATGTGAAACACTCGTTTACATTGCTCACATCTAACATCTACCATCAAACAAAAATGTCACCATTTTTAAAAAAAAAATTTTTTTTAAATTAAAAATGTTTTTTTTCTCAGAAAAGTGCCAAAATTTAAAAAGAAAACTCAAAAATGTATTTGAAGTTCAATTTGTTTAAAAATGAAAAAAATACTTAACAAAAAAACATTGCAATAATAGATAAAACTTGACAAATGGTAACGCTGCTTTCAAAACCAACTTCTTTTTGTCAGTGATGCCACAATAATAATAGGACTTTATACTGAGTTTGAGAGGGGCCTAAAAAGCTGTAGAAAAAAGCCACCATAGGCAAAAACAAAAAATTTATTCTCAAAAGAATAAATTCAAAAAATAATTTGCTTTTTTTTAATAATATATGTTATTTTTATATTTTTAATTAAATTTTTAAAATATTTATTAAAAAAAAAATTAAAAACAATCTTTTTTTTAATGATGCACCAGTCAGCTATGCCTGGTTTATACAATAGCACTGATTAGTCAGGTAAGACGATATTTACATCAGTACTGATTAGTCAGGTATGATGATATTTACATCAGTACTGATTAGTCAGGTATGACGATATTTACAGCAGTACTGATTACTCAGGTCTGACGATGTTAGTTTTCTTTTCGACCATAAATTTTTATGTAAATGTAAAGAAAACATAGTACGTATAAGTATGTATATATGAATTTACATGTTTTGAGCATTTATATGTTCCGTTTTAGTTGATAAATTTGGCGAGGGACCAACCTCCGGTTCATATTTTATCTTCCACGTGATTTTCTTTTCTTTCCGGAAATTTAAATATTGAAAATTAAAAAAATATTTTAATTAGATAGAAAAAGTGACCTTAAGCTTAAACAATATATTAATGTAATTGTAATTATTTTCAATAAAAATAGGAACAGCGAAAACATACTTTAGAAATATCAATACAAAAAATTAATGATATATGCCCTAGCGATATATTCATAGAAGTACTAAAAATACTAAGGGTTACGGAATGCAGCGAAAGTAAGTGTTGACTTTATTTTCCAAAAACAAGCATTCAAAATATTTTAATTAAAATTCAGTTCAGAATCGGCTTTTGCTATTTTAAAAAACCATTAAAAATTTCAAATTCATGTTCAGCTTGCAAAAAATAGTAAAACACATGTATTGCAGGAACAAGTTATTCAAAAATATATTTGAAAATTTATTATTAGAAAAGATAGAGGGTTTTGCATTCAGAAAAATTTATTGTAAAGGGTGGTTAAATTGTAAGGGCCGATGTTGAATGTGAACCACACCTAAACGCCAAGTTTTTTTCCGAATTTTATTTGACATTTCTCTATTTCAGACTTACTCAATTTGAACCATGGAGAGATACACAATCCAACAACTTGTTAAAGTTATCCAGACTTATTATGAAAATGGGCGTTCAAATCAAAATGCATATCGTGCACTTCGTGATTTTTTTGGTCAATTTGATCGTCCAAATGTGCGTACAATCGCAAAAATCGTGGAAAAATTTGAGCAAACCGGGTCTGTAGAAGATGTGAGAACACCAGTGCATGCTCGTACAGCTCGTACTGCAGGAAATATTGCTGCTGTTCGCGATAGTGTGGCTGAAGAGCCGTCCACCTCAACTCGTCGTCGTGCCCAACAATTGCACCTCTCACGCTCGTCGTTGATGAACATTATGCATAAAGACTTGCATTTACACGCTTACAAGGTGCAATTGGCTCAAGAACTAAAGCCTCTTGACCATTCCAAACGTCGTGAATGGGCAGAATGGTGGCAAGAAATGGCAACAGTGGATGATCAATTTTCGAAGAAAATCATCTTCAGTGATGAGGCACATTTTCACCTCAGTGGATTCGTCAATAAACAGAATTGCCGCATTTGGGCGAATGAGAATCCAAGAGTGATTGTCGAAAAACCAATGCACCCACATAGAGTGACTGTTTGGTGCGGTTTATGGGCTGGCGGCATCATCGGGCCGTATTTTTTCCAAAATGAGGCCGGTCAGGCAGTTACTGTGAATGGTGTTCGCTATTGTGAGATGATAACGAACTTTTTATGGCCCGAATTGGAAGATATGGATGTGGACGATATGTGGTTTCAGCAGGACGGTGCCACTTGCCACACAGCTAACGAAACAATGGCTCTTTGCGCAACAAATTCAATGGCCGTGTTATCTCACGTAATGGCGATGTCAATTGGCCACCAAGATCATGTGATTTGACACCGTTGGACTTTTTTCTTTGGGGTTATTTGAAAGAAAAGGTGTACGTCGATAAGCCAGCAACAATTCAAGAGCTAAAGGATGAGATAATTCGGCACATTAACGGCATAGAACCTCCATTATGCCTCAGGGTCATCGAAAATTTGGACCATCGGATGGAGGTGTGCCGCCGTGGTCGCGGCGCCCATTTGGCCGATATTTTGTTACATACATAATTGAGTAATACCAATATATCATAATAAAATAAAATTACAATTTCCTAAATAGTTTGTGTTTTATTCAAAATAAACATCGGCCCTTGAAATTTAAGAGATAGAGATAATTCAAAAATGCAAATAAAACAACAAAAACAAATATGTTTGTTATACTGAACATTTTACCATTAAAAAGTCATTTTCGTGAAAATCAAAGATAGAGGGTTTTGAATATAGGCCCTCGATATCTATTAAAAAATTTCTTTCTCCGATTGTACTCTGGCACTGATCTTTTTAAGTGTCGCCACAGGCCTTCAATGGTGTTGGTGTGCTTTACACTTTCTCTATCTATAAACGAAACAGAGTTGTTTACTTTTTGGTGTATGTAGCCAACATCTTTTAAGGCATCTTATCACTGAAAAAATAATTATATGTATGTATATCTGTTATTCAGATTTATTAAAATATTGTTAATGTTGTAATACTTACTTTCCAAAAATCGGAAACAATAATTGCCCTACACACAGAAAAAAATCAAGTTAAAAACGTCGAAAACAAGGTTGAGATAACATTTTTCGGTGGTGATTTTGCTTCATACGTTTTTCATGTTAATTCAACCTGATTTTACAATAACTGCGAACAACATTTTTTCTTTTGAAATAACTATAATTCATGTTAATTTAACATTGCAGTAAAGTTAGAGAAAAATGTAATTTATATTGAAATAACAATCGGAATCACGTTGAATGAAAGTTTTTTCAAGTTGAAACAACGTGAATTTCATGTAAAATCAAATGGGTTTGAGTGTATTTTAACAGTGTGAAGAAGCTTCAGAGACAACATTTGCATTTATGTAAGAATAATTCAAAACACTTGATCTGTAACACATGTTTCAATTATTTTGTATTCTCCTTTGTTAACAGAAGCATCAGCAGAATCGCCCGATATGGTCATCATTCTACTTTGAAAACTTGATGTACTATTTAACTAAACAATTTTAATTAAAAGAATACGGGAATTGTCGTCTTTTTATAACATATTTTAAAAATGAAAATAAAAAATGTACATACTTAAGTATGTATGCATGTTAATTTAACAAGATACACTTTTGATTTTAATATAAAACAGGTTTTTATGGGTTCAATATTGAATCCAGATTTATTTATATTTTAATATTTTTTTTTTTTATTTTTTTAACAGTGAATAATATTAAATAAACGTAATTTAAGGTGATTTTAATATTTTTCAATTAAAATTAATATGAAATAATGATAAATTTAAGTAAAGGGCATACTTTTGCTGAAATTTAACATGATTCTCAATCAACATTTTTCCATGTTAATTTTACATGGGTATTTTTTTCTGTGTGTAGGAGAAATCTACTTTTGATAAGCGGTAGTAATGCTTCGCGGCTCCTGTCTTCTACGGGAACCATAAAACACTTAACGCTAATTCTTTCCACTCCTCTGAAGACCCATTGTCCTTCTACATGGTGGCCCCTGTGGAAATTTCTTTTCCCAATCTTGCATTCGTCAATTTCTACTACAATATCAGGTCCTCCTATTTTTAAATTTGTCTGAAATGAGCCAAACACGACAACTTTTCTCCAAAAGCTATTCCAATCGACAGCAGTCTACAGACCCTCAATGTCTGTTTCTCACATAATAAAATCGAGGGAAACATTCTCGGTCCATAAATATGCAAATAGCAGAGTTTGGCACACAGTAAGGTGGGACTTTAAAAAAAATGTTTTCTTTTGGAAAGACATCTTCACTTTGCATCTGCAGTAATTCTTCTTCTTCTTATCTTGGGAGCTCCAACATTGGTATAAATTATTAAATGTTAAAATAAATTCCAAATAAATAAGCTTTCACTTACCTCCAGGTCCATCCATCAATTTCATTACTGGGGATAAATTTCATAGGATGCCCATTTTTGCATAAATAGTCGCCATTCTTTGGAATAAGTCCCCAATCCACTAACACTGGGAGGGCTTCAGCTGGAATAGGCCCTTTTAAATTATTTTTAAAAATTTTTAATATTTCTAATGACCTTTGCATTAAACACATTCACCACAGCAGGATACACGAACACGCTACAACAAATGCTGCTGGGTGCAATTATAGTCGTGTAGTCAGCTACTGAATTATGTTGAAGACGGCAGCTACAAATGAAAATAGAGAAATTTTTTTGACACATAAAAGTCATGCCAAGTTTATTTAAAGTGATGTTTTTCGATCATTAAACTTAACTTCTGCCCAACAACTGCATTTTAGGTAAAAACTGGATCAAAGAAGTACTAGTATTATTAGAAACTACTTCGAAGTATCTTTCACATGATGTGCTAAAAATAGCGTTAAGAGTAAATTTCCAAAATAAATATATCTTGGAAGATTTTTCTACAAAACTTAAAATTTTGTTAGTATATTTTATTAAAACATAATCTGCCGTATTCATAAAAAATAAAATAAGTT